>JAOEGL010000005.1:105093044-106547211 GCA_034509955.1 Urosaurus nigricauda | reverse complement strand
TTTTCGTGATGACAAGATGTTCCGAAGAGACATTTCACATGTCTGTTTATTAATTCAATCTCATATTGAAAAGTGAAAAAGAAGTTGAAGCAGAGCTGTAACTGATCCCCACCCTCCCCCATGGAATGTTTACCAACCAGCTTCTTCTATTTCCATTTCTCTCTCTTGAAGACTTCCAGTTTCTTGTCAGCCATTTGCTTGGCATGTAAATGCATGCTATGCTTGGGCTTGTCACCTTTACTGATGGACTTTATATTTAATAAAAGTGTGAAAAGCAAAAATTTAAAAGATTTTCTATTAGATATCTAACTTCAGTCAAGACATTTTGGTTCTACAGATTAATGCAGTTACTCCTCCAGAAGATATATTATGGAGACTCAATAAATAATCTGATGGAAACAAATTACAATCAATGACATTGTGCAAAAAGACTCATTTGGGAATATCACATTGTAACAATGACTTTTCAAGATTACTTGTTCACTCTTTCTATTGCCTTCAGTAGATGGTATTTAGTTGGCTTTAAAAAGATACCAAGTCTTGTTACTGACTTGTCTGATTCTCTCTTTTGTCTCTGGAGATTACATTACATTGTACAGTATTGCCATTACAGTGGTGAGGGGAAATTGAAAGTGAGCCTCTCTTCCACATCTGTTTTTTTTTTCCAGGTGCAAGTGAACATTTCTAACATAAGCATCTGTGCAAATACAGAGTATAAAAATGTACTAGACCTTCCCCCAGTTGGTTTTGCCCCATTTTTTGTTCCTTTCTCCATTCTCTCCTGCTTCTTTCATTCTGTAAGACCCATACTTTCTCCTTCTTTTCCCATATATTCATCTGTTTTCCCCAAAAAATATCTGTGCTGGTCTTTCTCATATTTCTACTGTACCTATATACAACTCCAGCTGAGACTGCACTTCCCTCTACCTAACAAATGCCTTTGTTGAAGCCAGCAGAGGGAAAGGTAACAGCCAATTCTACATTATGCTTAGATTCAGCCCCATTAACTGTGAATCAGATAACAGTGCAAAAGTGGATAAATAGATTGTGTCCTATGGTACTATCAGAATAGCTCAGCTATAAAATGAGGTTAACAAGAGGAGCAATCAAAGTGAGTAAATCTGAATAAATTTGGAAGCCCTTTATTATTAATGCTTTTCATGTGATTTAAAACACCATCTGATGAACTGGAAAATGATATTTTGATTGCCAAGAACAATATGCAATCCATTTGTGAGTACTGTGAATATGATTTAAACCTATGATGATAGACAATGATATAGATTTAGGCGTATTAACTAAGATGAGTTGGGAGAGAGAAGGAGGGAGGGGAAGAGGAAATTGATGGCTACAGTGGCAAGGTAAGAAATACATGTAATGGGAGAAACCATTTTAAAAAAACACTGATGAATTAGACAAATGTGAAGTTGTTGAACAGAAAATCAAAACCGTCTAACCATAATTGAAAGAAAGTAATGTTCAGCTTCTCAACTGTTTCCAATAGTAGAGCAACAGAGACAGAGTAGCAAACCATCTGAAGAGGAAAGTGGGGTCTGGGAAAGTGTTTGGTGAATAGGTTTGGTCTTTCATCTTGTAGAAATTCAAATCTTACTCTAGGTTTCTTCCCTTAGCAGATAAAACATGAAATATCTTTTTGCCATTGGTTAAAAGGAACAACTTTTATCAAAATAGGAACTGTTTGAAAACATTTTCTGTAATACTTTTATTTTTATGACTGAGATCCTTTCTAGAAGTGATAAGGTTAATCTATTCCTACAAATAGCAGGAAAAGAGATTCCACCTCAACATTAGGAGGAACTTCCTGAGAGTAAGGGCTGTTAGACAGTGGAACACACTCCCTCGGAGGGTGGTGGAGTCTCCTTCCTTAGAGGTCTTTAAGCAGAGGCTGGATGGCCATCTGTCAGGGATGCTTTGATTGGGAGTTTCTGCATGGCAGGGGGTTGGACTGGATGGCCCTTGTGGTCTCTTCTAACGCTATGATTCTATGATTCTATTCCATTTCTGCAAATCTGAACTTTTAAAAGTGAATATTATATGATGTTAGAACCCAAAAGGGTTTTGGTTCTGTCATTATGGATGAAGTTGAGAAATGCATATATAAAGTCTGTATTGGTTGTGTTGTATATATAGATTGTGTTATATGTATTAGGTGAGTTTGAATTTTGACATTGTTTTGAAAGAACACTTGGTAGGAGTTTTGCTGCAGTTGCTAGGCAGAAATCAAAAGGCTGCACAGCAGTTACCAGGCAGGAATCAAATGGTTATATTGCAGTTACCAAGCAGAAGTCAATTTGTTACATTGCAAACAGGCGGGGCTAGGTAGCTCCAGTCTATATATAGTGACAAGAGGGCAGGGATGGTTAGTACCAACTTAAACACTGGCTCATCACTATTGTTCTTGGACTGTAAAAAAGTCTTTTTTTCTTTCACCAAAACTATTGTCTGAATCCTTGGAACAGAGCTCATTGGTACTGACAGTAAGTTGGTACTTACTTGAATATCACCTTGTGTGATGCAACAGCATTTGGACTGAAATGAACCCTTCACAGAAATGCGTCTGGAAGAGAGGCAAGAAGACAACCAGGGAGACGATGCCCTGCAGGAAGAGATGGTCCATGGCCTGAGGACATGATCTAGAGGAGCCCAAGGCACAGAAGAGAGTGTGGAGCTGAGACATGGACTGCGAAGAAAAGTCTGGGAGGAGATACTGACCCATGATGAAGAAATTGGATGGTTTCAAACTGTGGCCCCTACCAGAATCTGGGAGCAACACCGAGCTGAAAGAGTGCTTGCTTGGGATTAGGCCATAGCAGGACTACTGGACCAAAACCCCCAGGAAGAGGAGGACTACGGGATGCAGATGCAGCAGATGCAAAAGGAGCTTAATTCAATCCAGGATAAGTGCAATGTGTCTGAAAATCTTCAGCACAATCACACAAATTTGCCAGGAGTATTCCTTTTACTCACAGCTTTTTCACCCCATCTGAAAATCTCCTGAGACAAAGAAGGTGTTGAGTAGTTCTGCCTTTCCCTTGTCCCATAGAATCATAGAATGATAGAGTTGGAAGAGAGATGGCCATCCCCGACAGATGGCCATCCAGCCTCTGCTTAAAGACCTCCAAGGAAGGAGACTCCACTACACTCTACTGTAAAACAGCCCTTATTGTCAGAAAGTTTCTGTTAATGTTGAGGTGGAATCTCTTTTCCTGTAGCTTCCATCCATTGTTCCAGGTCTTATTCTCTGGAGCAGCAGAAAACAAGCTTGCTCCCTTCTCCATATGGCATCCCTTCAAATATTTAGAAAGGGCAATCGTATCACCTCTTAACCTTCTCTTCTACAGTCTAAACATACCCAGGTCCCTAAGTCGTAGAATCATAGAATCATAGAATCATAGAGTTGGAAGAGACCACAAGGGCCATCTAGTCCAACCCCCTGCCATGCAGGACCTCCAAATCAAAGCATCCCTGACAGATGACCATCCAGCCTCTGTTTAAAGGCCTCCAAGGAAGGAGACTCCACTACGCTCCGAGGGAGTGTGTTCCACTGTCGAACAGCCCTTACTGTCAGGAAGTTCCTCCTAATGTTGAGGTGGAATCTCTTTTCCTGCAATTTATATCCATTATTCCGCGTCCTAGTCTCTGCAGCAGCAGAAAACAAGCTTGCTCCCTCCTCAATATGACATCCCTTCAAATATTTAAACAGGGCTATCATATCACCTCTTAACCTTCTCTTCTCCAGGCTGAACATCCCCAGTTCCCTAAGGCGTTCCTCATAGGGCATGGTTTCCAGTCCCTTCACCATCTTAGTTGCCCTCCTTTGGACCTGCTCCAGTTTCTCAACATCCTTTTTGAGTTGTGGTGCCCAGAACTGGACACAGTATTCCAGGTGGGGCCTGACCAAAGCAGAATAGAGTGGCACTATTACTTCCCTTGATCTAGAAACTATACTTCTATTGATGCAGCCTAAAATTGCATTGGCCTTTTTAGCTGCCGCATCGCACTGTTGACTCATGTTCAGCTTATGGTCTACTTGGACTCCTAGATCCCTTTCACATGTGGTCTCATTCAGCCAGGTGTCCCCCATTTTATATCTGTGCATTTCATTTTTCCTCCCTAAGTGCAGAACCTTACATTTCTCTGTGTTGAATTTCATCTTGTTAGCTTTGGCCCAGCCTTCTAGTCTATTCAGGTCATTTTGAATTTTGATCCTGTCCTCTGGGGCATTAGCTACTCCACCTAGTTTAGTGTCATCTGCAAATTTGATAAGTATGCTCCCAATTCTGTCATCCAAATCATTAATAAAGATGTTGAACAGCATTGGGCCCAGGACAGAACCCTGTGGGACCCTACTGGTCACTTCTCTCCAGGATGAAAAGGAGCCATTGTTGAGCACACTTTGAGTTCGGCCACTCAACCAATTACAAATCCATGTAACAGTTAACTTGTCTATCCCACATTTTGCAAGCTTATTTGCAAGAATGTCATGGGGAACCTTGTCAAAGGCCTTACTGAAATTGAGGTAAACTATATCCACAGCATTCCCTTCATCTACCAAGCTGGTAATTTTATCAAAAAAAGAGATCAGGTTCGTTTGGCATGACCTGTTTCTCTGAAACCCATGTTGGCTTTTTGTGATTATGGCATTCGCTTCTAAATGTTCACAGACTCTCTGCTTAATGATCTGCTCTAGAATCTTTCCTGGTATTGATGTCAGACTAACTGGACGATAATTGTTGGGATCCTCTTTTTTTCCCTTTTTGAAGATGGGGACAACATTTGCCCTCCTCCAGTCTTCTGGGACTTCTCCTGTTCTCCAAGAGTTCTCAAAGATTATTGCCAATGGCTCCGATATCACCTTTGCCAGTTCTTTTAATACCCTTGGATGTAGTTCATCTGGTCCTGGAGATTTGTATTCATTTAGAGTAACCAGGTATTCCTGTACTGTCTCTTTACTTATTCTGTGCTGAAATTCCCCCACTCTGTCCCCTTCTTCACTGTCCTCAGGTTGAGCACATTTTGCCTTTTCTGAGAAGACTGAAGCAAAGAAGGTGTTGAGTAATTCGGCCTTTTCTCTGTCCCCTGTTAGTATTTTGCCATCTTCTCCAAGCAGTGGTCCTACCATTTCCTTCTTCTTCCTTTTGCTGCGGACATATCCAAAAAAGCCCTTTTTATTGTTCTTAACCTCTCTAGCAAGCCTGAGTTCATTTTGCGCTTTAGCTTTTCTGACTTTATCCCTACATGTGCTGGCTATTTGTTTGAATTCCTCTTTGGTGATTTCCCCATTTTTCCATTTTTTATACATGTTCCGTTTAAAACTTAGCTCAGTTGTAAGTTCCTTAGTCATCCATACCGGTTTCTTGAGACATCTCCCATTTTTCTTCCTCATTGGGACTGTCTGAAATTGTGCTTTCAGTATCTCCCTTTTGAGGAACTCCCATCCATCTTGAACTCCCTTCTCTTTTAGTATTCTTGACCATGGGATCACCCCCAGTATTTCTCTAAGTTTATTGAAATCAGCTCTCCTAAAGTCTAGAATTCGTGTCTGACTATGCCTAGCTTCATCTTTCCACTGTATAGCAAACTCCAGGAGAACATGGTCACTACCACCTAAGGATCTCACCACTTGCACCCCATCAACTAGGTCTTCCCTGTTGGTTAAGATAAGATCTAAGATGGCTGATCCCCTTGTTGCTTCTTCCACCTTTTGGACAATGAAATTGTCTTCCAGGCAAGTGAGGAATTTGCTAGACCTTGAGGATTTGGCTGAGTTTGACATCCAGCAAACATCCGGATAGTTGAAGTCCCCCATCACTACTACATCTCTCTTTTCTGAGTGTGTGGTCATCTGTTCTAGAAAGGCATCATCCAATTCCTCTGCCTGAGTTGGGGGTCTGTAGTAGACTCCCACAGTAACATCCCTGTTATTTCCCTCTCCTTTAATTTTTATCCAGATGCTCTCCACCTGACTTCCAGTATTGACTTCCTGGATCTCTTCACTGGTGTAAATATCCCTGACATATAATGCTATTCCTCCTCCTTTCCTGTTTGGCCTGTTTCTTTTAAAAAGGTTATATCCCTCTATTTCTACATTCCAGTCATGAGACTCATCCCACCAGGTTTCAGTGATGCCTATTATATCATATTTCCCTTGTTGTGCTAAGAGTTCAAGTTCATCCTGCTTATTTCCCATACTTTGTGCATTAGTGTAGAGACATCTAAGACCATGTGTCCTCTTGTCTTGCTGCATGTGTCCTCTTGTCTTGCTGCTTTTCGTACCTCATAGGGCTTGGTTTCCAGACCCTTCACCATCTTAGTCGCCCTCCTTTGGACCTGCTCCAGTTTCTCCACATCCTTTTTGAATTGTGGTGCACAGAACTGGACACAGTATTCCAAGTGGGGCCTGTCCAAAGCAGAATAGAGTAGTGCTATTACTTCCCTTGATCTAGACACTATACTTCTATTGATGCAGCCTAAAATTGCATTGGCCTTTTTAGCACTGTTGACCAAGTAAACTTATGGTTTACTTGGACTCCTAGATCCCTTTCACATGTACGAGGGGGTATCCAAAAGTTTTAATGATCACCTTTTTAAAAAATTGACAGAAAGTTTTTGTTCCTTTGTAGCTGTTAACTTATCTCTATGTAGTCACTATTTAGATTTATATGTTTTTCCCAATGTATCTTGAATATCTGATATAGTAGAGGCCTGCAAATTGTGCCTGATGAGGATTTTACACTTTAGTCACTTCTGGCAGAGCCAGTCACAAAAATAAAGGATGCAATGAGCTGATTTTCTCAGTAACGTGTACTTAGGGACCAATGCTGACACTGACAAAATTTCATCGTTATGCCATAATAACTTCTGGGTGATAATTATTACTTTACAATACCCCCTCGTAAGGCACAATCTGCAAACTTCTACAATATCAGGTATTCGGAGGGTCAAGATAGGCTGGGAAAAATGTATAAATCTAGATAGTGACTACATAGAGATAAGTTAACAACTACAAATCAAAACAAACTTTCTGTCAATTTTTTAAAAGGTGCTAATTAAAACTTTTGGATACCCCCTTGTAGTTTCATTCAGCCAGGCGTCCCCCATCCTATATCCGTGTTTTTCATTTTTCCACACTAAGTACAGTACCTTACATTTCTCCGTGTTGAATTTCATTTTGTTAGCTTTGGCCCAGCTTTCTAGTCTATTCAGGTCATTTTGAATTCTGATCCTGTCCTCTGGAGTATTAGCTACTCCTTTTAATTCTGTGTCATCTACAAATTTCAAAAGTATACCCACAATTCTGTCACCCAAGTGATTGATAAAGATGTTGAATAGCACTGGGCCCAGGACAGAACCCAGTGGGACCACACTGGTCACTTCTCTCCAGGATGAAAAGGAACCATTGTTGAGCACCCTTTGGGTTCAGCTGGTCAACCAATTACAAATCCATGTAACGGTTACCTTGTCTAGCCCACATTTTACAAGCTTGTTTGCAAGAATGTCATGGGGAACCTTGTCAAAGGCCTTATTGAAATCAAGATATACTATATCCACAGCATTCATATACCAAGTTGGTAATTTTGTCAAAGAGAGAGAGAGAGAGAGAGAGATCAGATTTGTCTGGCATGACTTGTTTCTCTGAAACCCATGTTGACTTTTTGTGATCATGGCATTGCCAGAATTCTAGATGTTCACAGACTCCCTGTTTAATGATCTCCTCTAGAAGTCTTTGAGGTAACCTGAAATTGTCTTCAAGTCAAGTGAGGAATTTGCTAGACTTTGCTGAGTTTGACTTCTAGCAAATATCAGAATAGTTGAAGTCACCCAGCACCCAGTACTACTACTCAAATTTTTGAGGCTTTTGGGAAAAATGTTTTTGCCAATTGGCATGAGATGCAACCCATCCCTTGCCAGAAGTCTCTCCTCATGGAACTGCATCCAAGAATTCAAACCATTCTACAGAGCCAGTTGTTTACACACACTATTTTCCTCTCCCTTCCTTGACCATACCCTTCAACTGCTAGAAGAGATGAGATGACAACCCGTGCATCCATCTCTTTCAGCTTCCTCTCCAGAGCCTCATAATCCCTTCTGATATTCTGAAAGCCATGCCTTGCAGTATCATTAGTTCCCACATGAACGAAAAGAAAGGGTAATGGTCCCCTGTTGGCATGGCCCTTCCATTTCCTTCTTCCTTTTGCATACCCCCCAAAAGCCCCTTTTATTGTTCTTAACCTCTGTAGCAAGCCTGAGCTCATTCTACACTTTTGCTTTTCTGACTTTACCCCTACACATGTTATTTGTTTGCATTCCTCTTTTGTGATTTCCTTATTTTTCCATTGATTATATGTGTTCCCTTTAAAACTTAGCTCAGCTGAAAGTTCTTTGGTCATCCATCTTGGTTTCTTGAGACACCTCCCATTTTTCTTTCGCATTGGAGCTGTTTGAAATTGTGCCTTCAGTATTTCCCTTTTGAGAAGCTCCCATCCGTCCTGAACTCTTACTATATCACCTCCAGTATTTCCCTAGGTTTACTGAAATCAGCTCTCCCAAAGTCTAGAAAGCATGTCTGACTATGTCTGGCTTCTCCTTTCCATTGTATAACAAACTCCAGGAGAACATGGTCACTCCCACCTAAGGATTCTACCACTTGAACCCCAAGCCATCCCTGTTGGTTGGGATTGGATCTAAAATAGCTGATCCTCTTGTTGCCTTTTCCACCTTTTGGACAATGAAATTGTGCAAGGCAAGTGAGGAATTTGCTAGACCTTAAGGTTTTGGCTGAAACTGATTTCCAGGAAATATCAGGATAGTTGAAGTCACCCATCACTATTACTTCTCTCCATTGTGAGTGTGTAGTCATCTGTTCTAGAAAGGCATCATCCAATTCCTCTGATTTGAGCATCTGTAGTAGACTGCCACAATAACATCACTCCCCTACAATCTTTAGTAGACTGTCACAATAACATCTCTCCCCTTTAATTTTTATCCAGATGCTCTCCACCTAGCTTCCAGGATTTAAGTCCTGGATCTTTTCACAGGTGTAAACATCTCTGACATATAATGCTATTCCTCCTCCTTTCCTGTTTGGCCTATTTCTCTTTAAAAGGTTATACCCATCATTACTACATTCCAGTCATGAGATTCATCCCACCAGGTTTCAGTGATGCCTCTATTATATCATTTTTCTATGGAAAAATATTATTTTCTGTGCAACGTCTGTTTCCTGCACAGAAACTATTGTTTTCTGCACAGAACAACCATGTGCAAATACTCTTTCCATCCCTAACACACACACACACACACACACACACACAGTAGCAGCAGCAGTAATAAAACAACATATGGCAGATGAGAAAGCAAAATTTTCCCTTGTTCAGTGGCCACTATAGGCCAAAAAACAAAACAAAAAAAACCCCCAAACATTAAGAGAAAAAAATGATCATTATAGAAAGGAATTTTCAAAGCAGTATCGTGACTGGGAAATCAACTGGTTGTTGGTCAGTCCTTTTGTGATGATTTACAGAATGAGTACAAAATGTCACTGCCTAGATTTTATGAACTAGGACATGGTACTACAGAGAGAGAGGTGGGGGAAGATTAAAACTGTTGTAAGTAGGGAAGAGGAGTCTAAAGAAATTACTATAAATGCTCCATTGTTGCTGCAATCACACTTGTTAAAGAGAATGGAATTGTACCTGTTTGTGAGCAGAACATTATTTCGTGGGTTCTCAGTCATACAACTGGGGCCCACTTCTGCAATCACATTCTCCTCTTGTCTCCCCATAACCCTGTCTCCCTGCTCTGTGTCCCACCCAGCATGTCTTTTTAGTTTTAAATTTTTGTTTTTATTTTCACTTTTTCTTGCAGATCTGAAGCTCTGCTGATGTAATTTAAGTTTTTTTTTAAAAAAAGAAAGAAAATGAAAGGGATTCAGCCCCCTTGAAAATAGAGAAAGAGATATTGACACCATGTGTGTGCACCACAACTACACTAGCAGTGACTTTTGCACCTGAGGCCTGGCTAAATTGCAAGCTCATTGATAGTTCAATGAAAATGGATGCCTTTTGGGGACATAGCAGCTATGGATCAAAGGCAGTGTTGTGCAATTCATATTCCCAAAGCCACTTCTTGTCAGCTGTAATCATGGTTTTAAAGCCATTTGTGATAAACTCCTTTGGAAGGAAAAAGACTGAATGGTTCCCAGTTGGGGAGAAAAGAAACAAGGGTTGGTGGTGGAGAAGACAAAAAGCCAAGTGGCTTAGCCACTGGCAATAATCTTTGAGAACTCCTGGAGAACAGGAGAGGTTCCAGAAGACTGGAGGAAGGCAAATGTCCCCATTTTCAAAATAAAAAAATTAAAAAGAATATCAAAATAATTGTTACCTGCTCAGTGCAACATTAATACCAGGAAAGATTCTAGAGCAGATAATGAAACAGAGAGTCTATAAACACTTAGAAAAGAATGCTATGATTACTAAATGTCAGCATGGGTTCCTCTGATTTCTTTTTGTAATGCAGTTACAATCTAATTGGTAGATGATGGGAATGCTGTGCATATAGTGTATCCTGATTTCAGTAAGGCATTTGACAAGGTCCCCCTTGATATCCTTGCAAACAAACTAGTAAAAGGTGGGCTAGACAAGGCAACTGTTTCATGGATTTGTAATTGGTTGACTGGCCAAACCCAAAGGGTGTTCAACACAATTCAAGAAGGATTTTGACAAGGTGGAGCATGTCCAGAGAAGGGCGACCAAAGATCTGGAACCTAAGAAGAGTAGCTTAGGAATTTGAGTATGTTTAACCAGGAGTCAAGAATGTTAAGGGCTGACATGATAGCCCTATTTAAATATTTGAAGAGATGTCGTATTGAGGAGGGAACAAGCTTATTTTTTGCTGCTCCAGAGACTATGGGGCTTTCTAGATTGGCAGGAAAGTGTGACATGAAGTTGCCTTTTCCTTAATGCTTAGCAGCTGCACCACAGCCTTTAGATGGAGCTGCGCTGTTCCGCAGTTTTTAAAAAAGAAGCTGGGAAAACCAGCACCTTTTAAAAGGCGCTTCTTCTCTCCTAAAATGCAAAAAAAAAAAAAGGAAAAAAAAAAGAAAAAAAAGAAAAAAAAAGCATTTTCATGACACACTTTCCCTTTTTCTCATCTAAAGGCTAGAGTTTCATGCAGCCATGAACACACTTCTTTTTGCCAATCTAGAAAGCCCTTATGACATGGAGTAATGGATTCAAACTACAGGAAAAGAGATTCCACCTAAATATTAGGAAGAATTTTCTGACAGCATGAGCTGATTGACAGTGGATCACACTGCCTCAGAGAGTGGTGGTGTCTTTTTTTTAAGACAGACGCTGGATGGCCATCTGTCAGGAGTGCTTTGAGTGTGTATTCTTGCATGGCAGAGGGTTGGACTGGATGGCCCTTATGTTCTCTATGTTTCCTATGTTTTTTGTGCTTTAGTAAAACAACTTCTGTTCCATAGAGATCACACTTCCTTTTGGATCTTGTCAGTGTATCTCTTAATGTTTGTTTAAAGCACAGTTTTGGAGATTTATTGCTTCTTGAATGCTATTAAAAGGATGCTTCCTTTGCAGCAGTGAACTAACTGATTGACAGGGAATTGTGTAAAAAAATCATTTGTGTGTGCTTAAACACTTCCAGCTAGGTGGGCAAAACATGATCCTAAGGTTGTTGTTGTGACCCTTGACTACCTCTCCTGAAAGACTCCAGGAATGGCAATTCCTAATCAAAGCACAGGCATAATCAGACATGCATTCTAGACTAGGTTTTAGGACTGTCCTTAGCATGGTGGATGTTTCTCTTATTGTTTCTTGCTTTTGTTTTTCGGCAGTCAGGACAGGAAATTGTTCCTCAGACAATTCCTTCAAGTGTAGGTTTTATGGAAGACAGATTAAGCTCAACCATTTTGACAGATTTCATTCACAAGACATGAAAACAGATATCAAGTGGGACTGGTGGCAACTGTAGAGTCATTAATATACAGGTATCTTTTTAGACAGAAGCCTGTAAAACAGTATATACCATGTTTCTCTGAAAATAAGACAGTGTCTTATATTATTTTTTGCTCCCAAAGATGCACTAGGTCTTATTTTCAGTGGATGTATTATTTTTCCATGAAGAAGAATTCACATTTATTGTTGAAGCAAAAAAAAATTTAACATTCATTATATATTGTATATATATTTATGTACAAAAATTTTGCTAGGTCTTACTTTCAGGAGAGGCCTTATATTTAGCAATTCAGCAAAACCTCTACTAGGTCTTATTTTCTGAGGATGTCTTATTTTCGGGGAAACAGGCTAGTATCTCTAAACATTATCTTAATCTACCACCTATCTCCTTCCTTTCTGGGGTCTTCCATCCATATCTCATCCTCAAGCATTGTTCTGCTGAATTAAGTTTTCCCTCCCAACATTCCAGCCTTCAAAGACACTCCTTCCTGTCTCATAAATATTCTGCCCTCAAGTCACTCTAGGTTCATTATGTCTGTTAACAATTAATCTCTACTATGTCTTAGAATGGCTGCACCATACTGAAAGATACTCAGTCTCATTGGAAAGCCCTTCGTGCTGCTGGTTACCTCTCATCCTTTGAAAAGGTAAGTTTGCTTGTGAAGAAAGGGGTCTGAAATTCATCATCATTAGCTGGAACCCTTACCCTTGATATGTCAGTATGCTCTGTGGGGAACTTAATTTTGGAATATTGGAACATATATCTCTGGATTCCAGATACATTATGAAGTGGCAGGGATTAGGAGAGAAACCTGATGTGGAATTGTCATAGTCTAAAGTTTTGTTTATACGTAGGCCATCACACTTTCTGACAATCAAAATGAAGTTGTCCTAGTCCTCATTTCCCAACATCAGCCAAAGTTTGTTTAATGCTAAAATAAACCTGACAGATCTTTTAAAAATAAATTAGTTTGTTTTTTCCCCACAGCAAAAAGTTTTTTTAGGGGGAGGGGATGCCCCATATCCTGTGTGATGATGTAACTGCTCGTGTCTCCCCCTTTTAGCAGACTTTCTTTTCCGCTCCCCACTGCCCATTTGACACTACCATTTCCAGAAGCCTAACTGGAATGATCTAGTCTTTAGTAGAGCAACAACATGGCAGGTCCCAGCATGGTGTCATGTCAGCTCCTAGATGATTCACAATTCATTGAATTTATAAGTTAGACATAATACTGTTTCATAACAGTAGGGAGATGAGAACTCAGTGTCATGATGTCTTCCTCTTCTTCCCAACATATACAACACTCCATACAGGGTATTTTTATCAAGTGGAGAAAGCTCAGAACCCCTACCATGTAAAGGAAAAAATGAGTGGCTAGGGTCCAAAATACACTGCAGAAATAATCCATTTTGAGGCCACTTTAACTGCCCTGGCTCAGTGCTAGAGAATGCTGGGAATTCTAGTTTATTGCAGCACCAGAGCTCTCTGGAAGAGAAGGCTAAATGTCTCACAAAGCAGTCTCAAACTTTATTATTTCTGCAGTGTGTTTCGGACCTATGCTTTATCACACTAGGGGGCAAACAGGATTTAAACGAGAATTAAACAAGAGTTAAACAGGAAATGTCTTATGTTTATCACAGGACATTTCCTGTTTAACTTTTGTTTAACTCTCATTTAAATCCTGTTTGCCCCCTAGTGTGATAAAGCAGAATGCTTTCTCCATCATGGTTTTCAGCAATAACTGCCCATATTTACTGCTAACAGGAGCACCTTCACTCCTCTGTAAGCATGACGTGAGAGTCTGGAGAGGGCACATGAAAGTCTTATTTTGAGGAAAGAGATGGAAAGGAGAGTGAAGAGAAAGCAGCACATTACGGGAAAAATTATCAGTAGCTCAACCAGTTTGGTTTGCAGTTACAGAAAGTAGCAGAAAATGTTGCTTGTAAACTGGGTAACACTGTAACCTTTCTTTGTTTTCCTGACGTATATCACCTCACTGAACCATGTTTGTATATGTGTGTATAAAACAGATAAGTGGAAGTCTTTTAAAAACTTTTTCTTCATATATGATCAATACTTATCATCCTACTCTAAAATGGATGAGTGGGGGTGTCCCACAAATTGTTTTGTGTTTGGGCTGAAAGTTTTCCTATTGTGAGAATGTTCTAGTGCTGATGTGTTGAAGCTGGTTCTTCCAGTGGTTTACAATCTTGTGATGTCACCCTGCTTAATCAAATCCACCCAGTGTCAAAGAGGTATGTATGTTTATCAGAGATAAGTAGGGTGTGATTGTAATTAAACAAGAGAGTACATGCCAGACTCCTGTGTGCTATTAACAAAATCAAGCACTTAACTTGGAGAGTGGGTGGATTTTCATAACCAATTACTATTTGTTCATCTTTACTACTCACTTAGAATGAACTGTGTGGGATCTTTCACTGTTAGAGTAAAAGCTAATGTGTCCTCTTCTGTCACAGCAGCATTTCATTGAAGGGGGTTTCTAGAAAGATTCCTATGCTTTTACAAGGTGCTTATGAGGCAAAAATTCAACAGGTTATTTCCTCTTTGCTTTTTCTTTCATCATATAAATGGCCTGAGGAGTGCTCGCAGAAACCATTGTAAAGGGTGGTAAAGAGTAGTGCTTCCCTGACAGAAACACAGATACTTCTTGACTACCATTGAATGTGGCTGTATGGGAAATTCCATCAGTTTTATTAAAATTATTTTGTCTTTCTTCATATATTTTCAATATTTTGCCTGAGAGGGCACTATTTGCATAGAACTTAATTTTATGTATTAAATTTTGTAGGAACTGTAACATTGTACTTGTGGCTTTTTCTTGCCATGTTTGCTTTTTTAACATAAAGATTTAAATACAGTAGCAACCTTTGGCTTCATTATTTTCAGATAATGCTCGAGATTACATAGTAAACATATCAAAAAAATCGCTGCTCAAAACCACCATTATAATGAATATACTTTATTCAATCCAAGCTAACTTTTCTTACGGAATTCCCACTGTCCCACTTCTTTGGAGGTTTTTAAATAGAGGCTGGATGGCTATCTTGGGGGTGGTATAATTATATATTATATTATAATGTACTTGTTTTATTGACTTTCTATTTGTATTTTAATGTTATATTTATTCTGAATCATTGATTTTTTTAAAATATCCAGTAGGCAGGAAAACTAGTAAATGGCTTTAAAGAAAGAAAAATGAGAGGAACCAATGTTGAAACATCTCATTTTTCTAGAGGATTGGTGATCTCCCACCCAGTCTTTAACACATTCCATCCCAATATACACAGGAAGAATTCGATTACATTGTGCCCATGCCATATGTGGGTGCATTATACACGGCTTCAAGCTTACACTAAAGCCGCACAACAATTAAAGAAATGGTGCATATGCCCGTGCCACACGTGCCCCATTGTTTGCAATGGGGCATGATCATATGCACATAATAATATTTTTAATAATTATTATTATTTGTATCCCACCCCTCTCTATATTGGATCAAGGTGGGTATATGCATTTCCCCCATATGTGGGGGGGATCTGGAACAGATCCCCCGCATAAAGGAAGGGCCTGCTTTATTTCATTGGATTATGACAACGGCTGATACACCTTCACAGACATGTGCAGTGATGTAAATAGGAATATTTCTAAGAAAAAGATCTGTAATGAAAGTCTATAAATCTTCTTAACTAGTTTATTGGAGGTACCACTCTTATAAACCAGGCATAAATATACCCATATTGCTAAATGGTAATGATCTTTGCACTCTGGCTGTGATTGGTCCTCAATAACAATTCCTTCTCTGGATCATAAGGACGAGCAGTTTGTTATGAATAGCAGTTGGGCCATAACCACACTAGAACCAATAGGAAAAGCTCAATGCTTTATGGAGGCAAGCATTATGTGGGGCAATATACATTAATCAGACTGTTCCATAATTTTATTGTGTTCCTCAGTGACAAATTAAGCAATATCAGACAGATTGGTCAGGTCTTCCCTTGCAAGGAGAAATGGTATATGTCCTAAGGTGTATTGTCAGTTCACATGGGGTGATGATGAAGCTTTCATCTGATCTGAACAGTGGCCCCTATGTCAGTGATTTGTAGGTACCCTTGAATATTTTTCAGAATTTCTTCAGTGCTCAGCAGTTTTGTGGTAAATTTCTCAGCAGATACGCTGATCTAGAAAGGATCCTCTGCAACTAGGCAGTTCAAAAACTTGCCTGAAATTCTGCTCCTCCAAAATTATACCCATATTTGACTAGAATTAACAAACTGGGAAGTCAATTCTTGCAGAGACTGCAGGATCAATGAACCCTCCAAGGTTTTTCAATGTGACACTCAGAAGCTATGCCACCCACAGATCTGCTATGTTACATAGGATGCAACATGGAGGCATAACTTTCAGGAGATGAAGTCATAGTCATTGGTGTTGAGAGAATGGGTGTCAGATCCAACTTGTGTATAGCCAACACTCATACTCTGAAAATACACACCAAGTCACAGATAGAAAAAAAGGGCATGTAGAGAAAATACCTTCATGTTTCCACACACAAAGAAAACACATAAAGGCATATGCATACAAAGAAATACCCCTGAAAATTTGCTCCTCACAGAAAATGGCAAACAAGGGAAAGGTTGGCTCTAATAAGAAATAAAGGAGGGATAATTATGAACTGGTATGATAATATGTGTGATATCACAAAAACAGCCATTGGCTATCTATATAATCCATTATAAAACAATAACAAGTACATTTCTATACTAGTTATCAGTGCACTTAAGCACTCCCTATGAAGTTTACAATGTGTACGCTAATTACCCCCAACAAGCTGGGTACTCATTTTAGCGACCTCGGAAAGATGTAAGCCTGAGTTGAGCTTGAGTCCTTGACGGTACTGAACTCCCAACCTTGCTGTTTGTGAGTGAGTGGCTGCAGTACAGGCATACAGGCTGTCTGGGGGGGTACTTCTAGATTCGTCGCTTCACATGACTAGTCAGGTAAACGCGATGGTCAGGAGTGCTGTTATCAGCTTTGGCTGATACGCCAACTGAGCCCTTTCCTGGACATGAAGGATCTGGAATCTGTGGTATATGCTCTGGTAACCTCAAGATTGGATTACTGTAATGCGCTCTACAAGGGGCCACCCTTGTGCTTAACCCGGAAACATCAAAATGGTTCAAAATATGGCTAGTTACTGGAACATCCAGGAGAGAGCACATAACACCTGTGCTCAAGTCTCTCCACTGGCTGCTGATCAGTTTCCGGGTGCAATACAAGGTGTTGGTTCTAACCTTTAAATCCCTACAAGGCTTGGGCCCATCTTATCTCAAGGACCACCTCTCCCTGTACAATCCCCCCTCACGCTGTCGCAGACCTCCCAGGGGGCTTTCTCAGCTACCACTCCCAGGCTATGGAACTGCCTGCTGGATGAGATCCGTCTTATTATGACCCTTGATTGCTTTTAAAAAGTTTTAGAGACACATCTCTTTCGGCAGGCCTTCCCAAAGACTACTTAATCTCCCCCGGCTCCAAAACCAAGCTCCAGCTTGTTCCCGGCATTATACCCCTGATGCCACCACCTATGCTGCCGAAAGAAATGTGGTTTTATTAAATTTATACTGTTTTGTAAATTTCTGCTTGCTTTGTTTTAATTCATGCTAGTTTAATTCAATTTTAAGGGATGGAAGGTCAGGGATAGGGGTTGTAGGAATTGTTTTTTCTCGTGACTGTTTTAAAGTTTGCTGTACACCGCCCTGATTGCTGGACAGAAGGGCAGGTTAGAAATAAAACTTCTTCTTCTTCTTCTTCTTCTTCTTCTTCTTCTTCTTCTTCTAACCACTGCACCACTAGGGCGCCTCTTAGCTAATGCTTGCTAATGCTATTTCCATATGGCTTTTATTTCCCCAAAGATACTAGCAAATCTAGTCCACAAATGTGTCCACATATATGTTTTATTGGCATTCCATGTAAAACTCATAGAGATCATCGTTTGGGTCATACCATGGCAATCTTAGCAAGAACTGAATCTGTAGTTTATAGTTTACAGTAGCTGAATGTATGTCTTACAGTGTTTGAACTTTAAATGTGGCCTTCCAGATATTGTTTGATTGTATGTCCCAGCAACCCTATGCACCACAGCTAATAATGAGAAATGCTGGGAGTTGCAGTTCAACAACATCTGGAGATCCACACAATTTCCACCTAGCTTACAAACTGAGGTGGGATATGGGTGGTCCTCTGCCAAAACAACAACAACAACAACAACAACAACAAACAGGCAGATTCATCATTTGTGTTTGAATCAATCTGATTTTTGCAATCTTGCCATTTAATGACTAACTGTCCCCATATTGACCCTCTTTGTGGTGGCATATACAATTGCCCACAGAACCTAAAAGCAGATAGCTAAAACTGCCAGCCAGCAAAATTATACTTCTACAAAATGCTATACTGTTTTTGAAATGTTTCCCTTAGTGTGCAATCTTCCATCCACCATTACCTTGCCAGTGGAGTTAGCTTCTCGTCCTTCTCCAACTACGTCTTTTCCTCCTATCTATTGAAACCTCTTTCATTTTGGAACATGAAGTACACACATGCATACACACACACTGTCCAGAACATAATTTTGTTCCATTATATTTATAGTGCAACTTTATTATGGATTGGAGATGGCTGCTGAATCCCATCTAATTTCCAAACTAGTTTTCTGGCAATATTCCTCTCCTGTCCAAAATCTGCATGTTACAGGGCAAGAAGTGTCAGGAAATAGCCCCTCTCTCCACATAATTCTAGTGCTTTATGCCATTTAATCTTTAATCTACTTTTATTTTCTGTTCTTCTGCATATGCTATCAAGAGAGCAAGCACAATTAGATCAATAAGTTTTACTTCTGAGTAGATACAGACAAAGATGGAACATAGATAGACAGTTTCTTATGTGTATGTGTCTGTTTTTGTGCAAGCCAGTGTTCATCTGTATGTGTGCCATCTATCTGGAGTCTTGCAAAAGTGAACAATGTTGTGTGCTGAAAACAAGCATGGAGATTTTTTTGCCCGTGACACTTCAGCTGCAAGAAGGAGGAGGAAGAGCAGAGGAAGGGAGGGAGGGAGGGTATTCGAGGCTTTAGAATTTGAAAGTTCCTGTGCTTTTCTTGAAATTTGAATGCATTGGTTCTCATTCTAGTGTCTGGAGCAGCAAGACACAAGTTTGCTCCATCTTCTATATGGCATCCCTTCAGATATTTAAAAATGCTATCGTATCATCTCTCATTCTTCTCCAAGCTAAATATACCCAACTCCCTAGTTTTGCTGGCTCGACTTAGCACCTTGCATTTATCCCTGTTGAAATATTATTTCATTAGTTTTGACCCAGCTCTCCAATGTGTCAGTTATTTTGAATTCTGACCCCCATCCCCTAAAATATTAGCCAGTCACACCACCAGCCCTCATTTGGTGTCCTCTGCAAATTTGATAGCCATGCCTTCAGTTCCATCACCAGAAACACTGGGTCCAATACAGTACCCTGAGGCACTCCACTAGTAATTTCTCTTAAGGAACTAACTGAGTTTGATTGGTCAACCAATTATAAATCCACCTACAATAGTCTAGTTCACCAGCATGCTAGAAAGAATATCATGGGAGACTTTGTCAAAACCTGTACTGGATTCAACCTACTAAGTTTGTAATTTCATTCTAAAGAGAGAAAGCGAGATAAGATTCATTCCTCTTGTTTTTGTTTTGTTTTGTTTGAAAATCCTGTTCTGGCTCTTAGTAACTATAGCATTATTTTAAACATGCACAGACTAATTATAATAATCTGCTCTAGAATTTTTACTGGTATCAGTGTCAAGCTGAGTGGTCAGTAATTGCTCAGGTTCTCTTTTTCACCCTTTTTGAAAATGGAAACAACTTTTGCCCTCCTCCAGTCTATTGAAACCATTTCTGTACTCCAAGAATTCTCAAAACATTAATGACAGTGGCTCTGAGATTAAATACACAAGTCTCTTTAGTACTCTCAGATGTAGTTCTGGAGACTTTAATTCATTTAGAGCAGTTAGGTATTCCTTTACTATCTCTTTACCTATTCTGGACAATGCAGTGGCCCTACCATTTATTCCTCCTTCTTCTGCCTCCAAATGTAGCCTAAAACTCCCTTATTATTATTTTAACTTCTCTGGTTAAACCAGAGCTTAATCTGACCTTTAGTTTTTCCATTATTCCCCCTACAAGTATTATTCATATTATTCTTCTCTGATTACTTCTCTCTTGTTCCATTTCTTATTCATGTCTTTCTTAAATATGATATTATCTAAAAGTCTATTGTACCTGGATTTCTTTAGACACCTACTATTTTTCTTCCTAGCTGGAATTTTTTTGCAACTGCATCTTCACTATCTCAGTGTTAAGAAATATCTATGCATCATTAGGCCTGAAACAGATGGGCCAAAAGTGTGGTTTCCAGCCACACTTTGGGGGCATGCTGTGCACATGACGCACGCCCCCAGTGTGTCCAGAAGCTGCTATGAGGCTGCCTAAGGTGGCCTGAAGCCAGCCAGAAAAGGAGTGACAAAAAGCCTCTTCTTCCAGAAGCTCATTTAAGACTGTGGCAGTGACCAGCTTCTGGAGTGACTCTCTTCCTCTTCAGCATTTCTTTTTCTTTTTCCTTTTGCCATTTTGATTATTAGTTATAAAATAAAAAAGAAGTACATAAAATACAAACTTTCTTACAATAATCAACTTATATATTCTTCTTCTCTATAGTCCTTCCACCTTTCTGTCTTCTGTATGTTTCTTCTTTGTTCTTCTTGAATCTCATGTTTTTGTTTTCATACTAATTTATATTTTCTCTTAATCTGATAATTGAGCTCTATCATTTCTATACTTCCTCTATATATCTATGCAAATATACATACCAACATGGACAGATATCTCTATATATACTTACCTCTCTCTATATATACATATATTCACATATCTATATACATTTTGCCTTCTTGTTTTAGCATGGTGTTTATACAATATCCCGTTCTCCTCTTGTTAAATTTGATTTTGCACTGGTTATGTTGGTAATTTCTTCTCTTTTAAAGAGAAAACTTTAATTTTCAATTTATATCTTTTCTCTGTTTTTAATTTTGTTTGTTTTGTTTTAATTTATTACCTTTGTATTTGTTTAATTTTTGATTGAATTTACTTTCTGTCCACTCCCCATATCTTTTTCCAATACTGAACTTTTGGTAGCCATTCTTCCTCCATTTTGGTAAGTGCTTTCAAGTTAATTATAGCTGTCAATTTATCCTTCTCTCTTATATCATTTAATTTTGGAAGCCAATTGTCTATATCTAATGGATGCTCTGATTTCCAATTTTTGCAATTATTAATCTTGCAAGCATTACAATATATAAAATAATTCACCAATTTTTTCTCATCCTCTTTTTTAAATTTTTAAAAAATATTTTATTGATTGAGTAAACAACAAACAAACAAATAAACTAAACTAAACATAAGCTAGCGAACAGACAAATAGCCTGAAAATTACAAAAATCATATCATACAATAATACTTTAGCAATTCTTAAAAAATATTAATGTCATGTTCAGTAAATAAAGTTCTGGTGGTGGATGGGTGGGAAATTGTATGCTGAGAATTTTTTGGATTATATTGTGAACTTCTCCCAGAAATCTTTTATCTTTTTGTAACATACAAGCATCTGAAAAAAATCAGTAGAAGAGGAGAGTGAGGAGCCAATAATACTGCCCAAAAAACAGGAGAATTGGCAAATTTATACACTCAACCAGAAGAAACACAAAATGTGATTATTCATACATCCCTCTAATCTTCCCCACTCCCTTGTGTTCTATATCCTCCCCATTTACATCCCAAGGTATTTCCACAGGAAGTAATATATCTATCCATGTGTCTGTGCAAAAAAATATGTGCATATACACACAAAACAATTCAACAACAATCTTTGAAGAGCTTAGCTCTACATATTTGGCATCTTCAATTCTCTGCACACCAAGAGAACTGTTTTTTGTCTGACGGAAGTGATTTTGTGAGCTTTCTTATTTTGGAATTTTCTTAGTAGGAAGCATGCCTGGCTGAATATTCAAAGTAACTACTGTGAAATCCCATTGATTTCAATGAGACAGTAGCACATATTTAAAATGTGTACATCATATTCAGTAGGATGTCAAAGGAATTAAGTGTAGATGGAATACACCCCTTGCTTTTTAATTTCTCATTCATCTATGCCTCTTGGTCTAGGGCATAGTTGCAGAAATAAATTTACCAGTGTGGCAGTATTCTTGCATTTTGCCCAACCCTTAATAATAAAAATAAGGTGCTTCATTTTAATTGAAGTGATTGGGCATTGGACTGAATTTGTCAGCTGTGTCTGAAGATGCCATCTCTGATTCATCTCTAAAAATTTTACACACTGCATATAATTCATCACTGCATCTTGTAAGTCCTCAATAGAGTGAGGCAACACAACACCCACTTAGGTTTTCACAAGCAAATGACTCTGTTTAATATATTTAACCTTAATTTTAAAAAAAAAAATCTTAAATGTACCGTAGTTAACCTAATCCTTTTAAATTTAAATATATGAGGGCTACTTTTGTTACTTTTGTAACTGAAGAAGTAGGTTCACAATGATGAAGGAACATGTGACATAGTGCTGTCATAAGCCTTTTTTGTTACTTTTGTAATTTTGGTATATTGTAATCAAGAATCAAAGGGCTCATCATGTGTGTGTTTTCTTCATGAAAGTGAATAGTCACTACTATGTTGGAAAGAGTTTGAACTTGAACAAAGAGAGGTGGTTTCAAATCTTCAGTCGTGTATATAAAATATACTGCTACAGGTTTATAGCTAGTCACTTGCATCTGGAAAATAAGGAATGCTTCCAGGTGAACGAGTTTACAATGTAAAGGCATGGGGGAAAACCAGAAAAAAATAAGATTTTTCCTGTTTTTCCCCCAAAGCCAGAAAAATTGAAAATGGGGAGGGATTGAAGAAACTGGACTATGGTTTAGTTTTGTTTTTAAATGGAAGATTGAAACATCTGGAATATTTTCTTTTGGAATGATGAATAACATGTTTAAGAGCTGCATCTGCACTGCAGAAATAAGCCATTTTAACAGCCATGGCTGAATGCAATGGAATTCTGAGAAGCGTAATTTGTTGTGCTACCACAGCTCTCTGACAGGGAAAGCTAAATGTCTCACAAAACTACAGTTCCTAGAATTCCATAGCATTGAGCTGTGGAAGTTAAAGTGGTGTTAACTGGATTATTTCGTGTAGTTGCTCTCCCAAATTTATTTCTAAATGCCATGGAACAGGAATAGTTTTATGTAAGATTTTGATTGGGGGTTCCTGCATGGCAGGGAGTTGGACTGGATGGCCCTTGTGGTCTCTTCCAACTCTAAATTTCTATGATTCTATGAAGACAATTTATATTATATAACCATTATTGCAATTTCTGGTCTTAGTTTATTTTTCCCAGTGCTTCTGAGAAATGAGGAATGAGTGCTTTATGTCTGCTTGGCATTATGGAGAATCAGAGGAGACAAAATAATTTTCTCTGTTTTACTAATGCTGATGTCTCTTTCTGTTTCTATTTTGATTTTGGCAAAACCAGTTGGGATCCGTATGTGTAAAAAAAAAAACTTGAAAAAATTACAATGAAATCTCATTATTTGTTAATACACCAAATGCAGTAATTCTATTCCAATTCGAATTCTATTCTATTCTATTCCAAACACAATTGTGCATAATATCTTTTATGTTCTTAAATTAACAAAGTGCCTTTCAATCACATTTTTCCTAGCCACGTCATTTTCTTTCAAATAAGTTATGAATAGATAAGGCATAATAGTAGCGCATAATATTGACTTGCCTTTCATTTTGCTGTTATAAGGACTATGTCGCCCCCAAGCAAACCTTTTTCTTTTATCTTTGTAAGTAAGCCCAGCAATATAGAATTTTTTCCAAACAGATGCCTACTAGATGTCCATAGTAGATGCCTACTAGATGTCCATAGTAAGCAATCGGCAGGAGAATGACATTAACAAGAGGGAACATAAAGGGAAATATGCTAGGACTTTTCTGTGTGAGAGAGTGTGAGATGGAGTCAGTCAATTAATGCCACCTAGCAACTGTAGCATGGGGGAAACAATAAGGCAAGAACGTCAAAATAGATGTTTATTTTAAAAAGATATAAACTTTTTTGGGAAAATAAATTGCTTTAGTTAAGGGGTCATACACACTGTTTTAGAATATGTTTGACATTCCTCTCTTCTTCATGAGCCCTGTTTTTTTCTGTTTCAGACTGGAGCCTACCATTAAAAATCATGTTTGAAAACAATGCTCTTAAAATTCAACTGTAAACTGTAGGGTGGTGTTTAGGATGCACCTGGAAAGAACCCAGAAAGTAAGGATCACATGATGTGTGTTTCTTAAAAGGGCTTGTTTTGTTCCCTCCCTAGAGCTGTGGCTTGTTGTGTCCTGCCCTGCCCAGGAGACTTGTCCTTCTGGCAGTTCCAATCTTCCCTGCTCTGCCACAAGCTTCTTCCTGCTCTACCACAACTTCTTCACTAGGCAGAAAAGATAGTTCTCTCTCAGCTCATCTGGTATCACAATCAAATTCCTCAACGGACAACAAATTGATCTGGGTGAGTAGCCTCACAACTCAAAGGTTTTTCTCATGCTGCAACAGCGCTTTAGCACATTACCACTAAAACTCTTTGCAACCCATTCTTGAGCTTCTTTGGAGGTTCTAGCAGGGGAGCACAGCTATCATATGCCCTTGACCGAAAAACAATACACTCCTTCTGTCTGGGATGGTCATCCTTTTCCACTGAGTATTCAGCTTCCGGAGGGGCACACATGGAGCGATGAAGGAGGAAGGGGACATCCACCTAGCCAGCCAGATTAGATCAGCCAAATCAACCCTGGCAATCAATGGGGTGACAGACTGCCCTCACGTCCTGCAACTCATTCTAACAAAAGAACGAGCTGATTTTTCTCTAGGTCCAAGGCAAGTCATTCCTTTAGGACATTGTTACTGGGTGGCTAATTTCCGAAATCTTTAGAGACATAATTGGAGGCTTCTCCACTATGTACAAACCTGACATTTGAATTAAGTGAAAATTGCTCTAAAAAATTGCTCTAAAAAAACAAGGAAAATATACAGTTTTGAAAATAGACTTATACATGTTACTTCCAAAAGTAATGAAGGTACAGGAGAATAGATTTCAATTGAACATTAGAAGGAACTTCTTATCAGAAAGACCAATTTGGCAATGGAACCAATTGCCTAGAGAGGAGGTAGGATCTCCTTCTCTGGATATCTTCAAAGAGATTGGAAAGCTACCTGTTGGGGGTACTTTAGTTGGAGATCCTCTATTGAGTAGATGGTTGGATTCTGTGGTTCATGAGGACTGTTCCAACTCTATGATTCTATGACTCTGTGACTCAAGTGGCCAGAATCTGCAACATATTGAAAAGTGCCTAAAACATATTTGAAAGTTACGTTGCTGCTCTAGGTGCTTCCAAGAGAGGCAGTGCACCCTGTCTATGGTTAGACAAATAGTGGTCCAAGGAATCTGGAAGGGCTGGGAACCACAAAAACAGCCTAGGAGGGTGCATGCAGCCCCAGGAAGTTCTTTATCCCCTTCAGTCTACAGGTAGAGATTCTGTTAAGACATTTCTCAGAAACATTAGTGATTTATAAGAATTATTGTGCAACATGCTTCTGTAGTCTACTGTTTATAGTCAATTCTTCTATTTCAATAGTTTCCAATTTGAATTTGTGTTCTGGGTTTATTGTATATGTTCATTTGTCTTCACTGACTATCTAAAAATTAGGACCAGGTGTCCATTTGAGCATACTTCTGTAACTTAAAACAGTTTAAAATGTCTTGTTTTAGGGTGGAAGCACAGGGTACACCTATATATATCCCTGATTCTGACAGTTCTTCACTGGTCACAAAAAGCTTAGTTCCTGGAAATTCTCATTCTAGCTGTAGAGCATCCTTGGATCACTCTTCAGATCTACAAGACAACATGTACAAAGTTTTCATGATGGCACTGACTTTCATTCACACTGTTCCTGTATCTGACCTGGGTTAAAACCTGAGTGAATCACCATAGGGTTTAACCAAACCTTTAAAAGGAGCTGTCCAAGTTATCAACCCACTCTGAATAGCTCCTTTAAAATTTGGAGTGGATTCACTGTTCTACTGATAATGGAAGACATGAGTCACCAATGTATCTACAGCAGGTGTCAAAGAATGACTTTCATTCTTCTAGTAAGCCCA
Source organism: Urosaurus nigricauda (assembly GCA_034509955.1). Classification (NCBI taxonomy): domain Eukaryota; kingdom Metazoa; phylum Chordata; class Lepidosauria; order Squamata; family Phrynosomatidae; genus Urosaurus; species Urosaurus nigricauda. The sequence goes on along the minus strand of JAOEGL010000005.1, from coordinate 106,520,873 downwards.
ATAGCTTATTTAGACAGGTATCCCTAGTCTCTGTGCTCTCTTACTCAGTCAGACCTTCCTTGCACTTTCATATTAAAAGGTTCCTAATATTTGCCGCCCTCATTTTATCTCTGTGCCCATATTTGGATTACACATCACTCTTCAACTGGATGAAGAGATTGTATGACCTTCTTGCTATACTCCCTCTTGCACATATAGCAATTGCTTGAACCCTCCCATGTACTGTTTGAGTTTCTCTACACCATTTATCATAAACGGTGCAAATGATGCTTGTTATCAAAGAAACAGATAAGAGACATAAACAAGTGGGCAATATATCTGATATAGTAGTATTTTGGCCCAGCTTTCTTATCTCTAAAAATTCAGTGGTAAATGCAGAATTAAGAACTTTCTGTAAGGGAATGGTGGGTGAAAGAGAAATAAAATCCAGAGATTTTGATGGGGAAGGTATATTGGAACAAATAGCAACAGTTTTTCCTCCTTCAAGTTGTATTCTGGTCACCAACAGAAGATAATTCAATATATGACCACAGTTGTCATAGATTGTTAAATGTGCAATGTTGGAAGAATTCAGAATTACATACTACAGGGGAGTGGTTGTTGAAATTGGTAGATTTATTGGAAATGGATTAATTGTCTTGTCTGAATAGAGATAGATCACTAGTGACATTTCTTAAAGAACTGAAATTCCTTATAGACTTTTTGCAAAAAAAAATGATTTGGTAATATAGTATTGATTATTAGAAAGAACTGACTATGGAAGGAAGGTGCTAGAGTGTGAGGTATGACTACTTAATGTATGTATATATAACTGTGAAAAGCAAATTGGAAGTCATATTTTTCTTGTTCACTCCTTCCCTTTCTTTCTTTTTTCCTTTACTTTTGATATTTTAGTGTATTCTTAAAATCTATAATAAATAAAATATATTTTAATAGCTGTATTCTCGCCACAGTCAGGAGTGGTAGAAGAGTTGCTGTCAGCAGCAAATAGCTCAGCAGCCCCTTTCTCCACCTCACTTGTAATCATAGCATCTCATGATGAAATATTTTAAGGAGGTATGGCTGCAAGGGAAGAGAAATGGGAGCTCTGACTGTGGAAAGTGGGGACTTCTGTTCCTGTCCCCACAAGCCTCTGGAATTGAGGCATCACTGCTTCTGGGGCCTGACAGCCAAGTAAGCAGAAATATGCCATTAGCACCAATGCCATCTTAGAGGAGGGCAAAATTATGAGTGACCTAGGGCACTTAAACAGCATGGTCTGGTCTTTTTACTGCTTAAAGCAAAGACTGAGTAGACAACAGAGCTGAGTGCAGCTGTTCTAGAAGGAACTGGAAAGAAATGGGTGGGCAGAGGAAGGGGAGATCTATTGTGAGAACAGCCACTGAATGTTTGTTTGATTGGCTGCATGCTTGCTTCTTCAATGTTGAAGGGCAATTTGACAGAATGCAACTTGCCTTTTATTGAACTGTGGAGCTGTTCCACAGTCCCACAGTTCCACAGTTCCACTCTCACATGCCCAACTGTGATTGGGCATGTGAGAGTGGGCAGGAGTTGCTTCAAGGAACAGGCAATAATCTCTCCACCCCATCCCACCCCACCCAATCCCATCCCCTTTATCTGTTTTTGGGAATCTAGAACTATGCCCAGATTCTCTTTCACAGAAATGCAGAAAATTTGCTGGCAACCAATGGAGGGGGCTGCATTATAAGACAGTGCATACACTTGGAACTGCAGATGACACTAAACTAGGAGGAGCAGCTAATACTCCAGAGGACAGGATCAAAATTCAAAATGACCTGAATAGACTAGAAAGCTGGGCCAACGCTAACAAAATGAAATTAAACACACAGAAATGTAAGGTACTGCACTTAGGGTGAAAAAATGAAATGCACAGATATAGGATGGGGGACACCTGGCTGAACGAGACTACATGTGAAAGGGATCTAGGAGTCCAAGTAGACCACAAGTTGAACATGAGCCAACAGTGTGATGCGGCAGCTAAAAAGGCCAATGCTATTTTAGACTGCATCAATAGAAGTATAGCGCCTAGATCAAGGGAAGTAATAGTGCCACTCTATTCTGCTTTGTTCAGGCCCCACCTGGAATACTGTACATACTTATCCTGTGCTCCATGGTTTTAGAAAAGTTGCTGCCTCAGTTATTTCTCATGTAAATACCAAAGTGTCATGTCATCACATTTTAACAAATTATGAATATAAAGGTTTTATTTCCAAATTTAAGTAATGACACTATGTAGTTTGGATATTTTATCAAGACTCTGCTGTATCTTGAATTGGGGGTATACTTATCAAATTTGCAGATGACACCAAATTAGGAGGAGTAGCCAATACTCCAGAAGACAGGACTGAAATTCAGAATGACCTAAATAGTCTAGAAAGCTGGGCCAACGCTAACAAAATGAAATTCAATGCGAAGAAATGTAAGGTACTGCACTTAGGACGAAAAAATGAAATGCACAGATATAGGATGGGGGACATCTGGCTGAATGAAACTATGTGTGAAAGAGATCTAGGAGTCCAAGTAGACCACAAGTTGAACATGAGCCAACAGTGTGATGCGGCAGCTAAAAAGGCCAATGCTATTTTAGACTGCATCAATAGAAGTATAGCGCCTAGATCAAGGGAAGTAATAGTGCCACTCTATTCTGCTTTGTTCAGGCCCCACCTGGAATCTTGTGTCCAGTTCTGGGCACCACAATTCAGAGGAGATGTGGAGAGACTGGAGCGTGTCCAGAGAAGGGCGACTAAAATGTTTAAGTGTCTGGAAACCATGCCTTATGAGGAATGACTAAGGGAGCTGGGGATTTTTAGCCTGGAGAAGAGAAGAGGTGATATGATAGCCATGTTTACATATTTGACGGGATGTCATATTGAGGAGGGAGCAAGCTTCTTTTCTGCTGCTCCAGAGACTAGAACACAGAACAGTGGATGCAAACTGCAGGAAAAGAGATTCCACCTCAACATTAGGAAGAACATCCTGACAGTAAGGGCTGTTCGACAGTGGAACACAGTCCCCCGGAGTGTGGTGGAGTCTCCTTCCTTAGAGGTCTTTAAGCAGAGGCTGGATGGCCATCTGTCAGGGATGCTTTGATTGGGAGTTCCTGCATGACAGGGGGTTGGACTGGATGGCCCTTGCGGTCTCTTCCAACTCTATGATTCTATGATTCTATTCTATATACAGAAGTAGGAAAAGAGCAGTGAAGGTATCAGTTTGGATGTCATAGTTTAAAACAAGTGGTGAGAGCACCACTCTACAGTAAAGAAATAAACTAATATTCAGCCAGTCAGATACTGTTTTAAATACCTTGTTGTCATTAAGAATGTATTCAGAGGCATAACTATTTTAGTCTGGAACATCAGTATACAAAGGGATCTTGCAGCACCTTTGATACTAAGCAAAAGAATTTGTAGCAGAAGCTTTCATATACTTGGTTTACTTCCTCAGATATATTGAGTGAAATCATTCACTAAGAATGCAGTTTAATAGGCAGTAGCACCTAGCGTGTTCATTTGCAAAACACATGGAGATCATGTGTGACATTTCCACATCTTTTTAAGATGGTAGATATTATCTTTAAATGGGCCCTGTTATGTCAATATAGGTTTATGATTATATCTATCTCTTCTGTTGGATGTAGAGTTTATATAATTGTTATGTCATATTCTCTCTTGCACAAGTAACAGTTGCTTGAGAAAAACTTGAACCAGTTTAGAACAATATGTGGTTTATTCACACAGATATCATTATCAGAGTGATTTATAGTATTGTTCCATGGGGAGTCTAGCCACAGATGCAGTGACCCTTTATACATTCATCAACATAAGCCAAATGCCTATGTTAACTCTTGAAAACATCACACTAAACACAATAAGTCTGTACGTTCCAGAAGCTTATATTAATGTTAATATGTTAATATATTAATCCTATGCACACAGAGTTCATAGGGCGAATAGCAAAATCACATTATCTATTGTTACAATTAGATACAAACACAGCAGAGAAAAATGCATATAAAGAATATACTGTCATTTTAATTAGTTTGGGGTGCTTTTTAGAATCTGCAGATTGATTTTGTACTTTGCAGACAAAGATGGCAAAATGCTAAAGGGGACAGAGAAAAGGCAGAACTATTTAACAGCTTCTTTGCCTCAGTCTCGTCAGAAAAAAAGGGTGCTCAACCTGAGGAAAATGGACCAGAAATCACAATAGGGGAAATGCAGCACAGAATAATTAAAGAGTTACTACAGGAACACCTGGTTAATCTACATTAATTTCAGTTTCCAGTACCAGATGAACTACATCCAAGGATATTAAAAGAACTGGCAAATGCATTCTGACAGCCATTGGCAATAAACTTCTGAAGAACAGGGCCCCATTCCCACTAAATTTTGATTTGAAGTGTGAAGCGGGCTATACCACCCTTGTTCACACTTGAATCGATTTACGATCCTCATCGGATCGATCAGTGGTGGAAATGACTGGGTTAAAAGCAAATAACCTGGGCTTTCCTGACACTAATTTCAAAGTGCTCTTTTTTGGAAAATGTGATTCTGAAGCGTTTCCAGTAAATGGGAACGCTGGTCAGAATCGCGTTGTTTTTTTTTTTTTTTAATTTGGGGTGGGGTTATTGATCACAAATACAATCTTGTGCATTTGTGAAAGATTGCATTTGCGACCACTGCAAAGGAAAACACACACACACACGCACACACTAATCCCCAGTTCCTTGGGGGGGAATCCTTCCTTCCCTCTTCCCCCCTTCCCCCCTTCCTTCCTTCCTTCCTTCCCTCTTCCCCCTTCTTTCCTCTTCTTTCCTTCTTCCCCCCTCTCTTCCTCTTCCTTCCTTCCTTTCTTCCTTCCTTCCCTGCCCCCATACCAGGGGAGGGCTCTCTGTTGCCACTGCCGCCACCGCCTCCCTCACTGCTGCTCCCGGGGCTTGCAGGGCTTGCGGCGTTGCTCCCCTGCCACTCACTGCTGCTGCTCCTGGGTCCACGGGCCTCCCGACAGGGAATAGAAGGCCCGGGAGTCTGGCAGCCGTGGCAGCAAGCGGAGCAACAACAACAACAACAACTCCTCCTCCTCCTCTGTTGGGCCTCTCCTGCTCCCATCAGCCCCGGGAGGAGCACGGGCTCTGGCAGCAGCGGCAGCCAGCGGAGCAGCGCCTCCTCTGCCTCCATCAGCCCAAGGATGAGCACAGGCCCCGGCAACAGCACAGCTGTGCCGTTCTGCTGCTGGGGCCCATGGTCCTCCTGGGGCTGATGGGAGCAGGACGGGCCCAGTGGAGGAGGAGGAGGCGCTGCACCGCTTGCTGCCGCTGCTGCCAGGCCTTCCATTCCCTGTCGGAGGGCCCGTGGGACGCGGGAGCAGAGGCAGCTGCAAGCCCCGCAAGCCCTGGGCCCAGCGGCGAGGAAGGAAGCAAAGGCAGTGGCAGACTAGAGCCCTCCCCCGGTAAGGGGGCAGGGAAGGAAGGAAAGAAGGAAGGAAGGGGAGAAGAAGGAAGGAAAGAAGGGGAAGGAAGGAAGGGGGGAAGAGGGAAGGAAGAAAGGAAGGAAGGATCCCCCCCCTTAGTGTGTGTTTGGGTGGGGGGGTCCTTTACAGTGATCGCATTTGAGATCAATACCCCCACCCCCACCCCCCAAAGAAAGATTGGGGGTTAACGGGCTGTCATCCTTCCCTGGCAGCTCCAGTGGGAACGACAAGCATTCCCAGCTGAGAAAGCGATTCTAAACAAGGCCCCTTTTCTTAGTGTGAACGAGGGGCCTTTTGGAATCACTTTCCTAAGTGGAGCAGAGCCTGGTTCTAATGCAGTTTTTTCCACAAGTGGGAATGGGCCCGAGAAGTCCCAACAGACTGAAGAAGGGCAAACATTGCCCCATCTTCAAAAAGGGGAAAAAAGAAGATCCCAACAATTATCGTCCAGTCTGATCTCTGGCTTGGTAGATGATGGGAATGCTGTGGATATAGCATATCTTGAATTCAGTAAGGCCTTTGACAAAGTTTCCCATGATATTCTTGTGAAGAAGCTAATAAATTGTAGGCTAGATAATGCAACTATTAGGTGGATTTGTAATTGGTTTACTGGCCAAACCCAAGGGCTGCTCAGCAATGGTTCCTCTTTATCTGGGAGAGAAGTGACCAGTGGGGTGCCACAGGGTTCTGTCCTGGATCCATTGATATTCAACATCTTTATCAATGGCTTGGATGAAAAAATAGAGGATCTGTTTATCAAATTTGCAGATGACACCAAATTAGGAGGCATGGCTAATACCCCAGAGGAGAGGATCAAAATTTATAATTACCTTAATAGATTAGAAAGCTGAACTAAGAAAATGAATTTCAACAGGGACAAATGTAAGGTACTGCAGTTGGCCAGGAAAAAAAAAAGGTATACATAGATATAGGATGGGGGACACCTGGCTTGACAACAGTACATGTGAAAGGGATCTAGGAGTCCTAGTAGACCACAAGTTCAACATGAGTCAACAATGTGATGTGGCTGCTAAAAGGGCCAATTTAATTCTAGGCTGCAAAAACAGAATGTTTAGATCAAGGGAAATAATAGTGCCACTCTATTCTGCTTTGGTCAGGCCTCACTTGGAATACCAAAGTTCTGGGCACTACACTTCAAAAAGGACATTGACAAGCTAGAGTGTGTCCAGAGGAGGGTGACCAAAATGTTGAAGGGTCTCAGGGACCTGGGTATGTTTAGTTTGGAGAAGAGAAGATTGAGGTGATATGATAGCCCTGTTTAAGAATTTGAAGTGGTGTCAAACTGAGGATGGGAAAAAACTTGTTTTCTGCTGCTCCAGAGAATAGACATGGCACAGTGGGTGCAAGATACAGGAAAAGAGGTTCAACCTAAACATCAGGAGGAACTTCCTGACAGTAAGAGCTGTTAGACAGTGGAACATACTCCCATGGAGAGTGGTGGAGTCTTCTTCTTTAGAGGTATTTAAGCAGAGGCTGGATGGTCTTCTGTCAAGAGTGCTTTGATTGTGAGTTCCTGCATGGCAAGTGATTGGACTGGATGGCTCTTGTGGTCTCTTCCAACTCTATCATTCTATGATCTACATATACACTGAGATTTCTCCCAGTATTAATTTCTATCTATTCTGACTCCTGCTATATTGAGTCCCTCTCTAGTGGGGCCCAAACCTTTCAGGAGCTGTTTGGGTAGCAAGGAGAATACAAGATACCACAGTGAGAAAGGGACACTCTTACTGTAAGTCCCAACGTAGTGTTCTCTTTTCTTTTCATTCTGCTGCAAACAGAGATCATATCCAGGGCTGAGATATGAGCAGAACAATGGCCCACATAATGTCCATATGCTTTATTCTCTGAACTCCTTGTTTTTATCCTTGGTTCAGTTTGTGGAGTCAAATCATGTTAAAAAATTCTGTCACTGTGTTTCTGAAAATTTAACTCTCTGGCTTAATGCATGTGTGCACTGTTCTGTGTGATTTTGATGTAAGGTTAATAGCTGTTAACCAAGGCCATTACTGAACAAAATTCATGGATCAAGATAATTTTACCAAGTGTTGGCTTTTGAACATGTCCAAAGTAGGCTACCGAAATCTTAACAGTTCAGTTTTTTAGTGAATTAATATCTAAACTGAGTAGTATATAAATATTATACTATTAATTTCCCTTAAATCTGTGAGCTGCCTTGGGTCCCTTTGGGGAGAAAGGCAGCATATTAATGAATAAATAAATAAGAAATATACCACAATAGCCCTTGAATCCCAACACTGGATTTGGTGGTCCAAAGAGCATACAAAATTACACAAGAAGGGTGTAACTACCCGATTAATGTCTATAATTAATTAGTCTTTAAAGTGCCACAACCCCCTTTGTTGTTTTGCTGCAAAAGGATGATGTGGCTTGACACCCACTTCTATGCCAAGTTGTGATCACTCTACTATCATACCAAAACTAACCTTGATGATTTCAATAGAATGTGGAAAACCACAAAGTATTTGGCATTTTGCAATTTAGATGTGTACTGTACACAGAATTGTCTGCCAACTAATGCCTTGCATGCTCTCATTTTCCTTTTAGATATCTGCAGAAAGAAGTTGGAAATCTAAAGCACTATGTCTTCAATTGCAACTTACTACAATGGGAAGTCAGTACTTCTCACAGGAGCCACAGGTTTTATGGGCAAAGTACTTGTGGAAAAGCTCCTGCGTTCAAGCCCAGATGTGAAAACAATTTATATTCTTGTGCGGCCCAAAGCTGGACAATCAATGCAAAATAGAGTGGAGGATATGGTGAAATACAAGGTAGGGAATTTAAGTTTATATAGAAAACTATGGTGAACAATTTGAAGGTGACATAGGTGACTGCAAGCCTAATATAGTCGGTCCTTGGTATCCGTGGGGGATCCTTTCTGGACCCACCCCCATGGATACCAAAATCTACAGATGCTCAAGTTCTATTGTCCTTAATGGCAACACTGCCACGTAGCAGTGCTGCCATTAGGAACAAATTCACTGAAGTCCTCTCTCCTCCCAACCATCCCTCTCTCCCCCTTCCTTCCTTCCTTCCTTCCTTCCTCTCTCCCCCTCCCCCCCCCTGAGGCTTCTGCCCTGGGCTCAGCTTCGGGGGTGGTTCTGAGGCAGAGGCTGGAGCCCCATCAGCCAGAGAAAGATAGAGCCAGAACCCCCTCCCCCAGCCCAACACCTGGGAAGGAACCTGCAGGCCCCCGAGACCCAAGTCCCAGCACCAGTGCCAGTGCCAGCTCCAGCTCCCTCCAGCTGATGGAGTTCCAGCTTCCACCTCTGAACCACCACTGAAGCTTTGTACTGTACTTTTTAAACCTTGTTGTACCCCACTCTGAGTATTCCATTAGAAGAGCAGGTTATAAATAAACTATTATTATTATTATTATTATTATTATTATTATTATTAGTGGAGGGCAGAAGCCTCAGAGGGGAAGGGAGTGGAGAGAGGGGAAAGGAAGGAGGAAGGATTTCAGTCCAGTTTATCGCCAATGGTGACGTGGCTGCATGCACACACCGCCATTTGGAAAAACATGGGCTTGCAATCCATGGATGCTGAAATCCATTTTAGTAATGATCTATGGCATCACACTAGCTGATTCAAATATTCAGGAAAAGTCAGGTGGTGAGGAAGCTGTCATCTTATTTTGGCAAATAAATCATCTTATTTTGGTAAATTTTCAAGTCTAAAAACTTCTTGGGGTCATTTAGATGACATTTTTTTAGTGCAAAAAACTCAAAGAGATGTAGATTAATGCTATTTCACAGTGTGATTATTCGCATCGTTCAACTACAAAAACAACAACATGGGAATGACCCCTTAGATGTGAAGATACCACAGTTTAGCTGAAACAGAGGAATCCTAAAGGGGGAGCTGATGGTCTGGGACTTTACTATTTGAGGTTTGTAACTCCAACAAATATAAAACATTTCTTTAAAGTGGGACTATATTTGATATGTTTTACCAAAACAGCACCTAAAAATTTTCTAATGCAAAAGCTTGGAGGCTTGTCTTGAACGATTCAGTTTTCTCTGCCTAACAAAAGGGTTTGTGACGAAAGCATCCTGGATCTCAGAGGAAATAACTTTTTGTTTTGCTAATGGAGTTTAAATTTGATCTCCTGGAGTCTGGAATATTTTGTTCCCAGTCCCACATAACTAATTGACTTTTTCACTGCGTCTGTGCATTATATATAGTTTTTACAGTTTGTATTGCATACCCTTGCTTTGGAATCTTTGGAGATTATCACACTGCTTTTTTCCTGATCTGGGCAGGGGCTGAGACCAGGCTGGGACCATGTGTTATTGCACAGCTCCATGCCTAGATTGGGGGCATCCTGTACTCAATTGCGATGGCTCTCATTACTTTGCTAAGAACAGAAAAGTCCCATTTTTAGCTAAGTATGGGAGAAGTCCTTAACTGGTATGGAATATTTCTGATCTGGGCACAGAGCTGGGTGATAAAACAGGGTCTCAGCCTGTGCCCAGATCAGGAAAAGACAACCAGTGTGATAATTTCCTCCTGTGAGAGCTTAGATTTTGGTGGGAATCTCTCCCTTCTCACTTCTAATGGTCTCTTATACTCTCAGTTCTACGTTGTCTGCCACAGCATTACTACTAAAGTAGGAACTTCTCTTGCAAGAGAATGGTGCTTTTTGAAGTAATTAATTTTCCTTTTTGTTGTTTTCCTCTTTTGCGTTTAGCCTAAAATGGAATTCTCTTCTCCTTGCACTGCTTGCATAGTGGGAGGCATAAGAGGCCTTGGTATTTTCCATTATGACTTGGAGAGCTGAGGCATAGAGCTGAGTTTTTATAAGGCTCCACTGCCCCTCACCCTCCAGCCTTCTGGAATTTTCCAGCCAGCAAGTGGACAAGTCAGATCCAGAAGCTCTTCAGAGTGTGGATAGCTGACCAATCGGAGCTTAATCCTATTAGTTATGCATTGTCTAAAGGGTTTTTTTTAATTACTATTACTGTCTTTTATTCCATTTGCTGGGAGAGGGAGGATTGATAATGGACTCAGGTCCACTCAACCCTGCTGTTGGGGCTGGGTGGATTGCCATTATGAAGTTCATATGGCCTCTTTAATTTGCTAAAAGTTAAGTGAGTGAAATGTGAGTGTGTGGGTGGTTAATTATTGTTGCCTCCTTTTGGTTATCTGGTCTAATTATTGTAAGGAGATTGTTTAGTGGGGTTTATCTTCCCTCTTCCAGGTGGACCTTTTTCTCAATTTGTAGTGGTTTGGCCTTACAGGGCCCAGCAGAGCCTAATCTGGGCCCAAATGGGGAGAAAGGGCACATTGAGGCTTATATTCTTAGTGGTGGACTTAGGACCTTATCACACAGAGGCACTTACCATGGGCAAAATGTTCCTGAAGTGTTTCTGAAGCACAAAGGTGTGATAGCATGTCGCGTTTCTAAAATGTCATTGAGGTGTTCCACTTCTCTCCAGTCGACAAAGCGTTCATGGAGAAGCCATTTTTTGAATAATGTTTATCCACGGTAAGGCTCCATATGAAAAGGTCCCTGGAGGCCTCTGTGCCTATTGTCGCCTATCTTATTCCTTTTTCTGCTGTATATCTGATGCATTTATAGGCCTGTAAACGTGGTTGTGCTCCTACTATCGTGGACTTGCAGGCCTGTTGCTAAGGTTTGAGGGTAGCCATTTTGAGAAATCTGCAAAAGGGTGCTGCCATTCCCCCACCCCCACCCCATTATGGGACTGTTTTATGTAAGGGCAAGTCTGGGTGACACCATTTTCTTTTTCCCCTATATGGGAGCCATTTTATGTAGGGCTAAGTCTGTGTAATGTAATTTTTTTTCTCCCTATATGGGGGCCATTATGCAAGGACAAGCCTGTGCCATGCCATTTTGTTTTCCCCTATTTGAGGGGTCATTTTATATAAGGGCAAAACTGTGCAGCATCTCTGAGGGAGGAGAGCCTAGAGAGGCTTATATTCTTAATGAGGCACACCAGGCCTCTGTGCCAGGTGTGACTGATCTCTTTCCTTATTCTAACTTATTCCTAGTGAATGTACAGGTCTGCATATTTGGCTTGTGGTCTCACAGTATTGTGGGCTTGTAAGCCTGTGGGGCTTTCTTTTGGTCTGGTAGAATCTCCTGCCTAGCGTTGCTGTGTTGTGCATACAAGCAGGCTCTGTTGCTTTGGGTTGCTTTGAGTCTGGGACTTGTATCAGGTCTCAAGGTGGAAATTGTCAGTCCAGCCACTGGTCTCCAAGACTATGGTGTCACCTGGTGGGGGAGGGGATACCAGACAGGGCAGGAACAGGGCTTCAGAACAAGAAGGTGTGGGGCTTCCACAAGAAGTTTGGGACAGGCTCAGCCAAGGCAAGCACGTGTGCGCCCCCTAAACCTCCTTGCCACAGCTCAGTTTTCCTCAGGAGAAGTGAACCACAGCAAGGAGCTGGGCCAAGCACATGTGTTCCCCCCCCACCACCACCACCTTGCTGCAGCAAGGAGTTGTGGGGTGTGTGTGTGCACTCAGCCTGGCTTTTTGCCTCCACTCGGTTCTCCCAAGAAAAATTGAGCTATGGCAAGGAAGGGGAGGGGCAAGGTGGGCCTGGCCAGGTGTCACCCCAGAGAAACCAAACGAGCAGAAGGTTTACAGTACAACTGCCAAAAGGGAAGTGAAACACTGGGAAAACAATAATCTAATTAGCAAAAATCTACCAAAAAATAAACATGACTATAACAACATCGTGGTGTACTGAACTCGAAACACATTCAACATAAAGCTAGCAGTAGACACCAAAATGAAAAAGTAATTTGTGGCACTTGTAGTCAGTCTTTGTACTGGTGACAATGTCCTTCAATGGTCTCACTCTGGCAAACAATCTTTCAGTCATGGAAGATGGCTCCCTCCGGAGCAATGTGTGGCCGTTTCGACTCTTGGAGGTCTTCATCAGCATTTCAATGTCATTTTATGCCAGATTAGTATCCCAAATTATGCTTCCATGCTGCCAAACCATAGATCAGCAAGACTCAGCAATAGTCAAGTTCCTAGTAAGAAATCAGTAATCAAATTGGCTCCATTCGAAATTGAGAGAAATTCCTCCCGTCTGATAAACTCCATAGTGGGAATCAACCCCAGGGCTGACTTTAACCACAGTGGGGCTGTTATTAGGTTTTGTGTTTAGCATAAAATAGAAAAAGGGGATGAAGGATCCTTGATACTTACTAAACTATTTCTCATAAGCTTTCATAGACTTCTACTTCCTCAGTTGCACTGATAGATTTGGAAGTAAAAATATATTGGAGATTTAAGGTTGTAAGTGTAGGCTCACAAGCGCAATGGAATGTAACAAAATGCAAATTGTGACCTAAGGTCATAAATGTTCAGAGATGTATGAGACATTATAGATCTGTCAAACAGTTGATCTGTAATCCTCTGGTGTGAAAATGATACTTAAAGCATCCCTTAAGGAAGTTACTTCTTAAGCCATACTGAAGCAATGCTTAAGCAATATTTAAGAGTATGTTTAAGAATTATTTGAGTAATACTGAAACAAATTTTGATGCAATGGTCAAGAAGCTGCTGAAGAAGATCAGTTCCTTGGGGCTGATAAATAAGGAGACTCAGCAATGTGATGACCCAAATATTAATATATGTATTGTGCCAAGAAATAATTAACGCTGTCTATACTAAATGACTGGAATTCATGAATATATCAATTCAGCTGTTTCTCATTCTAATCTTCCCTTGAAATTTCTTTGTTCAAGGACAACTTTTCGAAAGTTAGCAACTGCATGTTTATGAAAATAAAAATGTTCTGCCACTGGTTTTGGAGTACTGCCATTTCTAATATCAAATTATGTCTATTTAGCCTATTGTATATAAACTCACCTGTTTATTCAATATACAGTATAGGGGGGGGCATTGCTGACAAAGGATGGCATACATTGTTGTTGGAGGACAACAAGTAAATGCTGATATTGTGGGTGATCCTATTAGTACCCATAATATCGCTGCCAGAGTAAATTTTGATAGAAACTGTGCATCTAGATTTATGTCAGTGTGTTTTCCTTGTATTGCCCTTCCCCCACCCATGTGTTTTGAATTTAGTGTTCTGCATTTTTTGGTTTTGAAATTTTACCTGTCCCTTTATTTTCATGTTACTCGGGAATTGTGGCTTTTGAGGCCCCTGGTCTCCAAAGCATTTCTTGAGCACTGTATAGTGAGTGGGAGTAAAATCCTACTTATAAAGAGGTACAAAAAATTCATCACTGGTACACATAGGGGCTTTCTAGATTGGCAGGAAAGTGTGACATGAAGTTGCCTTTTCCTTAATGCTTAGCAGCTGCACCACAGCCTTTAGATGGAGCTGCGCTGTTCCGCAATTTTTAAAAAAGAAGCTGGGAAAACCAGCACCTTTTTAAAGGCGCTTCTTCTCCCCTAAAATGCCAAAAAAAAAAAAAAGAAAAAAAAGAAAAGAAAAGAAAAAAAAAAGCATTTTCATGGCACACTTTCCCTTTTTTTCATCTAAAGGCTAGAGTTTCATGAAGTCATGAACACACTTCTTTTTGCCAATCTAGAAAGCCCAATTGATATAAAAAGGAAATTGTTTCAAGTTGGGATTAATATTTAGTAATCTGATAAATCCTTTTATCGTGTATCCTCTTTATTTACCTAAGGATTATGTTTTGTGTTCCAGTTGTTTGACAGACTCCGTGAAGAATGGCCCAATTTTCATGAGAAGATTAAACCAATTAGTGCTGAACTCACCCACCCAAATTTGGCTATCACTCCAGATGACACTGCAGAGCTTTTATCTGAAGTCAACATTGTCTTCCATTGTGCTGCAACAGTTCGCTTTGATGAACCACTAAAGTATGTTCTCCTTGCTTTGTTCTTTATAATCATAGAATCATAGCATCATAGAATCATAGAGTTAGAAGAGACCACAAGGGCCATCCAGTCCAACCCTCTGTCATGCAGGAACTCCCAATCAAAGTATCAAAGACAGATGGCCATCCAGCCTCTGTTTAAAGACTTCTAAGGAAGGAGACTCCACCATAGTCTGAAGGAGTGCATTCCACTGTCGAACAGCCCTTACTGTCAGGATGTTCTTCATAATGTTGAGGTGGAATCTCTTTTCCTGTAGCTTGCATCTATTGTTCTGCTCCTTCTCTCTGGAGCAGCAGAAAACAAGTTTGCTCCCTCCTCAATGTGACACCCCTTCACATATTTAAACAGGGCTCTCATATCACCTTGTAACCTTCTCTTCCCCAGTGTAAACATCCCCAGCTCCCTAAGTTGTTCCTCATAGGGCATGGTTTCCAAACCCTTCACCATTTCAGTCGCCCTCCTTTGGACATGCTCCAGTTTCTCCACATCCTTTTTGCATTGTGGTGCCCAGAACTGGACACAGTATTCCAGGTGGGGCTTGACCAAAGCAGAATAGATTGGCACTATTACTTCCCTTGATCTAGACACTATACTTCTATTGATGCAGCCTAAAATTGCATTGACCTTTTTAGCTGCTGCATCACACTTTTGATTCATGTTCAACTTGTGGTCTACTTGGACTCCTAGATCCTTTTCACATATGGTCTCGTTCAGCCAGGTATCCCCCATCTTATATCTGTGCATGTCATTTTTCCACCCTAAGTGCAGAACCTTACACTTCTCTATGTTGAATTTCATTTTGTTAATTTTGGCCAAGATTTCTAGTCTATTCAGATCATTTTGAATTTTGATCCTGTCCTCTGGGGTATTAGCTACTCCTCCTAATTTGGTGTCATCTGCAAATTTGATAACTATGCCCTCCATACTGTCATCCAAGTCATTAATGAAGATATTGAGTAGCACTGGGCCCAGTATCGAACCTTGTGGCACCCCACTTGCCACTTCTCTCCAGGATGAAAAGGAGCCATTGTTGAGCAAACTTTGAGTTCAACCAATTACGAATCCATGTAACGGTTACCTTGTTTAGCCCACATTTTACAAGCTTGTTTGCAAGAATGTCATGGGGAGCCTTCTAAAAGGCCTTATTGAAATCAAAATATACTATATCCACAGCATTTCCTTCATCTACCAAGCTGGTAATTTTAACAAAAAAAGAGATAAGATCTGTCTGGCATGACTTGTTTCTCTGAAACCTGTGTTGAATTTTTGTGGTTATGGCTTTGCCTTCTAGATGTTCACAGACTCCCAGTTTAATGATCTGCTCTAGAATCTCTCCTGGTATTTGATGTCAGACTAAGTGGACGATAATTGTTGGGATCCTCTTTTTTTCTCCCTTTTTAAGATGGGGACAATGTTTGTCCACCTTCAGTTTGCTTGGACTTCTCCTGTTCTCCAGGAGTTCTCAAAGATTATTGTCAATGGCTCCGATATTACATTTGACAGTTCTTTTAATACTCCTGGATGTAGTTCATCAGGTCCTGGAGACTTATATTTAGTTAGATTAACCAGGTATTCCTGTACTGTCTCTTTACTTATCCTGTGCTGAATATCTCCTATTCTGTCCTCTGCTCCATTATCTTCAGGCTGAGCATCCTTTTCCTTTTCTATGAAGACTGATGCAAAGAAGGTGTTTAGTAGCTCTGCCTTTTCTCTGTCCCCTGTTAGCATTTTGCCATCTTCTCCACATAGTGGCCCTACCATTTCCTTATTTTTCCTTTTATTGTAGACATATCCCCAAAAGCCCTTTTTTGTTTTTCTTAACTTTGCTAGCAAGCCAGACTTCATTCTGTGCTTTATCTTTTCTGATTTTTTCCCTATAAAATTTATTTTGAATTTTGAACCTCTCTTCTGGCGTATTAGCCATTCCTCCTAATTTGGTTCATCTGCAAATTTGATAAGCACGCCCTCTATTTTTTATCCAAATCATTGATAAACATTTTGAATAGCACTGGGCCCAGGGACAAAACCCTTTGGCACCCCACTAGTCATTTCTCTCCAAGATGAAGAGGAACCATTGCTGAACACCCTTTGGATTTGGCCAATAAACCAATTAGAAATCTACCTAACAGTTACAATATTCTAACCCACATTGTACTAGCTTCTTTACAAGAATATCATGGGGAACTTTGGTCCAAAACAGAGTGCAGAAATAATCCAGTGTGAGACTGCTTTAATTGCCCTGGCTCAGTATTAGGGAATCCTGGGAACTCTAATTTTGTGAGACATTTAGCCTTCTCTGTCAGAGAGTTCTGGTGCCACTATAAACTACAGTTCCCAGGATTCCCTAGCACTGAGCCAGGGCACTTAAAGCAATCTCAATCTGGATTATTTCTGCAGTGTGTTTTGGACCTTTGTCAAAGGCCTTACTGAAATCAAGATCTACCATGCTGGCATGGAAGTGAGTATATATATTGTATATATTATACAATATATACTGTGTGACCCTTGGTCGAGAGGAAGTGATTTACAAGTTAATCTGTGTTTTGGTCTGTTGCCGAATGGCACCAGATTAACATGTAAATCACTTTCTCTCAACCAAGGATCACACAGTATATATATACCCCCTCACTTCCATGCCAACATTCTCTGAAGATGCCAGCCACAGATACTGGTGAAATGTCATGAATAAACTCTTCCAGAACATGGCCACATAGCCAGAAAAATCCACAAAAACTATGGATGCTGCCCATGAAAGCTGGCCAGTTCATTTTCAGTCTAGTGTCTGTCCAAAAATCATGTAAACTTTTTGATTGGGATGTCACTGGAATGGTATTACTCCATGGTTTGGGAATAATGAGTATTTTTTGTCAGTTTCAAGGAACCGTGTACAGATTTTTTTAGACAGAGAGGAAGATCTATACTGTAATTTGACCATTTTTTTTTTGTAACCATCAAACTTATGTGACATCCCTTTTAAAAGTTTTCTAATAATAGTTTTTTTTTTCAGAATCTTTAGTTGGAGCACTGATTTTTAACTATCATTGGAAATTGAATCAGTTGAAAGAAAATCAAGAAATCACCACATTATATTGTTTCAGCAGTATACACATTTGTGTAATAATTTCTGAAAGTGTTGATACTTTGTTAGAGTAAAGCAATTATTGTGTTTTATCGGCTTTCAGTACATTGCTCATCTTTTATGTGTCTTTCATTTTATAGCATTAATTAAGAGTTGTGATTTTTTTAATTTCCAAGTTAATAATAGGAGGGCAACTAAAATGGTGAAGGGTCTAGAAACCATGCCCTATGAGGAACGACTTAGGGAGCTGGGGATGTTTAGCCTGGAGAAGAGAAGGTTAAGAGGTGATATGATAGCCCTATTCAAATATTTGAAGGGATGTCATATTGAGGAGGGAGCAAGCTTGTTTTCTTCTGCTGCAGAGACTAGAATGCTGAACAATGGATGCAAGCTGCAGGAAAAAAGATTCCACCTCAACATTAGGAGGAACTTCCTGACAGTAAGGGCTGTTCGACAGTGGAACACACTCCCTCGGAGTGTAGTGGAGTCTCCGTCCTTGGAGGTCTTTAAGCAGAGGCTGGATGGCCATCTGTCGGGGATCCTTTGACTGGGAGTTCCTGCATGGCAGGGGGTTGGACTGGATGGCCCTTGTGGTCTCTTCCAACTCTATGATTCTATGATTCTAATAGAAATGTCTTAGATAAATGTTGGCAGAATTAATCTTATTTAGATCAATTACTTCAGTGTCTGCTATTCTCTATGGGAGTTTTACAAATAAGTTTTATATCCACTTTTCATTTATTCTTACTACAATATCACTATTTTGTGAGATAGCTTATCTCTTAATTTTCTAGACCAACTTTTAATCTGGAGTTTTTGTTAATTGTCCTCAGAGAACAACCTTTAGAATATCCCAGAGGAGAATAAGAATATCTGACTACTTACATTAACAGTTTTCAGTTTCCTTAATTTTGTTTATTAAAAAGAATTAGGTAAATTTTGATTGTTAATCTATTGATTCTGATTCTGATTCCTGGTGGATGTCAAAGAAAAGCTTTAGCTTCAGAACATTTAAGAATTTACACACACACACACACACACACACACAAATTCTATGACAGGAAATTCTGCTGTTTTTCCATAAATGCTGTTTTCTGGAAACTGCACAGTGTAAGATTTGGTTTGTGCAGCATTCAGACTGGCAAAGGCTGTGGGGATGATGTTGAAGGTTTAACCACATTGTATGCACATGTATTCATTTTTGAAGTACATAGCAAAAAACATAAACAACTACAGTCCTTCCTCCATTCTTGCAGTTTTGAAAACCACGTCCCTTGCTTATGTGCAAGGGATGAATGGAGGGGGAATTAATGGGGTGTGTGCCCGAGGCATGCTCCTGCACACTCCTGTGGCCATGCGCCTGTATTCAAGCCAATGAGTCTTGGATATATGTGAAACTCCATTTTTGCAGGGGGTTCCGGAACGGATCCCTTGCGAAAACAGAGGGTTGATTGTAGTGGTTTTATTTCCTCAGAAGTCTGCAGAGTTTTTGTGTACACAGTGGAAAGGCTGTGGACAAAGGTTTTTACAGCAAAGCTGCAGAGTTTCTTGAACTCCTGTGCAATTTTTAAAAACTGTATCTTTTATGTTGTGATGGTAATGAAAAAAAAACCTGTGGCAAATTGTGGGAACTTTTGATTTGTCATTTCTCTTCCTACATATATTTCTCAAGGGGTCAGGAACTCCAAATTCATCCCCAGATTCCTCCTTATAATAGATTAATTATCAATGAATTGTTCGGTTTGCAAAAAAGATTTCTTGATTTTAAGAAGGAATTTTCCAAGTTAATTTAATGGACACATCATCAGAAGTTTCTTTGTTGCAAGAATTATATTTTCTACTAAGGAGAGCAATGATCTCAAAATGAAATATCAACATGGGAGCAAAATTGTAGTTTATGGGGAAAGGGGCAATTTGATCCTTAGAGTACAGTAATCTCTATTCTTCTATTAACTCATTTTTGTAGACCTGCTTTCATTTTTTTCACCATGAGATTTTTTTTTATGATTCCTTTTTTTTCTTATACACAAAAAGCCCTGTCCAGTTTCTTCTGTACTGCTCAGTTGCCAGAACCTGTAACTCTTATTCAAATGCTCAGTCAATCAGTCTTTCTTATGTTGAACAAAAATGTTTATTGCAGAAACAGAGGTCATCGGTAATGCGTCATGGTGAGAACTAAATATCCACACCCACTCCACAACATAATGAAGGCACTTGATGGGCTTCCATCTCAATGGGACATCTTTTTGTAAAGTGACTCCGCCCCATACTTTTGGCACACATTTCAAACTGTTTCCATAACAACATTCTAACTGTCCCCCATCTCCCACCTCTATTGTAACAATCTTTTACCTGTTGATGCAGTCAGCTCAGCCAGTAAAATTCCTCTTCCACTCACCACAGTTTAGCTTCAACGGTGTCTTAACAGCACTTTAACCCCTTCAATATTTTCCCCACCTTACTATCATTCACACACACCCAACTTAACAAAAATACAGTCTCCCATTCTGTATCTAAAATAATAAAACATACGGCAGATTCTTAGGATTCTGACAGCAGATGATCTCTCCAGCTAGAAAAATGACTCTTCAAATCATTTTACTTTATCTATCAGATTTTGCCATCTATTTTAAATGGAATCTCCAATAAAAACCAAGGGGTAGCAGCCTTTCCCCAAGCCTCTTTCATTTTCAATCTGTTTCAAGATCCTGTCTCTTTGGGGGAATCTTGAGCAGACCCATTCACTGAGTATAGGATGTGGCCTTATACCTAGTCATATCTTTAGTCATCTAGTACAATACTGTCAACAGTCAACTCTACCAACCATGCAGATGTCTAGAAAGTGGATTTGCCTTTTCCCGTTCTGTGGTTTACTTTTTAAACATTTTTCTTTCTTTGGTTTTTGTGTTAAGGGACATGCACGTGCTGGACTGAGACTAGTATAGAGAATACCCTGATACTGTGGCATCATGGGGAAGGAGTTTGGATACAGAATATCCAGCTGCTTTGAAGATCCACTACTCCTGCAATCACAACTGAGCTAAGATGAATATCTGCAGATCTTTTTGTAGTTATAACAGGTCCTCCAGGGAGCACAGGGCACCCACAGTCTATCGAGCTCTTCTCTTCTGGTGGAGCCTCCAGCTTGTTCTCTCAACAGCTGATTAGAATACCTTAACTAACTCATCTTTTTTCCTTGCTATTTAATTTCATTAATTGTTATTTATGTTGGACATTTTGTGAAGTAAATCAAGTCAAGATGTCAAGAGCCTTGTCCCAGCTGTGAAAAAAAAAACTTTTAATGAGACAATGTGCATTAAATCTGGGGTCTTATGCACTTAACATTTTGTCTTATACCACAGATCTGCAACACTTGCAAAGGGATGAAAGCATAGCAATGACTCCAAAATTTAATCCAAAACAAGAAAAATTTTATGGACTTCCATCTCAAGGGGACATCTTTTCGTAAAGTGACATAGGTCCAAAGCACACTGAGATGAGACCGCTTTAACTGTCCTGGAGTTAAACTGCCTTCTCTGTCAGAGAGCTCTAGTGCCACAACAAACTACAGTTCCCAGGATTCCCTAGTACTGAGCCAGGGCAGTTAAAGTGGTCTCAAACTGAATTATTTCTGCAGTGTGTTTTGGACCATTAACTATGGCCCAAAGCAGACAGGCCAAAAGTGCCAGCTTCGGGCTGTGTTGGGGGTGTGGCATTTACACGATGCATGCCCTTAACACAGCTGGAAGCCACATCAAGCTCACCCCAACCTGGAAGAGCCAGCACGAAAAGGAGAGGTGAAAAGCTGCTCCTTGCTGGAGGCCGGGTTGAGAACCATGGTGACAACCTGAATAGGGGCTGGGTACATGCAGTTGCCATTACCCCAGTGTGATTAGAGCAGGCACGGCCATGTACCACTCTTTCAGACCCATCAGCATAACCCCCCAAGTGTATTTTCTCATTTCTGTTTTAAATGTTCAAAGTTCCTTTATTAATCCTCAATGAAGCAAACAGGTTGCTTGTAGGAATTCATGCTGACCAGTCCTCTTCCTAACTTTTCTGTTTCCTCAACAAGGCATGCCCTTTTGCTAAATGTCAGGGGCACACAACAGCTCCTGGTGCTGGCTCGCCGGATGCAAAACCTTGAGGCCTTCATCCACATTTCAACTGCCTATGCAAACTGTAATCGGAAATACACAGAGGAAATTGTTTATCCTCCTCCCATGGAGCCCAGGAAACTTTTTGACCTTGTGGAGTAAGTGATGGAAACAGCCTTTCCTTCTGTTGCTGATCTAACCATGATTTGTGCAGAGGAGTACTTAAGTCCTTAGTGTGACCTATATGTCAAGAAGAAGTTGGTTTGTGGTAGTGCAATTCCACACAGTTGTGATATTTGTCTTTCCATCTTAACATCTCCCTCTCTCCTGGTGGAGAAGCAATAAGGTGGGAGACAAGCAACAAAAAATAGAGGATCAGTGTAAACATAACTGCATGACCAAACAATCAAACTCCAACTGTTTAAATGAATTATACATTTGGAACAATCTTCCCCATCTTCCTCTAGTATTTTCTTTTAGAATTTAGTATAAGTGATGTTTGAAGCACTTGTTATATTGTAGGTTAGAAGAACAACGGGGAAGAACAATGGATTAAAAATGCGAGAGTTTTAAACAGTTTTGAGGGCTGTTTTTTTTAAACAACAACAACAACAATAACAACAACAAACAGACTTCCCTGTCTCAGCTCTCTTGGACTCAGGCTCTTCTGGAGTTCTTCCAGATAGAGAGAACCTATTGCTAGCAGTGTAAAGACATTGTACAACAATTTCATTCTCCAACTCCCCCTTCCAAAAAATCAACTGAAAAATCACTCTGGGATTCATAGTTTTGCTTTAAGATTACTAAAACTTTCTAGCTCCCTCCCTGAAATGCTAGAAAAATTTCCTCAAAACAGTCTAGAAATTAGTTCCTGTCACTTTCTGGTGAAAGTGATGGTTGTGTGGCCAGAAAGTTAGAAAATCCTGAAAATTAATCTCTGATCCCCACAATATGTTCCCTCCTAGACCACAGCATACTGTGTAAATAAGAGGAGCTTGCAAACAGTAGCAAATTGACTGATTTAAGTGGAATAACATTTAGACAGATAGAAAAATACAAGCACTTATAGCTATGAGATGGGTTATTTATGCAGGTTAGGGGGATATTTATGAAAGAAATGAGGCAAATGTAAGAAAGTAACCATGAAGATCCATGCTGAGGAGTTTGTGCACACACAAACCCTAACGCCATGATAAACAGCCCTTCCTCCAATTTGAATTTTTTTTTTTGCAAAACATCAGAAATAAAACATCACAGAAAGAATTACAAACAATTACACACCACAGAATAAATACACATATCTATCATTCATTACCATCAATAATTATTATTATTATTATTATTATTATGAGATAAATATTAATAGAGAACATTAATATATATATTAATAGAGAATGTTTCTTTGCAAATAACTTTTGACATTTTTTTAAAGTTTCATTTATGCCACCTTTCTCCCAGAGTGGGATCAAAGGCAGCTTATAAAAGGAATTAGTCCTTACAGTTGGCTGCAGCTATATCAAATCATGGCATTCCAGAACGCCTGGTCTGGACTGTAGGCTCCCCCTGTACCCTAACAATGTTTGAACAGCACTGTGTTAAGGACACAATAACTTTAAAGGGGCTTTCTACAACTTATTCATAGATAATATAAATGGGAATGGGCGACTTGCAAAAAAGGGATGGGAACTGGACTTAAACATAACGATATCTGAACTTGGTGTTCTCCTCCCTTTAAATCCAAATCAACTTCCCTTAAAGAATGCACCTTGAAATTGATACACAAATAGCACCTTGCCCCAATTAGGTTAGTGAGAATTACAGATAACACATCTTCTAAGTGCTGCAGGGGTTGTGCTTGTACAGGTACATTTACACACATGTGGTTACATTGTGATAAGATCTATCAATTTTGGCTCTCTGTAGTTTCAATTATCTTGAGTATCACAAACTAAAGCCTTGTTCCTTGCCCCGAGTTATTACTTTTTTCTGTATTTAATGGTAGTAATAAGGACATTAAAAATAAATACATAATTTATTTCCTTCTTTCTATTACTCACTTGGAGATAACACAGAACTCGAAGACTTGCTCACAGACAACTGGTGGCAAAGGGTCTGGGACACCTTATCAATGGAAAAGTTATCACACAAGATCGACAGCCCCACTTTGCATCACACTCCTTCTGAGGAGAAATGGTTACCCTTTTTTACTTTTGTTATTTTTAAGAACACCCCCCTTTGCCACCATCTCCAGATTTGAACATATGGAATGATAAAAGGAATTAGCTAAACCAGAACCCTAAAATTTTGAACACAATTAAAATCTTAAAAAGCTGCTATTTTGGTTTGCAAGGTACAATACTGAAATGCTATCTATTTTATTTTGGTAGCTGTGTTCCTACTCTGTTTTCTCATGCTGGCACCCATGTGTTTTTCTCCCATTAGGTGGATGGATGAATCCCTCATTCAAGACATCACCCCCAGACTGATTGGGGACTGGCCCAATACTTACACATTCACCAAGGCCTTGGCAGAATACCTGCTACAGCAGGAGAAAGGGAATTTAAATGTTGCCATCATTCGGCCATCCATTGTGGGAGCCAGCTGGCATGAGCCTTTTCCCGTAAGCATGACTGTTCTTCTTTTCTGCTGAGGATGTTGAAAATGCCACATGCATCTGTTTTTCAGCTCCTGGTAATTGTTCAGGCAGCAAATTGTTGTTACAGACACCTTAGCAAATAGTGGGTCATGAAAACACACTCCTTAGACTACTGTGCTCTTCGCAATGATGGAAGGGGGGGGGAGGCAAATTAATTAAGACCTAAGGCTGTGGTTCTTTCGCCTTGTCACCTTGGATGGGGATGACCATTTTCCAGAGTGAATGGGGAATAACAGTATCTCCTGGGATCCATGAGTCATTGATGACCACTTTTTATTGGTTGTTCTGTATTTAGATATAAGGCACTGACTTGCACTATAGCATTAGGCACCCACTGCTGAGAGCAAATTTGGGCTGTCACAGGAATATTATCTGGTATAAGTTGCTTTGAATCTCATATTGAGGTGAAAACTGGAATATAAATAAATAAATGGCAAATGTCTTCCTATTTTATTTTTATAATCAGGTAAAGGAAGTCTGTGGTGTTTACTATGCATCTTGACTTATGGAGAGATGGAAGTGGAGATGGCACCTATTGCTTCTCCACTTCAGGTAGCAGAATGTTTTGGGCCAGCCCTGAACACAGACATCCAGCACACCTTATCACCCCCTTAGGATCTTTTTTGTTTCATTTGTCTTTGGAAATCTTTAAGTGTATATTTCAACCTTTTCACTTTAATCCTGTTATTCCTAGGGAGTAATATTCTTCTCTAGACTCCAGCTTGCCAGGCCTACATGTGATTTCCACATTTGCAGACTGAAATGAGCAATGCATAATCTCAATAGTCTCTCACCCCAGCTACAATCTGCACAGTTGTTTTCCTTTTTTTTTTTCTCCAGGGCTGGATTGACAACATCAACCATTTCAATGGCTTCCTTATTGCGGTATGTACACATTTGCACTTTCTGAAATGTTACAGCAATGGAATTTGGTCATTTTAAACCATAGCACCAGGAATGACAACAGAGGTGTAAGGATTGAGTAGGTGAGAGTGGTAATGAGCAGTATACTGCAGCATGAGGGAATACTAGGAAGTTGTTGTAATTGTGCCTCTCTTCTCCCCACAAATTTTCTCTCTAACTTTATCTCTTCATTTCTGCCTTCTTGCAACTAGGAAAAGAGAGCTCCTAGTAAGTCTGGAATCCAGGCTTATTTTGGAACTTAAAACTGATGAGAAATTACTTTTGCGAGGGAATGTAGGAATTCTCCCTCAGTTTTTAAATAATTTACTGTTTTAATCACTGCCGGTTTAATCTATTTTTAAGGGGTGGGAGGTTTGGAAACGGGTCATGGGATTGTTTTAATCTATGTTTTTTTACTTGTACCCCGCTCCGAGTGTATGTACAGAGGAGCGGGCTATAAATAAACTATTATTATTATTATTATTATTATTATTATTATTCTAATTTTAATTTGAGCAAGATAATAATCTCGAGATTTAAATATAACTGAACCTCTTCTTTGAGATTGACAGTCTAGGTATCTCAGGCTCATTTTCAGACTCTTCACAGAAGAACTCCACTGTCACCTCTCTTCTTGACCCAAATAGTAATGTCTACTAAAGTAGCAATAAGTCTGATAGGATGCTCTGATCATTTGTGGTTTTTTTAAATGAAGAAAGTCTATTAAATGACTGGTTATAAAATACATTGTGACTCCTTGTTGATTGAACCAAGGTTTCTTCCATACATGGGATGTATAGTCTTGACCTTTAGGCCAATGTGGGGAGGCTGAATTGCTGGATTTGTGGAAATTTTGCTTGAGGTGTTGTGGTGGGATGGTTCAAACTGTTTTAGGAAGATAGAGCTTTAGCAGCCATCCTGAAGCTTGAGTTGTACTCTAGTAACCACTGAAGAGAGATAAGGCCATGTGATTTTAGAAGATGGAAGAAGTTGTTTTATACTCTTTATCTAATTCTTTTCTTGCATCACTCTTAAGACCATAATTCTCAACCTTCTATTGGTGTAACATGCATTTCTCATTGTCTATAATATCTTGGGCCTGGAAACCATGCCTTATGGGGAAAGACTTAGGGAGCTGGGTATGTTTAGCCTGGAGAAGAGATTGTTAAGAGGTGATATGATAGCCCTGTTTAAGTATTTGAAGGGCTGTCCCATAGAAGATAAAGCAAGTTTGTTTTCTGCTGCTCCAGAGACTAAAACATGGAACAAGGGATTCAAGCTACAGAAAAAGATATTCCACCTTAACATTAGGAGGAACTTCCTGACAGTAAGAGCTGTTTGACAGTGGAACACACTCTCTCGGAGTGTGGTGGAGTCTCCTTCTTTGGAAGTCTTTAAGCAGAGGCTGGCTGGCCATCTGTTGGGGATGGTTTGATTGTGAGTACCTGCATGGCAGGGGTTGGACTGGATGGCCCTTGTGGTCTCTTCCAACTCTATGATTCTTTTTTGCAAGCATGCAAGAAAACCAAAAACATTATTTCCTGTCTTTGCTTTCATTTTTTCACACTTTTCCTCTCACAAAGGGGAGAATGGCAATCAAGAAAAACAAAAAGGAAGAAAAAAGTTTCTGACTTATTTGACTAGGATATTGATCTCAAAAGGGAGGTCTTTGGCACCAATGTTCCCAGCTCCTGTACTGGCTCTTATTCTTTTGGCTTTCATAACATCATCCATGCTTACCTATGGTAGAAACAGGACAGCCTCTTTTCTTCAGAAAATTACATGACATTGCTTTTCTTATGAAATGGCTAGAACAAATGCCACACTTTAGGATGTCTCTGCATCCTTCCAGATCCTTTCACAGTGACTACAATATGCAGAGAGATCTTGTAGCACCTTTGAGACTAACTGAAAGAAAGAAGTTGGCAGCATGAGCTTTCATAGAATTCAATCTACTTCCTCAGATGCTTTTACCAATGAGTACCAATATAACCTTTCTGATTATAGTGTAGTAAGTATAGATGCAAAACTAACAGTGCAAGTATAGATGCAAAAAATGATGACAGTGTAGATGCTAAACAAACAAACACTTAGTTGTGTCCTCTGTCCCGAAGAAAAAAATGATTCCAAGAGTTCAACACAAAATATATTAGTGTGCTCCCACATCACCAGCCGTCGATGATGTTGTGATTCCCTTAGTCATTTCAGTTTGGTCCTCTGACTATTTCATTCCACCAATGGCACTACCTTTCCATGGTGGTGGGACTGCATGCTAATGTCAGGCAAGAGGCTATTCTGGCACTAACAGTGCAGCTGGTAGAGTCTCCAATGTCAGACAAGCTTTTGCTGAAAAGACAGACTAAATGTGCAAAAAACCTACTGAGCAGCAGCAGTAGTGGAGGGTGGCACTGTTGTAATATCTCTAAAAAAATAATAGTAGTGGCACCATAGCTAATAAACAAATTCTAATTTGTTTCAAAATAATTATAAAAAGGTTTGGGGTGAAATCAAAAAGAGATTTGAGAAACTGGAGCCAATTGAAGTTGTTGTTACTTGGAAGAATATCAGCCATAAAAATGTATTATGTTTATTTATATCCCCGCTTCTTCCCAGTACAGGGACTCAAGGCAGCTAACAAATTTAAAATTTAAAATGAAAAACTATGGATTGATCCTAAACAAATGGGTGGGCCGCAACATTTGATTGTCCTGATACATAAATTGTACTCAGAATAAGGAGAAATTGAATGATTTCCAATTGGCAAGTCAGGCAAGACTGATTTTATCACTCTGTTTAACTGGTTTTGTAAAGCAGGATTAGACTCAGAGTAGGGAGGTGTGAAAATTGGAAGAAGGAACATTAACAATTTAAAATAAGCAGATGACACCATACAACTAGCAGAAAATAGCAAAGAATGATTACAGAAGAAAGCCAATGAAAAACGTACAAAGGTAGGTTTACAGTTGAACATTAAGAATAACCACAGATGATTTACATAATTTTAAAGATGATAAAAAAATTGAAATAGTCAAAGATTTTTCATAGTCATTTATAAGAATGGAGACTACAGTCGCGAAATCAGAAAAAGACATCATCTTCACTGCAGTAATAATACAGTTTGGCACTACTTTAACTGACATGGCTCAATCCTATGGATTCCTGTTATTTGTAGTGTGTTGTGGCATCAGAGCTCTCTGACAGGGAAGGTTAAATAGAAGAAACCCTCTCTCAACCCCTCTTCTTTGTCTAGCTATCATCTGATCTCTCTTCTTCCTTCCTCTCTAAGGTTCTGGAACAGGTAGTTTATTCTCGTTTTCCTGAGTTTTTCGAAGCCAACTCCATCCTGTACCCTTTTCAGTCTGGTTTCCGCACATGGCACTCTACAGAGACAGCCCTCACCAAGATCTCAAATGATCTCTTGCAGGCCAAGGCAAATGGCCTCTACTCTATTCTCATTCTTCTTGATTTGTCTGTGGCTTTCAACACCGTGGACCACTGTCTCTTTCTTGACTTACATTCTGACCTCGGTTTCTCCAACTCTGTTCTCAACTGGTTTAAATCTTACTTGTCAGACCGATCTTTTGCAGTGGTCACGGGAGATCAGACTTCCTCCTCTGTTCCCTTATCTGTTGGAGTTCCTCAGGGCTCTGTCCTGGATCCCCTTTTTTCTCTCTATACACATTGTCCCTTGGTAAACTCATCAGTTCTTTTGGTTTCTCCTATCATCTGTATGCCAATGACACTCAGCTGTATCTTTCCACCCCTGACCTTTCACCGGGGCTTAAACAGCAAGTTTCATCTTATCTGACTGCTGTCTCTCAGTGGATGCGGCATCAGCGCTTGAAGCTCAACATGTCTAAGGCAGAGCTTCTCATCTTCCCACCTATGCCCACCTTCAATACCTTTTCTGTTTCTGTTGACGGCACTTCTATTCAACCGGTTCAGTCTTGGTTTCATTTTTTATTCTTCCTTGTCATTTATTCCCCAGATTCAGGCCACCACCAAGGCCTGTAGATTCTTTCTTTACAACATTGCTAAAATCCGTCCATTCCTCTCAGCCTCCACTGCCAAGACTCTAATCCATGCCTTAGTGGTATCGCGACTAGATTATTGTAACCTTCTTCTGACAGGGCTTCCTCTCTCTCACCTCCATCCTTTAATCTATGTCCAGAACTCAGCTGCACGTATTATCACATCTGCTCGCCTCTTTGACCATATTTCTCCTCTTTTATCCTCCCTTCATTGGCTCCCCTTCCCCTTCCATATCCATTTCAAGCTTTTGTTGTTGAATTTCAAAACCCTCCATGGACTGGCCCCTCCTTACATCTCTGAACTTCTTTCTCCTCCTTGTACCCTCCATTCTGGTAGTCATGGGCCTGATCTAGATTGGCAAAAAGAAGTGTGTTCATGGCTGCATGAAAGTCTAGCCTTTAGATGAGAAAAAGGGAAAGTGTGCCATGAAAATGCTGTTTTTGCATTTTAGGGGAGAAGAAGCGCCTTTAAAAAGGTGCTGGTTTTCCCAGCTTCTTTTTTAAAAACTGTGGAACAGCTCAGCTCCATCTAAAGGCTGCGGTGCAACTGCTAAGCATTAAGGAAAAGGCAACTTCATGCCACACTTTCCTGCCAATCTAGAAAGCCCCATGGTCTCCTGTCCCAGCCTAGGATTTCCATGGCCCTGTCCTGGATTCGTCACTTCTCACTTGTTCCCCCTCACTCCTGGAACCTTCTTCCTGCACATGTGCCCCTCATCACTTCTCTAACCAGTTTCAAAATTGAGTTAAAGACTATATTGTTTAGGGAAGCGTTCCCAGGATTGTGCCGTCTGTCCCAGGATGCCTCATTTTAACTATGTATTAAGAAGCTGAGCCTTCCCTCCAGTCCATCTGCCTTGGTCCAGGTCCCAGAGGGAGAGAAGAACCACTGGACCTCATCCCCTTTCCCTTCTCCTTTTGTGTTGTCTCTTTTAGATTGTAAACCTGAAGGCAGGGAACCGTCTGATTATAAGATTATATGTACAGGACTGTGTAAATTTACAGTGCTATATAAATAAAGGTTAATAATAATAATAATAAGAAGAAGAAGAAGAAGAAGCTCAAAAAACTACAGTTCTCAGAATTCAATAGCATTTCACCATGGCAGTTAAAATAATGTAAAACTGCATTATTTCTGTAGTGCAGATGCAGCCTAGGACTTGGAAAGGCAGTTATGAGGGAACTAGACAAAATCCTCAAGTGTAAAGATATAACATTGCATACTCAACTTATTCAATTATCCATGCCATCTTAGTATGGCTTTAAAGCTGGACAGTGAAGAAAGCTGATAAGAAGAAAATCAAATCATTTGAAATGCCATGCTGGATACTGTGGACTGCTTAAAAAGAAAAATGAATTTATCCTAGAACAAATCAAGCCTGACCTCTTCATTAATAGATGACTAAACTGAGACTGTCTTATTTTGGCCCTATCATGAGAAGACTTGGCTCACTAGGAAGGTCAATAGTGCTCGGTAAAGTTGAAGTCATTAGGAAAAGAGGAATAGACTCCAGATGAATAGTCTCAGGACTCTTTCATACAAGGCTAAATTGGAAGTATAATTTAAGGTCAATTCGAATGCAATCATGGGTTTTATGTTATTGCAAATTAACTCTTCGCATGCAAATTCGGGCAAGAGGGAAGCCAATTCGAATGCAATCATGGGTTTTACTTTATTGCGAATTAAAGCCTCGCATGCAAATTCGGGCAGGAGGGGGTTATTTTTGGGTAATGGGAAGTAATTCCGAACGGAGCAGGGGTTCATGTAAATTCGCTAAACAAGCGAATTTACATAAATCCGCATTGGCTCCATTCGGAGTTGGGAGAAATTCCTCCCCGTTTGAAAGAGTCCTCAGTCAAGGAAGCCACAGCTGTTGTGAGTCTGTAAGGCCTGGGCAGGGTTGTTGATGATAGGGAATGAGAGACTTGGAGGTCTATCATTCATAGGGTCATTGTAAATCTAAACATAAATTTGTAGATTGTTTTTAATAGACATACTGAAAAACAGGAACAAAGTAATAATGATAGGAATACATAGTATGAAATAAGAATTGCCCCAGTTGACTCACCAAACTAGGTTGCAGTTCAAAATCAGGTTTAGTTTTTCCTGTGCCACTATCAGCTGTCTGACAAATACTTTTCCCACGTTTTTGAGCAGAAAAATATTGTTAAAGAATAGCTGAATATAGAAACAGAAGAGATCCTGCTAATTCCTCCCTTTCAAGTTAATGAATTGCAAGAAAATCTTCCTGGTTGCTAGCAAGACCACCACTTAAGGGTTTTTGACTGCTTGGGACAGTCATTGAGAGAATGGAGGGTTATCACAGAGGTGAATTTCACTTATTTGTGCAGTGTGGGTGATTGTTATTTTTTGCTAGTTGTTGTTTTTTTTTTTTTTTAACATATACTGGAGGGTGGAAGGACTTGGTTTCTTTTGACTAGCATTGAGCTGAGAATAATACGAGAGCCAGCATACTGGTTTTACTGTTGGACTAGGACTGCAGGAGGCCAAGGCCTGAACAACCCTTCAGCCATGGAAAAAGCTACTGAGTGACCCTCAGCCAAGGCACGTACACATGTTCTCAAAATAATTTTTTGCCAAGAGAATCCTATGATAGGATCAACATAAGTCAGAGTCAATTCTGGAATTCTGAGATTTGTAGGGTTTTTTAAAAAAGCTATTTAGCCTTCTCTGTTAGAGAGCTCTGATGCCACAACACACTATATAACAATAACAGAAATAATGCAGCCCTCCAGATGTCATTGGGCTGCAGTTCTCATCATTCCTCAACATTGACCTATGGGTGATGGAAGTTGTGGAGTCTCATTCTTTGGAGATTTTAAAGCAAAGGCTGGATGGTGATCTGTCAGGGGCGCTTTGACTGTGTGTTCCTGCATAGCAGACGGTTGGGCTGCATAGCAGACGGTTGAGTCTCTTCTAACTCTGTAATTCTATTGTTCTAAGTTACAATTCAATCACAGATGTAGGCTCCCACAGATGTAGGGGGTGGTGGTTAAATTTACTTTGACTTTAAGAATCCATGACCTACTTCACCTGCTTCAAATGTCATGACCTAATTCACCTGTCATTCAGCAATGAAATTCTGCCACAGAATGTTCTGACTGGTCTTTTCTCTATCACACAGGCTGGAAAAGGGATTATACGAACTGTAAAATGCAATTTAAAGGCCATAGCAGATATTGTTCCTGTAGATGTTGCTATCAATTTAACCCTTGCTGTTGGATGGCATACTGCAGTTCAAAAGTAAGACTATATTTACTTACAAAGATACACATTTGCTGAACTATTGCCAGGGACTGAAAGTGTTGTAAAAGCAATGCAAGAAAGTCACAGGACTTTATCACACGTAGGTCCTATGTTCTTCCAACCCAAACAAGCCCATTTTCTATTGGTTATCACACACAGAGCACAACAAGGGGTTAAAAGCACATTAAAGTGGGCCCAATGCGAATTTGGCTATCAAAAGGAGACACACAAATTCTCATTGCCTGCTTAGAAATACCTTCTCTGTGCATGCTTCAAAGTGTCATTTCCACAAGTGCGCACACACACATGCTCCAGAGAGGAGAGGGAACATAATCCTCTTTGCCACAGAAGTCCCAAAAGTTGTTTCAGAGAAAGGCAGAATGAGGCTTCACTTTGCCAACTTCTTAAACCATGAGCTGTTCTCTTAATTAGAGACTGCCAAGAGGAGGAGAGAGGTTGGGCGAGGGAAGTATGTGTGTATCCCTTTGAGAAGAGAGCATTCTCCTTCTCTGGCACAGCAAGGCAGCTTGGGAAATCAGGAAACCCGATACATCTGGAGGCTTGGTTTTTCACACAGCAACCATTATGTGAGAGGAGTCAATTTGCAAGCAAAATGGAAATATAAATCCAGTAGTTTTGCAAATTTGCTTATTTCCTGATTCACCTCGCATTCTCCCTGGATTCTGTCCTGATTGGGTGCAACATCATGTGATAAGCAGCTGCGAATTTGTCCCTAAGCCCTGGATGACCCTGCATTGCCACCATTTTAACCCTCCAGTTTTCCTCCATGTGATAAAGTCCTGTGGACTTTATTTTCTCATGTACCTTTAAATCAGGGGTGATCAGCTGTGGAGGCCCTTGAAAGGTTGAAATGTTGAATTGCAGCTTCCTTCACCTCTAGCTAGCATATCACATGGTGAGGGCTTGTTGGAGCTGCTGTCAGAACAGATCTCATAAGCCACAGCTGTCCACCCCTGCTATAAACAACAGTTCCAAACTTTTCATAGCTGGAGTACATTATGTAATGTAGAAAGCCAGTGCAATTGCAGGCAACAACAGACATTGAAGGTTCAAGTGAGGGGAAGTAATGGGTACCCCTATTCTGTTCTGTTTTGGTGACACCTTATTTGAAATAGCACATCCATTTCTGGGCATCACAGACGCAGTGTGGGTTGGGCCACAGAATCCCAGAAGGAGACCATCCACATTTACTGGACTGTGCTACTTCACATTTGAATGTTAGTGTTGGGTAGTCCTGACCCAAAAAAAAAAAAAAATGCATACCCTTGTAGGGTTGCTATAAGTCAAAACTGACTTGATAGCAGTTAACAATGTTTTTCCACTTTTGGCCTTTGCTAGTTTTAGCTTGCTTTTATGTTGCTGAACTGTGTTCTTCTCGGCTGATAGTTTTACCTTTGTTTTGTAACCTGCCTCATTATTGTTTACTTTGGCTGCCAGTTTTGGTGGAAAGTGTTTGACTGCTATTTTTTGCTTAGTTTTCTTGAATGGTGTCTGTGTGTGAGGGAGAGGGAGGGATAGAGAGAGAGAATGATTTCCCATTTCATGAAAATACTTAATGCACAGTTTGTGTACAATTACATTCTTATTATGATTGCAGTAGTTAATATGCATAAACATTAATCAAGGGAGAAGGAGTCACCACCGGGATTCAGATTGGGATCTCTGAATTTCAGAAAGAAATTCAAAAAGAATGGATGGGATTTCAGAAAGAATGGACGCAAAATCAAAACTTTCTTGTACTTATGATATACTGCTACAGTTGCAGAAAGGTACCACATCTCCTTGCCTGTGCAGTGGGCCTAATCCCAAGAAAGTGTGTCAGACATTCTTATTTGGGAGGACTTAACAGGACTTAGTAAAATGAATATGAAACCGTTATCCAGATGCAATAACTGAAATCATTCTAGTCAGGGAAAATTCTAAGGAAGAATTTCCAGAGTCTCTCATATGTGTGGAACTTGTAGGAATATTTGATATCTATAATCAAGCAGAGTGTAGAGCAGCCAGTGCAATATGTGTTTGGGATAGAAAATACTCAGGATGCTCATGTAAGGATTTTTTAAAAAAGGAAAACTTACACTTGTCGTTTCAGGAATGCCATCTTGGAATAGGAAAAGAAACAGACAAAAAAAAAAAAAAAAGATTACCTATATTTCAGTAGAAGAGTCCTTAAAAGCTGGCTCTTATGTGGATGTAAGCCATCCTGAGGCTGGAGCCTCATGTATGTTCCCTACCCAGACAAAGGATTAACTTTGCGGAAGAAAGGGAAATTAACCTCTGCAAGCAGGAAGAAAGCAAAAGACATGGTTGCACAGATCAAAGAAAGAAACAGGGAGGCAAAAGAAAAGGACAGGCATGCTGTCAAGAGTTCCCTCTCATTAATCAGTTTATACATGCGTTAATGCCTTTTGGCTTCCGAAAGAACTAGAATTGATTGTTTTGCTGGATGTAGCCTTTAGTCCCCAGTGATACTGTTCTCTTAAATTTGTTCCCAAACCAAGAGCAGGTTCAACTGAAGTGTATGGCTGTGCCAAGAAATCTAATCAAGGGATGATGGAATGAGGTTACCAAGGCAACAGATAAAAAAGCAGGCAGACTGAAAGACTAGATAACATACATGCAGAAGTACCTGAAACAAAATTAGAGATTGTCTCAATGTTCCCAGAAATGTAACTTCAAAAGTCACCGTTCACATGAGACAGACAATTTTCCAAGCCAATCTCTTCAGTTCCAAGGAGCCACTCAGCTGTCAGGGTCTCTTTGCCATTATTTTATTGTTATATTTGTTAGCTGACAAACACAAATGAAAACCATCCAAGGTTGGGGGGATTCCCAGCAGACAATGGATCATTAAGTAAATGGACACCCTGTAGGCTTTGCCAATCCACAACAGAACAATACACAAATTAACATGAAAATCACCTCCTCTCAACCAACAGTATATATACCCCACTCTTTTCCATGCCAGCATTCTCTGACGATACCAGCCACAGCTGATGGCAAAACGTCAGGAATAAACTCTTCTAGAACACGGCATCATAGCCCAAAAACCCCACAAAAAACCCAATTTGTTAGCTTTTTGTGAGTTTTTTGGGCTATGTGGCCATGTTCTAGAATAGTTTCTCTGAAGATGCCAGCTGCAAATGCTAGTGAAACATCAAGAAAAAACTCTTATAGAACATGGCCACATAGCCCGAAAAACCCACAAAAAATATAGATGCCAGCCCTGAAAGCCTTCGACTTCATATTTGTTAGCTGTTGTTTGCTGTTGTTATTATTAGTAGGTGCTGGGCCTAGCTTTGTGAGTGAGAGTGGGAGCCTCAGACACAGGCCTTGGACACCGAAGAGCTCCAAGTTCATTCTGCCTGGGAGATGGATGGAAGATGGGTGTATGTGGGGAGATATAATAGTGAAATTTATTTATATATCCTGCCTCTCCCCATGGATCGAGGAGAGAGAACAGCAATAAAAGTCAATAATACAATATTGATATAAAATTTTAAAACCAACAATCTATCAAATTCATTAACAGCCAGAACTGCCTTCTTAAAGGCATCTAGGATGTTGATAAGACGGATCTCTTCCTGGAGGTCATTCCAGAGTCCAGGTACAGCAGCAGTGAACGTTTTGTCAAACTTTGATCTTAGCCTGGTATTAGGACATTCTAATAAAAGCTTCCCAGATGTCCTGAGTGTGGGGCGGATTGTATAGGGATAGTATAATTTTGGCAAAAAAATGCCTTTCTGTGCTGATGTTCTACAATGTTCTGGTTCATCCATGAAGCCTGGTTATTAAGTTAGATAGACAAGACACCACAGGCTGCCAAAACTGAAATAAGTTCAGGACTCTGCCCAGAGCAACAATATCTTTGGAGAGAGGACCTAAGATAACCTTAAGCAGTGCGACCATGGCTAAGACCTGCAGACAGCTGAATGGGAGTAGGTTACCAGCAGTCTGGGAAGGAGAGCTGGAGGACACTAACCTGAAAACCCCACAAGCTGGCACAACCCGTGACCAGTGATTATTGGTTCCAGTGGTGGAGAACCATGGAAAATATTTGGTACATCACCGCTTGGATGGGACACTAGGTCAAGTGGAGCCTTTACCCCTTTCCAAGGGAGAGAGATCAGTTGTGTGCAGCTATAAGCAGTGTTATCAAGCATGTACAGTGTAAACCAAGATGAAGGAGCCCAAGAGATCCTGGCCCAGCTGTCAGGGGTTGGGAAACTAGCAGACTCAGTGCTGGAGGAGCAGGGGGAAAGAAACTCCAATGACAAGCTGAGAGGAAGATGACATGGAGTCCTCTGAGGAGAAGCCTGCAGAGGGAAGTGAGCCCATCCAAAGCTGAGATCCCTGACTGCTGAGCCATGCCCATACACAGACGAGGATTGAAGGCTGCCTCCAATGGGGCTCCCAAGAAGATGTTGTTCTTCTTAATGCATGCTGGAGTTTGCATGCGTGAGTGAGAGCACACTTTCTGCTCCAAAGAGGCTAAGGTGTGCTATGTATTGGCACAACTCAAGGAGGAAGCCACTGAGTGGCTGGTTGACATGTAAAATATGGGCGTAACCAAATGAGATGACTTCAGCATGTTTATGACCAGCCTCCAAGCCCAGTTTGAAGACTGGTTCTGGCAAGAAAAAACATGCACCAATATTCAGCAGCTCTGGCTGGGAAGCATGTCAGTGGTAGTGTATGCAGTGGAGTTCATGCATTTGGCAGGCCACATACCTGATTGGTCTGAAACCACAAATAACCAGTACTTTTGAGACAGCCTAAATTGAGATATCTAGAGTGGTCCTTGCTGCAGAGAAACCCAGAGGCCCTGTTTGGATGGGTGCAGCTGGCCAGTGAAGTGGACGCTATCCAGCTCAGCATAAAAATTGCCAAATAGGCAGTCATGATGGAGCCAAGTTGGGAAGAGGAAGCAGCACTGCCAAAAAGCCCAGTAAGCCCACAAGCAAGCTAAGAGACTTGCAGTGTGAGTAAGCGAATATTCCTGTGCCTTCAGTACAGCGGGGAGGGTCACTGCCCAGTAACCACCTCACCACCCTCATCCAAGAAGGTCAATCTCAAGATTCCAAAGGGGAAGGCTCAACATGGAACTGTAACAGGGGACTCTTTCAAACGGGGAGGAATTTCTCCCAACTCCGAATGGAGCCAATGCGGATTTATGTAAATTCGCTTGTTTAGCGAATTTACATGAACCCCTGCTCCGTTCGGAATTACTTCCTATTACCCGAAAATAACCCCCTCCTGCCCAAATTTGCATGCGAAGCTTTAATTCGCAGTAAGGTAAAACCCATGATTGCATTCGAATTGGCTTCCCTCTTGCCCGAATTTGCATGTGAAGAGTTAATTTGCAATAACATAAAACCCATGATTGCATTCGAATTGACCTTAAATTATACTTCCAATTTAGCCTTGTATGAAAGAGTCCAGGGCAACATTGGGGAAGTGTTGCAAAAGTGAGTGCCCAGGGAAGTAAGTGTGGCAGGCTGACCAATCTGATGAGATGAGAGAGAGTCATCAGAAAATAATACAGCCTGCCCTAAGTGGCACTGAATGGCAGGCTTCAGACAAATAGCACCCCAAGATCATGGTGAGTGGTTGTGCTAACTTCTTTTTTGTTCAGCTTAGACTGTGGGCCTCCAGAGGGAGATGCAAACCTGGATGCAGAGAATATGATGAACTGGCTGCACCAGGTGCTTATTACACCCTATCACAGTCACCAGATTAGACCTATGGGTAGAGGAATTACTGCAACCCATTAAGTTTACCCAAATGGATGGTGGTGATCTAGTCCTGTACTGCACAGAGCCACTATGGTTGGAAGTGGAGACATTCCATGGGAGATGTTCCATGGCTCCTATAGCAGTTCATGCCATCATTCTGGGGCTGGATTATCTTAGGCTCCATAACCCCCACACTGACAGGGCTATAAAGGAAATGAAGTTCATGAAGCAGCCATGTCAGGACCACCAGTCACTGTTGATTGGCACACTAAAGCATGCATTCTTGGATCTGAGATCAGACTCAGACCTGATGGCTGTGGGCATGGTGGCCACACACCACAGTTGAAAAGCTGCAGATAATTTCACAGAGTTTGGGCTTTAAGTACCTCCCTGGGGGAAATAGCCATCCCTATTGCAGAACCAGAGGTCCCCAGGAATATACTGACCCGAGGGAGGTTTTTGAACATCCAATGTTCTTGGATGCTGAGTTGCCCAAAACAAAGTTCTATTCCATGACTCTCAAAGAACTTGCAGCTTCAAACAAATTCATAGTGTGTGTGTGTGGGGGGGGGAATTGCCCAGGGGCTTTATTTGGCCTGTCACATCTTCAATGGCTGTATTATTCTGGCACAAAAAGGATAGTTCTTTGAGGTTGTGCATGGTCTATCAAGGTTAAATGCCATATGCAGCCCAAACAAATACTCATTGCCCATAATGAAGGACATGTGGATGTAATTGGGGAAAGGGAAAGTTTTTACTAAACTGGACTTAAAGGAAATCTAATTTTGCATGTGCATCAAGGAAGGGTGTGTGAAGAAAATTGGTTTTAATTGCCAGTTGGGGGTCCTTTGAATACTTGGTAATGTTGCTTGGACTTAGTGGGGCTCGAGGAGGGTTTATACATTTGAACAATGAAATCCTCCCCAGGTTTTACACCAGGGGATGTTAGTATACCTAGATGATGTCTTGGTATACACTAAGGCCTACCAATACCATTTGGAGCTGGTAAAACGTCAGACTTCTGGGCAATCAGTTATATGTAAAACTTTCAAAATGTGAGTTCCACAGAGACAAGTTGGACTGTCTGGGGTATCACATTTCTAGTGGGGGGTGCAGAGGGGGAATGGACCCAGTGAAAATCCAGGCTGCAATAACATAAGACCAGACACCAGCTGCGAAGCTTTTGGAGGTTTACAAATTTTAACCAACAGTTCATCTCAAACTT
Organism: Urosaurus nigricauda; assembly: GCA_034509955.1. Taxonomy (NCBI): domain Eukaryota; kingdom Metazoa; phylum Chordata; class Lepidosauria; order Squamata; family Phrynosomatidae; genus Urosaurus; species Urosaurus nigricauda. The sequence goes on along the minus strand of JAOEGL010000005.1, from coordinate 106,481,471 downwards.
TGCCCAGATAACCTCACCATTAACTGACTTGTTAAAGACTAAGACTAAGAAGGGGGTGAAGAGGGAGGAAAAAGCCTAATTACTGGATTCAGTAGATTACAGAACACCAAGAGATCTCCACCTCTGAACCCATTTTGAAACACACCTTTTGTGGTTCAAGTGGAAGCACCAGGGGGCTTTTTAGATTGGCTAAAAGGGGCGGTCCAAACTCGCCCCTTCTAGCGGCGAGATGAGGCCTAGGCTGCCGCACGGGCAGCCCCAGAGGCTTCATCCCGCCGCAACGACCCGCCGCAAAAAAGAGCTCTGGGATCGAGCTCTTTTTTTGCGGCGCGGGAAGGGCGCGATTGGCGCCCTCCCGCGCTGCCAGAGCGTCAAAACGTGCGCAGCGCGTCAAAACGCTGCGCACGTGATGACGCTTGTATGGCGCCTCCGTGTAGACGCCGCCATCTTTAAATGGCGGCGTCCATGCGTTTTAGGCTTAGGGAGGGTGTAAAGGCTACGCCCTCCCTAACCCTAAATGCGGGCTTTTTAGCCCTAAAAGCTCCTTTTTTTGCCCGTGTAAAACGGGCCCAGATGTGGCTTTTGGTGCAGCATGATTACAAAGAGACAAGGGGACTAACTTAAGACCATGTGCCTGGGTAGGAGACACAAAGGGTGGAGTGAGGAGCTGAGATCATATTCTCTTGAAAGGTAAAGTTTAAAAAGCCAAAGAAGTTCTTCTAAATGGAAAACGGACTGTGAGTAATTATAAATAAACAAATAGGAATGTGAGGAGAATAGAATGGAACAACCCAATTAAAGATTTAATGAGAAGAAAGATAAATGAGTGGTATTTTTGTTTCCTGCCACTGCCAGCTGGTTGTTTGCTAAGCTGAATGGAAGATAAATTTTATAAAACAAAGTTGAAAATAAATTTATTGGATTGTGTGGGACTCAAAGAATTTAAATATTTAAATATTAATTAAAGAACAAACAGAGAGAAAAATATAATAAACTGCATGTCTGCAGTCTGAGACATAATGCTGATTAGAAGTTGGCAGATGTCCAAAAATAAAAAAGAGAACTGAAACAAACAGTTTTAAGTTGGAAGAGACAATCTGTACACACATCAGATAAAGCATATGCACGTTTAAGAAGAGTAAGCTTACGAAAGCATTTTGAGGCTTATAATATGCAGAAGGAGAAATCTAGTTCCACTGGGCCAATGCAGAAAGCCGGAGTTAATTCTAAAGTTCCAGGTGTGCCACCAAAAAATGAAGATAAGGGGGATGAAATGAAAACGATGGCAAACATTGTCCCCATCTTCAAAAAGGGAAAAAAAGAGGATCCCAAAAACTATCGTCCAGTTAGTCTGACATCAATACCAGGAAAGATTCTAGAGCAGATAATTAAACAGAGAGTCTGTGAACATTTAGAAGGGAATGCCATAATCACAAAAAGGCAACATGGGTTTCAGAGAAACAAGTCTTGCCAGACAAATCTGATCTCTTTTTTTGATAAAATTACCAGTTTGATAGATGAAGGGAATGCTGTGGATATAGTATATCTTGATTTCAGTAAGGCCTTTGACAAGGTTCCCCATGACATTCTTGCAAACAAACTTGTAAAATGTGGGCTAGACAAGGTAACTGTTACATGGATTTGTAACTGGTTGACTGGCCGAACTCAAAGGGTGCTCAACAATGGCTCCTTTTCAACTTGGAAAGAAGTGACCAATGGGGTCCCACATCCATGACTTGGATGACAGAATTGGGGGCATACTTATCAAATTTGCAGATGACATCAAATTAGGAGGAGTAGCCAATACTCCAGAAGACAGGATTGAAATTCAGAATGACCTGAATAGTCTAGAAAGCTGGGCCAACGCTAACAAAATGAAATTCAATGCGGAGAATTGTAAGGTACTGCACTTAGGACGCAAAAATGAAATGCACAGATATAGGATGGGGGACATCTGTCTGAATCAAACTGTGTGTGAAAGGCATCTAGGAGTCCAAGTAGACCATAAGTTGAACTTGAGTCAACAGTGCGATGCGTCACCTAAAAAGGCCAATGCTATTTTAGGCTACATCAATAGAAGTATAGTGTCTAGATCAAAGGAAGTAATAGTGCCGCTCTATTCTGCTTTGGTTAGGCCCCATCTGGAATAATGTGTCCAGTTCTGGGCACCACAATTCAAAAAGGATGTGGAGAAACTGGAGCGGGTCCAAAGGAGGGCAACTAAGATGGTGAAGGGTCTGGAAAGCATGCCCTATGAGGAACGACTTAGAGAGCTGGGGATGTTTAGCCTGGAGAAGAGAAGGTTAAGAGGTGATATGATAGCTCTGTTTAAATATTTGAAGGGATGTCATATTGAGGAGAGAGCAAGCTTGTTTTCTGCTGCTGCAGAGACTAGAATGCGGAACAATGGATGCAAGATTCAAGAAAAGAGATTCCACCTCAACATTAGGAGGAACTTCCTGACAGTAAGGGCTGTTCGACGGTGGAACACACTCCCTCGGAGTGTAGTGGAGTCTCCGTCCTTGGAGGTCTTTAAGCAGAGGCTGGATGGCCATCTGTCGGGGATGATTTGACTGGAGTTCCTGCATGGCAGGGGGTTGGACTGGATGGCCCTTGTGGTCTCTTTCAACTCTATGATTCTATGATTCTATGAAACATGGTTCTTGCAGGTGCTAACAGAAAATCAAGTCAAAACCAATGAAGCTTTTAAAGAAATAATCATTAAAAATAATGAAACACTATCAGAGACAATACAAAAACGTTCAGATTATTAAAAAAGAAATTGAAAGAGTGGGAAAAAGTAGACTCAATAAAAGAACAAAAAAACAACAACAGAAGATAACTTGTGAACAGTCGTCAAAACTGGACTAGTTAGAACAAAAAATTATTGACCTGCAGGACCACAACAGAAGAAATAACCTTCATATCTGTGGTTTCCCTGAATTGCCAAACGAAACACTGAGGACCTTGAAGAAGGAAAGTCTCAAATGGCTACAAAGTATTGTTCCTCAAATTACCTGGGAAGAATAGGAAGTGGAATGTGCACAAAGAGCAACAATTTTTTTAAAAGGCCTGGTTCTTAGAGATGTAATCTTGAGAGTAATGAGCTCTCATAAGAAAGATCTTTTAATGAAAGAAATCAAGAAACTCTAAAACTCACTGAAATATGGGGATACCGTAACTGAAATTTAGAATGATCTCTGCCCAGAGACTATCATCTGGAGAAGAGGAATCAAACCATGCATTGCAGTACTGCAAAAGAAAAGAATAAGATACAGTTGGGGTTACCCTATTTTCCTGAAATTCTATTGGAAAGAGAAGCAGCATAAGATCTATTCTCTGGATTGAGGAATGGATCTGTTGAAGCAATTAAATATGGAGCAGCAAGAAGAAAACATTGCAAGGGTGCAACTTGTGGAGTCAAGGAACCATAGAAGACAAGGACAAAGACAATTAAAAAAACTCTAAAAAATAACATAACAGGAGAGGCAATTAATAAACAATCAGGAGGAGAAAAATCGATCACACACTGGAACTTGTGACTTTTCTCCCCCAACCTCCCCCCAGAGGGCCAGTAAAAGCCATGGGCAAGGTTGGATACCTTGGGGAAAGAGGGGGATAGATATATAAATGGGAGGAGGGGGAAGGGAGAGATGGGAAGGTGAAAAGGGGAGGGAAGGAAGGAAAGGATGGGGGTAGAGGTATCGCACTGAAGAGCCAATTTAGAAAGTTTAGAAAATTAATATAGCTAATAAAGTAAGGATAACAATGTTAAATGTGAAAGGATTGGGATCTGTAATCAAAAGAAAGGATAGAATTGAAGAAAGAGAAAGCAGATTTTTTTTTTCTTCAGGAGACACATCAAGCAAAACAAGAGATGAATAAACTTAAACTGAATTGCGTTGGTACTTATGAAAAAGAATATGGTACTTCAATAGCAAGAGTGGTACAACCATAATATCTAAAAGATGTGGTTTTAATGTGTTAAAAGGAAAGAAAGATGAAAAGGGAAGATTTGTACTTATGCAAGGAACTATAGGAGGGGGGAGAAAAGTATTTGTTGGTCAATGTGTATGCTCCAAAATGAAAAACAAAAATAATTTTATGAAAAACTATTTAAGGAAATGGGGGATATCCAGGGAGATTATACAATTGTGGCAGGAGATTTTAATATGGTTATGGATAAATGGAAAGATAAATCAGACCCAACAACAAGGAATAGACTCAATAACATTACACCCCTGAATAAAAGAATGAATAGAAAAGAATTATTAGATATATAGAGAGATTGATTAAAGGGGATGAAAAAAAATTATTCATTAGTTCCAGAACAGATGTTATTTTTGTATCAAAAATATGGTTCCAAAGGTATTAAATACAGAAATAAAAGGTATAAAAATTACAGACCATGCTTTAGTAAATATGGATTTTATAGTTAAAAAGGATTATAGAGAAGCAAAAAGATGGAGGTTGGACACCAAATTACTCAGTTATAAAGATACAGTGAGTAAGATTGAGAAAGAAGGGCAAAATATATGGGATATCAATAACAGAAAGGTTTCTCAAGCTGTTATGGGATACTATGAAAGTGGTTGCAAGAGAGATTTGTATTAGGGAAACATGTAATGTAAAGAGATGACAGGCAGAGAGAAAAATAAAATTAGAAACTGAAATTTAAAAAATTTAAAAATAGAGAATAATATAATAGGAAGAGTATTGAATAAAATAAACATAATTGGGAAGAATAAACAAAAAGTGGGAATAATGCCATTAGACATTCATAAAGCTTTTGATTGTGTGGAATGTCCAGCATTAAAAATAATGTTAAAGAAATTAAATACCAGGGGGCAGGGGAGAATTCAGAGAATAGATAGATCAACTATATTCAAATAACACAGCAGTGCTAATAGTAAATGATGGACTAACATAACAAATTCAAATTTCTACAGGTATAAGACAAGGTTGTCCTCTCTCCCAGATCTTATTTGCAATGATCGTTGAAATTTTAGCAAATGTTATTAGAAAGTATGAAAATTTGGAAGGAATCGGGATTAGAAAATTTAATAAGTTTGTTTGTTGACAATACTCTATTGACAATCAAAGACCCACTAAAAAATGGACAGAGTAAAAAGACATTTAAAGGAATTTCGGTAAATGTCAGGCTTACAGATAAACTAGTGCTGTTAGTGCTGCTTAATTTTACCAAAACAGAAGAACAGGATTTCCTAGGGATAAAATGATAGATATTAAATGAAAAGATACAATTAGATATTTAGGAATAAATATCACAAAAAAAATATAAAATTGGAGGAACAAAATTATAATAAATTAAGAATAGAAATTAAAAGGAAACTAGAAGAATATAAAAATATTCAATTATCGTGGTTAAGTAGAATTGCATTAGTAAAAATGAAACATTTACATTTAAGATAACTTTTTTATTCATGATGATACCAATACAAATATCAGAAGCTGGCAATTGGCAAGTATTAGTGAATAATATTTGTAATGGTAATAAAAAAGTGAGGATCAATAAAATATATTAGTACAAACCCCCAAAAGATGGAGGACTGGATCACCCAAATTTAAAATGGTATTATAGCGCAAATCAATTGAGATATATTATATTACATATATCAGATACAATATATGATATAAATTGTAGATGGAATTACAGAGAAGGAGGAATTAGATTGGTTAGAGATGGAAATAATAGAAATAGAGAGAAAAAATGGAAAATATATATTTTAGGAATTTTACCATGACAGAAATGAAAGAAATAGAAAATCCCTTTCTAACCAATATATTAGAGATTTGGGAAAAACATAAAGAAAGCTTGATGCCTGCTATCTCACCACTAAACCCCATAGTAATATTGAAAAATTTTCCAATAAATTTAAAGGAAGAACTAGGGAAAGAGTTAAGAAAACAAGAAATATATAGGATAAAAGATTGGATGAAGAGAATAAAGGATAAAGGAAAAATAAGGGAGAAAATACCAAGTTTAAAAATAACCTAGTTTAATTGCATTCAGTTGGAACAATGGACAAAAAAATGAAATAGGAAAATTATAGAATTTAGAGAATATACTAAATTTGAACAAATAATTAGGTAAAGAGATAGTATGGAGGCAAATGAAAATTTGGAAATTATTACAAGTGAAATATATAAATTGTTATCTAAAGATAATAAGAAAGAAGAATATCTTAGGCCAGTATGGGAGGATGACTTAGCACAAATAATAAAAATTCAAGAATTGGAAAAAATTTGGAATCAACATCATTTTAAAAATTTATCCATATGGATAAAGGAGAATTATTATAAATTAATTTGGAAATGTTATTTAACACCAGTAAGGTTAAACTATATAAATAAGAATTATTCAAGGATATGTTGGAGGGGTTGTCAAGAAATTGGTACTTATATTCATATGTGGTGGGGTTGTAGAACTGTTAAGAAATTTTGGCAATTAGTATTTAAAGAGATTAAAGAGATAACAGAAATTGAATTAGAAATAAGCCCAAATATAGCATTATTGTCTATATATGATAAAATTAACTGCATCCAGGCTATGAAGGGCTTTATAACAAATCTATTAACAGCAGCAAGACTAATTATAGACCCCCCCCCCCAAAAAAAATTTGAAAGATCAGGGAGATCTGCAAATACAAGACTGGTATAAAGCAGTGGTCCCCAAACTATGCTCTTTAAGGGATTTTGGACTTCAGCTCCCAGAATCTCAGACTGTTGGCTAACATAGGTGAGGCTTCTGGGAGCTGAAGTCCAAAATCTCTTAAAGGGCACAGTTTGGGAAGCACTGGTATAAAGAAATATGGCAAATGGCAATTAAAGATAAATTAACATATGAAATGAAGGTAAAAAAAGAATAATGAAGAACGATTTTGAAGCAATATGGAAAATATTGGTATAAAAGGTTTTAGTAAAAGAGGAAAGTGGTTTACCTCCACAGGAAGAGGGTAGAATAATATGAAGCTATTATGCTCTGGTGATGGGGAGCACTTATGAATTTATTTATTTTTTTAAAAAGACCATGTGCCTGCCTATTGAGAACGTTCTCAAAGATGAAGATGACTTTGCCCATTGGAAAAAAAAGAATCAAAAGCAATTCAGCAGACTTGTTGGCATGGCAGCATTTGTTGGAGGGGGCTTCCATTCCATTTGAGCTTTGGACTGATCATAAGAACTTAGAAGCACTGAAGACCTGCCACAAACTAAGCCCCCAAACAAATTTGGTGGGCTAGGTTCTTTTATATATACAAATTCCAAAAAAAAAAAAGTACCTACCAGGAAGAAAATAATTTCCTAGTTATGCTTTGTCAGGCTGCCTCAGTATGACAGCCAAAGAAAGGAGATGATAGATTGGATGCTTCTTCTTCGTGGTCTCTGCGAGTCATACAAATGGGTTTTACTGCGCATGCGCAGTGCAGCTCGGAAACTTCTGGAATCGCTAGGCAGATCTTGAATTGCAGCTTTTTGGCGGTAGCTCCGCCCACCCCTATATAAGCCCCGTTCCCGCTCTTTCCTCTCAGTTCCTTTTTTCCGCTGCGTTAGCAGCAGTTGGGAACTTCGCTGGTAATCGCTCTGAGATATTTTTGGTATTTTCGACTACGGACCGTTTTTTGACCATTCTCTGGATTAACCCTCGGCTTTATTCTTGATCATCTTCGGTTTTGACCTTGGACTGTTTGACTACTCTACACCCGTAAGGCTTCGCGGCCCGCCGGGCGCATTGTGGCCTCCGGGCAATATGGCTCCTCCTTTTAAGAGCTGTGATACATGCGGGGGGAAAATTCCCAAAAAGGACACCCACTCTACGTGCCTTTTATGCCTCGAGGAGGGACACAACCCCAGGTCCTGCCCGCAGTGCCAGCTCATGACTCCGCAGGCGCAGAAAAATCGCGCGGCAAGGCTGCAGGCCGCGTTATTCTCGCAAGCTCTTCAACCCCAGGAGGTCCTCTCGTCAGGCTCCAAGCCTCCTTCAGCGAGCAAGTCTGCCTCAGCGGGCAAGTTAACTTCGAAGGCTACTTCCAAGCCGGTTGCCCAAAAAGCCTCGGGTTCGAGTGCCACTCCCTCGACCGCAGCCCTAGCGCGATCCCCAGTGTCCACGGGAGGAAAGGATGCGGCTGTACCGCGTAGAGAGTCTTCGGACCAGATAGGTACCGAGAAAGCCTCCAAGTCGGAGGGAGAAAGGTGAAAGAAACATTCTAAGGCCCCGAAACGGAAGCATTTGGAGGCAAAGGACTCTAAGTCCCGACATCATGGATCCAAAAAGCCACGTATGGAGACTCCGGCTTCTGATGAACCCACAAAAGCAGTTTCAGTGACCTCCCCGGTCCCGAAACGAGCTGCTTCGGTACCGAAGGACGTGGGAACCAGTGTGTCGGTGTCGAGGGCCTTGCCGGTGGCGGAACAGGCTCTCTCGGTGGAAGAGCTTCAGATTGAGGTTCTGTCGGATCACTCAGAGAGCTTGAACCACACTTATTGTCTCCACCTCTATGGGAGCGTAGGTCTCCGACGCCTATGCCCAAGAAGTCTCCGGCTAAACACCCGGTCCGGGAGAAACCCAGGTACGTCTACGACAGCGAGACGGATACATATTATATCCCGGTCCCGAGGGAGCGTGCGTTGGCTGAACCGCAACTGAGCCCGGAAAGGGCCGTATCACAAGTACAGCGCATCGAGGAGCCCAGACAAGCCACGACGTCAACACAGACGGCCGCTTTTCAACGCCTGTCGCGATCCCCATCTCCGGTGGTGTTGGTACATAGGGATCCGTCGGATTCAGACTCAGAATCCCTGGATTCGAATCCACCGATCTCCCCTCGATCCCGAGACTCCGAAATCGAGGCTGCAGGTTCTCCTCAAGACCTCTATGTTCCGGGCGCTTCTTCCCCGACCGATGATGTCCGCTCCTTTACTGAGCACGTAATCCGGATGGGAAGGGCCTTAGAGATCGAGATGGCTCACCTGGACGATGATGCCTCCGATCCAATCGAGAAGAGGATACAAGGGAAGGTGCCTACGCCACCCTCCATCCCATTCTTGCCCTCTTTGGACAAGATAGTTCGACGATCCTGGGAGGCCCCTGCGTCCACGGTAGTTCAAGCCCGAAAGATAGAGTCCCTCTATCGCATCACGCCATCGGAGGCCGTATGGCTACGCTCACACCCACGGCAGAATTCGGCAATTGTTGAAGGGGCACAACACACATTCACCCCCAAGAGCTCGACTTCGCCATCGGACAGAGAGGCAAAGAAAATCGATGCTCTGGCCAAGAAGGCATACGCGGCTTCGGTCTTAGGCCTAAAGGTCGCGAATTATAATGCCTGCATGGGGGCGTATATACAGTACTTGATGGAACGCATGTCCACGGTACTGCCTGACATTCCTGAAGAAAGCAACAAGCTGGCTACGGAACTAAGAGATGAGGCACACTCGATAGGAAGCTGGTTGATCACGGCTTCGAGGAACTCTGCCGATTGTTCAGCTAAGGCTATGGCGGCGTCCATAGCGCTTTGACGCCATGCATGGCTACGCGCCTCAGTCCTTAACCAAAGTGCGCGATCAGCTATCGAAGACATGCCATATGATGACGCGGGCCTGTTTCACAAAGAGACAGACGAGAAATTAAATTTCAAGTACCGCATGAAATCAGCGGCACGCAAACACGGTATGTCTTCGGCTCCACAGTCGTCGTATCGACGTCGGTTTGGCTTCTACCGTCCGCCCTACTCGACGTACCGCCGTCCCTATCAAGACTGACAGTTCCAATCCGGTGAGCAACCGAGGCAGAGATACCCATCTCACTCTTCCTCGTCCTCAGGGCGTCGACAGCCTTTCTCCCGGTACCGAAAGCAATTTCGGAAGCAGGACCCAGAGCCTCCCAGAAAGAAGTCCTGAAGGGCTCTTGCGTGCTCCGTCGTCTGTCCCCTCCAGTTCTACAACCTTCTCCTACCCTTTTGGGACACCTGGGCGCGAATTTCAACAGACGCCTGGGTCTTGGACACTTTGAATAGAGGCTATGCCCTCGAATTCAAGGACTGGCCCTCAACGGGTCGCTTCACCCCCACCCAACCCTCACCTACCCTTCTCGACGAAGTACGCACCTTACAGTTTAAGGGGGCGATTTCCCCTGTTAAGGAGGAGAACTTTTCACACTGTTTCTTTTCACGTTACTTCACGGTTCCGAAGCCGGATGGCTCATTGCGACCCATCCTTGACCTCCGATCCCTGAACAAACACTTGGTGTACCGCAAGTTTCGTATGGTGACCCTAAACTCTATCTTGCCTTTCTTGTCCCAGGACATGTGGTTTGCCACAGTGGACCTGAAGGATGCATATTTCCACGTCTCAATCCAGAAGGGTCACAGAAGGTTCCTGGCCTTCGCGATAGGACACCGAGTGTTCCAATACAACGTCCTTCCATTCGGCCTCTGCTCGGCGCCTCGGGTGTTTACCAAATGCATGGCCCCGGTAGTCGCATACCTGCATCAAAAAGGGATACGACTATTCCCTTACCTAGACGACTGGCTCTTCGTTGCGGGCTCTCGAGACCAACTGAGGAACGATGTCGAGTTCGCTCTCGAGTTGATGCAATCGTTGGGACTGGTGCTAAATTGGGAGAAGTCATTGCTCACTCCGTCGAAGCGCATTCAGTTCATCGGAGCCATGCTCGACTCAATAACTTGTCGGGCGTACCTCCCTCAGGATCAGTTCTAGGCCTTGACACTGGCTGTTCGCAATTGCATGGCAAGGAGAAGAGTTCAAGCTCAAGACGTCCAAATAGCTTTGGGACCCATGGCGTCCACAACATTCGTCACTCCGTTGGCAAGGCTTCGGCTTCGACCGCTGCAGTCATGGTTCCTTTCGGTGTTCAATCCTGTGCAAGACCAGTCCAACAAGTGGCTGTCGATACTGAGGTCGGTTTCGAGCACCCTTCTCTGGTGGTTAGACTCAGACATTTGTTCCGGTATGGACTTCGCCCAACCGCAAACACAAATTACCTTAACTACAGATGCTTCCCTAGAAGGATGGGGAGCACACACCGAAGGCCTAACGGTCAAGAACAAATGGACAGAGTCCCAGAAGCGTCTTCACATAAACATCCTGGAGATGCTCGCAGTCCAGAAAGCGTTGAAGGCATTCGAACTGGTTCTGAGAGGCAAGGTGGTTCTTCTATTGACAGACAACACCACTGTCATGTATTATGTCAACAAGCAGGGAGGTACGAGATCCCCAAACCTCCTGCAATTGACTCTGGAAATTTGGAACTGGTGTGTACAAAGGAACATCACCCTACAGGCCATACACTTACCCGGGGAAGAGAACACGCTAGCAGACCAACTCAGCAGGTCGGCGACATCGTGCCACGAATGGAGGCTCCATCCGGAGACAGTGTCGGCCCTATTCCGCAGATGGGGAACTCCGGAAATAGATCTTTTTGCATCCCGAGAAAACACGCACTGTGGACGGTTTTGCTCCCGGTTCAAGGCTTGGACCTCCCTAGGAGATGCCTTCCAGTTCGAGTGGACAGACGCCTTCCTGTACGCCTTCCCTCCATTTCCGTTGATATTGAGAGTAGTGGCGAAGATGATTCAAGACAGGAGCAACGCGATCCTAGTAACCCCGTGGTGGCCGAGACAGCCGTGGCTGCCTTCACTGCTACACCTGTCGAACTGGACGTACCTCCGCCTGGAGCACAGACCGGACCTGCTCACACTCCAGCACGGCCGGATTCGGCACCCCGAATTGGACAACCTTCCCTTGGTGGCCTGGAGAATCGGAGCCTAGAGGACGTCCCGTCTCCGATCCGCAGGGTCATATTGGCGGCCCACAAGCCAAATACGAAGAAATCGTACCGTACCAAGTGGGGAAAGTTTGCGGAGTTTCTCGCATCCTGGGGAATGTCTCCCTCCCAGGTGTCAACCCCAATAGTTTTGGAGTTCTTGATGACCCTTGTGCAAAAGGGGTTGGGGCTAAGTTCTGTCAAATGCTATTTGTCTGCCATCTGTGCCCATTATTATTTTGATGGCAAACCTTCCTTTTTCAAGGAACCACTAGTTAAAAGTTTCATTAAGGGGCTTAATAACCTTTATCCTCCGGTTTCGGCTCCGGTCCCGGCCTGGAGCCTTGATATTGTGTTGGGTTCGTTAATGTTGAAACCTTTTGAACCCATGGCAACTTTGGACCTGAGGCTGGTTGCCTGGAAGACCGCCTTTCTGGTTGCAATTACTTCGGCCAGACGGGCGGGTGAATTGTGTGCCTTAAGAAGAGACCAACCTTTCATTAGGTTTCACCCCGATAGGGTGATACTCCGTACTGACATCTCCTTTTTACCTAAGGTGATCTCTTCGTTTCATATGTGTCAGGACATTGTGCTCCCGACCCTGGCCTCGAACCCGACTACCGAAACCAAGCGTTGCCTTCATTCCCTGGACGTACATAGAGCCCTGGCCTTTTACCTGGACAGGACTAAAGACTGTAGCAGGTCGGACAGACTGTTTTAATGTTATTCAGTAAGCAGATGAGCCCTCCCTTCACCATCTATGTCATCAGAGGCAGAGAGAGAGGCCTGCCATCTCCATCGGGCCTGGCCTTTATAAAGCAGATGAGCCCTCCCTTCACCATCTACGTCATCAGAGGGAGAGAGAGGCCTGCCATCTCCATCGGGCCTGGCCTTCATAAAGCAGATGAGCCCTCCCTTCACCATCTATGTCATCAGAGGGAGAGAGAGGCCTGCCATCTCCACCAGGCCTGGCCTTCATAAAGCAGATGAGCCCTCCCTTCACCATCTTCGTCATCAAAGGGAGAGAGAGGCCTGCCACCTCCATTGGGTCTGGCCTGAACTAAGAAGAAGAGCCCTCCCTCCAGTCCATCTGCCTTGGTCCAGGCGTCAGAGGGAGAGAAGAACTGCTGGACCTGATCCCCTTCCCCATCACCATTCCCTTCCCCTTTTGTGTCGTGTCTTTTTAGTTTGTAAGCCTGAGGGCAGGGAACCGTCTATTTAAAAATAATAATTGTAACCCGCTCTGATAGCCCTCACGGCTGAAGGGCGGGGTATAAATACATAAAATAAATAAATAAATAATTCGGGACCGAAAAAGGGCTTGCCGGTTTCGACGCAGAGATTTTCCAAATGGGTAGTCGGTGCCATACAGCTCTGCTATGAGATAGCGGGCAGGGCCCCTCCGGCCAGGGTCAGGGCACATGCAACAAGGGTGGTAGCTACATCCTCCGCATTTCTAGCTGGTGTGGCTTTGGAGGATGTGTGTAAAGCTGCGGTCTGGTCTCAGCCTTTGACGTTTGTAAAACACTATAGGTTGGACACGAGAACCAGACGGGATGCAGCTTTTGGAAGGGCAGTGTTGGTTTCGGGCCTGCACTAACGAGGTCCACTGTTCTTCCTCTTACTCAGGTTATTCTTGTTACTTTATGCTGTATTCAAATAAAGCACTATGTATTGTGACTTGTCATCAAAGTACTACGGGTATGCTATACCTCCTATTACTTGCACTTATAATGTTGCTTAAGCCTTGTTACCTTAAGTTTGGAGTAAGTATATATTGATGATATGACCTTCAATACAGGTGAATGGGGGGATTGTTGCACTTCTTATGATACTAATCATCTCGTCTGAGTTGTATGGTCTTGTGACTGATGTTAAATAGATACGTGCTTGTGTACCTGTTTAACCCATCTTTTATGGGAATAAGTTTGTCTCTATGCCTACATGTATTATGCATGTATTACCCATTGATTTTGACTCAGGGTTCACTGTGTACTCAATGACCACTCAGGTTTATTCAAATGATGTGTTTTATTGTTTTCTGCAATGGAATTAATACAAGTATTGGATTCAGAACATGCAATTTATATTGGAGGGAATATCAACTTTGCATTTATTGACAATTTGATGTTGATCTTGGTACAAGTTTTCCAGCTTGTCGACTTGTTCAATAAATCGTTATGATTTACTTATATGGCTCTCTGGACACTCCCTCCGCCTACATTTATCTTGGTATACTACCCATTTGTATGATTCGCAGAGACCACGAAGAAGGACAGCTTGCTTACCTGTAACAGTATTTCTTCGAGTGGTCTTCTGCGAATACATACAAATCCCGCCCATCCTCCCCTCAGTGTCCCGCTGATTGGTGCTCCATGGTCGCTGTTTGCGGCGAAAAAAATATGGAACTGAGAGGAAAGAGCGGGAACGGGGCTTATATAGGGGTGGGCGGAGCTACCGCCAAAAAGTTGCAATTCAAGATCTGCCTAGCAATTCCAGAAGTTTCCGAGCTGCACTGCGCATGCGCAGTAAAACCCATTTGTATGTATTCGCAGAAGACCACTCGAAGAAATACTGTTACAGGTAAGCAACCTGTCCTTACCCCACAGCAAATGGAGATGAGGGTGTTCACCCGAAGTAAATCAAAGCTCCAGCATTATTGCAAAAAACCATGGCTGAGGCCATTGAGGAAGAAAAGTGGCTAAAAAACCATGGGAGGGGGGTAGTGTTGGTGAAGGATGGCAAACCTTTACAAAGGGGATAGAGTTTATACACTAGAGACTTTTAAAAGAATAGTTTTTGAAACAATGCCATGATGCTAAGACAGTGCACTTGATTAGATGTCAGTTTTAGCGGTCCAAATTTAGACAGGATGTGAAAGACTATACAGTGGTCCCCCGGGTTGCGAATCCCCCGGGGTACGAAAACCCCGGGGAACGAAAGAGCCGGGGCTGCAAAAACGGCCCCGGGATCCGAAACAAACCCCGGGATCCGAAACGGAAAAACCGTGCGGCCCCTTTAAATGTGCCGCGCGGTCTGTCAAAGAAAGCGGTCTCCTGGGAAACGAAAATTTCCAGGTTACGAAAAGTAATCCGGAACTGATTACTTTCGTAACCCGGGGGACCACTGTATAAAGAGTTGCCCAGTCTATGCATGCAGGGGGGAAGATTTGCGGCTTTTACAAACTTTACTCACCACACCACAGCCATGTGTAGAAATAAGCATGTACTTCAATACTGATCTGTCTTAAGAGCCACAAAGACTGTGAGTTAGGATTTTTTCAAAACAAGCCCATTTTGTACCTTGTACAATGATTCCAGCTGCTCCCCAACTGGCCAAGATGTTGGTTCAACATATATACTGTCTTCATGGAGTAGTCACTTAAGATCTTTGCAGATAGAGGGTTTCAGTTCACATCCCAATTTTGGAAGGCTTTCATGAAACTGTTAGGGGTTGAACAAGGACTGAGTACAACCCATCATCTATCGTTGGATGAGCAAATGGGGAGAGTTAATCAGGTGTTGGAACAGTACTTAAAGCATTATATTTTGACAAAACAATTGGTCCTAATATTTGGTTTTTGCTAAATATAGAGGTAGACTATAACAATGCTGTGCATCAAAGTACTAGTCATTCTCCATTTCAAGTATTTGATAGGATTTGAAACCTTTGCCCACTTTGGCCTGAAACAGGCCACAAGCGCCACTTTTGCTCCGATCAGGGGGTGGGCATTCAGATAATGCACACCTACGGATCAAGCTGAAGCCATGCTATGGCTGCCTAAGGTGGCCCAAACCTTGCACAAAAAAAGTGTTTAAAAAGTTGTAGTTGGAGTGGCCAGAGGCTGCTCCAAGCCACCCATCTGCTTGAGGTCTTTGTCTACAGAAAACTCAGACCCTATTCCATTGGACTAGATCAGTTGAATCAAAGAAACCTGGCCAAAAATCATGTCTGCATGGGATGTTGCAAAACATATGCAGACCAAAAAAAGGGCACTAGAGTGGAAATTTAGGGAGAAATACGAAATGTACCCATCACCTAGGTTCCTCCATTATTTGCAACCTTCTAAAAAACTGAGGCCTAAATATGTTCGCCTTTTGCCTATTAAAGGGATTGTGAATAGCCTAGCCTTAGAAGTAGAGCTTCCAAAAACTTATCATCACATTCACCCAGTGTTTCATTCTAGTTTGCTTAAACCAGCAAATATTTCCGAGCTGTGTCATCAAGCCCCACCTGTGCCACCTCAACTGATGATTGATGACCAAAACCATTTTGACATTTTGATAGCGTTTTGGGTGAAGAGCAGGATATAAATAAATAAATAAATATTATTACATATTATTATTAAACAAATTTTGGGTTTTAAGTGATAAAAATGAAAGCTATAATATTTTGTCCAGTAGCATGACTTTCCCCAGGGACATTGTGAATAGGTGACTGACATCCATGTCAGGACACCTAAACTGATTAAATCATTCCACCAAATGTAACCTGACAAACCTGGGCATATGAGTTGTTGGGTGTTGGAGTTAATGCTGTTTGTTTGTTTATTCTTTTTATGCCTTTACTATAGTGTATTAACCTTTAATATTGTGTGAGGAGGGGGATTTGTCTTGGGGAGCTAGATGTCAGGGTCTCCTGTGCAGGTACCCTCTGCCATGATTTTATTGTTATATTTATTACCTCTATCAATCCATCTTTATTTACTGTCTTTGACCAAAGATATTTCAAAATTGGATACATATTGATAAAACAGTTGTATAAAAGTACTAAATCTAAATAAAATCAAATTAAAACAAAACTTGAAGTTAGAGTATTCAGGTAGAGAGAAACATTGCACACACTGTGAAGGGGGTAGTCTTCTTTTTTTATTTTTTCTTTCTTTTTTTATTAAATACAACATCCAAACAACAAATCAATCACATAATATCACAAAAGATCCAAAACAATAACAGCCTCTCAGACACTCAACACATATACATTAGGTACTTAAAAAGCCAGGAATCCTAAATTCCACTAAATGTTGTTACTCTTTCTGTCTGTCTTTCTTTCTTTCTTTCTTTCTTTTTGTATCTAGTCATACCTTGTTCTTCTTCATTGTACTAACAACTGTGTTTCTTGAGTCTTAAACTTTACACAAACACTGTTATTCCATTTAGACCCTCTACTTCCTTTCTGATCATTATATCTTAAATTTTGTTTAAAATTGGAGTAGCTTTTCTCTCCTGATTTCTTCTAATACATTTCCAGCTATTACCATTGATTCTGATCTTTAATGATTTGTTTGCATGTGCCAATAGCAGCTGCACAAAATCAGTGATTGATATAAAATCAATAAAATCAAATAGTGATTAGCTGTTCAGCCTGGCTAGTTTTGTAAAATTAGATAAGTCAGAGAAGAATGCACTCCTTGATAGAATGGACAGTACAACATGATATGTTGGAGTGATTTTTGTTACCTGTAGTTTTGCTGCTGTCGTTAACAGCAGGTGCTGTTGTTGTTATTAGGAGATCTAGCTGTGTGAATATTGGGAGCCTCAGACACAGGCTGTTACTTAAGAGCTTCAAGGTCATTCTGCCTGGGAGAGAAATGTATGAAGAATGTAGATCGTTGGTTGGGTGCTTGTGGGGTGTATAATAGTGAAACTGAGACTTTTGAATCAGTTACGGCAAAAAAGGCAACAAATCGCCTTGTTTCTTTCATGGGCATTGCCTTTCCTCTCCTACTGCTTCATGAATGGCACAGGAGGTGGACAGCTCTAAGTAATTCTTTTCTAAAAGTGAAACTTCCTGTGTATAAGAATGAAATGTCACTCCAATTTTAAATTAGAAAATAAGCATACCTCAGCTATTAGAACTTGGGGAAAGCAGACTCATGCATTGTAATCACTTTTTCTCTCCTTGCTTATTTTTCAGACCAAAATCATTGTTGATATACAACTGTACAACTGGTGGCATAAATCCATTTCGTTGGGGAGAAATGGGTAAGTTTTCATTTTAAAGCAGAACCTAAAAAAGGCACATCATATTTTAGGTATGACACAGTCTTAAGGACTCCATCATTATAGTTGTATAAGCCTGCCTGGTTCATCCACAGTTCAAAGCTTCTGTTGTCTTCCAGTGTCTTCTGTTCTCATGTAAGTGTGATAAGACATGAGATGACTCTATATTGATATATCTCCTAACAATCATTGAGGTTTTTTGTTTGCTGTACTATCTTTATTTCTTCATCAAAATATTTTAAAATGGCCTTTCACATTTACAGATTGCCATGTACTGAGTCTCTCCAGAGACAAAAGCTTCAGCAAAACAGAAAGCTTTATTCCAGAAACTAAAGGTGTTAACATGCTGTTGGTGACAGGACTGAAGTATTTCTGGTTACAAAGCATATTAAAAGCACATAGCAATTCAAACAGTTTCACATTCACATTGCAGCCATTTATCTTGAAACAGAACCAATATATTCAATAACTTGAACTTGTGCTTGTAAATTTAAAAAAGGTAAGTAATTCAACCACTTTTAGTACTAAGAAGCATGAGGAACAGTATAAATTGTTCCTATCCAACACTAAATTCACTCCCAGTATGATCTGTGTGGCAAAAGAGATTGACAATCTCCAATGGAGGTTTATAGATGCTCCAACATTTCATAGGTGAAAACAGGTAAGCATATGGCCAAGAAACATCAGTGTAAAAGAGCAGAAGATATTAATGAGGAATAACACACAATAGGATGTGGTCATTTGGTTTTGCCTGAGCTGACTGAAAAGGGCAATATTCCACCCTCTTCTCTTCCTCCTGTTTAATTAATTGAGTACAAACCACTCTTGTCTTTGAACTCCATTTGCAACAAATAAATTGTTTTATGATCTGAATCGATGGATCGGTTCAGCAGTGTAGTTCTCATTTTCTTGCTGTAAAATAGAATAAAATAACCTACTTGTGGTTCATATTGACGAATGAATCAATTCCATTTAAACCATTTCCTGCGGAAGTCTCTCAAAATAACCCACTTGTAATTCACATTGGCAAATGAATTGGTTCAATTTGAAGTGTTTTCAAAGGGACCTTTTTCCCTCTGTCAATCAATGCAATTATATTTACCTACTTCTGTATGAGGGTTGAACACAGCTTGTTGATTTTTGCTTTCCCACCCGGTGACCCCTTATCACATCATAGTAAATTGATTCTGATCTGCATCTCATTCACATTGACACTGAATCATTAGTGAATTCGATTCTTCAATTCAATTCTTGAAATCCGTTCCAATCCACATTTGGTTCACACGTGCATGGAATTGATTTATCCAAAAAGATGTGGAAAAATCAGCATCAAAAATATGCAGGTTAAATGGGTCTAGCGCATGCTCCCTCCTCCAAATCGCTTCAGCAATTCGGTTCAAATGTGAATCAGGGTCCTTTAAACTGCTTTAAACCAATTTGCAAACCAGTTTAAAACATAGTGGGAATGAGGCCAAAGTAAATAGAGGAAAAGGGGGTAAAGTGGGAGGAAGAGAAAGAAACTGGGGTATTTTTATAATAGCAGCAAAAATGGAATGAGAGAGGAAGAACTGGAACTGTCCCAGCCAAATCAGGACAGTTGTGGGGTATGAGACCATAAGCTTTATCATATGGGGTGCTCTCCCACTGTAATTCTGTGGCATGCAAAAAGCAGGATGGCATTCTTACCTCCTACACTTTTCGCCCCAATCCAGAATTAAAGTGCTGTTAATACCCAAACCTCATTGCCTGTGATTTCCTGCCCTCCCCATTTCTGCTGTCACTTCCTCCCCTCTGCCTTTTCCAGGAAAAGGCAGGTGGTGGCTTCTTCGGGAAGGAGGTGGGTGAGGAAGATTCAGGGAGGAAAGAAGGAAGGGGTGTGAGTCTGTGCTTGAGTGAGTGAGATCCAAAACACACTGCAAAAATAATCCAGTTTGAGACCACTTTAACAGTCCTGACTCAGTGTGAGGGAACCCTGGGAATTATAGTTTGTTGTGGCACCAGAGCTCTCTGACAGAAAAGGCTAAATGTCTTATAAAACTATAATTCCCAGAATTCTCTAGCATTAAGCCAGGGCAATAAAAGCAGTCTCAAACTGGATTATCTCTGCAGTGTGTTTTGGACTTGTAGTGAGTGAATGAGCTCTTTGGTGTGTGAGAGAGATTGTATGTATGTGTGTGTGTGTGTGAGAGAGAGAGAGAGGTCTCATTCCCACCTTCCTTGCCCCTCTATACCTGGCCCACCGGCTTCTCCTCAGCCTTCCGTGGCCTCCTTCGGCTTCCCTGTGGCCTCTTTCCACTCTGCCACCTCCTTCCCAGCTTCCCTGGCTTCTCTGCAACGTTCTTCCATTCCCTTCACCCAGGGAAGCCAGTAAGGAGGTCTCAGGGAAGCTGAAGGAGGCTGCGGAAGGCCGAGGAGAGGCCGGTGGGCCAGGTATGGAGGGGCAAGGGAGGCTGGTGATCAGATGATGGCTGGGGCCATGGCAGCTCCCCCCCCCCCCCCGGCCCAACCTGGCGCAAACATAGTGGGAACCACTCTCTCTGCTGGAACTGAATCCAGGATTCAATTATGCAGCAGTTCAAAAAATAAGTGGGACTGAGTCAGAGAAACATTGGAAGGACAGAAGAGAACTCTAAAGGGGCTGGAGGGGAGCTGGCTTTCCCAACAAAATCAGCAGGAAAGTGTGGTTGAACTTCTCACACAGCAAATAATATGGGACAGCAGTGCTAATACGCCAGCTATGCCCTTTCCTGGATGTGAGGGATCTGAAAACTGTGGTACACGCACTGGTAACCTCACGTCTGGACTACTGTAATGCGCTCTACATGGGGCTACCCTTGTGCTTAACCCAGAAACTACAACTGGTTCAAAACATGGCAGCCAGACTTGTCACAGGAACACCTAGGAGAGAGCACATAACACCAGTGCTTAAAGCTCTTCACTGGCTGCCAATTAGTTTCTGGGTGCAGTACAAGGTGTTGGTTTTAACCTTTAAAGCCCTATATGGCTTGGGTCCATCCTATCTCAGGGACCACCTCTTCCCATATGACCCCCCCCCCCCCACACACACACACACTTCGGTCCTCTGGGAGGAACCTGCTACAGCCTATGAAGACC
Organism: Urosaurus nigricauda; assembly: GCA_034509955.1. Classification (NCBI taxonomy): domain Eukaryota; kingdom Metazoa; phylum Chordata; class Lepidosauria; order Squamata; family Phrynosomatidae; genus Urosaurus; species Urosaurus nigricauda. Next base: position 106,460,549 of record JAOEGL010000005.1, on the reverse strand, counting down.
AGGCTGATGCAGACCTCCCAGAGGGCCTTTTCAGCTATCACCCCCGAGCTGCCAGATGAGATGAATCTCATTGCATTCATTGATGGCTTTTAAAAAGACTTAAAGATGCATCTCTTCCAGCAGGCCTTCCCAGGCAGTGTTTAACATCCCCCGGCTCCAAATCCAATACTTAGAGTTTCCTCCAGCTTCTCTCCCCCATGATTTCAGCCCACCCATACAGCTCAAGAATTTTTAGGAATTTTTAGGTGTTGAAATTGCTCTGTATTGTGTATTATGTTTTAACTCATTGCTAATTTAATTTTGTTTTAAGGGGTAGGAGGCTGGGACGGGATTGTTTTATTTTAACTGTTGTTGTTTTAATTTTGTTGTACCCCGCCCCGATTGCCTGTTCAGAGGGGCGGGCTATAAATAATTATTATTATTATTATTATTATTATTATTATTATGTAACTAATGGATTTTTCATGTGAGTAAAAAGACACACTTTTTTTACTCCAGGCCCACATGGTTCAACCACACAACAGCTATGGCATTATGCAGAAAAGCGATATTGAATGTGAGGTTATCATATGTCATGCTGCTTTGATGACCATGTGTGATAAAATGCTTTTGGCACACTGTTTTTAATCTGAGAGTGAAATGATAATAGAAGTACACACTCCTCATAAATAGCATATTAGAATGGTTAACTTTGATCATTACCACCATCACAAGCCAGTCAAAGGTGTGGGGGAAAGATTCATTGTGAGCACACAAAATGTAATACATACAGAAACTTCTAGACTACCACTTGGCTTAACCTTCTTACCACTGGAGGAGGAAGCACATACCTTGGGAGGCAGTAAAACTACTTATTTCTATCATATTTAAATCCCATGTTTTTTGTAACATTTACCATTAAAGTATCAAACATGGAAAGTTAATTAATTAAAAAAATCATTTCTGCTCTTTGAATTACAATTTAGAATAATCCAGGAAAGGATGTTGTGTGGGGGTGGGGGGAGTTCTTGGGAAATTAAGTTTGTTCTTCTAGAAACTTCAGGTCACATAAAACTAGATTTTCATCACTTTTGAAGAGCAGTACAAGCTGAGCTATTAGGTCACATTGTTAAATTAACATATGAGGGGGTATCGTAAAGTTTTAATGATCACCTTTTTAAAAAAAATTGACAAAAAGTTTGTTTTGATTTGTAGTTGTTAACTTATCTCTATATAGTCACTATCTAGATTTATACATTTTTCCCAGCGTATCTTGACCCTCCAAATACCTGATATTGTAGAAGTCTGCAGATTGCGCCTTATGAGGGGGTATCATAAAGTAATAATTATCATCCGGAAGTTATTATGGCATATTGATGAAATTTTGTCAATGTCATCATTGGTCCCTAAGTGCACGTTGCTGAGAAAATCAACTCATTGCATCCTTTATTTTTGTGATTGGCTGTGCCAGAAGTGACTAAAGTGTACAATCCTTGTCAGGTGCAATCTGCAGACCTATAATAATGGTATTTGGAGAGTCAAGAAACACTGGAGAAAATGTGGATGGTGACTACATAGAGATAAGTTAACAACTACAAATCAAAACAAAATTTCTGTAAAAAAAATTTAAGGGTGATAATTAATACTTTATGATACCGCCCCGTAGCTGAAGCCTTTTGTGTAGTTTTTTTTAATGTTGTACCCCGCCCCAATTGTTCATTCAGAGGGGCAGGTTATAAATAAATTATTATTATTATTATTATTATTATTATTATTATTATTATTATTTCACATGGATTTGCCTGCCACAATGGGACCTTGTTTGGCTAATTTTCAATCAGTGTGGAATTTTGTTTACGTAAATCATATTGGTTGATAGGATTCAACATGTTGTTATCAAAACTAACCATAGGCACATGTGAGACGAAACAACCAGGTCAGGGAAATCTTGCATAATTAAGCAAGTACTTTTTGAATCTTCTACAGACCACTTAAACATTTCTTCCAATATCCAGGGATGAATTTTTCTTTCACCAGCCTTCACTTTTCTTATAATTCCATATGAAGGCCAGACATCTAGAACTATGCCTCTTTAACATGCTGGGGGAAGCTGGTGAGGCAAGCTTACCTGTTCTCCACTTTTCTCTCTGTTTTGCTGTTCATGCATCTTCAGTAAGGGGTATGAAGGCATCTCCTCTTTACCTTGCCTTTTGCAGGCAGGCACACATGATTATAGTAAGATAATTTAGAATAGAATCCCAATATTTCCCAGGTTAAGCTTTATTGCATTGTTTATTCAGTTATGCTGCTGTAGTCCAATACTGAAAGTCAGTGTTCCTCCAGACCTCCTTCACCATCCTCCCAATGCAACCAAGACAAGAGGAAAGTAGAAATTTGATCCTCATGTACATTTATGAAATGTGTACAGTAGCTGAACAGGCTGGATAGCTGTTTGTGTATCTGTAACAATAGTGCCTTTATATACATGTACAGAATGGATGGGATAAAATAGTTCTTTTGCTGCAGTGTGCCAAAAATCCCTTCTTGGTGTTCTGTGTGTGTGTGTGTGTGTGTGTGTACATCATCTATAATCTGGTAATATTAAACACATTTGGGCATATCTATATATTCTGCAAGTACATCATCATCACAATAGACCTTCCAATGAAAACATTTGTTGTCTATTATCATGCAGAACCTCTCGTCTTATCTGCATACAAGAGGATTCCCCTGGAGAAAGCCTTCAGAATACCTAATGGCAACATGACATCAAGCTACTTGATGCACCAATATTCAACAATTGTCAGCCACATAGTCCCAGCCTTTCTCTATGATTTGTATTTGAGGCTAACTGGAAAGAAGCCAAGGTAAGGAAGGCATCAGTGCTGTTTCTCAGCCATGATACAGAACAATTTTTTACACACAGTGCATTGCAGAAGTTTTGACAGATACCACTCTTCTTTTTCCACAATTTGTTGTGTTACAAACTGTAATTGAAATGGGTCTAATTGTCTTTGAGGAAGGCAAGATACTCAACACCTTGAAGCTCCAAAATATTTTTATTGCAGCACAAAACTTAGGTAAACAACAACAAGCTTGTACTTTACCCTCTCGAGTCAATACTTGATAGAATTATCTTAGGGACTGAACAGACAGGTCAAAATAAAGCTGCTTCGGGTCACTTTGGAGTTATGCTGTTTTATAAATCGTAAATCGTGCCTTCAGGATATCAGAAAGGATTATGAAGCTTTGGGTAGGATGCTTAAAGAGCTGGATGCACAGTAATAATCTTATCTCTTCTCCCAGTTGATGGGCATGGTACAAGAAGGGAGAGGTAAATAATGGATGTGAACAACTGGTTCCACAAATGGTGCTGCCAGGAACAATTTGCATTCTTGGATCATGAGTTGCGTTTTCATGAGGGGGGACTTCTGACAAGGGATGGATTGCACCTCATGCCAATTTGCTTTAAACTGAGTCATGTGGGGGAGGGAGATAATATTTTGGAAGGCAGGAGTACATCAAGGGCTGAAAATACTGGTCAAACTGGCAAATAGTGCAAGGACCCAACAGTGGGTAAGGAAAAAACGTTACACAGGCAGCTAGGGGGGAGGACTCTTGATCTTAGATGTTTCTACACTGATGCACAGAGCATGGGAAATAAACAGGATGAACCTGAACTCCTAGTACCACAAAGCAAGTATGATATAATAGGCATTACTGAAACCGGGTGGGTTGAGTCTCATGACTGGAATGTAATAATAGAGGGGTATAACTTTTTAAAGAGAAATTGTCCAAACAAAAAAGCAGGAACAATAGCATTATATGTCAAGGATGTTTACACCTGTGAAGCAATCCAGGATTTATATTCTGGAAGCCAGGTGGAGAGCATCTGGAAATGAAAAGGGAGGGAAACAACAGGGATGTTATTGTGGGAGTCTACTACAGACCCCCAAGTCAAACTGAAGAACTGGATGATGCCTTTGTTGAACTGATGACAACACACTCAGAAAGGAGAGATGTATCCGGATATTTGCTGGAAATCAAATTCAGCCAAAACTTAAAGGTCTAGCAAATTCCACACTTGCCTGGGAGATAATTTCATTGTCCAAAAGATGGAAGAGACAACAAAGGGATCAACTATTTTAGATCTGATCCTAACCAACAGGGATGACCTGGTAAATGGGCTGCAAATGGTGGGATACTTAGGTGAGAGTGACCATGTTCTCCTGGAGTTTGTTATACAATGGAAAGGAGAAGCCAGGGAAAGTCAGACATGCATTCTAGACTTTGGGAGAGCTGATTTCAGTAACCTTAGGGAAATACTGGAGGTGATCCTGTGGTCAGGAATACTAAAAGAGAAGGGAGTTCAGGACGGATGGAAATTTCTCAAAAGGGAGATATTGAAGGCACAATTTAAAACAGTTCCAATGAGGAAGAAAAATGGGGTATGTCTCAAAAAAAAAAAAAAAAAACCAACCAAAAAAACAGGATTGATGACTTTCAACTGAGCTATGTTTTAAGCAGGACATGTATAAGAAATGGGAAAGGGGGGAAATTACCAAAGAGGAATGCAAACAAATAGCTAGCATGTGTGGGGGTAAAGTCAGAAAAGTAAAAGTGCAGAATGAATTCAGGCTTGCTACAGAGGTTAAGAACAATAAAAAGGGCTTTGGGGGGTATGTCCATAGCAAAAGAAAGAAGAAGGTAATGGTAGAGCCCTGCATGGAGATGGTGGCAAATTGCTAATAGGGGACAGAGAAAAGGCAAAACTGCTCAACATCTTCTTTGCCTTGTTCTTCTCAGAAAAAGAAAAGGATGCTCAACAAGAGGGAAATGGAGCAGATGACACAATAGGGTAAATGCAGCAAAGAATAAATAAAGAGGTAGTACAAGAATACTTTTTCAATCTAAATGAATTTAAGTCTCCAGTACGAGGTGAACTACATCCAAGACTATTAAAAGAACTGACAAATGTAATATCAGAGCCATTGGCAATAATCTTTGAGAACTCCTGGAGAACGGGAGAAGTCCCAGCAGACTGGAGGAGAGCAAACGTTGTCCCTATCTTCAAAAAAGGGGGAAAAGAGGATCCCAACAATTATCACCCAATTAGGCTGACATCAATACCAGGAATGATTCTGGAGCAGATCATTAAACAGAGAGTCTTTAGAAAGCAATTCCATAATCACAAAAAGTGAACATGGTTTTCTGAGAAACAAGTCATGCCAGACTAAACTGATCTCTTCTTTCCCCATAAAATTATCAGTTTAGTAGATGAAGGGAATGCTATGAATATAGCATATCTTGATTTCAGAAAGACCTTTGACAAGGTTCCCCATGACATTCTTGCAAACAAGCTAGTAAAATGTAGGCTAGACAACACACCTTTTAAATGGATTTGTAATTGGTTGACTAGTTGAACCCAAAGGTGCTCAGCAATGGCTCCTCTTCATCTTGTAACCAGTGGGGTGCCACAGGGTTTTGTCCTGGGCCAAGTGCTATTCAACATCTTTATCAACAACTTTATCAACAACTGCAACTTAGGTAGAAAAAAATGAAATGCATAGATATAGGATGGGAGGGGGCCTGACTTAATGAGACTACATGTGAGAGGAATCTAGGAGTCCTAGTAAACCACAAGTTGAACATGAGTCAACAGTGTGATGCAGCAGTTAAAAAGGCCAATGCTATTTTAGGCTGCATGAATAGAAGTACAGTGTCTAAATCAAGGGAAGTAATAGTGTCATTCTTTTTTGCTTTGGTCAGGCCTCAGCTGGACTACTGTGTCCAGTTCTGGGCTCCATAATTCAAAAAGGATGTTGACAAGCAGGAACATGTGCAAAGGAGGCTCACAAAAATGGTGAAGGGCCTGGGAACCATGTCTTATGAGGAAAGACTTAGGGAGCTGGGTATGTTTAGCCTGAAAAAGAGATGACTAAGAAGTGATATAATAGCTCTATTTTAATATTTGAAGGGATGTCACATTGAGGATGGAGCAAGCTTGTTTTCTGCTACTCCACAGACTAGAACACGGAACAATGGATGCAAGCTATCCTGCTCCACATTAGGACAAACTTCCCGACTGTAAAAACTGTTTGATATAAAACACATCTCCTCAGAGAGTGGTGGAGCCCCTTCTTTGGAGGTCTTTAAACAGAGGCTTGATGGCCAGGGATGCCTTGATTGTGAGTTCCTGCATGCCAGGGGGTTGGGCTAGATGGTCCTTGTGGTCTTTTCCAATCTATGATTCTACTAGCCATAATATATTTCTATAAGTGGTATCGAAATGGATGTTGGAAAAAATCAAAGCAGTCTTGGATCAGGACCCTCCTAAATACAGAAACAGCTGCTAAGTTTCTTGGGATTGCTAACTTCAACAGGCAGTTTATCCCCAGTATCACACAAGTGGCACTGACAGATTTGCTTAATAATAAAAAGAAAGACAACAAGAAGGTTAAACTCAAGCCCAGCACCAAAGTGACGTGGGACTCCAAGTGTCAAAAAACCTTTGAAGAACTGAAACAGTTATTTAGTTAGGAGCCAATCCTTAATCACTCTGTTTTCACTTAGCCTTTTGTGGTGCAGGTAGATGTCAGTGATGATACATTAAGGGCAGTCCTGTGGCAAAAGGATTATCAGAGGCTATTGAGAAGTTGTGCATACCTGGCAAAGAAGCTTGCAGCCCCTGAAATGAAGTGACCAGTCTGAAAAAAATGAAGCAGCAGCCATTAGAAATATGATGACATTTAGCAGACTACAAGTTGAACATGAGTCATAGTAGAACACAAGCTGAACATCTTCCTGCTCTGATTCAGAAGTAGGTTCCAGCAGGTCCACAGTCTCAGTCCCTGAGTCCAAATTCATGCTCTGGAAGTAGAGTATGACACTATATAAAATGTGGATCAAATACAAACAACTATTACATACACAACATCTCCTTGGCTATCACCATCTGCAGCTCTCTCTTGGACGATTATAGAGACAAGGAGAATGGATAACATATAGAATTCTCCTGGTATTAAAAGGAGGCTAAATCAATTAAAACACAAGGAAAAATGTTTGGAAGAAGGCTGTAGTATCCAATACTGCCAGACAGTAGGAAGATACAGAACAGATAAAAGGAATGGAGGATTTGATTTAGAGGGGAAAAAATAGCCAAAATTTTCTTTCAAAGGAGAAAAATATCTGATTGCCTATATTTATAAGATGCTATGGAAAATTAATTTAGAGAATGAATCATAGAATCGTAAAGTTGAAAGAGTCCACAAGGGCCATCCAGTCCAACCCCCTGCCATACAGGAACTCTCAATCAAAACATCCCCGACAGATGGCCATCCAGCCTCTGTTTAAAGACTTCCAAGGAAGGAGACTCCACCACACTCCTTACTGTCAGGAGGTTCCTCCTAATGTTGAGGTAGAATCTCTTTTCTTGTAGCTTGCATTCATTTTCCGGATCCTGTTCTCTGGAGCAGCAGAAAACAAGCTTGCTTCTTTGTCAATATGACCTCCCTTCAAATATTTAAACAAGGCTATCAAGGATTGTATGAAATGATAAGGTGGGCAAATGATATCAGCCATAATATCCATTTGATGAGTTAGGAGAAGTTATGGAGAGAGAATAATCATAGAGTCATAGAATAATGTAAACACGAGATATTATTATCTAAAATAATTTTTCTTGAATGATATATAAATGGTACCTCTCTCCGGACAAGTTAGCAAGGATTTATAAAGGTACAAATAACTTGTGCTTGAAGCATGGCAAAGAATTGAACCTTTATCCATATGAAGAAGGCTCTGAGGCTTCCTCTGCTGCACCCTCAACACCACCAGCAAACTCCAAGCCAAACTGGGAGGCTCTCTGTGCCTTTTTTCCATCCAGGCAACAGCTGAGATCCAGGCTACAGCCAAGCACCTTTGCTGGAAGCAACATAACCCACGCCATGGAGGACTCTGTGGGGGAGGGACGACGGTGGAAGAGGCACCCCTTTAAACGCCAGCCTGCTGGGCTTCCCAAGAGAAGCGCCTGTGCTGGAGAAACACCACCCGCGCTGCGGAGGACTCTGTGGGGGAGAGATGCCGGTGGGAGCGGCGCTTCTTTAAATGCCAGCCTGCTGGGCTCCCCAAGAGAAGCGCTTGTACTGGAAGCAACATCACCTGCACCCCGGAGGACTCTGTGGGGCAGGGATGCCTGTGGGAGTGGTGCCCCTTTAAATGCCAGCCTGCCGGGCTCCCCAAGAGAAGCACCTGCGCTAGAGAAACACCACCCATGCCATGGAGGACTCTGTGAGGGAGGGATGCCGGTGGGAGCAGCGCCCCTTTAAATACCGGGCTACTGGGCTCCCCAAAAGAAGCGCCTGCTCTGGAAGAAACACCACCCATACTATGGAGGACTCTGTGGGGGAGAGATGCCCGTGGGAGCAGTGCCCCTTTAAACACTGGTCTGCCAGAGAAAGTGCCTGCGCTGGAAGCCATGCCACAGAGGACTCTGTGGGGGAGGGACACCGGTGGGAGCGGCACCTTTTTGGAACTGACCCACCGGCTGCCAGACCCAAGAGGGTTTGTGTTGAAGTACCACCTGCCACACCCGCTTAGCGGGAGAGCTTGGGGAGGGGGGGATATATTGGTGGGATATTGACAAATTCAGCTTTTAGTGTGTACTGATAATGAGGAATATCATTATGGACAGGGGGAATGTTTTTCCAATGAAACATCATCATACATCATCAGAGGGAGAGAAAGAGGCCTGCCAGTAACATCAGGCCTGGCCCAAAGAAAGTGGATGAACCCTCCCTTTGCTGGCATCTACATCTTCAGAGGGAGAGAGAGGCCTCCCAGCTTCATCGGGCCTGGCCTAAAGTAAGCAGATGAGCCCTCCCTTTGCCGGCATCTACATCTTCAGAGGGAGAGAGAGGCCTCCCAGCTTCATCGGGCCTGGCCTAAAGTAAGCGGATGAGCCCTCCCTTTGCCGGCATCTACATCTTCAGAGGGAGAGAGAGGCTGACAGCTCCATCAGGCCTGGCTTAAAGTAAGAGGATGAACCCTTCCTTTGCCATCTACATCATCAGAGGGAGGGGGGCTGCCAGCTCCATCATGCCTGGCCTAAAGTAAGAGGATGAGCCCTCCCTCCAGTCCATCTGCTTTGGTCCAGGCCTCAGAGGGAGAGAAGAACATTTGGACCTGATCCGCTCCCCCCTCCCCCAATTCCCTTCTCCTTTTGTGTCATTTTTTTTTTTTAGATTGTAAGCCTGAGGGCAGGGAACTGTCTAATTAAAAAATAATAATTGTAAGCCACTCTGATAGGTTTTAAGGCTGAAGGGCAGGATATAAATACATAAATAAATAAATAGGCAGACGTTGATAGAGAGAGGCCTATTGGAGTAGTGTGGGGCAAAGGGAGATACAGCATTAACAGGGTAGGGTTGAATTACAAGAGAAGCCGCGACGATGCTTAATATCCATCCTGTCTTCTACTTGCCCTGTTAGCCCAAAAGAACCAAGGGTCACCCCAACTATACCACTGACACCTTGCTCCTTTGCAATGCCAGGTCAGTAAGAAACAAGTCTCATATCATCTATGATTTGTTGGAAGAGAAAGATGCTGACCAGGCTTGCTTTACCAAAACCTGGCTGGGCAAGGACAGCAATGCCATTTGGGCTAGGACACTCCCAGCCAGGTAAGCAGTTGAAGAGCAGGCTAGGGAATGTGGGAGGGAGGGAGGAGTATCCTTGGCCATTAGAACACCATCTTACTGACCAGGAGACCAGTTTGGAAAATGGAGCACATCGAGTGTGTTTACTTGACCCTGAAGGCTAGAGACAATTTAGTGATTCTGTTGATGTACCGTCCACCCCGTCACTTAATAAAACTCCCTGACTGAGCTGAGACAGCTGGTCTCAAAACTGTGTTGGAATCCCCTAGACTTCTTGTCCTGGAGGATTTCAACATCCCTTTCAGGACCAGTTCATTAAATCTCATAGGGGCAGCTCGGGAGTTTATGACTTCCATGGCAGCCATGGGCCTCTCTCAATTAGTCTCGGGTCCGACACATTGTGCGGGTATTGTACTGAACTGGAAAATCCATGGGGAGAGGTGATTGACATCACTGCCCTGTCATGGACAGATGATTTCCTGGTCAAGGTTGGACTAAAGGCTACTACCCATATCCCCCTCGAGGGTGGAGGACCTATTAAAATGGTCTGCCCTCGAAGGCTGATGGAACCTAATTGGTTCCAGGAAGCCCTAGAGGTTTAATGGTTGTGAACGATAGCAAATCTGTTGACACCATGGTTGATACCTGGAATAACGACCTTACCAGGGCTATAAACATTATAGCTCCTGAGCATCCTCTCCATCTCGCTTCAAATAAAAAATCACCATGGTACATAAAAGATCTTCACATAATGAAGCGGGCGGCATGACAACTAGAGCGCCGCTGATGGAAACATTGCTGCTTATCCAACAAGACATTCCTTGAGAACCTGTTGAAGTCTTACAGAGTGGCAATCGAGACAGCAAAGAATTCTTTCTATGCTGTCCATATTGCATTGGTGAACTCACATCCAGCAGAGCTGTTCAGGGTGGTTAGAGAGCTAATTCAATTGCCTCCCATACCGAATCCACTGTTAGAACCAACTACAACCTGCTGTGATGTATTTAATGACTTTTTTGCCGATATAATCTCTCGGATAAGCATCAATCACAAAGCCAGCATTAAAACAGAGACTAAGAGAGAGGTGTCCAGTGACTCCGTGGACTTTATTAGACTGGATCAATTCGAGCTTGTAAGTACCGATGAAGTGGACAAGCTCCTTGGATGTGTAAAGAGGACGACTTGCCCTCTTGATCCCTGCCCATCCTGGTTGACCGCCCAGGGAGGGGACATAGTAACAACTTTGCTACGTACTATAATCAACACATCCCTCAGGAAGGGGAATTTTCCATCCACCCACAAACAAGCAGTGGTCAAGCCACTCTTGAAGAAATCCTCCTGGATCCCCTACTAAGAAATAATTATAGGCCAGCCTCTTTATTACCTTTTCTGGGCAAGGTGGTCGAGAGGGCAGTTGCCTTCCAACTCCAAGCTGTCTTGGATGAAGCCGATTATCTGGACCCATTTCAAACTGGCTTCAGGGCAGGATACGGAGTGGAGACTGCCATGGTCATCTTGGGCGATGATCTCCATCTTGGAGTCAACAGGGGAAGTGTGACCCTGTTGGTGCTCTTGGATATCTCCATGGCATTCAATACCATTGACCACGGTATCATTCTGGAACACCTGGAAGAGTTAGGTATTGGGGGCACTGTACTCTAGTGGTTCCGTTCCTATCTCTCAGGGAGATTCCAGGTGGTGATGCTGGGAGACAGCTGCTCTCATAAAAGAGAGCTAACATCTGGCATCCCTCAGGGCGCCATACAGTCTCCCATACTGTTCAACATTTACACGAAGCCACAGGGAGAGATCATTTGGAGGCATGGGGCACAGTGTTATCAGTATGTTGATGACACCTAAATGTTTTTCTTTATGCCTCTGACTGAAGCAGTGACCAAGGATGGCATCTTCCCTCTGAATGCCTGTCTTGAGTCGGTAATGGGCTGGATGAGGAAAAACAAACTCAAGCTGAATCCAGAGAAAGCAGAGGTACTTGTGATAAATTCCCATGGTCCAGGGATGGAGATTTGTCACCTAGGATTGGACACACTTCCCCTAAAGGACGAGGTTCACAGTTTGGGAGTCGTCCTGGAGTCGTCTCTACAGCTAACATCGCAAGTGGAGGCTATGACCGGGAGTGCTTGGTATCAACTCCAGTTGGCCCAGAGGGATCTTGAAACAGTGGTACATGCACTGGTAACCCCTCGTTTGGATTTTTATAATGTGCTTTACTTGGGACTACCTTTGTACCAAGTTCGGAAGCTTCAATTGATCCAAAATGCTGCAGCCAGACTGATCGTTAGAACACCTAGGTCAGATCACATTACGCCAGTATTGAAATCGCTACACTGGCTGCCGATCAGCTTTCGGGCGCAATGCAAAGTGTTGGTTATCATCTTTAAAGCCCTACATGGCTTGTGCCAGAGTTACTTGAGAGAATGCCTCTCCCTACACAATCCACCCCACACGTTTAGAACATCAGGAAAGAAATTGTTAGAATATTCGAACACCAGGCTGCAATCAACCTCTGATAGATCCTTCAGCGCTGCTGGCCCCAGACTCTGGAATGGCCTTCTGGAAGAGATCTGTCTTATTAACACTCTAGATGCCTTCAAGAAGGCACTTAAGACGAATCTCTTCCAGCAGGCCTACCCATTTGACCCACCATAGTTGATCCTAAAGAATATTCCAGTCTCCCGGACAACTTGAACATTGGATTGGCAGCAACATTTCCAGAGTGGTTTCTGAGGGTTGAATGTCTGATGGTTTAAGTGTATATTGTATTCTTTTTATATGCTGTACTACCACCTTGATTCATGGGAAGAGGTGGGAAATGTAAATAAAGATTTTATTTATTTATTATATATTATGTGGTGATGTGAAAGAGGAAAAAAATTCTGATGTATGATAAAATCTAAAATGCAGTTAATTTTAAATGCAAGAATTGATTTAAAACCAGGGTGTTTTTTTTTACCTATTAGGTATGTTTAATTTTGAGGGAAACATAGCTAGAGAAACTAGGAGATTCTCTTGGCATATGGTAATAGCAGTTAGAATTCTGCTTGCAAAATATTAGAAAGGGTGTAAAATACCCACAGAGGAAGAATGGATGGATAAAATGGCAGGAATTGCAGAGATGGATAAACTTACATATATATTTGATGGAAAATTGTAATTGTTCCAAGTTTTTTTTTTCTGCTAGTAGAATTTTAGGTTGTTGATGTTCCTTCCTCAGTTCTTCACTCTCCCATCCTTCATTTCTATACCTGCTCTGTATACAATATTTTCTGCATACAAGTTGAACAAATAGGGTGATAGAATAAAGCCTTATCTGATCCCTTTGCTGGCTGGAAACCACCCTGTTTCTCCATTTTCTGTTCTAACAGCAGCCCACTTGTCCCGAGTACAGGTTCTACATCAGGACAATCAGATGTAGTGGCACTCTCATTCCTTTGTGAGGATTCCATAGCTTTCATAATATATGCAGTCAAATGCTTTGCCAGTCCTGCCCTGCACAGCCTATTATTGACATTAGGGGAAGGGGAAGGGGAAACTAATTCAGAACTGAAACTCTGTCAGCCCATTAATCCTTCTGTCTTCAACAGTGGTCATTGCTAGACATTTTAAAGAATATTTAAGAGATTACAGAATGGTTGAACTAATCCATTCTCTATTACATCTAATAAATCTGAATAATGTGAGATTTCAGACGAATTAAAGGAAGAATGTCTTCATATATGGCACACTATGTAAATGTGATACAACAAATCTGATAGTTTTAAATCATGGAGAAATTCATGAGGGATAATGCTATCAATATGACAGTCAGCATGCTGTAGTCGTTTGAGCATTAGACTATGACTCTGGAAACCAGGTTTCAAATACCTGCTCAGCTATGGAAACCCATTGAGTGTAGCCTTTGGTATATCACACTCTCTCAGTCTTTGCAAAGTCCCTCCAACCAAATATTGCCAAGAAATCTCTGTGATAGAGTTGCCCTAAGGCTGCCATATGTCAGAAACAAATTGAAGGCACACAACAACAACGACAACAACAACAACAACAACTGCTATTAATAGTTACTAGTCATGATGGCTGTATTACCTTCAGTCTGAAAGGCTAGGAGAGTATGTACATGCATACAAGTAACCACTTGTATGGTTTTCTCATAGGCATCTGGTTGAATACTATGTGACCAGAAAGCTAGATTAAGTAGGCCTTTGTGTAATTCAGCCAGCCTCTTCTTATGTTCGTAACCTCTGACAGTGATTTTCAAATGTCTTCAAAGTGAACATGAAATATTACTACAGTGGTCTGGAGCAGCCAGTGCCATCAAAATGATCTGAATTTTTATATGAGTATAAAGCAAAGATTTACCTAATTATGAATCACTTATTATAATCCTGCCTATTTCTTTCTTTTCTTTCTTTAAGAATGATGAAGCTATTCAACCGCCTGCACAAGTCCATGGCAGTCTTTGAATATTTTGCCAGCTGTACCTGGGAATGGAGTTCAGACAATATGAACATGTTGTTGAATCAACTTAGTCCAAAAGACAAGAAAGTAAGCATTCTACTTAATCAAAGTAATATCTTAACCATTAAAAATTCTTGTCTGTAACACAGCTTGTAGAGCTGTAGAACAATTCAATTTTCAAATAGGGACAGCTGTCAGTTCCACTACCATCTGGGCTGATTGCTAATACAGGACTCTGGCATTTTCTGGTGGGATCCATGATCAGTGAACAAATAATGGGCATTATCATACCAGCCCCTTTCTCAGGGCAGTCATGCTTGTAATAATAAAATGGGAACATACCACTTTCTTGGCAGCCATCACTACATCTCTCTCATTCATGCTACCAGGGCTCCTGCCCCATCACACTCTCTTCCTGCCCTCTCCCTTGAGCCCAGTTCCCTCCCTTATGCCCTATCCATCATGCCTTTAGGTGTTTTTGTTAATCCATTTTTCCTGCACAATTCTGGAGTTCTGAAACTGTGATTTAAGCTTTATCAATAGTTGAGGCTGCAGAACTCGGGAATTTTGCTAAATAATGGGGGGGGGGGGTGAGAAGGAGGAGGGAGAAAGTGGGGAGGAGGGGACACTGATAACATGTGACTGGTCATCATGCGACTGCCCCAGTAAGGACTTTTCACATCTGGGCATTGCACAATTGCCAGATCATTCATGAGTTTCCCCCATGAATTAAAAGAGACAGATGGTGGACACAGTAGCTATGGGTAGGAGGTGGCATCATGCAATATGTATTGCCAAAGCTAATTCCTTCCCAGTGAAATTGTGATTTAAAGGCCACCTGTGGTACTCTCCAACATCTGAAGTCTGGCACAGTCTGGGAACAAAACAGACCATGCTAGCTTCTCAGTCTATGCTCACAAACCTAGAAAGGCACTATTATCATAAAGTGACAGAGCAAGCTGGAAATTTAAATAATGAGGATAGTATGGGTCTCCCTAAAATATGTGTTTTTCTCCCTGGGAGACAATTTGTTTTTAGCACCAGGTATCTCTCAGTGATGCAGTGGCTTAGTGGTTAATATGCCAGTTCTGATGATCATATGATCGGAAGGCTGGCAATTCAAGGCTCCGTCACTATTCCCAGCTTCTGCCAACCTAGCAGTTCAAAAGCATGCAAATGCAAGTAGATAGATAGATACTACTTAGGTGGGAAGTTAACAGTGTTCGGTGCAGTCATGCTGGCCACATGACCACCAGAGCAATCTTCAGACAACGCTGGCTCTTCAACTTAAAAACAGAGATGAGTACTGCCCCCTACAGTCAGTTGACTAGCCTTTTATTTCTCAGTTGGCACCCACAATTGATATTTCAGAAGAGCAACAAGTGGAATAGGTGTGTGGGTGGAACGTCATTCAGCAACATGAGATGTATTACAGAAAATCTTTGCCAGTTTTAAAAACTCAAGCTCTGATAAGAGTTTTCAGAGGCTAAACAATAGCATATATCTACAAAGGAGATTTTGAACATGCAGAGGAGGACCAGGTTAGAGAAGATCTAGCTGGGAAGATGTTTCAATTGTGGCAGTCTTGCGTTTTCTTAAATATCTTCGCAGAAGTGACACAAGCTAGATGCCAGATCTGAATAAACTGTTCTGGTAGTGTATGTTCCTACAAGTAAGGCATACAGAGTAATGAACTGAAAGGCTGGCAAAGTGACCATTAGACATATGGTTTATTTTGATGAATGAAGCAGAATAGACAAGAGAGGAACTGTTTTTGAATTTCCAGAGGAACAAGATGTTGCATTGGATTTCTTGGAAAAGAAAGATGCCTTGCCAGTGTTCCTGGAACAACCAATTGCTGGACCTGTCAGAGAAACTACACAACTGAACTCAGAAGAAAGAAGTTAGGCAAGTGATGCATAAGTCAAGCTAGAGACAGGGGAAATACACAAAGAGAAGGGGATGAAAATGATTTTGACCTGACGGCTGGACCAGAACATACTGCAAAGACAGATGACGTTCCCAAACAGGCTACCAAATACTCTCTGCGACCTAAAAGAGGTGTACCATGTACACAATTATCCTAGTTTGCAAAGTCAGGACTACCCAGAGAACCATCAAGTATAGAGGAGATTGAACAGATTCCTACTGATGAGGCAAACCAGTGGAGAAAAGTTGCACAAGAAGAGATAGATGTATTACATAAGAATGGAACACGGACACTTACAGAACTCCGAACAAGAAAGAAAGCTGTAGGATCCAGATGGGTGTTTAAGTTGAAACAAGATGCAGAAGGAAAGGTAGAACACTACAAGGCAAGATTAGTTGCTCAAGGCTTCTCAGCGAAGAAGATTTTGATGAAACTTTTTCATCTGTTGTGAAACATAGTACTGTAAGACTGCTCCTTAGCTTAGCAGCTTCAAAACAGAGGGATGTCAGACATGTTGATTTGAAAACTGCATTTTTGCATGGATTCATTACAGAGATCTTCATAAAACAACCTCCAGACTTTGTAGGCAAGAAAAAGCCACATCTTGTTCACAAGCTCAAGAAAGGGCAGTATGGACTTCAAAAAGCTGCTAGAGCTTAGAATGAAAAACTAAATGGAATGCTGAAACAACTAGGCTTTCAACAAGGAGAACATATAGAACTATAGAATCATAGAGTTGGAAGAGACTACAAGGGCATCCAGTCCAACCTCCCGCCATGCAGGAACTGTCAATCAAAGCATACCCAACAGATGGCCATCCAGCCTCTGCTTAAACACCTTCAAGGAGGGAGACTCACCACTCTCCGAGGAAGTGTGTTCCACTGTCAAACAGTCCTTACTGTCAGGAAGTTCATCCTAATGTTGAAGTGGAATCTCTTCTCCTGTAGCATCCATTTTTCCGGGTGCTATTCTCTGGAGCAGCAGAAAACAAGCTTACTACCTCCTCAATATGACATATTTAAACAGGGCTGTCATATGACCTCTTAACCTTTTCTTCTCCAGACAGCTCCCTAAGGCATTCCTCATAGGGCATGGTTTCAAGACCCCTCACCATTTTAGTCATCCTCCTTTGGACACGCTCCAGTTTCTCAATGTCCCTTTTAAACTGTGGTGCCCA
Source organism: Urosaurus nigricauda (assembly GCA_034509955.1). Taxonomy (NCBI): domain Eukaryota; kingdom Metazoa; phylum Chordata; class Lepidosauria; order Squamata; family Phrynosomatidae; genus Urosaurus; species Urosaurus nigricauda. The sequence continues at coordinate 106,443,331 of JAOEGL010000005.1, read as the reverse complement.
TAACTGGATACAATATTCCAGGGCCTGACCAAAGCAGAACAGAGTGGCACTTTATTTCCCTTGATCTAGACACTATACTTCTGTTGATGCAGCCTAAAATCGCATTGTTCAAATCACTGTTGACTCATGTTCAACTTGTGGTCTACTTGGACTCCTAGATCCCTTTCACACGTACTTTCATTCAGTCAGGTGTTTCCCCCATTCTATATCTACGCATTTCATTTTTCCGCCCTAAGTGCAGTACCTTATACTGTATTTCTCCGTATTGAATTTCATTTTGTTAGTTTTGGCCCAGCTTTCTAGTCTATTCAGGTCATTTTGAATTTTGATCCTATCCTCTGTGGTATTAGCTGTTTCCCCTAATTTGGTGTCAGGAGAAGCAGATCAATGTCTATATATGAGGACCAAAGATGGATATTCACCTTTTATTCTGACATATGTTGATGACCTGATCATAGCTACTCAGAGAGATACAGATTACATACAGATTGTCAATCATCTGAATAACAAAGTTTAATTAAAGGAATTAGGAGATGCCACATACTATTTAGGCATACAAATTCAGAGGGAATAAGACATCTCTTTTCTACAAAATCAAAAACAGAAAATTGCTGAACTCTAAGAGACTAAGACTTCAAGATGGATATCTTATGGCTATGCCCATTGTAATGACTGGGCCTCTAGTCATTGGAGGACTTCCCTCAGACAACCAGGGGCTGAGGGGAGGTACGTCCTGGTGAGTGGTGACATCATAGCTAATTGACCAATCAGTGGAGCAAGACTAAGAGGTTCTGGAGGCTTCCAATGGGGGGCTTTTCCAGAGGCTTGGAAAGGGTGCTGCTAAGGGCAACACATTGGTGCCTTTGAGCTATTGCCTGGCTGGCTAGGACAATAAAAGCTAGCATTTCCTGTTGGACTTGTGTATGCTCTTTTTTTTCTCTAGCTGGAGTAAGAAAGGGAAGGGGATTTTTCACCCACACCTGAAGATGCTGTTTCCTTTGTCTAGCTGAGGAAGGGGGTCAGTGGGCTTTAAAAGTGACCAATTTTTTTCTTATTATCTTTCCTCTCCAACCTCACAGAGGTGGATTAGTGGCTACCTACATAAGACAAAGTTGTCTTCTCATTACTGTGATACAAATATTACAGTTTTGCTGCAAAACCAAATTCTCTTCATGCAAGTCATTGTGTTTGTTTTTTTCATTAGTCCATCGTATCTCCAATACAGTTAGTCAGTAGTGTATGCTTTTGAGATCTGGAAAGCTCAAGGCCATGGAAGAACCAGCCAGGCAGTCCACCTCAACAGATGGAGATAGGTCCCAGTCCCCTGACCCATCTTCACCTACCACATCATCCACCATGGATGTGCTCAACCAGATCCTGACGGTAGTTGCTAACATACAGCGCACTAACTCTGGGGAGATGCAGACATTGGTTGCAGACATGCACAAACTGCTGGCTGATAAGCTCCTGCTCAGCCTGCACTTGCACCAATATGACAGGAAAAGCCTCGGTGCTACTCCCTTTACAGGAAAGGTGACGATTTTGAAAGCTTCCTTGAAAGTTTTCGACGGACATGTGTACATCACAAGGTCCTGGAGGATCAGTAAATGCATGAATTGCGGCCGCCGCTCTCCGGAGTCCTCTGAGACATTGAAACCAGCATGACCCTGGAGGAGTTGGGAAATTTCCAGCTTTTTGTGCAGAGAGCCCAACAATGCCTAGGCCTCACCCCTGAAGCAGCCAGAAGACGTTTCAGAGAGACGTCCAAAAAACAGAACTCATCCTACTTAGACCTAGCATATGCTGTCCAACGCAGGAAGGAAATTTGGCTCTAGGTAGCTAAGACAACTTCGCTAGAGGAGGTACATTTTTGCATAGATCTGGAGCAGTTCTTGGCACATTTTTCTCCAGACATGGTCCTCTATGTGTTGGACAAGGAACCCAAGACGTTACCAGATGCCACGGCAGCAGCTGATCGAAGAAGAAGAAGAAGAAGAAGAAGAAGAAGAAGAAGAAGAAGAAGAAGAAGAAATTTAACTTATATATCCCACTTCTCCCTATGGATGGAGGTGGGATTACAGCAATAAAAGCACAGTACAATACAGTTAAAATCATATTTAAATTACAATTTCTCATTAAACAACTCCAATTAACAACAACAACAGCAACAGTATTGCTGCCCACCTTTAGATAGTCAGGTCTAATCCATGTTATCACTTCCGAAGTGGGAATAATCCTTGTAATTGGCTACACAAGATCAGATGGATAGGCCCGCTGGAAGAGATCCATCTTAATTGCCTTCTTAAAGGCATCTAAGGTGGTTATAAGACGGATCTCTTACGATAGGTTGTTCCAAAGTCTGGGGGCCACGGCAGTAAATATTCAATGAAAGCTTGTTTTTAGCCTAGTTTTTGGATGCTCCAATAGGTTCTTTCCTGATGTTCTGAGAGTGCGGGGCAGATTATGCAGGGAGAGGCATTCTCTTAAGTAGCTCAGGCCCAAGCCATACAGGGCTTTACAGGTAATGACTTAACAGTTTGTATTGTGCCCGGAAGCTGATTGGCAGCAAGTGTAAAGATTTTAATATTGGTGTAGTATGATCAGATCTAGATGTTCTGGGGATCACTCTGGCTGCAGCATTTTGGATCAATTGAAGCTTCTGGACTTGATACAAAGGTAGCCCCATGTAGAACGCGTTTCAGAAATCTAAATGAGAGGTTACCAGAGCATGTGCCACTGTTTCAAGGTCTTTCTGGGCCAGTTAGGGACGCAGTTGGTGTATCAGCCAAAGTTGATACCAAGCACTCCTGGCCGTAGCCTCCACTTGAGATGGCAGTTGTAGAGATGAGTCCAGGAGTACTCCCAAACTGCGAACTTCGTCCTTTAGAGGAAGTGTGACCCCATCCAGGACTGGTTGGCAAATCTCCATCCCTGGACCAGGGGTACCTATCATGAGTACTTCTGTTTTCTCTGGATTCAGCTTGTTTTCCCTCATCCAACCCATTACTGACTCTAGGCAGGCATTCAGAGGGGAGATGCCATCCTTGGTCACTGCATCAGTCAGAGACATAGAAAAATAAATTTGGGTGTCATCAGTGTACTGATAACACCGTGCCCCATGTCTCCAGATGATCTCTCCCGTGGCTTTGTGTAAATGTTAAACAGCATGGGAGACAGAATGGTGCCTTGAGGGACAACTGATGTCAACTCTCTTTTATGAGAGCAGCTGTCTCCCAACTTCACCATCTGGAATATGCCCAAGAGGCAGGAATGGAACCACAGTGCCCCCAATACCTAACTCCCTCAGGCGTTCCAGAAGGATACTGTGGTCAGTGGTATCAAATGCTGCTGAAATGTCCAAGAGCACTAACAGGGTCACACTTCCCCTGTTAGCTCCCAGATGGAGATCATCGCCCAAGGCGACCAGGGCAGTCTCCACTCTGTATCCTGCCCTGAAGCTTATTTGAATTGGGTCCAGATAATCGGCTTCATCCAAGGCAGCTTGGAGTTGGAAGGCGACTGCCCTCTCGATCACCATGCCCAGGAAAGGTAATAGGGAGACTGGCCTATAGGTTTTTTTTTTTTTTTTCAATTAGAGCATCAAGGGAGGGGTTTTTTTTCAAAAGTGGTCTAACCACAGCTTGTTTAAGCTTAGATGGAAACTTCCACTCCCTGAGGGGTGCATTAATAATGAGTTGAAGTAATGTCACCACTGCATCCCCTCCCTGGGTGGTCAGCCAAGATGGGCAGGGATCGAGAGGGTAGGTCGTCCTCCTTACACATCCAATAATAATAATAATAATAATAATTAATTTTTATTTATAGCCCGCCCCTCTGAACAAACAATCAGGGCAGGTTACAACAGAGTTAAAACAGTAGAAAATTAAAAACAATCCCATCCCAACTCCCACCCCTTAAAATAAGATTAAATTAGCTATGAATTAAAACACAAAACCAAAATATAAAACAATTCCTTAAAAACAAAATTCCTGGGGCTGTATGGGCAAGATTAAATGTGAAAAGAAAAGAGCTGGACAAAAAACTAAAACATAAAGTTTGGAGCCGGGGAAATTAAGCAATGTCTAGAAAGGCCTGCTGGAAGAGATGCGTCTTTAAGGCTTTTTAAAAACCTTCAATGGATGTTATGAGACGCATCTCATCCAGCAAGTCATTCCACAGCTTGGGGGCGATAGCTGAAAAGGCCCTCTGGGAGGTCTGCACCAGCCTGGTCTTCATGGGCTGTAGCAGGTTCCTCCCAGAGGACTGGAGTGTGCGGGGGGGGGGGGGATGGACCTAAGCCATGTAGGGCTTTAAAGATTAAAACCAACACCTTGTACTGTGCCCGAAAACTAATTGGCAGCCAGTGGAGAGCTTTAAGCACTGATGTTATGTGCTCTCTCCTAGGTGTTCCAGTAACAAGTCTGGCTGAACTAATTGCAGTTTCCGGGTTAAGCACAAGTGTAGCCCCATGTAGAGCGTGTTACAGTAGTCCAAGTGTGAGGTTACCAGAGCATGTACCACACTTTCCAGGTCCCTCATGTTCAGGAAAGGGTGCAGCTAGCGTATCAACCAAAGCTGGTAACAGGCACTCCTGACCGTCGCATTCACCTGACTGGTCATGTGAAGCGACAAATCTAGAAGTACCTCCAGACTGTGAACAAAGTCCAAGGAGAGTGTGACTCCATCTAGGATTGGAAGTTGTATTCCAAAACCTGGTTTTGGTCCAGTAACTGTGAGTACCTCCGCTTTGTCTGGATTCAGTCTTAATCTGTTTTCCCTCATCCAGTCCATTACCGCTGCAAGACAGTCATTGAGAGGAGAGACACCATCTGAAGTCTGAGCAGATGATCTAGTCATGGAGAGGTATATCTGAGTGTCATCAGCATACTGAAGACACTGAGCTCCATGCCTCCGTATGATCTCACCAAGCGGCTTCATATAAATATTAAACAGCATCGCGGACATGATGGCGCCCTGAGGGATGCCAAAATTAAGCTCGATTTTGGAAGAATAACTGTCGCCGAGCCTCACCCTTTGAGATCTGCCGGAGAGAAAGGACCGGAACCACCAAAGTACGGTGCCGCCAATCCCTAACTCTCTCAACCAATCTAAAAGGATGGAGTGATCGATCATATCAAAGGCCGCCGAGAGATCCAAGAGCACCAGCAGGGTCACACTACCTCTGTCAATGCTCAGGCGGAGGTCGTCTGTCAGAGTGACTATGGCAGTCTCATCTCCATATCCTGTTCTGAAGCTGGTTTGAAATGCATCTAGATAATCGGCTTCATCCAAGACAGCTTGGCGTTGGGAGGCGACAGCTCTGTCGATCACCTTGCTGAGAAATGGCAGCAAGGAAACTGGTCTGTACATATTCCTGTCCAGGGGGTCAAGGGAAGGTTTCTTTAGGAAGGGCTTCACAGCTGCCTCCTTCAAACAAGATGGAATGGGGCCTTCCCTTTGGTGTCAGTCCCAGGCTCTATCAGTAGCCATGCCTCCTCTCCAAGTGAAAAACAATCTACTCTTCATTTGGTAGAGGACCAGCCAGTCCTGATAACTAAGGATCTGTTCCAGAGAGAACAAAAATCACCAAGTTCATGGTGAAAGATGGCCTTCTCTACCATGAATTTTGATCAAAGGACTTTAAGGAGGACTGGCCACCACAAAAACAACTACTGGTCCTAATTGAATATAGGGCCAAGCTCCTCAGCCTGGCACATGATCACCCCAGTGGTCATACAGTGGTTACACAAACTAAAGACAGACTTAAGAATGCTTTCTTTTAGGAAGGGATGAACAAAGATGTTGCCAGCTTTGTCCAATCCTGTCTGGTCTGTCAATGTGTTGGAAACCAAGGATCAGACGAGGGCTCCTCTGCTACCCCTGCCCATCACAGATGTACCATTTCATAGAGTGGCGGTGGACATTTTGGTACCCCTTCCCCGGAAGACTGCCAAGGGGAAACAATATGTCCTCATATTGGTGGACTTTTGTACACAGTGGCCAGAGGTCACACTGTTGGGTGGCATATCAGCCAAGGCCGTAGCCCAACCAGTGACAGACATCTTTAGGGTGGGTTGGCCTTTGGAGATTCTGACAGACGCAGGGATGAATTTTATGTCCAAGGCCATGCACCATCTCTTGGAGATGCATGGAGTATGCCATCTCACTTTGGTCCCTTATCACCATCAAACGAATGGCCTGGTGAAATGTTTCCATGCCACCCTAGGGTCTATGATACGTAAGTTTGTGGGTGAACACTCCAATGATTGAGATCTTGTTCTTCAGCAATTCCTCTTTGCCTATAGATCTGTCCCACACCCCAGTTTGGGCTATTCGCCTTTTGAGTTGGTCTGTGGTCATGAGGTAAAAGGGCCATTGCAGTTGGTGCGCATACAATGGGAAGGCAACCAACTTTCGCCACAAACGAATGTAGTAGATTTTGTAACCAAACAGCAAAATACCCTTAGGAAATCATGGCTGGATGCTCATCAAAATCTTCAACAAGCCCAGGATGATCAGAAAGCTTGGTATGATCGGTTTGCCAGGGAGCGTTGCTTCACAACTGGAGACCAAGTAATGGTCTTGAAGGTGACACAAACTAATAAACTTGAAACTTCCTGGACTGGCCAAGCCACTGTACTAGAGCGCATTGGAAATTTCAACTACCTCATATAGTTAGCAGACACTGGCCTCAAGCTGAAGGCTTACCATGTCAGTTCACTGAAACCCTTCAACGGCAGGCCTCAACACCTCCTCACTGTCGAGGACCCAGAAGCAAAAGACGAAAAGTGGCCAGAGGGAGTGTTCTATGATAAAAGTGAGGGTGGTGACCTCGATGATATTTACCTTCCCACCCAGCTTGGTCCTACACAATGCCATGAGTTCGCTCATCTGACATCCAAGTTTGCCTCCCTGTTTTCACCAATACCTGGCATGACCATGGATCCTCAACATGTTGTAGCAGATAATGACAATCGGCCTTCTGCTAAACAGCCTTGATGGGTGTCACCAGTGGCAAAACAAGCAATTGAGAAAGAAATAAACGAAATGCTGGAGATGGGGATTATTCGACCTTCCCGCGGCTTGTGGGCATCAACAGTGGTGTTGGGGCCTAAGAAAGGAGGGATGGAGATCAGGTTCTGTGTAGACTACAGGAAACTGAACTCAGTGACGCAGCCAGAACATTACCCTATACCCAGAGTGGATGAGCACCTGGAAAAGCTGGGATGTGCCAAGTATCTTTCCTCTATAGACTTGACTAAAGGTTACTGGCAAGTTGCTCTGGCCGACGAATCTAGACACCGCACTGCATTCATCACCCACATGGGCTTATTTGAGTTTAATGTGCTGCCATTTGGGCTATGCAATGCCCCGGCCATCTTCCAAAGACTGGTAGACTCCCTGTCTCCAGGGTGACTAAGATGGTGAAGGGTCTGGAAACCATGCCCTATGAGGAACGCCCTAGGGAACTGGGGATGTTTAGCCTGTAGAAGAGAAGGTTAAGAGGTGATATGATAGCTCTGTTTAAATATTTGAAGGGATGTCATATTGAGGAGAGAGCAAGCTTGTTTTCTGCTGCTCCAGAGACTAGAATGCAGAACAATGGATGCAAACTGCAGGAAAAGAGATTCCACCTCAACATTAGGAGGAACTTCCTGACAGTAAGGGCTGTTTGACAGTGGAACACACTCCCTTGGGGTGTGGTGGAGTCTCCTTCCTTGGAGGTCTTTAAGCAAAGGCTGGATGGCCATCTGTCAGGGATGCTTTGATTTGGAGTTCCTTCATGGCAGGGGGTTGGACTGGATGGCCCTTGTGGTCTCTTCCAACTCTAGTTTCTAGTCTCCATTTTTCTCTAGTCTCTTCAAGATCCCATTTTGTCTCCATGTTGTTAGAATGTTGTTACAAGTAACATGTAGAACTTATATTTATTTTATCTTTACCATAAAGCTGTGCCTGTGTATGAGTTATACACAAGATATTTGAGTAAAACTATTTTTTGTTACTCTAGATGAAGATAATCATACATGGACTCACCATCTGGGAATTGCTGGGGAAATGTTAGGCAAGCGTGTGTGTGTGAAACCCTGGCACACTTCCCCAGCCACATGCAACCATCAGCTACCTCTAGCATCCCTCTAGCATCATGGAATCATTCAGGGAGAGGCAATTTGCTATTAACAGAAACTTTGTGTTAATAGCAAATCGTCTCCCCCATGATGCTAGAGGGAGCTGATGATTGCATGATGCTGGGGAAGCACACCAGGGTTACACGCGCATGCACTTCCCTAACATTTCCCCCTTGAATCCCAGACGGTGAGTCCATCACCCAGATGGTGAGTCCATCTCATCTTTTACTAGGTTGATAACATGTGTGTGGGGAAGGATTGGCTGATCTGTTTCTCATCTTAATTTCTCCATGTTAGCTTTGGTCCAGCTTCAGATTTCTATCATTATATAAAAGTCTAAAATAAGCTAAATTATTTCCTTTGTATAAATCCTTAAATATATAACTATTTCTATGTAATATCTTTATTCTTTATGCTGCAAATTATTGTTTCGATATTTCAAAGACTATTTTGCAAAACCTTAAAGATAATAGAAAAATAACTATTACTATCCTTCAGTTAATGCAATATACATATTTTCTTTTTCTTTTTTTTACATTTTGCATATAACCTATCCAAGAATCCCATTCTGTATGGAATTCTTTTAAAGAATCATGTTCAGCATGTAGGTTAGTTTTTCCATTTCATATATTTCATACACTTTAAGTCTCCATTCTTCTTTGTTGGTAATATCTTCCTTCTTCCAATACTTTGCATAAAGCATTCTTGCAGCCACATTGGTATATAATATTAATTTCCATTCTTTTTTTTTTTCCAAATTTTTATTCTGAATCATGTTTAGCAAATACATTTTGGTGTCTGCCCATTCCTTAAATTTAAATATTGTTTTCATTTCATCATGTATATATTTCTAATACCTTTTTGCCTTTTCACATAACCACCAGCTATGTAAATAAGTGCCTTCTTCCTTTTGACACTTCCAAGATTTTTTCTATTTTTTAAATATATTTTTGATAGTTTATAGGGAGTTAAATACCATCTGTAATGTGATTTGTATATGTTTTCTTTCAGATCAATACTTAGGGTTAGTTTTATTCTTATTTTCCAAGTTTTCTCCCATTGCTCCAATTCCATAACCTGTTTTAAATCTTTTGCCCATTTTATCATAAATTCTTTGTTTCCTCTTCTAATTAAAATTTTGTTATTAATTTATATCATTTGGAGATTTGTTTTCTTTCATCTTTTTAATTTTTTTCCAAATAAGGTTCTACTCTTCCAATTCCATTTATTTTATTATCTATTTGAAATCTTTATTTTATTTGTCTATAACTAAACCAGTTACAATTGTATTCCTCCTTAATCATTTCTTTCTGTTATTTCAATTCTATTTTATCATTATATATTTTTGTAATGTCCATATATGAGACCCATATATCTTTACTAAATTCCTCTCCACTGAATAGTGCTTCATTGGATGATGCCCATAAAGGTAATTTGTTACACCATTTGTCCTTACATTTTATCCAAATACATAAAAGTGATTTCCTGACAAAATGATTGTTGAAGGTGGAATCTCTTCTTGTAATCTAATCAGTTTGGAGCAGCAAAGAACAAGCTTGCTCCATCTTCTACATGACATCCCTTCAGATACTTGTTTCTTTAACTTTTTGAAAATATAGTTACAGTACCTTGAGATAGGGGAAAAATACCTTTAAAAATACTGTATTGCTATGTTGGAAGAATATCTTTCAAGCTATTAGGGATATATCCTATCTACCAGATGTTGGTAGCTCATTTAATTTTTCTGTCTTTCAGAACCTGCCTGAATGCATCAAGCCATCCAGAAGCTTAAAAATCATGCTTAGTATCTGTAACACTGGTGGAATGGATGAAACCCAGCTGCTGCTTTCCTTCTTTGCACTACTTATTAGAAGCAAAAAGCAGCAAAGAGATTCCCCACTGTTCTAGCAGTGACATCCAGCCATCCAGAACGCCTTAGGTGTCAAGAAATGTCCATGTTGATGCTTAAATGTAATGGGAAGAATATTTCCCATGATTGCCAAATACTTTGGCTGTACTCTTTAGGTAGGGCAGTTTACAAATCTTAATTTGGACCAGTGCTGTTACCAGGGTGGATGAAGCTCTCCCTACATCATTTGGTATCAAGGATGTGGACATGGTGTAGTGATTTATGTTTTGCACTATGACTTTAGAGGCCAGGGTTTGAATCTGGGCTCAGTCATGTAAACCCACTGGGTGACCTTGGGCAAGTCACACTCTCTCAGCCTTAGAAGATAGCAATGGCAAAGCCCCTCTGGAGAAACTTGCCAAGAAAACCCCATGAGAAAGTCACCCTAGGGTTGCCATAAGTCAGAAACAACTTGAAGGCACACAACAACCACAACAACACCATATGGGTCCAAAATAGAACTGTCCAAAAAGGATTGCTTTCCTAATAGATGAAGACCTAACTTCTTTATATCTGTTTGTATCTTGTTTGCTTACTAAAACATTTTGTGCATAATGAGAAACTATAGTCCTTACTCCACTCCATTTGTAATGCATCACTGCTGTTCTTCCTTTTTTCTCTCATTCCAGTTATTCTGCTTTGATGTCCGTCAGCTGCATTGGTCAGAATACATAGAAAACTATTGCTTAGGAACAAAGAAATATCTTTTGAAGGAAGATATGGCTGGAATTCCTGAAGCAAAGCGGCACTTGAGAAAGTGAGTCATAAACAATCTTTAATATATTTTATTTTAGCAGTTTGCCATTGCGCCATTAGACTCCAGTGGTACAACTGTAAAAAAAAAAGTGGCCTTTTGGTCTCTTTTTTGTTTAAACAAAGTTTGTTCTCGTTACATATCTAGTTTTCAGGTGGGTTCATGCTTTTGGGAGACTTCAAGGACCTTGGCACTAGTTGTAAACAAATATATGGGGAACAGCTGCTTGTTTTCAAGGGGAAACAGTTGAATCAATTCAACAGGAGTAATATAATTCTAATGTAATAGAAATGGTCTGGTTCCCTCTCCCTTCTGATTCCATCTCACATCTCTTTAGAATTCAGCAAACAATGGAAAGGGCAGACTGATTCTGGTACAGTTTTCCTAGCCAGAGTTGGAAGAGATCACAAGGGCCATCCAGTCCTACCCCTTGCAGGAATACACAATCAAAGTACTCTTGACAAATGGTCATCCAGCTTCTGTTTAAAAACCTCCAAGGAAGACTTGACCACATTCTGAGTGAGAGTTTTTCTACTGTAAAACTCCTACTGTCAGGAGGTTCTTCCTCATGTTGAGATGGAATATTTTTTCCTGTAGTTGAATCAATTGCTCCAGGTCTTATTCTGAGTAGTTCTGCCTTTTGTCTGTCCCGTTAGCATTTTGCCATCTTCTCCATGCAATATCCCTATATAATAATAAATAATATTTATTTCTAGTCCGCCCCTCTGAACAAGCAATCGGTGCGGATTACAACAAGGGTTAAAACAATATCAAGTAAAATATCCTGTCCTTTCCCTTACCACCACCCCCCTTAAAAAGAGATTAAATTACAATTAAGTTAAAACAGTAACTGGCTAAAATAGTAGTAAAATAGTAGGTTAGGGAAAAGAACAGACCCAAGCCAAGGTTGCGCAGAAGTGAAAACAGAGAGGGGAGGCTGGGAGAAAAGCCACTCTAAACCTAGGTTTGGAGCCGGGGAGTGTTTACATTCTCTGGGAAGCCCTGCCGGAAGAAATGCGTCTTTAGGGCTTTTTTAAAGCCTTCTAAAGATGAAATAAGACGCATCTCATCTGGCAGGTCATTCCACAATTTGGGGGCAACAGCCGAAAAAGCCCTCTGGGAGGTCTGCACCAGCCTGGTCTTCATGGGTTGCAGCAGGTTCCTGGTGTGAAATGATAGAATAATTCTTCTCATGCCTGAAGAATGGTGGGCAATAATATTACTGTTCTCCCTACATGAAAAGTGTGAAATAATTACAATGTCTCATCCCTCACAAAGGGCATCAATCACCCATTCCAATCAGGGGCAGGAAATTCCTTTTGAAGTTATTCAGATGGTGAAAATAATCCAGGATGAATTTGGGTTGAATCTCTGTTGTTCATATGCATCTGGAATGCACCAGTTAAATTTGGGGAAGGTTGCCAAAAACTCACTTACCCATGGGTAATCGATATCAGGGTATTTTCTGAGTTTTTTTAAAAAAAATATGTGCATTGTTGGCAGTGTGAATAACCAATACTTGAACAAATTTGGGATAAAACTCTGTATGCTTTGAATATGTTTTGAATACATTGGTATCATTGACAGCTCCAAGGTCGAGAAATTGTCACCCCTTCCCCAGTGGAACAGCAGCTGCTGGTGGAAAAAAGGGAAAGAGAGAGGAAAAGAGGGAAGAGAAAAGGGGCTTCCAACCCCCTCAAGTGGGAGGTGGGTGTGGGGACAAGGGAAGGGTGCCTGCACATGTGAACAACTGAATTTACAAAGATGCTTAGTGATGCGGTCCCATAGTGTGAATAACAAACCTGGAATGCGTGAGTGAGATTTTCGTATCATTCTGATTTAAAAAAAAAAAAAGATATCTAAATGCCCCTTGAGTTTACTCAATTCAGCTTTTCCAAAGTCTACAATGCATGTCTGACTGTGCTTGGTTTCCTCTTTCCACTGTATAACAAAACTCCAGGAGAACATGATCACTCCCACCTAAAGATCTCACCACTTGCACCCTATTAACTAGGGTCCAAAACATATAGCAGAAATAACTGACCAGGCTCAATGCTAGGGAAGTACAGGAACTGTAATTTTGTGAGACGTTTAGCCATCTCTGTCAGAGGACTCTGGTGCCACAATAGACTACAGTTCTCAGGATTCCCTAGCACTGAGCCAGGGCAGTTAAAGCAGTCTCAGACTGGATTATTTCCGCAGTGTGTTTTGGACCTAGGTCATCCCTGTTGGTTAGGATCAGATCTAAAAGAGCTGATCCCCTTGTTGCCTCTTCCACCTTCCACCCTTTGGACAATTGATGAATTTGCTGGATCTTAAATTTTTGATTGAGTTTGGTTTCAGTATGTCCCTAGAACAGAGTAGAGCAAAGCCACTAGAGTGCAACAATCACATCAGCCTCATGGTACAAGAGTACAAGCATATGGGCATGAAATGGGAAGGGGAGAAGAATGTTTTCTGCAGCACTATTTGCCACTAAGTTCATACTCTCTTTTTGTACTCCCCCTCCCCAACACAGGCTAAGGAATATTAAGTATGCACTCAACACAACGCTTCTTGTGATTATCTGGCATGTATTCATTGCAAGGTCACAAATGGCTCAGAACATGTGGCACTTCATCGTGAACCTCTGTTACAAGTTCCTTAGCTACTTCAGAGCTTCCAGCACCCTCAGGCAATGAAGTATAACTCCAGTTACTGACCACCATAATCTCATGGAAGAACCTCATTTTCTTCAAACAACTGTAGGTGCTTCAAAATAAGAGATTATATCTTAAACTGCCACATTGTTTGACCAGAATGCAGCATATACCATATAGAACATCTTGGAACATTTGCCTCCTTTCCTCAATGAAAAGTTGAAAATTAACATACGCTGATATCTTTTACTTTCATTATAAAGAGCTACCTAGGACCAAGGGAGGGGGAGACTTTGAAACAATATGGATCTTTTTTCAGCAAGCCATCATCAACAATGTCAGATTTTGAGTGGTACTTTTCACTTTAAGGAAGAAAAATGTACACAGAATGAGGCAAATAATTGCATCTAGCATGAGTTTTCAATAAAGTTTAGCTTTATAGTGACATACAGGGTATTAATATTTAATTAAGAAGGTTTTGTAGTTTAGTGAGCTGCTTGTGAAAAACAAGCCTTACCTATGTAATCAGAAGTAGACTTGAATCTGGGACGTAGCACTGCATTGTCCCTGATAATTGTGTAAATAAAAATTATGATTTGAACTTTAATGCCTGACTAAACTTATCTTCCAAATGAAAATGTAGTTGACTTATTACATGCATGACATTATTCTGTCCCCAGCATTTTCAACTTGCCACTCTCCCAGCATTTAAAACACTGCAAGGGAAGCCTGCCATAAGAAAATGTAGCTTGTATCTTTGGCAGGAACATTTCTGTCTAAAAGAGGCAAAAATATAAAAGATTAAAACATAAAAGTGCTGTGTGTATGTGGATATGGGTGTGAGTGTGTGTGCTTGTGCATGAGTGACAGGGAGATGCAACAGTGAATTTAAAGGCCAGTGACTGACTGCTTTTGAACATATCTAGTACAAGACTCACTTTAATGTTTCAAAATTATGTATCAGGAAACCAAAAATGCCAAGAATGTTTTACATAAATGTTGCTGTTATTCTTGTGTGCCTTCAAGTAATTTCTGACTTAAAGCAACACTAAGATGAACTTATCACAGGGTTAAATGGCAGCATTTAAAGAGTGCTTGCCTTTGCCTCCCTCTAAGGCTGAGAGAGTGTGACTTGTCCAAGGTCACACAGGTCATTTCCATAGCTGAGCAGGAATTACAACCCTGTTGTCAAGAGTCATAGTCCAGTGCTCAAACCACTATTATTATTATTATTAATTTTATTTATATAGCACTGTAAATTTACACAGTGCTGTACATACAATCGTAAATTAAACTACACCATGCTGGCTCTAATATAAATGTAAGAGGTAGGAAAATAGCACCTTCACACCAACTCAGGTTTCTGGCTATTAGCCTCCTCATATTGAAACCTTTCAATCACTTCTTGGGGGTCCTCATGTTAGAGCAGGGAATGACTTTGAGTGCTCATGGGGAGAGAAGTGACTTCATTGCTTATACAAAGCACTGTACTGAAATATTGAATGTCACTGGGGAGTTTATCACATGGGCAAAAGTTACAGAAAAGTGACTGGAGATAAGTGGAATACTTTTGTCACTATCACATGATTGGAGGACGATTATCACATGCATTCTGTGACATCACACTCTTCCTGTCCTTCTCCTGTTAGTGAAATGGAATGGTCCCATCACTTTTGTATTAATGGGAGATTCCATTAATACAAAAGTGATGGGACCATTCCATTTCATTGATGGGAGAAGGATGCGATGAGTGCAATGTCACAATGTCATGTGATATTCTTCTCTCCCGTCAGTCCCAGGCAGGCAGGCAGTCCGTCCAGGGGAGAGAACATAGGGGATAGAGTAGGAGGGGGAAGGAGTAACAGCTGCAGGCAGTAAGGGGCACTCAGCATCCACCACCCCTCCTGACCACCTCACTAACCTTCCAATCCCACCCCCACCCCTCTGCCTGTTGCAGCCACTGGCAGGTGAAAGTCTGCTGCCTGGCAATGCCTTCTACCTGTGCATGCTCAGCTGCAACCAGCTTGCTGCACCCCCACCTCCCATTTGGGCTTCTCTGGTGCCTTGAGCCAAGAGATCTCAAGGCATCTGAGAAGAATGGGCAGCTGTTGGTGGCTGCAGTAGCTTGCAACCAGCTTGCCACACCACTGGCACACACACACACACACACAACCAGGTCCATTCTAGCGTCTCTGCACCAGTGACTCTCTCAGTGGAGACAAATGGTGGGTGGTGGTGGTGATCTGCTGTTGCTGCCTGGCAGCCAGCCAGTTGAGAAAGGAAGGTGATGATGGCAGGAAGGGGAAGAGTCCATGATACCACTGCTGCCACTATTTCCTGGCTGGCAGGAAGCCCTGCCATACCCAGAAGGTGATGCTGGTTGGCAGCACAACCACACACCCTACCCAGTGGGTGATGCCCCAAGGGTGATAAAGGTGGCCTGGTGTGGCATTTTCCCACATTACCACATTTATAGTACATAGGAGATTTCACTACTGACTTTATTACATGGGGACAATTGGGGGTTTAAACAGTGATTATCCAGTGCAAAACGCAATATTGCAATTAAGATTTTCACACACATCTCTTTTAAATAGGAAATAAACAGGCAAAAAACAGGGAATAGACAGCAACAAATCACTTTTGGGATGTTCCCTGAAAATGATTTGTTGCCCTTTATTCCCTGTTTTTGCCTGTTTATTACCTGTTTAATAGTGATGTTGTTTGAAAATCTTAATTGTAATATATTTGGTGCTGGATAATCATTGTTTAAACCTCTGATTTTGTCCAATTTCGCCTGTGTGAAAAGGTCTTATAGTAGCATAGGTAGGGCTTAAGTGAGAGGTTTTTTTTCTCATCAACCAAAGTTACAAAAATAGTTGGCCACAGCTGAACCTGTATCAGGTTGCTCTCCTGTTGTTTCTTCCAGAAATATTACATTGTAAATATTACATTGTAACTAGGTCAGAGCTGGATTCAATTTTAACTGGTATCATAGCATCATAGAGTTGGAAGAGACCCCACGGACCATCCATTCCAATGCCATGCCATGCAGGAATTCACAGTCAAAGCTCCCCCAACAGATGGTCATCCACCCACTGATTAAAATCCTCCATAGAAGGCTAACAAAAAAGCTCTACTGTCTACATTTTATAAAATATAACTAAAATATTACACAGAAGAAGAAAATATTAAGGAAGTAATGATAAAATGGGCACAAAATTGTAGAAAAATATCTAGAACTAAAACAATGTGAAAAGGCTTGGAATTTAAGAATGAATTATACACTAAGCCAAAATCTAAGAGAAAACAATTACAAAATAATCTATAGATGGCACTTTTAATGCCAGAGAAACTAAAAGATGTATAAAACATGCAGTTCCAATATGCTGGAAAAGTGGAAAAGAAAGGGGCACATTTTTCCACATGTGGTGGACATGTGAGGTAGCGACTCGATTTTGGAAACAAATAAAAGATAAATGAAATCTTAAAAATCGAATTGGGATGTACTCCAGAAACTATGTTATTAAATCACATAAATAAGGAAATCGAGAAAAAAGAAGGGAGAATTGAGCAATACTACTTTATGCCCAATACTGAAAAATTGAAACAACCCAACATGTGGAAGAATGGTCCCTTAAACTATTAAACGTGAGAGAAATGGATTTGTTATTGACATTGTTAAATGCTAAAATATGTCCAGAAAAAGAGGAAACATGGGAGAAAGTAATAAATGTCTTTATGGAAACAGTATGAAGTCTAGATAAATGAAAGAATCCAATTAAAGTAAGTCAGTAGTATATTTGAATTACCAGACTATAAACAGAATAATATCATCCAAAAAAATCTATAAAAATCTACAATAAACAGTTGGAAGGTAATAGAAGGAGAGACAACATCTATCGAGGGAAAGAAAATATAGACGATTGTAGAGGTAAAGGGAACAGAAATAAAAGAAAAAAAATTAGCAGGTAGACTTTAATTTCATAGAGAAATTACTAAATGTGTAAACTAAACAAAGTAAAGAAGGAATGAAAGAAGATACTAAAACTAAAATCAAGAAGATGATTTTTTTTTTATTGAAGGAATGATAGAGTGAAAGTGGTGTTGTTGTTTTGTTATGCAATTGTTTTTATGTCCAATGTTATGTAATTCTTATTTTATATACTTGTAAAACTCTAATAAATAAAGTATTTAAAAAATAAAATAAAATCCTCCAAAGAGGGAGACTCCACCACACTATAAGGGAGTGTGTTCCACTGTTTAACAGCTGTTACTGTCTCTTACTGTTTTAATCTCTTTTTAAATCTCTTTGTGTCCTATTCTCTGGAACAGCAGAAAACAAGCTTGCTCCATCCTCAACATAAGATCCCTCCAAATATTTAAACAGAGCTATCATACTACTTCTTAACCTTCTCTTCTCCATGCTAAACATACCCAGCCCTCTAAGTTTAATTGTGGTGACCTTGATCTAGACACTATACTTTCATTGATGCAGCCTAGAATTAAATTGGCTTTTATAGCTGCTGCATCACACTGTTGACTCATCATCATCATCATCATCATGATTGATTTATATTCTGCCTTTCCCAAAGGATCAAGGCGGCTCACAACATTAGGTAAAACAAAATATACAATTAAAATACATCCCATTAATTACCTCCCCCCAACCTTATCACACTAAAATATATTAAACAATCAACCATTAATACTGAAACAATTCAACATTTAAAATAGATTAATAGTCGAGCCAGTCTGAGACAAAGGCAAATGGGTGGTAGGTTTGGGTGCTCTTTGTGATGGTCTGTATCCATGGAAGACTGGGTGGATCATTCAGGGAAGGCGTGTCAGAAAAGATCCGTCTTGACAGCCCTTTTGAAGCTGTCAAGATTTGTGATGTTCTGGATCTCCTCCGACAGCCCATTCCATAATTTGGGAGCGGCTGATGAGAAGGCCCTCTAGGTAATCGTCATCAACCTTATCTTTGTTGGTTGAATAAGGTTTTTCCCAGAGGACCTCAGTGTGTGGGGTGGATTGTATGGAAGGGTGCGATCCCACAAATAGGTTGGACCCAAGCCATATAGGCTTTAAAGGTCATAACCAACAGCTTGTACTGTGCCCAGAAACTACCGGTAATTGGCCGCCAGTGTAAAGATTTTAAGATAGGATTAATTTTCAACTTGTGGTCTACTAGGACTCCTAGATTCCTTTCACATGTAGGCTCGCTAAGCCAGGTGAACCCTGTTAGGTTTTGAGGCCTGAGTATGAAATGTACAGATGTGCACAAAAGGAAAAACAGGAATTATGGCTAGAATTGTTTTGCAGCTGAAGGCTGGAAAACAAGACACTGCTCAAGGTCAGTATGTGCTTGCTTGCACGTAGACCTAATGTAAACAACAATGCAGGCAACAAACGGAAGTAGAATCACCAGATGAGGTTGGGTTTGTGACCACATGACACAAGTCTAAAAACAGCCTGTACACCTCAGTGAGGATTGTTGGGTAATTTTTCTGTAGTGGATGGTTGGAGAGATTTGTCGGACGAGCATGTGTATATTTGTAAATACAGCAACTTAAGAATAAAAACCTCTGAGGAGAGAGTTTTGGCTCCAGTCTGTTTTCATCAAAAACTGGGAGGAGGATTCCTGATAAAGCCGAAGCTCCAGAGTTGCCAGTATCAAAGGCATCGGAGATTGTTTGAACTGTGTACTTCTGCTTATTTATCTCAACAACCCCATCCTATGTATGTAAATTTCATTTTTTCTGCATAAGTGTAGCACCTTACATTTTTCCCTGTTGAAATTCATTTTGCTAGCTTTGGCCCAGCTTTCTAATCTATTAAGATTTAGAATTTTGATCTCCTCCTCTGGGGTATTAGATGTTCCTCCTAATTTGGTTTCATCTGCAAATTTGATAAATATGCCCCGAAATTCTGTCATCCAAGTCATTTACAATAGCACTGGGCCCAGTACTGAACCCTGTGGCACCCCACGGGTCACTTCTTTCCAGGATGAAAAGGAGCCATTGTTGAGCACCAGTCAACCAATTACAAATCCATATAACAGTTACTTTGTCTAGCTCACATTTTTGCAAGCTTGTTTGCAAGAATGTCATGGGGAACCTTATCAAAGGCCTTACTGAAATCAAGATATACTTTATCTACAGCATTCCCTTCATCTATCCAGCTGGTAATTTTATCAAAGAATTAGATCAGTATGGTATGACTTATCTGAAACCCATGTTGACTTTTTGTGATTATGGAATTGCCTTATAGATGTTCACAGACTCTCAATTAAATGATCTGCTCTAGAATTTTTCCTGGTATTGATGTCAGACTAACTGGATGATAATTGTTGGGATCCTCCCCCCCCCCTTTTTTTTGAAGATGGGAATGTTTGCCCTCCTCCAGTCTGCTGGGACTTCTCCTATTCTATAGAGGTTCTCAATATTACATTTGCCAGTTCTTTTAATATCCTTGGATGTAGTTCATTTGGTCCTGGAGACTTACATTCATTTAGATTAACCAAGTATTCCTGTACTACCTCTTTTCTTATTCTGTCCTGAAATTCCCCTATTCTGTCCTCTGCTCCATTTTCCTCAGGTTGAACACCCTTTGCCTTTTCTGAGAAGACTGAAGCAGAGAAGGTGTTGAGTAATTCTGCCTTTTCTTCTCCCTTGTTATCATTTTGCCATCTTCTCCACACAATGGCCCTACCATTTCCTTATTCTTCCTTTTATTGTGGACATACCCCCAAAAGCCCTTTTTTGTTTTTTTAACCTCTCTAGCAAGCCTGACTTCATTCTGCACTTTAGCTTTTCTGACTTTACCCCTACACATGCTATTTGTTTGAATTCCTCTTTTGTGATTACCCCCCGCCCCTTTTCCATTTCAATTACATGCTCAGTTTAAAAGTTAGCTCAGTTGACAGTTCCTTAGTCATCTGTCCTAGTTTCTTGAGACACCTCCCATTTTTCTTCCTCATTGGAACTGTTTGAAATTGTGCCTTCAGTATCTCCCTTTTAAGAAACTCCCATTCGTCTTGAACTCCCTTCTCTTTTATTATTCCTGAGCACAGGAACACCCTCAGTATTTCTCTGAGTTTACTAAAATCAGCTCTCCTAAAGTCTAGAATGTGTGTCTGACTATACCTGGCTTCTCCTTTCCACTGTATAACAAATTCCAGGAGAACATGATCATTTCTACCTAATGATCCCACCACTTGCACCCCATTAACTAGGTTATCCCTGTTGGTTAGGGTCAGATCTAAAATAGCTTACCCCCTTGTTGCCCCTTCCACCTTTTGGACAAGGAAATTGTCTTCAAGGCAAGTGATGATGTTGCTAAACTTTGAGGATTTTGCTGAGTTTGAATTCTAGCAAATATCAGTATAATTGAAGTCCCCCATCTCTACTACATCTCTCCTTTATTTTTTTTATTTTTTTTAAATAGTTTTTATTATAGTTTAAAAAAAAACCTACATAACAAGTATACAAGTATACATAACATAACCCAACTATACAGAACCCAACCATACAGACAAAGGGAAAGAAAAAAAAAAAGACATCTATCCAGTGATACAAAAATACAATAGAACAATTCCCCCCCCCAAAAAAAAGAAAAAAAAGAAAAAAAAAAGAAAAAAAAAAGAAAGAAAAAGAATAACTCATACATAGGAACCTCCTGAGTCTCAAAAAGTCTAAATGTTTTCTTCTAACAGCCAAATCTATCCTTTTTTAAAAAAAGATTATATATTTGTTTGCAGGATCTATCATAAAACAATAGCAACAACAGCCAAAAAGACAATACGCACTCATTCTGCTATGTCCTTAATAATATATCCTAAATTCCCCAAAACCTTTCATTTCCCTTCTTTCCAAATACGATCGTATTGGAGCCCATACATTTTTATTTTTATCCCATTCTTGATTTCTTACCAAACAGGTTAGTTTGTCTAATTGCACCATATCTGATAATTTAAACAGCCATTCTTCGGTTGATGGAATCTCCTTTAGTTTCCACTTACTTGCATACACTATCCTTGCGGATGTGGTCAGATAAAATATCAGTTTACCATGTTCTCTTTCCAACTCAGGTACATGGCACATGTTTAATAAATAAAAAGTTGAATCCATCTCAAAATCCCAATGTAAAATATCCTTAACTTGAGCATGAACCATATGCCAAAACTTTTTTGCCACTTTACAGTTCCACCAAGCATGGTAAAAAGTACCCACTTCTTGTCCACACTTCCAACATTTGTTGGAGAGCCCTTTATACATCTTAGCCATTCTCACCGGGGACAGATACCACCTGAAATACATTTTATATAGGTTCTCTCTTAAATCTTGCGAGAGGGTATATTTAATTCTTATCTGCCAGGATTTTTCCCATTGATCTAACATTATATTGCGTCCCACATCCTTGGCCCACTTAATCATATAGTGTGTTACATACTCTTCTTCTGTGTCCCATTCCAGCAGAAACTGATAGTATTTAGCAATTCTTTTTGTTGTTGTTTTTTTGAGGTTAGGATCTCTTCAAAGGTTTTATTTGCTGCTTTAATTCCCAAGGTCTTACTATCAACAGAGAATCTTTCTTTCAATTGTCTATAAAGCAGCCAGCCACAGGATATTCCTTCCTCATGTAATTGTTCTATACTCTTAAAGCCCAGTTTCTGTGTTCCAGGTAGTGTTTGAGTCAAATCCATATATGTGATCCACTCCTTTTGCCTCATTACTTCCCTACTATGAAAAGTTTCGTGTATTGAAGTCCATAGTGGTATGCCTGTACATATCCTATTTCTATGTTTCTCCCACACCCGCATCAAAGCTTTACGGATGGCATGATTTAAAAAGTCTCTGTGTACCTTTACCTTCCCATAAAAGAGATAACCATGCCATCCGAATCTAAGGTCACTTCCTTCTAAGTTTAATAATTTCATGTTTTTTAACAAAAGCCAGTCCTCCAACCACTCAAAGCAGCATGCCTCAAAATACACCTTAAGATTAGGTACTGCTAATCCCCCTCTTGCTGTCGCATTTTGGATAGTCTTAAACCTTACTCTAGGTTTTTTTCCACTCCAAATGAATTTCGAAATTTCTCTGTGCCATATCTTAAAGGGTTTGTCATTTGCCACTACGGGAATGTTCTGAAATAAAAACATGAACCTTGGTAAAACCTTCATTTTTATCGCCGCAATTCTTCCAAGCCATGATAATTTGAGTTTTCCCCAGTTTTTCAAATCTTTCTTTATATCGGACCAGGTCTTTTCATAGTTGTTTTTAAACAATTCTGTTTTTTGCAGTGAGTGTAATACCTAAATATTTGAGCTTTTTGACCAACTGAAAACCTGATACCTGTGAAACAGTTTTCCCTTCTGTCTCTGACATATTCATCATTAATACTGATGTTTTCTTTTTGTTAATTTTAAACCCAGAGACTGAAGTAAATTATTCCAAAACAGTCATAACATAATGCATACATTCCTCAGGGTTAGAAACCAAAATTAACAGGTCGTCCGCATATGCTTTCAGTTTTAACTCATGCCCTCTATACTTAACCCCATTTATCCTATTATCAGTTCTAATGTTAATATTCAGTATTTCCAAAACCAAAATAAACAGTAGTGGGGAGAGAGGGCACCCTTGTCTCATGCCACTCAAAATATCTATCCCTTTAGTTTTTTCCCCATTCACTATCACCTGTGCTATTTGTTTGCAATAAATAGCTTTGATCCAACTTATAAAATTACTACCAGCTTCTACCTTTTCTAAGACCTGAAATAAAAATAACCAATTAACCTTGTCAAAGGCTTTTTCGAAGTCCATGCCAATCAATGCTAATTTCAGGTCAGGTCTTTTCCCATAATATTCAATTACATTCAAAACGTATCTTAAATTGTCTTTAATTTTCCTAGAGGGCAAAAAACCACTTTGGTCTACATCCAGCTAATCCTTCAAAACCTTTTTTAACCTTTCAGCTAAAATGGAAACAAAAATTTTATAGTCACAATTCAGTAGTGATATCGGTCTATAATTCTGTATCTCATCTAGGTCTTTGCCCTCTTTGGGAATAAGGGTAATATTTGCCTGTAACCAAGTTGCTGGTATTTTCCCCTTTAATAATTCATTCGAGACCGTCAGGAGCGGTTTAACCAAATGGTGTTGGAATTTTTTATAATATTCAGTGGGTAATCCGTCAGGCCCTGGGGCTTTCCCTTGCTTTCCTCTTTTAATGGCATCCAGGATTTCTTGAGTAGTAATTACTCCATTCAAAATATTCCTCTGTTCATCATCAAAGGGTCTAAGTCTACATTCGTTTAGGTATTCTTTTATCTGATCTTTTTGAATTTCCTCCCCTCTATATAGACTACTATAAAATTCTGTTACAATTTTTTTGATATCATCTTGACCAGAGAGTGTGACATTTTTATCCTTCAAGCCTATTATCTGCCTAGTTGCTTTTTCCTTTCTCATTTGGTATGCCAGCCATTTACCCGGCTTATTCGCTCCCTCAAAAGCTTTTTGTTTGATATAACTCAATTTTTTACTCATTTCTTCCGTTAATAGTAATGATATTTGTTGTTGCAGTTCTTTTATTTTCCCTAACACACTTTGTCTATTGGGGAGTCTTTTAAGTTCCTTTTCTTTTTCTTTTAATTCTTTTTTTAAATTTTCTAACTTCAATACCTTTTCTTTCTTCATCTCAGAGCTTAATTGAATAAAAATGCCTCTAATAACTACCTTAGAGGCTTCCCATCTTATATCTGGTGAGGTATCTTCTTCTTTATTTTCTTCAAAAAAAAAAAACACCCAAGTGTTGGTCAATCTTTTTACATACTTTTTCATTTTTCAAAAGATTGTTATTTAACCTCCAACTGTACTCCTTATTTCTAACTTGCAATGACATTAATATCAAGCTATGATCAGAGAGCAGCCTAGGATTCACATATGACTCACTTACTTTTGGAATCAAATGGGTGGAAACAAAAAACATGTCCAATCTTGCCCATGACTTATGGACTTCGGAAAAGAAAGTATATTCCTTTGATAGGCCATATTTCTCACGCCATAAGTCCTTCAAATCTAATCTTTCAATCATATCAAAAAATTCTTTTGGGAGTTTACCTTGTGTAGATTTGACCTTTTTCTCCGAGGCTCTATCAATAGTGGGGTCAATGACCCCATTCCAATCCCCCATCAGTATCATCGAGTCACAATCAATATTTTGCAGTTTATTTAGTAAACCATTAAAAAACTTACTTTTCTTTTCAAGAGGGCCATATACCCCTAACACCAACACAGATTCTCCCTCCAAATTAATTTTAACACCCACATAATGTCCTTGCTCATCATTTATTACTTCCTGGGAATCATATTTAATATCAACATATAAAACCACCCCTTTCTTTTTTTTTTCTGCAGCGGACACAAATTCTTTGCCTAGTTTAGCATTCTTCAAAAAGCGTACATCTTTTTTCCTTATCCTAATCTCCTGAAGACAAATTATCTCTATCTTTTGTTTCTTTAAGTAGTGAAAGACTTTATTTCTCTTAGCAGCTCCATTAAGGCCTTTAATATTCCAGGAAGCTGCCTTAAGTTGTTGTTTCATCTTCACTAGTCTCTTTTCTATTCCCATCTTTTATAGCACCACCAGCCATAACTTCCTCCAGTCCAGTTAATAATTCCTCTTCTGTGTCAATATCACTTTCCCTTTCGGAATGTGAATCTTTTAAATCTTGCTCTTTCCATTTAGTCCATTTACTTTTAACCTTATCTTTTTTAACTTGGGTGTTCCCTTTATCTTCTAGCTTTTCTCTCTGTCTATCCCGTTCTTCCCTTTCCATTTTTCTCAAAGGTTCTCCACCATTATCTCTCTTACCTTTTTGCTTAATTTTATCGAGTGTATTTCTTTTCTTATTTTCCCTTTCAAGAAATTTCAAAAAGTCTTTAGCTTCTTGGATAGAACGTACTTCAATCTTTTCTTTCCTGTACCAAAATATCACTCCTTCTGGCACTCTCCACCTATAAACAATTTGTAGTTCTCTGAAATGAGTAGTTAAAAAACTATAATCCCTTCTCCTTTTCATTACGACAGGGGGAATGTCTTTATACAACTGTAAGTCCTTTCCTTCAAATTTGATTGGCATATCTTTATGTTTGGTTAGCAAGGTGTCCCTCAATTGTTTCCTTACAAAACATATTAGAATATCTCTCGGTACCCGTTTTTGTTTAGCCATATAGGAATTCAGCCTATATAATTTGTCAATTTCCATTTCACAGAGATATCTCTCCTTGCCCAAATAATTTGCTAAAATCTCAACTACTTTTTCTAATAAGTTCTCATTTTCTTCTTCCGGAATCCCTCTAACTTTTAAACATCTTTCTCGATTTTTAAGTTCTTTTACAGAGTTCTCATCAACCAAATCTTTCTGTTTTTGTTTCACTTCTTTCAGGTTTTCTTCAATATTTCTATATTTCCCTTCAATTTCACCTATTTTATCCTTAATCATTGTCATCTCTCTTGACATTTTATCCATAGCTAAGGTAACTCCTGATAGATCCTCCCTTAACTCCTGCTTAATTTCGGATCTAAAAGCATTCATATCTTGTTTCACTTCTGCTCTTAAAAGTGTCATGTCGTTTCTTAGTTCTTGAATCTCTTTGCTCAAATCTAATCTTAACTTTCTAATCTCTTCTACAAGTGCAGAGTTACCCTCCATAGCTTTATTGGAGTCAAGGGAAGGTCTACGATTAAATTGTATTTGTGACTGAATCTGAGCTTGTGTCTTATTCACTCCCTGATTTTTATTACTAGTTGGTTTGTTACCTGTTGCCATTAGTGAATTTCCTGAATCCAGCGATACTTTACCATAGAGTAATACACTTTATACAAAGAGCTTTCCACAACTAATATTCTTAACTTTCCCTCCTTCCAACGATGCCAGATAAACACCTAAAGATTCCACTTTTTCTGAATTATATAGTTATGCGTTTGATTGCTCCTCGATTATTGGTATATAAATAAAGTATTCATAGGCCACAAATATCCCAAATTCCTTATATATCTTTGTATCTTCCTTTCTCATAGAATGTGTTCAGCGCAATCAATTGACGTCACAACAAGGTAGAGTTCGAAGGTAAATTCCAAAAGTGTCTTTTTCTTTTTCTCTCTCTTTCCTTCTTTCCTTCTTCCTCCCCTCCTCTTCTTCCCTCCTTCCTCCTCTTCTCTTCTTCAACAATTAGCTTAAGCTTCCCCAACACCCCCCAAAAAGAAACAGTCCGGCAAAAAATAATAATAATAATAATAATAATAATAAGATAAAATAATAACGTGATGGTCTTGTTTAGCTTCAGTTATTTCAGGCTCAATATATTATTTCAATGTCTTCAAGAGCACCTTCCAACAGTACCAAATTTAAATCCAACAACAACTACAAGAAAAGAAAGAAAAAAAAGAAAAAAAAAGGGTTTACTTCACTTTACGACGCTGACTCCGGAGAGCGATTCAACGGTGGCATAAGGTGAGATAGGTAAACAAGTGGAGACTCCTTCTCCAAATTCCGTCAGTCATCAGCAAACAACAGTACTCTAGACGGGACTCGTTCTCCCAGTTGCCTCTGCAAAGCGGAAGTCAACGCTGTGGTGTCTTTCCGTTCTTCTGTAGTCTCTTTCCGGACTCAGTTTCCCAGATGCCTTCGCAGGGCGGAAGTTGACGGCCCTAACCTCAGGGACGTACACCACGTCAAACAGGCAAGTAGCACTTTGAGTCGACTCAAGAGTAAAAGAAAAAGCCTGCCGGCAACTCGAGAGTAGAAGTCAATTTGGTAAGATCTCCGTAGCTATTCATCTATTAGCTCCAATAGTTCCAGTAACTCCGTTAAAATCTTATGTCTCTTAGAGAGCTTACGTCCCTCTAATGTCTCTAATATCCGACTACGTTGCCCCCATTTAGGGAATAATTACCGCCACCGCAAACCAGCTTGAACTCAAAACGGGTGGAAAAGAATGGCAGTCCCGACTCTAGTGAGTACTCCACTTATATATAAAAAAAGCTGAAGGTGAACAAGTTCACACAAAAAAGCCAGTTAAAAATTGGAGGCGTTCCTAGAGTCCCCTAAAGAGGGGGAAAACACAGAAGCGGCCGTGGGTTCTCTCGACGCTGTGTTCTTTTCTTGGCTCACTAGTATCAATCTCTCTTCAAAAATTTATTCTCCACGCAGCTCTCTTCGAGCCCCCTCTGAGCCCCCCATAATAGGGAAGCATTTAGGTCATCCAAAAATCCCATAGACGACCCCAAACCGCTTCTTGTTAGAAGCTTCTATGGGAGCACCTCCTAGAAGCGTCTCATCGGTCCGCCATACCAACCGGAAGTCCTACATCTCTCCTTTATGAGTGTGGGGTCATCTCTTCTAGAGAGGCATCGTCCAATTCCTCCATTTGACTTGGGGGTCTGTAGTAGATCCCCACAATAACATCCCTGTTGTTTCCCTCCCCTTTAATTTTTATCCAGATGCTCTCCACTATGGCTTCCAGGATTGATGTCCTGAATTTCTTCACTGGTGAAAATACTCCTGACATATACAGTAATGCTATTCCTCCTCATTTCCTCCTTTGGCATGTTTCTCTTAAAAACTGTATACCCTTCTTAGGGACCGCCTCTCCCCGTATGAACCCCCCCGCACGCTCCGATCCTCTGGGAGGAACCTGCTACAGCCTGTGAAAACTCGGCTGTCGCAGACCTCCCAGAGAACTTTTTCAGCTACCGCACCCAAGCTGTGGAATGGACTGCCGGATGAGATGCGTCTTATAACATCTCTTGACTGCTTTAAAAAAGCTCTGAAGACGCATCTCTTCCGGCAGGCCTTCCCTGAAACCTTCTAGTTCCTGGCTCCGAAACGGGACCTATTTTGACCCCTTGCTTGGTGCTATTTTTACCCTCATCCAAGATCTATGAGGATGTATTATGTTTTTAATGTTGTTATGGTTTTAAATTATTACTAATTTAATTTATTTTTTAAGGATGGGTGGTTGGGTATGGGTTGATGATGTATTTTAATCTGTATGTTTTAATTTGCTGTACCCCGCTCTGATTGTGCTCTACAGAGGAGCGGGCTAGAAATAAAGATTTATTATTATTATTATTATTATTATTACATTTCAATTATGACACTCATCCCACCAGATTTCAGTGATGCCTATAATGTCATATTTGCTTTGTTGTACTAGGAGTTCAAGTTCATCTTGCTTATTTCCTACGCTCTGTGCATTAGTGTAGAAGCATCTAAGAATATGTGTCCCCTTTACTTGCTTCCTGTGCAAGTGTTTGTTTGGGTTTTTTTTGCCTCCCACTGTTGGGTCCTTGCACATTTTGCTTTGTTACCTCTATGATTATGATTATGATTAACCTTTATTTATATAGCACTGTAAATTTACACAGCGCTGAACATACAATCTTTTAATTAGATGGTTTCCTACCTTCAGACTTACAATCTAAAAAGACACGACACAAAAGGAGAAGGGAATGGTGGTGGGGAAGGGGATCAGGTTCAGCAGTTCTCTCCATTTGAGGCTAGACCAAGGTAGATGGACTGGAGGGAGGGCTTGACATCTTTATGCATACTTAAAACGAGACATCCTGGAGCAGACAAAGGCACACATCTGGGAACGCTTCCCTAAACGAAACTGGTTAGAGAAGTGATGAGGCGTGAATGTGGGAGAAGAAGGTTCCAGGAGTGAGGGGCAGCAAGTGAGAAGGGAGGAATCTGGGATGGGGCAATGGAAATCCTAGGCTGGAACAGGAGACCTTCACTACCAGAATGGAGGGTACGAGTAGGAATGTAAGGAGAAAGAAGTTCAGATAAATAAGGAGGGGCCAGTCCATGGAGGGCTTTGAAAGTCGACAACAAAAGTTTGTACTGGATGCGGAAGGGGAAGGGGAGCCAATGAAGGGAGGATAAAAAAGGAGAAACATGATCAAAGCAGCAAGCAGATGTGATAATACATGCAGCTGAGTTCTGGACAGAGATTAAATGATGGAGGTGAGAGAGAGGAAGCCCTGTCAGAAGGTTACAATAATCTAGTCCTGATATCACTAGGGCATGGACCAGAGTCTTGGCTGTGGAGGCTGAGAGGAATGGACAGATTTTAGCAATGTTGTAAAGAGAGAATCTACAGGCCTTGGTGATGGTCTGAATCTGCTCTTCCTCATCATCTCTGATAAAGGAAAGAGCTTCAAATCGATTCTGTAGCTGCAAGCGCCTAGAATGATCCCTGGTTTCCTACTTCTCTGTGTGACAGTTCTCCAGCTGTCTACCTCCTGTGTATGTGAAGTGACCTTCTCCCCAGCAATTTCCTGTTTTTGGTCCCTGTCTGAGACCATTTGTTCCATTCTGTCCAGGAAAGCATCTTGCTCCATAATATGCTGAAGTGTAGCTACCCGGGCCTCCCGCTGCTGGACTTTCTCCTCCAAGAGGGCTACCAACTTGCACTTGGTGCATGTGAAGTTCCCCACATCCCTAGGCAAAAAGACAAACATCCCACAAATGTTGCAGGTGAGTGCAGCAGTTCCCTTAGTGTCCCTACTGAGAAGTCTTAAGTAATCACTGTAACAGGGCTTGTTAGGAAGTCTCTCGCTTAGGGAAATTTCAGTTAGCTCAAATGCTGCAGAGAGGAGGTCCTAACAAAGCCTTATGCTGGAATCGGGTCCCCTACAGTATATACCAGAGGTCACCAACAAACCCCAAGAAAAAGAGGCGCTGATACTTGTTCGGTCTAGATAACACTATAGCATTTATTAAGGAACACACAACAAGGGAAGCACACATACACACACACATCTTACTGATAGGAGGAGAATGGTTTAGGAAAAGAGGCACCATCAGAGAATACTACCTTAGAAGTCTTCTCCGGGAAATCTGATGAAGCTTGGATGGGTGATGGGACATGGCCACTGGAACTTGAGGGAAGATGGCCAAGGGAGCGTGGACCAGCTCGCAGTCTGATAGCACAAAATGGGGTCCAGAACTCAGGGTCTTTTATAGGGTGAAACGTGTTTGGAGGCTAGGAAGATTTGCTTAGACAAAGGTGTTGATTGCCTAGGTTATGTCAGGCTGGGGTTAGGTAATATGTTGCACAATGCATTTGATCTAGACACAATTCGGAGGGGCATCTGACTTGTATGGCCATGCAGTTAAGCGGATTACTAACCCATCAAGTGTGAGGCTAAATCTATTGTCTTACCTGAGTAAACAGTGGCGATTCCTGTTTGGTGACTCCAAAACTTCCTATGGGGAATTTCCCAATGCTGTCTTTTCTAGGGACTCTTGCCACTTCAAGTGGGCTGCCTACATGATTTCCTCACTTTTGGCTTAATGGGGTGTACTCTAGGAGGTCAGTCAGGGGTCATAGTACATGCCACATGTTCCTCAAAATTTTATTGAAACCATATTTGATAACAGACTGTGGGCTTCCTTCTCAAAAAAAAATCCCCCAGTAAACACCAACATAAAAGGCCTGGCCTTTTCATCAATCTCTGTCAGTGAGCAAAATCTACTATAAAAACTTTATAGAGATCTCCTGGCTGCTAGCTTATTCTGAAGGCAAATTTCTGACTCACTTCCCTTCAGCAAAAAACACCCAAAAGTCCTTTTTTTAAAAAGGAAAAATTTAAAGGAGAATGTCTAAAACAAAGTTCGTAGCCCCCTTTTTGCCTGTGCTGTACTTTCCCTTGATTGTGAAAATCTGGGAGGAGTTATATAGGGCTAGGCTCCCAGTTCCACCCCCTAGTGACTCACAGATGTGACTCACAGAAGCTTCACCCTCTCAGCAACAAACACACCTCCTAGGAGTTTTTTTTTTTTTTTAATTCAAAGACCCATTCAAAATGGCTGTCCAAAAAGAGCTGTTTTTCACCTCCCTGGCAAGGATTGGCTTGGAAAGCCTCTTGGAGAAGTTAAATGGAGCTAAGCTCCTAGCTCCACCCCTAGTGACTCACAGATGTAGCTCACAGATGCTCCACCCCTTCATAAACACACTGTCCCAAGAGTTTTTTAAAAGTTCAAACACTTGCCCACTCAAAATGGCTGTCCAGAAACTGCTCTCCTTCTCCTGCCTAGCAGGGACTAGATAATTACAGCTTTTAGATAATTACAGCTTTTAGGTTTCACAAGCCACAACACTGCATAAACCAAGTTAAGTCCTCCAGAATTCCACCTTTGAAAAAGGCTGAAAGTATATCATGGTTAAACTCTAACTTCTTCAGCATATTGGTATAAGGTGGAAAAAAAATACATTCAAAGAAGACTTTCATTTTTAATAACAGAAAAAGAGATGGTGGAGCTAGATTATATAAGCAGAGAAACAGTACATTCTAGACATCCATTTAAAGAGCACAATTACTAAGACAAACAAATCAAGAAAGGTTGAACTCTGAAGAGAAGGTCAGCCTATTTAAACTATAAGATCCAATGTTATGAAAGAGGATATTGTTAATTGAAAGATAACAATCATTTTGAAAGAGAACATTTGTAATGTAGATTATGGAGTGGAGTAAATGTTAGGAAACAGATATTTAAAATTTCATCTAACAATACAGCTTCAGAAAACTATCAGTAGAAATAATGGTTGTATTGTACATTGTTTCCAGTCAGCTTAGTTTTGTTTGACGGACCACTTTCCCAAAAAACAAACTGGATGATCTAAGTCCTACTTCAGGGAGAGAGAAAATAAACCTGTAAGAATGGGGAGCATGGTCGCCTGACTCCCTCTTCTGTCACTGTCTTCACATGCAGAATGGTTTTTTAAAGGGACAGGAAGGAAGAAGGCAGCAGGAGATAAAAAAGGAATGTAGCAGCACCTTTAAGACTAACTGGTTTTTATTTTCTATGGATATAAATGCACTCCTACAGATATTTTCTGAAGAAGTGGGTTTATAACATGATCTCTCATGCAAAGATAAAAAGAAGCAGTCTTAAACATACTGCTACATCCCTTTTTATTCTCCCCCTTCCTTCTTCCTCTTTATGATTTGAGAAATAAATATGGCTACTTCTTTGAAGAGGAAAGGCTCCTATATGAATCAACACTCTTTACATGATCCAGAAAGTTGATTTTTCCAGCATGCAGAATTATATGGAGATCTTCACAGAGAGAGAAGGCTCTCCTTTTTAGAAATTTGTCTAATAGATGGTGATAGAAATCTAGTGCTCTGGTTATAACAAAAATGCATAAATAAAATGTTATTTTAAAATATTTCCAAGCATTGCTTTCACCAGTGACACCAGGAACACTGTATTTTTGAAATGCTAAAGTACATAATGTAATAAAGGAGAATGTCAAGTCCTTGTTCTCTTTGGATGTTGTAAAAAACTTAGCTGCTATGATGAATTTGCCACTTTCCATTATAGCACCTACAGTTAAATAGGATAGCTAAGAAAAGAAAACATTCCAAAGAATTGTTGGGTTATACCATTATTACTTTGACATTACAATTACTCTCCATTCAGCAGATGGACCTCTTCAATTTCTTTCTTAATTTAAAATATTTAATCTTCAAATTTTATCATCTGTTCTGAGTCACTGATTCTGAAATGTCCTTCCACAAAAAGGCAATCAAATCTTTCCAAATACTGAAGGGGAGGCACACAAAAAAGTGTTTCACTGGGATTCTTTTTGAATCAAGTTGTTTATCATGAAACAATGTTGCTTTTGAGCAAGAATGTTTTGTTGCTGGATAACAGATAAAATGGCCAGACAAAGAGGATTATCACACATGGACTCACCATCTGGGAGTCACTAGGGAAACGTTAGGGAAGCTTGCGTGTGTGTAACGCTGAAGCACTTCCCCAACATCATGGAATTGTCAGCATCCCTCTAGCATTATTGAAGATTCTCACACCTGGCAGAATCGCTGGTAAAACGTTGCTGGATTGTTTAGGAAGTGGTGTGTGTGTGTAAGCCTGTTGCACTTCCTGAATTGTCTGCTCCCTCTAGCGTCCCTCTAGCATTACTGAATTGTTCAGGGAGAGCGAATTTCCTCTGAATGCAGTTTCCATTCAGAGGAAATCCACTCTCAATGCTAGAGATTCAATATTGCTAAAAAGGAGCTGACAATTCACTGACATTCAGAAAGCGTGCCAGGCTTACATACACACATGCTTCCTGAATGACCTGGCAACATTTTTACCAGAGATTCTGCCACGTATGAAAATCTTAACTGAATCGTTCAGGAGAGTGAATTTCCTATCAATGCTAATTTTCTGTTGATAGGAAATTCACTATCCCTGAATGATTCAGTAATGCTAGAGGAAACCTGACAATTCCATCACAATGGGGTAGTGCTTCAGGGTTACATATGCACGCTTCCCTAATGTTTCCCCAGCGATTCCTAGATGGTGAGTCCACGTGTGATAATCCTCAAAAAAGAGGGTAGGCACTATTATTACCCAAAGTATTATGCAGAAGCAAATGTTTGAGCCACTGGATCTTGTCATGCAAGCTGCATCAGCTGAAATTCCCCTTTCTGCAGCTGTGAAAGATGATGGAGGCTTATCTCTTTGCCATCTGAGCACCCACAAAACTCCAACAAGAGCTGCAATCCTATACATTTACTAGACAGTTAGCTTCAGTAAATGATACCAGATAGGAACCTGAAAAATAAACTGTGTGTTTTGTTGTGGGATGATTTCATTTCTGTAGTTAGCATCCCAACTTCTGTAAAATCTTTTATTGAGGAGAAGATACTCACTGCTCTTTAGCTTGGCCAAATCCAAAATGACTGAGATTCTGTACCTATAATAGTTGTGGCAAAGGGGAAACTTTGGCAGGTGTAGTTTGCATGAAAATATTAATTTGCTTTTTAAAAACGTTTCTACACAGCAGTTAAATGTGCCCTAGAATAATCAAATTGGAAGGTATTCCAAGGGCCATGTAGCCTCATCCCCAAGCAATGCAGGAATCTATGGTAATGCACTTGAGACCTGGTCATCTAACCCTGGCTGAAAAGCCTCCATCTGAAGTGTTCCACCAGGCTCTGAGGGAGGTTTTTGTTTTGTTTTGTTTTGTTTTTTTCACTGCCTGCCATCCTTCCCTCTTCTCCATCTGTTCATATTATAAAAGATTCTGGTTAGAAAACTTCATTCCAGCATGGTGGGTAATTGGATTGGATGGCCCTTGCAACTCCTTTCAACTGTACAAAACTATGGTTCACAGACTGTAGCTGTGGCCTCAGAAATAACTGTGCCCTGTGGGTTGTGAGACTGCTTAAATCTACATAGTTCAGCCTTTTAGCTATTTGCATGAAGACTCAGCAATATGTGCAATGTGAAGCCACATGTGTTATTTACTTGGTGTTTTTGAACGTATATTGAATGTGAGTTGGCCTTCTTGTTAATGAGCAACTGTTGGGTAATACCTGTTTGAAAAACAGTGAATAATATCGAATCTCTCCTTTTAAAAAAAAGTCCCAGTTCTGCTGCAATGACACATTTCAAAGCAGGTATAACTAAATAAAGCAAGATACAAATGGTAACAAAGCCTGATAGAACACGGTCATGAGTTTGGCTAGCATAAATTAGCTTGTAGCTGTAGCTGTAGTTTGGCCTGACAAACTGGCAGGTAATCACAGAGAAAGATTGGAAGTACCTTGATGACTCTAGCCTTTTGTATGTCATCACCTATCAGAGTTTGGAAGAAAGCACAGAATCGGACGGTTGTTTTACAGTACAATTATGCTGAGGTTAAATTAGTGTGTGTGAGAGATATGATCTGGCTGAAAATGAAACACATTGTGGTATAGATGATATTTTGAAGTGGTGCTGCAGGCTGATATGGGCAGGAACCCATACCCCTCAGACTTATCCCAAGGCTGAAATCTACAAATTTCAGGCAAAAGTCTACATACACCCACAGTCCCTCAAAACAAAAATCTACTCACTTTCAAAAGAAATCTACTCATAGAATCATAGAATCATAGAGTTGGAAGAGACCACCAGGGCCATCCAGTCCAACCCCCTGCCATGCAGGAACTCCAAATCAAAGCATCCCTGACAGATGGCCATCCAGCCTCTGCTTAAAGACCTCCAAAGAAGGAGACTCCACTACACTCCAAGGGAGTGTGTTCCACTGTCGAACAGCCCTTACTGTCAGGAAGTTCCTCCTAATGTTGAATCTCTTTTCCTGCAGCTTGCATCCATTGTTCCGTGTTCTAGTCTCTGGAGCAGCAGAAAACAAGCTTGCTCCCTCCTCAATATGACAGCCTTTCAAATATTTGAACAGGGCTATCATATCACCTCTTAACCTTCTCTTCTCCAGGCTAAACATCCCCAGTTCCCTAAGGCGGCCCTCATAGAGCATGGGTTCCAGTCCCTTCACCATCTTAGTTGCCCTCCTTTGGACATGCTCCAGTTTCTGCACATCCTTTTTGAATTGTGGTGCCCAGAACCGGACACAGTATTCCAGGTGGGGCCTAACCAAAGCAGAATAGAGTGGCACTTTTACTTCCCTTGATCTAGATGCTATACTTCTATTGATGCAGCCTAGAATAGCATTGACCTTTTTAGCTGCCGCATAGCACTGTTGACTCATGTTCAACTTATGGTCTACTTGAACTCCTAGATCCCTTTCACACATAGTTTCATTCAGCCAGATGTCCCCCATCCTAAATCTGTGCATTTCATTTTTACGCCCTAAGTGCAGTACCTTGCATTTCTCTGCATTGAATTTCATTTTGTTAGCGTTGGCCCAGTTTTCTAATCTATTCAGGTCATTTTGAATTTTGATCCTGTCTGGAGTATTGGCTACTCCTCCTAATTTGGTGTCATCTGCAAATTTGATAAGTATGCCCCCAATTCTGTCATCCAAGTCATTAATAAAGATATTGAACAGCACTGAGCCCAGGACAGAACCCTGTGGCACCCCACTGGTCACTTCTCTCCAGGATGAAAAGGAGCCATTGTTGAGCACCCTTTGAGTTTGGCCAGTCAACCAATTACAAATCCATGTAACAGTTACCTTGTCTAGCCCACATTTTACAAGCTTGTTTGCAAGAATGTCATGGGGAACTTTGTCAAAGGCCTTACTGAAATCAAGATATACTATATCCACAGCATTCTCTTCATCTACCAAACTGGTAATTTTATCAAAAAAAGAGATCAGATTTGTCTGGCAGGACTTGTTTCTCTGAAACCCATGTTGGCTTTTTGTGATTATGGCATTCGCTTCTAAATGTTCACAGACTCTCTGTTTAATTATCTGCTCTACAATCTTTCCTGAAATTGATGTCAGACTAACTGGACGATAATTGTTGGGATCCTCTTTTTTCCCCTTTTTGAAGATGGGGACAACGTTTGCCCTCCTCCAGTCTGCTGGGACTTCTCCTGTTCTCCAGGAGTTCTCAAAGATTATTGCCAATGGCTCTGATATTACATTTGCCAGTTCTTTTAATACCCTTGGATGTAGTTCATCTGGCCCTGAAGACTTATATTCATTTAGGTTAACCAAATATTCCTGTACTTTCTCTTTACTTATTCCATGCTGAAATTCCCCTATTCTGTCTTCTTCCCTATTATCCTTAGGTTGAGCACCTTTTGCCTTTTCTGAGAAGACTGAAGCAAAGAAGGTGTTGAGTAGTTCTGCCTTTTCTTTGTCTCCTGTTAGCATTTTACCATCTTCTGGACGCAGTGGGCCTACTGTTTCCTTCCTCTTCCTTTTGCTTCGGACATACCCAAAAAAGCCCTTTTTATTGTTCCTAACCTCTCTAGCAAGCCTGAGTTCATTCTGCGCTTTAGCTTTTCTGACTTTACCTCTACATGTGCTGGCTATCTGTTTGAATTCCTCTTTGGTGATTTCCCAATTTTTCCATTTCTTATACATGTTCTGTTTAAGGCTTATCTCAGTTGAAAGTTCCTTAGTCATCCATCCTGGCTTCTTGAGACACCTCCCATTTTTCTTCCTCATTGGAACTGTTTGAAATTGTGCCTTCAGTATCTCCCTTTTGAGAAACTCCCATCCGTCTTGAACTCCCTTCTCTTTTAGTTTTACTGACCATGGGATGACCCCCAGTATTTCTCTAAGTTTATTGAAATCAGCTCTCCTAAAGTCTAGAACGCGTGTCTGACTATGCCTGGCTTCCCCTTTCCGCTGTATAACAAACTCCAGGAGGACATGGTCACTCCCACCTAAGGATCCAACCACTTGCACTCCATTGACTAGGTGTTCCGTGTTGGTTAAGATCAGATCTAAAATAGCTGATCCCCTTGTTGCCTCTTCCACCTTTTGGACAATGAAATTGTCTTGCAGGCAAGTGAGGAATTTGCTCAACCTTGAGGATTTGGCTGAGTTTGACCTGAGTTTGACCCAACAATCTGGATACTCATTTTAGCGACCTCGGAAGGATGCAAGCCTGAGTCAAGCTTCAGCCCTTTGCTGGTCTTGAACTCGCCACCTTCTGGTTTTGAGTGAGTGGCTGCAGTACAGGCATTTAACCACTGCGCCACCAGGGCTGATTTAGGCAGAGTCTCGATGGTTTAAGAAAAGGTAAAGGATAATAAGAGAAAAGAAGGGAGGGAGGGAGGGAGGGAAGAAGGAAGGGAAGGGGATCCACTGAAAAGCAGAGCCT
Organism: Urosaurus nigricauda; assembly: GCA_034509955.1. Lineage (NCBI taxonomy): Eukaryota > Metazoa > Chordata > Lepidosauria > Squamata > Phrynosomatidae > Urosaurus > Urosaurus nigricauda. The sequence continues at coordinate 106,405,288 of JAOEGL010000005.1, read as the reverse complement.
CCAATTCCCAGCTCTCTCAGGCGTTCCAGAAGGATACCGTGGTCAACGGTATCAAAGGCCGCTGAGAGGTCCAAGACCACTAACAGGATCACACTTCCCCTGTCGGTGCCCAGACGGAGATCATTGAGATCATCTCCACTCTGTAGCCTGTCCTAAATCTGGTTTGAAATATATCTAGAAAATCTTTTTTTTCCAAGACTGCTTGGAGTTGATTGGCGACTGCCCTCTCAATTACCTTGCTTAAAAATGGTAATAATGAAACTGGCCTATAATTGTTTCTTTTCCAGGGGGTCAAGGGAAAGCTTCTTTAAAAGTGGTTTAACCACTGCCTCCTTAAGGCACGGTAGAAGGAAGTCTTCCCTAAAAGGTGCATTAATTATGTTTTTGATGGTATCACCCCCCTGGACGGCCAGCCAAGATGGGCAAGGGTTGAGAGAACAAGTTGTCTTTTTCATACAACCAAGAAGCTTGTCCACATCCTCGGTACTAACTAACTCAAAATGACCCAGAATAACAGTATAGACAGGGGTGCTGGATACCTCTCCGGATGACTCAGATGAAAAGTCTAGTGGTTTTCCTCAAATTCGAAGCCTTGTCAGAATAGAAGGTGACATCTACAGTTGTCGAGGAAATGGAGAATTCTCTAAAAGTCAGAGACAGATTCAGCATGAAGGAAGGAAACACAATGTCTTGATTTGGGTGAAAGGCAGAAAGCCCTTTCAGGAATAAAGAGGTAGCTGGTTGTAACACTACCTTGTCTCGATTGAATTAGAGATAAGGAGGATTGACACACAGGGCAGAGCATTATCCTGCCTATTGTGCTAAAGTAAGCACTACTAGGACGACTGTCTAAGGTTGCATGTAGCCAAAGGTTCAAATGATCTTCTCTAAAGCTACAGGAAAAGAGATTCCACCTCAACATTAGGAGGAACTTCCTGGCAGTAAGGGCTGTTTGACAGTGGAACACACTCCCTTGGAGTGTGGTGGAGTCTCCCTCCTTGGAGGTCTTTAAACAGAGGCTTAGAATCATAGAATCACAGAGTTGGAAGAGACCACAAGGGCCATCCAATCCAACCCCTGCCATGCAGGAACTCTCCATTAAAGCATCCCCAACAAATGGCTTGATGGCCATCTGTTGGATAGGCTTTGATTGAGATTTCCTGCATGGTAGGGGGTTGGACTGGATGATCTCTTCCAACTCTATGATTCTATAAAAATTGAGAAAAATTAATTCGAGGATCCACGTTGGTGTTGGACACCAGAGACTGAGGGGGCTGATGTTGGTGGATGTGATCCCACTTATCTTCTGCTTCAGTCAGGTTTGAGGGATGACTTTGAACCTATCAATACTAGTCTGTCAGCATTAAGCACAGCTGGGCCTGGTCTGTTTGAACCCAATCTCTCGGTACTGTGTGTCGGGACCAAGGTCTTTTGTTTGGTATCCCTCAAGGGGTCCTTCAGCTCTAGATGCTGTTTTTTGGCTCTTTGGGCTGGCACAGTCCCAGGTGAAGGTCTGGGTGGAACAAAGACTGTCACCAATGGAGATTTAGAGGGCTTCAGCACCTGTTCATATAACAGCGATTTTAGCCCTGACTCCTAATTCTTTGGAGTGGAGGTCCTACAGTGGGCACATAAATATATGATTTCCCCTTCCCCAAGTCATAAAAAGCACTGGGAATGGCCATTAAAGCCACGGAGCTTTGCTCCACATTCCTCACATCACTTGAAGGAAAATGAAGAAGACATGGCAATGAGAAGATTGTCAACAAAGATAATAATAATAATAATAATAATAATTTAGTTTACTTCTAGCCCACCCTTCTGAACGAGCAATCGGGGCGGGTTACAGAAGACAGTTAAAACAACAGCAGTTAAAACATCTGATCCCATCCCCGCCTCCCCCCCAAAAGGATTAAATCAAACAACAAGTTAAAACATAGCATACAATAAACAATATCAACAGTATCAACTGGGAGTCCTTGAGCTGTGTGGGTGGGTAGAGGCTGGAATCTCTACAACCAAAATTTGGAGCCGAGAGGTGTCAAAGATTTTCCGGGAAGGCCTGCCAGAAGAGATGCATCTTTAGGGCTTTTTTGAAGCCGTCAATTGATGGAATAAGACGCATCTCATCCAGCTGGTCATTCCATAGTTTAGGGTTATCGCTGAAAAGGCCCTCTGGGAGGTCTGCACCAACCTGGTTTTCATAGGCTGTAGCAGATTCCTCCCAGAGGATCTCAGTGTGCAGGGGAGGGGGGGCGGTTCATACTGGAAGAGGCGGACCCTAAGATAGGAAGGACCCAAGCCATGTAGGGCTTTATAGGTTAAGACCAACACCTTGTACTGCACCCGGAAACTGATCGGCAGCCAGTGGAGAGACTTAAGCACAGGTGCAATATGTTCTCTCCTAGATGTACCAGTAATAAGGTTGATAAGTAGGCCATGGTCAAAACTGAAAGCTAGTGATGTTCCTGGATGCTGTTCACGTGGCAGACGAAAAAGGAATTCAACCTAACTGGGATTAGGGCATATATATATATATATATATATATAGTGAGCAGGGCTACCACCAAAAATTCAGGTTTAGCTATTCTAGTAGGTTCTGAATATGCTCTGCACAGGCACAGTAAAACCCATATGTGTAATTCATAGAGACCACAAAGAAGAAATAAATTGACTACAATTAATCTTCTGGCTGTTACAGTGAGAAGGGCAGATCTAAAAGATGATTAGCTCTTCTCATCTCTACAAACCTTCAGACTAGTGGTTAAATTTGGTACATGTAACCAATATACCTCAGCATGCATTAATTCCACTAACTGCAGTAACATGTCAATTATACTTCCCCTCAAAGGGTGCCCCATCTAGAGTTCAATAAATTTATATATCTAACCTCCTTCTTTTGTCCTGGCCTCATGAAAGCTGTTGGACTTGGTGGGATACTTAAAGGTATCACCAAGGTAGTGACCACTTACCAATCCTTCTAGAATTTAGTGTAAGAACTCAAACAATGCATTCTAAGATCTATCTCCAAAAGAGGCTCAACAAAAGAATCAGGTGGTCTAGCAAGCTAGATGAATGAACCTCAACTTTTCTTAGCTCAAACCAAGGGGTTATCTACACAAACAAAAATCCATACCTACTTCGATTTGAGTGCTTTAGGAAAGCACAACATTCAAATGTTTTGTCAGTAGAACCATTTCTTTTTAGGCCCTCCCTCCACCTATCATCAACCAGAGGGAGAAAATGGCTGGCCAGCTCCATCGTAACCGGAGTAAGAAGGGCCTCCCTCCATCCACCGTCATCCAGAGTGAGAGAAGGGCAGGCCAGCTCCATCCGGCCTAACCGGAGTAAGAAGAAGGGCCCTCCCTCCAGTCTGTCTGCCTTGGTCCAGGCCTCAGAGGGAGAGAATATCTGCTGGACTTTTCCCCTTCCCCCACTGCCATTCTCTTCTCCTTTTGTGTCTTGTCTTTTTAGATTGTAAGCCTGAGGGCAAGGAAATGTCTAATTAACAATTTGTAAGCCACTCTGAGAACTTTTTGGCTGAAGTTCGGGGTGTAAATCCTCTAAATAAATAAATATTGCTAATGTTGTTGTTGTTGTTTTAAATCACATTTTACTTTGCATTTTTCAGGAAGAACTGGCATTTGACTATGGGTGTCCTACCCATAACAAGTTGGCATGGAGGTAGTTTGCACATGGAACAGATTGGCAAGATATCCACTTTGCACTCTCCTTGGATGCCTCCACAATCCAATCTCCTTTCCTCCCTTCCCCTCTTTCTCTCTCTTCATCCCAGTATTGTTAAGGTAAAAACTAATAAAGCCATTGATAACCAAATGAAACCAATAATCTCTGCCATTAATGATCAATAATTCAGCCATAGCGAGAAATAGAGCCAAAGGAAAAACTTGTCCTTTTGAATCTGGCTTGTAGCCCCCACCTTAGGAGGGAGGAGAAAAGCCAATGAGTGCTAATGAAGACAAAGAGGCTTTGAATTGTCCCTGATAAGACCAAGGTTGGCTGAATGCCCAGAAAATCAGAAGGCTAAAAGAACAAAAGGTTTCAGTCAAGTAAGTCTATGCAGATAGATAAGAGATATATACCAACAGTGAAATGAAGTGGAAATGTGTGGATATATATATATATTGATGAATGTTAAACTGCACATGCTCAATGAATATTTTATGGGTTAATAAAAACTGTTTACGCCATGTTTGGGGCATTCAGTCATGAGATGACTTTTGGCTGAAACACTGCATGCAGACTAAAGCTGTTTGGAATAAATGGGTCTAGTTGGAAATCTTCGCAAATGCCTCACTTGCATAATTGGTTGTGAATGGGTTAATTGACCCTTTGTTTACCGTAACAGTATGAGATGTCAGTGAGACAACTTTAAATTTCTTTCTCCTTGCTCTACCACTACCACCAGTCCAACTCCCCTACCATGCACCCCTGTTCCTGCAGCTCCACTCACCCACAGGGAGGGGGTGTCATTTGCATTGCACCCACCGTATGTCTGCCTCTCTAGCCAGCAGTCAGTTTGCCACCTCAGATCACTCACTGGGGTACAAAGGGGGAAAGGAAATTGACCGGGACAGGCATCCAATGAAAGGGCAGGTGTTAAGACTGACAGGTAAGCAATACAGGCTATTGGTTGATAGATATATTCATTTACACCCTTTTTGTACCAATTTGAATTTGGGCAAGGGCATGTGTAGCTATCCATTTAATTTGAGTCTGGTTTAATTTGTGTAGAGGTGGTGCTAACGAGGTGAAACCAGAGAAGACTACTACAAGATGATTTTTTTTTTTCTAGTCTAGACAACTCAGTCTCCTTACTCCACAGTAAGCTCTTTTCAAGCAAATCACTCAATCCAGCTCTACCAAGCATTATCCTTAAGATAGCAAGACACCCGCTAAAAAGGTGCTGGTGTCACTGATTCTTCCCTTGCAAGATATAACTCAAATTCCTGGTTTAAGCATGCAAATCTGCCAAAAAAGATCTAGTATACCAATTTAACAAGAATGGCAAAAAGTGTGTCCAACCCATGTTATAGTCATTAAAACAGGGTGACTAGATATCCTCCTTTTCCAGGATATATTCTACATTTCAACAGGTCCATTGTATAGCACCCCATTTGCTGTTCTCCTTCATTAAATACATCTACAGTACTTGGCAGCCTGTCTTTGTTGTAAAGAGTGAGGTAGGATGGATGCTTCTACATTTCTTTTTTCCTAGGAGCAGAAGCAGACTTTTCTCAGAGCTCAGGGTGAGTTTTTTTCTTTGAAGGGAAAAGGACAGCAAATGTGTTAGCCAAAGGTCTGCTTGAGGACACAGTGCAAATCTTGCAAGTTTTTTTCCCTTAATTTCAACACAATGGACAAATGAAAGAACTAATTTAAATATAGATGCAATCAAATGTTTGTTGCTAGTAAAATACAATTTTAAGCATTTGTTTTGCTCGGAGTTCTCTATCACAAACCAACAAGGCATTTTAATGGTTCATCAGAAAAATACAATTGATTGAGTACATAATAAAATACAGTATATGTAAATGAATTATATAAAATGAATTTATCTTTATATTCGTGTCTTTACATTTTTGCTGAATATCTTGTTCTCCTTTGTGGTTATGACGTGGTCACCCTGTGTTAAAACAGCAATATAACCAGTTGATTAGAAAGAAAAAGGGATGCACTGGGAAAGCTAGCTACAGCTGATTAAGGCAACTAGAATGAATTACTCCTCAAGTTTCTAGCACATTTGATTAGTTCACATTCAAACAGGATCCCAGACCCAGGGATGTTCTGTCTTCTCTGCTGATGCATAGGTTCCATGACTTTTATTCTGCCAACACTGACTATGCCAGTGGGACACATCAGAGGTTCCTCCTTGGACTCTAGTTATGACATCAGAAGTCAGAAAGTTGATAGCACAATTAAAGGAAAGGAATGGTCTGGGCTGCTAAATTCCAACCTAGATTGCTGGTTTCCAATGCTCGAAACACTTTTTACTTTTCTTGATCGGTCTGCAAAAATCCTGAGTGATTGGGGCTTAAAGCATAACTATTCCAGTGTACAAAAAGGGGTCTGTCTTTTTTTAAAGATTAACTTTTAATTAATCCTTTAACACAAACACTCTAATTTAGAATCAAAATAATATACAATCAAAGATATAGAAACTGGAGGGAGAAGAGAAAAAAAGAAAAAGAAATTCTGATTGGAATTAAAATACAAAGAAAAAAAGAGTTTCCTGCCATTGCAAAAACAAATGATCCTAATAAAATTACTTACAACAATAGCCACAAATTATAATACATCATTAGATTGCTTATTGCTCAAAAATCCATAAATGGTTTCCAATCTTTCAGAAATTCTTCAGTTGGCTTATCCTCTGGGTTCCAGGTTAATTTTGGCCCATTGGGCTAATTAGCAACCTTCACAATCCATTCTTACAGGTTTGAACAAACAATAATATTCTTGCTGCTGTTGTCCTATATCAAAGAAGTGATCTGTATTTACTCTCCAGTTCTCTGTCCATAAAACCCAACAAAAACATTTCTGGTAACATTAAAATTCTAGCTGTAGAATATTTTGATTATCATAGAAATCTTAAACTAGTAATTTTTCACCGTACAAGTCCACCACATATGAAAAAGGAGACCTTCATCAATCATTTGAAATACTGTGGGACAATTTCAATATCTTATTTGGGATTAGATAGGACCTATCTAATTATCTATTTTCTAATTAGACAATTATTAATTATCTAATTTGAGATTCAATGCCAGCATGGTGTAGACTGCAGAAATAAACAGCTTACTGATCTTCAACAGAAGTCTTATTTACTGTGTCTTGGGAGAGGAGAGTTCAACTAGTTCTGACAAACATCTTGCATTGACGGTACTGATGGTTTCTGCTGCTATCTCTTTCTCTCTTTTTAATTGTTTTTACTGCAAAATCAATGTGTCCTTCTACCACATTCTAACTTTGAGTCACTCTGGTTGTCTGCTTTCAGACTCCTAGGTCTGAAAGGATCTGCAGTTATTTCCTGGAAGAGCTTTTCCCTCAAGCCAGTAAATCTAGTGCTTAACTTGTAACACCACTTCAAACTGGTTTCAGAACAGGATATGGAATTGAGACCTCTATGGACTTTATCAGACGGGAGGAATTCCTTTTTATTGTGAATGGAGCCAATTGGAATTGACGTGAATTCTCTAGTTTAGCGAATTTACGTAAATTCTAACTGTGCTTGGAATGCGTTCAGAATGACTTCCCAGTACCTGAAAATGACCCCCCCATTGCTCGAAATAGTGTGAGATGCTTTAATTCGCAATAACGTAAAACTCATGATTGCGTTTGGAATGACTTCCCTTTTGCCCGAAATTACGTAAGATACTTTAATTTGCAATAATGTGAAACCCCATGATTGCATTCAGATTGCCATTGGATTATACAGTGGTCCCCCGGGATCCGAATCCCCCAGGGAACGAAATCCCCGAGACCCGAAACCGCTGGGGGAGAAAAAAAGCCCCTGGCCAACGAAAAAAACCCCGGGTTGCGAAAGAAATTCGCAACCCGGAAGTTTGAAAACAGCGTGTTTCCGGCGCGCTGTGCACCAAAAAAAGCGGTCCCCCGGGTTGCGAAAACTTCCGGGATACGAAGGTAATCCCGGAATGGATTACCTTCGTAACCCGGGGGACCACTGTACTTCCAATTTCCGAGTCTGATAAGGTCCTAGAGTGCCTTAGTGGATGATCAAAAAGTGAGCTCTTATATGCGGTGCCACAAGGTGTCATACTATTTCCAGTGGTTTTACATGAAGACTCAGGAGAGATCATCCTGAGGATGGGGTTGGGTACTATTAGTTTGCTGATGATATCCAGATATACTTTTCTATGCTTTCAGTAATAGCATCAGCTAGTGATAATGTGGGCCCTCTGGATGAATGCCTGGGGATTAGAATGGGTGGGATGAGGAAAAACAAGATGAAAGTGAATCCAGACAAGAAAGAGTGCTTAATGTCAAGGGTCCTCAACCAGTCCTGGGACTCTTTCAAACGGGGAGGAATTTCTCCCAACTCCGAATGGAGCCAATGCGGATTTATGTAAATTCGCTTGTTTAGCGAATTTACATGAACCCCTGCTCCGTTCGAAATTACTTCTCATTACCCGAAATTAACCCCCTCCTGCCCGAATTTGCATGCAAAGCTTTAATTTGCAATAAGGTAAAACCCATGATTGCATTCGAATTGGCTTCCCTCCTGCCCGAATTTGCATGTGAAGAGTTAATTTGCAATAACATAAAACCCATGATTGCATTCGAATTGACCTTAAATTATACTTCCAATTTAGCCTTGTATGAAAGAGTCCCTGGATGGGTTTACACTCCCTAGGAAAGACTCTTCTGTGTACAGTTTGGTGGGACTCCTGGGTCAATCCCTTCAAACGACAGACCAGAACCCCTGCTCCGTTCGGAAGGCATTCGGAATTACTTCCCATTACCCGAAAATAACCCCCCTTGCCCGAAATCGCGTGAGAAGCTTAAATTTGCAATAACGTTAAACCCATGATTGCATTCGGAGTGACTTCCCTTTTGCCCGAATTTGCGTGAGAAGAATTAATTCGCAATAACGTGAAACCCCAGGATTGCGTTTGGATTGCCCTTGGATTATACTTCCAATTTCCCACGTCTGAAAGAGTCCAGTGAGTGGAAGGCACTCCCTTCTTTAAGCAGAGGCTGCTAGATGGTTATCTGTCAATGGGGATGCTTTGATTGGGAGTCCCTGGTCTCTTCAAACTCTATGGCTGCACCCACACTGGAGAAATAACCCTGTTTGGCACTGCTTTAACTCTTTGTCTAGTTATTTGCTATGGAATTCTGGGAGTTGGAGTATGTTGTGGGGCCCAGAGCGGAGGCCCACAACAAACTCCAACTCCCAGAATTCCATAGCCTTCAGCTAGGGCACTTAAAGCGGTGCCAAACCGAGTTATCTCTCTAGTGTGGACGCAGCCTGCGAGAGGAAGGTGCGTAGCCACGGAAGGAAGGAAGGAGCGACCATGGAGCGCAAGTGGCAGCGGAGGCCGGGGCGGGGAGCCAGGCAGGACGGACGGGAAGGGACCGGAGGGGACGGCCCGCCCCGCCCGCCGCCTTGGCTCCTTCCTTCTGGAGCCGGGCGCTGCTGCTGGCGCCGAAAGTGCTCTGCAGAGACTCCGGAGGTGGCGGCGGCGGGGGCGGCCTAATCCTCCAGCAGCAGCAGCAGCAGCAGCAGCAGGGCCTAGTCTTCGGCCTCGTCGCCGCCACTCGCCTCTTCTTCTTCTTCTTCTCTCCTCTTCAGTCGGGCCTCCCCTCCCTCCCTCCCTCCCTCCCTCAGCCGGATGTTCTCGGGCGCCAAGGGCACTGTCTTCTTCTTCTTGGTGCCTCGTCGTCGTCGGCGTGTCTTCCTCTCCATCCCTCCCTCCCTCCCTCCGTGGCTGCACTGGGAAGAAAGAAGGCAGGGGGCCGCCAGAAGAAGAGCAGATTGATTGATTGACCCGGATCCTGAGGTAAAAAAGGGCGCGAAAAGGAGGAGGAGGAGGAGGGGGGGGACGAGGGGCGCGCGCACGCGAGGCTGCTCTCTCTCTCTCTCTCTCTCTCTGTGGCTGTTGCTTCTGGGCGCCCTCCCTCCCTCCCTCATTTCTGCCTCGGTGGAAGGAAGGGAAGGGGGCCCTGCCTCCAGGAGGGGAGGGAGGAGGAAAGCCCCTCGGAGACCCCTCGCCCTCCCGCCCGGGTCGCCTCCTTCCTAATCCTTGGGGCTGGCGCCGCTGCAAAGGAGGGAGAGCGAGTCCTGCAGCTGGAGCGGAGGAAGGGCTCCTTCTTCGATTCAGAGAGAGGGCCCGGAGGCGGCTGGTGCTGCTGCTGCGGAGGAACTCGGGGCGGGGGGGAGAGAGAGAGAGAGAGAGAGAGGCCGCTCGCTCCTCGTCGGAAGGGCCCCGCCGGCAGCACCCTCCTTCCCTCCCTCCGTCGGGGGCCTGGCGTCGCGCCTCAAGTGGGGCCGGAGCGGCAGAAGGGCCCCCGGGAGTGTGTGCGGAGGGGGGGGGGCATTTCGGGCGCCTTTGGAGGCCCCTGGGGCTCCCGGGGTGGAAACGACGAAAAAAGCGTTCCTGGCAACGTTCTTCAAACGACTGGCGTGGCCCCAGAATGCCCTCCGGGAGCCTGGGAGCTGGTTCTGCGGTGGGCCACGTTTTGCTCCAAAAGGCAGCTTTTTTGAAGCCCCAAACGAGGTGAAAATGCCCCCCCCGTCCCCCTGAGGCGTCTGCTGCGGGCCCCTCTTTCCTTGGGAGCAGCGCAGCCGCCCTTCTGCTTCTAAGGCGGCTTCTGCTGCGGGGCCACAGTTGCCCTCCGCTTGCTCAGCCGAACACCACGGGACTCTTTCACACGGGAGGAATTTCTCCCAACTTCAAATGGAGCCAATGCGAATTCACGTGAATCCCCATTGCGTCCGGAAGGCGTTCGGAATGACTTCCCATCAACCAAAAATAACCCCCCCCTTGCCCGAAATTGCGTGAGAAGCTTTAATTTGCAATAACGTGAAACTCCATGATTGCGTTTGGATTGCCCTTGGATTATACTTCCAATTTCCCACGTCTGAAAGAGTCCACGATAGAAATGAATGATTATAAGATTCTATGTACAGCACTGCACACCATGTAAGATTGTATGTACAGCACTGTGTAAATTTACAGCACTATATAAATAAATAATAATGATGATTGTTGTCATTCAGGGTGGAAAGGAATATTGTGTGCTGCATGTATTCTGCTTTGGTCAGGCCCCACCTGGAATACTGTCTCCAGTTCTGGGCACCACAGTTCTAAAAGGATGTGGAGAAACTGGAGTGTGGAGTTTGGAGCCAATTTGAATTCATGAGAATCCACATTGCGTTTGGAAGGCATTCGGAATGACTTCCCATTACCTGAAGATAACCCCCCCCCCTTGCCCGAAATTGCATGAGAGGGTTTAATTCGCAATAACATGAAACCCATGATTGCATTCGGAGTGACTTCTCTTTTGCCTGAAATTGCGTGAGAAGCTCTAATTCGCAATAACATGAAACCCCATGATTGCGTTTGGATTGCCCTTGGATTATACTTCCAATTTCCCACGTCTGAAAGAGTCCTTTGAGGTTGTGGACCTCTTTTATACCGATAACGAGTTCAAATAGGTGCCATTAATACAGGTAATGAGTGGAGGACAGAGAAGCCTTTTAAAGAACAGGTTACAGGTCTGTGAGAGCCAGAAATCTTGCTTGTTTGCTGGTGACCAAATACTTATTTTCCACCATAATTTGCAAATAAATTCTTTCCAAATCAGACAATGTGATTGTCTGGATTTGTTTTCTCATTTTGTCTCTCATACTTGAGGTCTACCTATGATGTCAATCACAGGCCTCTCTCACCTTTTTAAGGGGGAGAACTTGCACAATTGGTGGCTGACTAAATACTTTTTTGCCCCACTGTATTTGAAAGGATGTCATCATTGAACTCAAACTACAGGAAAAGAGAATCTATTAGGAAGAACATCCTGACAGAAAGAGGTATACACTCCCTTAGAATATGGTGGAGTTTCCTTTTTTCCAGGTTTTTAAGCAGAGGCTGGGTGGCTATCTATTGGGGGTGCTTTTGATTGTGAGTTCCTCATGGCAGGGGGTTGGACTAGATGGCCCTCATGTTCACTTCCAACTCTATGGTTCTATACTCTTTTTGGGGTATTTTGGCTTCAGTAGCATGAATGTAACCAAAGCCACAGAGCTCCAATCTCCTCAGAGGCCAACCTTGTTCCATTGTCAAAAGCTGCACCTTTTCTCATTGCTCGCTCTTCTCTACCTCTGATAAACATGCCTTTCCATAATCACCTTTATAGATCACAGCCATACTAATTTCTGATTGCTCTAGCTACCTTTCTCAGGAATGTTGCTTGTGACATTACCTTTTTTGAAAATCATAGTAAGTCTCTTTGGCTCCTTCAATACTTCAATTTGTCTACAGGCACAAAAAACTGCTTTTTACTAGCGTACTGGATACCTCAGCTTGTGAAGCGGTGGTTGATCATTTCTGAATAGAACTCAGTATTATTTATCTCTTTAGTATTTATCAGTAATTCATCAGTATGGGTGAAACTATCCATTAATGGGAATGCATAATCCCTCTGGATTTTCCTCTCACAGTAGGATTTCCTAACATTTGTGCCTCAGCAATCACGTTTCTAAATTAATGCAGTATTTACCTCCTAGTGACCAATCCAAAAATAAAGCACAGAAGAAAGTGTAAAGGTAGGTTTACACGCAAAATATGAAGGTAAGAAAGCCATGTGCTCTGATAAACAGATTTATCTCATTACATGAGGGAGCACCTCTTATAGAATCATAGAATCACAGAGTTGGAAGAGACCACAAGGGCCATCCAGTCCAACCCCCTGCCATGCAGGAACTCTTGATCAAAGCATCCCTGACAGATGGCCATCAAGCCTCTGCTTAAAGACCTCCAAGGAAGAAGACTCCACCACACTCCGAGGGAATGTGTTCCACTGTCAAACAGCCCTTACTGTCAGGACGTTCCTCCTAATGTTGAGGTGAAATCTCTTTTCCTGCAGTTTGCACCCATTGTTCCGCGTTCTAGTCTCTGGAGCAGCAGAAAACAAGTCGTTCCTCATAGGGCATGGTTTCCAGACCCTTCACCATCTTAGTCCCAAGCACCTCCCTGGGACATGCCCCAGTTTCTCCACATCTTTTTTGAATTGTGGTGCCCAGAACTGGACACAGTATTCCAGGTGGGGCCTGACCAAAGCAGAATAGAGTGGCACTGTTACTCCCCTTGATCTAGACACAATACTTCTGTTGATGCAGCCTAAAATAGCATTGGCCTTTTTAGCTGCTGCATTGCACTGTTGACTCATGTTCAGCTTATGGTCTACTTGGACTCCTAAATCCCTTTCACATGTACTTTCATTCAGCCAGATGTCCCCCATCCTCTATCTGTGCATTTCATTTTTTTGCCCTAAGTGCAGAACCTCACATTTCTCTGCGTTGAATTTCATTTTGTTTGCTTTGACCCAGCTTTCTAGTCTATTCAGGTCATTTTGAATTTTGATCCTGTCCTCTGGGGTATTAGCTACTCCTCCTAGTTTAGTGTCATCTGCAAATTTGATGAGTATGTTCCCAATTCTGTGCTGTTTGTATCATCTTGTTGTTAACTGCTGTCAAGTCAACTTTGACTTGGGGCAATCTATGAATGACAGATTTCCAAGTCACCCTATGATCAACATCTGCTGACCCTGAAGGGACCCCTGCTGCAGCCTGAAACCCAGCATTCCACCTGAGGCTTCACAACCAAGCCAAGGCAAGCCAAGCCAGGGGGGCATGGCCTACCAGGAGGATGCCTGCTGCAGCCTGAACACTGGCAATTCACCACCAGCAGCCAGCTTCAGTCCTGATTGCAAGGCAGGCTGTTCCTAGGCTTTTTCAACGGAGGGATTTGAGACAATGCATGGTGTCTGTCCATTGGCTGATCTGTCTGGGGAGGGGGTTGATGTTGATGTCATTTAAGGAGCAGTTATTCAAGTAGTGCAGGGCAATGGAAGATATGGCGTTAGCAGGGCTAGAGGTCGTTACAGTGGAAGGCATGTTAGATGCTTAATACCTATTTTGCCTTCCACTTGCCCTGCTACCCCAAAAGATCTGGAGAGCTTGCCTAACCAGCCGCTGAACCTGTCTCTGCTCTTATGTAATGCCAGGTCAGTGAAGAATAAAGTCCCAAATCATCTACAACTTATTGACTGATCATAATGCTGACCTGGCCTGTATTACGGAGACCTAGCTTCGAGCAGACAGCTCTGTAACCTGGGCCCAGGCCTTTCCGGCCAGGTACTCCGTCAATGAGCAGGTGAGAGGAAGCAGGCAGGGAGGGGGCGTGGCCATTATCCACAAAAACAAGCTCACTTTAGGATACCTATCCATACATTAGACCACATCGAATGCATTTACCTTAGCTTGAAGACCAGGAAGAGTCTGGGGATTCTGTTGGTTTATCGTCCACCCCGTAACCTAACAGACTCCCTAGCCGAGCTGATGCAATTAGTCTCGGAGCTGGTGTTGGAGTCACCTAGGCTGTTAGTCCTGGGCGACTTCAACATCCCCCTCAAGGCTGGGTTGACCAATCTTACTGGCGCAGCTCGGGAGTTCATGCTTTCCATGACAAACATGGGCCTCTCCCAGATAGTCTCTGAGCCCACGCATTGCGCAGAGAGCGTTTTCCATATCCGCCCCGAGTCTCTGGAACTCGCTGCCCATAGAGCTCCGTCAGGCTGCCTCTCTCACCCAATTTAAAAAGGAGTTGAAAACGTATCTATTCAAGCTCGCTTATCCTTAATTGTGACTTTCTATTGTAACAGCCCCACCAGATGAGCTGCTTGGAGTTTTACCATTGAACATCAGCATTGGGTTGATAATGTTTTTATCTATTTGTTTAGTTTTATTGTATTGAAATGTTTTTAACTGTAAATATGTTGTGCACCGCCCTGATCACAGGAAGGGCGGTATATAAATAAAGATTATTATTATTATTATTATTATGCCCTCAATGTGGTCTTCTGCACGGATCAGGCATATCTGTGGGCGGAGATAACTAGTATCTCCCCACTGTCATGGATGGATCATTTCCTGGGTAAGGTTGGTAAAGGCCACTATCCCTCTCTCCATGGGTGGAGGACTGATTAGAACCCATTAGGTTCCAAGAAGCCATCGGGGGTCTTATGGTTGGCAGTGTTGGCAATTCTGTTGAAGCTCAGGTTAATACGTGGAATAACAATCTTACCAGAGCCATAGACACGATCACTCCCAAGAGTCCTGTCCAACCCACTAAAAAACGCAGTTCGTGGTACACCGAAGATCTTAGACAAATGAAGTGGGTTGGACGACGACTGGAGCGTGGGTGGCAGAGATCTCAACTCATATCCAATAAGACACTTCATTCGACCTTTCTTAGGTCCTATCAAGTGGCGATAGATGCAGCTAAGAAATCTTTCAATTCTGCATCTATCACGTCTGCAAAATCTCGTCCAGCTGAGCTGTTCAGGATAGTGAGGAACCTAACCCAACTACCTCCTACCCAGAACCCTTTATTAGATTCTTCTAAAGCCTGCTGTGATGCTTTTAATGATCATTTTGCAGATAAAATCTCTCAGATAAGAGCTGATTTGGATGCCCATTTGAGGGCAGAGGCAACTAGAGAGGCATCCAGTGCCTCTGCCATTACTGTTAGACTGGATCAATTTGAGTCGGTAAGTACTGAGGATGTGGACAAGATTCTTAGTAGTTTGAAAAAGACGACTTGCCCTCTTGATCCTTACCCAACTTGGCTGGCTATCCAGGGGGGAGATAAAATTATGGGGATGCTACCATTCCTGAGCAAGGTGATGGAGAGAGCGGTCGCCAATCAACTACAAGCAGTCTTGGAGGAAACAGATTTTCTGGATCCATTTCAAACTGGATCCAGGACAGGATACGGAGTGAAGACTGCCATGGTCGCTTAGTCGATGATCTCCATCTGGGTATCGACAGGGGAAGTGTGACCCTGTTGGTACTCTTGGACATCTCAGCAGCCTTTGATACTATTGACCATGGTATCCTTCTGGAACGACTGAAAGAGCTGGGTATTGGAGGCACTGCATTGCAGTGGTTCCGGTCCTACTTCTTGGGCAGGTTCCAGATGGTGTCGCTTGGGGACAGTTGTTCAGCCAAGAGGGAGCTCAAATCTGATGTCCCTGAAGGAGCGATTCTGTCCCCAATGCTGAAGCCACTGGGTGAGATCATCTGGAGACATGGGCCAGGGTGTTATCAGTCCGCTGATGACACCCAGTTATATTTCTCTATGTCTCAGACTGAGGCAGTGACTAAGGATGGCATCTCTCCTCTCAATGCCTGTCTTGGAGCGGTAATGGACTGGATGAGGGAAAACCGACTCAAGCTGAATCCAGGTAAGACAGAGGTACTTTCTATAGGAACCCCGAATCCAGAAATTGAGTTGTGTCAGCCAGTTCTGGATGGGGTCACACTTCCCCTGAAGGATTCTGTCTGCAGCTTGGGGGTGCTCCTTGACTCGTTGCTCCATCTGACAGCCCAGGTGGATGCAATAGTCAGGAGCACCTGTTATCAGCTTCGTCTGAGACGCCAACTGCGCCCCTTCCTGGAGCCGAGGGACCTAGAAACAGTAGGACATGCACTGGTAACCTCTCAATTAGACTTCTGTAATGCGCTCTACGTTGGGGTACCCTTGTGTCAAGTTCGGAAACTTCAATTGGTACAAAACATGTCGGCCAGATTGATTACGGGAACTTCTAGGAATGACCATATAACACTGGTCTTGAAGTCCCTACACTGGTTGCCTATTAGTTTCCAGGCAAAGTACAAGGTGTTGGTGATTACCTTTAAAGCCCTACATGGCTTGGGCCCAGAATACTTGAGGGAACGCCTTCTTCCCTGTTGTCTGTCCTGCACTCTAAGGTCCTCAGAAAGAAATTTATTACAGCCAAAAAAATCTAGGTTAACATCAGTTTCCCAGAGGGCCTTTTCTACTACTGCTCCAAAATTATGGAATGACCTGCCGGAGGAGATCCATCATATCTCCACTCTGACAGCTTTTAAGAAAGTACTCAAGACGGATTTCTTCTGGCAGGCCTTTCCAAATTAGCTACCCTCCCCAGATATAGAGATATCTGCTCCCTCATCCGCCTATTCTTCCTTGCTTGCTTCTCTGCCTTTGTGGAATGTTTTTAATGTCTTTATGTTTTTAATGCTTTTAATATTTTATGCTGTTACTGTTTAATTTCCATTTTAATACTGGGGTTGGGGGGTGGAGGAGATTTAGGGTTTGATTTTATTGTTACTTTGGTATATTTTATTGTTGTGACCTGCCTGGATTCTTCGTGATTGGGTGGGCTAGAAATAAATTTTATGATGATGATGATGATGATCATCATCATCATCATCATCATCATCAGAGCTGTGGCTTCCTTGATTGACTTTATCCATCATTAATATGGTATTTTTCCTACTGCCTTCTACCTTATAAAGCATTGCTGTCTCTTCTAGTGAGTCATGCCTTCTCATGATACGTCCAAAGTACAACAGTTTCAGATTAATCATCTTGGCTTCTAATGAGAGTTCAGGCTTAATTTGTTGTCTTTTTAGCAGTTCATGATAATCACAGAACTCTTCTGCAGCATCACATTTCAAATGAGTTGATTTTCTTCCTATCCACTATACATAGAAATGGGAAATATGATGAACAATTCTGACTCTAGTATTCAGTAATAAATCTTTTTCTTTATGATCTTGTCTTCATTGTCATTGCTCCCCTTCCAAGTCCTAGTCTTCTTCTGGTTGCTTGATTGCAGTTTTCATTTTAATTTATAGCTGAGCCAAGTATGGAAAATCTGGGAGATCTTGAATTATTTCAATGTCTTCATCATCTATGATAATTAATTTTCAACTGTAAACCCACCGTTACACTTTCTTCTGTGATTTTCTTCAGTAACCATTCCAAGTCTTTGCTATTTTTTGTTAGTAATATGGTGTGATCTCTATATCTAAAATTGTTGCTGTTCCTTCCTCCTGTTTTTACACCTAATTCTTCCAAGTCTAATCCTGCTTAATGTATGATACGTTCAGTGTACAAGTTAAATGGATAGGGGAATAAAATGCAATCTTGGCTGTCCTTCTTGCCCATTGAAAACCTTACCCTTTCTCCTTATTTTGTCCTGACGATAGCATCTTATCCTAAGTACAGATTACAGGCTACATAATCAAATGTTGTAGCACACTCATTTCTTTAAGAGTGAGCCACAGTATTTCATGATCTATACAATCTGTAATCTATGAAACCCAGGCTGATTTTCTTCTGAAATTCTTTGGTTCTCTCTGTTATTCCACAAATATTTGCAATATGATCTCTGGTGCCTCTTTCTTTCCTGGACCCAGCCTGGATATAAGGCATTTCCTACTCCATATATGGTAAAAGTCTTTGTTGTAGAATTTTGAGCATCCATTGGCTTGCATGGAAGATTAATGCCGCAGTCCTGTGGTTACTGTGATCCTTGCTGTCCTCTTTCTTGGGAATTGGAATGTATATTGAACATTTCCAATCTGTGGACTATCATTTTGTTTTCCATATTTGTTGACAAATTTCAGTTAGAACTAGAATAGATATCTCTGTAGCTTGATGCAACTCTATAGGCGTACCATCTGTTCCTGGTGATTTATTCTTCCCAGTGCACTGAGTGCATCTTCCATTTCATTTCCCAAATTTCTAGGTTCATCTTCAAATGTTTCTTTTTGAAAGTGTCTGTTATCCATTCACCTCTTCTGTGTACAGTAGGCCATTGGTATCCACTGGGGTTTGGTTCAAGGAGCCCCGTGGATAACAAAATCCATGGATGCTCAAGTCCCCATTAAATACAATGGCATAGTAAAATGATGTCTTTTATAGAAAATGGCAAAATTGAGGTTTGCTTTTTAAATTTATATTGTCAAGTTGGCCACCTGATCAAGCAATGTTAATAGTTTCAGATACCTGGGGGTACATTTTTCCTATAACGCAAACTGGAAATGTCATTTAGAGGCAGCAAAACTTTTTAGCTTAGAAGACAAAAAAAGCAATACTAACCTGGTGGGCCCCATTCTAAGAATCTTTATGTCTAAAGTGCTGCCCCAGTGAATATATGGAGCAGACCTATGGACTCATGTTGCAGCAGTCAAAATAATCCAGAACAGATTCTTGAAAGAGCTGTTAGCTCCGGGAGTACCCTCTTCATTGCTAAGGCTGGAAGTGGATCTCCCTTCTATTAAGGCTAGAATGTACAAAGCAGTTATACTTCACAGAAAATGATTGATGAGCTTGCATGATTGTAATTTATCAAAACAATGTTTCTTCTTCTTCATCTCTGCGAAGCACACAAATGGGTTATTCTACGCCTGTGCAGCAATTTCAGATCCTACTGGAATCATTAGGGTAGACTTTTTGGTGGTAGCTCCGCCCACCCTCTATATAGGCTTGGCGTCTTCCCTCCCTTTCTCAGTCCCTTTTGTCCGCTGTGTGAGCAGCACAGGAACCCACTTGGAATCGCTCCTTCTTTTCGCCCTCTGTTTTGACCACGTTTTTGAATCTGACTTCTCTTTGGCTCTGACTTCTTTGGATTGTGATTTGGACTTGTCTCAGACTCTGATTTCCAGGAAAACTCAGCTTGTTTTGACCACTTTTCCTCGAATTGACCTCCAACATGTCTGCGCAGTCTTTCAGGAAATGCATAGAATGTGAGACCAACATGCCCAGCCACGATGGACACTCTTGGTGCCTCTTCTGCCTGGGCGAGGGCCATCCAACTTGCCTGCCCTCATTGTTTGGCCTTTACTCTGCAGGCCAGGAAAAACAGGGAGTCACAGTTCTACCTGTATGACCAAATCCTTAAGCCTCCAACCTCTTCTAGGGTCCCTGCCAAAACAGCTGCTTCCAAGGGCAAACCCTCATCAACGGTTTCTGGGGTCCCTGCCAAGGCTATTGCTGCTGAGGGCAAACTTAGATCTGATGTTCCTGGATCGCCAACCCCAGAGAAACAGAGGTCTTCAGGCCAGGATGCAGCCCACCACCCATCCACACCGAAGAGGAAGAAGTCTTCAGATTCTCCCAGATCTGACAAAAAACAGCACGAGGCCTCTCGGGACAAGGACAAGGATTCCTCTCACCGTACCGAGAACAAATACCATTCCTCCAAACATTTCAATCCTGACCGTCGATCCTGAACTGACGAAACTCCTCATTGTATGGTGACCTTCCCGAGGACAAGAAGCGTACATCCATGGCCATCTACGCCAAAGCCCATGCTCTGGCCTCCCATCAAATCTTGTGTGCTTGGCACTCAACGGAGACAACTGTCCAGGTCCTTGGCCCTCCGACCAAGGCATAGGTCATCCGACCTTGGCCCTCTGCCTGGCTTAGGTCATACGATTTAGCAAACAGGCCATTGAAGAGCTCCCCTTTGACTCATCAGGTCTTTTCCATAAGGAGACCGATGAGAAGCTTGACTTCAAGAAGAAGATGAGGAACACAGACTGTAAATATAGTATGCAAACCTCTTCAATTTCTTGTTCTCCTTTCTCTCAGTGCCGGCCGGGATGGCAGCGATCTTCCTACCCCCACAAACGAGGCCAAGCCAAACCAGCTCTCTGACTACCAACAACAGTGTTTCGTTCCCCAACAACAGTCTTCTTTGGGAAAACGCCAGTCAAAACAGAAATATAAACAGCCTTTCCATAAGAAGGATGCTATCAGGGCAAGTATCGCTTCTGAGAATTTCCAGCACAGTTTGCCTCTTCAACTCCCTTTCAGGATCACCTGGCCCATTTCTACCATTCTTGGGCCTCCATAGCATATTGACTCCTGGGTGCTTTCCATTGTCTGTAGGGGTTATGCCTGGAGCTTCCAGAACTCCCCCAAGGGGTACCATCCTCATCACCACTGCTCTCAGACACCCTTCTTGACGAGGTGTTATCTTTGCTTGATAAAGGGGTCTTCGAGCCCATCCCTCCATCCCGGGCCTGAAACTGCCTCTTTTCTAGATACTTTATTGTTTCCAAAGCCACAGGTGGCTTTCGTCCCATCCTGGACTTATGCTTTCTCAACTCTTCCATCACACACAAATGTTTCTGTATGGTAACCTTGGCCTCCATTCTTCCTCTCCTGCAGAAGTCAGACTGGTTCGCCACTCTAGAACTTCAGGATGCATATTTTCATGACAACATCAGGGAAGACCACCGGGACTTCCTTGCATTTTCGGTTGGTCCCAACTACTTTTGATTCTTAGTGCTCCCCTTTGGTCTATCCATGGCCCCAAGAGTTTTTACAAAGTGCATGGCAGTTATGGTGGCCTATATTCGCCAGCAACACATCGTCGTGTTTCCCTACCTCAACAATTCACTGTTTGTCGCCCCAACCAGACAGATGCTCACCATTCATCTCGAATCTGCTCTGTCGCTCCTTCAGTCCTTGGGACTCATGGTGAAATGAAAGGTCCATGCTTGTTCCAACCCAGTGGGTTCGCTTCATAGAGGCCATGTTAGATTCCTCCACATCGAGGGCCTATCTACCTCAGGACAGATTCATTAACCTCAGGTCTTCCATCCAACGCTACCTTGCCTCTAGTCAGATCACTGCCCAATCGGCTCAGGTTGCCCTCGGACACATGGCGCCCATGACGTTTGTCACTCTGTGGGCATGACTTTGAATGCGCCCCTTCCAGTGCTGGCTTCTCTCAGTCTTCAACCGTGCATTTCACCACTCTCAAAAATAGATTACCATCCCGATACTGGTGGCCCACTGTCTTCATTGGTGGCTCGATCCTCAAAATATTTCTGTGGGCATGCCTTTCATGCCTCCATGGCCTCACGCCTCTCTCATGACGGACACCTCCAGCACTGGCTGGGGAGCTCATTCCAATGGCCTCTCCATTCACGGGAGATCTCCCAAGGAAATCCAAGTCCACATCAATGCTTTGGATATGTTGCTGGTCCAAAAGCTGCTGAAGGCTTTCAGACTGGCGCTCTGGAACCAGGTTGTCCTCCTCCTGACTGACAGCACAACTGTGATGTATTACATCAATAAACAAGGTGGTACCAAGTCTCCCACCCTTCTTGAACTGACCCTGCAGATATGGAACTGGTGCATCTGGAGGAACATCACCTTACAAGCCATACATCTTCCTGGGGAAGAAAACGAGCTCGCAGGTGCATTGAGCAGAGCTCCAGACTCTTGTCACAAGTAGCAGCTCCGCCCTCACATTGGATATCTTTTCTCCCTATGCGGGACTCCGGATGTCAACCTTTTTGCCTCACATCTCAATTCTCAATGCAACCAGTTTTGCTCCAGGATCCCGTTACCTCAGTCCTGAGGGGTGTTTTCCTCTTCCACTGGTCCGTCAAGAAGTTCTACGCCTT
Source organism: Urosaurus nigricauda (assembly GCA_034509955.1). NCBI lineage: Eukaryota > Metazoa > Chordata > Lepidosauria > Squamata > Phrynosomatidae > Urosaurus > Urosaurus nigricauda. The sequence continues at coordinate 106,383,267 of JAOEGL010000005.1, read as the reverse complement.
CCCTCTGTTCCCTCTGATCACCAGAATGATAGCCTAGCTCCACACCGATCACTTGGACTCCATCCTGATCACCCCGTGGTGGCTTTGACAGCCGTGGCTCGCTCCACTTCTCCGTCTGTCCAACAACCAGTTTCGACCTCTCCGTCCCGACCACCTCATCCTCCACAACGGTCAAGTCTGTCACCCTGATGTCGTCACTCTTTGTATGGTGGCATGGAGGATCCTGCCTTGATTCACCTCTCAGTACCGGTCCGTGAGATCATCCTGGCTTCTCACAAGCCCTCCACTCAACACTCTTACGTCCTTAAGTGGGCTAAATTGTTGGCTTTCCTGTCTGGGAAAGCACTCTGTCCTGCAACAGTCACAGTTGCTGTTATTTGGGACTTCCTTAACTTTCTGGATCCAGCCTCTCCAACCCTTCTTTGAAATGCTACTTCATGGCCATTTGTGCCCGCTACCAGTTTTCTGGCTGGCCATCCTTTTTTTTTTTTTTTTTTTTTTGACCAACTGGTCAAGAAATTTCTCAAAGGACTTTCAAATTTGAAACCACCCTCTATGGCTCTGATCCTGGTCTGGGACCTCCAGCTTGTCCTGGCAGCTCTTTCTACCTCACCTTTCGAACTGATGGCTTCCTGTGAACTCAGGCTTCTCACCTGGAAGACATCCTTTCTGGTCACCTTGACCTCAGCACGAAGGGCCAGTGAATGCTGTGCCCTCTGTACCAACTTTCCTTACTTGACATTTTTCAAGGACAAAGTTGTTCTTCGATTGGACATTTCTTTTCTACCAAAGATTGTCTCCTCTTTCCATATCTCAATCAAGACAAACAAAACAAACAAACAGCTTCATTTATATACCGCTTCATACCCTTAAGGAGTGTCTAAGCGGTTTACAATTGTAAGCTATTTGCCCCCCAACAATCTGGGTACTCATTTTAGCGACCTTGGAAGGATGCAAGCCTGAGTCGAGCTTCAGCCCTTTGCTGGTCTTGAACTCGCCACCTTATGGTTTTGAGTCAGTGGCTGCAGTACAGGCATTTAACCACTGCGCCACCAGGGCTGATGTCAAGACATTGTTCTCCCAACACTAGCCCCGAATGCAACCACTGAAACTGAGTGTTGACTCCACTCTCCCGATGTCAGACGGGTGCTCGCTTGTTACCTCAACAGGACTATTCTCCCAGACTGTTCGTCTGTTATTCCAACCCCAAACTGGTACTCTCTGTCACCCCTCAATATTTTTCCAAATGGGTGATCTCCACCATTTCTCCTCTCTTATGAGATTTTTGGGAAGACTCATCCAGCTTGAATCCGAGCCCCTTCCACCAGCGCGGTAGCCTCTTTGTCTGCCTTCCTCTCCAGAATCCCTTTGGAGGACATTTGCAAGGCTGCAGTTTGATCACAACCTCTGACCTTTATCAAGCACTACAGGCTTGACACCAAACACCGACAAGAAGCAGCCTTTGGCAGAGCTGTTCTCCTTTCCAGCATCCATTGAGGTTAGTTGACACCTGTCAGTAATTGACAAACACACTGTTTTTCTGATTTATGTCTTTATTGTCAGGACACTCCCTCCTCTAGGAGGTGACCAGCTTGTCAGTCTAACCCATTTGTGTGCTTTGCAGACCACGAAAAAGAAGGACAGGTTGCTTACCTGTAACTGTGGTTCTTTGAGTGGTCATCTGCGAATCCAGACAAATCCCGCCTATCCCCCCCTCTGTTGTGTCTTCCCTCTTTCTCATCTGCTTCACAGCGGACATTGTTTGGAACTGAGAAAGGGCAGAAAGACGCCAAGCCTACATTGAGGGTGGGGGGAAGATACTGCCAAAAAGTCTTCCCGAGTGATTCCAATAGGATCTGAAATTGCTGTACAGAAGCAGAATAAACTATTTGTGTGGATTTGCAGATGGCCACTCAAAGAACCACAGTTACAGGCAAGCAACCTGTCATTTACTGAGCAACTTGCTAAGGGTGGATGGGCCCAGTTTTGGGTAACATTGTCCCTTTCCTATTTTGAAAATGTCCAGATTCTACCATTCATAAGGACAAATACTCTATCAGAGGTAGGATTTTTGAGTTGGATTCCTCTGAAAATATGCTTGCCAGTCAACAGCAAGTGTTCTCTCCATGGTACAGCCAAATAAAGAGGAAACAGTATTTCCAACAGTTTTCCAAGACAACTTCCGTTGTTCTGAGAAAAGCCTTTACTGCCCACCGTTTTCAGATAATGCCTTCAACTCATTTAGAGGAAAAGTATAAAGGGATTCCTTACACACAGCATTTTTGTATTTGTGGTTCTCAGGAGGTGGCAGACCTAGGTCCCTATACAATGGGCAGTGCAAAAGATAATCATGATTCTATGATTCTGTGATTATCTTTTACACTCTTCATTGTATAGGGACCCCAGGAACGATTTCCTGGGAGACCTTTTGAAAGTGAGGGCAGGTTGAACAGTACCTGATATTATTTGTGATTTGTTGGTAGAGCACTCCAAATCTATTATGCTTAAGGTGGCCACCTTTGCAGTAGCAGCCCAAAAGATACACTGCAAGTTTCTAAAAAACATCAGCAGTGAACTGCAAAGGAGACCAGTTGCTGTAGCCCTATTGGTGACCTGGCATTTTTCCTGAAATTTTAATTGATTTAATTCCTGTATTCTCCTTGCAATTTATAGATACTTATAGAATCATAGAATCATAGAGTTGGAAGAGACCACGGGCCATCCAGTCCAACCCCCTGCCATGCAAGAACTCTCCATCAAAGCATCCCCGACAGATGGCCATCCAGCCTCTGCTTAAAGACCTCCAAGGACGGAGACTCCACTACACTCCGAGGGAGTGTGTTCCTTACTGTCAGGAAGTTCCTCCTAATGTTGAGGTGGAATCTCTTTTCCTGCAGTTTGCATCCATTGTTCTGTGTTCTAGTCTCTGCCGCAGCAGAAAACAAGCTTGCTCCCTCCTCAATATGACATCCTTTCAAATATTTGAACAGGGCTGTCATATCATCTCTTGACCTTCTCTTCTCCAGGCTAAACATCCCCAGTTCCCTAAGGCGGTCCTCATAGGGCATGGTTTCCAGTCCCTTCACCATCTTAGTTGCCCTCCTTTGGACACGCTCCAGTTTCTGCACATCCTTTTTGAATTGTGGTGCCCAGAACTGGACACAGTATTCCAGGTGGGGCCTGACCAATGCAGAATAGAGTGGCACTATTACTTCCCTTGATCTAGATGCTATACTTCTATTGATGCATCCTAGAATAGCATTGGCCTTTTTAGCTGCCGCATCGCACTGTTGACTCATGTTCAACTTATGGTCTACTTGAACTCCTAGATCCCTTTCACACATAGTTTCATTCAGCCAGATGTCCCCCATCCTATATCTGCATTTCATTTTTATGCCCTAAGTGCAGTACCTTGCATTTCTCTGCATTGAATTTCATTTTGTTAGCGTTGTCCCAGTTTTCTAATCTATTCAGGTCATTTTGAATTTCAATCCTGTCTTCTGGAGTATTGGCTACTCCTCCTAATCTGGTGTCATCTGCAAATTTGATAAGTATGCCCCCAATTCTGTCATCCAAGTCATTAATAAAGATATTGAATAGCACTGGGCCCAGGACAGAACCCTGTGGCACCCCACTGGTCACTTCTCTCCAGGATGAAAAGGAGCCATTGTTCAGCACCCTTTGGGTGCGGCCAGTCAACCAGTTACAAATCCATGTAACGGTTACCTTGTCTAGTCCACATTTTGCAAACCTGTTTGCAAGAATGTCATGGGGAACCTTGTCAAAGGCCTTACTGAAATCAAGATATACTATATCCACAGCATTCCCTTCATCTACCAATCCGCTCTTTGGCGTAGCGTGGCGGGATTAAAAGCCTTGCAATGTCAAAATCCTTCTTGAATTGTATTGAACACCCTTTAGGTTTGGTCAGTCAACCAGTTACATACTATATCCACAGCATTCCCTTCATCTACCAAGCTGGTAATTTTATCAAAAAAAAAAGAGATCAGATTTCTCTGGCAGGACTTGTTTCTCTGAAACCCATGTTGGCTTTTTGTGATTATGGCATTCCCTTCTAAATGTTCACAGACTCTCTGCTTTATGATCTGTTCTAGAATCTTTCCTGGTATTGATGTCAGACTAACTGGACGATAATTGTTGGGATCCTCTTTTTTTCCCTTTTTGAAGATGGGGACAACGTTTGCCCTCCTCCAGTCTCCTGGGACTTCTCCTGTTCTCCAGGAGTTCTCAAAGATTATTGCCGGTGGCTCTGATATTACATTTGCCAGTTCTTTTAATACCCTTGGATGTAGTTCAACTGGCCCTGAAGACTTATATTCATTCAGGTTAACCAAGTATTCCTGTACTATCTCATTACTTATTCTGTGCTGAAATTCCCCTATTCTGTCTTCTTCCCCATTATCCTTAGGTTGAGCACCTTTTGCCTTTTCTGAGAAGACTGAAGCAAAGAAGGTGTTGAGTAATTCTGCCTTTTCTCTGTCCCCTGTTAGCATTTTGCCATCTTCTGCACGCAGTGGCCCTACCGTTTCTTTCCTCTGCCTTTTGCTTCGGACATACCCAAAAAAGCCCTTTTTATTGTTCCTAACCTCTCTAGCAAGCCTGAGTTCATTCTGCGCTTTAGCTTTTCTGACTTTACCTCTACATGTGCTGGCTATCTGAATTCCTCTTTGGTGATTTCCTCATTTTTCCATTTCTTATACATGTTCTGTTTAAGGCTTATCTCAGTTGAAAGTTCCTTAGTCATCCATCCTGGCTTCTTGAGACACCTCCCATTTTTCTTCCTCATTGGAACTGTATGAAATTGTGCCTTCAGTATCTCCCTTTTGAGAAACTCCCATCCATCTTGAACTCCCTTCTCTTTTAGTTTTCCTGACCATGGGATCACCCCCCCCCCCCCGTATTTCTCTAAGTTTATTGAAATCAGCTCTCCTAAAGTCTAGAATGCATGTCTGACTATGCCTGGCTTCCCCTTTCCACTGTATAACAAACTCCAGGAGAACATGGTCACTTCCTCCTAAGGATCCAACCACTTGCACTCCATTGACTAGTTCATCCCTGTTGGTTAAGATCAGATCTAAAATAGCTGATCCCCTTGTTGCCTCTTCCACCTTTTGGACAATGAAATTGTCTTGCAGGCAAGTGAGGAATTTGCTCGACCTTGAGGATTTGGCTGAGTTTGAATTCCAGCACATATCCGGATAGTTGAAGTCCCCCATCCCCTACATCTCTCCTTTCTGAGTGTGTGGTCATCTGTTCTAGAAAGGCATCGTCCAATTCCTCCGTCTGACTTGGAGGTCTGTAGTAGACTCCCACAGTAACATCCCTGTTGTTTCTCTCTCCTTTAATTTTTATCCAGATGCTCTCCACTTGGCCTCCAGTACTGATGTCCTGGATCTCTTCACATATATCCCTGACATATAATGCTATTCCTCCTCCTTTCATGTTTGGCCTGTTTCTCTTGAAAAGGTTATATCCCTCTATTTCTACATTCCAATCATGTATAACAAACTCCACCAGGTTTGATGCCTATTATATAATATTTGCTTTGCTGTGCTAGGGGTTCTAGGTCATCCTGTTTATTTCCCATACTCTGTGCATTAGTGTAGAGACATCTAAGAACATGTGTTCCCTTTACTTGCTGCCTGTTCAAATTTTTTTGCTTCCCACTGTTGGGTCTTTGCACTGTTTGCCTTGTTCCCTCTATGTCAATTTGACTATTCCTCCAGCCCTTTTGCCTTCCAGAATAATGTCTCCCTCCCCCATATAACTCAGTTTAAAGCCCTCCTGATCAGATTTTTGTGACTACTGGCAAAAATGTTTTTGCCAACTATCTGGTAAACATGCTGGTTGTAGTTTTATAATTTTCCTGCAGCACTTTTGTAATATTTTGTAATGGACATTGTGCCATAGACAAATAAATGTGATGATGATTTTCAAGCTGTGGCTGGTTGAATCTGTGGATAAAGAATTCATGGCTGTGCAGGGCCAAATGTAATTCTTCAGTACATTGTTTTCATTTTCTTTTTAGTCGTACTTGCTCGTGTAATGTGTTCCCTTGCACTTTATATGTTCCCCATTCTTGGTTTAAATTTGCATTTGATTTTTTGGATCATTCTCTTGTTCCTTTTTAATCACCTTCTATTTATCTGCATTGATTGTTACAGTAGTTGTCTTTTTCTTCTTCGTGGTCTCTGTGCCTCACACAATAGGGTTTGCGCCTGCGCAGAAGCTCCATCCGGAATGCTGAAAAGCTGAGCAGATTGGCAGGAGCCCCGCCCCTCCCATTCCCTGAGCATGCTCAATCCCGCCAATCTAGCTCCTCCTTCAGTTCTCTTTCGTCCGCCGCAAGAGTAACATCTCCTCCGGAGTGCTCTCCCTGCGACGAAAGCTGAGTAGATCAGACTCTTGTATTTTATTTTATTTTATTTTATTTTTGTTACTTTAGTTTTAATTGTTTTACTCCCGATTTTCCTTCAGCTGCCCCTTTTTGTTCGGAACTCGAGGTTTTTGACCCGGACGGGCCCCTCACGATCGGACCGGCCTCTTATGGCCGCCCCCTTCAAAAAATGTTCCGAATGTGGCGGTAAAATCCCGGTTGTGGATGGACACTCGTGCATTTTCTGCTTAGGCAGTTCCCACATCCCGGAGAAATGCAAGCATTGCAAGGCTTTTAATCCCGCCACGCTACGCCAAAGAGCGGATCGGCTCAAGGCCCACTTGTGGGAGAAGGTATCCCACACTTCGGAGTCGTCTACGGACCCCTTGGGACGCCTTCCCATCTCTAAGTTCCCGAGAATTCCGAAAATCAAGAAACCGACGGTGACTTCGACATCGACGGAGGTCCCCTCGACTTCGACTTCGACATCATCTACCATGTCTTGCCCCGAAGGGCAACACAAGGAGCATAGGAAACGGTCGTCTTCCACCGAGCTGGATAAGCCGAGATCGAAGAAACATAAGCACAAGGAGGTCCTTACTTCGGTTGCCTCGGCCACCGCCCAGGCAGACCTGGCCATGTCCTTTCTTAGACAGCCTTCGGCCATTGACCTCTCTGTCCCGGCCCCGGTCACTGTACTAGACTCAGCGCTGGAGACCTTGGAACCCGCATTTCAGCCTGCACCTACCCAGGTCCTCGCCCCTACGGGGACGGTCTCGACCTCGGTTTCGACGGTTTCGCCTATTTTGGCACCGACTTCTCTACCACCAAAGGAAATCTTAGCCTCTTCGGAGTGCATTTACAGGCTGCGGTTCCCATCTCCTCCACCCCGGAAGTCTCCGGAACCGTTCGAGGAGCACTACTTCGACTCGCCCCACTCGTCGGCCTCCTTTCTGGCTCGACATCGGGCAGAATCCTATTGGAGAGAGCGCCATCCATCCTACCACTCCTACTCTCCTTCGTGACCTCCACATTGAGGACTTCTCATGGTCTCGTTCTCGATCTTGATCTCCTTCTCGGTCCCGAGCCGAATACAGGGCCATATCGCCCCCGCTGGCCTCGACAGCCACGGTGTCGAAACCTCCGGAATCGAGCGCCATTATGACTGCTGCGGCTTCGGCTACGATCACCACTTCGACATCGACAGCCTCCGCTCCGATCAGTTATGCGGATGCCTCAATGTCGACGTTTCTTACGGCACCGGTACAGCCTTATGTGGATCCGCATCTGCCAGCCTCCCAGTCTATGGAGGAATCCACGGGGGAAACGGACAACCGTCCTGAGTCTCCACAGCCTGCCATTTCCTCTCCTAACAAGGAAGTTGAGGACCAGGCTCCTGGCTCACCTGTTGAGGACCTCCACCTGTTTACGGGAATTGTTGACAGGATGGCGAGAGCGGTAGGCCTACAAACCGCGCAGACGGTCCAGCCTCCCAGGGATCCCATCGATGGCCTCGTGGTGCGTCCCAAGCAACCTGCTGTTATTCCATTCTTGCCTTCTTTTTCTGATATCATGGTGGCTTCATGGAACAAGCCAGCCTCAACACCACCTGCTTCTAAGAAGCTTGACTCTTTGTACCGGGTGCAATCTGATACAGCCCCGTTTCTGTTCACCCATCCAGCTCCTAATTCTCTGGTGGTGGAATCTACTTGTAAGTCTACCGGCAAGTCCCACTCTGGCCCTGTGGATAAGGATGGCAGGAGAATGGACATCTTTGGTCGCCGTTTCTACTCCTCTGCAGCCTTGACAGCGAAAGTGGCCAACATGCAGGGTTGCATGGCTGGCTATCAGAGGTTTCTGTGGGATCGCATGACTGCTTTTATCCCTTATATGCCTCAGGCACAACAGGAAGCGGCTCAAGAGTTTTATGTGGAGGCACTCTCCCTCATTGCGCAAGAGGTGCACTCAGCTAGACATGTTGTAGACTGTTCTGCGAAAGTCATGGCCGGTGCGGTGGCACTCCGCCGTTTTGCTTGGCTGAGGTCAACCTCCCTGTCTGAGGAAGCTAAGTCAAAGATTGAAGATCTTCCCTTTGACGGTGAGGGTCTGTTTGCTGCTAAGACCGACGAATCCCTTGACACCATGGCCAAGGCTCGTCTGAATGGAAAGAGACTTGGGCTGACAACTAGCAAGCCCCCATCTGGTCGCACCTGGCGCCAGAGGCCATACGAACCTGGATTCACTCGTTCTCGTTCTGCTCCGTTCTCCACCTATAGGACCCAGCCCTATGTTAGGAGGCCTTATAGAGAGCCACAGCAGCAGCAACAACAACAGCAACAACAAAGGCAAAGCCAGCAATGTCAACAGCAACAGCCTTCTAGGAAGCCACCCTCCAAGTCTTACTTTTGACGGGCCTTTGGAGGCGACACCCAACTTTCTGCTGCCAGTCACCCTTTCCTCAGTCCCCAGACTTCGCCATTTTTTCGAGAGCTGGTCCAAGATCACCACCGACTCCTGGGTGCTTACCATCATCCGCCTGGGGTACGCCATAGAGTTCTCAAGTATTCCGCCAAATGGCGTTTTCTGTTCCACTCCCTCCTCTCCTCCTCTTCTGGAGGAGATTTCCTCCCTTCTCGACAAAGGAGCCATCCAACGTGTTCCACCGTGCTACAAGAACCAAGGCTTCTACTTCAGGTACTTCACAGTTCCGAAGAGAGGAGGAGGTCTCCGTCCTATCTTGGACCTGAGAGGCGTCAACTCACATCATGCCTCACAAGTTCAAGATGGTGACCCTGCAATCCATCCTACCGTTTTTGCATCGAGGAGACTGGATTGCATCCATAAACCTAAAGGATGCTTACTTTCACATCAGTATCCGGCCGCACCACTGGAAGTATCTCCGCTTCACCGTAGATGGAGATCTCTATCAATATACCGTTCTTCCTTTTGGCCTCTCCACCGCTCCTCGAGTATTCACAAAGTGTATGGCAGTGGTCATCTCTCACCTCCGTCTCCAAGGAATAAAGATCTTCCCTTACCTCGACGACTGGCTTCTGGTGTTGTCCTCCAAGGCACAACTTTACAAAGACGTCCAGTACACTTTGGACCTCTTGGCCGACTTGGGACTCAAAGTCAACCTGCCCAAATCCGTTCTCCACCCCGTGAGGGTGATAGACTATATAGGCACTTCCCTGGACTCTGTAATGGGCCGGGCCTATCTGCCCACCAGACGGGCGGAAGCCCTTTGGGAACAGCTGCGATCCGTCCTTCGCACTCACCGTCCATCTGCAAAGGACATCCAGAGATTGCTGGGCCACCTGGCCTCAACCACAGCGGTGACCTACCTGGTTCGTCTCAGGCTCAGGCCTCTCCAAGCTTGGTTCCTGGCTTCCTTCGATCACCTGAGGGACAATCCGTCCAAGAGACTCTCGTTGCCACCTCATATCAGAGACTCTCTCATGTGGTGGATGTCTCCCTCCAACATCCTCAAGGGGATGCCCTTCCAGATGCCAGAACCATCCAGGATGGTCACTACAGACGCGTCCATGTCAGGATGGGGCGCACATCTCAACGGCTTGTGTGTACAAGGACAGTGGTCTGCACAGGAGGCAGAACTGCACATCAATGCCTTGGAACTGTTGGCAGTCATCAAAGCCTTCAGGGCATTCAAAAACCATCTCCTCCACAGAGTTGTGCAGGTAGTATCAGACAACACAACCACTGTCTGGTACATCAACAAGCAAGGAGGAACTCACTCTCCAGTCCTCTTGCGTCTCTCCCAGCAGCTGTGGACGTGGTGCCATCATCACTCCATTCATCTAGTAGCTATTCACTTGGCCGGAAAGGACAATGTGCTGCCAGACTCCCTCAGCAGGGACAAGGTGCTCCAGCACGAATGGACTCTGTTGAGTTCAGCCTTCAATCTTCTGACGTCTCGTTGGGGAACCCCCTTGGTGGACCTGTTTGCCACCCCGGTGAATGCCCAATGCAGGACATTCTGCACCAGAGCGGGCAAAGGACGAGGATCCATGGGGGACGCCTTCCTTTGCAGTTGGAGTCGGAAACTCCTGTATGCCTTCCCGCCCTTTCCTCTGATCTCCAGGACGGTGGCCAAGATGGCCAGGGATGGGTCCAACACCATACTGCTGACTCCATTCTGGCCGAGGCAACCTTGGTTCACTCCTCTTCTTCACCTGGCCAAAGGTCAATACTTCCACCTGCCGAAGTGGCCCAACCTTTTGTCTCACTCCAATGGAGCGGTCCTACACCCAGACCTAGTCAACCTACGGATGACGGCGTGGAGGATCCAGCCATAGAGTCTCCTGACCTGCTTAGGGTCCTGTCTGCCTCGAGAAAGGACTCCACCAAGAGGTTCTATGCTTATAAATGGAAGCGTTTCTGTGCCTTCACGGAGGCTAGATCTGAACTTTCCTCACCTGTGAGCCTTAGTACAGTTTTGCACTTTCTGCTGCATCTCAGGGATCAAGGCCTAGCCTTCTCCTCCCTCAAGGTCTACCTGTCAGCTATTGTAGCCAACCAGCCACCTGGCTCAAGATCAGCTCGCCTCTTCACGTCACCTACGTTGAAGAGGTTCTTCAAAGGACTGCATCACCTTTATCCACCGTTGCCACCATTGGCCCCGGCCTGGTCTCTCTCTTTAGTGCTCACGCAGCTCACGAGACCTCCCTTTGAGCCCCTGGGCTCTGCTTCCTTGAGACTCCTTACACTCAAAGTGTCTTTTCGTGTGGCCATAACTTCAGCCAGACGTGCTTCTGAGCTGACGGCCCTACGCTCGGACGAGCCCTACTTGACTTTTCATAGGGACAAGGTGGTCCTGAGACCGGACATTTCCTTCCTCCCTAAAGTGGTTTCTCCGTTTCATCTCTCCCAGGAGATTGTGCTTCCTAACTTTTACCCAGATCCTTCCTCGCCTCTGGAAAAGACTATGCACACCCTGGATGTTCGCTGTGCTTTGGCTTTTTATGTTCAGCATTCTCAGGAGTTCAGATTATCCAATAAGTTGTTTGTTTGCTATGGTGGTGCCAGGAAAGGCAACCCAGTTTCGTCACAGAGGTTTGCAAAGTGGATTGCTCAAACCATTGCCTTGGCCTATGAACTGGCTCAACGCCCTCTTCCGGTTGGTGTCCGTGCCCATTCAACCAGGGCTACGGCTTCATCTGCTGCCTTTCTCAGAGGTGTTCCCCTGCCAGAGGTCTGCAAGGCGGCCACGTGGTCACAGCCATCCACGTTTGTTCGGCATTACCGGTTGGATTCCAGATCCCGGAGAGATGCCAGTTTTGGTTGTGCTGTTCTTTCTTCTATTCTGCAGTGACCTTCCCACCTCCACAGGTAAGCTTTTTAGTCACCCTATTGTGTGAGGCACAGAGACCACAAAGAAGAAGTACAGGTTGCTTACCTGTAACTGTGTTTCTTCGAGTGGTCATCTGTGCCCTCACACAAATCCCGCCCTACCTCCCCTCGGTCAGGTCCCTGCCTTTTTGCAGCGGACTTGAACTGAAGGAGGAGCTAGATTGGCAGGATTGGGCATGCTCAGGGAATGGGAGGGGTGGGGCTACTGCCAATCTGCTCAGCTTTTCAGCATTCCGGATGGAGCTTCTGCGCAGGCGCAAACCCTATTGTGTGAGGGCACAGATGACCACTCGAAGAAACACAGTTACAGGTAAGCAACCTTTTGTCACCTTTTACTTTTGCTTACTATCTGTCCTTAACTGCTTGAAGAGCAGTTATCATTCATCCATTGAGGCATTTCTTTCTTTTTGGTTGTAGAGAGTATCTTTTTGCATTCCTTCCTGATAATATCTCTGGCTTCAGACCAGAGTTCTTGTGATTCCAGGTCAATTATGCTTAATAGTGAAAATGTATTTTTACATTATCTTTAAATTCTATAGGTATGTTCTTCTGGTTATATTTTGGCATGATGATTAGTTTAAGTGTTCTTCTTTAGATTTAGTCTAATTTTCAATATTAGCATCTCATGGTCTGTGCCACGGTCTGCTCCTGGTTTTGTGTTTTCAGAGAGAATGGAATTTCTCCATCTTGTGTTTCCAGTTATGTAGTTTATTTGCTTTCTATTTTGACCATCTTGTGATGTTCATGTATACAGTAACCTCTTCGGTTACTTGAAGAATGTGTTTGCAATGAACAAAGTGTTGTCCTCACAAAGTCCAATCTGCTGTTATTCTGCTTCATTTCGTGATCCTAGAGCAAATTTCCCTGCAATCTTTGCTTCTGCTCTGTTTCCTGATTTTGCAATCCAATCACCTGTGATTAACAAGTCTTTTTATGTGTGATTTTCCTGGACTGCAGTATACAATCTCAATTTCCTCTTCTTCTGCCTCTGTATTTGGAGCATAAAATTGGATTAAAGGTATTGATAGGTGATTTTTCCTGAAGTGTTACTGATATTATTTGGTCAGACTTTGTGTTACAGATTTTGAGGGCTTTTGCTATATTTTTCCTCACTGTTATAATCTAGTGTCATCTAGTTTGAATCATTGCTTTAGTAACTTGGCTAGCTGTATTTGATTTAATTTCCACATCAATTGTTTTAAATATTTTAATATGCTTTTTGGGAAGATATATCCAAAGAAGTTCACAATAATTTCAGTATAAATTGTAATAAAACCACATATACGAGGAGGTAGCCAAAAGTTTTAATGATCATCTTTTTTAAAAATTGACAGAAAGTTTATTTTGATTTGTAGTTGTTAACTTACCTCTATGTAGTCACTATCTAGATTTATACATTTTTCCCAGCGTATCTTGACCCTCCGAATACCTGATATTGTAGAAGCCTGCAGATTGTGCCTGATGAGGATTTTACACTTTAGTCACTTCTGGCACAGCCAGTCAAATAAATAAATAAATAAAGGATGCAATGAGCTGATTTTCTCAGCAACATGCACTTAGGGACCAATGATGACACTGATAGAATTTCATCAACATGCCATAATAACTTCCGAGTGATAAGTATTACTTTACGATACCCCCTCGTAAGGCGCAATCTACAGACTTCTACACTATCAGGTATTCGGAGGGTCAAGATACGCTGGGAAAAATGTATAAATCTAGATAGTGACTACATAGAGATAAGTTAACAACCAACTTTCTGTCAATTTTTTAAAAAGGTGATCATTCTTTTGGATACCCCCTCATAAAAACCAAAATAAATGTGATAGAATCTTAGAGGTGGAAGAGGCTGCAAAGGCCATCCAGTCCAACCCTTTTCGTGTAGGAAAACACAAAGCGGTCTGATGTATCCTGATGGCAGGGATTTGAACTAGATGGCTCTTGTAGCCCCTTCTTACTCTCTGATTCTGTGTTTCAATGATTCTGTCTTAAATATTAGAATTTGGAAAGTTGATTCATTAGCACAAACACTATGCCAGGGAATGATGGGAGTCCAGAACATTTGGGAACTATTGGGTTGGGGGAGGCTGTACCAAAGAATAGGATCTCATCTGGCAACCTTTTCAATTCAGTTGGTCACTCATGGCATCTCTGTCCCCCCCCCCACTCCTGCCAGAATGCATACATTTTGCTCATTTTTCAAATGCTTAGTTTGCTGATGATTAATAAAGAGTGATTTAGAGGACATTGATTCACAGCAAATGCAGCAATAAGTGGACAAAAGTGAATTTTCAGTCTGAAATTTGAGACACTCTGAGCATATTGCAGAATATTTTTTCTGTACAAGTGAATCACTCTTCTTTTCTGTTGCCCCCACTCCCGCTCAGGAAGTGTAGTCTTCAAAGATCAGTGGTAGAGCATAGGTTTCGCATGCAGAATGGAACCAGGGATCCCAAATCAGTCAGTCTTCAGTCTTCTCAGGAAAGGCAAAGGGTGCCCAACCTAAGGATGATGGGGCAGAGGACAGAATAGGGGAATTTCAGCACAGAATAAGTAAAGAAACAGTACAGGAATACCTGGTTAATCTAAATGAATATAAGTCTCCAGGACCAGATGAACTACATCCTAGGGTATTAAAAGAACTGGCAAATGTAATATCGGAACCAATGGCAATCATCTTTGAGAACTCCTGGAGAACAGGAGAAGTCCCTGCAGACTGGAGGAGGGCAAATGTTGTCCCAATCTTCAAAAAGGGGAAAAAAGAGGATCCCAACAATTATCGTCCGGTTAGTCTGACATCAATACCAGGAAAGATTCTGGAGCAGATCATTAAGCAGAGAGTCTGTGAATATCTGGAAGATAATTCCATAATCTCAAAAAGCCAACATGGGTTTCAGAGAAACAAGTCATGCCAGACAAATCTGATCTCTTTTTTTTTGATAAAATTACCAGCTTGGTAGATGAAGGGAATGCTGTGGATATAGTATATCTTGACTTCAGTAAGGCATTTGACAAGGTTTCTCATGACATCCTTGCAAACAAGCTTGTAAAATGTGGACTAGACAAGGTAACCGTTACATGGATTTGTAACTGGTTGACTGACCGAACCCAAAGGGTGCTCAACAATGGTTCCTTTTCATCCTGGAGAGAAGTGACAAGTGGGGTGCCACAGGGTTCTGTCCTGGGCCAAGTGCTATTCAACATCTTTATTAATGACTTGGATGACAGTATTGAGAGCCTAGTTATCAAATTTGCAGATGACACCAAATTGGGAGGAGTAGCTAATACCCCAAAGGACAGGATCAAAATTCAAAATGACCTGAATAGACTAGAAAGTGGGCCAAAGCTAACAAAATGAAATTTAACACAGAGAAATGTAAGGTCCTACATGTAGGGCGGAAAAATGAAATGCACAGATATAGGATGGGGGACACCTGGCTGAATGTGACAACATGTGAAAGGGATCTAGGAGTCCAAGTAGACCACAAGTTGAACATGAGTCAACAGTGTGATGCAGCAGCTAAAAAGGCCAATGCAATTTTAGGTTGCATCAATAGAAGTATAGTGTCTAGATCAAGGGAAGTAATAGTGCCACTCTATTCTGCATTGGTCAGGCCCCACCTGGAATACTGTGTCCAGTTCTGGGCACCACAATTCAAAAAGGATGTGCAGAAACTGGAGCGTGTCCAAAGGAGGGCGACTAAAATGGTGAAGGGTCTGGAAACCTTGCCCTATGAAGAACGCCTTAGGGAGCTGGGGATGTTTAGCCTGGAGAAGAGAAGGTTGAGAGGTGATATGATCGCCCTGTTTAAATACTTGAAGGGATGTCACATTGAGGAGGGAGCAAGCTTGTTTTCTGCTGCTCCAGAGAACAGGACTCGGAACAATGGATGCAAACTGCAGGAAAAAAGATTCCACCTCAACATTAGGAGGAACTTCCTGACAGTAAGAGCTGTTCGACAGTGGAACACACTCCCTCGGAGGGTGGTGGAGTCTCCTTCCTTGGAGGTTTTTAAGCAGAGACTGGATGGCCATCTGTCGGGTATGCTTTGATTTGGAGTTCCTGCACGGCAGGGGGTTGGACTGGATGGCCCTTGTGGTCTCTTCCAACTCTAAATTTCTATGATTCTATGATTCTAAATACAATATGGAAAATTGCACTTTTAATGATCAGGTATCTCACAAGCACAATCTTCTCTGCACCCATATCACCTTAACTGTACAATTAAAGGGGGTAGTTAAGAAGAAAGAAGAGAATGAGTTGGCAAAAAGAATGAAAAGGGTGAGGAGAAGGAGAAAGGCAGGGAGAAGTGACAAGAGAAAGAAATGGGAGATAGGGTTGTGGAAAAGTTTTCAGTTATCCAAAAACCTAGCACGGTGTGTAAAATACACTAAAAATTGTGGCTCACCCCAAATAAAATACTGTATATTCTCATGTATGCCTAGAAATTTTAGTTTAAAAAATTGACTAAAATACCTGGGTTGACCTCTACATGCATCAATGTAAGTACAGTCATCCCTTGCTAGCCATTCTAGACCCCCCCCCACCCACAGATAGTAAAAAATGCAGATGCTCAAATGTATTGTTTTCAATGGCATGTTCAAATCCGCATATGGCAAGTCCACAGTTGGCATGAGCAAACTGTGCTGTGTTTTAACTCTTATCAAAAAAAGGAACTATACCCTTTTTCAGTAGAATGGCAAAATGTGAGAGTTTAGGCCCTGTACCCACTGGCCATTAAGGCTAGCAAGGGGGCAGAGTTAGGGTGTAGCGTCCTCATGATGCACGCCTGACTCCGCTCCCAGGACGCCGTGATGCCGGGCACTGCTCCACACAGCATGTAGTGTCATGGCGCTCTTCCAGTGCTGTGTCCATATGCTTTTTGTGGCTCCTTTTTGTACCCTTGAAAGGTCGGATTGGCTCTGCACTGTGAGGTTGCCACAGCCCTGATCCAGTTTGTAAAGGGGCGGCGGAATGCCGCCCCTTAAGGGCTGTATGTACAGTCCCTAAGTCTGTTCCAGGAATCATAGAGTTGGAAGAGACCACAAGGCCCATCCAGTCCAACCCCCTGCCATGCAGGAACTAGTACTTAAAAACAGCACCAACTCCCTCTACGTTGCCTGCTTTGCTGCCTCTGACCATTTTAAATGCCTGGATAGGAAGTTGGCCATGGTGGTAACTCTTTGGTGCTTCCCCTCAAAGGAGTACTGAGAAGAACCAGACTCTGAAGGATTTGAATAAGACATTTGTGTATAGCTTTTCTAGGTTAATCAGGCAAAGTTATCACATTACAGTTAAAGACTGTAAATCACTTCTAACACTGCTATTGTTTTGGTTCCAAACCTGCCCTTGACATATAGACTGGCACTTTGGGTGGGATGAGGGCTGAGCATCTGCACACTCCAAGCCCTTACCATGTCACCTGTGCACCATTTTGGCACGCACCCTTCTAGATGGCACATCCGACGCAGTGCCTAAGTTGCAACACAAGAAGGCGTGTCATCATGGCACATCAGCACATCTATTACGCCCTTTCTGGGGCTCAAGAAGTAGCTTCTTGGGGCGGCTCCTTTTGCTGCTGGCACCAATCTAGGGCAAAAAGGGGTGGCCGTCCCACTGCCCATCTGTACAGCCCCATAGTCACCATTTCCTTTGCTCATCCTTTTTGGCATGTGTGCTTTTCCTTAGCCTTGCCTGTGCCTGGTTGCCTCCCCCACATATTGCACAGCCACAATTTACCTTAGTTTCCTTCTCATCTATCCAGTCTTTAGGGTGTGCACAAACAGTTATGCCCACCAGAATTTTGTATGTTTTTTTTTTTTTTTTGGAATGGTTTTCTTTTGCTTATGTCATTTACATTCTTTGTTACTTGCTCCCAATTTTTCCTTGACTCAGCCACAGGACATATCAGAATTTCTTGTTTTGGTTCCAAACCTGCCCTTGACATGTACATGAGGTTGATTTATAGACACGTCTGTTTGGTAATGTATACCATACAATAATGAAAAGTAAAATCAGTCCAGAATAAAATCACTGAGTGGAGGGGGTGGGCTACGAAAAAGAATCCACTGCATCCCCAGAATAGAATTTTCTGAAATGCTCCCCAAAATATTATATAATAATTTTATATTATACTACGGTATACAATAGAATGCAGTCCGGAACATAATCAGTAGAGGACAAGTTACTGAAAAGTATCACAATGTATACTCTCAGGAAAGGCTCCCAAGATGTCAGGGGAGGGGGCACATTCTGAAAAGGCCTTGGCTGCTTGAAGGTCTTGGTCCCCTTCTTATCAGACAAATCACTACCCAACCCCTATTCTCTTCTTTTCTTTCTGAAAGAAAAGGCAGGCCATGCCATCCAGGCCTTGCTTGAAGAAGAGCCCCCCCCCCCAACCCGGACAAACTCCATCCAGCCTGGGAGGGACTGAAAGAAAAGGCAGGCCAATGCCATCCAGACCTGCCTCCCCCCAATCCATCTGCCTTGGTCCTGTGGACCTGGACCTGATTCCCTTCCACCATTCCCCATCATCATTCCCTTCTCCTTTTGCATCGTATCTTTTTTAGATTGTAAACCGAGGGCAGGGAACCGTCTAATTCAAATGATTGTATGTACAGGGCTGTGTAAATTTACAGCGCTATATAAATAAAACATAATAATAATAATAATAATAATAATAATTCCAAGACACTCTTTCTCCCCCCTTGTTTTCAAATTTTTTCCTTATTTCTTTCCAAACTTAGCTGTTCTTTTTGCTCTACAAACCCAGCTATCTGACCTGGGCACCAGAAAGTTCTTTTTCTACTCCTCCCTCCTGTCTTCTCAAAGAAACCATCAGATCATTCTGTCTAACAAAAGAGTCATGTGACCAATTTCCTCCAATTCTAGCAATTTCTGGGCCTACCTGTTTTAATGAATGTGACAGAGGAGGAAGAATCCACCTAACAAATTATAATCACCTACTGTATATACTTAACTAGGAGTCTAAAAATTTATGCCCCAAAATTTGACCCCAAAATCTCAGGTTGATTTATTTACAGGTCACTGTGGTAATCTGATAGCAGCTCTTTCGGATTTCCCCATGCAGTGCGAAGAGGAGTTTATTTTTCTCTGGAGCCAAGCAGAAAGAGTCCTGGGTGGCTGATATTGCTGTTTGTTTAAGAGTCCCTTCCACCCGAGCTGGTTGAAACAAAAGCTGAAACAATGAACCAAAAAGCCTCAATGAGAGTCTCTCTAGCCATACATACACTGAAGGAGCCCCCATATTTTACCCTCGATCTTTCTATGGGCCATTGCGAAATCCATAATTTTGCCCGACAACCTGACCTTGTAATTGAGTATATACGATAATTGACTGAAGAGTTATTTTTAATTTTGGTGTTAGTTGAGGAATCTAAAAAGTTAGTAAATTATATGAAATTACTGGGAAAAGTAGGTTATTACCTTACTAATGAGTTAATCAGTGAATAATTCCAAGCTCTGATAAGGAAGTACAGCATGGTAGATGCAAAACCAGATTTTCACCCACCACTGGTTTTGCTTACTTGTTGACAGTGATCAATCGCTGTCTTTTAATCCAACCTTCCTTACAGAGTTGTTGCAATAATAAAAGGGGGAATAGCCTTATATGTTGTTCTGAACTCTCTGGAGAAAAACTATTGCATCACAAGACTGCTCTGGGTGTGATCCAGTGTCCCATGTTTAAATCCGATTGATCTCAGTGGGAGGATTAAGCATACACTTTAGTCTTTCCTGTTCTGAGGATTTGAGATTTGACAACACCTTGATTACGTGTTTAAATTGCTTTAATGTCCTTACGTGGAACTATCTTTGGAGATTGTTCAAAAATTTCAACAGGTTCAAAATACTGCTGACTGGATGCGATTTCATAGAATCATAGAGTTGGAAGAGATCACAAGGGCCATCCAGTCCAACCCCCTGCCATGCAGGAACTCTCCATCAAAGCATCCTTGACAGATGGCCATCCAGCCTCTACTTAAAGACCTCCAAGGAAGGAGACTCCACTACACTCCGAGGGAGTGTGTTCCACTGTCGAACAACATATTTCTGTGTTTTATACCCTCCTTACTCTAGAGGTTTTAAGTGGTGTAGTAGAAAAACTAAGATTTTTCTATAAATCAGAATATGCTCTCCAGGGTAGATAGAAGCAGCTACTATTCTCTGTATCTTTACCTGGCCCCCTCAGTATGGGATCTAATTATAAGGTTATAGAATTATAGGTCTACTATACAGTTTTGCTATAGGAGTTACAGAAACTGAGTTTGAAAGTGACACTGTACATGAAAATGTCCTTGGGACAGTTCTGTTAACAGGCCAAAAGAAAGACAGACAGACAGAAAGCCTGGTTGCTTACCTATAACTGTGTGTCTTCAAAGCGATCAATTGTACACATATGACTTCTGCATGGAAAGAACTTTCCAGGACTTAAGAGTTTTGGCAGGCACCCAATCCTTTCTTCCTTTTGCACAAGCCAAAGAGCAAATTTAACAGTTTGACTGACACAAACATCCTAAACAATAAGATGATGTAGTTGTACCATAGCATAGAGGAAAGGCAGATTGTGTGTATGCATAGGTGACCACTCAGAGAACCACAACTACAGGTAAGTAACATGTCTTTCTTTTCTTGCATCACACATAACTGATGTGAATAGTAGCCTTACCACTTTGCAGGTGGTTAGGTGTACCAGAGCAAAAGAGAAGAAAGTACCTCTCTGACTAATGCATCCTCTTCCCTGGCATGCATACCCAGATTATAATGGTAAACATTGTTGATTGGGCCATGCAGCTTTGTGTGAGGAAAGTGTATGCAACCCCACAAGGATATTGTCACCACCCTCTACCCACAAAGACTCCTCCAGATCTTCCTTTGTTTAGCAAAAATTGCAAATTGCCTCACCTGGAAGCTTTTGAAGCAGCAATTTATTATTATTATTCTTATTATTAACCTTTATTTATATAGTGCTGTAAATTTACACAGTGCTGTACATACAATCTTAAATTAGACGGTTTAGGCTTACAGTCTAAAAGAGACAACACAAAAGGAAGCGGGGAAGGTGATGGGAAAGGGGGTGAGGTCCAGTGGTTCTTCTCTCCTTCTGGGGCCAGGACCAAGGCAGATGGACTGGAGGGAGGATACGGCTTCTTAATACATAGTTAGAAGGAGGCATCCTGGGCAGATGGCACAATCCTGGGAACGCTTCCCTAAACAATATAGTCTTTAACTTAATTTAGAACCTGGTTAGAGAAGTGATGAGGCATATGTGTGGGGGAAGAAAGTTCCAGGAGTGAGGGGCAGCAAGTGAGAAGGGACGAATCCGGGACAGAGCAGTGGAAATCCTCAGCTGGGACAGGAGACCTTGACTACCAGAATGGTGGGTACGAGAAGGAGTGTGAGGAGAAAGAAGTTCAGACAAGTAAGGAGGGGCAGTCCGTGGAGGGCTTTGAAAGTCAACAACAAAAGCTTGTACTGGATGCAGAAGGGGAAGGGGAGCCAATGAAGGGAGGATAAAAGAGGAGAAACATGGTCAAAGCAGGCAGCGGATGTGATAATACGTGCAGCTGAGTTCTGGATGGAGATTAGAAAATGGAGTTGAGAGAGAGGAAACCCTGTCAAGAAATTTACAATAATCTAGTCGCGATACCACTAGGGCATGGACCAGCGTCTTGGTGGCGGAGGCTGAGAGGAAAGGACGGATTTTAACAGTGTTGTAAAGAGAGAATCTGCAGGTCTTGGCAGTGGCCTGAATCTGGGGAGTAAATGACAGAGAGGAATAAAAAATGAAGCCAAGACTTGCTGAACCGGTTGAATAGAAATGCCGTCAACAGAAACAGAAAAGGAGTATTGAGGGGTGGGCTTAGGTGGGAAGACGAGAAGCTCTGTAAAAATCTGTAAATTTAAAGAATTTATCTTTTAATAAGGTCGCCTTGCACTATTAATTTTTTAAAAAAAAATTCTCCCTCTTCCAGAGATGGTAGTCGTGGTTGCCTTTTTGAGTTTTCAGTAATCAGTGTGGCTTTCAGAGGATGTTGCTCAGTCCTGACATAGCTACTTCCCAAATAAGATCCCCTTCAAAAACACCACAGGTATCACAACTAGTGTGCAGTCACTACAGAAGCGAGATGGTAAGAGTTGCCAGTTGGTAATCTGACATCAATCCAAAAAGTAATTCACTAAACAGTGTTTTCTCCTTTCTAGGTACAGAATGACAGAAGGAAATGTCTCTGTTTTATGGAATAGAGAAATGTGATGCATGTAGCATGTCAGAACATTTTAGCCATCCAGAGAATGTAGGGAACATTCCAGAGCAGTTAGAGGTTGTACATAGAAAGCTGAGGTTTCTTTATACTACACAATTGCAATGCTGTGATGCCATATTAAGTGCTGTTGGTGCATCCTATGGAATCTTGGGACTATAGTTTAGGTATTAATACTACTATTATATGTCATTACATCCTAATTTTTCCCCAAGATTAGGTGGCTTGCAAATGATTATAATATCATCAAAAACATACCAAAAAGTCAACATTAAAAGGAATTAAACTATTAGTGCAAAACAAATAAATAATAATAGGTTAAACAGTACAATTTGAACAATAGAGCTCTCTCTCATAGAATCATAGAATCATAGAATCATAGAGTTGGAAGAGACCACAAGGGCCATCCAGTCCAACCCCCTGCCATGCAGGAACTCCCAGTCAAAGCATCCCTGACAGATGGCCATCCAGCCTCTGCTTAAAGACCCCTAAGGAAGGAGACTCCACTACACTCCGAGGGAGTGTGTTCCACTGTCGAACAGCCCTTACTGTCAGGAAGTTCCTCCTAATGTTGAGGTGGAATCTCTTTTCCTGCAGTTTGCATCCATTGTTCCGCGTTCTAGTCTCTGCAGCAGCAGAAAACAAGCTTGCTCCCTCCTCAATATGACATCCCTTCAAATATTTAAACAGGGCTATCATATCACCTCTTAACCTTCTCTTCTCCAGGCTAAACATCCCCAGTTCCCTAAGGCGTTCCTCATAGGGCATGGTTGCCAGACCCTTCACCATTTTAGTTGCTCTCCTTTGGACCCGCTCCAGTTTCTCCACATCCTTTTTAAATTGTGGTGCCCAGAACTGGACACAGTATTCCAGGTGGGGCCTGACCAAAGCAGAATAGAGTGGCACTATAACTTCCCTTGATCTAGAAACTATACTTCTATTGATGCAGCCTAAAATTGCATTGGCTTTTTTAGCTGCCGCATCACACTGTTGACTCATGTTCAGCTTATGGTCTACTTGGACTCCTAGATCCCTTTCACATGTGGTCTCGTTCAGCCAGGTGTCCCCCATCCTATATCTGTGCATTTCATTTTTCCGCCCTAAGTGCAGAACCTTACATTTCTCCGTATTGAATTTCATTTTGTTAGCACTGGCCCAGCTTTCTAGTCTATTCAGGTCATTTTGAATTTTGATCCTGTCCTCTGGGGTATTAGCTACTCCTCCCAGTTTAGTGTCATCTGCAAATTTGATAAGTATGCCCCCAATTCTGTCATCCAAATCATTAATAAAGATGTTGAATAGCACTGGGCCCAGGACAGAACCCTGTGGCACCCCACTGGTCACTTCTTTCCAGGATGAAAAGGAGCCATTGTTGAGCACCCTTTGAGTTCGGCCAGTCAACCAATTACAAATCCATGTAACAGTTAACTTGTCTATCCCACATTTTGCAAGCTTGTTTGCAAGAATGTCATGGGGAACCTTGTCAAAGGCCTTACTGAAATCGAGGTATACTATATCCACAGCATTCCCTTCATCTACCAAGCTGGTAATTTTATCAAAAAAAGAGATCAGGTTCGTTTGGCATGACTTCTTTTTCTGAAACCCATGTTGGCTTTTTGTGATTATGGCATTGGCTTCTAAATGTTCGCAGACTCTCTGCTTAATGATCTGCTCTAGAACCTTTCCTGGAATTGATGTCAGACTAACTGGACGATAATTGTTGGGATCCTCAATTATCGTTCCTCACAGCTGTTTCTTTTTAAGGCCTTCAGCACTAAAAGTCTGTCTGAATAAAAGCCTTAGCCTGCTGATGTACTGGTGGCAAGGAGAAGATCACTTTAGCCTGTCTAGGGCAGCCATCAGATAACATTGTTCAAATTAAAATAGTTTTATTTATGTAAATTCAATGTTCTACTCAATGCATGTAAATTTTGCATACAACCAGCCTTCCCTGGGGAGGGAGGTTTTGTCAACCAGTCCTATACGGGGTCACACTTCCCCTAAAGGATGAGGTTCGCAGTTTGGAAGTGCTCCTGGACTCGTCTTTACAGTTGTCATCTTAGGTGGAGGCGACGGCCAGGAGTGCTTGGTACCAACTTCGGTCGATGCACCAACTTTGCCTCTACCTGGCCCAGAAGGAGTAGAAGCAGTGGTACATGCATTAGTAACCTCCTGTTTAGATTTCTGTAATGTGTTCTACATGAGGCTACTTTTGTATCAGGTTCAGAAGCTTCAATTGAGCTAAAATGCAGCAGCTAGATTGGTCACAGGAACATCTAGATTTGACCATATCACCCCAATAGTGAAATCCCTTCATTGGTTGCCGATCAGCTTCCTGACACAATACAAAGTGTTAGTTATTACCTATAAAGCCCTATATGGCTTGGGCCCAAGTTACTTGAGGGAACGCCTCTCCCTACACAATCTGCCCCGCACTCTCAGGACGTCAGGGAAGAAATTATTAGAATATACAATAACAAGATTGACTACAACTTCCCAGAAAGCCTTCATTGCCGCAGCACCTAGGTTATGGAATGACCTCCCAGAAGAGATCCATCTTAGTACCTCCTTGGAAACTTTTAAGAGGGCACTTAAGATGGATCTGTTCTGGCAAGCCTTCCCACCAGATCTCCTATGAGAACATAAGAACTACAGTATGATGGCATGGATACAGACAATGATGATCAGTTTAGTGAGTAGTAATTTAATGATGTTATTGTTTGGATTTTATATTGCTGTTTATACTGTCATATTTTATTCTGTTGTTTTTTCCTCTTGTAATCCCACATCGGTCCATAAGGAGAGGTGGGAAATATAAATAAAAAATTATTATTATTATTATTATTATTATTATTATTATGCGGGGAATCCCTTCAGGACCTCCCCATATAAGGGGAATTGAGCTTATGCTCAACTCCCGTTAAGAATAATGGGGTGCGTTTCTATTAGAGCTTGCCTTCCTCAAGTCCGCAAAAGGCAAGCCCACATAAGGGGTGAGCCAACTATTAAAAAGTTTGGGAAGAAGCAGAGGAGGAGGTATCAGGCTTTCCGAGTCGTGCAACCTCCTCAAACAACTCTCTTGCCTCTTCCTCCCTTTGGTCCAACCCTACCATTGGAGAAGCACTGCTCTAAGAAAGTTCCCAAATTTTAAAAATAATACATTATCTTAATTGTAACCTAGTCCTAATGATCTAACTGCATATAAATCCATTACAGAATTGGGGGGCATATTTATCAAATTTTTAGATGACACCACATTAGGAGGAGTAGGTAATACCCCAGAGGACAGGATCAAAATTCAAAATGACCTGAATAGACTGGAAAGCTGGGCCAAAGCTTACAAAATTAAATTAAACACTGAGAAATGTAAGGTACTGCACTTAGGGCAGAAAAATGAAATGCAGAGATATTGGATAGGGGACACCTGGCTGAAAGGAGCCCTGGTGGCGCAGTGGTTAAATGCCTGTTCTGCAGCCACTCACTCAAAACCACAAGGTTGAGAGTTCAATACCAGCTAAAGGGCTGAAGCTTGACTCAGGCTTGCAACCTTTCGAGGTCGCTAAAATGAGTACCAGATTGTTGGGGCAAGTAGCTTACAGTTGTAAACTGCTTAGACACTGCTTAGGCGGTATGAAGTGGTATATAAATGAAGCTTTTGGTTTCTTTGTTTTTTTGTTTGGATGAAGCTATGTGTGAGATAATAAATGTATAATTGGAAGATTGGTATAAAGAAGTTTGGAAATTAGCAATCAATGATAAATTAACATGTAAATTGAGGGTAAAGAAGGGATTATGGAAAAGAAATGATTTTGATGAAATTTGGAAAAAAATTATTGAAAATGTCCTAGCAAAAGAAGATGGGGAATTACCTCCATGGGACAAATTAAAATTTTGGATGGAATATAAAAATGGGAATGACTCTGGGAGAGGGGTGCACTGAGGTGATATTCAGTAAAAAAAATAAATAAAATGTTAAAGAATGAAACTGTGTAAAAGGGATCTAGGAGTCCAGGTAGACCACGTTGAACATGAGCCAACAGTACGATGGCACAGCTAAAAAGGCCAGTGCAATTTTAGGCTGCATCGATAAAAGTATGGTGTCTAGATCAAGGAAAGGAGTAGTGTCACTCTGTTCTTTGGTTAAGCCCCACCTGGGAAATTGTGTCCAGTTCTGGGCACCACAAATCAAAAAGGATGTTGAGAAACTGGAGCGTGTCCAAAGGAAGGTGACTAAAATGGTGAAGGGTTTGGAAGCCATGCCCTATGAGGAACGCCTTAGGGCTGGGTATGCTCAGTCTTGAGAAGGTTAAGAGGTGATATGATAGCCCTGTTTAAATATTTGAATGGATGTCATATTGAGGAAGGAGCAAGCTTGTTTTCTGCTGCTCCAGAGAACTACAGGAAAAGAGATTCCACCTCAACATTAGGAAGAAATTCCTGACAGTAAGGGCTGTTTGACAGTGGAACACACTCATAGTGGAATCTCCTTCCTTAGAGGTCTTTAAAAAGAGGCTGTCTCCT
This sequence comes from Urosaurus nigricauda, assembly GCA_034509955.1. Taxonomy (NCBI): domain Eukaryota; kingdom Metazoa; phylum Chordata; class Lepidosauria; order Squamata; family Phrynosomatidae; genus Urosaurus; species Urosaurus nigricauda. Next base: position 106,356,698 of record JAOEGL010000005.1, on the reverse strand, counting down.
TCCTTAGAGGTCTTTAAACAGACGTTGGATGCTTTGATTGTGATCTCCTGCATGGCGGTGGGTTGGACTGGATGGCCCTTGTGGTCCAACTCTATGATTCTATCTGTATGTTATCCCTTTTTAACACTCATTCTTTAGTTGATCTCAAAGGGATGGGGTATAAATAAATAAATAAATACATAAATAAAGTTGTTGTTGTTATGCTTAGAACATTCTATAACCAGTATAACCTTAGGAAAGTCATTATAAATATTGTCTTCAAAATATATAAATAATCCATCCCTCAATCTCATTAAACCAAGATTTCCCCCTTAATCTATTTAATCTACATAATTTACTTGTTATGTTACAGCTCACATTCTTAATCTGTTTTAATCCTCATTCCTTAATTTTAACTCTGTTTTCTCTCATGTCTATCATACCTGAAAGTTTCTCTTTGTGACTTATTAATATATCCAGTCTCAATGTTGATATTGGAGTAACCCACAGAGGAAACGTCCCTAAAATGTTTACCCCAAGAAATGTAAGGTTCTGCACTTAGGGCTGAAAAATGAAATGCACAAATATAAAATGGGGGACACCTGGCGTGTGAAAAGGATCTAGGAGTCCAAGTAGACTGAACATGAGTCAACAGTGCGATGCAGCAGCTAAAAAGGCCAATGCAATTTTAGGCTGCATCAATAGAAGTATAGTGTCTAGGTCAAGGGATGTAATAGCGCCACCCTATTCTGCTTTGGTCAGGCCCTACCTGGAGTATTGTGTCCAGTTCTGGTCACCACAATTCAAAAAAGATGTGGAGAAACTGGAGCATGTCCAAAGGAGGGCAACTAATTTGGTGAAGGGTCTGGAAACCATGCCCTATGAGGAACGCCTTAGGGAACTGGGGATGTTTACCCTGGAGAAGAGAAGCTTAAGAGGTAATATGATAGCCCTGTTTAAATATTTGAAGGGATGTCATATTGAGGAGGGAGCAAGCTTGTCTTTTGCTGCTCCAGAGACTAGGACGCAGAACAATGGATGCAAATTGCAGGAAAAGAGATTCCACCTCAACATTAGGAGGAACTTCCTGACAATAAGGGCTATTCGACAGTGGAACACACTCCCTCGGAGTGTGGTGGAGTCGGCTTCCTTGGAGGTCTTTAAGCAGAGGCTGGATGGCCATCTGTTGGGGATGCTTTGATTGGGAGTTCCTGCATGGCAGGGGGTTGGACTGGATGGCCCTTGTGGTCTCTTCCAACTCTATGATTCTATGATTGTATGATCACTATCAGGGTGCATGTAGTGTAGACACCTAAAGCCTAGTGATGGCTGTGTTGCTGCTCCTGCTTTCTTTTGTGGGTCAGGCTGAGAGAAGGGATAGCAGAAGAAACAGTGTGTGTGAGGAACAACTTTAAGCTATGTGGGAGTAAAAATACATGACAATACCCAACAACAAAACAAACATGAATATCCATACAGTAAAAAGAAACAGACGAACATTTAAGACAAAACATAACATAGTGTCTTCCTACAAAGATTTCAGTCTTTATATTTACCCAATCGCAGACAATTCCTCCACTCTTTAAGTAATTCATTTTCAACCTCATGAATTTAGCAATGTATACAAAAGTAAAATACCAATTTTTGGTTATCTCCCAGCTCATATCTATCCGTATATTGTTACTTTCTTTTAAAACAGACCTAAAATCCATTTTTCTCCCCAGTTATTTTTTTAATATTTAATTAGGGGGTGCCAGACCTTGTGAAATCTATCTAAGTCTCTCTTTTGCATTATTTGAGTTTATCCGATTCTATAAAGTCATACATTTTAGCAACCAGTCTCTTGTTTCTGGAATAGCCTTTTCTTTCCGTTGTTTTTTTTTACAGCTTCATTTATATACCGCTTCATACCCTTAAGGAGTGTCTAAGCGGTTTACAATTGTAAGCTATTTGCCCCCCAACAATCTGGGTACTCATTTTAGCGACCTCGGAAGGATGTAAGCCTGAGTCGAGCTTCAGCCCTTTGCTGGTCTTGAACTCGCCACCTTATGGTTTTGAGTGAGTGGCTGCAATACAGGCATTTAACCACTGCGCCACCAGGGCTGACTTTTGATGCATATGGTATTCGGGCAGCCAATGTTAGATAAAAAATTAATCTCCCATGTTTTTTCTCCAAAGTTTCTTCTTCATTGATGTAATGGATATCTTTTTGGATCAAATTGAATGTGAATATCTAATATTTGTTCTACAGTTTTATGCATTCCTTTCCAATATTTTTGGCCAAATCACGATTCCACTGGTGCGCAGTTCTTTACCACATTTCCAACAACAACCGCGTTGATTTTTATAAATTTTAGCTAATTTTGAGGGTGTTGTGTACCACTGATAGAACATTTTATAGTAATTCTCTCTAATATTATAGTTTAAAGTATATTTTAATCTCTTTTTCCAAGTTTGTTCCCATTGATTAAGTTATATATTTTGTTTTAAATCCTGGGCCCATTTCACCATCTGCAGTTTTACCACTTCTTCTTCCTTATTGTAATTTAATAATAGATTGTAAAAAATTTTAACATGATGATCTTGAGAGGAGATAATTTTAACAAAATTTGGATCTGCATCTTTTATATTATTTGATCTGACATCTGCCATAAAACATTGTCTTATTTGAAAATAATTAAACCAAGTACAGTTGTAACCTTCATTTACTAATTGTTTTCAATATTAATTTGTCTGAATTTTGTTCCAGTAGTTCATCATACGTGACCCTCTTTTTTTGAATTCGTTTAGATAGTTTGGGTTTTAATAAAAAGGCCTCATTTATCGATGCCCATCGCGGTATACCACTACATAATCTCACTTTTAGTTTGGACCAGGCATGAAGTAAAGATTTGGAGGTTTAATTGGATCAATCTTTTCTGTGCTTCAGTTCTTTGCCTCTCCACTCACTGGTGCTGCTTCTGATTACTTTGGGAGAAGACCAGTCATGTTGTTGTCAGTGGTATGTCTGATGGGAACAGAAAATGTACTGTATAGTGTATTCTCCAAAAGGCATTGACTTCCATCAACCCCAGCCAGTATGCCAAATGATTAGGAATGCTAGGAGTTATAATAAAAATCACTTGGAGGCTACCAGGGTAGACAAGACTTAACTGTTACAACCAATAACCCTAGAGAGAACCCAGTTATTGGAATAGTTTAGCTAGTACTAGTCAGGTTGAGTTTGTGTCTAATATTTATAAGTAAACTTATATTTCCATATTTGAGCAGTCTAAACTCTCAGCATCTCTTAAATCAAGCATCCTGTTCGTATCTATATAGTTCTAGGAGCATGATTTAACTTGTTTTGTTTTGTTTGGCCTTGATCTTTTCAGCGTATTCTGCTGGGAACAGCAGTGAAAAGTATTCATATCTGCAGATTTTGGAAACAATACTTACCTCTGGAGGTCTTGGTTCAGACAGAGCTATGGACAAATATTCACCATTTCCCATTCAAGTTCCAGTTCAACTCTCTCTGTGTAAAACATGCTCCCAAAGTGAAATGAACCAAGAATTTCATTACTATCTATGTATCATCCTGTTCAGAAAATGATTTTACAATGATACTGGCTTGACTTTCTCATGTAATAAAAATACCCTTCTTCCATCTGTAGATTGGTCTGATAGCATCATATTCCATATGGGCCATTTCCAGGAGCTTTGAGCTGTTTCTTTTCTCTAGAGTCATTGGTAGAATAAGCAAAGGGAATGTCAGTCTTTCCACTGCCATAATTGCTGACTTGCAAAGTCCAAAAGCTCGAAGCAAAGGCATGGTGAGTGAATGACATGAGTTTGTGCCTTTAGGTTCTCTGCTCTTTAGTCTTTAATCAGTCATATTTGTGGAGTGGGACTTCACCTTTAAGCAAATATTGCAGTTGAATGCTTTCAAAAGAAAGAATGGTCTTGGATAAGATGCAAATAAGCTTGGGCATTTATCAGTTATCACCAAATAGTCCAGCAAGTTGCTTGCAGCTGATTCTGATGTCATTATCCCCAGAATCTGAAGGAATGGGACTAGTACACTTCAGTCATAGCCCACTCTGGCTTTGGGCCAAACAACATAATTATTTTTAGTGAATAGGAAAATTGATAATGGATATGAAAGCAGCTTCCCCCCCCCTTAATTATTATCTTTATCATAAATTATTGCAGTACAAATGTTATAAATTATGTTACTTGTTATACTTTATTGATGTGTGAACATGATTGTATAGATATGCTTCTCTCTTTTTCAGTTACTTTCTTTTTCTTTCATGTGTCAGTGATTCCAGTAGCCTGTGATATATTGGTGGCCAGTTAGCAAATTACAAATAGGTTTAGGAGCACTGATTTACATTTCATGTTCTGCATAACTGATCCAGCTTGGCCAAATATAACATTATCTAAAGACGTAAATAATCAACTTCCTTAGTGTTTTCATAGAATCATAGAGTTGTTTTGTTATTAAAATGTATCATAAAATAAAAAAAGATACAAGCATAATAAAGATATAATTTATCCTTTTTTTAAAAAAAGACAACAAAATAAGGTAGGACAAACTTCCAAACCTTGAAAGATTAAGGATTTAGGGACTAAAGGCTCCAATAGATGAGAGAAATTCCAATGAGCTTGTCACAGTTGGACAAATTAAAGAGTGCTCTAAACCATATCCCATTTAAATTAATCATGAGCTCAGAGCAAACAATCAGTATAAAGAATGCCTCATGAAATACACCAATTTTTTAAAGAACATTTTTTAATCTTATTGGTTGCTGCAATGTGAAGGGGTGAATGTCCCATCATATGCTATGCAGCATTGGCAGCCCATACTCTAATACAAGGAACATGCCTCATCCCACGATGACAGGACAAGAGACACTACTTGTGAACATCTTTATTAATGACTTGGATGACAGAATTGGGGGCATACTTATCAAATTTGCAGATGACACTAAGCTAGGAGGAGTAGCCAATACTCCAGAAGAAAGGGTCAAAATTCAAAATGATCTGAATAGACTAGAAAGCTGGGCCAATGCTAACAAAATGAAATTCAATGCGGAGAAATGTAAGGTACTGCACTTAGGACGCAAAAATGAAATGCACAGATATAGGATGGGGGACATCTGGCTGAATGAAAGTACGTGTGAAAGGGATCTAGGAGTCCAAGTAGACCATAAGTTGAACATGAGTCGACAGTGCGATGCAGCAGCTAAAAAAGCCAATGCTATTTTAGGCTGCATCAATAGAAGTATAGCGTCTAGATCAAGGGAAGCAATAGTGTCACTCTATTCTGCTTTGGTCAGGCCCCACCTGGAATACTGTGTCCAGTTCTGGGCACCACAATTCAAAAAGGATGTGGAGAAACTGGAGCAAGTCCAAAGGAGGGCAACTAAAATGGTGAAGGGTCTAGAAACCATGCCCTATGAGGAACGCCTTAGGGAGCTGGGGATGTTTAGCCTGGAGAAGAGAAGGTTAAGAGGTGATATGATAGCCCTGTTCAAATATTTGAAGGGATGTCATATTGAGGAGGGAGCAAGCTTGTTTTCTGCTGCTGCAGAGACTAGAACACAGAACAATGGATGCAAACTGCAGGAAAAGAGATTCCACCTCAACATTAGGAGGAACTTCCTGACAGTAAGGGCTGTTCGACAGTGGAACACACTCCCTCGGAGTGTGGTGGAGTCTCCTTCCTTGGAGGTCTTTAAGCAGGGGCTGGATGGCCATCTGTCAGGGATGCTTTGATTTGGAGTTCCTGCATGGCAGGGGGTTGGACTGGATGGCCCTTGTGGTCTCTTCCAACTCTATGATTCTATGATTCTATGATTTTCTTATATAATGATCGTTAAAATCGTTGTTAACATTCACTTTGTTATAAAAAAGATAACCATGCCATCCAAAAAGCTTATCACATCCTTCTAAATTCAACATTCTATTTTCTTCCAATTTGATCCAATCTAACACACATGCATAATAATATAATTAGAGATTCGGTAGTGCCAAGCCTCCTCTATTAATTGTATCTTGCATAATTTTAAATTTCACTCTTGGTTTTTTCCGTGGACCATAGAAATTTAGATAGATCTTTCTGCCAATTTTTAAAGGAGATGTCATTTTTAATTATAGGGATATTTTGAAATAAATAAATCATTTTTGGGAGAATATTCATTTTGATTGACGCTATTCTGCCCAACCAAGATAGGGTTTGGTCTTTCCACTTTTGGAGGTCTTTATTTATTTCCAACCATTTGGTTAGATAATTATTTATAAATAAATCAGAATTTTTAGTGGTTACTGTAATTCCCTAATATTTAGTCTTTGAAATGATTCAAAAATTTGTTTTCCAATATTTGTTTTTCTTTCCCCAATATATTCATTAATAGCATAGAAGTTTTTTCAGCATTAATTTGCATTCCAGACACTGCACAATAGTCCTGAAAGGTTAATGTCAATTCATCGATATTTTCTACCGGGTTAGCAAAGGAGATCATTATATTGTCCGCAAATGCTCATAGTTTATATTCTATTTTATTAATCTTGACACCTTCAATTATTGGGTTATTCCGAATTAAGTTGTTCAAAATTTCTAATGTTTTAATAAAGAGTAATGGTGAGAGTGGGCAGCCTTGTCTTACACCTTTTCTACTCTATATCGTTTTGAAAGGTCATTATTAATGTTGCTTCTTGGTTATTATAAATCTTTTTGATCCATTCTAGGTAATTGGAGCCTATTTCCATTTCTTCTAATACCCGAATCATAAATGTCCAATTTAATTTGTCAAATGCTTTATCAGCATCAATTAACAAGAAAGCTACTTTTTTGTCAATGTGCTTTCTCTGGTATTCAATTACATTTAACAAATGCCTTGTATTTTGCTTAATGTGTCTTTGTGGCAAAAAGCCTGCCTGGTCTTCGTGTATCCAATTTGTTAATGTTTTCTTCAATCGTTCTGCCAAAATGCTTGTAAATAATTTATAATTGTGATTCAGAAGGGAGATCAGTCTATAAGTGTCTGGGTATATTTTATCCTTATTTTCCTTATAAATTAATATAACATTAGCTTGAGACCAGGACTTCGGCATTCCCTCGATCATGATATCATTCATTACTCTAACCAAAGTTGGAATTAATTGCTCTTTGAAGAACTTATAAAAATCAGGGCTAAAGCCATCCAGATGTGGTGATTTTCTGGATTTTAAATTAGAAATTGCTTTTGATATTTCATCAGTTGATATTGCTTTATTTAGTATTTCTTTCTGGTCGATAGCTTTTTAATATTTTGATTCTCTAGAAGTCTAGTAATTTTCTCCTCCTTAATTCCTGTTTCTTTAGATAGATTTGAAAAATATTTTAAAAAGATTTCTTTGATAGATTTTTGGTCTGAAGATATTTTCCCTTCTTTTTTCAGCTGACAAAATTATTTTCTTTCTTTCTCTTTTCTTAATTTGTGTGCTAAAAGTTTTCCTGGTTTATTTGTTGATTCAAAGAAGGTTTGTTTAGCGTATTTCATTTTTCTTTACAATTCTTCTGCTGTCAGAGTTGATATTTGTTTTTGGAGTCCCTTAATTTCATTGAAGAGATTTTTATTATTTGGGTTTATTTTCAATTTTTCTTCATATTTCCTTATTTCTCCCTTTATTTTTTTAATCTTTCATTTTTTTTAATTCTTTAATTCACAGCTTTTTTAAATTAAAAAACCTCTGATAGAGGCTTTTGCTGCATCCCATTTGGTATTTATATTAACCTCGTCGTCAAGATTTTCTTTAAAGAAGTTATCTAATCGGTTTCTTCTTTCTATCACTATATCTTCTTTTTTCAGGAGGAGGTCATTTAGCTACCATCTATAAACCTTAATATCATTTTTAATCGAGAGTGAAACTGGACTGTGGTCTGACCAAGTCATTGGGAGTATTGTTAACTTTATCTTTGCGATTAATTAATTGGGAAGAGATAAAGAACATGTCCAATATTGCCCAGGAGTTTTGCCTATTTGAATAGAATGTAAAGTCTTTGTGACTACTATTTTTAATTCTCCAAACATCATTTAAGTTCAAGCTTTTAATAATATTGAAAAAGGATTCTGGGAGTTTTTCTTGATCATCTTTGATTTTTTTTTTAATGTCTATCTGTTTGGGGATTCATTACTCCATTCTAGTCCCCCGTGGCTATGATTGAGTTGCATTCTGTTGCTTCTATTTCTTCACTTAGTTTTTTGTAGAATTTTCTTTTATTATTTGAGGGGGCATAGATTCCAATTAATAAAATTTTACCTAATTCGCAGTTGATTTTGACCAATATAAATCTACCTTCTGGGTCTTTCTTTAATTTCGTTGTTGAGAATCTTGGATTAACATATAATACTACTCTTCTGCTTTTTTTTATTTTTATCTGCTGCTACAAATTCATTCCCTAATCTTTTATTTTTTAACTATCTTAAGTCTTTTTCTTTTATATGGGTTTCCTGTAAACATATGACATCACACTTTTGTTTTTGTAAATGATGAAAGATTATTTTCCATTTGATAGGCGAATTTAAGCCTTTCATATTCCAAGTTAAAAATTTAGTTGTGTTGAACATTTGGATTGGAAGAGACTATATCTTGATAATTCTGTTTAAAATTTTTGGTTAATACCAAATGAGTTTTATCTTATTTTTATTTGTATTTTTCAGGTTCCCATTCTAGGTCAGGTTCTAAGTTGTCTTCTTCTTCATCCGTCTTTGCTATTCGAATTAAGTCATCTTCTATTATTATTTCGTCCTCCAAGGACTCTGTTCGCAGTCTGGGGGTACTCCTTGATTCATCGCTTCACATGACCATTCAGGTGAATGCGACGGTTAGGAATGCCCGTTATCAGCTTCGGCTGATACGCCAGCTGCACCCTTTTCTGGATATGAACGACCTGGAGTCTGTGGTACACGCTTTAGTAACCTCACGTCTGGATTTCTGTAACGCGCTCTACATGGGGCTATCCTTGTGCCTAATCCGGAAACTTCAATTAGTTCAGAACATGGCAACCAGGCTTATCACAGGAACATCAAGGAGAGAGCACATAACATCTGTGCTCAAAGCTCTCCACTGGGTGCCCATCAGTTTCTGGGCACAGTACAAGGTGTTGGTACTAACCTTTAAAGCCCTACATGGCTCTGGCCCGTCTTACCTTAGGAACTGCCTCTTCCACTACGAACCACCCCGCACACTTCAGTCCTCTGGGAGGAATCTGCTAAAGCCTATGAAAACTAGGCTGTCGCAGACCTCCCAGAGGACTTTTTCAGCTACCGCTCCCAAGCTCTGGAACAGCCTGCTGGATGAGATGCGTCTCATTACATCACTGGCCAGTTTTAAAAAGGCTCTAAAGATGCATCTTTTCTGGCAGGCCTTTCCTTGAAGAAGGTATAAATGGACCATCAACTCCCAACTCTGAAAATGTAAATAGAACTGGAGAAGCAACTTTAGCTGTTCCCTTACGCAAAACTGCTGATCCATCTACTGCGAATTTGCACATATACTGCTCAGGAGACTGTATCTTCTTTTAATAGATGCCGAACAATTTTAACACCTCTAATTTTAACATATTCTGGTTTAATTCAGTTTTATGGGGGGGCGTATGGGAGGGATACGATTGCTGTTTTACTTTGTATTTTTTAAATTCTGTTGTACCCCGCTCGGAGTATTTTATTAGAGGAGCGGGTTATAAATAAACATCATCATCATCATCATCATCATTATTATTTTTTTCAGGCATTAGAGATCAGAATCCTTGAATATCTTGAATTTCTTCTGTTTCTAATATACGTTGTTTCTGGATGTCCATCTCTGTTAAACTTGTGGAGGCAGGTTCTACTTCCCTTCTGCTGATTAGATCTTGTCTTTCTTGTTTTCCTTGTCTTTCTTGTCTGTCAGTTTCTCTGTCTTTTGTAATTATCTTGTTTTTTCTGTCTCTCTTTTCTTTCTGATTTCCTTTTTCTTTCCCAATATTCCCAGAATCTTCTCACTTCATCATCCAATTTAAAGATTATCTTTTTTCTTGTTGAACCAAAATACCAGACCTTTGGGCTGGTTTCATCTGTATTGAATATCTGAATCTCTAAGTAGCATTGTCAAGAATGTATAATCTTTCCCTTTATTTAACAATCTAGCTGGGACATCTTTGAAGATTTGTAGATAATGGCCCTGTATGTTTAGCTGATTTTCATTGTGTAATTTCAAAAGGTCATCTCTTGTTTGTTTTCTTACAAAATATATCACTATATCTCATGGAAGTTTTTTCCTTCTTGCAATTTCTGAGTTCAAGTGAAAGATTCTATCAATCTCTGTCTCGAATAATTTTTCTTCTTTTTCCATAAAAATCGCTTTTTGGTAAAAAGATTTGCATCAAATCTTCTCTGTATTCTGGGAAGACTCGGATCTTTCTCTTTTTGTTCCCACATTGCTTTTTCATCTAAATCTGTCTCTCTTCTTGCTCTACTAGTCTGAAATTCTTCTTCCACAAGTTATGCTTTTCTTTCTAATGTGTTAATGTTTTGGTTTGCTAAACCCATTTTGTTTGTTAGTCTTTCTACCATTTTGTTTATTTCCTTCAGTTCTGTCCTGATTTTGTGTCTGATTTCAGCTTTAAAGTCTTTTATTTCTTGGCATAGCTCTGATCTCAATTTTCTAATCTCTTCTAATAATTTTTTGTTGATCCAAAGAAGGACTTCTTACCAGAAGATGAAGTAGTAGTTGAGGTTTAATAGTCTGGCTGACTGGCTTCTTGTACCTGATGCCATCTTGACGCCTTTTTCAAGAAGATCTTTTACAAATTGTTTTGAGAGTTTAACTAAATAATTGCAGAGATTTTGCTAAGATAGTGTCTCTATAAGACAGTGTTTTAAATATGGGGGTATCACACAGTAATGTCAAGTAACAAAAGTATATCGAAATAGAAAGAGGAGAAAGTAGAAACAAAAAAATTAATGGATTATTATAGTAACTTGCATGATACGGTGTGTGAACAGAGTCTTGTTCCCTATTTCAAAGTGATTTAAATTTCTAAGTTAATGCAATAGAAAATCAGTGTTTAAGTGAGTTCTAATCTCTTTTTTTCCTTTTTAAAGAAAGGCTAGAATTATGTAGAGATGCCTTCTATATTGAGAATTGATTGTATTCAGAAAAGGAAATGATTTTTCTCTATTTTTCTCTATTGCCTTTATGTGATTATCTCCCGTTCCCCCCTTTTTTATCTCAATGTTATTCCTCCCACTTTTTCTTACAAATAACTAAACCTTGTCACCCTCCCCCCTCTTCTCTCTTATTTTGCTGAACAATCGTTGCTTCCCTTTGCTTTCTCCATGCCTGCTGCTCTCTTCCTCTGTGCTGGTTGCTTCCCTTCGGATCTTCTGTGCTGGCCACACTCCTCTGCACTGGTCACTTCCCTCTGGTTCCTCCATGCTAGCTGCTCTCACCCTCTGCACTGGTTGCTTTCCTCCGGGTCCTCACTTCCCTCTGGTTCCTCCGCGCCGGCCTCTCTCTCCCTCTATGCTGGTCACTTCCCTCCAGGTCCTCGCTTTCCTCTTGTTCTTCCATGCCATCTGCTTTCTCCCTCTCTGCTGGTTGCTTCCCTCCAGGTCCTCGCTTCCCTCTGGGTCCTCTGCACGGCCATTCTCTCCCCCTGCACTGGTCACTTCCCTCCAGGTCCTCACTTCCCTCTGTATCCTCCACTCCGGCTGCTCTCTCCCTCTTCGCTGGTCGCTTCCCTCTGGGTTCTTATTTACTGCAGGATACTTTTTTCTCCTTAATTTCAAACTCTTAACATTGTTTCGATGTACCGCATATACTCACCTATAAGTCGACCTCATGTATAAGTCGAGGGCAAGTTTTGGGGCCAAAATTATGGATTTTGCTATGACCCGTGGATAAGTTGAGACTAAACTTTAGGGGCATATAGGAAAGGATCTAAAGGATGAATCAAAACAAATCAATGTCAGATAACTTCCAAACGCCCATCAGACATAACTCTTTGGGCTTATTCTTGAGACTGGATGGATGAGAGAGTAAAGGGGGTCAGTGCTTCCAGGACAGATTATACTCTTGCTTTTCACCAGGGGCTGGTTCCTTCTTTTAAATAAGAGTTAAGATACAGTACTTACATTGACCTGTGGATAAGTCGACTCAGGTTTTTTGGGTCAATTTTTTGACCTAAATTTCTAGACTTATACGTCAGTATATACAGTACCCTTTCCATTTTGAACTCCCACCTGCGAAGCAATCTATCTCCTATAGTTTGTAATTTATACTATCTGCCTGGGATTTTTACCCTATTTTACTCACCATTTTGATCTTCAATATATTGTCCCAAAAGGAGAATTTGTTATTCACAACGTTATGCGCTGGGAGTTTAGGAGTAAAGATGATATCCTGGCATTGAAAAATTGTAGATTAAATCAGAGAACAATTAAATAAAATTGGTGGCATCCTTCTTGTTGTAAAACAATTCAGAGCTGTGAGGCCATGTTGCCTTCTTGGTCAGCTCTGCTGTCCTTACCACTGAGATCTGGATCCAAAGACATCCAGGCTTTCCGTGGTTGAGACTGGTTGAGACTGCAGGAATAGACCTTGGGTTCACAGGGACTCCACATACCCGTGAAGCTTTCTTTTTTGACTGAATCGGGTGGTTTCAGCCAGATGCATCCTCACAATTCGAGTTGTCTCCTGGCAGTCAAGCAAAGAGGCTTCTTAATTGGACGTCATTATCAATGGATGTTTTTTTCAGTATATAAATAGAGAGTCCCAAAAGACAGGAGGAGGGCAAACATCCCAATCTTCAAAAAGGGGGGGGGGGGAGGGGATTCCAACAATTATCGTTCAGTTAAGTCTGAAATCAATACCAGGAAAGATTCTAGATCATTAAATAGAGAGTCTTTAGAAAGCAATCGCTTAATCACTGAAAGTCAATCTGATCTCCTTTTCTGATAAAATTATCAGCTTGGTAGACAAAGGGAATGCTGTAGATATAGCATATCTTGATTTTAATAAGGTCTTTGACAAGGTCTTCCATGATATTCTTGCAGACAAGCTGATAAAATGTGGGCTAGACAATGTGACTGTTAGGTGGATTTATAATTGGTTGACTGGCCAACCCCAAAGAGTGGTCAAAAATGGCTCCACTTCATCTTGGAGAGAAGTGACAAGTGGGGTGCCACAGGGTTCTGTCCTGGGCCCAGTGCTGTTCAACATCTTTATTGATGATTTGGATGAAAGAATAGCAAGAATGCTTATCAAATTTGCAGATGACACCAACTGAGCAGGAATAGGTAATACCCCAGAGGAGAGGATCAAAATTCAAGATGTACTTAATGGATTAGAAAGCTGACCAGAGCTAACAAAGTCCACAAGTTGAACATGAGTCAACAGTGTGATGAGGCAGCTAAAAAGGCCAATGCTATTTTAGGCTGCATCAATAGAAGTAATAGTGCCACTCTATTCTGCCTTGGTCAGGCCTCACCAGGAATACAGTGTCCAGTTCTGGGCACAACAATTCAAAAAGAATGTTGACAAATTGGAGTTTATCCAAAGGAGGGCCACCAAAATGGTGAAAGGTCTGAAAACCATGCCTTATAAGGAAAGATTAGAGAGCTGGGTATGTTTAGCCTGGAGAAGAGACAGTTAAGAAGTGGTATGATAGCCCTATTTAAGTATTTGGTGGCACATTGAAGATGGAGCAAGCTTGTTTTCTGCTGATCCAGAGACTAGAACATGGATCGATGGATGCAAGCTACAGAAAAAGAGATTCCACCTAAACATTAGGAGGAACTTCCTGACAGTAAGAGCTGTTTGACAGTGGGGCATCTTCCCTCAGAGAGTGGTGGAGTCTCTTTCTTTTGAGGTCTTTAAACAGAGGCTGGATGGCAATCTGTTGGGGATGCTTTGATTGTTATTTCGTGCATGGCAGGGGGTTGGACTGGATGGCTCTTGTGGTTTCTTCCAACTCTATGATTCTATGATTCTACGTTGAGTCTCCTTTATCCAAAAAGTTTGGGATCAGAAGTGTTTTGATTTTTGGATTTTTTTTAATTTTGATTTTGGAATACTTGCATATACATAATGAGATATCTTGGAAAGGAGATCCAAGTCTAAATATGAATTTCATTTAGGTTTCAGATACACCATATACACATAGCCTGAATGTAGTTTTATACATAATCTTTTTTTATAATTTTGTATGAAACCCACTGGGCAAGTCACATGCTCTCAACCTCTGAACAAATCATGCCAAGAAAACCATGTAATAGGTGTGCCTGGTCTAAACTGCTAAATTAAGTGCATCTTTGCATTTGGCTTATGTGACCTAAATGAGAATTTTGGATTGTCTCTGCTTCATTTTCCAGTTTATCAAGGTCCTTTTGAATTCTGTTTCGATCTTCCAATGTATTAGCTACCTCTCCTTGTTTTTTATCATCTACAAACTTGTTAAAGATTTCTTCTAACCTAGCATCTAGGTCATTGATAAAAAAAATATACTGAAGAACGTTAGTCCCAGGGCAAAACCCTGAAGTACTTCACTTGAGATGACCTTTCAGTTTGAAGTATAGTGGGCCCTCCACATTTGCTCTTATTAGGGGTGCAAGACCCCTGTGAAAGTTTTAAAAACCTGCAAATTCCAAAAAAAACAAAAACACCTCATTATTTTTTACCTGAGAGAACATTTCTCTAGGAATTCCTAGGTCCTCCAGGGCATGTCTGTGGTCAATATCTCTGGAAGTTGACTATGAAATGTGCTGGAGGACCTTCAGATGCTTAGAGAAGCATTATTTCTAGGAAGCTATAGGTCCTCCAGCCCTACGTCTGGAGGACATTAACCATAAGATCACACTGGAGGACCAAGAGATTCCTAGAGAGGACATATTAAGTCCCTGAATAGTCAAATCCTCAAAAGTCAAATCCGTGGACTGTGGAGGACTGACTATACAGCCATTGATGATGACTGTTTGAACACAGTTTTCCAACCAATTACTGATTCATCTGGCAATGTTCCATCTATTCCACATCAGTTTGCTGTTCAAAATAACATGAGGATTTTCCTGATATTCAGATATATGACATCTACAGTATTGCCACCATCTACTAAAATGGTGATTCCATTAATACACAAACACAAACACACACACTAGTTTGGCAGAATTTATTCTTGACAAAACAATACTGGCTTTGGCTAATTACTGCATTGTCATCCACATATATTCCACGCTCTTCTTCCATGGGTTTACCATCCGTTGGATTGGATTGGAGCATCCATGGATGGCCCTACACTGTTCTCCCCAATGGCAGTGCATGTACGTGGCTGTGCTGCCATTGCAAACAATGGCACTTGAGATCCCATGGATTTTGCTATCTGCGGGGGGGGGGGGGGGTTCAGGAACAGAACCTCTGCAGATATAGAGAGCCAACTGGACAAAAAACTGCTCCAGCAATTACACACCAGTCAGCTTCTATCGAGCTTGGGGGCGTGGCATTTAGATGCCACTTGCCCCAAAGCCAGAAAAAAGCCACCTCTATAGACAAAGGGGCCCCAGATATTTTTCCGCTCCTATTTGGGGCAGAAGCTGGCTGGATTGGGTTCACACATCTGTTTGCTTTGGCCCCAGTCCAGCCTAAAATCATGCCATCTCTTTCATCCCATAGACTCCTTTATAAACTATCCTGAACTTTTTCTTGGTATTGAAGTCAAGCTGACTGATCAGCTGGTGGGAGCGGCAACCCTTCATTTGGCCTACTGACCCAAGCCCTCAACCCTCAGCGCCAGCGTCAAGAGAGAGAGAGGCCGAGCAACACCTGGCCCCCACGGAGGAGGAGGAGGTATAAAGGGACGCTGGTGGGAGCGGCAACCATTCAGCCGGCCTACCGACCCAAGCCCCCAACCCTCAGCGCCAGCGTCAAGAGAGAGAGAGGCCGAGCAACACCTGGCCCCCTCGGAGGAGGTATAAAGGGATGCTGGTGGGAGCGGCAACCATTCAGCCGGCCTACCGACCCAAGCCCTCAACCCTCAGCGCCAGCGTCAAGAGAGAGAGAGGCCGAGCAACACCTGTCCCCCCGTGGAGGAGGAGGAGGTATAAAGGGACGCTGGTGGGAGCGGCAACCCTTTAGCTGGCCTACTGACCCAAGCCCTCAACCCTCAGCGCCAGCGTCGAGAGAGAGAGAGGCTGAGCAACACCTGGCCCCCGCAGAGGAGGAGGAGGCATAAAGGGATGCTGGTGGGAGCGGCAACCCTTCAGCCGGCCTATTGACCCAAGCCCTCAACCCTCAGCCCCAGCGCCAAGAGAGAGAGAGGCCGAGTAACACCTGGCCCCCGCAGAAGAGGAGGAGGTATAAAGGGACGCTGGTGGGAGCGGCAACCCTTCAGCCGACCTACCGACCCAAGCCCTCAACCCTCAGCGCCAGCACCGAGAGAGAGAGAGAGAGGCCGAGCAACACCTGGCCCCCGCGGAGGAGGAGGCTTAAAGGGATGTCGGTGGGAGTATTAGCGCAGGAAACAGCACCAGCGCCGGAACATCTCTCTCCCTCTTGCAGAGGACTGAAGGGGGGGTGGAGTATTGCATCAATGCCAGAACATCTTTTCCATCGCCCATGGAGGACTGAGGAGGGGTGGAATGTCGGTGGTACAGTGCTCCAAATGCTGGCCCGCCAGATTCCCCCTCCTCAACAGCGCCCCCAACAGAACACCATTCCACCGTTCACGGAGGATGGAGGATTTGCGACTGATTGCTCTTATGTATATTGAAATTGTTAGTAACTGTAATTGATTCTATATGTATATATTATGGATTGCAGTATTGATATTGCATTATATGTGTTAAACTGATGTTAATATGCTAGGTGACTATGTGCTATTTAGATACTGTATTGTATTGTATGGACATGTTGATGTATTGGGCTTTATTTCTTTGGCTATTTTATTGATATTGTATTGTGTGTGTGTATATATATATATATATATATATTGCTGTAATCCCGCCTTGATCTGACGGAAAGGCGGGATATAGAAATAAATTTTATTATTATTATTATTATTCCCCAAATCTTTTTTGCTCTTTTTTCAAAAGAGGGACGTTTGTTTTTCCTCCAGTTCTCTGTACCTCATCCAAGACTTCTAAAAATTATGGCAGGTGTTTCAGAGAGCAGGCCAGCAAGTTCCTTCAGTACTCTAGGATGCAGTTCGTTTGGCCCTACGAATCCGAACTCATTTAAGTTAACAAAACAATTCCTGACTATCGCCTTGTCAGTTCTGATTTGCAAGTAGGCTCCCTTACAAACATTTCTGCTAATGCATGGATCCACACAGTTCACTTTTGGGGAGAAACTGAAGCAAAATATATATTGAGCAGTTCTTCCTTTTCACTGTGATCTGTTAGATGTTTACTTAGCAGCAGCCCCACAGTTTCCTTGATCATTCTCTTGTATTGAATGTATCTAGAAAAAAAATAAACAAACTTTGCTGTTGCTCCTGCTTGCCTAGACAGTTTCATCTGATTCTGAGCTTTTTCTTTCCTTATGCTATTCATAAAAGGGTGGGCTACACATCTGCACTCTTCCTTGGCTTCTGAATGAATTAATATCTAAGTTAAGTAGTATGTTGATATCATGTATCAAAAGACTTTTGGTAAGTAGATTTATTGCTTTCTCACTTTAACATTAACTGATCACTATAAAGATCTGAAAAATGCCCAAACCTATGAAAACTCGGGGAATGTTTAGGGCAACTGACATGATTAGCATCATTCTGGATCCTATTACATTCTTTTCTTCTCCCACAACTGTATAAATATACGTTAGACTTATGGCCTTAATACCTCTCAGAACTACATTTGAAGAAATGGGTTTATACCCATGAAAACCCATGCTCATATAAAAACCAGTTAATCTTAAAAGGTACTTCAGCATTTCTTTTCCTCTTCCCCACTCCCTTCCTCCTTTTTTAGAGCCTTGGTGATTTTTGCTGTGAAAGACAAACATAGCTACTCTTGTGGAAAACATACAAAGAGTGATAACAACACATTATGCATGTTGCCACTTCCTGATCACAGGAAGCCATGTGCTAAAAAAGTTAATCCCGATAAATTCAGTAGAATGTGGAAAACAACAGAGCATTGAACATTTTACAATATAGATGTACAATGCACACAGAATTTCCTAACAACTAATGCCTTGAATGTTTTTCATCTTCCTGTTAGATATCTCTGGAAAGAAGCTGGAAGCCCAAAGCAAAATGTCTTCAGTTGCAACTTACTACAATGGAAAGTCAATACTTGTTACGGGAGCCACAGGTTTTATGGGCAAAGTACTTGTGGAAAAGCTTCTACGCTCCAGCCCAAATGTGAAAACAGTTTATATACTTGTCCGGCCCAAAGCTGGACAGCCAATGCAAAACAGAGTGGAGGATATGGTGAAATGCAAGGTAGGAAATTTAACTTTATGTAGAAAACTATGACAGTTGGCAATGCTAAATAACAGCTAGATAACAATACATTAAACAAACCGTAGGTGAGAGTTCATAAATTCAGTAGCATTGCAAAAGAAATAACAAACAGTCCTTGTTTAATAATGATCCATGGCTTCTGAGATAACTCTGTTTCTAACTAACTCAGTTACCAGGCTTCATGGATGAACCAAAAAGGATTTATTGAGCAGCTCAGCACAGTAGAAAAGTGTTTGCCAGAATTGGTTTCAAAGACCAATTGTTTTCAAAGACCAAAAACAAGCATATAATCCTTTTCACACTTAGCCCTCTTTTCCTACTCATTTTATTATTATTATTATTAACCTTTATTTATATAGCACTGTAAATTTACACTGCGCTGTACGTAAAATCTTTTTAATTAGATGGTTCCCTGCTCTCAGGTTTACAATCTAAAAAGACACAACACAAAAGGAGAAGGGAATGGCGGTGGGGAAGGGGATCAGGTCCAGCAGTTCTTCTTTCCCTCTGAGGCCTGGACCAAGGAAGATGGACTGTAGGAAACCAATATATTCACCTATTCATATATTCATTAATATTAATCAATCATCATCATCATCAAATCTCTTCTGAGTTCCTTAATCTGGAAACAGTTCATCAGATTGTCAATCTATCTGTTTACTTCCCTGGCCACTAAGACTAGTTCATTACAAATAAGTGTTGCGTTGATTTTCCCCCTTTTCTTCCTTCCTTTTTCCTTTTCCCTCCCTCCTTCTGTTACTCTTCTCTCCACTTGTCCTTTTCTCTTTCTTTTTTCTCTCTTCTTTCCCTCTACCTCCCTTTGGGGGGTGGGGTGAGGCTCTACAATCTTTCATTTGTTTGTTTCAGGGGGTTATAGAACTCTCTGTTTTTCAGTATCAAATCTAGTTTGTTAGACTACATTTCCCATAATTCCTACAATGTCCGGTTCTAGAAAAGTTCTTCTGGTGAACTACTTCTGGTTTTTAAAACTCTCTATGGTTTTATAATTTACCAGAATGCTTTGTGTTGCATTTTTGCCACTTCCATAGTGTATTCCTTCACAAGAGCCAAAACCTTCTCGTCGCCCATATCATCTCCCCTTCCACATCATCTTGTCCTCCCATCCTCATTGCCCCCTCCTCCCATCTCGCCACTTCCTCTTTCCACGTTTGTCACTCCTCCTCCTGTCTTTCACACACTCTCTCTCTCTCTCTCTCTCTGTTTATGTATTCTGTAGTTCAAATTATTTGGTCTGTCATTGTCACATGATTGATTAGGAGTATTCTTATCTCTTTTCTCTCACCTCTCAAGGTCAGTTTGTTATTAAAAGTCCATTACAAATTTTTATTGCCTTTTTTTTCTTATTTCCAGAATAGTCCTATATTTATTATTAACTATTTAATCTAATTTCATTGCGTCTAACATAAAGTAAAAATAAAATAATAATAGTTCTACATATGACGGGTCCCAAATATATATCTAAAGCAAAAAGAGAAATTGCTTAACTATAGTCCGTTCTTATCCGTTTGCTTATGTTGTAATCCGCAGAGCCAGAATTGATTGGGATAGGATAAAAACCAATTTTAAATTCTGTCCGTCAAATTGTCCTTTCTGTAGTTTGTTTGAATTCAAGTTAATATGCCACTCACCAGAGATGATTTTTTTAAGCATACGCCAAGCTGGAAGAGAGACAAATCATGATTATAAATCTTGTTTTCTTGTAGAGAAAAAAGATTTTCTTTTAAAAGTTGGTGGTGTCTCATAGTAAGGATTACCGATTGCCAGGTGAAGAAGAAGACAAAATACTTAGGAGTTTGGATAACTGATAAAAACACAGAACTTTTTGAGAACAACTATAAACCAAGATGGAAAGAAATTTTAAAAAGATATGGAAAAATGGTCAAAATTGAATTTGTCTTTGTTTGGATGTATTGAGGCAATTAAGATGATGATCCTAACGAAAATAAATTTCCTATTTCAAACTATTCCCATTCTAATTAATGAGAAAATGTTTAAATAATGGCAGAAAGATTTAAATTTATTCGTATGGAATAACAAAAAGCCATGTGTGAATCGGAAGATAATGACACCAAAAAGAAGTTGGTGGAGGAGGAATTCCAGACCTAAAATTTTCCTATGAGGCAAATGTATTAAATTGGATTACTGAATAGATCAGGCTAAAAAATGAAAAACTCCTTAACTTAGAAGGATTTGATAACAGGTTTGGTTGGCACGCATACTTATGGCACGATAAAGCGGCTATTCATAAAGATTTTTCACACCACTTGATTAGGAGATCCTTACTTAAAACATGGGAAAAATTAAGAAGAAAACATTTTGAGAAATACCTTTGCGGGTATCTTCTCAAGATGTAATGTCTGCTGTTAGAATCCAATCTGGTAAGAATCCAAACAGAGTCCCATCTCATGTGAGAGTGATAAGTTTATTCAGCCAAGAGCACAGCCAGTCCGAGGAGAGGAGGAACACTATCCCATACTCTCCAATCCTTTAAGTAGTATAAACATACTGCAGCTGATATCACTAAGGGCTGTGTCTTAAAGGTACCTTACATCACATCTCCTTTTCATACAAACATGAGAAATAATAATTATACACTTTGGTAAACAATGCATTTTATACAAAATATTAGAATCATAGAAATTTAGAGTTGGAAGAGACCACAAGGGCCATCCAGTCCAACCCCCTGCTGTGCAGGAACTCCCAATCAAAGCATCTCTGACAGATGGCCATCCAGCCCCTGCTTAAAAACCTCCAAGGAAGGAGACTCCACCACCCTCCGAGGGAGTGTGCTCCACTGTCGAACAGCCCTTACTGTGAGGAAGTTCTTCTTAATGTTGAGGTGGAATTTTTTTCCCTGCAGTTTGCATCCATTGTTCCGAGTCCTGTTCTCTGGAGCAGCAGAAAACAAGCTTGCTCCCTCCTCAATGTGACATCCCTTCAAGTATTTAAACAGGGAGATCATATCACCTCTTAACCTTCTCTTCTCCAGGCTAAACATCCCCAGCTCCCTAAGGCGTTTTTCATAGGGCAAGGTTTCCAGACGGTTCACCATTTCAGTTGCCCTCCTTTGGACATGCTCCAGTTTCTCCACATCCTTTTTGAATTGTGGTGCCCAGAACTGGACACAGTATTCCAGGTGGGGCCAGACCAAAGCAGAATAGAGTGGCACTATTATTTGCCTTGATCTAGACACTATACTTCTATTGATGCAACCTAAAATTGCATTGGCCTTTTTAGCTGCTGCATCACACTGTTGACTCATGTTCAACTTGTGGTCTACTTGGACTCCTAGATCCCTTTCACATGTTGTCTCATTCAGCCAGGTATCCCCCATCCTATATCTGTGCATTTCATTTTTCCGCCCTACATGTAGGACCTTACATTTCTCTGTGTTAAATTTCATTTTGTTAGCTTTGGCCCAGCTTTCTAGTCTATTCAGGTCATTTTGAATTTTGATCTTGTCCTTTGGGGTAATAGCTACTCCTCCTAATTTGGTGTCATCTGCAAATTTGATAACTAGGCTCTCAATACTGTCATCCAAGTCATTAATAAAGATGTTGAATAGCACTGGGCCCAGGACAGAACCCTGTGGCACCCCACTTGTCACTTCTTTCCAGTATGAAAAGGAACCATTGTTGAGCACCCTTTAGGTTTGGTCAGTCAACAGGTTACAAATCCATGTAACGGTTACCTTGTTTAGTCCACATTTTACAAGCTTGTTTGCAAGAATGTCATGGGGAACCTTGTCAAATGCCTTACTGAAGTCAAGATATACTATATCCACAGCATTCCCTTCATCTACCAAGCTGGTAATTTTATCAAAAAAAGAGATCAGATTTGTCTGGCATGACTTGTTTCTCTGAAACCCATGTTGGCTTTTTGTGATTATGGAATTATCTTCCAGATATTCACAGACTCTCTGTTTAATGATCTGCTCCAGAATCTTTCCTGGTGTTGATATCAGACTAACCGGACGATAATTGTTGGGATCCTCTTTTTCCCCCTTTTTGAAGATTGGGACAACATTTGCCCTCCTCCAGTCTGCTGGGACTTCTCCTGTTCTCCAGGAGTTCTCAAAGATGATCGCCATTGGTTCCGATATTACATTTGCCAGTTCTTTTAATACCCTAGGATGTAGTTCATCTGGTCCTGAAGACTTATATTCATTTAGATTAACCAGGTATTCCCGTACTATCTCTTTACTTATTCTGTGCTGAAATTCCCCTGTTCTGTTTTCTGCTCCATTATCCTCAGGCTGAACATCCTTTGCCTTTTGTGAGAAGACTGAAGCAAAGAAGGTGTTGAGCAATTCTGCCTTTTCTCTGTCCTCTGTTAGCATTTTGTCATCTTCTGCACGCAGTGGCCCAACCGTTTCCTTCTTCTTCCTTTTGCTGCGGACATATCCAAAAAAAACCCCTTTTTATTATTCTTAACCTCTCTAGCAAGCCTGAGTTCATTTTGCGCTTTAGCTTTTCTGACTTTATCCCTTCATGTGCTGGCTATTTGTTTGAATTCCTCTTTGGTGATTTCCCCATTTTTCCATTTTTATACATGTTCTGTTTAAAACTTAGCTCAGTTGTAAGTTCCTTAGTCATCCATACCGGTTTTCCCATTTTTCTTCCTCATTGGAACTGTCTGAAATTGTCCCTTTAGTATCTCCCTTTTGAGGAACTCCCATTCATCTTGAACTCCCTTCTCTTTTAGTATTCTTGACCATGGGATCACCCCCAGTATTTGTCTAAGTTTATTGAAATCAGCTTTCCTAAAGTCTAGAATGCGTGTCTGACTATGCCTCGCTTCACCTTTCCACTGTGTAACAAACTCCAGGAGGACGTGGTCACTCCCACCTAAGGATTCCACCACTTGCACCCCATCAACTAGGTCTTCCCTGTTGGTTAAGATAAGATCTAAAATAGCTGATCCCCTTGTTGCCTCTTCCACCTTTTGGACAATGAAATTGTCTTCCAGGCAAGTGAGGAATTTGCTCAACCTTGAGGATATGGCTGAGTTTAACTTCCAGCAAATATCCGGGTAGTTGAAGTCCCCCATCTAGAAAGGCATCATCCATTTCTTCTTCGTGGTCTCTGTGCCTCACACAATAGGGTTTGCGCCTGCGCAGAAGCTCCATTCGGAATGCTGAAAAGCTGAGCAGATTGGCGGGAGCCCCTCCCCTCCCATTCCCTGAGCATGCCCAATCCCGCCAATCTAGCTCCTCCTTCAGTTCTCTTTCGTCTCCCGCAAGAGTAACATCTCCTTTGGAGTGCTCTTCATCGCGACGAAAGCTGAGTAGCTAGACTTGTTTATTTCTTTTTATTTCATTTTATTTTCTTCGTTTTTTCTTAGTTTGTTTTTCGTTTTACTCCCGTTTTTTTCCTTGAGCTGCCCCTTTTTGTTCGGAACTCGAGGGTTTTGGCCCGGACGGGCCCCTCGCGATCGGACCAGCCTCTTATGGCCACCCCGTTCAAGAAATGTTCCGACTGTGGCGGTAAAATCCCGGTTGTGGATGGACACTTGAAGTGCATTTTCTGCTTAGGCAGTTCCCACATCCCGGAGAAATGCAAGCATTGCAAGGCTTTTAACCCCGCCACACTTCGCCAAAGAGTGGATCGGCTCAAGGCCCATCTGTGGGAGAAGGCCCTCTCAGTTTCCCACACTTTGGAATCGTCTACGGACCCCTTAGGACGCCTTCCCATCTCTAAGTTTCCGAGAATTCCCAAAATTAAAAAACCGAGCTCGACGTCGACAGCGACTTCGACACCGACGGAGGCCTCCTCGGCTTCGGCCTCGACACCGACTATCATGTCTCGCCCCGAAGGGCAACACAGAGAGCATAAGAAGCCGCCTTCATCCACCGAGCTGGAAAAGCCCAAATCGAAAAAACATAAGCACAAGGAGGTCCTCACTTCGGTTGCCTCGGCGGCTGCCCAGGCAAACCTGGCCATGTCTTTTCTGAGACAGCCTTTGGCCATTGACCTCTCTGTCCCGGCCTCGGTCACTGTACTAGACTCGGCGCCGGAGACCTTGGAACCCGCATTTCAGCCTGCATCTACCCAGGTCCTCGCCCCTACGGGGACGGTCTCGACCTCGGTCTCGATGGTTTCGCCTATTTCGGCTCCGACTTCTGTACCGCCGAAGGAAATCCTAGCCTCTTCGGAGTGCATTTACAGGCTGCGGTTCCCATCTCCTCCACACTGGAAGTCTCCGGAACCGTTCGAGGAGCACTACTTTGACTCGCCCCACTCGTCGGCCTCCTTTCTGGCTCGACATCGGGCTGAATCTTATTGGAGAGAGCGTCATCCATCCTACCGCTCCTACTCTCCTTCGTATCGGGATCGATACCATGTCCGTGACCTCCACGTCGGAGACTTTTCACGATCTCATTCTCGATCTCGTTCTCCCTCTCGGTCCCGAGCCGAATACAGGGCCATATCGCCCCCGCCGGCCTCGACAGCCATGGTGTCGAAACCCCCGGAATCGAGCGCCACTATGACCGCTGCGGCCTCAGCTACGATCACCACTTCGACATCGACAGCCTCCGCTCTGATTAGCTACGCGGACGC
Organism: Urosaurus nigricauda; assembly: GCA_034509955.1. Taxonomy (NCBI): domain Eukaryota; kingdom Metazoa; phylum Chordata; class Lepidosauria; order Squamata; family Phrynosomatidae; genus Urosaurus; species Urosaurus nigricauda. The sequence continues at coordinate 106,331,672 of JAOEGL010000005.1, read as the reverse complement.
CTCGACGTCGACCTTTCTTACGGCGCCAACACAGCTCTATGTGGATCCGCATTTGCCAGCCTCCCAGTCTACGGAGTAGTCTACGGGAGAAACAGACAACCGTCCCGACTCCCCACAGCCTGCCATTTCCTCTCCCAATGAGGAAGTTGAGGACCAGACACCGGGTTCACCTGTCGAAGACATCCATCTCTTCACTGGAATCGTCGACAGGATGGCAAGGGCGGTAGGCCTCCAAATGGCGCAGACGGCCCAGCCTCCCAGGGACCCCATCGATGGCCTTGTGGTGCGTCCCCAACAACCGGCGGTCATTCCATTCTTGCCTTCCTTTTCCGACATCATGGTGGCCTCTTGGAACAAGCCAGCCTCGACACCACCTGCTTCTAAGAAGCTTGACTCTTTGTATCGGGTGCAGTCGGATACAGCACCGTTCCTGTTCACCCACCCAGCTCCCAATTCTCTGGTGGTGGAATCTACCTGTAAGTCTACCGGCAAGTCCCATTCTGCCCCTGTGGACAAAGATGGTAGAAGGATGGACATCTTTGATTGCCGTTTCTACTCATCTGCAGTGTTGGCAGCGAAAGTCGCCAATATGCAAGGTTGCATGGCCGGCTATCAGAGGTTTCTGTGGGATCGTATGGCTGCTTTCATACCTTACCTGCCACAGGCACAACAAGAGGCGGCTCAGGAATTTTATGCTGAGGCACTCTCCCTCATTGCCCAGGAGGTCCACTCAACTAGACATGTTGTTGACTGTTCTGCGAAAGTTATGGCTGGTGCGGTGGCACTCCGCCGTTTCGCTTGGCTGAGGTCCACCTTCCTGTCTGAGGAAGCTAAGTCCAAGATCGAAGATCTTCCTTTCGATGGTGGTCTATTCGCCGCCAAGACCGACGAATCCCTTGACACCATGGCCAAGGCTCGCCCGAACGGGAAGAGACTTGGGCTGACACCTAGCAAGCCTTCATCTGGTCGTGCCTGGCGCCAAAGGCCATACGACCCTGGTTTCACCCGTTCTCGTTCGGCTCCGTCCTCCACTTATAGGACCCAGGCTAACACTAGGAGGCCTTACAGACAGCCTCAACAGCAGCAGCAACAGCAGCAACAGCAGAGGCAAGGCCAGCAGCATCAGCAGCAACAGCCTTCTAGGAAGCCATCCTCCAAGTCACACTTTTGACGGGCCCTTGGAGGCGACACCCAATTTCTTCTTGCCAGTCACCCTTTCCTCAGTCCCCAGACTTTGCCATTTCTATGAGAACTGGTCCAAGATCACCACGGACTCCTGGATGCTTACCATCATCCGCCTGGGATACGCCATAGAGTTCTCAAGTATTCCACCAAATGGCGTTTTCTGTTCCACTCCCTCCTCTCCTCCTCTTCTGGAGGAGATTTCCTCCCTTCTCGACAAAGGAGCCATACAACGTGTTCCACCGTGTTACAAGCACCAAGGCTTCTACTCCAGGTACTTCACAGTTCCGAAGAGAGGAGGAGGTCTTCACCCCATCTTGGACCTGAGAGGCGTCAACTCATACATCATGCTTCGCAAGTTCAAGATGGTGACTCTCCAATCCATCTTTCCGTTCCTGCACCAAGGGGACTGGTTTGCATCCATAGACCTGAAGGATGCTTACTTCCACATCAGCATCAGGCCACAACATTGGAAGTATCTCCGTTTCGCCATAGATGGAGATCTCTATCAATATACCGTTCTTCCTTTCGGCCTCTCAACCGCTCCTCGGGTGTTCACAAAGTGCATGGCAGTGGTCATTTCTCACCTTCGTCTCCAAGGAATAAAGATTTTCCCTTATCTCGACGACTGGCTTCTGGTGTCGTCCTCCAAGACACAGCTTTACAAGGACGTCCAATACACTTTGGACCTCTTAGCCGACTTGGGTCTCAAAGTCAATCTACCCAAATCCGTTCTCCACCCTGTGAGGGTGATAGACTATATAGGCACATCCCTGGACTCTGTGATGGGTCGAGCCTATCTTCCCACCAGGTGGGCGGAAGCCCTCTGGGAACAACTGCGATCCATCCTTCGCACTCACTGTCCATCTGCAAAGGACATCCAGAGACTGCTAGGCCACCTGGCCTCAACCACAGCGGTGACCTACCTGGCTCATCTCAGGCTCAGGCCTCTCCAAGCTTGGTTCCTGGCTTCCTTCGATCACCTGAGGGACAATCCGTCCAAGAGATTCTCGTTGCCACCTCATATCAGAGACTCTCTCATGTGGTGGATGTCTCCCTCCAACATCCTCAAGGGGATGCCCTTCCAGACGCCAGAACCGTCCAGGATGGTCACTACAGACGCATCCATGTCAGGATGGGGCGCACATCTCAACGGCTTGTGTGTACAAGGACAGTGGTCTGCACAGGAGGCAGAACTGCACATCAATGCCTTGGAACTGTTGGCAGTCATCAAAGCCTTCAGGGCATTCGAAAACCATCTCCTCTACAGAGTTGTGCAGGTAGTATCAGACAACACAACCACTGTCTGGTACATCAACAAGCAAGGAGGAACTCACTCTCCAGTCCTCTTGCGTCTCTCCCAGCAGCTGTGGACGTGGTGCCACCACCGATCCATTCATCCAGTGGCCATTCACTTGGCAGGAAAGGACAATGTGCTGGCAGACTCCCTCAGCAGGGACAATGTGCTGCAGCATGAATGGACTCTGTCGAGTTCAGCCTTCAATCTCCTGACATCTCGTTGGGGAATTCCCTCAGTGGACCTGTTTGCCACCCCGGAGAACGCCCAATGCCGGGCATTCTACACCAGAGCGGGCAAAGGACAAGGATCCATGGGGGACGCCTTCCTTTGAAGTTGGAGTCGAGACCTTCTGTATGCCTTTCCGCCCTTTCCTCTGATCTCAAGGACGGTGGCCAAGATGGCAGGGATCGGTCCAACGCCATACTGTTGACTCCATTCTGGCCAAGACAACCCTGGTTCACTCCTCTTCTTCACTTGGCCAGGGGCCAATACTTCCACCTGCCGAAGTGGCCCGACCTTTTGTCTCACTCCAATGGAGCGGTCCTACATCCGGACTTGGTCAACCTACGGATGACGGCGTGGAGGATCCAGCCATAGAGTCTCCTGACCTGCATAGGGTCCTGTCTGCCTCGAGAAAGGACTCCACCAAGAAATCCTATGCATATAAATGGAAGCGTTTCTGTGCCTTCACGGAGGCTAGATCTGAACCTTCCTCACCTGTGAGCCTTAGTACTGTCTTGCATTTTCTGCTGCACCTCAGGGATCAAGGCCTGGCCTTCTTATCCCTTAAGGTCTATCTGTCGGCTATCGTAGCCAACCAGCCACCTGGCTCAAAATCATCTCGCCTCTTCACGTCACCCACGTTAAAGAGGTTCTTCAAAGGACTACATCACCTTTATCCACCGTTGCCACCACTGGCTCCGGCCTGGTCTCTCTCTCTGGTGCTTACACAGCTTACGAGACCTCCATTTGTGCCCTTAGGCTCTGCTTCCTTGAGACTGCTGACACTTAAAGTGTCTTTTCTTGTGGCCATAACTTCAGCCAGATGTGCTTCTGAGCTGACAGCCCTACACTCGGATGAGCCTTACTTGACTTTTCATAGGGACAAGGTGGTCCTCAGATCAGACATTTCCTTCCTCCCTAAAGTGGTTTCTCCGTTTCATCTCTCCCAGGAGATTGTGCTTCCTAATTTTTATCCAGATCCCTCTTCGCCTCTGGAAAAGACTTTGCACACCCTGGATGTTCGCCGTGCTTTGGCTTTTTATGTTCAGCGTTCTCAAGAGTTCAGATTATCAAATAAGTTGTTTATTTGTTATGGTGGTGCCAGGAAAGGCAACCCAGTTTCATCACAACGGTTTGCAAAGTGGATTGCTCAAACCATCGCCTTGGCCTATGAACTGGCTAAACGCCCTCTCCCGGTTGGTGTACGTGCCCACTCAACCAGGGCTACGGCTTCATCTGCTGCCTTCCTCAGAGGTGTTCCCCTGCCAGAGGTCTGCAAGGCGGCCACGTGGTCACAGCCATCCACGTTTGTTCGGCATTACCGGCTGGATTCCAGATCCCGGAGAGATGCCAGTTTTGGTCGTGCTGTTCTTTCTTCGATTTTGCAGTGACCTTCCCACCTCCACAGGTAAGCTTTTCAGTCACCCTATTGTGTGAGGCACAGAGACCACAAAGAAGTAGTACAGGTTACTTACCTGTAACTGTGTTTCTTCGAGTGGTCATCTGTGCCCTCACACAAATCCCACCCTACCTCCCCTCGGTCAGGTCCCTGCCTTTTTGCGGCGGACTTGAACTGAAGGAGGAGCTAGATTGGCGGGATTGGGCATGCTCAGGGAATGGGAGGGGCGGGGCTCCCGCCAATCTGCTCAGCTTTTCAGCATTCCGAATGGAGCTTCTGAGCAGGCGCAAACCCTATTGTGTGAGGGCACAGATGACCACTCGAAGAAACACAGTTACAGGTAAGTAACCTGTACTTCCTCTGTCTGACTTGGGGGGTCTGTAGTAGACTCCCACACTAACATCCCTGTTGTTTCCTTCTCCTTTAATTTTTATCCAGATGCTCTCCACCTGGCTTCCAGTATTGATGTCCTGGATCTCTTCACTGGTGTAAATATCCCTGATATATAATGCTATTCCTTCTCCTTTCTTGTTTGGCCTGTTTCTCTTAAAAAGGTTATACCCCTCTATTTCTATATTTCAATCGTGAGACTTATCCCACCAGGTTTCAGTGATGCCTATCATATCGTATTTCCCTTGTTGTGCTAGGAGTGCAAGTTCATCTTGCTTATTTCCCATGCTCTGTGCTTTAGTGTAGAGACATCTAAGACCATGTGTCCCCTTTACTTGATGCCTGTGCATGTTTTTTTGCCTCCTATTGTTGGGTCCTTGCACTATTTGCCTTGTTCCCTCTATGTCAGTTTGACTATTTTTTCTAGCCGTTTTGCCTTACAGACTGATGTCTCCCTTCCCCAGATCACTCAGTTTAAAGCCCTCCTGATCAGATTCTTCAGACTGTGGGCAAAAATGTTTCTTCCAACTGACGTGAGATGCAGCCCATCCCTTGCTAGAAGTCCCTTCTCATGGAACCGCAGCCCATGATCCAAGAATCCAAATTGTTCTCGGTGACACCATCTGCGGAGCCAGTTGTTGACATCTGCTATTTTCCTCTCTCTTCCTTGACCATGCCCTTCTACTGGCAGAAGAGACGAGATGGCAATCTGTGCGTCCATTTCCTTCAGCTTCTTCCCCAGAGCCTCGTAATCCCTTCTGATATTCTGAAGGCTGTGTCTTGCTGTGTCATTCGTTCCCACGTGGACCAAAAGGAAGGGGTATTTGTCAGTAGATTTGACCAGTCTTGTCAGCCTCTCTGTCACATCACGGATCTTTGCCCCAGGGAGACAACACACCTCACGAGACATCTTGTCGGGCCCACAAATCACAGCTTCTGCACCCCTGAGCAAGGAGTCCCCCACCACAACCACGCGCCTCCTCTGAGGCTTAACAACAACTCTTCCCTGCGATAGAACTCCCAGGCTCTCCTGTTGTGTCCCTGAAGTCTGTCCATGCTGCTCTTCCTGATCGTCCTTGATAAGTGAAAGGGCTTCGAAACGATTCTGTAGCTGCAAGCTCCTACAGCTATCCCTCATTTCTCTGCTTCTCTGTGTGACATTCCTCAAGCTGTCTGCCTCCTGTGTACATGAAGTGACCTTCTCACCCCCAGCGACTTTCTCTGTGTGGTTCCCTTCAAAGATCGTGCAAAATAAGCAAAATTTATATTTTCTACTTATTAAAAACATAAATAGAAAATATAAACACAAAGAATACAAAGAAAATAATTTCACATTTAGCACACAATATTTCTCATTGACTTAACTTGCACAGATCATAAAAAATCTAATTATCATCTTAGAGCCAAAGGTTCATTTTCAAGGAGTATTTCTCTCCGGCCTAAACACTTGTCTACCATATGATGTTCTATATATTGGTTGCCTATATCTTGTTGGTGATGTTTGCAACTCATCATTACTCTCAGGAGTCCCATCATATCCATCTTGCCTTACACTTCTATCATTATTAATTTCTGGCATCCGTTTTCTTAATTGGCGTCTATTACGCCGATATATCCTACCATTAAGAGTCTTTATTTGATATGACCGTGATTGTTTACATTTTTCTATAACTATGGCAGGAAGCCATCTTTCCTTGCGGTCATTAGATTGCATCCACACTGTGTCTCCCTCTTGTAATGGTAGAAGTGGCCTGACTGTTCGATCATAAAAATGTTTTTGTCTTTTCTGAGCTCTTTGTAGATTTTGATGCACATTAATAGGAATCCTAGGACATAATAAAACAGTTGTTATAGGAAGTTTACTTCTCAACATCCTGCCCATCAACATTTGTGCAGGCGAATATGACAACCCTGTAATTGGTGTATTGCGATATTCCAACAATGCTAGATACAAATCGCCACCAGCCTTCCCTACTTTGTTCATAAGCTGCTTAATAGACTGAATTGCTTGTTCTGCCATTCCATTAGAATGTGCATATCCTGGACTGCTAAAACATTGTTCAAATCCCCATTCTTTAGCAAATGTTTTAAATTCTTGACTAGCAAACGACATGTTGTCACTCACCACTATTCTTGGTATCCCATGACGAACAAACACAGACTTAAGCCTGAAAATTACTGTTTTTGCAGTTTTATCAGGTAGACTTATTATTTCTGGATATTTTGAAAAATAATTATCAAAAGAAACAGACAACTATCCTGTTCAAAGATATCTATTCCCACCTTTTCCCATGGTATTTCGGGAATATCATGTGGTTTTAGTGGTTCCTTATGGTTATTTGGAGCAAAACATGCACAAACACCACAGCTTCCCACAACCAACTCAATATTTCTTCACATATCAGGCCAGTACATTAACTTCCTTGCTCTTTCTTTTTTCCTTTGAATCCCTTGATGGGACTCATGAAGTTGTGTAAGTACATTTTGTCGTTGACTTGTTGGAATAATCATTCTTTCTCCCATAAAAAGAACTCCATCTTGACACCACACATGATCTTTAACTGGCCAGAAAGATTTTGCCATCGGACTTACATCTCTTATATACTGTGGCCATCCTTGGTCTAGGTGTGTTTGGACCATCTTAAGCTGGGGATCACATTTTGTTGCCTCTGGATGCATCGCTAAAGTATTCATCTCATGTATTACTTTCTCATCACCCATGAAGTTCTCCTCACTGAACAGAGGATCTACAGTGGCTCTTGACTAGGTATCAGCAAGATACATAAGTTTACCTGGCGTATATACAACATTAAGTTGATACCTTTGAAGCTGCAAAAGCATTCGTTGCAACCGAGCAGGAGCACTGCCTATCGGTTTTTTACAAATGGATTCTAAAGGCTTGTGATCAGATTGAACTAACACAGTTTTGCCAAACACATATTGATGAAACTTTCGTACCGCATATACAACCGCAAGCAATTCTTTCTCTATTTGTGCGTAATTTTTTTCTGCTGAATTAAGTGACCTTGAGGCATAAGACACTGGTTTATTGTCCTGAAGCAGACATGCTCCTAAGCCATCTTTTGATGCATCTGCCTGAACAACAACTGGCTTTGTCACATCAAAGTATTGAAGCACAGGTGTACTACATAACTTTTGTTTGATAGCATCGAAAGCTTTTTGATGTTCTGGCATCCATTGAAAAATTATATTCTTTTTCAATAATTTTCTCAATGGGGCTGTCAGCTCTGCCTCTTGTGGAATATACTTTGCCAAATATTGTATTGACCCTAAAAATCTAAGCACCCCCTGTCTATCATTGGGCGGTTTCATTTCTTGAATAGCCCTCACTTTCTCAGAATCTGGTCTGACTCCTTCAGCAGTCACTATGTGACCCATATACTTTACAGAGTCTACCTTAAACTGGATCTTTTCTTTGTTAAATTTAATATTGTTAGCACGTGCTGTTTTCATAACCTGATGTAAAATTTCATCATGCTGTTCCACTGTTTCTGCAGCTATAATCATATCATCTGCTATCATATGTACACCTTTTATATGTCCAAATATTTCTTGGTTCTTTTGTTGAAAAACCTCACTTGCAGATTTAAGCCCGAATGGAAGCAATTGAAACAATACCTTCCCCATGGCGTATTAAATGTACATAATCTGGAGAATGTTTTATCTAGTTTTACCAGCCAATAGCCATCTTTCTCATCTATGATTGTAAACAATTTCTTTCCAGCTAGTTGACTAAGAATTTCCTCAACTGTTGGGATGGTATAATGTTGTCTATTAACTGCTTTGTTTAAATCTCGTGGATCAAGACAAATGCGCAAAGTGCCATTCTTTTTTTCTGTGATGACAAGGAATTGTTGAGCAATCTGTTACATAAAATGATAATTTATGCACCCCTTTTGCTGTATTGCATTCAAACTCAGCTATTCCCATTGGTTGTATTCTTGTCCCACCATATGCTACAAGAACTGCATTGCTCTTAATCAATGGCTTTGTCCCAGGTATCATAGAAGATATTTTAAATGGTAACACATTTGCTTCAGCCCCAGTATCTAACTTAAAATTAACTGTGTAGTCTCTTATAGAAATATCAACATACCACCCTGTATTGTTCACTCCTTTATTTAATTTCGCTATCAATAGGTTACTTATTCTCAGGATTAGCCATTTTTGTCCTACATAACTTGGCATAATGGTTTTTCTTGCCACACTTATTACAAGTTTTTCCAAATGCTAAGCATCTCCGAGGTTCATGAATTGTGCCACAATAACCACACTTATTTTGACTGTTCCATTTGTCTCTGTTTCTTAAGTCTTTTACTCCCAAAGCTTGAGTTGCAATTCCCTTGTTATCTCTGTTTGCTGTTCCTCTGATATCTCCATGAACCTCCTGTAGTTCACACACTCCTTCGAGAGCTGTTGTCATTGTTGTCAACTGAGCTCTTGTTATCTCATCAACACGGCATATTTTAACAGCCTTCTCAAGTGTAAGGTCTGTTTCTTTCAAGAGCTTTTCTTTCAGTCTTTCTTCCTTCATGCTGAAAACAATTTTATCTCTTATCATGTCATTAATTGCAGTCCCAAATTCACAACTGGTTGCTTTCAATTTAAGCTCAGCAATAAATTGTTCATTTCTCACTCCAGGACTCTGTATATGGTTCCAGAAACAGAATCTTTCAAAAACAACATTCTTTCTAGGCAGAAAATAAGTTTTGAACTGTTCTAGAACCTCTGAAAAGTCTTTTGGATTCTCATCAACAAAAACAAAGGTGTTATACACAGAAACTCCTTCTTCTCCCACACAATGTAGCAGGATAGCTATCTGCCGCTTCTTTGCTACATTGTCAAGTCCTGCTGCAGTGATATATAACAGGAAAGCCTGCTCCCACTTTCTCCAATTTTGAGCCATGTTACCTTCCATAATTAGAGGAGGGGGAGGCCGAAGTGAATCCATATCTTAATGCACTCTTCCTGTAAAATATACAAATTCCAAGTTGCAGTACAGGAAAGATTTACTTCTGACACCATGTAATGTCTGCTGTTAGAATCCAATCTGGTAAGAATCCAAACAGAGTCCCATCTCATGTGAGAGTGATAAGTTTATTCAGCCAAGAGCCAAGAGCACAGCCAGTCCAAGGAGAGTGAGATAAGGAGGAACACTATCCCATACTGCAGCTGATATCACTAAGGGCTGTGTCTTAAAGGTACCTTACATCACACAAGAAGCATTTTTTGGCAAGTGGAAGGATCTCGACATTTGGCTGACTTACAAAGACATTTTAATCTAATCAAGTAACAATACATATGAAATGAAACCAATCGAAAAATTAAAACAACTTGACCCTGAAGTACATTGGTTTCCTTATATGCAGATTAAAGAAAGATTTAAAATAGACCAGAAATTTCAAGACTTTGAAAAAGAAACTTCAGGTTTGTCAAAAATTTTATTAAATACAGTTGACAAAAAGACTGCTATATTACATAAATTCCTAAGAGAACTTGAACAGGAAAAGGAACCTGTTTTGGATACAATGATAAAATGGGCTTCAGATCTACAAAATACTATAGAGATGAATAGTTGGAAGAATGCAAGAGAAAGGACTAAAAAATTCACTAAATGTCAACACCTCCGAGAAAAATATTGGAAAATGGAACATAGATGGTATTTAACACTGAGCAAGATAACAAAAATTTATAAAACAGGTCCGGGTCTATGTTGGAAATGTAAAAAGGCACCAGGAACTTGTTTTCATGTTTGGTGGAAATGCCCAAAACTAAAGTTATATTGTAAAAGTATACATAAAGAAACTGAATGCATTTTTCAATTGAATTTTAAAATGAGACCAGTACTTATTGAATATGCTAGACAAAGCTCCTGCGCAAATCAAAATTAACCATGAGAGAACAATATTACATTTAATAACTGCTGCCAGAATTATATTAGCTCAATGTTGGAAAAGTCAAATTATACCTGATTTGGACCTTTGGTGGGTAAAAATTCATGAATTTCGAGAGATGGACATTCTCACTGGCTGTTTATCTAATAAAGATGCTACACTAATAGAGAAAGAATGGGACCAGATAATGAAAAATTGCAGGTTAGAGACATAAGAATGCAGACACGATAACCTATAAGCAATTTATTGGTAATATAACATTTAAGAAATTGTACGATTTGGGAGTATATACTTCGAGGCAACAGGAAGTAAAAAAAGAAAGTGACATAAAAAAAAGAGAGAATAATGAAATGTATGGATATAGTGTTTGGGAATTGTTTTTAAAGTGACTTTGGAAGTATTGATCTGTAAACTTCAATATATTTTCTGATAATATGTAGTAACTTGAAGCTTTTTTATTGTTTTTGTATATAAAATGCTTCTATAAATAAATAAATAAAAGCTGGTGGCGTCTCTGTCTGATTTTCGGGGAAATAACGCGGGCCTGGATTGGCCTACAATCCCTCACTTTCCTCTTCTTACGGTCGTGGAAACTGAAGATCCGTAGATGAGAAAGAATGTTGATGGATCTCCATCGGGCCCCCTCTGATATCTCAATACCTTGGGGGTCAATTCTGGGCTATCCTGGGGATCCCAAAAATAGCCCACTCCCACATGGTCCGATCCACTCAGGATCTGATCGACCAAGAGCTTCTCATTGGAGCGCCATTACCAACCAGAAGTCAGACTACAGTATATTGAGAGTCAGTGTTATGTAGTAGTTTGAGTATTGGACTATGACTCTGGATTTTATTTTAGGGAGAGAATCGGTTTGTTTAGTGCTGACTTTAAAAGAGCTGAATATGATTCAAGACAAGTGCTGCCCCCACACCTTTACAAAGCTTTGAAAGCTTTCTAACTTTAAAATTCAGTGCTTTGTTGTGTAAAGACCACTGCCATTATAAATAGATATAAAAATCATTGTTTCATATTGGGATTAATATTTAATTACCTGATAATTCCTTTTGTTGTGTATCCTCTTGGTTTACTTAAAGATTGTATTTTGTATTCTAGTTGTTTGACAGAGTCCGCGAAGAGTGGCCCAACTTCCATGAGAAGATTAAACCAATGAATGCTGAACTCACCCATCCAAACTTGGCCATCACCCCGAAGGACACCGCCGAGCTCCTGTCTGAAGTCAACATTGTCTTCCATTGTGCTGCAACTGTTCGCTTTGATGAACCATTAAAGTATGTTCTTCTTGACTCGTCCTTTGTGTTTATTGATGCAAATTTCAAGTTAGGTTTACTTGTTACTGTAAAGTTGGATATCATTAATTTGTTTTGTTAAAAACATACATTTATTGTCTTTTATAAAATTTATACTAGATTTCGTTAAATTGATACCTTTAATTAGGGCATGAATAATTTGTGATGTTGAAATAAAAACAAGAGTATGTTTCTGTTTGCATTCTACTCACATCTTGTAATAATATCCATACCCTTAACCAAGACATTTTTAGGACAGACACACACCCTTCTTCAAACTTTTAAAGAAAGGAATATGTTTATGAGATACTGGCTGTTAAATCTCTTTCTATTTGTTTACCTTAAGAGAAGTCCCCCAAACCCACATCGTCAATATTTTAATTACTCAAAAAGAGTTATATCATACATAGTATACTGCACATTCAATTCAATTTACTTTGCATGAAGCTGGTACCAAGACAGTACTACTTTATGAGGCATGTTGAAACTGAAAAGAATCCCACTGTACAAATCTTGTCACACTCTCTCAGTCTCAGAGGAAAGCAAAGGCAAACCTATGATTCTAAACAAATCTTGCCAAGAAAACCCCATGATGTGCTTGCCTTACGTTCACCATATGTCAAAAATGACTTGAGGTCACACAGCAACAATTTAACAGAACATAGGAAGCTACCTTATATTTAATCAGATCGTTAGTCCTTTTAGCCCAGTACTGCATATTTTGATTGGTGTTGGCTGTCTTAGGTCTAGGGTAGTCTGGGTGGAGGATGGTTTACCGTAGGGTAGATGCAGAGAACAGTTCTGATGACAAAAGGTGTATTGGTGTGTCCTTTGTCATTTCCAAAGCCCTTTGGGTCAGACCACCCAGGATGAGTATTTGAGAAGTGGACTTGCCATTGTGTCAGATAATTTGTAAAATATGTCAAGTCACATTGTTTGACCTAGCTCTCATAGCAGACATATTTTAATGAATGGTTTGGCAATTTTAGAAGGGGTGTGTCTGAGGGGAAGCCATTTTCTGGTCCTGGGACCTTTCCAAAGGCAGACTACAAAATACGTCTATTCCTGGTTTTCAGAAAGTGGCATATTTTTGGAAAATGTAGAAAAGCCCTACATCCTCTTGAAAAGGTAAATTGCTACTCCTAGAGGCTTACCTCTTTTTTAACCAAAAGATTAGTCTTGGGTGTCTGAAGGTGGTAATGACCACAACAAGTTTCACATACATGTGAAAGAGTACCAGTGACTTCCAGATCCCATTCCGAACTGGGACATGTCAATTTTGGACTGTTTCTGGGACACATATTCTATACATTGGATAATCCAAAGAAAGGATGGAGGAATTATATATTACTTAAGAATTATATATTATTTTCCCTATTTATCTTTGAAAACACTTGGAATACTTTTGTCAATCTTTAATGGAGCAAACAGGATTGGTTGTAGGAGTTCATACCAACTAGCCCTCTTCATAAACTTTCTGTGCTTTCTCAACCAGGCATGCCCTTTTGCTAAATGTCAGGGGCACACAGCAGCTCTTGGTGCTGGCCCGCCAGATGCAGAATCTTGAGGCCTTCATCCATGTTTCAACTGCCTATGCAAACTGTAATCGGAGGTACATAGAAGAAATAATCTATCCTCCTCCCCTGGAGCCCAGGAAACTTTTTGATCTTGTGGAGTAAGTGATGGAAACAATCTTTCTTTCTATTGCTGATCTAACCATAATTTTGGACAGAGGAGTACAAATCTTTAGTAAGCTCAACAACCAAGTGGAAGGAAATGTGTGGTTATGCAGTCTCACACCTGCAATATCTGTGTAAATTATGAAACCATATAAGCAGGGCCAATCATATTTGTCTTTCTGTTCCATCTCCCTCCCTCCTGATAGAAATGTCAATAAAGTGAGAAAGTAGTTCCAGAACTGAGAGAGAGAAATGTTGGGGTGTAGTACCAACCTTCCAACAACTGTTTAAATGTCTTAAGTATTTTGAACAATGCTCCTTCTTTGGCGGTCCTAGTATTTTCTAGCATTTAGTCTTCAAATGTCTGAATCCTGAAGCTCTCCACTGTTGAATTTTAGACTAGAAGATAGGCTTTCTTCTGGATAATAATAATGGTTTGAAAGTCTTAATAATTTCAAAAATTTCAAATTGTGATTTTGAAAATAAACCAAAATGCTGTTTTGACTTAGGGTTTCCTCCTACTGCAGTATTTGCATTTGGAGGGCTCATAGCACTACCATTCCATCTTTTCCTTCATAACAGATTTTTTTGTGATAAGGAAAAAAAGATGGCATATGCTGTCAGGAAATTCTAGAGAGTTAAAGATAGACCTGAACCCTCATAAAATATTGTAAATGAGGGAAGGTGCTTGCATAATAAAAGCTTCATCAGAAAGCAGCATGGAAAGTTAAGTCTGGCTGTCTTAATTTTTAGGGCAAAGGGAAAGAAAAGGTTGGGAATTAATGAATGTGTACATATGCTAACTTTGAAGCAAAACTTTTTTAAATGTATGTTTCTGTACATACCGTTATTATTAACCTTTATTTATATAGCACTGTAAATTTACACAGTGCTGTACAAGCAATCTTTTTAATTAGACAGTTCCCTCCCCCCAGGCTTACTATTTAAAAAGACATGCCACAAAAGGAGAAGGGAATGGGGAAGGGGATCAGGTCCAGCAGATCTTCTCTCCCTCTGAAGCCTGGACCAAGGCAGATAGACTGGAGGGAGGGCTCGGCTGCTTAATGGATAGTTAAAATGAGGCATCCAGGGAAAGAAAAGGGCTCACTTGGGAACACTTCCCTAAACAAAATAGTCTTTAAGTCAATTTTGAAACTGGTTAGAGAAGTGATGAAGCGTGCATGTGGGGGAAGAAGGTTCCAGGAGAGAGGGGCAGCAAGTGAGAAGGGACGAATCCGGGACAGAGCAATGGCAATTCTAGGCTGGGACAGGAAGCCTTGATTACCAGAATGGAGGGTACGAGTAGGAATGTAAGGAGAAAGAAGTTCAGATAACTGAGTGGCTAGTCCATGGAGGACTTTGAAAGTCAACAACAAAAGCTTGTACTGGATGCGGAAGGGGAAGGGGAGCCAATGAAGGGAGGAGAAAAAGGGAGAAACAAGGTCAAAGTGGCGAGCGGATGTGATAATACGTGCAGCTGAATGCTGGACAGAGATTAAAGGATGGAGGTGAGAGAGAGGAAGTCCTGTCAGAAGAAGGTTACAATAATCTAGTCACAATACCACTAGGGTCTAGGCAGTGGGGGCTGAGAGGAATGGATGAATTTTAGCAATGTTGTAAAGAAAGAATCTACAGGCCTTGGTGGTGGCCTAGATCTAGGGAATATACAACAGAGAAGAATAAAATATGAAACCAAGACTGCGGGCTTGATGAACCGATTGAATAGAAGTGTCAAACAGAAAAGGAATAAGGGTAGGCTTAGGTGGAAAGACAAGAAGTTCTGTCCTAGACATGTTGAGCTTCAAGTGCTGATGCCACATCCACTGAGGAATAGCAGTCAGATAAGATGAAACTTGCTGTTTGAGCCCCGGCGAAAGTTCAGGGGTGGAAAGATACAGCTGAGTGTCATCGTCATACAGATGATAGGAGAAACTGGGACAATGTGTAAAGAGAGAACAAAAGGGGACCCAACAAAAGGGGACCCCTGGGGAACTCCAACTGATAAGGGAACAGAGGAGGAAGTCTGACCACTCATGACCGCTGCAAAAAATCTATCTGACAAGTAAGACTTCAACCAGTTGAGAACAGAGTCGAAGAACCCGAGGTCAGAAGTATATCAAACAGGAGACAGTGATCTCTGGTGTTGAAGGCCACAGACAAATCAAAAAGAATGAGAATAGAGGCCATTTGCCTTGGCCTGCAAGAGATCGTTAGAGATCTTGGTGAGGGCCGTCTCTGTAGAGTGCCATGGGTGGAAACCAGACTGAAATTGTCCAGGATGGAGTTGGTTTTGAGAAACTCAAGACACCGAGAATAAACAGCCCGTTCCAGAACCTTAGAAAGAAGAGAAATCGGACAATAGCTAGACAAAGAAGAGGGGTCGAGAGAGGGTTTCTTTAGAATTGGGGAAACGAGAGCATGTTTGAAGTCCAAAGGGAAGGAATCCGTAGAGAGAGACATTAAAGATATAGAGGAGCGAAGGCCGAAAAGAAGGGGTTAGGAGATGGGAGAGGATAGGATCAAGAGAACAAGTTGTAGGTTTGGAAGAGTTCAGCAGCGTAGAGAGTTCATCCAGAGAAACAGTGGAAACACAGAAAGTTTATTAGTAGAAGGTACCAGGAGATTAGTAGTAGGGGGCAAATGAGGAGGAACTATTTCAGATTGAATAGTAGTGACTTTTGTGATGAAGTAGTTGGCGAAGTCAGTGGGTGGAAATGATGAGAAGACATGGAGAGAGGAAGGATTTAGCAGTGTATTGAAGCAGGAGAACAAATGCTGCAGGCGCCTCTCATTGGCGCAGATCAACAATTTATAATAGTTCTGCTTTGCCATAGACAGAGTGCATGAAAAGGATAAGAAGATGAATTTATAATGAATGAAATCAGCCCTCTCCAGGGACTTTTTCAAAGACGTTTGGTTGCTCGAGAGCAGGACCGGAGGAACCTGATGGTGGGAGTAAGTCAGGACTGAGGCCTAGTCATGGAGGAAGATATGCATACAGATACAGGGGCAAAGCTGTCAATAGTTGAAGAAAGAGTGGAATTAAATAAAGTCATTGCTGAATCAGCAGAGTCCCTTTGAATGGCAACAGGCGAGAGAACCATTGGATCCAGTTTTCAGGAAGATCCAATCTATGGTTCCCACTCCTGTTCCATCCATGTCTTGCTTTCATTATTGAAGATCTCTCACAGGTCCTGGGTGGCTCCATTTACTATTCCATCAATGTCAAAAAAGACTGACAACTTGTATAGAATGGCTGATGCAGATTCGACATGGCTCCTCAAACACCCCAGATCAAATTCTGCAGCGGTTGAGGCCTCCCATACCAAGTCCTTCTGCAAGCCACATTCAGTGCGTTTGGATGAAGACAGCTGAAAACTGGACCTCCTGGCCAAGAAATTCTATTCCACTCCTGCTTTTGAATCACTCTTTGGCTTGCATGGTGGCATACCTACAAAACTTGGTGGGAACAAATTCTCCCCCTTTTTGAAGACTGCCTGATGAGGAGAAGTGTCTGGCAAATGCCCTACAGTCAGAGGAACACTCTAGCAGCCCAAGAGATCATTAGCCTACCACATCACAGGGTGCTAAACAATAGTTATCTGGTTCGGTGGCTCTTTGAGGGTATGTCTGGATGGGCCTCCTTGGACCTCTCTGCGCAAGCTAGAGCCATCGTTGAGATTTCAGATTGCATTGGCTTCCACCACCACAGACACCTGGGTCCCTGATATTATCTGATATCAATTCCAGGAAAGATTCTAGGGCAGATCATTAGGCAGAGAGTCTGTGAACATTTAGAAGCCAATGCCATAATCACAAAAAGTCAACATGGGTTTCAGAGAAACAAGTCATGCCAAACAAACCTGATCTCTTTTTTTGATGAAATTACCAGCTTGGTAGATGAAGGGAATGCTGTGGATATAGTATACCTCGATTTCAGTAAGGCCTTTGACAAGGTTGCCCATGACATTCTTGCAAACAAGCTTGTAAAATGTGGGCTAGATAAGTTAACTGTTATGGATTTGTAATTGATTGACTGGCCGAACTCAAAGGGTGCTCAACAATGGCTCTTTTTCGTCCTGGAGAGAAGTGACCAGTGGGGTGCCACAAGGTTCTGTCCTGGGCCCAGTGCTATTCAACATCTTTATTAGTGATTTGGATGACAGAATTGGGAGCATACTTATCAAATTTGCAAATGACACTAAACGAGGAGTAGCTAATACCTCAGAGGACAAGATCAAAATTCAAAATGACCTGAATAGACTAGAAAGCTGGGCCAAAGCTAACAAAATGAAATTCAACGCAGAGAAATGTAAGGTTCTGCACTTAGGGTGGAAAAATAAAATGCACAGATACAAAACGGGGGGGACACCTGGCTGAATGAAAGTACGTGTGAAAGGGATCTAGGATTCCAAGTAGACCATAAGTTGAACATGAGTCAACAGTGCGATGCGGCAGCTAAAAAGGCCAATGCAATTTTAGGCTGCATCAATAGAAGTATAGTGCCTAGGTCAAGGGAAGTAATAGTGCCACTCTATTCTGCTTTGGTCAGGCCCCACCTGGAATAGTGTGTCCAGTTCTGAGCACCACAATTCAAAAAAGATGTGGAGAAATTGGAGCATGTCCAAAGGAGGGCAACTAAGATGGTGAAGGGTCTGGAAACCATGCCCTATGAGGAACGTCTTAGGAAACTGGGGATGTTTAGCCTGGAGCAGAGAAGGTTAAGAGGTGATATGATAGCCCTGTTCAAATATTTGAAAGGATGTCATATTGAGGAGGGAGCAAGCTTGTTTTCTGCTGCTCCAGAGACTAGGATGTGGAACAATGGATACAAATTGCAGGAAAAGAGATTCCACCTCAACATTAGGAGGAACTTCCTGACAGTAAGGGCTATTCGACAGTGGAACACACTCCCTCAGAGTGTGGTGGAATCTCCTTCCTTGGAGGTCTTTAAGCAGAGGCTGGGTGGCCATCTGTCGGGGATGCTTTGATGGAGGGTTACTTCACACAGAAGTACATTCTGTGTGAATGCATTTGTGTTGTTCTTTACAGCCATCTGAAAAAGGCCTTAAAATATTACCAGACCAACATTTGGCTGGCTTTATAATGATAAGCATCACATAACTTTTTTAAATAGAGGCTAGATGGCCATCTATCAGGAGTGCTTTCATTGTGTTTTCCTGCATGGCAAGGGGTTGGACTGGATGGCCCTTGTGGTCTCTTCCAACTCTGTGATTCTATGATTCTAGGAGAGGGTATGCCATAGTGTTGGAGGAGTATCCTTCAATGAGGATTCTCAATGTAACTCCCCCCTCCAACATACTAATTGATGAGGTCAATACTTTCGTCCCCCACAAACACTTCAGGATGATGTCCCTCTTGAGCCCTGGTGGCACAGTGGTTAAATGCCTGTACTGCAGCCACTCATTCACAAACTGCAAGGTTGCAAGTTCAATACCAGCCAAGGGCTCAAGCTCAACTCAGGCTTGCATCCTTCCGAGGTCACTAAAACGAGTACCCAGCTTATTGGGGGCAATTAGCTTACGCATTGTAAACTGCTTAAGAAGTCCTTAAGTGCACTGATAAGTGGTATAGAAATTTACTTGCTATTGCTGCTGTTCATACTTTCACCACTGCAGGCACAGGACTGGTTTTCCAGTCTTGACCTCAAGGTTGCTTCTTTTTATGACAGGATTTGAGAGTCTCACCTGCAATTCCTCTCTTTTGCTACTGGAAGAAGGGCATTTACCGTATATACTCGTGTATAAGTCGACCTCATGTATAAGTCGAGGGCAGTTTTGGGGGCCAAAATCATGGATTTTGATATGACCCGTGGATAAGTCGAGGGTCAAACACTGGGGCATGTTACAAAAAATCTAAAGGGGGAAACAAATCACCACTTCCCTCCCTGCATCTCCCTCTCTGGACCTCTCCCAAGTCCTAAGGGTCATAGTCTCAGCATATAAAAGAGGAAACAACCTCAGCACACACACACACACTCTTTCATTTCCTAATTCCCAGGATTCCATTGTATGCAAAAATGGGGATAGAAGCCTCTCTGTCTTCCTTTGCCTATAATTCCCAGGATTCAATTGCATGCAAAAATGGGGATAGAAGCCTCTCTGTCTTCCTTTGCCTATAATTCCCAGGATTCCATTGCATGCAAAAATGGGGATAGAAGCCTCTCTGTCTTTCTTTGGCCATAATTCCCAGGATTCCATTGCATGCAAAAGGGGGACATTGCAAAATGAGGACAGACCTTTTTCTCTCTCTCCCCTCCCCCAAAGGATTCCCAGGCTCATGCCTTGCAGGGTCCAAGCCTGGGCATGCTCTCTCCCCGTTTCCTCCTGAGCAGCTCCTCTTAGCTCTGGCTGAAGGGAGGGACTGAGGGTCGGGATCTCTCTCTCTCTCATACACACACACACACACAGGAAGAGAGGAGAGCGTGCGGGGGAGCAGCCGGGGAGGGACTGCTGAAACAGGATGGAACCTCTGTCCAGATGATCCCTGGCTGCAGAGGAAGGTGGGCACTAATTTAACAAAATTTTCAAGGAGGATTAACTTGTTGCCCCGTAGATAAGTCGATCCATGATTTTAGAGTCCATTTTGGGGCATAAATTTCTCGACTTATAGTCGAGTATATACGGTAAGTTTCAAGCATTACTACTGTTCACACTTTCTATGACCCCTTGTGTCTTCATGAAATGTATGGTGGTCATTGCTGTATCCTCTGAACCCTTCTTCCAGACTACACCTCAAATCAGTTGAGTTTCTTCAGTTCATCTTTTTTCATTATTCAGCTTTCACAATCATACATTGAAATAAGAAATACTGATTCATAGAGTTGCCACAAGCAGAAGTCAACTTGACAGCAGTTAACAATTAGAACAGCTGTGGATTCTGGCAGACTTGTGCCATTTCCGTAGTCATCAAATGTGAAAGAGAGTGTTATTTTAAAAACCTGAAGGCCACTCAGAAATGTGTGTAGAAATGAATGTATGCTCAAAGGATATGGAATTAGAAACACAAATGATCAAATCACCAAGAGAAAGAATAGCATGGACTTATAACACTAGTGTGATTATTGAAATGGAAATTTTGTTCGTTGTACAAGCATTTTTGGAATCCTTATTGAATTATTATTGATTTGAACATTTTCATACATAACTTCCTTAACATTTCATTTTCTACATAGAATATCTTTACTGCTTCAAAAAAACAAAACCCCAATATCTGAGAAATAGAATTTCCATATAATAAATCGATATATGAACATGGCCTTTCTAAATAATACTAGCTTCTTGGTTTGTCTTTGCACCAGTGTACAAATCCTAAGCTTAAAGTAATTAATTAATTATCTTTCCATACCATTTTTTTAAACACTGTAACAAAATCCTTTAAGTTACTCAGTTTGTCTGCTATTTATTAGGTTTTATAGATGCACATTAGATTATTATTTTCTCTTGTATTTCTCATAATTTAATTAAAATATTTTACCTCCTTAAGCCTCTGACTTTTCTTTATACCCCATACTTCTTTCCAGTTTTCTAAGAATAGCACCAAATCTCTTTCTACTTTATTGATTTATTATTTAACATAAATGTTAATCTGTCCATCTCTCTTAATTCACACATTTTTTGCAACCACTCTTCTATTGATGAGGGATCTTCTAGTCCCTCCCCCCCCTTTTTTTTACTAGTATCAATCTTGCAGCAGTGACTAAATAAAGTACAATTCTCCAATACTTGTTTTCATCTTATTTTATTTCCTATGTACTCATTGAGGAGAAAATGTTCCAAAAGCTAGTACCTGGGAATGAATGATTCCTAGAATTATTTTGGATGGTCTAAATCCAATTGTTAGTTCCAACTAGAGTAGTACTATTATATCAGCTGGATTTACAGAAGTGCAGTGCTCTAAATTGATGAACCTCTGGCCACATATGCAAGTCATATTTCCTGCAGTGCCCAAAGGGATACACACTTTAGCGCAGTCATTTTAAAAAAAATTGCTATAGGTTTGCAAGGTACAGTGTTGAAATGCTATTCATTTTATTTTGGTAGCTGTGTTCCTACTGTGATTTCTCATGCTTGCACCCATGTGTTATTCTTTCATTAGGTGGATGGATGAGTCCCTCATTGAAGAGATCACACCCAGACTGATTGGGGACTGGCCCAATACCTACACATTCACCAAGGCCTTGGCAGAGTACCTGCTACAGCAGGAGAAAGGGAACTTAAATATTGCCATCATTCGGCCATCCATCGTGGGAGCCAGCTGGCACGAGCCTTTTCCCGTAAGCATGACTGCTCTTCTTTTCTGCTGAGGATGTTGAAAATGCCACTTGCATCTGTTTTTTAGCTCCCAGTAATTTTTCATGCAGCAAATTGTTGTTATAAACACCTTAGCAAGTAGTGGATCATGGAAACACACTCCTTGGACTCCTGTGCTCTTGGCAATGATGAGGGTGGGGGAAGGCAGATTAATTAAGACCCAAGGCTGTGGCTCTTTTGCCTTGTCATCTTGGGTGGGGATGACCATTTTCTAGGGTGAATGGGCAATAATCTCCTGGGGTCCATGAGGCTTTGATGACCACTTCCTATTGGTTGTTCTGTATTTTGATATAAGGCACTGATTTGCACTGGCAGCAAATTTGGGCTGTCATGGAAATAATATCTGGTATAAGATGCTTTGAATCTCATGAAGGGAAACCTGGAATATAAATAAATAATTCTTTAATGTCTTCCTATTTTATTTATATTGCCAGGTAATAAAATTAGGTGGTGGATACTGTATATCTTGATTTAGGTGGAGATGGAAGTGTGGCGGCACCTATTGCTTCTCCACTTCAGGATGTAGAATGTCTTGGGCCAAGCCTGGATACAGAAACCCAGCAGCACTTTAAAGATGTACATTTCATAAAGTGTACATTTCAATCTTTTTTTCTTTAACCTTGTAAGAGTAAACTTAATTTATTACTGTAATAAGTAAATATTTATAGTTATTTCAAAAGTTACTTGTTAGAGGCATTATAGGCATTTTTGGACCAGTATTTTTCAAGTATTATCAAAGCTAATGTTTTTCCCACTTCCAAAAAAAAAAAAAAAAAACACCCCATAATGTAATGAAAAAGGAACAAGCAGCAGAATAAATTGCATTACAATCGCTTTTTCAATAAAACAGTGAGCAACAGGAACAGGTTACTTTTTAAGAGACTTTAACAACAGAAATGAATTAGTACCCCCCAAAATCACCTTTTTTGCTATCTAATGAACTATATATAATTGCAATATCCTCTCTCTATCCCTGCCCGAGATAATCCACACACTCCCCCCCCCCCCTTTGTGTTGCTTTTCAGGGTTGGATTGACAACTTCAATGGAACAAGCGGCTTCCTTATTGCAGTATGTATAGTTAGGATTGGAGAGCAAAATCTTTGTTCTTGGCAGATGAGGGAATGGAGCATGCATGATGGGATGAGCATAGAGCCTAATGATGTCGGATGGAATAAAAAATGGCACAGAATCTGAGAATATTTGGTGATGCAGTGGACCCTTTAGTTTTATTGTTCTATAATCAAAGGTTACTTGGTCAGTTGTGGAAAGGGTTCCCCAAAGGTAAAAATGCTTACTAATAATTACATTGAATATTTTGATTTTACTCTTTGTGAAAACTAAGCAAGATTATTTGGCTAGAGATAGATGAGTAATCCAAAGCTCATTTTTTATTAACTTGGAACTTATTTTTGATGTGTGACAATACAAGAATGTAGGAAGGTACTTTTAATAACTGTCCAAATAGTAAGGAATATCAGCTTTTGAAACAAATACCTCCATAGTAAAAAAAATGTAATAGTAATCATAATATTTATCTTACAATTGAAAAATAACTTAAATATAAACTAAGTTAAAAAAACCCCTAATGTCTACTAGCAAAATGTAGTGAAAAACATTTCAAAAATATAGTAGACAATATCCAAATTAAATGTGGCTGTAACATTGGATAATAAACAAAATTATGGTAAACATAGATTGGTAAAGCTTCTGATTTCTACAACATTGAATTTATAAAAACTCTATGTGAAGCATGTCCCACTCTGAAAATACAAAAGTTAAATAAATAAAAATGACTAATCCGAAATAGAACTGATACAACCACTCCAGAAATCATGCAGATGTTTCAACAGATTCTTCTTCAAACTTTTCTTTTATGAAGTTTTCAAACTCAAGGTGTGAAGTTGATGCAGCTATTTTACTCCAAGACTATACTTGATTCAGAAATCTAAAAAATTCCTGGATGATTGAATCCGTGAATTTAAAAATCCGTGGATAAGGAGAACCAACTGTATAATACTAAGAGCCTTGTCCATCCAACAAACATATCTGGTGTTGAAGAGGAACATATTAGGAGATCTATCCCCATATACCTTTTAGGGACTGAGTGCCCAAACTAAAACGTTTTCCAGCACCAGATGTTACCCGCTCCTGGGGGCGGGACTTCCAGAGGTAGGGGAATTGGACTTCTGGAGCGGGACTTCTCCCCCCTGCCCTTTGAAATTAATCTCTTTTAAATAATGTCCCACCCCCATAGGGCAGTTTTGATCAGGATGTTAAATTTGCTTTTGACATCTTAGAATTCATTTTCTACTTTACCAGTATTGTAATTGAGACATTAAATTATGCTACAGAATGTGCTGACTGGCTTTTTTCCAACTCACAGGCTGGAAAGGGGATTATACGGACTGTAAAATGCAACTTAGAGGCAGTAGCAGATATTGTTCCTGTAGATGTTGCTATCAATTTAACTCTTGCTGCTGGGTGGCACACTGCACTTCACAGGTAGGACAGCACTCTTGATTTATTATTTATTATGTGTTATTGTCACCACTGAGCCTGCCAGAGCCCCTATGCAATGCACAGAAGATAAAGACATTATATAAAATGTTTAATGTTAACATTTACTATAAGCAGATAAACATTATT
Organism: Urosaurus nigricauda; assembly: GCA_034509955.1. Lineage (NCBI taxonomy): Eukaryota > Metazoa > Chordata > Lepidosauria > Squamata > Phrynosomatidae > Urosaurus > Urosaurus nigricauda. The sequence continues at coordinate 106,307,297 of JAOEGL010000005.1, read as the reverse complement.
TAAAGGAGATTAATTTCAAATAGCTGCCAGAGAAACCAGAGAAGGACCAAAAGCATACAAAATAATACAGTCTTAGCTGCCTCAAGGGAGATGGACCTGCCTGACTTCCTTTGAGAGGCACTTCTACAGTTCATAGAAAGCCTTGTCACATGTACTTACCAAATTAACTTCTCACAGTGGTAAGACACCAAACCTGAGCTCCAGACATACCTGAAAAAGCCCATTTGCAGGCTGTGGAATAGTGCCACTGTTTTCCCTCCTTGTTATGCTGCACTCTGCCCCAAAGCTCTGCATGCTTTTCAAAGGCATTTGCAAGCTCAGTCAAAGAGAGCTTGCTGGTGCTGGAGGAGGGTGGGATGTCACCTGAGCAGGTGAGTAGGCTGCATTTTGGTCCACCTGGAGTGAATAAACCAAGCTCCACCACTTCTCATCTGTCATGAGTGCTATCTCATCCCAGGGCAACACTATGCAGCTGTAACAATAAAGTTGTGGCTAATTTGTTTGCAACCATATCTTGATAGCGATGGGCCTTGTCAAATTATTCCTGTAGAGTGAATTGTAATGATCTGATATGGTACATAAAACGTATTCCCTTTTGACAAGGTTGTCAGGTCGTGTCTGACCGTATGGGGCAATGTTCATCTCCGTTACTAAACCAAAGAGTCAGCATTGTCAGACTATTCTGTGGGTCATGTGGCCATTATGGCTGCATAGAATGATATTTACTTTCCCACTGAAATGGAACCTATTTATCTAGTTGCATTTGCATGCTTTTGAACTGCTAGGTTGGCATAAGCTGGGACTAGTGATGCGAGATCACCCCATCACATGTGGCACTTGGGCCTCAAACTACCAACCTGCCGATCTTGCAATCAGCAGAGTCAGCATCCTAACCAATTGAGCCACCATGTCCCATATGGTACATAGTCTTACATTTAAAAAAATCCCTCTTACATATCATTTTAGAAATGATTTGGTGATATTAAATATATGAACAACTTGTCTTAAATATTTTATACCAGAGAACCATAGAAATGAGGATTAAAATGTCAGAATGAATTTTTAAGCAAATGTACTAGGAAATAAGTACTACTAAATTAATTGGGGCATATTGCTCACTAACTAGACATGCACACAATAAAAAAAGAAGGAGAAGTCGGATACATGTTGTCATGGATTGCACACACTGTTTTTTAACTGGTGCTACATGCTTTTAACATGTCTTATACATGTTATGTGTTTGAACTGATTTTATATCTCCAAACTGATATTGTATCCAAATTTCTTGTTCCCTGCCTCAATCAAGGGGGGAAAGGCAGATATGAAATAAACATCATTATTATTATAGATTAATAGATTAGAAAGCTGGGTCAAAACTAACAAAATGAACGTCATCAGGGAGAAATGTAAGATGCTGCATTCAGGTAGAAAAAAAATGAAATGCATACATATAGGATGGGAGACACCTGACTTAACAAGACTATGTGTGAAAGAGATCTAGGAGTCCTTGTAGGACAACAAGTTGAACATGGTTAACAGTGTGATGGGGCAGCTAAAAAGGCCAATGCTATTTTAGGCTGCATCAAAAAAAAGGATAGTGTCTAGATCAAGGGAATCATAGAATCATAGAGTTGGAAGACACCACAAGGGCCATCCAGTCCAACCCCTTGCCATGCAGGAACTCTCCATCAAAACATCCCCAAGAGATGGCCATCCAACCTCTGTTTAAAAAACTCTAAGGAAGGAGACTCCACCAACTTCTGAGGGAGTGTTTTCCACTGTCAAACAGCCCTTACGGTCAGGAAGTTCCTCCTAATGTCTAGGTAGAATCTCTTTTGCTGGAGCTTGCATCCATTGTTCCGGGTCCTAGTCTTCTCCAGGCTAAACATCCCCAGCTCCCTAAGTCTTTCCTCATAAGGCATGGCTTCCAGACCCTTCACCATTTTAGTCTCCCTCCTTTGGACATGCTGCAGTTTCTCAACATCCTTTTTGAATTGTGGTGCCCAGAACTGGACACAGTATTCCAGGTGGGGCCTGGAATGATGGAGCAAGATTGTTTTCTGCTGCTCCAGAGACTAGAACACGGAACAATGCATGTAAGCTACAGGAAAAGAGATTCCAGCTCAACATACAGTAGAATGCACTGTCTCAGAGTGGAGTGGAGTCTCCTTCCTTGGAAGTCTTTAAACAGAGGCTGGATAGCCATCTGTCGGGAATCCTTTGATTGTGAGTTCCTGCATGGCAGGGGGCTGGACTGGATGGCCCTTGTGGTCTCTTCCAATTCTATGATTCTATGATTCTATTATGCTGGGGGGAAAAATTCACAAATTTTCCAGTTTTTTCCCAGGCCTCCATATTTCTAGTGGGGGAAGCCAGGTAAGAACGGGAAAATTATAGCCCTCTATGATCCTATCTCAGGCCCTACTTCACTGGCCCTCACTACACAACCTCAGAAAGGTGGGTGTAAGCCAGGCTGCAATTCAGGAGGTTATAGCTTTCAATGATCCTCGGTCAGCTCCTCACATCTGCCTCCCTGCTTTACCTTCCACCTCCCATGTTGCAGGAGGGCAACCAAGTGAGGAAGCTTCTCCTTGCTACTTGTGTTCTCCTGTGTGCAAAAGCACTTCCTGCCACAATTCAAGGTATGGTATCTTGTTTATTACAATGCAAGTGTTATTGTTGGGTGCTGTCAGCACATAGCCCATGATGATCCTCCTTGTTGCAATATCACCCTCTTGGCCTGAGGGAACAGGAAAAAGTTGAAACTGTGCTGATGGGTGGGTGAAAGTAGTCCTCAAGTTTATTTGAAGATTGTGGAGAAAAATAAGAAAAGAGACTTGAGAAGGAGTTTCTTCATTGCTGTTTTTGAACATTTGAGATGCCCCTTCCTCTTTTTTGATTGGGTATTTGAATATTATTTTCATCCCTATATCATTCATTTGTATCTCTTGACTTCTGCCTTTGTCTCTTTCTATTGACCGATAAACAAGGCAAATACTAAGGTTCTGAAATTTTGGGCAGGCTCATATGGGAAGATGCAGCCTTTCAGATATCTTGTTCCCATGACATTTAGGGCTCTGTAGGTTAGACACCATACCTTGAATTGTGGCAGAAAGGACTTTTGTACTTACTTAGCAAGATATACATTACTGAAGTACTGATAGGGTGAAAATATTGCAAAAAGCTCTAAATGTCCCAGAATGTAACTTCCCATTTCTGTTTAAATCAAAGGAGAGCAATTGGCAGCCTTTGAGATATAGTTGGACTACGGCTCCCTTTAATTTTAGGAACTATGGCAAATAGCGAGGAATTATGGTTGGTATTCCCCAAAATAATCTGAAGAATCATGATTCTAGGCTGTATCAGTAGAAGAATAGTATCTAGAACAGTGATACTTTCTCAGGCTACTTCCCCCTTTCCTCTATAGTGCCCATCCAGACATATTTTTTGATATTAGGTCTACTGCTCTACTGCAGATTCAAAACAGCCAATCTCAGTTGCTGCTCCCTTTGCACCCAGTTACCTAGGGAGCAGCAACTGAGCAGCTGGCTGAGCAGTGACCGAGAAGTTTCTTGCTTGTGACAGTCTTGCAGCAAAGGATGGAATAGGCAAGAGTCTTTTTGGTCACTGGCTGCTCAATTGCTGCTCCCTTTGTGCCTGATCCTGAGAGCGGCAACTGAGTAGCTGAAGTAGCAGCCACCTAGAAGCCTCTCACCCATGCCAGCCTTGCAGGAAAGGCCAATGTGGACAAGAGGCCTCTTGATTGCTGCTCAGCCAGCAGCTCAGTTGCTCCTCCCAGGCTGACCAGGTGCAAGGGAGATACTTCTCCCCAGTGAGAAGGGACTCTCAATCCTTCATTGGGGCAGAGAAAGGCACAGCCGGTGTATGTGTAAAGGGTTTGCCAAGGCCCTATCTCTGGAGACTGGTGTAGACTGTGAAAGGGAGAGATTTTAATTACAGAAGCCACTCCAAGACAAAGGATTCTTTCCAATAATTCATAGAACCATAGAATCACAGAGTTGGAAGAGACCACAAGGGCCATCTAGTCCAACCCCCTGCCATGCAGGAACTCTCCATCAAAGCATCCCTGACAGATGGCCATCCAGCCTCTGCTTAAAGACCTCTAAGGAAGGAGACTCCACCACACTCCGAGGGAGTGTGTTCCACTGTCGAACAGCCCTTACTGTCAGGAAGTTCCTCCTAATGTTGAGGTGGAATGTCTTTTCCTGGAGCTTGCATCCATTGTTCCGGATCCTGTTCTCTGGAGCAGCAGAAAACAAGCTTGCTCCCTCCTCAATGTGACATCCCTTCAAGTATTTAAACAGGGCTATCATATCACCTCTTAACCTTCTCTTCCCTAGGCTAAACATTCCCAGCTTCCTAAGTCATTCCTCATAGGGCATGGTTTCCAGATCCTTCACCATTTTAGTCACCCTCCTTTGGACCTGCTCCAGTTTCTCCACATCCTTTTTGAATTGTGGTGCCCAGAACTGGACACAGTATTCCAGGTGGGGCCTGACCAAAGCAGAATAGAGTGGAACTATTACTTCCGTTGATCTAGACACTATACTTCTATTGATGCAGCCTAAAATTGCATTGGCCTTTTTAGCTGCTGCATCGCACTGTTGACTCATGTTCAACTTGTGGTCCACTTGGACTCCTAGATCCTTTTCACATGTTGTCTCATTCAGCCAGGTATCCCTCATCCTATATCTGTGCAATTCATTTTTCCTCCCTAAGTGCAGAACCTTACATTTGTCTGTGTTGAATTTCATTTTGTTAGCTTTGGCCCAGCTTTCTAGTCCATTCAGGTCATTTTGAATTTTTGATCCTGTCAATTTGGTGCCATCTGCAAATTTGATAACTAGGCCATCAATAATTTCATCCAAGTCATTAATAAAGGTATTGAATAGCACTGGGCCTAGGACAGAACCCTGTGGGACCCCACTGGTCACTTCTCTCCAGGATGAAAAGGAACCATTGTTGAACACCCTTTGGGTTCGGTCAGTCAACCAGTTACAAATCCATGTAACGGTTACCTTGTCTACATTTTGCAAGCTTGTTTGCAAGAATGTCATGCGGAACTTTGTTAAAGGCCTTACTCAAATCAAGATATACTACATCCACATCATTCCCTTCATCTACCAAGTTGGTGATTTTATCAAAAAAAGAGATCAGGTTTGTTTGGCATGACCTGTTTCTCTGAAACCCATGTTGGCTTTTTGTAATGATGGACTTATCTTCTAGATATCCACAGACTCTCTGTTTAACAATCTGTTCCAGAATCTTTTCTGGAATTGATGTCAGACTAACTGGGTGATAATTGTTGGGATCCTCTTTTTTCCCCTTTTTGAAGATGGGCACAACGTTTGCCCTCCTCCAGTCAGCTGGGACTTCTCCTGTTCTCCAGGAGTTCTCAAAGATTATTGCCAATGGTTCCGATATAACATTTGCCAGTTCTTTTAGTACCCTTGGGTGTAGTTCATCTGGTCCTGGACACTTGTATTCATTTAGATTAACCAGATATTCCTGTACTATCTCTTTACTTATTCTGTGCTGAAATTCCCCTGTTCTGTCCTCTGCTCCATTATCATTAGGTTGAGCACCCTTTGCCTTTTCTGAGAAGACTGAAGCAAAGAACGTGTTGAGCAATTCTGCCTTTTCTCTGTCCCCTGTTAGCATTTTGCCATCTTCTGCACAGATACACATACTCCTTCCCCAGAGACATCGTTGTTGTTGTTGTTGCATGTCTTCCCCACACAGCTTCAAGTGTTCACTCTACCACCAAAAAAAAAAGTTTATTCTGCTACCTCTTCTCTCATCCTGTCTGATGAAAGAAAGCAAGAGCAACAGTTCAACTCCAGCCTGTCAGACAAGTCCCAGCAAAGCTCACAAAGCTTGAACAGGGTCTCAAATTTGAAAGCTCCTTTTTGCTACCACTTCTTCCCTGCCACCATGTGTTCTAACTCTTTGCTCCAATCTGTCCCAAAATGGTGCCACTTCAAGCCACAGACGCAATGCCCTGTGCCCAAGCCTCACAAGAATTTTCCAACTGCTGCTACTAGTGAAAAATACCAGTAAGGGAGTGAGCTCACATGGGCAGGCAAAGAGTGGGAGATAGCACCACACAAAATGATCAGTGAGACTGTGTGGTATTTTTTTGTTTGTTTGTTTGTTTGTTTGTTTTTTGAGGACCCTGAAAAGATGTTTCATGCAGTCCTCATCCCCCTTTCAGGCAGCTGGATCTCCTTGTCTTTCTTGCACACCAGTACTTTGACTGAAGGGCCCTCAGCTGCCCCCTTTTTCCATCACTACCCACCTATTGCCCCACTTTTCCTTCACTGCCCCCTGGAACCTTTCATCCCCATGCTCGGGGTGGGGGGGGTACCACCCACTTTGGGAATCAATGGTTTAGAGGAAGGGAAGTAATAGTGCCACTCTATTGTTCTTTGGTCAGGCCTAGCCTGGAATACGGTGTCCAATTCTGGGCACTACAATTCAAAAGGGATGATGACAAGCTAGAGCATGTCCAGAAGAGGGCAACCAAAATGGTGAGGAGTCTAGAAACCATGCCCTACGGGGAGAGTGTTGGGGAGCTGGGTATGTTTACCCTGGAGAAGAGGCAGTTAAGAGGTGATATAATAGCCCTGTTTAAATATTTTAAGGCATGTCATATAGAGGATGGAGCAAGCTTGTTTTTTTTGCTCCAGGGAATAGGACCCAGAACAGTGGATTTAAACTACTTAAACTGAGGTAGTAAAGAGATTCTATCTCAACATTAGGAAGAACATCCTGACAGTAAGAATTGTTCAATAGTTCAATTGATCTCAAAGGAGTGGGATATAAAATTATTATTATTATTATTATTATTATTATTTTATTATTATTATTTCAATAGGGGAACACCCTTGGAGTGTGGTGGAGTCACCTTCTTTGGAGGTTTTTAAACAGAGCCTGGATGGCCATTTCTCAGGGTGCTATGATTGTGTGTTACTGCATGGCAGGGGGTTGGAGTGGATGGCCTTTGTGGTTTTTTTCCAACTCATCCTATAATTTCCCAGCAGAGAAGGTCCCATCCTCCTGAACCGTGGGTAGCTCCTCAGGCAGGAAATACAAACAAAAACAAACCAGGCCCCCCAATGGGAGGGGCTATCCCTCCTCAGGAAGCCAGTCTTGTTTCCTGCCTTGCTCCTAGCAGGACGCTTCCTCAAGAGCTAGCTTCTTCGGATCAAGACTGCCTTTTTTAAGCTTCCGCCCTCTACCTCTCCCCATGGAGAATTCTGCTGTAGAGGAGGCTGCTGGGGCAGCGGAGAGCTCACCCCTCTCCAAGACCTCCATCCACCCAGAGCAGCTGGCCAGGGAGCCTGTTGGAGAGCTGCAGCCAGGGGAGGGTTGCCCCCTCCGCGTTGCTGCCGAGGTTCGGGCCTCATGCCCAGCCTGCTCAGGGCCTGAACAGCTGGAGACCTGGCAGACTCCGTCTCAGCAGGGGGGGCCGGGGGTGAGTAGTGCTGTTCCCCTCCATGCTCTCCGTGAGTCCCCGGACTTTGCGGACCTTGTGAGGTCCATTTTTGTCCAGGAGGCGGCTTCCCACCTTAGGGGTGCCTTACCTGGTGCTAGGGCAGCAAACAGCCCCTTCCAAATGGCCCCCCTTGGGACCTCTGGGGGCTTCCCCCCCTCCAGCCAGGCTTCGGAGCCTCTGGGGGCCGCTTCTCCTTTTGGTGGGGCTTCCCTGGGGTGGGGGGACTCCGGCTCCTCTTCCTCCTCTGCCGCCGGCCTGGGCCCTTCCCGGATGGATTCCTCCCGCCCCTTCAGCGTGGCAGATCCCTGGCTGCTCACCCAGCCATGGCCAGCTCTGGCTTTGATGGGCCCTGTGGCTCTTTCGGCCTTCCCCTATCCCCAGTTCTTCTCCCCAGGGGCCCTTCCCTCTGGGTTTGGGGCTCCCATGGCCGTGACTCCACCGGGCTCTGAGTCCTCCATGCTTCCTCCTCAGGTAGCATGGGACCGCCAGCTCTCCCACGTGTTTGATGGCCGCCATTCCTTTCAGGAGGCCGGCGGCAGCCATCTTAATCACGTGGCTGGGAGTGGCCATCTTCCCAGCCCACATGGTCGCAGCCATCTTGGCGACTCCAATGGGGGACGCCATCTTTCTTCCCCCTGGGAGGGAGGGGTTTCCCAGGGACCCACTTCCTCCTCCATTCCGCCCAGCAACCCAGGAGCCCCACAGGAGCCTCCCATTGGAGCCAAGCAGGGCCGAGGTGACCAGGAGGGGATATTCTTGTTGTCAGACTCGGAGGCAGACGATGCGACAGTGCACCCTGTCAAAAAGCCGAGGTCTGACGGAGGTAGTGGGGCTTCCTCCACCCTTCGGGGGAGGGGAGAGACGGAGGTGGCCACTGATGAAGTAGAGGAGAGGGAGCTGTCGGGTGAAGAGGTGGAGGAGGACTGGGAGACTCCCCAGTCCTCCACACGCCTTTTCCGTTCTGAGGATTTTCCCAGGCTCCTTAATAAGACCCTTAAGACACTGGGCATCTCTGCCCCCTGGGAGCCTCAGCCCCCTCCCGACAAGGACCTCCCAAGGGTGGGGGAGGATTTGTTCCCTACCCCCGCCCCCTCGAGCCTAGAGATTCCCTGTCCTGAAAATCTCATGCAGGTTATTAAGGAGGAGTGGCACAGGCCGGCTGTTCACAGTTCGTGCCCTGGTGTGATTAAAAGACTCTACAGCTTCCCCCGTACAGTCATGGACAAGCTCCAGATCCCTCTAGTGGATGCCCCTGTCTCTGCCCTCGTGTCCTCCACCATTTTCGCTAAAGATGGTGAGGACAGCCTTAAAATTCCTGAAGATAAAAAGGCAGAGTCAGCCTTAAAAAAGGCCCACGAGGCCATGTCAATTGCTATTAGGGCGGCTGCTGCAGCCTGCATGGTGGCCAGGGCATCCCTCCAGTGGCCACGGGAGCTTTTAGAACAGGTTCCCTTTCAGGATACCTGGATCAGACAGAGCCTTAATAAGACCTCTCTGGCCTCAGCCTTTATGGCCGATGGGACCCTGGACGCAGTACAGTATTGTGCTAGGGCTCAGGCGGCAGCGGTGGCTGTCTGTCGCCAGCTATGGCGAAAAAAATTGGAACGTGGACGCTAAGTCTAAGCAGAACTTAGCATTCATCCCTTTTCTGGGGGCCAAGCTTTTTGGGGAGTCCTTAGATCAGGTCCTGGTAGAGGACAAAGATAAAAAGAAGTCTCTCCCATGGGGTCGTAAGGGTCAGGATCCTAGCAGACCTAAGCCCAGACGCCAGTTTTTTCGAGGCTCTAGGGCTTCCTTCCCTCCCTCTTCCTCTCAGTCCAGGGACTCCAGATCCTTCAGGCAGCGATGGGGAGAGTCCAGGTTCCAACCCAGACAACAGCGACAATCAGGTTTCTCCAAGGGCCAGGGAGGTGCCACCAAGGGAGCTAAATCCAATCAGCATGCCTGACGGGGCGCCTCCAGTGGGGGGCAGGCTCCAGGACTTTGTGAAGACTTGGGAGGATTCTACCTCAGATCAGTGGGTCTTGGACACCCTCAGATTCGGCTACAAGATAGACTTCCTTTGCCGACCCCGCGACAGATTCATCCCTTCACGCAAGTCAAAGAGTCCGGAGAAACATCGCCTCCTGCTGGAAGCCATCAGAGATCTGCTCCGACTGGGGGCGATAGAGACTGTCCCTCCCTCCCAGAGGCGAAAGGGCTGCTACTCCACTTTCTTTCTTGTCCCAAAGAAGAACGGCAAGTGGAGAACCATCCTCAATCTCAAGGGACTCAACAAATTTGTCAGACAGAAGAAATTTCGTATGGAGACCCTGCGCTCCATCCTCGAGTCTATTCGGCCGAAGGACTTTCTAGCGTCCCTGGACCTGCGGGATGCTTACTTTCATGTCCCAGTCCATCAGGATTTTCAACACTTCCTCCTATTTACCTACAACAACGTCCATTTTCAGTACAAGGCTTTGCCCTTTGGACTGTCGTCGGCCCCCAGGGTCTTTACCAAGGTCATGGTGGCTTTGGTAGCTCATTGGAGAGGGCGAGGCCTCCATGTCTACCCTTACTTGGACGACCTCTTGATCAGGTCGAGTTCCTTCCAACAAGGCCAGGGGGATGTCAACCAGATCCTCAAGTCTCTGGAGCTCCATGGCTTCCTGGTAAACCTGGAGAAGAGTTCCTTGGTCCCGACCCAGCACATCCATCCTGGATAGACACGGAGGAGGGGCTAGTCTCCCTTCCCCAGGACAGGAGGGAGGCCATTGTCAAGTCTGTTCGGATGGTCCTCAAACAGCCCAGGGCCTGCCTTTCAACCCTGGCCCAGCTTCAAGGAAGGATAATTGCAGCCATGGACTGCCTGCCGTGGGCCCGCTTTCATTCCAGACACCTTCAATGGCTTCTGTTACCACATCAGGAGGAGATAGCCCAGAGAATCTCCCAGCTGATTCAGGTCCCGCAGGAAGCGCAGGACTCGTTGTTATGGTGGACTTCCCCAGCCATCCTCAAAGGAAACCAGACCTGATTCAGATTACGATAGATGCGAGCTTGAGGGGATGGGGAGCTCATTGCGGCCGCCCAGGGAAGGTGGTTCGAGGAGGAGAGGATCTACAGCATCAACTGGCTGGAGCTCAGGGCAGTCCGACTGGCCCTCCAGGTCTTTGCCTCGGTAGTCAGGGGGTCCTCAGTGCTAATCCGGACCGACAACATGACCACGAAAGCTCACCTCAACCGAGAGGGAGGCACAAAGTCGGAGTCCCTGATGGAGGAGACCAGACTTCTGTTCCAGTGGGCAGAGGACAACCTACTGAGCCTAGAGGCGGAGCACCTGAGAGGGGAACTCAACTCAACAGCCGATTGGCTCAGCAGGACAGATGTGGACCAGGGAAAGTGGAGCCTCCATCCAGATGTCTTCCAGGAAATTGTGGACAGGCTGGGCTTATCCCCAGATGGACATGTTCGTCTCACCTGTGAATGCGAAGCTGCCGAGGTTCATCTCACACTTCATGACGGAGGGAGCCGAGGCCTTCGACGCTCTCAACCACAGGTGGCTGAATGCTCTGGTCTACGCCTTCCCTCCAATTTCGATCCTGCGAAGAGTCCTCGCAAAAATACGAGAAGAGGGCGCAGAGGTGATTCTGGTGGCCCCGGAGTGGCCAAGGAGAGCGTGGTTCTCAGAGCTCAGGGACATGGTGTCGACCAGCTTCAGTCTCCCTCAACGCGTCGACCTGCTATCCCAGGGTCAAGTGCTTCATCCGGATCCGGCCTGGCTCTGCCTTCGCGCCTGGAAGTTGAACAACAGATGCTGATGTGCTGCGGATATTCCGCTCAGGTGGTTGATTCGATCTTGGCCTCCAGGCGCCCATCGACTAACAGGATTTATGAATATACGTTTAGAGCATTCTGCAGATGGTGCAAACGCAAGAAGGTGAATCCTTCTAGTTTCTCCCTGTCGGAGCTGCTCCAATTCCTCCGATATGGCATTGATCAAGGGTTGAGGCTTAACACCATTAAGAGACAGGTGGCAGCTATTACATCCATTCTACCGCATAAGAAGGCAGCTAGGCTGTTCACTCACCCTCATATCAAGAGACTCCTGAAAGGGTTCGCCAATATCTCTCCCCCAATGAGACATCGTTTCCCATCTTGGGACCTTTCCACAGTCCTCAAGGCGCTGACGGTGGCCCCTTTCGAACCTTTAAGAGAGACATCACTCAAGCACCTTTCCTGGAAGGTCTTGTTCCTCACGGCCATTACGTCAGCCCGGCGTATGTCTGAACTGGGGGCTCTGTCCATTAGAGAGGGCCTCTGCACCTTCCGTCCGGACTCCGTGGTGTTGCGGCCAGATCCGTCCTTCATCCCGAAGGTCAACTCACAGGATATTTTGCTGCCATCTTTCTGCCCCCATCCAAAGGAGGACCTGGAGATGATATGGCACACTCGACGTGAGGAGAGCTATCAAGGTTTACATTAAGAGGACTAGCACCTTTAGGCACTCTGACTCTTTGTTTGTTTCTTTCAGTTACCATTCGCTGGGGGACAAGGTTTCTTCTTCCACCCTTAGCAGGTGGATCAGGGACTGTATAGGTGCCTGCTACCAGACTCTGGACCTGTCTCCCCCTGATGGGGTCTTGGCCCACTCCACCAGGAACTCAGCAACTTCTGCGGCCCTGGGCACCTCTACCTCACTTGTCGAAATTTGCAGAGTGGCGACGTGGAAGTCTCCCTCCACCTTCATCAGGCATTACAGGCTTGACGTCTTCCAGTCCGCCGAGGCAGCCTTCAAGAGATGAGTGCTCCAAAGGGGTGGTGTCTGGGTCTCCCACCTCCTAACCTCACTTCCCTCCCTGTTCGAGGGGGGCTTTGTTAAATCCCATGGTTCAGGAGGATGGGACCTTCTCTGCTGGTAAAAAGGAACGTTGGTACTTACCTGTGATACGTTCATTTCCAGCAGATAAGGTCCCAGCATCCTGCCCACCCTTTAGTACTGGCGGGATACCCAGGTTCCATCTGGTGGATCTCTCTTTCTTTTTTCTGTTTTCCTGATGGTTAGTTGGAGTTTTTTATTCCGTTGATAGTTAGTCAAGTTGTTTTTTTCCTTGATGGGCTGGCTACTGACTGGCTTCCTGAGGGGGGATAGCCCCTCCCATTGGGGGGCCTGGTTTGTTTTTGTTTGTATTTCCTGCCTTAGGAGTAAATGGGAGGAGCTGCCCACGGTTCAGGATGCTGGGACCTTATCTGCTGGAAATGAACTTATCACAGGTAAGTACCAACGTTCCTTTCTAAGATGAGGAGAATGAATCACAGAAAGGCATTCTGCAATGGATGTTTTGGGCTTTAATCATTTTTAAATGGTTTAATTGACTCCCAACATTTTTTATGGCACACTTGTGTATTTTAAGCTGGGAATTACTGCTTAGAGAAGTTACTGCTCTGTTCTCTGGAAATGCTATGTGGATGAAGAATTCTTCCCTAAAAGAAGAATGTGAAATGATAGGATAACTATTATGAACAAACTAATACTATGTCTAGTTCACTTTCTTCATTTCAATTTGTGTTCCCCAATCCCTCCCTTATTTTTCAGGCCAAAATCAATCTTGATCTACAATTGTACCACAGGTGGTATGAACCCATTTTGCTGGGGAGAGATGGGTAAGTTTTACTACATTGCAGATTGCAGGAAAATAAAACATGATTCCAGATTTACATACATTCTTCTAGTATAATCCTAAAAGCTTGGTTGATCTTTCCACAGTGTAGAATTCCATTGCTTGCCATTGTATTGGGGGCAAAGTTCTCCACAGCTGATTTGGATTTAGGGGTGAGTAATGAGGTAGCCAATTTTGCTGAAGGCTCTGAATTACTGAAAGTGATGAGAAAAAAAAAGATTGTGAAGAGCTGTGAAAAAGCTCTCCAAATGGAGTGAATGAAAAATAAAATGGTAAATGAAGTTTCAGTGCATGTAAAATGATGCATACTGAAGATTATCAGAAGAAGAAAATATAAAAAGACAATGGATGCAAAACAGAGAAGAGGTACATAAAAGAGATAATAAAATGAATGACACATAGAATGAAGAACCACACCCAAATTCTAGGAAACAAGGTGGAAGCTGCACAAAGAGAAACAGAGAAGAATAAATCACTAGGAACAGATGATATTCCAATTGAACTGCTACAATCCACAATCCTGTCTGGGGCTTGGGAAACAACTATCAGGAAGGTTTCATTCATAGATAGTGGACTCCCACCAATCTCCAACACACCAGAAACTGGCTGGAGTTAAAGGAGTTACAATTGGCTCTTCTGGTTGGAGTTAAAGGCAATAGATTGGCTCTGTACTGGATCTTTTAGCCTCCCAGCAAATGACCAAGTGAGTCACTTTTTTCCAGATACTAGTTAGACAGGGCAGAGGGCGTAGATGAACTGAACATTTCCTGTTCTCCATGCTTGCTTTGCCTTCCTTCCCACAGATCTGCTCCCAAGGTTCCTCAGGAAGATCATGTTAAAAAAAGCCACATGCTGTTGCCAAACTGCAGTTTGACACCATTTTAACTTCATAGAATCATAGAGTTGGAAGAGACCACAAAGGCCATCCAATCAAATCTCCTACCAGGGAGGAACTCACAATCAAAGCACCCCTGACAGATGGCCATCCAGCCTCTGTTTAAAGACCTGCAAAGAAGAAGACTTCACCACTCTCTGATAGAGTGTGTTCCACTGTTGAACAGCTGTTAACATCAGGAAGTTCCTCCTAATGTTTAGGTGGAACTGCTTTTATTGTAGCTTGCATGAAAAAGAGAAAGCTTCCATGGCTCAATGAAATGGAATTCTAGGATTTGTGCCTTGGTGGAGCATCAGAGCTCTCTGACAGAGAAGATTAAATATTTTATAAAGCTACAAACTCCAAAATTCCATAGGCTAAATATTTAATAAAACTACAAATCCCAAAATTCCATAGCACTGAGTCATGGCAGTTAAAATGACATTAAACTGTTGGTATCTGCAGTCATCATGATTGCTACCCACTGGTCCAGATAGCCTTGGTTCCCAGACATTCTTCAGATGTCTCAACGGGCCATGAATGGGAAATGGGTGGGAAATTTCATTTGAAATTTGATTATCTGGATGTTTTTAATGCTTTATTGGTTCAGTGCAGTTAAACAGCAGGTTTGTGTTGGAAACTTCTAGTCACATAAGAAGTTCTTTCTTCGTATATTAATATGAGATGTGTGTTTTTTTGCAAATGACTGGATTCAAATTAGTCAAACCTAAAACAGAAAATGTCACACAATGGAGGGGGAGGTACCTTGGTATAGTTTATGAGGCGGATACAGTGAAGACAAGCTGGGATCAGTTTTCCAGTTCAGCTCCTTATGTGTTGCAAGCCAACCAAAATGGTCTGTTGAGGAAGTGCTCTATGTAGCTCTGGAAACACCACACACTGTGGTGTGATACTAATCCACGGAGTCAGCTCCCCGAAGAGACTACAGTATGTATGCAGTTGTATTGATCAATGTCTATCAGAACTTGGTAACATTGCCTTTTTTGGACTACAGTTCCCATACCTGGGTGGGAGATTATGGGAGCTGTAGTCCAAAACTTTTCCAAATTCTAATACTTCTCTTTCTCCCCATCTACTTCTCCCCTCCCTCTCCAGTGCATACTGTAATGCACTGGACTCAATGGAGGATACAGATGTGAGGCACATTAATACGTAGCCTTTCAGTATGTAGCCTTTCCTTCTGTAAGCCGAATGGAACTCGATCTGTGTTACTTTATTGTAACATATGGCCCTCCAGCAACCCCTAATTGGTTTAGCCAATGCTGAGAGCTGCAGTACAACAACATCTGGATCTTGAAAGCTGTGCAGCTTTTCCAGGGTAGTACTTGAATGGGACACCACCAGGGAATACCAGGTTCTCCAGGCTATCTTTTAGAAGAAGAAAATGGCAAAACCATCTATGAGTATTCCTTGCTTAAGTGGCGAAATAGTCAAAAAGAGTCAGCTTCCCGGTGGACTGGGGGTGTGGTGTGCAGACAGCAGCATGCCCCCAGTCTGCCAGGAAGCCACACATCTGACTGCATGTGCAGCGGATCTACAGCATTTCAGCAGTTCAACGTTTACACATGCTGCACTGAAGAAATGCTGAAAAAATGCCATGGCTGCAGCAAAGCCACCCTTTTCCCTGCACAAGAAGGAGCAGCTTTATGCTACTTCTTTTTGTGCTGGGAAAAGACTGGGTTGGGGGCATGTGTGGTTGCCGTGGCCCCAACCTGCCGAGCAAAGGGGCGGAGGCAAGCCACTCCTTACCCACCATATGTTTTGCTCCTATAAAATCTTATGAAATTCATGAGGCCCCCATAAATTGAACCCTTGCTTAGCCATGGGCAAATCACATGCTGTCATCCCAGAATAGTCACGATGGGTTTGCTTTAGAGTGAACATAAGTCAAGAAATGACTTGAAAGCACAAAAACAACAAATTCTTGTGACAATTCTTTCAGTGTATCATCTTTCTGTTTCTTACATTTTGAAACATTTTTATTGTAAGAAGGACAAAGTTTTTGCCAATTCTTGTTTAAACTTTGATAGAAGACAATATAAGCCAAATAAAATGATCTTAGACAACTTTCCTTCCTCTAGGCAATCATCACTTTTAAAAATGTATTCTCCATTCAAAGAGTAAGAATGTCGGGGCTACTGAGGTTCTGTACTAAGGTTTTGTCAGTAGATTAAGAATAATAATTCCACTTGCCTCGAGTAGGGTTGCATGTTTGAAAGCTCATGTTGACAAATTTGGGTGTACTCCTGGATTCCACACTGAGGCCCAGATTCCATTGGTGGCTGCAAGCACATAGGCACAGGTGTGGCTAGTATACCACTGCATTCATTCCTGAAAATGTCAGAGCTGACCACGGTGCCTCAGTGTTCCACACAGTACAGTGGTCCCCCAGATTACGAATCCCCCGGGGTACGAAAACCCCGGGGAACGAAAGAGCCGGGGCCGCAAAAATGGCCCCGGGATCCGAATAAAACCCCGGGATCCGAAAAGGAAAAACCATGCGGCCCCTTTAAATTTGCTACGCAGTCTGTCAAAGAAAGCGGTCCCCCGGAAACGAAAATTTCCGGGTTACGAAAAGTAATCCGGAACGGATTACTTTCGTAACCCGGGGGACCACTGTAGTCACAATTTTTCATAAGAAAATAAAAGGAGTTATCCTAAATAAGAGCAAAGCCAGCATTCCCCACTGGCCACCCAGATACTTATAGGAAACCCAGAAGTAGGACTCAGAAATAACAGCTCTCTCATTGCTGTTTTCCAGAGCGTTTGGTCTTGCAAGATATATATAGTCACCGTGTCCACTGATAGTGTGCAATCCTCTTCACAGTTACCTGGGATTAAGTCTTATCTTCCCAGTGTTCAAAATTAGGTGAAAGTAGAGAGATGATTCTCATGTACATTTTTTTTAAAAAAATGTATACAATAGCCAAATCTTTTGGATAGCTGGCTGTTTGTCTGCAGTACCTAATAACAATACTGCTTTTATGTTGATAAACTGGATAGAATTCATAAGACTGAAAAAGTACTTTTTCCTCACAGTTGGATTTCTGACAAAAGTGCAAAAATTATTTGTAACTGTTCCTCTATGTCTTTTTTATTGGCAGTATTAATTAAATGTTGGTGTATTTATGTTCTCCTGCATGTTTTTGGGTACTTTAGTCTTTTAATGAGCACGTCTATTTTCTTTAATACTATAGAATATCATGTCATATCCACATACAAGAGGAATCCACTGGAGAAAGCCTTCAGAATACCTAATGCTAACATGACCTCAAACTATTTGATGCACCAGTATTGGACAGCTGTCAGTCACAAAGCTCCAGCCTTTCTCTACGATTTGTATCTGAGGCTAACTGGAAGGAAACCAAGGTGAGAGGAGGCATGCTATATTAGTATGCTGGCAACCAGTATGCACAAGATTTTTTCACAGTAATGAGAAAACCAGAGCTGTTGGCATGGGTTCTTTTCCCTCTTTGGTGGAGTTAGTTTGGTAGTGAATCAGCAGCATTCAACTAACTAGATATGAGGAGATAGTCTGATGAATAATCTTCTGTAATTAATATGGTGCCATTTGTAAGAGTTAGAAATCTTTGCATGCTTATATTCAGTAATTGCTAGTTTGCTTGTTTGCAGACATCCTTTTGCAGATTGTTTTACCACACCTACTCTTGCATCATTTTAAAGTGTATCCATTTTCTCTTGTCTCTGCCTTGCTAATTTGATTACTCATCCACTAATGTTTTCACATTTCCCAATATGAAATTGTATCCCAGAAATGAGTAGTTGACCAAATTATTCCAGTTATATTTTCTTTCATATTTATATTTCAGTGTGTTTTCTCTCACAGACCCCCTCAAAACCCTTGCTAGAAACTCAACTGTAGCTAAAAATACCCCAACCCTCCTTTTTGGCCTTGTGAGTTTTTTTCTGAATTTCTAAAGAGGCAAAATATCCTTAGCAAATGAAAGGATTATTGTTAGGAAAGCTATGAGATTTACTAGCCATAGTTGCCAGAAATCGCAAATCAGAATTCAAGGTTCATTAAAAGCCAAATGTTTATGAAACGGACAGACTAAGAAGATGCTATTACTTGGGAAAGAAAAGGACTCCATAGCACAGGACAGTGGCATAACTGGGTGTGTGTGTGTGTGTGTGTGTGCAGGTGGTGGATACACTGGGTGACACACCCCACAAGAGAGGGTGACACCCAGTCGGCCCTCCACCCTTGCAGGCACTGGATGCCACTCCGGGCCTTGGGGAGACCCTCAGGCCTCAAGGGGGCTCTGACATTGGTGGCCCATGGACAGCCGTTTCTGCAGCACACACAGCAATTCCCCTGCCCACGCAGCCCTTTCTCACACTCGCGCAGGCACTTCTCCACGTCTCGAAATCCCGCTTGGAGATCTAGGAGTCCAAGTAGACCATACGTTAAACATGAGTCAGCAGTGCGATGTGGCCGCTAAAAAACCCAATGCTATTTTAGGTTGCATCAATAGCAGTATACTGTCTAGATCTAGGGAAGTGATAGTGCTATTCGGCTTTAGTCAGGCCCCACCTGGAATACTGTGTCCAGTTCTGGGCAGCACAAGTCAAAAAGGATGTGGAGAAACTGGAGTGTGTCCAAAGAAGGGCAACTAAGATGGTAAAGGGTCTGGAAACCATGCCCTATGAGGAGCGACTTAGGGAGATGGGTATATTTAACCTGGAGAAGAGAAGGTTAAGAGGTGATATGATAGCCCTCTTTAAATATCTGAAGAGATGTCATATTGAGGAGGAAGCAAGCTTATTTTCTCCTGCTCCAGAGACCAGAATGCGGAACAATGGATGCAAACTGCAGGAAAAGAGATTCCGCCTCAACATTAAGAGGAACTTCCTGACAGTGAGGGCTGTTCGACGGTGGAACACACTCCCTCAGAGTGTAGTGGAGTCTCCGTCCTTGGAGGTCTTTAAGCAGAGGCTGGACAGCTATCTGTCAGAGATGCTTTGATTGGGAGTTCCTGCATGGCAGGGGGTTGGACTGGATGGCCCCTGTGTTCTCATCCAACTCTATGATTCTATCATTCTACTATGATAGAAAATGTCAGGCAGTTGTCATATTATCAAATTTACATAATTTGAGCTTTAACTTAAAACTTCAGTTAACTTTACCTTTAAAGCCCCAATTGGCTTGGGTCCAACTTATCTTCAGGAATGCCTCTTTCCATATAACCCTTCCCGCACAATTAAGTCCTCTGGGAGTAATATATTACAGCCTTATAAAATGAAGCTGTCTACGACCTCCCAGAGGACCTTTTCAGCTATCGCTCCCAGATTGTGGAATAGCCTGTCGGACGAGATTCATCATATTACCACCCTAAACAGCTTTTAAAAAGCTATAAAGATGGATCTCTTCCGACAGGCCTTTTCTGAATAGTTTTCCAGCCACCAGAAGAAAAATCTAACTGCTGTACTCTGACCTCACCTTAGTCATGGTCTATTGTTTATTATATTTTTTAAAGTATGTTTTAAGTCTTACATTGTTTAATATTATTTTAAGGGGGGATTGAAAAATTTGGATTGTATGGTGTGTTGTTTTTTTTTAAAAAAAATTCTTTGTAAGCCACCCCGATTGCATTTTGTAGAGGGACAGGGTATAAATAAATTTTATTATTATTGTTATTAACTGATCAAATGTTCTTTTCAAACTCTCCTTTCTCCCCATAACTTGCTCATTTTAACTGTATCTGTAATAATGGACATTTCATATTATTCATATTATCATATTTTTGCATAATTTCAGCTTTAACTGATCAAATGTTGTTTTTAAACTCCCCTTTCTTCACAAAACTTGCTTATTTTAACTGTATCTGTATTAATGGACATTTCACATTATTCCATTTTCTATTTTAGGATGATGAAACTGTTTAATCGCCTGCACAAATCCATGACATTCTTTGAATATTTTACCAGCCGCAGCTGGGAATGGAATTCAGACAATATGAATAAGTTAATGAGCCAGCTGAGTCCAAAGGACAAGAAGGTAAATACTTTCTAGTACATCCAAAATCAAGGAACAAATATGTGAATTCTGGGAATAACTCAAGCCATACTGGTGTCGGTTTTTGTGGTCATAGTCTTCAGGAATGTACTATTACCATTAACTGATTTTGTGATAAGACATGATGGAAATTTTAAGAAGGGTAAGTGTAGCATTTGCATCAGTACATGTGCAGTGACCATTCTGTTTATCACAGCATGTAGCTTTCTCTTGGATCTTCAGCCTTTACAATGATATGAACTCAGTCTGGAAGCATGGTTCATTATTGTCAGCTGCACTACATGTCACATATTATGCAAATATCTCGCAATAAGTCACATTTTCATGATGGATGCATGGCATTTTTAGGTCTACATATCCTATGGAAATCTGACATAGTTTTTTTCCCCAATCAGGAGTAGGAGAAGTCTCTTAAAGATTAAATGTTTGGCTCTTTGGATTTTAAGTTTGACAGATCTGTAGCTTCCCCCCACCCACAACGAACTCAAGATTTGGATGATGCCTTCCTTAAACACACTGTGCCAAGAGTGTAAGACCCACAAATTCATGGCAGACAATTTCATTGTACAGAATTTGGAAGAAGGAACAAGGAGAATCACCTATTTGAGTTTGATCCTGCCCATGATGAACTGGTCAATGGGATGGAAATAATGGGATCCTCTTGCTGTCCTATTGTTGTTGGTATGTGTCCTCGGGCCATTTCTGACTTAAAGCAACCCGGGGGGGGGGGGGGTTCTCTTGGCAAGAATTGACGGGGGAGGGTGTCTTTGACTTTTTTAAGACAGAGAATTTGATATATCCAGTTGGGTTTCTGTGGCCAAGCAGGGATTCAGACCTTGGCCTCCAGGCTCAAATCACTATATTACACTGACTCTAATCCTAAATCCTTTTAGGATTTCTTATACATAGGAAAGGGGAAGCCATACATTGGCAGAAAAACACTCTGGACATCAAGAAAGCCATTTCAGTAAGCTTAGGGAAATACTGGCTTAGATCCTAACAATAGCAATAGCAAGTACATTTCTGTAATGTTTCTCAATGCACTTAAGCACTCCCTAAGCAGTTTACAATGTGCAAGCTAATTGCCCCAAACAAGCTGGATACTCAACAGGCTGAGGCACCCTGAGCCCCTAGCTGGTATCGAACTCACAATCTTACAACTGTGAGTGAGTGGCTGCAGTACCAGCATTTAAGCAGTGCACCATCAGGGCTCCTTAGTATAGGGCTGATCAGTCCTTCATAGTCAGAAATGTTATAGGAAAGAGAATTCATGATAAATGAGTCTTTCTTAAAAATGAGATAACTGAAGACACAGTTGCAAAAAATGCCAATGAGGAAGAAAATTGAAGGTGTCTAATGAAACCAGGGAGATGTACAAGAGAACTTTCAGATGAGCCAAGATTTAAAAGAGATATGTATAAGAAATTGAAGAAGGGGGAAACCATCAAAGAGCGATACAAATAGTCAATACTTTCAGGATGAAAATCAGAGAAGTTGAAGCTCAGAATGAGCTCAACCTTGCTCAAGAGGTTAAAAATAATTACAAAAGGAGGGTTCTTCTTCATGGTCTATGTGAAGCACACAAATGGGTTATTTCTGCACCTGCGCAGCAAATCCAGATCCTACTGGAATCACTAGGGAAGACTTTTTGGCGGTAGCTCCTCCCACCCTCTATATACTATCAGTATCTTCCCATCCTTTCTCAGTTCCTTTTGTCCACCACGTGAGCAGCTCAGGAACCTCGCTCAGGAATCTCTCCTTCCTTTCGCTTTCGCTTTTGACCACCTCTTCGACTTTAATTCTTTTCTCCCTCAAGACTACTCTTTTGGATTGTGATTTGGTTATGCCCTGGAGTTCCAAGGTCTTCCTCCAAAGGGTATTGTCCTCACCACACCCCCCTCAGACACCCTTCTCGACGAAGTGCGCTCTGTGCTTGAAAAGGGCGCCATCGAACCCGTCCCTACATCCTGGGTCCGCCACTGCCTGTTTCCAGATATTTTATTGTTTCTAAAGCAACGCCCCATTCTTGACCTACATTTCTTGTATTCTTTTATTTCACACAAATATTTCTGCATGGTCACTTTGGCTTCCATTCTCCCTCTGCTCCTGCAATCAGATTGGTTCACCACTCTCAACCTCCAAGATGCTTACTTCCACATCAGCATCAGAGAAGAACATTGAGACTTCCTTGCATTCTCGGTTGGCCCCAACTCTTACTAGTATTGAGTACTGCTGTTCGGGTTGTGTACGGCCCCAAGGGTGTTCACCAAATGCATGACAGTTGTCACAACATATCTTCGACAAAGCAACATCATCATCTTCCCTTATCTCGAGGGAAGATGTTTGTTGCCCTGTCCAGACAAATGCTCATCTCGAGGATGCCCTCTCTACTTCAGGCCTTGGGACTGATGGTCAACCTTGAAAAGTCTACCCTCATCCCAACTCAGCAAGTTCGCTTCATAGGGGCCATGCTAGATTCCTCCACCTCAAGGGCCTATCTGCCCCAGGACAGATTCATCAATCTGAAATCTTCCATCCAGCACTGCCTTACCTCCAGACGGATCAGAGCACTTGGACACATGGCATCAACGATTTATGTCACCCCGTGGGCCTGACTTTGGATGCACCCATTCCAGTCATGATTCCTCTCGGTTTTCAATCCTGCGTTCGATTCCTCAAAAAAGTGGATTACCATCCCGAGACCAGTGGCCCGGTCCCTATGCTGGTGGCTCGACCCGAGCAATTGCAGGGGGATACCTGCTCCCACAACCTCAGGCTACGCTCACTACCGATGCTTCCAACACTGGCTGGGGAGCTCATTTCATTAACCTCTCTGTTCACAGAAGATGGTCTCCCAAAGAAACCCAGCTCTACATCAATGCTCTGGAGATGGTAGCAGTTCAGAAAGACCTCCAGGCCTTCGAACTGGTGCTTTGAAACCAGGTTGTCTTGCTCCTCACAGACAATACTACAGTAATGTATTATCTAAACAAGCAAGGCAGTACCAGGTCTCCCACTCTGCTCAACCTAACCCTCCAAGTTTGGAACTGGTGTATCTGACGGAATATCAGCATGCAAGCTGTACATCTCCCCAGGGATGAGAACGAGCTTGCAGACATACTCAGCAGGGCTCTAGACTCATGCAAAGAGGGGCAGCTGCACCCTCATGTCGTCCACCATCTCTTCGCCATGTGGGGAATTCCGGACATCGACCTCTTTGCCTTGCATCTCAACCCTCAATGCGACCAGTTCTGTTCCAGGATCCCATTACCTCAGTCTCAGGGGGATGCCTTCCTCTTCCACTGGTCTGGCAAAAGGTTCTACTCCTTCCCGCTGTTCCCACTAACCACCAGGCTGATAACCAAGCTTCGTGTCCCAGACTACGGCCAGCACACACCAACAAAAGCTGATAAGGCAGTTCCACAAACCTAAACGTTGATCCTAAGAATAGTCCAAAAGCCAGAGCCGAGGTCAGAATTGGGGAAATCACAGAAGTCAGTCCGGTCCAAGGTCAGAGCAAGGAGAAAGCAGCAAAAGTCCAAATCTTTCCAAGGTCAAGGCAAACCAGAGTTCCAAAGACATGAAGCCAGCACACAGTCACACCAAGAGACTTTCAATAAGTTCTGGCAAAGGGATGGCGTCCCACAGGTGCTTAAGTAGGAGACGCCCTCCTTGTTGGCAGCTGTGCTTTATTACCACCTTGCTTTTCAGCAAGCCTGCGGGACCAACATACATAAGCACTCTCATCCCTCCTCTCCTTAAAGGAGGGAACCACCAAACTGGATTCTTCATTTGAAATCTCAGTCAGCTGCTTAGACTCTGAAGGGAGCTCCACAGTGCCAGAGCCTGGCTGGGCTCCCACTCCTGGGGCTGAAATGTCAGGACTGAGATCTGGCCTGGCAGAACTGGGACCTGGTCTATCCTCCAATTCCTCTTGCTCCTGAGGAGCCATGTCCTCCTCCTCATCCTCTGACTCCATCTCTTGGCTGTCCATGACACTTCGTGCTGAACGCTCAGACGCCATCCTGATCACCTCGTGGTGGCTGAGACAGCCATCGTTCGCCCCGCTTTTCCACTTCTCCAACAACAGGTTCTGGCCTCTTCCTCTCCGGCCCGACCTCCTGACCCAGTCAAGTCCTCCATCCCGACATCAACACTCTCCGTCCAGTGGCATGGAGGATCCTGCATTGTATCATCTCTCGGTACCAGTCTGAGAGATCATCCGAGCTTCTCACAAACCCTCTACTCAGTAGTCTTATGCCCTAAAATGGGCTAAATTTTTGGCTTTCCTGTCTAGGAAAGGTCGCTCCCCCACGACAGTCACAGTACCAGTCGTTTTGGATTTTCTCCACTTTCTTTCTGAATCTGGCCTCTCCATCCCTTCTTTAAAGTGCTACCTCACAGCCATCTTTGCCCACTACCAGTTCTCTGGCTGACCGTCCTTCTTTGTCTACTCTCTGGTAAAGAAATTCCTCAAAGGACTTTCAAACTTGAAGCCTCTTTCTGTGGCTCCAACCCTGGTGTGGGACCTCCAGCTCGTGTTGGCAGCTCTCTGTACCTCAACCTTCAAATCGATGGCTTCCTGTGGCTTCAGGCTCCTCACCTGGAAGACGGCCTTCCTCATTGCCTTGACCTCAGCATGAAGGGCAAGCGAACTCTGTGCCCTCTGTACCGACTCCCCTTACTTGAAATTTTTTAAGGACAAGGTTGTCCTCCAACCGGACATCTCTTTCCTGCCAAAGATTGTGTCCTCATTCCATCTCAACCAGGACATTGTTCTCCCAACGCTAGCTCCGAACCTGACTACCAACATCAAGTGTTGACTCCACTCCCTCGATGTCAGGCGGGCCCTAGCGTTCTATCTCGACAGGACTTCGTCCTCTCACCATTCTCCCAGATTCTTCATCTGCTATTCTAACCCTAAATTGGGACTCCCGGTCAAACCTCAACATTTCTCAAAATGGGTGACCTCCACCATTCTCTTTGGGAAGACTCCTCCAGCTCGAAATCAAGCCTATTCCACCAGGACGGTAGCGTCTTTGTCTGCCTTCCTCTCTGGAATCCCCTTGGAGGATGTTGGCAAGGCTGCTGTTTGGTTACAGCCTCTGCCCTTCATCAAGCACTACAGGCTTGACACCAGACACTATCAGGAAGCAGCCTTTGGCAGAGCTGTTCTCCTTTCCAGAATCCATTAAGGTTAGTTGACACCTGTCAATAATTGCCACTCAACACTGTTTTTTCTGTTAATGTCTTTATTGTCGGGACATTCCCTCCTCCAGCAGGTCAGCAGCTTGTCAGTCTAATCCATTTTGCTTACCTGTAACTGGTTCTTTGAGTGGTCATCTGCAAATCCACACAAATCCCTCCCATCCTCCCCTCTCTCATGCCCTGCCCTTTTTCCTTGTCTGCTTCATGGCAGACATTTTTTGGAACTGAGAAAGGGCAGGAAGATACTGAGCCTATATAGAGAGTGGGTGGAGCTACTGCCAAAAAGTCTTCCCTAGCGATTCCAGTAGGATCCGGATTTGCTGCGCAGGCGCAGAATAACCCATTTGTGTGGATTCGCAGATGACCACTCGAAGAACCACAGTTACAGGTAAGCGTCCTTTTTGGCTATGTATGGGGGAAGAGGAAGATCAAGTAAATGACAAAGCCACTGTGTAGAAAAGATCATAAAATGCCAGCAGGAATGAGAGAAAGTCAAACTATTTAATACCTTCTTTGCCTTAGTTTTCTTCCAAAAGGAAAACTGTGCTCTAACTGGTAAAAACAAGGAAAAATCATGTAGTAAGAGGACTATGGCCCAGAAGAGGCAAAGAGTAATAAAGGAATGCCTTACTACTCCAAATGAATTGAAGGTTCCCAGGGTCAGATGTACTGCATCCGAGGAACATGCAGATGTAAGGACAGAGATGCTATCAATAATGTTTGATAATTCTTGGAGGGCAGGAGTGGTGGCAACAGGCTGGAGGAGGGCAAGTGTCACTATCTTTAAAGAGGACAGAAAGAGGATGAAGGCAACTACCAACCATTCAGCTTCACGTCAATACCAGAAAAGTTCTAGAACATGTCATTAAACAGTATGGGAAAGGATCTTCTAGCATCTTTGAGACTAACTGAAAGAAAGAAGTTGGTAGCATGAGCTTTTGTAGACTTGAGCCTGCAAACATACATCTGAGGAAGCAGGCTCAAGGCTATGAAAGCTCATGCTACCAACTTGTTTCTTTCAGTTAGATTCAAATGTACTTCAAGATCCCTCTGCAGACTGATTTTCCAGACTAACACAGCTAGGTCTTTGAATGTCATTAAACAGTCTGTGCACTCTTTAGAGTGCAATGCTGCAATTATCAAGACCCACCAAGGATTTTCCAAAAACAAATAATGTCAAATTAATCTTATCTCCTTTTTTGAAAGACATACAAGCTTGGTAAATGTGAATGTAATATATCTTGATTTTAATAAGGCATTTGACAAGATTTTAGCAGGCAGACTGGTGAATTGTAGGCTAGAGAGCGTTACAGTTCAGTGGATCTATAGTTGGTTGACAGATCAAACCCTGAGAGTGCTTATCAATGGTTGTTCCTCATCCTTGAGAGAAGTGATTAGTGAGCTGCCTCAGAATTCTCTCCTGGGCCCAGTGTTTTTTAATGGCTTTATACATATTTAGATGGTGGAATTGAAAGCATACTTTATCACATTTACAGATGACACAAAATAGGAGGGAGAGTTAATACCCCAGAAGACAGTTATCAGAATTCAAAACGATCTTGACAGATTGGAGAGCTTGGTCAAAATTAACAAAATGCATTTCAGTAGGAATGTGTCTAGGCAGGAAAAAGGAAATGCATAAATAAAGGATGGGTGACATCTTTTTGAATGCAGAGCATGTGAAAAGGATCTAGTAATCTTAGTAGTCCACAAGCTAACCGTGAGTCAACAATGTGATCCAGCAGCCAAAACTGACCATACAATTCTAGCAGCCACATCAACAGGGGTATAGTTTGCAGATCAAGAGAAGTGGTAGTGCCAATCTATTCTGTTTTTGTCTGCTTTTAATAAGCTTCTTCTAGGAGTGCTTTAGTTGTGTATTCCTGCATGGCCTTCACTGCCTCTTCCATCTCTATGATTCTGTGGAACAATTTTCTTTCTATATATATTAATTAAAATTTTAAAAAAATATGTTAAGGATTCCAGAAATTAAAAAGAGAATAGAAATAGAGAAGGAGAAAAAGAAAGGGACAAACACAAGGGGGGAAAGTGGCTTCTGATCTTCCTTTCAGCATACACACACACACACACACACACACATATACATACATACATATAATTATTCATACTTGTCACTCTAAAAATTTCAGTACATTCCCTTCTTTCAATATCTTACTCTTTCTAATTATCAAAACCAAAAATTACTAAGTCATTTTGTTACATTTTTGCAAAAAGTGTATAAGAGATTTCCAGTCTTTGAGATAAGTCATCAACCACCTTTATCTAATAAAACAAGTCAATTTTTCAATTTCTGCTTAATCTTTCCATTTGAACAGCCATTCTTCCATAGTGGGTAGTTCTTCCATCCCTGCACATCCAGCACTCTTGCTGATATTCATAAAAGCATAGAATCATAGAGTTGGAAGAGACCACAAGGGCCATCCAGTCCAACCCCCTGCCATGCAAGAATTCTAAATCAAAGCTCTCTTGACAGATGGCCAGGCAGCCTCTGTTTAAAAACCTCCAAAGAGGGAGAATCATATATTGTTGAACATATATTGATCATATATTGAAGTAATCTTTTCAGACCCGTTTACAACTGTACTTCCATCAAACCCAAAAGAAAAAGGTCTACTTCTAATTTAATACAATGGGCCTTCCATAGTCATAGGTTTGGGAGTCACCATTTTCACCAAACATGGATTGATCATCTCATTATTAAATGGCAGCAGTGTCAACACAGACATGGTGAAGCATCTGAATTCACATTGCTGTCCTATATGGCAGGCCCACTGCATTTACCTTTAAAATTTTATGCATCAATTTGTGTACTTGCATGCAGTTTTTGTTAGCTTTTTCCATGTCTACCACATATGATAAAATATCCCTTCGTATTGCTCATATATTAGAAACACCTTTATACCTTTTTCCCAAAGAGAGGAGGAGGAAAGGTGAATACTTGCCCATCAAGGCTCTGCCATTGCCTGTTTGCCCACTCTCACTTGTTTGAAGCTTGACCTCTTGTCTCCCTGTACAATCGTAGAGATGGAAGAGAGCACAAGGGCCATCCAGCACAGCCCCCTGCCATGCAGGAACTCACAATCAAAGCAACCCTGACAGATGCCCATCCATCCTCTGTTTAAAGACTTCCAAGGAAGGAGACTCCACCACAGTCTTGAGGGAGTACATTCCATAGAATCATAGAATCATATAGTTGGAAGAGACCACAAGAGCCATCCAGTCCAACCCTCTGCCATGCAGGAACTCTCCATTAAAGCATTCCTGAAAGATGGCCATCCACCCTCTGCTTAAAGACCTTCAAGGAAGGAGACTCCACCACTCTCCGAGGAAGTGTGTTCCCCTGTTGAACAGCCCTTACTGTCAGGAAGTTCCTCCAAATGTTGAGGTGGAATCTCTTTTCTTGCAGTTTGCATCCATTGTTCCTTGTCCTGTTCTCTGGAGCAGCAGAAAACAAGCTGGCACCCTCCTCAATATGACATCCCTTCAGATATTTAAACAGGGCTATCATATCACCTCTCAACCTTCTCTTCTCCAGGCTAAACATCCCCAACTCCCTAAGTCGTTCCTCATAGAGCATGGTTTCCTGCCCCTTCACCATCTTAGTTGCCCTCCTTTGGGCACGCTCCAGTTTCTCCACATCCTTTTTGAATTGTGGTGCCCAGAACTGGACACAGTATTCCAGGTGGGGCCTGACCAAAACAGAATAGAGTGGCATGATTACAGTACTTCCTTTGATCTAGACACTGTATTTCTATTGATGCAGCCTAAAATAGCATTGGGCTTTTTAGCTGGTGCATCGCACTGTTGACTCATGTTCAACTTGTGGTCTACTTGTACTCCTAGATCCCTTTCACATGTAGTCTCATTCAGCCAAGTGGCCCCCATCATATATCTGTGCATTTTATTTTTCTTCCTAAGTGCAGTACCTTATATTTCTCCGTGTTGAATTTCATTTTGTTAACTTTGGCCCAGCTTTCTAGTCTATTCAGATCATTTTGAATTTTAATCCTGTCTTCTGGGGTATTAGCAACTCCTCCTAATTTGGTGTCTGCAAATTTGATAAGTATGCCCCCAGTTGTGTCATCCAAGTCACTGATAAAGATTTTTAATAGCACTGCGCCCAGGACAAAATCCTGTGGAATCCCCCTGTTCACTTCTCTCCAGAATGAAAAGGAACCATTGTTGTGCACTCTTTGGGTGCGGCCAGTGAATCAATTACGAATCCATGTAACGATTACCTTGTCTATTCCCCATTTTACAAGCTTGTTTGCAAGAATGTCATGGCGAACCTTGTTAAAGGCCTTACTGAATTCAAGATATACTATATCCACAGTATTCCCTTCATCTACCAAGCTGGTAATTTTATCAAAAAAGGAGATATTTGTCTGCCATGACTTGTTTCTCTGAAACCTATGTTGACTTTTTGATTATGGCATTGCCTTCTAGATGTTCACAGAATCTCTATTCAATGATCTGCTCTAGAATCTTTCCTGGTATTGATGTCATACTACCTGGACGATAATTGTTGGGATCCTCTTTTTTCCCCCTTTTGAAGATGTGGACGACATTTTCCCACTTCCAGTCTGCTGGGACTTCTCCTGTTCTCAAGGAGTTGTCAAAAATTATTGCCAATGGTTCCGATATTACATTTGCCATTTTTTAATACCCTTGGATGTAGTTCATCTGGTCCTGGAGACTTGTATTCATTTAGACTAACCAGGTATTCCTGTACTATCTCTTTACTTATTCTGTGCTGAAATTCTCCTATTCTGTCCCCTGCTCCACTGTCCTCAGGTTGAACACCCATTGCCTTTTCTGAGAAGACTGAAGCAAAGAAGTTGTTGAGCAATTCTGCCTTTTCGCTGTCCCCTGCTAGATTTTTGTCATGTTCTCCACACAGTGGCCCTACTATTTCCTTCTTCTTCCTTTTGCTGCGGACATACCCAAAAAAGCCCTTTTATTGTTCTGGACCTCTCTAGGAAGCCTGAGTTTATTCTGCGCTTTAAACAAACAAACAAACATCTTCATTTATATACCACTTCATACCACCTAAGGAGTGTCTAAGTGGTTTACAACTGTAAACTACTTGCCCCAAACAATGTGGGTACTCATTTTAGTGACCTCGGAAGGATGCAAGCCTGAGTTGAGCTTGAGCTCTTTTGGTGGTCTTGAACTTGCAACCTTATGGTTTTGAGTGAGTGGCTGCAGTACAGTGTTCCCCCGGGTTACGAAGGTAATCCGTTCCGGGATTACCTTCATATCCCGGAAGTTTTCGCAACCCGGGGGAACGCTTTTGCCAGCGCACAGCGCGCCGGAAGCACGCTGTTTTAAAACTTCCGGGTTGCAAATTTTTTTCGCAACCCGGGGTTTTTTTCGTTGGCTGGGGCCTTTTTTTCTCCTCCGGCAGATTCGGATCCCGGGGATTTCGATCCCCGGGGGATTCGGATCCCAGGGGACCACTGTACAGGCATTTAACCACTGTGCCACCAGGGCTCTTTAGCTTTTCTGACTTTATCCCTATATGTGCAAGCTATTTGTTTGAATTCCTCTTTGGTGATTTCACCATTTTTCAATTTGTTATACTTGTTCCATTTAAAACGTAGCTCAGTTGAAAGTTCATTAGTCATCCATCCTGGTTTCTTGAAAATCTCCCATTTTTCTTCCTCATTGGAACTGTTTCAAATTGTGCCTTCAGTATCTCCTTTTTGAGAAACTCCCATCCGTCCTGAACTGATATTCCTGACCATGGGATTGCCCCCAGTATTTATCTTAAGTTTCCTAAAATCAGCTTTCCGAAAGTCTAGAAAGTGTGTCTGACTATGTCTGACTTCTCCTTTCCACTGTAAAACAAATTCCAGGAGAACATGGTCACTTCCACCTAAGGATCCAACCACTTGCACCGCATTAACTAGGTCATCCCTGTTGGTTAGGATCAGATCCAAAATAGCTGATTCCCTTGTTGCCTCTTCCACCTTTTGGACAATGAAATTATCTTCAAGGCAAGTGAGGAACTTGCTAGGCCTTGAGGATTTTGCTGAGTTTGAATTACAGCAGATATCAGGATAGGTGAAGTCAACCATCACTACTTTATTTCTCCTATTCGAAAGGTTGAACTTTTTTGATTTGTGAGAAGGTGTTGAATAGTTTTGCCTTTTCTCTGTCACCCATTAGCATTTCATTGTCTCCTCCACACAATGGCCCTACCATTTCCTTCTTCTTCCTTTTGCTACAGACATACCCTAAAAGCCCGTTTTATTGTTCTTAACCTCTCTAGGAAGCCTGGGCTCATTCTGCACTTTAGGTTTTCTGACTACACGTGTTAGCTATTTATTTGAATTCCTCTTGGTGATTTCCCCCTTTTCCCATTTCGTATACATGTCACTTTTAAACTTAGCTCAGTTGAAAGTTTTTTAGTTATCCATCCTGGTTTCTTGAGACACCTCCTATTTTTTAATCTTCATTGGAACTGTTTGAAATTGGACCTTCAGTATCTTCTTTTTGAGAAACTTCCATTTGTCCTGAACTCCCTTCTTTTTGACTATTCCTGATCATGGGACCAACCCCAGTATTTCAATAAGTTTCCTGAAATCAGATTCCTAATGTCTAGAATGCCTTTCTGACTATTCTTGGCTTCCCCTTACCACTGTATAACAAAGTCCAGAACACGATCACTCCCACCTAAGGATCCTGCCACTTCCATCCCATGAACCAGGTCATCCCTGTTATTTAGGATCAGATCTAAAGTAGCTGATCCCCTTGTTGCCTGTTCCACCTTTTGGACAATGAAATGATCTGCTTGGCAAGTGAGGAATGTTATGAACCATTTTTTTTTTTTTTGGCTCAGTTTGACTTCCAGGAAATATCAGGATAATTGAAATCACTCATCACTACTTTCTGAGTGTGTGTGGTCATCGCTACACCTCAATATTTGTTGTTGTGTGACTTCAAATTATTTCCAACTTATGTGTACCCTAAGATGAACCTATCTTGGCGTTTTATTGTTAAGATTTGTTCAGATGGGATTTGCCATTGGTATCCTCAGAGGCTGAGAAAGTGTAATTTGCTTACCCCATGGATTTCTCTGACTGAGCAAGGATTTGAACCCTGGTCTCCAAAGCCATAGTCCGGTGCTGAAACTGCTACACTGCACTGGCTGTCTGCACTCCATATTGGAGTCTATCAATTAAGAAAGCAGTGTTGATCTCTGTTTGTGGAGATGTGTGAGTGCAGTCAAAATAGCAGCAGTTAATAGCACATTACCCAGTGAATTACATCAGGTGGCAGTCATACAAAGAATTAGCTAACAAAGTGCAGTGTTGTGGCTGGCGTGTTGTATACTGCCTAGAGTGACTTTACCTTGCACGAGAAAGAAAGGAAAACAATGGCCAAAATCTTGGAATGGGGAGGCAGAGTGAAAAGTTCTAGCAGAACTGCAACCCATATCACTTCTCATCTCCCACACAACTCCTAGTCTCTTGCAGCCCCCCCCCCCTCCCAGTCATTTAGTGATTGATAAGAGGTGACAGGACAGCAGAGGAGCATTTAGCTCTGTCCCTATAATAAAATGCATAATGAAGAAGGCTTCCTCTGGAACCTCCCAGGGGTCCTCTGGCGGTCCAGAAGATGATAACACCATTGTGCATCCAGCTATATCCTCCAGAACTACATGCCCATGGAGGCTAAAGGAGGAAGATGAGTTTTGAGGATGTATGGGTCATTGAGCACATGCAGGCATATGTTGGATTTACAACTTCATATGTTGCTAACAGACTGCCAATTGCAGCATTTTTGCATAGGGTGTGTTGATTCCAGGCAGGAATGTTTTTTCTTTGGGTTTTTGGTTTTTTAGTGATGGAAAATTGGCAAAACTTTATAGACACTGTACAAATGCAACCATTCCTACACATAAAACATGTCTCTTACACAAAAGCAATATTTTTTGTGAAGGATTTAGGGCATCCTGTGCAAATATATTATTGCTTCCACAGGAAACATATTTTCAGCCCAAAAACATATTTTGGGGCACATAAAAACGAAAGGTATTTTTGGGCAAACTAATTCTTCTTCTTCGTGGTCTCTGTGCCTCACACAATAGGGTTTGCACCTGCGCAGAAGCTCCATTCGGAATGCTGAAAAGCTGAGCAGATTGGCGGGAGCCCCGCCCCTCCCATTCCCTGAGCATGCCCAATCCCGCCAATCTAGCTCCTCCTTCAGCTCTCTTTCGTCCGCCGCAAGAGTAACATCTCCTTCGGAGTGCTCTTCATCGCGACGAAAGCTGAGTAGCTAGACTCTGTCTATTTTGTTTTATTTTACTTTATTTTGTTCTTTTTCTTAGTTTTTTTCGTTTTCTCCCATTTTTTCCTTGAGCTGCCCCCTTTTTGTTCGGAACTCGAGGGTTTTGGCCCGGACGGGCCCCTCGCGATTGGACCGGCCTCTTATGGCCGCCCCGTTCAAGAAATGTTCCGACTGTGGCGGTAAAATCCCGGTTGTGGATGGACACTCGGAAGTGCATTTTCTGCTTAGGCAGTTCCCACATCCCGGAGAAATGCAAGCATTGCAAGGCTTTTAACCCCACCACGCTTCGCCAAAGAGCAGACCGGCTCAAGGCCCATCTGTGGGAAAAGGCCCTCTCGGTTTCCCACTCTTCAGAACCGTCCACGGACCACTTAGGACGCCTTCCCATCTCTAAGTTCCCGAGGATTCCGAAAATCAAAAGACCGACCTCGACGTCGACCTCGACACCGACGGAAGCCTCCTCGGCGTCAGCCTCGACCACGACTACTATGTCTCGTCCCGAAGGGCAACACAGAGAGCACAAGAAACGGCCTTCATCTACCGAGCTGGAGAAGCCGAAAGTTAAAAAGCATAAGCATAAGGAGGTCCTTACTGCAGTTGCCTCGGCGGCTGCCCAGGCAGACCTGGACATGTCTTTTCTTAGCCTTCGGCCATTGACCTCTCGGTCCCGGCCCCGGTCACTGTACTAGACTCGGCACCGGAGACTTTGGAACCTGCATTTCAGCCTGCATCTACCTAGGTCCTCGCCCCAACGGGGACGGTCTCGACCTCGGTCTCTACTGTTTCGCCTATTTCGGCTCCGACCTCTGTGCCACCGAAGGAAATCCTAGCCTCTTCGGAGCGCATTTACAGGCTGCGGTTCCCATCTCCTCCACCCCGGAAGTCTCTGGAACCGTTCGAGGAGCACTACTTCGACTCGCCCCACTCGTCAGCCTCCTTTCTGGCGCAACATCGGGCTGAATCATATTGGAGAGAGCATCATCCATCCTACCGCTCATACTCTCCTTCGTACCGGGATCGGTACCATGTCCGTGACCTCCACGTCAGAGACTTCTCACGATCTCGATCTCGATCTCGTTCTCCCTCTCGGTCCCGAACCGAATATAGGGCCATATCACCCCCGCCGGCCTCGACAGCTACGGTGTCGAAACCCCCGGAATCGGGTGCCATTATGACCGCCTCGGCCTCAGCTACGATTACTACTTCGACGTCGACAGCCTCCGCTCCGATCAGTTACGCGGACGCCTCGACGTCGACCTTTCTTACGGCGCCAACACAGCCCTATGTGGATCCGCAGTTGCCAGCCTCCCAGTCTACGGAGGAGTCTACGGGAGAGACGGAGAACCGTCCCGACTCCCCACAGCCTGCCATTTCCTCTCCCAATGAGGAAGTTGAGGACCAGACACCGGGTTCGCCTGTCGAAGACCTCCATCTCTTCACTGGAATTGTCGACAGGATGGCAAGGGCAGTAGGCCTCCAAACGGCACAGATGGCCCAGCCTCCCAGGGACCCCATCGATGGCCTCGTGGTGCGTCCCCAGCAACCGGCGGTCATTCCATTCTTGCCTTCCTTCTCCGACATCATGGTGGCTTCTTGGAACAAACCGGCCTCGACGCCACCTGCCTCTAAGAAGCTCGACTCCTTGTATCAGGTGCAGTCGGATACAACACCGTTCCTGTTCACCCACCCGGCTCCTAACTCCCTCGTGGTGGAATCTACCTGTAAGTCTACAGGCAAGTCTCATTCTGCCCCGTGGATAAAGATGGCAGAAGGATGGACATCTTTGGTCGTCGCTTTTACTCCTCTGCAGTTTTGGCAGCAAAGGTCGCCAATATGCAAGGTTGCATGGCCGGCTATCAGAGGTTTCTGTGGGATCGTGTGGCTGCTTTTATTCCCTACCTGCCTCAGGCACAACAAGAGGCAGCTCAGGAATTTTACGCTGCAGCACTCTCCCTCATTGCCCAGGAGGTGCACTCAGCTAGACATGTTGTTGACTGTTCTGCGAAAGTGATGGCCGGTGCAGTGGCACTCCGCCGTTTCGCTTGGTTGAGGTCCACTTCCCTGTCTGAGGAAGCTAAGTCCAAGATCGAAGATCTTCCTTTTGATGGTGAAGGTCTATTCGCCGCCAAGACCGACGAATCCCTGGACACCATGGCCAAGGTTCGTCTGAACGGGAAGAGACTTGGGCTGACACCTAGCAAGCCTTCATCTGGTCGTACCTGGTGCCAAAGGCCTTACGACCCTGGTTTCACCCGTTCCCACTCGGCTCCGTCCTCCACTTATAGGACTCAGCCTTACACTAGGAGGCCTTACAGACAGCCTCAACAGCAGC
The DNA here is from genome assembly GCA_034509955.1 of Urosaurus nigricauda. Taxonomy (NCBI): domain Eukaryota; kingdom Metazoa; phylum Chordata; class Lepidosauria; order Squamata; family Phrynosomatidae; genus Urosaurus; species Urosaurus nigricauda. Next base: position 106,271,333 of record JAOEGL010000005.1, on the reverse strand, counting down.
AGCAACAGCAGCAACAGCAAAGGCAAGGCCAGCAGCTTCAGCAACAACAGCCTTCCAGGAAACCATCCTCCAAGTCGCACTTTTGACGGGCTCTTGGAGGCGACACCCAATTTTTGTTTGCCAGTCAACCCTTTCCTCAGTCCCCAGACTTCGCCATTTCTACGAGAACTGGTCCAAGATCACCACGGACTCCTGGGTGCTTACCATCATCCGCCTGGGATACGCCATAGAGTTCTCAAGTATTCCACCAAATGGCGTTTTCTGTTCCACTCCCTCCTCTCCTCCTCTTCTGGAGGAGATTTCCTCCCTTCTCGACAAAGGAGCCATACAACGTGTTCCACCGTGTTACAAGCACCAAGGCTTCTACTCCAGGTACTTCACAGTTCCGAAGAGAGGAGGAGGTCTTCGCCCCATCTTGGACCTGAGAGGCGTCAACTCATACATCATGCTTCGCAAGTTCAAGATGGTGACTCTCCAATCCATCTTTCCGTTCCTGCACAAGGGGACTGGTTTGCATCCATAGACCTGAAGGATGCTTACTTCCACATCAGCATCAGGCCACAACATTGGAAGTATCTCCGTTTCGCCATAGATGGAGATCTCTATCAATATACCGTTCTTCCTTTCGGCCTCTCTACCGCTCCTCGAGTGTTCACAAAGTGCATGGCGGTGGTCATCTCTCACCTTCGTCTCCAAGGAATAAAGATATTCCCTTACCTCGACGACTGGCTTCTGGTGTCGTCCTCCAAGACGCAACTGTACAAAGACGTCCAGTACAATTTGGATCTTCTAGCCGACTTGGGAGTCAACGTCAACTTACCAAAATCCATTCTCCACCCTGTGAGGGTGATAGACTATATAGGCACGTCCCTGGACTCTGTGATGGGTCGAGCCTATCTTCCCACCAGGCGGGCAGAAGCCCTCTGGGAACAGCTGCAATCCGTCCTCTACTCTCACCGTCCGTCTGCAAAGGACATCCAGAGACTACTAGGCCACCTGGCCTCAACCACAGCGGTGACCTATCTGGCTCATCTCAGGCTCAGGCCTCTCCAAGCTTGGTTCCTGGCTTCCTTCGATCACCTGAGGGACAATCCGTCCAAGAGACTCTCGTTGCCACCTCATGTCAGAGACTCTCTCAAGTGGTGGATGTCTCCCTCCAACATCCTCAAGGGGATGCCCTTCCAGACGCCAGAACCGTCCAGGATGGTCACTACAGATGCGTCCATGTCAGGATGGGGCGCACATCTCAACGGCTTGTGTGTGCAAGGACAGTGGTCTGCACAGGAGGCAGAATTGCATATAAATGCCTTGGAACTGTTGGCAGTCATCAAAGCCTTCAGGGCATTCGAAAATCATCTCCTCCACAGAGTTGTGCAGGTAGTATCAGACAACACAACCACTGTCTGGTACATCAACAAGCAAGGAGGAACTCACTCTCCAGTCCTCTTGCGTCTCTCCCAGCAGCTGTGGACGTGGTGCCACCACCGATCCATTCATCCAGTGGCCATTCACTTGGCAGGAAAGGATAATGTGCTGGCAGACTCCCTCAGCAGGGACAAGGTGCTGCAGCACGAATGGACTCTGTCGAGCCCAGCCTTCAATCTCCTGACGTCTCGTTGGGGAATTCCTTCAGTGGACCTGTTTCCCACACCGGAGAACGCCCAATGCCGGGCATTCTACACCAGAGCGGGCAAAGGACGAGGTTCCATGGGAGACGCCTTCCTTTGCAGTTGGAGTCGAGAACTTCTGTATGCCTTTCCGCCCTTTCCTCTGATCTCCAGGACAGTGGCCAAGATGGCCAGGGATCGGTCCAACGCCATACTGTTGACTCCATTCTGGCCCAGACAACCCTGGTTTACTCCTCTTCTTCATTTGGCCAGGGGCCAATACTTCCACCTGCCGAAGTGGCCGGACCTTTTGTCTCACTCCAATGGAGCGGTCCTACATCCGGACTTGGTCAACCTACGGATGACGGCGTGGAGGATCCAGCCATAGAGTCTCCTGACCTGCATAGGGTCCTGTCTGCCTCGAGAAAGGACTCCACCAAGAAATCCTATGCATATAAGTGGAAGCGTTTCTGTGCCTTTGCGGAGGCTAGGTCTGAACCTCCCTCACCTGTGAGCCTTACTACTGTCTTGCATTTTCTGCTGCACCTCAGGGATCAAGGCCTGGCCTTCTCTTCCCTCAAGGTCTACTTGTCGGCTATTGTAGCCAACCAGCCTCCTGGCTCACGGTCAGCTCGCCTCTTCACGTCACCCACGTTAAAGAGGTTCTTCAAAGGACTGCATCACCTTTATCCACCGTTGCCACCACTGGCTCCGGCCTGGTCTCTCTCTCTAGTGCTTACACAGCTTACGAGACCTCCATTTGAGCCCTTAGGCTCTGCCTCCTTGAGACTGCTGATACTCAAAGTGTCTTTTCTTGTGGCCATAACTTCAGCCAGACATGCCTCTGAACTGACGGCCCTACGCTCAGATGAGCCTTATTTGACTTTTCATAGAGACAAGGTGGTCCTCAGGCCGGACATTTCCTTCCTCCCTAAAGTAGTTTCTCCATTTCATCACTCCCAGGAGATTGTGCTTCCTAATTTTTATCCAGATCCTTCCTCGCCTCTGGAAAAGACTATGCACACCCTGGATGTTCGCCGTGCTTTGGCCTTTTATGTTCAGCGTTCTCAAGAGTTCAGATTATCAAATAAGTTGTTTATTTGTTATGGTGGTGCCAGGAAAGGCAACCCGGTTTCGTCACAACGGTTTGCAAAGTGGATTGCTCAAACCATTGCCTTGGCCTATGAACTGGCTAAACGCCCTCTCCCGGTTGGTGTACATGCCCATTCAACCAGGGCTACAGCTTCATCTGCTGCCTTCCTCAGAGGTGTTCCCCTGCCAGAGGTCTGCAAGGCGGCCACGTGGTCACAGCCATCCACGTTTGTGAAGCATTACCGGCTGGACTCCAGATCCCGGAGAGATGCCAGTTTTGGTCGTGCTGTCCTTTCTTCGATCTTGCAGTGACCTTCCCACCTCCATAGGTAAGCTTTTCAGTCACCCTATTGTGTGAGGCACAGAGACCACGAAGAAGAAGTACAGGTTGCTTACCTGTAACTGTGTTTCTTCAAGTGGTCATCTGTGCCCTCACACAAATCCCGCCCTACCTCCCCTCGGTCAGGTCCCTGCCTTTTTGCGGCGGACTTGAACTGAAGGAGCTAGATTGGCGGGATTGGGCATGCTCAGGGAATGGGAGGGGCGGGGCTCCCGCCAATCTGCTCAGTTTTTCAGCATTCCGAATGGAGCTTCTGCGCAGGCGCAAACCCTATTGTGTGAGGGCACAGATGACCACTCGAAGAAACACAGTTACAGGTAAGCAACCTGTACTTCATAACTACCACAAAGTCCCAAACTGCAAAAATCTCAGGGCAGTTCTCCTTTTCATTAGTGGAATATGTTGGGACAACCTTTTTCACTGAGGATGTGCACACTGAAAATTCTTCTCATTCTGTTACTGCCATAGCATGAAAGTATTGTGGCACAAATCACAGTAGAAATATTAAAATTATCCCCATATTTTGAAAATCTGGCCTGCGAAAGCCTTAAGTGTCATGAAATGTGCGCAGCCATGTTGGTATTTAGACATAATAGGAAGTATATTTTCAATGATTCCCAAACACCTTGGTCATATCCCTTCAGGTAGAGCAGTTTATAAGTTTTCGTTTAGACCAGTGCTGTTACACTGGTAGGATGGATAGAGTTCTCTCTACCTCCTTTGGTGTCCAGTAAAAGGTCCATAAGAGGAGAAGGAGGAAACAAGAGGGGGAGCATCTCTATCTTAGATCCAACTGGATCCAAGACTCCTTTGCTTTCCTAGTGAATACAGAGTTGAACCTCTTTATATCTGTTTGTTTTGCTTGACAGAATATTTTGTACAGCGCTTGGAACTATGCTCCATTCCATTTGTGATACATCATCACTGTTCTTCCTTTTTCCCCCTCTAATTCCAGTTATTCTGCTTTGATGTCCGTCAACTTCATTGGTCAGAATACATAGAAAACTATTGCTTAGGAACAAAGAAGTATCTTTTGAATGAAGACATGGCTGGAATTCCTGCAGCAAAGCAACACTTAAGAAAGTGAGACATACTTTTTATGTATGAGTCAGCAGTTTGCCATTGTGCTGTTAGTATCTAGTATGGCGCAACAGTAAAAAAAAAGTGGCTTTTTCACTCTAAAAGTGAATCCAATTTGTTCTCCCCACATACCTTTTTTACAGACAGATTAATGCTCTTGTGAGGCTTCAAGGCTCACAGCCTCTTGCTTTCAAGGGAAAATGGTCCTTTTACAGCTAAAGCAGAAGTCTTTTCACCAATGCACCCCCAGTTGCAGGGGAAATTCATCAGTGGCAGGAAAACTTTGGGAAGCTGCAAAAATGTACAGTGGGCTAATGCAACATATGAGCTGTGTCTTGCCCAACCATGAACAAGAGCAGTACAATTCTAATACTGTCTGATTCCCTCTCCTTTCTGATTCCATCTCACATCCCTTTAGAATTCAGCAACCAATGGTTCCCATGGTTCCTCTATGTTCCTGGAGTAGTGTAGAGCAGAGCCACTAGAGTGCAACATTCACATCAACTCCATGACACATGAATCAAGCATATGGATGTCTTTCTCCACTATCTGTATTAACTGTTTGTTCACCAAACTGATATTCTGGCCACTCTTCTTCTTTTTTTCCCCTCCAGGCTAAGGAATATTCAATATGCACTTAACACCATCATTCTTGTGATCATCTGGCGCATATTCATCGCAAGGTCACAAATGGCTCGGAACATATGGTACTTTGTGGTGAATCTCTGCTACAAGTTCCTTAGTTATTTCAGAGCTTCCAGCACACTCAGGCATTGAAGTACCATCCCAGTTATTGACCACCATCATTCCATGGAAGGACCTCCATTGCTTCAACTGTGGGTGTTTGAAAATAGCAGGGTATCTCTCAACTGCCACATTATTTGATCAGCATTCAACATACATCATTACGGGATCACTGATTTAAAAAACAACAACACTGATTCTTTAACAAAATACTGTCTTTCATCCCTACACCAGTCTAAACTGAATCAAAGTCATGACACACAACTTGGATATTTTGGAACATTTCCTTTTTCTCAACAAACATTTATGAATTATCCTAAGGTGCCTTTAGTGTAAAATGTTACCTAATACATACACACACACCAGCCATTGCCAGTCTTTTTTCTTTCTCTGTTCTAACTTGCATAAAAATTGAAGCAGGGTTATAAAATCACAGGAAACAAGTGAGAGTCTAATTAAAGGTATATTTTTTTCAAGATCACTCATAGTAGCATTAAGATCATGTTTTGGAAGTGGTAGATAGATAGATAGATGTCAATATAGTTCAAGGCTGCCTCACTCAGAATGAAAATGAAATAAAGACATTGAACAGATAAGTTCACTTTTTCCTCTCCTGTTGTAACAAGTCTGATTTTTTTTCAAACCTAGAAGAAGCCATTCCCTCTTCCTAGGGAACCCTGGAAACTATAATATCTTAAGATGAGTTACAAATCCCAGTGATTCTTAAAACTGCCAACGTACTAAATTTCCAGCATTCTTTGGTGAAATCCATTATAATTTTGTCAATGTGTATGTACATGCATGTGCACACACATGTGCATTCACAATGGAGATGTGTCCATATACACATATTTCACCCAAAAATTAAATGGTCTTTCCTGCTTTCAGGATTAATTCATAGGAAACAAATCTGAAGTTGTTTTTCTTGGGTGCAGGAATATTCAGACAACACTGAATGACTTGGCTTAGTAACAGAGATGAGTACCACCCCTACAGTCAGTTATGACTAGACATTCATGACTAGACTACCATGCTCCATGTGCTTGCAATGGAAACCCTGCAGGAATGGCAGTGGATTTCCCCCAAAGCAAATTCTAGTTTCAGATCAATTGCCACCAGCCCCCCTGGTCCTTGAAGAACACAGCATGCAGAAATACACTGTGGTATGGTGTCATGGTTTGAGCATTTGGACTATGACCCTAGACACCAGTTCAACTCCCTGCTTGGCCATGGGAACACATTGGGTGACCTTGGGTGAGTCAGACACTCAGCCCCAGAAAACTGCATGATAGGAAATGACTTAAAGGCACACAGCAACAATTGTTGTCAGCAGTCCCACACAACATTATTCTTTTCTTGTCTGTCTTTTTAGTACCTTTTCTTTTTTTTTTCTTTTTTCTTTTTTTGCCTTGTATAGTATTAAAACACATAGCTGCTGTTGGAAAGACATTGTTGGTGTTTATTTTCTTCAGTAACATCCCTCTATGAGCTTTGATACAATTTGTATGGTGACATAATGCAGAATACTCAATAGGGATATGTTGTTTTAGGGTGGCAGCCCTGGGCTCAGTGCAAGATAGCATTCTGGCCAGAAAGAATCACTGCAAAGTAGAAAATTTCTGGTCTCCGTTTTGTATTCCATTATTAAATTCATTGATTGTTGACATTATGTAAATTGCATAATACACTCATCCCTCCATATTTGTGGCTTTGATATTTTTGGATTTGATTATTCATGGATTTGATTAATATGTTCTCCCTAGGAATATCTAGGTCCTCCAGTGCAACTCTATGGTCAACTTTAACTAAAAGTTGCACTGAAAGACCTAGAGATTTTTAGAGAGAATCCTCTACTAGGCATTTATAGCTCCTCCAATGCAGTTCTACGGTCAGTATCTGTCGGACGTTGACCACAGAGTTGCACCTAGAGATTCCTAGAGAAGTATCCTCTCAGGTAAAAACATCGTGTTTTTGTTATTTGTACTTTTTCCATATTTATGGGGGTCTTGCGCCCCTAACCCTAGCAAATATGGAGGGACAAGTTGTGGTGAACACTTTCTTGTTCACCTCTAAGTTTTCTCCATGACAGCACCCTGGGCCTTTTGATGCCACCGCTGCCACCAATTTATATGTGGTGAACTCCCAGACTCTCAGTTCACCCACAACCTGTTCTCCGCTGAGGCACTGATATTTGGTAGCATGTTTAATATTCACACGGAGGCCAAGTTGTATTCCAAAACACAAACAAGAGTTTATTTGTTAAATACAAAAATAAACTATATAGAATACTTAAAGCTGTTAATCGTCTTGTTGCTTAGTTACAGAAGGTTCCTTAAAGTATTAATATCAAAACAGCCACTCAGCCAGTCTATTCTCCAATACCAAGGCCAAAATCTTTCTTTAAAACTACAGGCTTGTTCAGAGCCTATCTTTCCTAGACTCCCTCAAACCTATCTAGTCCCTCTCTGGACTCTTCAGACCCTTTTCTGGTCTCCAAACCAACCTAAAATGTTCCCTCAGGAACCCTAAGAGCACACCCTCCCTTTCATGTAACTCTTTTCCTCAAAACTCAAACTAAACTAACCCCCTTTTCACTCTCTTTTATAGCCCCGTCCAGCCTGCTTCTCATTGGCTGGTCTCATCTTGCTTCATGATTGGTTGATTGGTCAGCCTGTTCACTAACACAAGACTATATGTGAATTGGCAAATGTTCATGAATAGGTTGTAGTATACTAGAAGATACTGATGGGTATTGATATAGAGTGGAGGAAAGGCTTATATATTGCAAATATTGCTGGTCATGCTATAAAGTGTGGGGGTGCAGAACAGAGAGAAGCATTATAGACCTCAAAGGGTGTATATTCCCAATACCCTTTGGGGGTCTAAAATCCCCCCTCCCTTTGTGACTCCACATTTTCTACCATGACAATACTTATGGATGAAGGAGAAGGGAATTGGAAACAAGAAACAAGCTGGTTTTCTGCTTCCATGCTGTGTTTCAAACGTGAACGTATGTCCTCATGGTAGAATTCAGAGATACAGCCATGTTAATCTGTGGAATCAGTATTAAGAGAGATCTTGTAGCATCTTTTGGGGGGGGGGGGAGGGAAATAATTTTATTTGTTATTCAGGACATTTACATTCTGCATAAAAATACACTTATATTCACTTGTAGTAATTCCACATATCAATAATATTAAAATTACTCTCTGCTATCCCTTAGCATTTTCCCATAGTTTTGATGCCTTTTTCCATTTTTCTTCATAATATTGTGTAGTTCTATCATTTTTAGACATGGAAATCATGTCGAAAGTCGCCAGTTCGTTCAATTTAAGTATCTATTCATCCATTAATGGAGTAGTGTTAGACTTCCAATATTTTGCAAAAACCAATCAGGCAGCAGTAATCATGTAAAGTGAAACACCTATCCCATCCTGTGTCATATTATCATGTATTATGTCTGTTATATTCAAAAGAAGCAATTGGGGAGCTAATAGGAAATTTTTCCCTAGTACAAAGGTTATATTATTATGGATCTATTTCCAAAAATTATTTGCCTTATTACAGCGCCACCAGATATGGTATAGAGAGCCAGCTAGTTGGTTACATTTCCAGCATGTTGGTTTACGTTGTTTAGTTATTTTGGAAAGGTTTGATGGCATCAGATACCAGCAAAAAATAACTTATAGTAGTTTTCTTCCAGGTTATTACATTTGGTAAATTTAAGATTTCATTTCCAGACATTTTCCCAGCTGTATATAGATATAGCTTTACCTATATTCTGTGCCCAGCTTACCATATTTGTTTTGACTGTTTCGTAACAACTCCATACTCAGTAAAAATGTATAAATCTTTTTTATTTGTTTTAGTTTATCTCCTTTAATTATTTTATCGAATTCTGATTCCACACTTTCAATACCTCCCTTCTCCACTCTTCTTTGATTTGGGCATAGTTAAACCAGTTTAATTGGGAGTGTATCTCCATCAGTTCTTTCCTCTCTAATGTTTCTATATCTCCTGATTTCTTTAGAATACTATCATAAATTAGCCACTTATTAGTTATTTTGTTTTGTCCTTTATGGAAAGCCTCTTGAGAGGCTGTCCACCTAGGTAGTTTTCGATATATTTTTTTCTTATATTTATTCCATATTGTCAATAGAGCTTTCCTGATATAATGCTGTTTGAATTCTCTAACTTTTGTCTTAGTTCCATAAGAAATATAAGCATGCCATCCTAGCTCTAAATCCACACTTTCTAAATACAGTGGTCCCCCGGCTTGCGAAAACCCCGGGTTGCGAAAACCCCGGGATCCAAAAGCCGCCGGACCGCTACAATATCCCCCGGGATCCGAAAGATTCCCCCGGGATACGAAAAAAAAAACGCGCGGCCCCTTTAAATCGGCCGCGCGGTCCATTGAGTTTAGCGGTCCCCCGGGAAATGAAAGCTTCCAGGTTACAAAAGTAATCCCGGAACGGATTACTTTCATAACCCGGGGGACCACTGTATAGCATTTTGTAATTTTCTAACAAAATCCAATCTTTGATCCAGCGCAGGCATTATGATATATCTCCAAGCAAGGTAGGCTCAGACCACCCCTGTGTTTGTTATCAATCATTACATTAAATTTTATTCTGAGTCTTCTACCTCGCCACAAAAAATGTGAAATGTCACTGTCCCATAATTAAAAAGATTTCTTGTTGACTATAAATGGTAAGGTCTGGAAAAGAAATAACATTTGCTGTAAGACATACATTTGGATGGTGGCCATTTTGCCTAGTAGTGATAATGGTTGATTCACCCACTTTTCTAGGTCTGATTTGATTGATTTCCATGCCCCTTCATAATTGTTATTATAAAGTTCGGTATTCTTTGTTATAGTCATTTCCAAGTATTTCGTTTTAATTATCAGTTGAAATTCCGTGATTGCTTTTAGATCTTCTTCTTTTTTAGTCAGATTATTAGTCATTGTGCCACTTTTCTTCTTATTTACTTTGAATCCTGCTAAATCGCCAAAGTCACTTAAGACATAATCTAGTTTTTGAATAGATTTTTTGGGGTTTTCTAAGATTATCACTATATCGTCCACAAAGGCGATTTGGATGTTTCTAAGCCTTGAATCCTCTCCTCATTTTTGATATTCATAATCAGGACCTCTATCACCATTAGAAAAAGTAAAGGTGACAAAGGACACCCTTGGCAGGTGCCTTTTTAAATACGTATTGGCTCTTTTTTTCACCATTAACACTGATTCTGGTGAATTGTTTGTTGTATATATTTCTTGTTAAGGCAAGGAGCATGGGAATTATAGTCAAAGAAATGCAAAGCTGTATGTGAGAACCAAAGTCAGTAAGATTTTCCAGCACGAGGTGAGAAAGTGTAGTCAGACATGTACACAACAACAACAGATGTGAGTATAGCCATAACACACACGGAATAGCAACACAAGTTCCGGAAAAGAAGGTCATGGAAAAGGTAAACAAAGACAACATGGAAAACATCACATGAGTGTTTAGGTCATAGAAAAAGGTTGGACTATTAGCATGGGAAAGTGTGAAATAACCAATAGTATTAATTGTACACACCCAGAACACACACAGAGCACACCCAGTGGGTGGTAACAATAGTTGTTCTTTTTCAGTATTGTTCTGGTGAGCCATTGTATCTAGCCTTGCACCTCTGCCCTTCTGAACCTCCACGATGACATCAATAATGTGAACTAGAAGGAAGAACCTGGACTTGTAACTAAGCTTTTGTGCAGGAGGAGATGAGTATGTATATAGTTTGATTAGCATAGCCAGAGTGTTTAGCAAAAGTAAGAAATGTGTTGCAAAGATGTTTATTGTTTTACTGTAGAGATTGTATTATTCAAGTAGTAAATAAAGATAGTATAGTGAACAGCTCGCGTGGTTTGTTGACTGCATGAAAGGAGAAGCAGCAACAGTGATTCCAGAAGTTCCAGAGCTGGTGTTTTGTTCCTGAGCCGCTTCATGGGCAACTCTGCTACCTGCAACACATCACATCATGATCAGTTCTGATCAGCCCAGTTTGTCCAGATGGTGAGGACCGGAGCCTGGGTGAAGTGCATCACCTCCCATCATCCCCAACAAAGGTTATGGGCCCAGAAACGTGGATGCTGGGCACTACAGTCATCCCAGAAACGTGGATGCTGGGCACTACAGTCATCCCAGAAACGTGGATGCTGAGCACTACAGTAGGTCCAAGCGTGTGAATGCTGGATGCTACAGGGGAAATGCTGGATGTTCCTGAAAATGCTAAACACCGATGAATGCCGAAGCTGAAGTTCTTCGAAGGTCAGAGTAAGCTGTTTGTGCTACGCTGACAAATTCTTGTGGATTACAAACTTTTTGAAAATCCTGGCCGGAGTCTGCGGAACAGTCCGGAGCAGGGAGTCAACGCTTGTCTACGGCTTATGTAAGTAAGCAAATAAATCAACAGTCTTAATTGTTCCTGAGGGAATCAGTCTGTGCAAACTCGGAAGGACTGAGTTAAATTGAGTCACTGCACACATTCACCAAGAGACTGTGATTTTTAAATATTTTTGTGTTGAGATAGAAAGCTACATTTTTGGTTTTACAATGGAGGTGTTAAAATTTGAGAAGCTAAACAGCGGCAATTTTACGACTTGGCAGATTTATGCAAAATCTCTACTAGTCCGAGACGGTTTATGGTCTTCAGTGATAAACGGCCTGCCAGCGGCAGCAAGCCAAGCAGAGAAAGAAAGGAATGAAAAAGCAGTAGCTACTTTATTTTTACTGATAGAGCCTGGTGAGCTAAATGCAGTTAGGGAATTTACTACTGCAAAAGAGATTTGGGACACTTTGCAAAGAATTTATGCTTCACAGTCCAATTATTCAAAAATCTTATGGTCAAAACGTATTTACAGACAAAAGTTGGAGAAAGGACAATGTATTGAAAAGCATTTAAAAACAATGTTGGATTTATTTGTGCAAGCTGAACAGAGAGGTGTGGTGATAAGTAAATATCAACAGTGCTGCATTATTTTGGAATCATTAAATTCAGAGTGGGAAAACATCACTAGTTTTTTACAAAACCTCCCAGAGACTGAGTTAAACAAAGACTTGATAATAGCCAGAATCTTGGAGGAAAACCAGAGGCGAAAATCTGAGAGAGGAGAGCCCGCAACTTCAAAACCTTTCACAGATGAAAGGCACCGTGATGAAGCAGCTTCTTCAAGGGAGCGACGCAGATGTTTTTATTGTGGTCAGTTGGGACATATACAACGTTTTTGCAGGAAATTAGCTGCAGATCGGAAGGAGCAACAATTTCGGGAGCAGTTTAAGCGGCCTGAGCGACAGAGATGGCAACAGAAGCAACAACAACCAAGACATCAAAGTTTTAAGGACACTGGTAACAAAAAGGGGGTTGCTAAAGTAATTAAAGGGAAATTAAATAATGTACAAGGTTGGATGATCGATTCCGGAACGAGCTCGCATATGTGCAAAGATATTGATTTGATGACTAATTTAAAACCTGCTAATGTAAGTTCTGTTGTGTTAGCTGATGGAAAGCAAACCAGAACAGTTAGACAGATGGGAACAGTGTTTATTCCAGGTTTAAATGCAAGTTTTGACAATGTACTGTATGTAAAAGAATTGGAGAACAACCTGTTATCTGTGAACAGATTAACAGAGGATAACTACAAAGTGATTTTTCAGGGCAATGAATGTCAAATAACACGTAATGGAAAATTATGTGGTGTTGGAAACAAATATGAGAAACTGTATTATTTGCAAGATAGAGTTAATGGTAGAAATGATGAAAATGTGAACCATGTTGATAATGTGCCTTTACATTCCAATTGCATTCATGAGTTACACAGAAAGTTTGGCCATGCCAGTTTTAAAAGTTTGAAAAAATTACTTCAGTTGTGTCCTGAAGTAAAAGTAAATGAATGCAGAAATCACTTGGATTGCACAGTCTGTAATCAAGTGAAGGTCCGGGCTTATCCAGTAGCAAAACAAACAAAGAGGATAGCCGAAAGACCATTTCAGTTTGTTCATGCTGACGTAGCTCAAGCAAATTGTTTGTCACTGAGTGGTTGTAAATATTTTCTTGTAATTGTAGACCGGTATTCAAGGTTTTCATTTGTAAGAATTCTGAAAAATAAGTCAGATGCCGGTGAAAGTTTGAAAGCATGGGTGAAAATGATTGAACGAGAGTTTGATTTCAAAGTAGGCACAATAATCACAGATAGAGGTGGAGAATTTTTGAGTAAACAAATGTCTAATTGGTTTCAAAAGATGGGAATCCGACGTGAGACGACTTCTCCCGCTTCGCCAGCGGAAGACGGGCTTGCAGAAAAATGTGTCAAAGATTTAAAACAAATCACAGCTTGTTTGATAGCAGATGCAGGTGTCAAAGATTGTTTTTGGGGTGAAGCAACTTACACTGCCAACCATATCAAAAATCGGTTGTATCATTCAGGAATAGATGACATACCCTACAGAGTGCTGTATGGGAGAAATCCAAACTTTAAATATTTGAGAGTGTTTGGACAATATGCACATGTTTTCATTCCAGCCTGTTTTAGGAGAAAGGGTGATCCTAAAAGCAGGAGACTAATGTTTTTGGGTTATTCTGGAAACAAGTACAGATTTCTACTTGGGCAGAAAGAGGTACAATATTCTAGGTCTGCAAATTTTGAAAAGCATGCTGGATGGGAAAAATTACATGCAAATAAGGAAGTTTTCTTAAGGTTAGGTGACACTAACACAGACACACAAAAAGAACCAACTTCAGGAAACGGAGGGGTTTCAACAAAACAAGAATCTTCTGACAGTCACAGTAGTGCATCAGATGATGACATGCAAGATAGACCCACAACAAGTAGGATGACACAAGATAAGAGATTTAGTCACAGGACAGAAACACCCAAGACAGACACAGAGGATGACACTGACAGAATTGTAAGTTTTCAGCCTAGACGCACACAAAGAGTGAGGAAACCACCTGATAGATTTGTGGTTCAAAGTGCAAGAGTTTGTTTAGTAACTGAGGAGCCTGAAAGTTTTGATGAAATACAGGAGCTTCCTAGAGAAGAACAAGTTAAATGGTTTGAAGCAATGGATAATGAGTTTGATTGCTTAGTAAACAAAGATGTGTTTGAAATTGTTGACAGACCCAGAGATAAGAAAGTGATTGGTTGTAGATGGGTTTACAAAAAGAAGGAATTGCCAGACGGCAACATAAAATATAAAGCTAGACTTGTTGCAAAAGGTTTTGCACAGCAGCAATTTGAAAGCTTTGATAAAACGTTTTCACCAACAGCAAAACCAGAAAGTTTAAGATTGGTTTTAGCAGTGGCAGCCAAAAGAGATTTAATTGTGGAACATTTTGACTTTGAAACGGCTTATCTGAATGCTTATCTGCAGGATGAGGTTTTTATGGAGCAGCCACAAGGGTTTGAAGAAAATAATAGTCAGAAAGTTTACAAGTTGAAGAAAGCATTGTACGGTTTGAAACAAAGTGCCAGAGCTTGGAATCTGTGCATAAATGATGAACTGATAAAACTTGGTTATAAGAGAAGTGTGGCAGATGCTTGTGTATATACCAAAGGAGACATTGTGCTTGTGATATATGTTGATGATTTATGCGTGGCAGCTAAATCACAACAACAAATTGATTCTGTGAAGAGGGAATTGTCTAGAAAATTTGTTTTAAAGGATCTTGGACAGTTGAGAACATATCTAGGAATTGATGTTGAAAAGACAGATGAAGGAGATTACTTGTTGAGTCAAAGCAGGAAAATTGAGAAGTTAATTGACAAGTGTGGTTTACAATTTGCTAAGGTTGTAAAAACACCAATGACAACAGGTTTTGTTTCAGAAGAGACAACCAAAGAGTTTGAAAACAAGACTTTGTACAGAAGTGTGTTAGGATCTTTGCAGTTTATAAGTTGTCATACTAGACCAGATATTGCTTATGCAGTGAATGTATTGTCAAGGAGAGTGAACAGTCCAAAAGTAGAGGATTGGACAGCTGTGAAACATTTGTTAAAGTATTTGAAAGGTACTTTAGACAAGAAGTTAGTGATTAGATGTAGTGATGAAGATTTAGAATGTTTTGTTGATAGTTCTTTTGCTTCTGAGATGCATGACAAGAAATCGATTACAGGAATGATTGTAAAATATAGTGAGAGTCCAATTATTTGGAGGAGCAGGAAACAGAACAACGTAGCTTTGAGCACAAGTGAAGCTGAATTTGCAGCATTAAATGAAATAGTGAATGAAGTTCAATGGATTACACAATTGTTAGATGATTTGGATGAGAGTTATAGAATACCAGTTGAAATTTTGGAGGATTCACAATCTTGTATAGCAATGGCAGAAACAGAAAATTTGAGAAATCGAAGTAAATATGTGGCAGTGAGATATCAGAATGTGCGTGACATGGTACAGAAAGGTGAAATAGAGTTGAGGTACATTGAATCTCAAAACAACATTGCAGATTTGTTTACCAAGGCATTAACAGCAGAGAAACATGAGAGTTTTACACAACAAATAGGTTTGACAGTTTGAGGCACATACATCTTTTCATTTCGGAGGGGATTGTTAAGGCAAGGAGCATGGGAATTATAGTCAAAGAAATGCAAAGCTGTATGTGAGAACCAAAGTCAGTAAGATTTTCCAGCACGAGGTGAGAAAGTGTAGTCAGACATGTACACAACAACAACAGATGTGAGTATAGCCATAACACACACGGAATAGCAACACAAGTTCCGGAAAAGAAGGTCATGGAAAAGGTAAACAAAGACAACATGGAAAACATCACATGAGTGTTTAGGTCATAGAAAAAGGTTGGACTATTAGCATGGGAAAGTGTGAAATAACCAATAGTATTAATTGTACACACCCAGAACACACACAGAGCACACCCAGTGGGTGGTAACAATAGTTGTTCTTTTTCAGTATTGTTCTGGTGAGCCATTGTATCTAGCCTTGCACCTCTGCCCTTCTGAACCTCCACGATGACATCAATAATGTGAACTAGAAGGAAGAACCTGGACTTGTAACTAAGCTTTTGTGCAGGAGGAGATGAGTATGTATATAGTTTGATTAGCATAGCCAGAGTGTTTAGCAAAAGTAAGAAATGTGTTGCAAAGATGTTTATTGTTTTACTGTAGAGATTGTATTATTCAAGTAGTAAATAAAGATAGTATAGTGAACAGCTCGCGTGGTTTGTTGACTGCATGAAAGGAGAAGCAGCAACAGTGATTCCAGAAGTTCCAGAGCTGGTGTTTTGTTCCTGAGCCGCTTCATGGGCAACTCTGCTACCTGCAACACATCACATCATGATCAGTTCTGATCAGCCCAGTTTGTCCAGATGGTGAGGACCGGAGCCTGGGTGAAGTGCATCACCTCCCATCATCCCCAACATTTCTTATCCAGTTTATGTATCTCCCTTTAATTCCCCATTCCTCTAGGGCAACTTCCAAAAAGCTCCATCTAACATTGTCAAATGCTTTTTCTATATCCACAAAGACCAACCCCAATTTCCTCTCCTTATAAATTTCAAAAAATTCAATTACATTTAGTATTGTTCTAATATTATCTTTTAAATGTCTCTTAGGGAGAAAACCTGCTTGTTCTGGTTGCATCTTATCTAATAGAACTTTTTTTCAGATATTGTGCTGAGATAGAGGTGTAGATCTAATAATAATAATAATAATAATAATAATATTTATTTCTATTCCGCCCCTCTGAACAAGCAATCGGGGCGGAGTACAGCAGAGGTTAAAACAATATCAAGTTAAAATACCCCTTCCTTACCCTTACCACCCTCCCTTAAAAAAGAATTAAATCGCAATAGAGTTAATCTCTGGGAAGGCCTGCCAGAAGAGATGCGTCTTTAGGGCTCTTTTAAAGCCTTCTAAAGATGGAATGAGACGCATCTCGTCTGGCAGGTCGTTCCACAACTTGGGGGCAACAGCCGAAAAAGCCCTCTGGGAGGTCTGTACCAGCTTGGTCTTCATAGGTTGAAGCAGGTTCCTCCCAGAGGACCGAAGTGTGCGGGGGGGGGGGGTTCATATGGGAGGAGGCAGTCCCTTAGATAAGATGGGCCCAAGCCATGACGGGCTTTAAAGGTTAAAACCAACACCTTGTACTGTGCCGGGAAACTGATCAGCAGCCAGTGGAGGGCTTTTAGCACAGGAGTGATATGCTCTCTCCTGGATGTTCCAGCCAGAAGCCTGGCTGCCATATTTTGGACCATTTGTAGTTTCCGGGTTAGGCACAAGGGTAGCCCCATGTAGAGTTCATTACAGTAGTCCAAGCGTGAGGTTACCAGCGCTTGTATCACAGTTTCCAGATCCCTCCTCTCCAGGAAAGTGAAGCGACGGATCAAGGAGTACCCCCAGACGGCGTACAGAGTCCTTCGAGGAGAGTGTGACTAATAATTAAGTAAGGAGATTGGTCGATAATTTCCAATTAAGTCAGGTTCTTTATTTTTCGTAAGAATTAATGTTGTAGTTGATTGACACCAAGATTCTGGGTATTTTCCGTAGTCGATTTCTTTTATAGTCTCCAGCAAGGGTGGTATTAATTCCTCTTTAAAGATTTTATAGAATTTTCCTATTAATCCATCAAGACCAGGAGCTTTATTATCATTAAGATTATTTATTGCAGATTCTATTTCTTCGGCTGATATCATTCAGTTCTTTGTCCTGTTGTTCTGTGATCTTTACTCTTATTTGTTTCCTTATATACTCTCGAATATTTACTCTCTCCTCCTGGGTTGTTTCTTTATCTTCATAGAGTTTCTTATAAATAGTCGGTAATAATTTCCTTTAATTTATCTTGTTATGTAACATATATGGAGTCTTTTTTCAGTTTTAATAATGCATTTTATTTGTTTTTGTTTTTGTTTTGTTTTTTTGTTTCCAAGCAAGCCATTTTCCCACTTTATTAGCATCTTTGAGACTTACTGAAATAAAGAAGTTGGCAGCATGTGATTTCGTAGACTTCAGTCTACTTCCTCAGAAGCATATACCATATATACTCAACTATAAGTCGACCTCATGTATAAGTCAAGGACAGGTTATGGGAGCAAAATTAGGAATTTTGATATGACACACCCTTGGATGTGTCAAGGGTAAAACTTAGGGACATGCAACAAAGGATCTAAATGGTGAAGCAAATGAAAACAATGCCAAAGAATTTACAACATTATGGCAGGCATAACTGTTTTGGCTCACATTAAAGGCTGGATGGAAGAGAGTAGAGAGAGGTCAGTAGGACATACTGCACTCTTGCCTTTCACCAGGGGATGGCTCCCTTTTTAATAAGAGTTAATGTGTAGCATTTATATTGACATTGACCTGCGGATAAGTCGACCTAGGTTTTTGGGGTCTATTTTTGGACTAAAATTTCTAGACTTATACATGAATGTATAAAGCAGTCATACATATAGTCAGATACATATAGTATATATGCTATGTCCTCGTGGTAAAACAATATTGAAGCTAAGAAACCAATATTCTTTTCATCAGATCTAAGAAAACATTTAGTTTCATAGAAAATAAAATACTTTTAATAATCCATTAAAAATGTGCTTGGATGAACCCATAGCAAACCTCTAAGAAATTAAACCCTGAGTGGAGATGGTCTGTGACCAGAAGGGGAACACATTAGATGACCAAGTAAAAATTAAAAGAAGATGGAAATATCACATGAAAGAACTAGGTAAAAGAGATGAAAGGATGAGAACATAAACTAAGAACAAAGACAAATCTCCCATTTTTAGAAAGTGAAAAGGAAACTGTGCTCAGGGCACTTGGGAGAATTAAATCACAAGACACAGATGGCATACCTATAAAGCTGTCGTACATTACAGAGATGGAGGCACAAAAATGTTTTTATCTGCTGCTGAAAGGGGAGGAGGGATGGGGTTAGAGTTGGCCTCTCTGGGGAGGGTGTTCCAGAGCCCGGGAGCAGCCATTAAGAAGGCCCTCTTTTTTTGTTCCCACCAAATGAGCCTGTGAAGGTGGTGGGACAGAGAGAAGGGCCTCTCCAGGTGATCTCAGCACTCTAGTGGATTCATAAAGGGAGATATGGTCCTTCAAATAACCAGGCCCAAGCCATATAGGGTTTTATCGATCAAAACCAGCACTTTGAATTGTGTCTGAAAATAGACTGGTAGCCAATGGAGTTGTATATTCCCTGTAACTAGCCCCAGTTAACAACCTGGCTGCAGCTCTTTGGGCCAGCTGATGTTTCTGAGCACTTTTCAAAGGCTTTTCCAACACAAAGTGCATTGCATTAATCCAAGTGGGATGTAACCAAGGCATGTACCACTGTGGCCAGATCTGACTTCTCCAAGAAAGGGAGCGGTTGCTACACTAGCTTTAACTGTGTAAAGGTACTCCTGATCACTGTTGAATTCTATGCCTCCAGGCTCATCGCTCAATCCAGAAGTATCCCCAAACTGCATACCTGTGTTTTCAGGGGGATCATAATCCCGTCTAACACAGGCTAAATCCCTATTCCTGGATCTTTCAACTGATCAGGAACACTTCTGTCTTGTCTGGATTAAGTTTCAGTTTGTTTGCCCTCATCCAGCCCATTACAGCTGCCAGGCACTGAACAGCTGCCTTGGAATTATGCAGAAAAGAGTGACAGAGCTGGATATCGTTTGTATAAAGGTGACACCTTACTTCAAATCTCCAGATAACCTCTCCCAGCAGTTTTAAGTAGATGTAAAAAAGCATAGGGGTCAAGACTGAACCCTGAGGGACTCCACAGGCCAATGGCCAAAGGGTTGAACAGGAATCCCCTAGCACCTAGCACCTTCTGAGTGTATCCTGTCAAGAAAAAATTGGAGACACTGTAAAACAATACTTCCAAGTGCCATCCCCGAGAGATGACTCAGAAGGATACCATGGTTGATGGTGTTGGAAGGCATTGAGAAGTCCAGCAGAACAAACAGGGAACACTCTCCCTGTCCAGTTCCCTGCATACGTCATCCACCAAGGTAACCAAAGCAGTTTCTCTCAGTCAAGAAAGTGCAAAGGAAGATTTACAATTGAACATTAGGAAAACAAAAATGATGATGACAGATGACTTATATAACTTTAAAGTAGACAATGAAGACATTAAAATAGTTTTTACAATCATAATTTGGCTCAATCATTGATCAGAACAGAGAGTACAATCAAATCAGAAGACTAGGACATGGAAGAGATGCTATGAAGGAACTAAAGACCCTGAAGTATAAAGGTATTGAATACTCAATTTAGGATTGCCCATGCCATCATATTATCCATTTGTTGTGAATGCTGGAGAAGCCCATAGCAAACATTTGAGAAATTTAAACCCACAATGGGGACTAAAAGGGGAACACATTAGATGACCAAGTAGAAATTAAAAGAAGATGGAAATAATATAGCTTAAAAAAAAGTGGTGATAACTTTTCTGGTCCTGATATTAGAGGAAAATAAGCCAATGCTACATGCTGTAACAGTCAAGCAGACCCTCTTCTCAGAGAGGTGATGTGTAAGGAGGGAAGAGAGTTGGTTTCATGCCTGACGTTTACAAATTCTTGATTAAGGTAAAAAGTTCTATAAATGCTTAGTGTTTTCAGAATAATGTCCATTTTGACCACACTGAGCTTTTGGTTGGACAAAGTCTTAGTGGGACTTAGACCAGGATGCCTTGGCCAATGCTGTATGTTTCTTACTTCCTAACCAGATTCAAGGCTCATCCCAGCTCAATGTCTTACCTGGGGTGATGTGGTGATGTTAATTTTTGATCTCTCCTAACAGCAGCAGCTTTTCATTTAAGGAACCATAATTTTCTACACATTTTTAGTTCTTTGTTTTTATTGATACATTTATTTCATATTCCACATAAAAACAGCCACTCAGCCAGACCTGATCTACAGAAAACAATGAAGGAACAAAATAGACTTGATCCTCAAAAAACCTGAGAGAATATTTTGCCAACATACATTTCTTTTATAGTACTGTATTGCAGTTTCTGCCATCAAGGCCCCTGGCCCTCGTCTTCCCTCTCGTACTAGGCTGGGAGGTGCTCCATGTCCCTGCCCTGAGGGAGACAGGCCCGCCTCCTCCTTGCCTGCCTCAGCTGTTAGCCCTGACAAGATGGTGGCCTCCGGGCGGGCGGGGGCCCAGGAGGGCAGCCTTTCCTGACTGGTGGGTGTGGTGCAAACCAAACGTGATAACCCTCTCTTGTTCGCCCACCACCTACTGAGGCATTGATATCTTTGGTAGCGTGTTTCAATAGTTCAACAGAGGCCAAGCAGTATTTCAAAACATGAATAATGTTTATTTGTAAAATATAAAATAAATTATAAAATACAGTGGTTCCCCGGTTTACGAATCCCCCGGGGAACGAAATCCCCAGGACCCGAAACTGGCGGGACCAAAAAATATCCCCCGGGATACGAAGGATCCCCCAGGATACGAAGGAGAAAAAACGTGCGGCCCCTTTAAATCGGCCGCGCGGTCCGTCTCCTAATGCAGTCCCCTGGGAAACGAAAACTTCCAGGTTACGAAAGGTAATCCGGAACGGATTACCTTCGTAACCCGGGGGACCACTGTATAATTAAAGCATTGTTTGTCTTATTTCCTTAGTTACAGAAGTTCCTTCAAACAATAACACTACAGCCACTCAGGCAACCTTATTTCCAGTATTAAGGCCAAAATCTTCCTTAAATCTCTGGCTTGTTCTGAGCCCCCCTTTTCCTAGATTCCCTCAAGCCTATCTAGTCCCCACTGGACTTCTCAGACCCTTCCCTGGTCTATAAACTAACCTACAAATGTTCCCACAGGAACCCTAAGAGCACACCCTCCTTCCAAGGTGTCTCTTCCCTTCAAAACTCCGACAAAATAAACCCCCCTTTCTCTCCCTGTCGAGGCTCTTTTATAGCCCTGCCCAGCCAACTTCTCATTGGCTGGACTCCTGGAGCTCTGTGATTGGATATTTCCTCAGCCTGCTCACTACAGTGGGAACTAAGGAAGGGGCATGAGGGGGAGGAGGAGCCCCCGGTCAAGAAGAAGGCTTGCTCGCTTCTAGACCCAGGCTCCACCCCTTCACATAATTCCCTGCCACCACCGCCTCTCCTCTTCCTCCTCCTTCGTCCTGCGAGCTGTCCCTCGTCCTTCCTTCCGTGGCGCGTGGGTGGCCGTGTGCTGCTGAGGCACCAAGGAAATGGGGAAGAAGGAGATGATGAGAAGGGGGCAGATTTAGAGCTGTGGGTCTGGTGCTTGAGGGAGGGGAACGTGGAGGGAAGGCCTCTGTCCGTCCGTTGTTGGAGCAGTGCTTTGGAGCAGTTGGGTTCATGGAGCGGGAGGGAAGCAGTAGCAGCAGCGCTTTGAAGCACAGAGACAGACAGGGTTGTGTTGGCGACATATCAGTGCCCACCCTGGTCTGTTGGAGAGTTACGCTAAAGCTTAATTCAGGGTCCTTGAAATCCTTTATTTGTAATGGGAGACAGAGGTTGTTTGTGCACCTGAGAGCTGACTTACAGCCACCCCATGAATTCCACGGTTTTTTGTTTTGTTTTGTCTTTTTTAACCAGGGAATATTTCTTCCTCTGATATTTAGCCTTCAGCAGCTGGTATCACTAGAGTAGTGGGTGCTGAGGCATATCTAACTTGGATAACTGTTTGGTTCTAGCAGCTACTGGAAACCTGAATGACAATGGAGCCAGTGTTCCTGCAGGGAGGTTCTGTGAACTGTTCCCAGAGTTTGGGAAGTGTTTCAGTTATAGCTTGAACCCTGTGGCTCATCAGAGGCTAAACACAGGCAGCCAGAACATGAGGTAACTGGTTGAATATAATGGCCAAGAGTGAACTTTGAAATCTCTCCTTCAGTTTTATTCTTAGTAATACACTTTAGAGCTTTGTCAAGTTATTTCCTGCTATCTTACCTTATAGATATAATAATTATGCCTACATGCAGGAATCTTGTTTACTGAGGGCTCATTCACACTGAAAAATGAACTGGTTTACAAACCGATATAAATTGGGGAAGTTCACACTTGT
Organism: Urosaurus nigricauda; assembly: GCA_034509955.1. NCBI lineage: Eukaryota > Metazoa > Chordata > Lepidosauria > Squamata > Phrynosomatidae > Urosaurus > Urosaurus nigricauda. Next base: position 106,248,427 of record JAOEGL010000005.1, on the reverse strand, counting down.
GCCGTTTTTTCCTGGGAGAAGTTCACATTAGCACCAGGTTTACCTGACCCGAATTCGGGGGGGGGGGGCAGTGCAAATCCCCCTTAACCCAGGTTATCTTGAAACAGGGAAATCAGGTTCTTTTTAAAAGAACTGGTTTTTTTTTTTGTGGGAGCTACCAATGGGAACGTGCAAATCGCACCCCTTTGGAGCCTCTCTTCCTCCCTCCCTGCCACCTCCTGTCCTCTCCCCAATCATGTCCTCCTTCCTCTTTTTCCTTCCCTGTCACCTCTGATTGCATCCTTCTCCTCTTCCAATAGCATCCCCAGATCGCATCCTCCCTCGATTCCATTGGGAGCCCCTCTTCCTCCCTCCCTGCTACCTCCAATGGGGTCTTCCTTCCTCCTCTTCCTCCCTGCAAGCCCAGATCGCATCCTCCCTTCCTCCTCTTCCTCCCTGCAAGCCCAGATCACATCCTTCCTTCCTCCTCTTTCTCCCTCCGTGCCATCTCCAATGGGGTCCTCCTTTCTCTTCCTCCCTCCCTGCCAGCTCCAATCAGGGGATCAGCCTTCTTCCACTTGCACTCTTCCTCCTCCTCTTCCTCCTCTGCCCCCGCTGCCATGGCTGAATCTCTCCATGGCATTTTCAGTGTGAACAAAAATCCAGCATAAAATGCCATGGAGAGATTCGATCGTGGCAAATGAAATGCTGCGGAGATATTCAATCGTGGCAAATCCATGAAAATAACATGGGTTATTCCTTTAGTGTGAATGGGGCCTGAGACAAAAGGTAAGAAGAGATTTGAACCAGAAGTAGGGATGAATCCTATTCCACTGCAACTTTGAGTCAGGAGTATATAGTTTTGAGTAGGAGCAAAAGAATTTCTGGAATAGATCCCAATAAATTATGATGTTTTTTCAGACTGATCTAGAAATACAATAAATGCCTGTTCTGAGGAGAAGGAAGTGTTTCTACCTTCTCCTTTGTGCTTTGGAGAGCTTGGGATATTTTTAAAATTTTCCTTATAGAATTACTTAAAGAAATGCCCCTTTGAAGGGAAAACAACAAATATACATCTGCAATGCTAAGCTCAAAAGTTGCATCTTCTACAGAAAACATGCTTCTTTTCTTCTTTCAGTTACTGCTTTGCCAGGTTTCAGACTTTTCATCTATAAAAGATAAAAACAAAACGATTTTAAAAGATTTAATTCTAGGGACAAATCAGAGACAGGCTGGGATGTATATGTCATATATGTCTGTGCTGAAGAGCATCAACTTCCACTGGCAGGTTAATCTAAGTACTAAACATAGATTGTTGATATTTACACATGTTTTCTGTAAATATTTGCCACCATGAAGATAAATTAAATCAGAAATAACCAAAGTAAATTGACAACCTAAGTTCTAATAAATTAAATATGCATGGATGTCTGTATGAATTAGATCTTTCCCAGCATACAAAAGTCTAGGACCTGCATCTTTGTTTTAATTCTAGTATTAAATACAGGCTGGGTTGGCTCAAACTCTAATGTCTCTCTGCACCAAGTGTCTGACAGAAATGAGCAAAAATTTGTTTCTTTATAATTTTCCTCCCTGAAGTGATACCTGCTACTGCTTTCCATAGAGAAAAATAATATTTTAAAAGAAGAAAAATGTACTTTTGTCTTAAGGCATGAAAATGTTCTGTGGGAAGGGGATATGAAGGTGAATTGGCAGCAGAGAATGAGTTAAATCCCACCTCAAGGTAGTCAATTCTTCTTTTTGAAATGCTAGACTCAACTTCCTTACTGTTCCTTACAGGCATATGTAAATGAGGCAGCCTGTCCTTCTGTTTTTAAGAGTACTGTACTGAGTTTGGCTATCAGTGGGCTGCATGGGAAGTCTAGGTTTGTGGCCTTTACTTTTTTCTTTTTTGTAATTAGAACCCGCTGCTGTGCACCATTTTACTCTAGAGTAAACCATCACATGGCTGGGGAGAGCACCCTCCCTCTGTGCAGTGTACTGGTTTACTTGGGAGTAAAATGGCACTTGACAGAGAGGGGTGTGTGTGATTGGCTGGTTGTCACCCGTCTTCTGGAGTGGAGTGACACCACTGTTTTATAGTAGTTGTTATTAAAATGCAATTTAAAAGCTAATTAAAAACTATCTTGAAGCCTTTGGCCCTACAATTATCAGACATAAGACTGAAAAGCAAAGCCTTAAAAGTGTTATTGCCATGGAAATAATTAATCTTCCCCCACCCTATGTCCTCAGATGTGCATCCATGAGGATAATATCAGAATCTGAGCCCAGGTAAGCAGAGGTTTACTGCAAATTACAAAGTCCTTCACAATATTCTGGCAAAGAAGTTAGAAATATGGGCTAGACAATGCAATTGTTAGGTGGATTGGTAATTGGTTGAATGGCTGAACCCAAAGGGTACTCAGCAATGGCTCCTCTTCATCCTGGAGAGAAGTGATCAGTGGGGTACCACATCTTTATCAGTGGTTTAGATGAAGGAATGGAGGGCATGTTTATGAAATTTGCAGGTGACACCAAATTAAGTGGAGTAGCTAATACTCCAGTGGACAGGATCAAAAATCAAAATGACCTGAATATATTAGAAAGCTGGGCCAAAACTAACTAAATGAATTTCAACATGGAGAATTGTAAGATACTGTACCTAGGCATGTGGAAAACCTGGCTTGACAACTGTACATGAAAAAGATCAAGGTCCTTGAAGATCCCAAGTTGAACATGAGTCAACATTATGATGCTACACCTAAAAGAAACCAATGAGATTCTGGGCTGTATCAATAGAAATATAGTGTCTAGATCATGGGAAGTAATAGTACTACTCTATTCTGCTTTGATCAGGTCTCACCTGAAAAACTGTGTCCAGTTCTGGGCGCCACAATTTAAAAAGGCTGATGACAAGCTGGAGCAACAAAAATGTTGAAGGGTCTGAAAATCAGGCCCTATGAGGAGAGACTTATGGAGCTGGGTATGTTTAGCCTGGACAAGAGAAGGTTAAGAGATGGCAAGATAGCCCTATTTATTTAAAGGGGTGCCATAGTGCACTGGAACTACACCTGCAGTGGGAATGTTTAAAAGTACAGGTTGACCTTTTGGAGGACCCTGGTGCATTAAGGCGCCTGAGAGAAGATGTATTGCCTTAATAAATTCACTGATAAGGGATGTGCTTCTCTGTACAAGGGAACCTATGGTAGTTTCGTACTATCACACTTATAAGGGGGGGAGGGGCGCTCTGGAATGTGTCCAGATGTATCTTAAGTACGAGGGGGTATCCAAAAGTTTTAATGATCACCTTTTAAAAAAATTGACAGAAAGTTGTTTTTGATTTGTAGTTAACTTATCTCTATGTAGTAACTATTTAGATTTATACATTTTTCACAGCGTATCTTGCCCCTCCGAATACCTGATATTGTAGAAGCCTGCAGATTGAGCCAGATGAGGATTTTACACTGTATTCACTTCTGGCACAGCCAGTCACAAAAATAAAGGACACAATGAGCTGATTTTCTCAGCAACATGCACTTAGGGACCAATGATGACACTGACAAAATTTCATCAATATGCCATAATAACTTCCAGGTGATAATTATTACTTTATGATACCAGCTCATAAGGCGCAATCTGCAGACTTCTACACCATCAGGTATTCAGAGGATCAAGATACACTAGGAAAACCTAAATCTAGATAGTGACTACATAGAGATAAGTTAACAACTACAAATCAAAACAAACTTTCTGCCAATTTGTTAAAAAGGTGAACATTACAAATTTTGGATACCCCCTCATATATTGTAATGTATTCATGTATCTCTCTATTCATTGAAAGAAAACCTATATGTTTAAACTTTAAACTGACCAATAGAGTGTATTTTAGGTATTCCTTTGTCTGTTTACCTATAAAGGTAGCCATTTTCCTATGTTCGAGGTCCCAGAAACTTTGGAATAAGAATTCCTTCTGGGGCTGCTGGCTTACAATAAGGAAGTCTGTTTTTTTAGCTGACTTGGTCCCATCTCTTACTTCTGCTCTGCAGAACCAATGCTGCTGTGGGCCAGTCAGAGTAGCTCGCAGGTTGTTTGTTATATAACAATAGTGAGGATGGAACAAGCTTGTTTTCTGCTGCTCCAGAGACTAGAACATAGCACCCCCAACAGATGGCCATTCAGTCTCTGCTTAAAGACCTCCAAATAAGGAGATTCCACCACACTCTGTGGGGTGCATTCCACTGTTGAATAATGGATATGATTACTGGCAAGAAGTTTCTTCCAGTGTTGAGCTGGAATCTCTGGAGCAATGGATACAAGCTACAGAAAAAGAGATTTAACCTAAACATTAGGAGGGACTTCCTGATAGTAAGGTATGTTCTGAGTGTGATGGAGTCTCCTTCTTTGGAGGTTTTAAAATAAAGGCTGGATAGCCATCTGTCAGGGGTCCTTTAATTGTGTCTTCCTGCATGGCAGGGGGGGTGGACTGGATGGCCCTTGTAGTCTCTTCCAACTATGATTCTTTGATCCTGTGCCCTAGCCACTTTGAAGATGGGGAAAAAACTCTTCCTGGACTCCAAGATTCTTCAAGAGTAATACCAAAACAGCTTCACAGGTGAATTTGGCACTATACCTGAGAGAAAGAGAGAGAGAGGGGGGGGGGTTACAGGAGGAAGGGAAAGGGATGGATAGTTAATATAAAAACACTCATATTTATAATTCTAATTCATTTGTTTTTTTAATGTACACTCATCCCTCCATGTTTGCGGCTTTGATATTTGCAGCTTTGATTATTTACAGATTTGATTAATATGTTCTCTCTATGAATATCTAGGTCCTCCAGTGCAACTCTAGGGTCAACTTTATCTGAAAGTTGTACTGAAAGACCAAGAGATTCCTAGAGAGACTACTCTACTAGGTATTTGTAGCTTCTCCAGTGCAGTTCTGTCAGACGTTGACCACAGAGTTGTCCTGGAGGACCTAGAGATTCCTAGAGAGGGATCCTCTCAGATAAAAACTGTTTTTGTTATTTGTGGTTTTTCCATATTCACATGGGCCTTGTTCCCTTAACCCTAGTGAATACAGAGGGATATGTGTATTTATTAACTGCCCCTGTGTGTGGCCTGATTAATTAAGTACTATAGTGTGAAACCAAAGAATACAAAACTAACTACAATATTCACATAACTATTATTTTTAACACACTGTAAGCTGCACTAAGCATTGTCTTTACAATGGAAATAGACAATAAATACTGTTAATAAATAATTAAATATTGTGTGCTATTTTGGTACCATATTAATCAAATACATTTGTGAATTACAGTATGTTCTGGTATAATTGCCATAAGGTTATATTCTTATATACACTTATACGGGAATAAGTCTTGTTGAACTAACTGGAATTTACTTCTGGGTAAACATGCATAGGATTACACTGCCAGTTGCTTTGATTTTACTGCCAGAGAATGTGCTTAAGGCTGCATATCTGGGCAAACATACCTGAGAGAAAACACTGATGAATCAACATAACTTTTTATTAAATAAGCACAGAACTGGGGTGTTCATCACTGAAGTCCAATCACAGTGCAAAAAGTTAGCTGAAATATGTCTTTTTAAAAAGGTCTTAGCAAGGAAGATAAACACAATTGGTGTACCAATGTACTGTCAGGGTACATTTGACACAGACAGGATGACCAGATGTCATAAACACAAGGCACCACAAAACATAGGACATCCAAGAAAAATGTAGGACATTATAAAATAAAAGCTCAAAACAATAATATAAATATAAATTCATTTCATATTATTTACTTAGAGCTATATTACTATGCTAGATTTACTAGTTACTCAAATGTAGTTTTCTGATAAAGTTATCATTAAAATGCTTTGTTTGCAATACACTCACAGAACTCTAAGCAAGACAAATATATAAAATTGTATTTGGCTAACAACAAACTTTTGTCTTCATCAACATTTAAATTATTCCTTTTATTTATCCATTCAGTTGAAATTAAGGGGAAAAAGCCCTTTCAAGATTTCCACTGTATTCTTTTCCCCTCCAATAAACAAACGTACCCTGAGGTCTAAGGTAGGTCTTAGCTGCTGCTGCTCCAGTGGATCAATTTGATCCCCCTAGTTGCAGTGAGGACAGGCTGTCAAGTAGAATTGTAAACATGGTCATAGTCATGGTCAAAATGGAGGATATTTTGGCATTCTTTCTGGACTGAAGGTTGAAATGTAGGATATGGAAAATAATGTGTGGTCATGCTGGAAACACAAGGCTCCTAGTACCATTTCCCTGAAAATAAGACATCCCCCTAAAAATAAGACCTAGTGGAGGTATTGCTGAATTGCTAAATATAAAACCTCCCCCGAAAGTAAGACCTAGCAAAGTTTTTGTATACAAATATATATACAGTATATAATAAATGTTGATTTTTTTTTCAACAATAAATGTGAATTCTTCTTCATGGAAAAATAAGACATCCCCTGAAAATTAGACCTAGTGCATCTTTGGGAGCAAAAGACACTGTCATATTTTTGGGGAAACATGGTGCTACCAATCAAGAGGTAATGTATAATTATTCCACTTTTTCATCTATGATAGAATTGTTTTTTTCTTGGAAGAAAGACAGTGGAAGAAGTGGTGGAAAAACCAAGAACAGCAACAAATGGAATATGACATCTGCACCTTCTGTAGAATTGCATGAATAAGGCAGGAGTATTGTACAATAAAAGTTGTACCTAAATGCATGGAAGTGGGAAGACAGGCTTTCTCATGAAGCAAACGGAAACCCTTGCCTGCCTTCCAGCCTTTATTACTGTGCCTGAACACTATGCTCAGTCAGTGTATGAAGTGTCTATTCACAAAATGTCGATGAAAGGTAGTTCTGGAATGATGAGAACTGTGAGTTGAAACCTCATGGCCACAGACGTCAGTACAGTAAGCAAAATGCAAAGCTGGCCCCAAACAGCTTAAGTCCAAATAATTTGTCTTAAGGAAAGTTCATACCAGGCAATCTGACTTCTCTTGTCTCTGAGTCATTATGAGTCACTTCAGACCTCATTAAATACCATGAACATTTGCTTCCTGTTCTCTCCCCACCCTAGCTAGTTCAGAACAGCACATACAAAGGACAAACTTAAGCACACCGGGAGTTCTGGGCTCCAAAAACTCTGCATATGCACTTGCTCCCCTCCTCATAGCTCTGTGTAAGCTGGTTGTTTAGATGAGTTACCTGTGTTTGTGTGTATGTGTGTGTTTTATATTTATTTAATAAAAGTCCATGTAGCTTCACATGCTTGGGGTCTCTGTCAATTATTACTGGTATAGCTGATGCTGGATCCTGCAAAACCTGTTCTCCCCTCTCACATAGCCAAGTTAGGTGTTCCCCAGACTAATTAAGGATAGACTGCTGCTGGTGGGGGAGGCTGTGCTAGCCTCACACATTTAGGGTAACACAACACCCGCCACAAACAGCCTGACACACTGATATTGCAGTGGAGCGTGTACCGCATTTATTAGCAGAACAGGATGTCACTTGGATTTTCCTCTTCAGGGACCAAGGCTACTTCCAGTTAGATCACTCCTAGCAGGGCTGGATGAGAATGGCAGAGATCATTCAAAATAACATTTTGTTATGAAGGTGCGTCATGCAATCCAAACAAACTTTTTTGATTTGTCAGTTATTCAGTGGAACATCACACCAAATAAGAATAATTTACAAAAGTGAGGCCTCAAAATTTAAAAAGCATCGTATTCTATACTCTTGGGGGGGGGGGGGGTGAAAGAAGGAATTGGAAATGGTACATATGTTGGTATGTTGAACAGTAAGGAAAATAAATGAGTGAAACAAAATTTGGGAGATGAAACATTTCATTATTTCATCAAAAATCACTGTTTCTCACTAATTCTAGGCCCTAGTGCTAGTAGACCAAAACTCCTCCTATGTAAAGTAAAGCAGAATTACAACAGCTTTCCCAGCAGATTTCCCAAACTGTCAGGGATGTGGCATATTTCATTTTGCTGATGTTCTGTGCACACATGTGGGTGCAACATAGTTATGCTGAGTGGGAAAAGATGAAGGCCCACAAGCCTAAAAATACCAAGAACATGTTACTTTAAACATGGCTGCCTGTTTGCATCCATGAGACTTAAAAAAATAGATAGATTTAAAGCAACCCACAAAGTGTGGGTTTGGCATCAGATATGTTGAATTAATATTTGAAGCACCCTGTCTTCCAATATGAACCTATTTGGCCTCTAAAACCTTTGGGGAAGGTCTCCTCTGTCCTATCCCATCCTCAGGTACATTTTGTAGGAAATGTGAGAAAGGGTCTCCTCAGTGGCTGCTCCCAGGCTTTGGAATTACTTCCTTAAGCGATCGCTTCTCGGCCTTTTGGCTAAGATCAAGTGTAAAAGTGCTGCGTCCACACTGCAGAAATAATCCAGTTTGATACCACTTTAACTGCCGTGGCTCCATGCTATGGAATTCTGGGAATGGTAGTTTGTTGCTGCTCCAGAACGGAACTCTACAGTTCACAAAATTCCACAACATGGAGCCAGAGCAATTAAAGTGGTGTCAAACCGGATTATTTCTGCAGTGTTGTTGCAAGCCCAGGATGGTTCCCTTTTGTTGTCCTGTTGGCAAGCAGAAGTTTTTATGTTCTGACATATTTTTAAAACTGATTGCTAGGGATTTAACAGTTTTGCTGATTTTTCCTCTGTTCTTAATGCACTCATTTATTTGGTTTTAATTCTGTATGGAATTTAATTGCATTTTAATAATAACTTTTTGTTTGCTTTTATTTATGACTTGTATTTTTAATTAATGAATGAATAAGTAGAAATCACATAAAAAGACAGTGATGTCCAGAAAGGGGTGAGGATTATTATATAAGAATATAATAATCTTTCTGTGATTCTATGAAATATTACAGTGAATTTATACTGAGCTGTGATAGGTTCACCTGCCCAGTACAGCAGGCCCTTCCCTTATGCGGGGGATCCCCCCACGTAAGAGGAAATCTATGTTTGCTCATGCCCCATTACAAACAATGGGGTGTGTGCTATGGCATGAGGCAGCGCATGCTGTTGCACGGCTTCACTGTAAGCTCCAAGCCGCATATAGTGTTCCTGCGTATGGTGTGGGCGCACTGTATATCACAGACCTTACAAAGTGAAGACTAACATTTATGGAAGAACAACCCAAAAGTCGGAGCAGAGAACTATTTTGGAGTACCATAATTGGGGAGAGCCCCATCCCACCAGCCCCTAATGGACCCGATGCCATTAGAAGCATGGTCACTGGTTTTGAATAATGCCATTTCTGTTGTTGATATTGTTTAAGGAACTATTCACTGTACAACTGACGGAGTGAGCTTGTTTAATTCCAGAAATGCAGAATATGTAATAGTGATTTCACAATTTAAGTAATATTTCATTGTGGTTCAATTCTAAGTATGGGATGAGGGATTGGGGTATCAGTGGGGAAACAATTACAATGTTGCAAATTTATACGCCCCCCCCCCCCCCAAATAATGCTTGGAAACTGTTCAGAGAATTATCTCCAGACTTCCTGAGTCAGTCCTGTCAAAGCAAAGCAGTAGTGATGATGTGTGCACACTTGGGTTTTGTGATACTTTGGGCTTATCTCTATTACTGTCCCTATTTACATTACAAACATATTTAGTTTCCCTTTTCTTTTTTGCTTTATAGACTAATAAAAATTCATTTACATTGATAGCAGTAAGCCAGCATACAATAACCCTGGAATTCCATACAATATGCTCAGAGCATAGATTACTACTAAAGAGCTAATTTACCTTCCTTTCTCTCTAGTTTGCAGGGTTATTTTTCTTCTGCCATTCTTTGTACTCAGCTCCTCTTTTCTCCCCACCTGGTACAGGAGTTTATTTATTTCCTTACTGGACTCTGTGTTATGAAGGAGACCAATCAGCATATACCTTCCCTAGCTTCCTGTCTCTCCCAGTTCATAGGTGTGTTCATTTGTACTCACCTGAAAAAGCTAGACACAGATGAAATACCTTCAGCTTCAGGGAAGGCAGAAAAACTTCAACCTGATTCCAGCAGCAGCCGTGAGAAACAATACCAGACCTAGATTTACAAAAAAACTAACAACCTAAGATCAAACATGTGACACCTACCAGGTAAGAAAATTTGGATCTTGTCTCTCAGTTGCAGTACAAAGAAGCAAATTCTGCTCTGTTGCTACATTCCAGAAATGCATTGAGAGGGAGGGTGGGGCCTTACACAGAAATTACAGATGAGCCTGTGTTGCTCAAGAATATAGTGAGCTCTGATAGGCAATTTCAAGACAAGGAGAGTGACCCACCATTTTAAGACTCCAAGTGAAATACACGTCCAGCCTTTTTCTCTGGAGCAAAGGGCTTAGTTTGATTATTGTTGGATAAATACTTTAATGTCAAGACTGTCTTGTTGGGTCCTAAATTTACCTCTTCTTTTTTGCCTGTAAAAGACAATAGGCAAATGAATCTCACCTTCTGTATAGATAAGAAACCAGCAAATATACCTTTCAGTAGTTAGATCACCTGGGCTGAAACCACAGTTAATAAAGATTTGTACAGGAGAGTAGCTGGATATGAGACATCATGATTCTATGATTCTAAATACAGTATTTTTAAAATTAGTATCCAGTAGTTGCTAGGTAGATCTTCTTGTGAGCCTCCTTCCAAAAATCAGGACTTAAATGGAAGTATTATCTTGTCCCCCATCACACCGGGTTTCATTCTACCAAACAGCATATTCCTGGACAATTGCAGTGCTGGCTCTTTAATTAGAGATCATATTAGAAAGAAACACACCTCGAAGTACATTCTGTGTGAATGCATTTGTGTTGTTCTTTACAGCCATCTGAAAAAGGCCTTAAAATATTACCAGACCAACATTTGTCTGGCTTTATAATGATAAGCATCACATAACTTTTTTAAACAGAGGCTAGATGGCCATCTATCAGGAGTGCTTTCATTGTGTTTTCCTGCATGGCAAGGGGTTGGACTGGATGGCCTTTGGGGTCTCTTCCAACTCTATGGTTCTGTTAACTTCTGTGTGTTTCCAAAGGGCTAAACAGATGGCCCAAAGGATGGAAGATGGAGCAAGCTTGTTTTATGCTGCTCCAGAGATTAGGCCACAGAACAACTGATGCAAACTACAGGAAAGAGATTCCACCTCAACATTAGGAAGAACTTCCTAATAGTAGGAGCTGTTTGACAGTGGAACACACTCCCTTGGTGTGTGGTGGAGTCTCCTTCTTGGAGGTTTTTAAACAGAGGCTGGCTGGCCATCTGTTGGGAGTGCTTTGATCGTGTATCCCTGCATAGCAGGGGGTTGCACTTGATGGCCCTTGTGGTGTCTTCCAATTCTATGATTCTATGCAACAGTGAGTTATTACTTGTCCTCTTATTAAAATTACAGCCAGACCTCTGTATTTGCAGGGAATTTGTTCTGGAAACCCCCCCCCCCAACGTGTATACTCAGTCGTGGCAAGTGCAGCACTGCCGTTAAGAAGTACAAGGTTTTGCCATCCATGGATAGTTAAATCTGCAGATGGCAAGTCTGCTAATAAGGAGGAAGGACTGTATATAGTCCAGTGTGCATCTATAGCCCCTTTATGATTATGAACTATAGCACTGATCACTCTGAGAAAGCTGTAGAGAATATCATCCTATTTTTTAAAAAAAGATATGGCAACACCAGATTTAGTTATCCACTGCAGCACAAATTGTCCAGTATGTGGAAATGAGATGCAATTCTGCCAGTAATGAAAAAGAGTTAAGCATGATAGCTAGATAAACTATAGTGGCATGTTACCTTACTTATGTTACCTTCCTCCTCCCCCAGTCCTAGGATAAGAGGTGGTTCTATTCCTTTCTTCTACATTGCCCCCAAGTAGGTGTTTCTCCCTCTTTTAAAAAAGATCATTAAAGATCATTAACCCCCCGCCCTTTTCTCTCTCTCTCTATTATTTACTTTATTGGTAACATCTAAGATATATATATATATATGGTTGGGTTATTATTGACTATTCAAAGGAATTGTATATCTTGTACAGTACTTTTTTATTCCATGAAAATAATTTTTAAAAAAGATCATTAATCTATGTCTCACCCACCACCACCCACATCTGAAGACAATCATTTAGGCTGATGATCCTGAGTCAGCAAATAACCAGAGTAATAGACTTTCCGTATCTGTCTTTCTCAGCTCAGCCTGCTGAGGTTGTGTTGAGTTAAAAGTAAAGGTTCCTGGAGGAAGGTAACATAGAATTTATGTCACATCTATAGGACCCAGTGTCAACAGGAGGAGAAAGAAGACTAGAACATAATCCTGACAGAAGTAAGTGTGTAGAATCATAGAGTTGGAAGAGCCCACAAAGGCCATCCAGCCCAACTCCATTGTCATGCAGGGATATACAATCAAAGGACTTTCAATAGATGGCCATCCAGCCTCTGTACCACTGTCTGAGGCAGCATGTTTCATTGCCGAACAGCACTTACCAGCTCTTACCATGAGCATGTTCTTCCTAATGTTTAGGTGGAATCACTTTTCCTGTATTTGAATCCATTACTCTGTGTTTGTAATCCTTAATAAAAAGATGAAATAAATAAAAAAATAAAGAGAAGGGATAAAAAATAAAGAGAAGGGAAACAACAGGAACATTATTGTGGGGGTTTACTACAGACCCTCAAGTCAGACTGAGAAACTGAGTGATGCCTTTGTAGCATCACACTCAGAAATGAGATGTAGTAGTGATGGGTGATTTCAGTAGAAGTATAGTGTCTAGATCAAGGGAATTAATAGTGCCACTCTATTCTGCTTTGGTCAGGCCCCACCTGGAATACTGTGTCCAGTTCTGGGCACCACAATTCAAAAAGGATGAAAGTGTTTGAAGGGGTGTCATATTGAGGCTGGAGCAAGCTTGTTTTTTGCAGCTCCAGAGACTAGAAAACGGAACAATGGATGCAAGCTACAAGAAAAGAAATTCCACCTCAACATTAGTGGAACTTCCTGACAGAGTTGTTTTCCAGTGGAACCCACTCCCTTGGAAAGTGGTGGAGTCTCCTTCTTTGGAGGTCTTTAAACAGAGGCTGGAGGGCCATCTGTCTGGGATGCTTTGATTGTGAGTTCCTGCATGCCAGGGAGTTGGACTGGATGGCCCTTGTGGTCTCTTCCAGCTCTATGATTCTATTATGTTAAATCTGAAGCAATTAAATTTAAGCAGATGATTTTTAGCAGGACCTAAATGGGTTTTCCTATTATAAAGATATTTCATTGCAGAATTTTATGTAGCACTTAAATCTGCCTTTCAAACTTGTAATTGTTCACAGTTTACACTAGATGGCAGAGCAAACACTGCCGGTGATTGCATAATTTTCTTATTCTAAAATGTATTTCACACACACACACACACACACACACATATATATATATATATATATATAAAACTAGTGGGAACATTTTAAATTACAGAACATTGATGTTCACATACCTAGATATCTTCAGAAGAAAATATATCAATTGTATCCAATCCAGAAGCTTTTTGTTCAGTCTAGTATAATCCCTTTTATATTAGTGGAATAACTTTGAGAATAATTACTCTGAGTAACCAGTTGAATGAAATAAACTGTTTTAAGTATATCTTTTAATATTTTTAAAGGGCAAACTGTGAAACATGTAACCTGATGAAAATGAATAAAAATCTAGCAAACAAATAAACAAATTTGTTTAAATCTATATACCCAAAAATGTGAATAACATTATAGTTTGATCGGATTAAAAACTTAATAGAATTAAAATACCACCCCATCCATCCATCTGATAATAACTATGGTCAGTGCAGTAACTGAATAATGGACTAACAGTCAGGTTTAAGGCCCAAAATAATTCTTCACATCTACCCAGGTTTACATAAAATGCATAATAGAAAGTTAGGTGGAATTCTACAGCTATACAGTGGTCCCCGCCTTACGAATCCCCTGGGTTACGAAAACCCCGGGATCCGAAGGCAGCGGGACCGCCATTGTATCCCCCGGGATCCGAAAGATCCCCCGGGATACGAAAGAAAAAAAGCCGCGCGGCCCCTTTAAATGGCCGAGCGGTCCGTTTAGAATAACGGTCCCCCGGGAAACGAAAGCTTCCGGGTTACGAAGGCAATCCTGGAACGGATTACCTTCGTAACCCGGGGGACCACTGTATTTACATTTGTGTAATCTATGCATCAAAGTCCAAACTAGTTTATTGTTAAGAGCTAAAAGCCGTCACAATACAAAACAGATGCAGTCAGTATGAGCAGTATGTACAATATACGCAGAGGCAAATTAAAAGGGTCAAGGCACAAAAACCACAAATAAAACCGCGAATAAAACTTAAAAATATTGATTAAAAAAGCTCATCTGTAAAATACAATATGACCTCTTTAAAAATGATAAAATTACAGAACAGATAAAAACTCCTAATCATCATTCCCAATTTGAGAATTGAGTCTAATCTTACTGGCTGCTAACCCAAATTTTGCTACCATACAAGTGATAGATACATCATTGACAGCCAGAAGAACACAAATCTGCTGGAAACAGGGTCTATCAGAAAGAGAATGTAATATATTTGCGAGAAACTTTTGTCTGGGGGATACATAAAGAGGACAATGTAAAAGATAATGTTCGATGTTCTCTACTTCCCCAGATTTGCAGATACATAATCTAAGATGGACAGCGGTGTTATTATATCTGCCTGTCAAATAGGCAGAAGGCATACATTGGTACCTTAGAGCTGTGAATGCTTTTCTGATAGGGGCCAGAGTAAGATGGAAAAAGTAATGCTCTAACCCAAAAAAGGTCTTGTATAGTGGGTACCACAAGGAACAAGAAGAGTTTGAAAGTGAATGTAAGTCGGACCATTTGGAGGCAAGATGAATTTTCTCTTTTAATCAATTGCTTGACTCTACGGGAGGCAAAGTTTGGTAATGAGTCCACATTAATCTCATAGTTCTGGAGTATTGCGCTTACTACATATACCCAGGAGCTTGGAGAGTTAACAGATAATTGCTCTAAGAAGCATTTTTGGGAAGCCTGCAATCACTCATGGTTAACAACTTAAGCCAGTAGAAGGCAAAAGCAGTGTGTATACCAGCTTGGAGGGAAGTTTGGCCTGTTTCTTCCCTCAGAAAGGAGTCAGGATTGCATCTTGGGACAGCCATCAGTGATTTCAAAAATAAATTCTGAACAGTCTCCAAGACCAAGGCATTTTTGTATCCCCAAATTTCTGCTCCATATAATGACTGTGGGACATTTTTTCTCTGATAAACCTCGATGGTAGGGGCTACCAACTGGCCTCCTTGCTGTCTATAGAATTTTAACAAAGAATTTATAGAGAGGGATGATTTTAGCTTAGTAGCAACTACATGGGTTTTCCATGAAAAACTGGATTGAAATCTTAATCCTAGATAATTGTAATAAGATTGTTGATCTATGGATTTTGTCTCTAGGCTCCACCGGTGAAGTTTTTTCTTTGGACCAAAGACCACCACTTTGGTTTTAGTGTGATTCACTATTAACATTTCCCTTGAACAGTAATCACTTAGCTTCTTTAAGAGTCTTCGCATTCTGATTAAAGTAACCGAGATCAGAATAATATCGTCTGCATATAACAAAACTGATAGTTTAACATCCTGAATGGGTGGGAAAATTTTTGGACCTTTTAAGGCGTGGACGACATCATTAATTTAAAAATTAAATAAAAAAAGGTGCTAGCAGACAGCCCTGACATACTCCTCTATCTGTGGGGATGCTATCAGACAGAACACCATTAGCCCCCAGTCAAACCCTGATGGTAGTATTGTGGTGTAACATCTGAATTAGGAGAAGTAATCTTCTGTCAATGTTTGCCGCCGCTAACTTTGACCAAAGTCGGTCTCAGTCGACTAGGTCAAATGCAGAAATAAAATCTACAAAGGCAGTAAAGAGTTCTTTTCTATATTTTTGAGAGTATTTATAAAAGTCAAAGTCCAAATAATTCTTCACATCTACCCAGGTTTATATAAAATGCCTAATAGAAAGTACGGTGGGATTCTACAGCTATACAGTGGTCCCCCGGGTTACGAAGGTAATCCGTTCCAGGATTACCTTCGTAACCCAGAAGCTTTCGTTACCCGGGGGACCGCTTTCGCGGACGGACAGCGCGGCCATTTAAAGGGGCCGCGCGGCTTTTTTTCTTCGTATCCCGGGGGATCTTTCGGATCCCGGGGGATACAATGCCGGTCTGCTGCCTTTCCGATCCCGGGGTTTTCGTAACCCGGGGGATTCGTAAGGCGGGGGACCACTGTACTTACATTTGTGTAATCTATATATCTTGCAAACATGTACATTCTTGGCACACACAGAAGGTTATCCTTTGCAGAATTCATTTCTTATGTTACCCCAGCTCTTGCAAGAAAGCAGAGGAAGTATTGCCAGAGGTCCTATGAGACATGTGAATTTTAAAATATGTATGGTTATAAGTCATAAAATCATAGACTCTTAGAGCTGAAAGGAACCACAAGAGCTATCAAATCCTACCCCTTACCAATACAGGAATATAAAACTAAAGCACTCCTGAAAGATGCCCATCCAGTCACTGTATTCCTCTGTCAAACAGCTCAATAAAATACAATAAAATTATTTCTAATGTTTGGGTGGAAATAATTTGGTTGGCCTATTGGAAGAGAAGATCCATCTGCCTGAGGGCACATTTCTCTACTCTTCAGCATATTAGGCAGCATGAGGATTTCTTGGACAAAGTGGTGAAGACTTTCCTGGTTGAGAAACACACAGGGGATATCTCTGGGAAGCAGGTCAGTTTCCCTTTGTGGTAGATGACAGTTGGAGGAATGTGACACATACAGATAGAAAGAACAGAGATCATGTTGTGAGTTTGGAGCTACAGAATGGATTTAAAGTTCTCTCCCTTATTTGTGATGATGGGGGAAGCAAGAAGAGCAGCAGTGTCAGTCCTCAGAGAATGTATATAAGACCTTGGAAGACTGAGCACATGGACTGGCCTCTGCCAAATCACAGAGGAGGCATGTGGTGGTGCTAGAGGACTCCCTGCTGAGGGGAGAAGAAGCAGTAGTTTATGGGCCTGAAAAGATGTCTCCAGAGATGTGAGGTGTCAAGCCATCTTATGTCTTTGTACTTCATTTTTACTTCCTACATTTCTCTCTGTAGAAATTCATTTTGTTAGTTTTGTCGCAGCTTTCTAATCTTTTTCAAGGTCATATTGAATTCTAATTCTGTCCTCTGAGGTATTAGATATACCTGCTAATTTAGTGTCATCTGAAAATTTGATAAGCATGCTTTTTATACTATTATCCATATTTGAAGATGAGAACACTTGCTCTCCCAATCATCTGGGTTCTGTCCTGTTCTCCAGAAATATTCAAAGATTATTGGCAGTGAGATTAATTTTCCAGTTCTTTCAATACACTTGGATGCAGTTCATCTGGTCTTGGAGACTTGAATTATTTTAGAATAGCCAGGTATTCTTGTACTACCTCATTACCTATTCTGTGCTGCACTTCCCCAACCACATCATCTGATCCAGTAGTAGTTTTATTCGGGCATTGACCAGTATAAAATAGAATAATATAAATAGTAAAATAATAAGTACAATACAATTATTAAAATAAAAGTCAGAATCATCTCCACCAACTATCATCAATTGTTAACACCCATCTGGGGATGTATTTTGCACATGATGTAACAGAATTTTGCTACCTTGTGTACAACAGTTTGGTCCTGACTATTGAGCAGATATCACAAATAAAAGTTATCAGTGCACCCAGGGTATTTAGTTACAACAGAGGTAATTAGCTGATGGCAAATATCCTTATAGAAATAACAGTACAGAAGTACATGAGCTGAGGTTTCTATAACTCCAGCATCACAAGGACATAATCGGGATTCGTAGGGGATTTTTTCTATATTTACCTTTCCATTGCTGCTGTTGAAAGAACATTGAACCAAGCTAATAATAAAGCTCTTCTGAATTTGGGTACAGTAACATAATATAAGCAAGTAGGTGGATGTGAAACCGGCATTTGATTGTTTGCCAAAATATGCAAACAATCAATTTCTGTCTGACCTTCAATATCTAGAATCCTTTGCTTGATCTCATCCTAACTTTAGAATAGTACCACTAGAGAGTCCCAGAAGGTTCAGTTTCTTGTGAATGGCTGTTTCCCAAGAGGATTTATAGCTGTCTACAATATTTAGCTGAGTCAATCCACCAAGATTATTGTGTAATTTTAACCAATAAATAAAAATGTTTATCCACAGACTAGATTCAGTTTTTGCTGACCCCTGCTTCCCTAATGCGGCATTAGGAACACATCAAGCAACCTGGAATATACTCTTCAAGAACTTTGCTTGGACTCTTTTGAGGGAAGTTATATTACTATAAAGTCCTAATTGGGCCCCATATAACAATTGGGTTCATACTTTGGCCATAAAGAGCTTAATTGCAGCAGGAATAAACTGTGCTCCTTTGCTAAAAAAGTAATTTTGAATAACTGTAACAGTTCTTTGTGCATTCTGAGAAACATAATCTAAATGAGCATTTCTATTTCCTGAAGCTTGAAATACTATCCCCAAATATTTAAAATTTTTAACTTGCTCGATAGGCTGCCCGATCCATTTTTCCCAGATTGAGCATTGTTCTCCTTTTCAGAGAAGACCAACGCAAATAATGAGTTGAGTAGTTCTGCCTTTTCTCTGTACCCTCTTAGCATTTTGCCATCTTCCCCACACAGCGATTCTACCATTACCTTGTTCTTCCTTTTGCTATGGGCATAACCAGAAGAAGAGGAGGAGGAAGAAGAAGAAGAAAGAAGAAGAAGAAACCTTTTTATTGTTTTTAACCTCTCTAGCAAGTCTGAGTTCATTCTATGCTTTAGCTTTTCAGACTTTGTCGCTACACGAGCTGGCTTTTTTTAAAAAAAATCTTCTGTAGTGATTTCCCCCTTTTCCCATTTCTTCTGAATGTCCCTTTTGAGTTTTAGCTCAGTTGAAAGTTCTTTAGACATTCATCCTGGTTTCTTTAGACATCTCCCATTTTTCTTTCTCATTGGAACTATTTGAAATTATGCCTTCAATATCTCAGTTGTTTACTGCCCTCAAGTCGGGCTTGATCTGTTCTAGGACCCATTTGTTTATCTTTTTGGCTGTCCATAGTCTCCTAAGCACTCTTCTCCAGCACTGTATCTCAAATGAGTTGGTTTTCTTCCTGTCTGCTTTCTCTGTTGTCCAGGTCTTTATATCTGAACATGGCGATGGGGAATATAATGAGTTGGAAGATTCTAACTTTCCTCATTCTGGACCTGTTCATGCTTCCCAGATTTGTATTGACTTTTTTACCACCACATCACACTGTTGACTCATGTTTAGTTTGTTATCAACTAAAAACAATGGAACCTTTCCACATCTACTGCTTTCAAGCCAGGTGTCACCTATCCTATATTTGTGCATTTCATTTATCTTGCCTATATGTAGTTTCTTACATTCATTCCTGTACAAATCAATTTTCTGTCAAGGTCCTTTCGAATTCTGAACTGGGGTATTTGCTACCTCCCTACCCACCCCCTCTTTTGGTGTCATCTGCAAATTTGATAAGCATGCCTTCTTCTCCATTATTTAAGTAATTTATGAAGGTCTTAAATCACATTGGGCCCTTGATAGAACCCTAAGGCAACCACTAGACATTTCTCTCCAGGATGAAAAGCAACCATTGATCAATAATGTCACTAGGGTTGATGTCACCCAGTGCTGTAACTCATGACATCACCCTACCATTGACCACCTCCATACCACACCATACAGAATCCTTAGTAATGTTTTTGTACCCATATTACTCATAAATTGTAATGAGTAATATCATGGTAATATTTGTAATATATTTGTAACATAAACAATTAGCAATATTAAAATTATACCTTTAAATTACAATATCATACCCACAGCTTCAGTACATTTACATATCTACAATTTCATGTAGTTGAAGTGAAAACTTGCTAAAGGGTGATTTTTTTTTTAAATTGTAAACAAATTTTATTGTTTTTAAAAACCAAAACATATATAAATAGAATATTTTTTAAAAAAAACAATAACATTTTTTAAAAAAAAATTAAAATTAATTTTTTAAAAACCATGGAAACTTTCCTTTCTGCTTCCACTGAGCCCCACTCTTCTCCATCTCTTCTGGGTTTTAATGGGACACAGGCATATGCCACAGCCCATTTCTACCAGAAAGCAGACATTTGAGGAGCAGTGATGTCACTCCCCAGGATGTCACCTGGTGCGAGCCACACCCCTTGCATCCTCTAGTGACACTACTGACAATGATGATCACTTTCAGCATTTGGTTTGTAAACCAATTACAGATCCACCTAACTTACACTGTTTAGCCAAGAATTCACCAGCTTGCCTCTAGAATATATTAAGGGACCTTGTCAAAATCCTTATTGAAGTGAAGGAATACTACATTCACATCTACCAGTCTTGTAAATCTATCAAAAAAGATGTGAGATTAGTTTGACATGACTTGTTTTGGGAAATTCATGATGAGTGTTAATAATTACAACATTCCTCAGTGCACTGGCAATCTGTTTAACAATCTAAATCCCTGGTGGGATGAGTCTAACGATTGGAATGTAGAAATAAAGGGGTATAACCTTTTTAAGAGAAACAGGCCAAACAAGAAAGGAGGAGGAATAGCATTATATGTCAGGGACATTTACACCAGTGAAAAATCCAGCACATCAGTACTGGAGACCAAGTGGAGAGAATCTGAGTAAAACTTAAAGTGGAAGGAAACGACAGGGAAGTTATTGTGGGAGTCTACTACAGACCCCCAAGTCAGAGGGAGGAATTGGATGATTCCTTTCTAGAACACACTCAGAAAGGAGAGATGTAGTAGTGATAGGTGACTTCAACTATCCTGATATTTGCTGGAAGTCAAACTCAGCCAGATCCGCAAATTCCTCACTTGCCTCGAAGACAGTTTCATTGTCCAAAAGGTGGAAAGGGCAACAAGGGGATCAGCTATTTTAGATCTGATCTTAACCAACAGGGATGACCTAGTTAATGGGGTGCAAGTAGTTGGAACGTTAGGTGGGAGTGACCATGTTCTCCTAGAGTTTGTTATACAGTGGAAAGGAGAAGCCAGGCATAGTCAGTCACACACTCTACACTTTAGGAGAGCTGATTTCAAAGAAATATTAGGGATGATCCCATGGTCAGGAACACTAAAAGAGGAGGGAGTTCAAGACGGATGGGAGTATCTCAAAAAGGAGATACTAAAGGCACAAATTGAAACAGTTCCAATGAGGAAGAAAAATGGAAGATGTCTCAAGAAGCCAGGATGGATGACTAAGGAACTTTCAACTGTGCTAAGTTCTAAACAGGACATGCGTAAGAAATAGGAAAATGGGGAAATCACCAAAGAGGAATTCAAACAAATATCTAGCATGTGTAGGGGTAAAGTCAGAAAAGCTAAAGCGCAGAATGAACTCAGGCTAGTTAGGGAGGTTAAAAACAATAAAAAAGGGCTTTTTTGGATATGTCCGCAGCAAAAAGAAGAAGGAAACGGTAGGGCCACTGCGTGCAGAAGATGGCAAAATGCGAACAGGGGACATAGAGAAGGCAGAATTACTCAACAACTTCTTTGCTTCAGGCTTCTCAGAAAAGGCAAAGGGTGCTCATGCTGAGGATAATGGAGCTGAGGACAGAATAGAGGAATTTCAGCACAGAATAAGTAAAGAGACAGTACAGGAATACCTGGTTAATCTAAATGAATAAAAGTCTCCAGGACCAGATGAACTACATCCAAGGGTAATTTTATCAAAAAAAAAAAAAAAAAAGAGATCAGATTTGTCTGGCATGACTTCCTTCTCTGAAACCCGTGTTGACTTTTTGTGATTATGGCATTGCCTTCTAGATGTTCACAGATTCCCTGTTTATTGATCTGCTCTAGAATTCTTCCTGGTATTGATGTCAGACTAACTGGATGATAATTGTTGGGATCCTCTTTCCCCCCTTTTTGAAGATGGGGATGTTTGCCCTCCTCCAGTCTTCTGGTACTTCTGTTCTCCAGGAATTCTCAAAGATTATTACCAATGGCTCCGATATTACATTTGCCAGTTATTTTAATACTCTAGGAATAGTTCATCAGGTCCTGGAGACTTATATTCATTTCATTTAACCAGGTATTCCTGTACTGTCTCTTTACTTATTCTGTGCTGAATATCCCCTATTCTAGCCTCTGCTCCATTATCGTAATGTTGAGCATCCTTTTCCTTTTCTGAGAACACTGAGGCAAAGAAGGTGTTGAGTAAATCTGCTTTTTCTCTGTCCCCTGTTAGCATTTTGCCTTCAATGAGAATAAACAAACTTTTTTAATGACTTGGTAAATAAAATTCTGGAAACAAAATCTAACTCAATAATACTTTTAGGAGATATCAACAGTGTTATTGACGTGCGAGGAAACAGATTTAAAAAATGCAAGGTAAACTTTCCAGCTCTTTTTTTGATTTAATGGATAATTGTAACTTGGTTGATGCTTGGAGATTCAAACATACTGAAAAAAAGAATATATTTCTTTTCAGAAGTTCACTGCTCCTGGGCAAGGATTGACATGTTTCTGGTCTCAGCTTCTTGATTATTAAGAATTGCGAACGTGCAAATAAAAACAAATTGGCTATCAGATCATTGCCCAATAGAAATGGAATTAGATAGAAACAGAAAGACCTGGAATTGGAAATTAAATGATATTTTGCTGAAAAAATCCAAAATTGTAAACGAAGCAGAAATCTGCCTTAAAGATTACTTTGATCTCAATGTACCTTCTGAAGCTAAGCCAGAAAATGTGTGGGAATGCATTCAGAATGACTTCCCATTTCCCGAAAATGACCCCCCATTTCCTGAAATTGTGTGAGATACTCTTATACGTATTAACTTAAAACCTATGATTGCATTTGGATTGCCATTGCATTATATCCCCAAATTCTGTCATAAAATAAACTCCTATGCATGGCTTCCCCTTTCCACTGTATAACAAACTCCAGGAAAATATGGTCACTTCCACCTAAGGATCCCACAACTTGCACTCCATTAACCAAGTCATTCCTGTTGGTTAAGATCAGATCTAAAATGGCTGATGCCCTTGTTGCCTCTTCCACCTTTTGGACAATGAAATTGTCATTGAGGCAAGTGAGGAATTTGCTAGACCTTGAGGATTTGGCAGACTTTGACTTCCAGCAAATATCAGGATATTTGAAGTCCTCCATCACTACTACATCTCTCTTTTCTGAGTATGTGATTATCTGTTCTAGAAAGGCTGTTCAAAAAGGATGTGGAGAAACTGGAGCAGATCCAGAGGGCAACTAGGATGGTGAAGGGTCTGGAAAGCATGCCCTATGAGGAACAACTTAGGGAGCTGGGGATGTTTAGCCTGGAGAAGAGAAGGTTAAGAGGTGATATGATAGCCCTATTCAAATATTTGAAGGGATGTCATATTGAGGAGGGAGCAAGCTTGTTTTCTTCTGCTGCAGAGACTAGAATGCTGAACAATGGATGCAAGCTGCAGGAAAAAAGATTCCACCTCAACATTAGGAGGAACTTCCTGACAGTAAGGGCTGTTCGACAGTGGAACACACTCCCTCGGAGTGTAGTGGAGTCTCCATCCTTGGAGGTCTTTAAGCAGAGGCTGGATGGCCATCTGTCGGGGATCCTTTGACTGGGAGTTCCTGCATGGCAGGGGGTTGGACTGGATGGCCCTTGTGGTCTCTTCCAACTCTATGATTCTATGATTCTATGATTCTTGAAAGGACTAATTTCCATTCTAAAAGTAATTCAGTTTCAGTAGATATAATAGATCTCATTCATCACCCAGATAATGGTAAACACCTAATTATGTGCACATAAGAATGGATGTTCAGACACATTTTGTGGAGCTGACTTTTTTAGTCCTTGGTGAAGTACCTAGTCAGTACACATAACAGGATAATTTGTGTCTCCCATGGGTGTTTTTTGTGGGTTTTTCAGACTATGTGGCCATGTTGTAGAAGAGTTTATTCCTGACATTTTGCTCTTCAGAGCATTCTCTGAAGATGCCAGCCACAGATGCTGGCAAAACGTCAGGAAGAAACTCTTCTAGAACATGGCCACATAGCCCGAAAAACTCACAAAAAACTATGGATGTTGGCCATGAAAGCCTTCGATTTCTCATAGATGTATTTATCACCTTATTACTCTCTGTACTCAAATCAAAATGTCTTTCTGGAGGAATTCAGTGTGCCCAAGGGAATCCTGGAGTGGAGCTGTCTGCTGATTATCATCTGTATGTGAGATATAGGAGCATGTTCTGCTGTGGGTAATACCCTGTTTCCCCAAAAATAAGACAGTGTCTTATTAATTTTTGCTCCAAAAGATGCACTAGGTCTTATTTTCAGGGGATTTCTTATTTTTCCATTAAACAGAATTCACATTTATTGTTGAACAAAAAAAAATGAACATTTATTATATACTGTATAACCAGCATAACCAGACAAACTGTGAATCCTATCAAGGATATTATGTTACTACCATTATTTCCATGTACATCTATGGTACATCTATGGTACATTTACTGATCCTGATATTTATGAACACAAAGCAAGATTTATTCAATGACAGAATCACAAGCTCTGGTGTTCTGTTTGGCGGGCATGCTTCCAACCAAAAACTTTGCTAGGTCTTACTTTCGGGGAAGGCCTTATATTTAGCAATTCAGCAAAAACTCTACTAGGTATTATTTTCAGGTGATTTCTTATTTTTAAGGAAACAGTAGTCGTCATGAAACACTGTCAGTATGATGTCATGCTATAGCATTTAGCTGGGGGCAGATGAGGGAGCAAAAAATATTTTATGACAATCTTACCTAATCAGCCGGCTCCAGATGTTTTGGGTTACAATTCCCATTGTTCCCAGCCAAAATAGCATTGGCCATTGTGGTCTGGGATGATGGAAAAATTTGGGGAAGGCTGATCTATGGGGATTTTTTTTCTGCATGTAGAAAACTGTTTTCACACAACTCAGAAGAGGAAAAGGCTCCTTCCAAATTATTTTGTTAAGGAGACTGATAGGTTGTTGTAAGCACAACCTGCAATAACTGCCTGGAGGTGAAGGATAGTTGTGCTTCAAAGCATCATTATGAAAACTGGTATTTGTACTGGACTGAAAGTGAATAAAAATAAATAAGCTATACAGTGGTCCCCCGGTTTACAAAATTAATTCGTTCCAGCACCCCTTTCTTAAACCGAAAAGTTCGTAAACCGGGGCCGATTTCCCATTGAAAATGACTAATGCGTTCCATGGCCCCAGATTGACCCTGCAAGTCAATGGAAGGTTACAATAGAGGCCTGTTTCCCTAAGTACACTACAATACACTCTAATAGAAACTTGCCTAAGGCACTAAAGAACTTAAGAATGACTTGCAGGTCCAATCTAAAGAATAAAGAAAAAAAATTTTTCTTACCTTTGCTGGTCATGGCATACACCTGAGTGAGACAGGAGGAGGAGGAGGCCACCCAAAACACCCAAATTTAAACCCAGTCAATCAATTCAAACAATTTGAACCAATTCAACCAATTTTAACCAATTCAACAAATTTAACAAAGTTAACCATTTTAACAAATTTTTTTGAAAAAAAATTTTTTTTTGGCTTTTTAAGAGTCACCAGCACCTTTGCCCTTCTTGGATGGCGGTTCTCCGAGTTTTGTGAAGAACTGGTCCAAGGATGTCTGCTTTTGCCGGCTCTTAACCAGGTTCCTAAAATGGTTAAGGCAGACATCATCAAAATGCGCAATTGCGCAGCTGGTGAACACCTTCTCAGGGTGATTCTTCTCGACAAAATCCGCAACAGTCTGGAAGTGCCACAAAATGTCTTTGATCTCCGAAGTCGGAATTGATGCGGCCCCCTCCTCCTCCTCCTGGGCTGTCTCCAACCCGAACAACTCCTCCTCCACGGCCAAGTGCTGCACGGCTGCCAACGCCTTCAGGTCCTCTGTCGAGAGCTCCTCGTTGTGTTCTTCGATGAGTTCCTCAATGTCCTCCTCATTGATGACCAATCCCATGCTCTTTGTCAGGGAGACGATTTCGGCAACCTCTGCCTCACCGGGATCTTCACCTTCGGCCTCTGACCCTTCTGACGCAACAGCAGCATTGAGGGTACGCCTGGTGACCTCCTGCCAGGCCAAGTCCACCATCCTCAAGCACACAACGATGTCAAAGTGCTTTTTCTAGAACTCTCGCAGGGTCAGCTGGGTGTTCTCCGTCACGTCAAAGCACCTCTTGAACAGGTGCTTTGTGTAGAGTTTTTTGAAGTTGGCAATGACCTGCTGGTCCATGGGCTGAAGGATGGAGGTCGTGTTGAGAGGCAGGAACAGGACCTTGATGAAGGAAAACTCGTCCAAGATGTCTTCTTCCAGACCAGGCGGGTGCGCAGGAGCATTATCCAGGATGAGGAGGCACTTCCGGGGGAGATCGTTGTCCTCCAGGTAACGCTTGACAGCAGGGCCAAAGAAACCATTGACCCACTCCACAAAAAAGAGGCGTGTGATCCATGCTCGGGCATTGGCACGCCACATCACAGGCAGCCTGTCCTTCTGCACCTTGTGTGCCTTGAAGACTCTGGGGTTCTCTGAGTGGTAAATCAGCAGGGGCTTGACCTTGCAGTCCCTGCTGGCATTGGCACACAGCGCAAGAGTGAATCTGTCCTTCATAGGCTTGTGGCCTGGCAATTTCTTCTCTTCCTGGGTGATGTAGGTGCGGCGAGGCATCTTCTTCCAGAACAGGCCCGTCTCGTCGCAATTGAAGACTTGTTGTGGGACGTAGCCTTCCTCCTCCACCATGTCCTTGAACCTCTGGACAAATTCTTTGGCGGCCTGGCAGTCTGTGCTGGATGCCTCCCTGTGACAGACGACAGAGTGGATGCCGGCCCTCTTTTTGAAGCGGTCAAACCACCCATGCGAGGCCTTGAATTCCAGGATGGCTTGCTGCTCCTGCGAAGAACTTCCTTCGCCTCCCTCCTTGCTAGCCAGGTCCTCAAAGATGGCTGTGGCCTTTTCACAAATCACGGATGTGCTGACAGTGTCCCCAGCTCTTTCCTTCTCTTTAATCCAGAGGAGCAGCAGGCACTCCATCTCGTCATGCACAGGTGTCCTCTGCTTGGTAATGGTGGTGACGCCTTTCACTGGAGCTACAACGCCTTTGATGACCTCCTTTTGCTTGAGGACAGTGCCGATGGTAGAAGGGTTCCTTCCGTACTCCCTCGTAATGTCCACCAAGTGCACTCCCCTCTCATGTTTCGCGATGATTTCCTTCTTGTCCTCTAAGGACAAGGGAAGCCTTTGCTTCTTCTCCTCCCCACTTTTATCCATGGCTTTCTTGGGAGCCATAGTCCAAGCCTAAAAAGGGCAAAAGGCACAGGCACTGAGCAAAACCCATTCACAGGCCACCCTTTCCCACCCACCCCCCAGATGGCCTAAATTCCTAAATTCCAACTGTGGTCACTCTCTCAGCCCAATGTGCACAAAACCAAAATTGCAAAAGCCATTCACTGGACAAGCCTTTCCAAGACCCATGGGCACAGTGGAAGCAGAAGAGACCCCAGAAACCCTTAAAACTGCAAAGCAATGCACTGTGATCACTCTCTCAGCCCAATGTGCACAAAACCAAAATTGCAAAAACCATTCACAAGGCCACATCATCCACATTATTCACCCACAAGAAGAAGTAAAAAATCCATACTATACAGTACCTGCACTTCCAGGGATTCACCGGAGGGCTTGATCCGAAGAGCAGGCTACAGTACTGTAGATGCAAAGTGCCAGGCAGAAGTCAGCCAGGCAGAAATGCAGAACCAGTCAAAAAAGTTCGGACCTTCACTGGAGCCAAGAGTTCAGAAGCAACTCTATCTCACCAGTTCACAAATGCCGAACAAGGGGTCACAGCACTGGAACCTGGCTTTTGTTTCTGAAGCCACCCCCTCCCCAT
This sequence comes from Urosaurus nigricauda, assembly GCA_034509955.1. Classification (NCBI taxonomy): domain Eukaryota; kingdom Metazoa; phylum Chordata; class Lepidosauria; order Squamata; family Phrynosomatidae; genus Urosaurus; species Urosaurus nigricauda. The sequence goes on along the minus strand of JAOEGL010000005.1, from coordinate 106,220,348 downwards.
TCGTTAGCTAATCAGCTTGCTTTCGCAAGCCAATCGGATTGCTAACGAAGTTCAAAATTCACGCCAAAGCTTAACGTTAGCAAATCCCCTTAAACCAGCCCCCTTAGCCAATAGCTGCACTTTGCACCATTCGAATTTCCCACTGCTTTCTTTTCGTAAACCGGGGTTTTTTTTTTCCGTAAACCGGAGCCGTTTTTCCGGCCCCGGCTCTTTTGTAGACCGGGGTTTTCGTAGGCCAGGGTATTCGTAAACTGGGGGACCACTGTATTAGCAATTAATCTATCTGAAGAAGATATGCAGAAGGTAGAAGATCAATCCCAAATGAAAATTAAAAAGTAAGTAAAATTCTTATGCGTAAATTTTACGATGAAAAACATAGAACTTTGTAAAAAAAACTATTAAAAAAACAAGAAGAAAATGGTAGGGCCACTGCATGCAGAAGATGGCAAAATGCTAACAGGGGTCAGAGAAAAGGCAGAATTACGTAACACCTTCTTTGCTTCTGTCTTCTCAGAAAGGGCAAAGGGTGCTCAACCTAGGTATAATGCAGAAGATAGAATAGGGGAATTCCAGCACAGCACAGAATAAGTAAAGAGATAGTACAGGAATACCTGGTTAACCTAAATAAATATAAGTCTCCAGGACCAGATGAACTACATCCAAGGGTATTAAAAGAACTGGCAAATGTAATATCAGAACCATTGGCAATAATCTTTGAGAAATCTTGGAGAACAGGAGAAGTCCCAGAAGACTGGAGGAGGGCAAACATTGTCCCCATCTTTAAAAAGTAGCTAATACTCCAGAAGACAGGATCAAAATTCAAAATGACCTGAATAGACTAGAAAGCTGGGCCAATGCTAACAAAATGAAATTCAGTGCAGAGAAATGCAAAGTACTGCACTTAGGGCTTAAAAATGAAATGCACAGATACAGGATGGGGGACATCTGGCTGAATGAAACTATGTGTGAAAGGGATCTAGGAGTCCAAGAAGACCATAAGTTGAACATGAGTCAACAGTGCGATGCGGCAGCTAAAAAGGCCAGTGCTATTTTAGGTTGCATCAATAGAAGTATAGTGTCTAGATCAAGGGAAGTAATAGTGCCACTCTATTTTGCTTTGGTCAGGCCCCACCTGGAATACTGTGTCCAGTTCTGGGCCCCACAATTCAAAAAGGGTGTGGAGAAGCTGGGCCGTGTTCAAAGGAGGGCAACTAAGATGGTGAAGGGCCTGGAAACCATGCCCTATGAAGAGCGACTTAGGGAGCTGGGACTGTTTAGCCTGGAGAAGAGAAGGTTAAGAGGTGATATGATAGCCCTGTTTAAATATTTGAAGGGATGTCATATTGAGGAGGGAGCAAGCTTGTTTTCTGCTGCTCCAGGGACTAGAACGCAGAACAATGGATGCAAACTGTAGGAAAAGAAATTCCACCTCAACATTAGGAGGAACTTCCTGACAGTAAGGGCTGTTCAACAGTGGTACACACTCCCTCAGAGTGTAGTGGAATCTCCGTCCTTGGAGGTCTTTAAGCAGAGTCTGGATGGCCATCTGTCGGGGATGCTTTGATTGGAAGTTCCTGCATGGCAGGCGTTGGACTGGATGGCCCTTTTGGTTTCTTCCAACTCTATGATTCTATGATTCTATGGTCTGAAATTTAAAAAGATATAAGCATCTGGAACATTCTAAACCTCTCACTATCAGGCAGGGTAGCTACCACTAAGATGAAGATCTTACCGAAACTTATATATCTATTTCAAAATATCCCAATCTTGATAAATTTTAAGTCTTTATAACGTGGCATAGTGACCTTTAAAAATTCTTGTGGGGAGGAAGAAAGCCTAGGATCAAAATGAGGGATCTATCTGAGAAGAAATTAAGGGGTGGTTGGGGCTTACAAAATCTGAGGATATATTATGATGTGGCCTCTTTTGACTGGTTATGGGAATGGTTCACATTAGAAGATCTTAATTTGTTAAACATAGAAGGCTATAGACTCTGTTATGGATGCCATGCTTAACTTTTCTATGGCAAGCATCAAGTCAACAAAGACTTATGAAATCATTATGTGAGGAATTCAGTCTTTAGAGCTTGGCTAAGATATAAAAACCATCTTTGTCCAACTATTGGGCCTCACCTATTGAACAGGGACTCCAAACTACCTAATGGATCTTGGCTTACCTATAACGACTTGGTTATAAAGGAAGAAAATTCAAATAAATTTAATTTTGTTACTTTACAAGAAATAGAAGGCAAAGGGTTCTTTTATAGACAGCTCCTAGAAAGGTTTACTTTGGATGTCAAAGGCCCAGGGATTGGGAAAGGAAATCAGGAATTTGAAAAACTATTACAATCTGGGAAAATCAGTAGAATTTTTATATGATTTTGTTTTTGAGTTGGGAAATAGAACAGAAACCAGTTAAAGATTGTATGGTTAAATGGGCTCAGGACCTGGGTCAGAACATCATGTTGGAACAGTGGCGGGAAAATTGGGTTAAGAGAAGTAAATATACATTAAGTAGTGATATTAAAGAAAACATGTTAAAACTGCAATACAGATGGCATATTAATCCAGCCAGACTGGCCAAATTCTATAAAATATCCAATAAATGCTGGAAATGTGGCAATTCAATAGGATCCTATATTCATGTATGGTGGCATTGCAAAATTACCAAAAGATATTGGCAAGAAATTTACATCCATATAAAAAGGAAGTTGAAATGCAATTTGAATTTTGACCCCAAATATTTTTTACTAAGTATGGTGGTGGATGATAGTATTGAAAAGAAATTTGGCAAACTTTTATTTTATATGTTAACCATAGCTAGAATTGTATTTGGAAGTAGCTGGAAGAGAAAAGACTGCCCTAATAATAACAAATGGTTAAACGAACTGATTGAAATTATTGCTGACCTGGCATGCTTCACTGAGACATGGCTGGGAGATGACAATGCTGCCACGTGGGCGCAGGCTCTCCCAGCTGGTTACACAGTTAGTGAGCAGATAAGGGAAAGTGGGCAGGGGGGGAAGCGTGGCCATAGTCCACAAAACCAACCTGACCTTGACCAGGAAACCTGTCTGGAAAACAGTCCACATCGAGTGTATATACCTGAGCCTGAAGACCAGGGATAGTTTGGGGATTCTGCTAGTATACCGGCCACCCTGTTGTCTAGCAGTCTCCCTAACCGAGTTGACTCAGCTGGTTTCTGAGTTGTTGTTGGAGTCACCTAGACTTCTTGTCTTGGGCGACTTCAACATCCCTCTTGAAACCAGCTTGCTTGAACTATCTGGAGTGACTCGGGGGTTTATGGGTTCCATGGCAGCCATGAACCTTTCCCAATTGGTCAACGGCCTACCCATTGTGCAGGTCATACACTCGATGGGGTTTTTAGTACAAAACAGGAATATCCATGATCCGGTAATCATGACCTCCGCATTGCCGTGGACGGATCATTTCCTGGCCAAACTGGAACTGAAAGCCACTGTCCATCCCACCGGGGGTGGCAGACCTATTAAAATGGTACGCTCTCAAAGGCTTATGGAACCAATTGGTTTCCAGAAGGCTCTAGAGGGTCTGCTGGTTGGGAACGCCGGTGATTCTGTTGAAACCTAAGTTGACACGTGGAATTCCGATGTCTCCAGGGCTATCAACACAATCGCTCCTGAGCATCCTTTCCAGCCCGCTTCGAACCGGAAACCCTGGTACACAGAAGATCTCAGGGAGATGAAGCAGGCTGGACAACGACTGGAGTGTGAGTGGCACAAGACTCGCCTCCCATCCCACAGAACTCGCTATCGCTATAGACTGCATCTTTGCAGCTATGGAGAGACTTTACATGCAGTTTGGAGATCTCTCTGTTCTGCACGTATCGCATCGGCAGAGTCCCGCCCAGCAGAGCTGTTCAGGGTGGTGGGGGAGCTGACGCAGGTGCCCCCTGCTCCAAATCCCTTACTAGAACCTATGACAGCCTGCTGTGAGGCATTTAGCACCTACTTTGCAGGCAAAAATCTCTCGGATTAGAGCCGACTTGGACGCCAATATTCACTCAGTGCCCTTAGGTGAGGTGTCCAGTAACTCCGTTGTAATCACTTTACTGGATGAATTTCAATCAGTGAGTACCGATGATGTGGACAAGCTCCTTGGATGTGTGAGGAAGATGACTTGCTCTCTCAATCCGAAACCATCTTGGCTAGTTGTCCAGGGAGTGGACACATTCAGGACATTCCTTCAGGAGGTGGTCAACAATACCCTCAGGGAAGGTATTGTTCCATCATGTCTGAAGGACATTAAGCCCCTCCTGAAGAAACCTTGCCTTGATCCCCTGGACTGGAACAACTATAGACCAGTGTCCTTGCTACCCTTTCTCAGCAAGGTGATCGAGAGAGCAGTGGCCTCCCAACTCCAAGCCGTCTTGGATGAAACCAGTTATCTAGATCCATTTCAAACCGGCTTCAGGGCAGGATTTGGAGTGGAAACTGCCATGGTTGCTCTGACTGACGACCTCTGCCTGACCATTGACAGGGGTAGTGTGACCCTGATAGTGCTCTTGGACCTCTCAGCAGCCTTTGATACAGTAGATCACTCCATTCTTTTGGATCGGCTGAGGGAGTTGGGGATCGGGGGCACCGCTCTTTGATAGCTCCGGTCCTTTCTCTCCGGCAGATCCCAAAGAGTGAGGCTTGGGGACAGTTGCTCCTCTAAGATAGAGCTTAATTGTGGCGTCCCTCAGGGTGCCATCCTGTCCCTGATGTTATTGAGGAGGGACTTCTGGCAAAGGATGGGCTGCATCTCACGCCAGTTGGCAAAAATGTTTTTGCCAATAGTCTCAAAAAGCTGATCAGGAGGGCTTTAAACTGAGTTATATGGGGGAGGGAGACATTATTCAAGAAGGCAAAAGGGCTGGAGAAAATAGTCAAAATGACATAGTGGGAACAAGGCAAACAGTGCAAGGACCCAACAGTGGGAAGCAAAAAAAATTGCACAGGCAGCAAGTAAAGGGAACACATGTTCTTAGATGTCTCTACACTAATGCACAGAGTATGGGAAATAAACAGGATGAACTTGAACTCCTAGCACAACAAAGCAAATATGATATAATAGGCATCACTGAAACCTGGTGGGATGAGTCTCATGATTGGAATGTAGAAATAGAGGGATATAACCTTTTTAAGAGAAACAGGCCAAACAGGAAAGGAGGAGGAATAGCATTATATGTCAGGGATATATACACCAGTGAAGAGATCCAGGACATCAGTACTGGAAGCCAGGTGGAGAGCATCTGGATAAAAATTAAAGGAGAGGTAAACAACAGGGATGTTACTGTGGGAGTCTACTACAGACCTCAAAGTCAGACGGAGGAATTGGATGATGCCTTTCTAGGACAGATGACCACACACTCAGGAAGGAGAGATGTAGTAGTGATGGGGGACTTTAACTATTCAGATATTTGCTGGAAGTCAAACTCAGCCAAATCCTCAAGATCTAGCAAATTCCTCACTTGCCTGGAAGACAATTTCATTGTTCAAAAGGTGGAAGAGGCAACAAGGGGATCAGCTATTTTAGATCTTATGTTAACCAACAGGGATGACCTAGTCAATGGGGTGCAAGTTGTGGGATCCTTAGGTGGAAGTGACCATGTTCTCGTGGAGTTTGTTATACAGCGGAAAGGGGAAGCCAGGCATAGTCAGACACGCGTTCTAGACTTTAGGAGAGCTGATTTCAATAAACTTAGAGAAATACTGGGGGTGATCCCAAGGTCAGGAAAACTAAAAGAGAAGGGAGTTCAAGACGGATGGGAGTTTCTCAAAAAGGAGATACTGAAGGCGCAATTTCAAACAGTTCCAATGAGGAAGAAAAATGGAAGATATCTCAAGAAGCCAGGATGGATGACTAAGGAACTTTCAACTGAGCTAAGTTTTAAACGCAACATGTATAACAAATGGAAAAATGGTGCAATCACAAAAGAGGAATTCAAACAGATAGCCAGCACATCTAGGGGTAAAGTCAGAAAAGCTAAAGCGCAGAATGAACTCAAGCTGGCTAGAGAGGTTAAGAACAATAAAAAGGGGTTTTTTGGGTATGTCCGAAGCAAAAGGAAGAAGAAGGAAACAGTAGGGCCAATGCGTGCAGAAGATGGCAAAATGCTAACAGGGGACAGAGAAAAGGCATAATTACTCAACACCTTCTTTGCTTCAGTCTTCTCAGAAATGGCAAAGAATGCTCACCCTAAGGATAATGGAGGAGAAGACAGAATAGGGGAATTTCAGCACAGAATAAGTAAAGAGATAGTACAGGAATACTTGGTTAACCTAAATGAATATAAGTCTCCAGGACCAGATGAACTACATCCAAGGGTATTAAAAGAACTGGCAAATGTAATATCGGAACCATTGGCAATAATCTTTGAGAACTCCTGGAGATCAGGAGAAGTCCCAGCAGACTGGAGGAGGGCAAACGTTGTCCCCATCTTCAAAAAGGGAAAAAAAGAGGATCCCAACAATAATCGTCCAGTTAGTCTGACATCAATTCCAGGAAAGATTCTAGAGCAGATCATTAAGCAGAGACTCTGTGAACATTTAGAAGCGAATGCCATAATCACAAAAAGCCAACATGGGTTTCAGAGAAACAAGTCTTGCCAGACAAATCTGATCTCTTTTTTTGATAAAATTACCAGTTTGGTAGATTAAGGGAATGCTGTGGATATAGTATATCTTGATTTCAGTAAGGCCTTTGACAAGGTTCCCCATGACATTCTTGCAAACAAGCTTGTAAAATGTGGGCTAGACAAGGTAACTGTTACATGGATTAGTAACTGGTTGACTGGCTGAACTCAAAGGGTGCTCAACAATGGTTCCTTTTCATCCTGGAGAGAAGTGACCAGTGGGGTCACACAGGGTTCTGTACTGGGCCCAGTGCTATTCAACATCTTTATTAATGACTTGAATGACAGAATTGGGGGTATACTTATCAAATTTGCAGATGACACCAAATTAGGAGGAGTAGCCAATACTCCAGAAGACAGGACTAAAATTCAGAATGACCTGAATAGACTGGAAAGCTGGGCCAACGCTAACAAAATGAAATTCAATGCGGAGAAATGTAAGGTACTGCACTTAGGGCGCAAAAATGAAATGCACAGATATAGGATGGGGGACATCTGGCTGAATGAAACTACGTGTGAAAGGGATCTAGGAGTCCAAGAAGACCATAAGTTGAACATGAGCCAACAGTGCAATGCGGCAGCTAAAAAGGCCAATGCTATTTTAGGCTGCATCAATAGAAGTATAGCGTCTAGATCAAGGGAAGTAATGGTGCCACTCTATTCTGCTTTGGTCAGGTCCCACCTGGAATACTGTGTCCATTTCTGGACACCACAGTTCAAAAAGGATGTGGAGAAACTGGAGCAGGTCCAGAGGGCAACTAGGATGGTGAAGGGTCTGGAAAGCATGCCCTATGAGGAACAACTTAGGGAGCTGGGGATGTTTAGCCTGGAGAAGAGAAGGTTAAGAGGTGATATGATAGCTCTGTTCAAATATTTGAAGGGATGTCATATTGAGGAGGGAGCAAGCTTGTTTTCTGCTGCTGCAGAGACTAGAATGCGGAACAATGGATGCAAGCTGCAGGAAAAGAGATTCCACCTCAACATTAGGAGGAACTTCCTGACAATAAGGGCTGTTCGATGGTGGAACACGCTCCCTCAGAGTGTAGTGGAGTCTCCTTCTTTGGAGGTCTTTAAGCAGAGGCTGGATGGCCATCTGTCGGGGATGCTTTGACAGAGAATTCCTGCATGGCAGGGGGTTGGACTGGATGGCCCTTGTGGTCTCTTCCAACTCTATGATTCTATGATTCTATGGAGGCATGGAGTTCAGTGTCTTCAGTACGCTGATGACACTCAGATATATTTCTCCATGAGCAGATCGTCTGGTCAGACTTCAGATGGCGTCTCTCCTCTTAATGACTGTCTTGCAACGGTAATGGATTGGATTCCGGAAAACAGATTGAAGTTAAATCCACACAAAATGGAGGTACTAACAGTTACAGGACCCAAGCCAGGTTTGGGAATACACCTTCTGGTCCTAGATGGACTCACACTCTCCTCGAAGAACCCTGTTTGCAGCCTGGGGGTGCTCCTTGATCCGTCGCTTCACATGACTAGTCAGGTGAATGTGACAGTCAGGAGTGCCTGTTACCAGCTTCGGCTGATACGGCAGCTGCGCCTTTTCCTGGAGATGAGGGACCTGGAAACTGTGGTACATGCGCTGGTAACCTCACGGTTGGACTACTGCAACACACTCTACATGGGGCTACAGTTGTGCTTAACCCGTAAACTACAACTGGTTCAAAACATGGCAGCCAGGCTAGTCTCTGGAACATCGAGGAGAGAGCACATAACACCTCTGCTTAAATCTCTCCACTGGCTGCCAATCAGTTTCCGGGCACAGTACAAGGTGTTGGTTTTAACCTTTAAAGCCCTACATGGCTTAGGTCCATCCTATCTCACGGACCGCCTGTTCCCGTATGAACACACACACCCCGCACACTCTGGTCCTCTGGGAGGAATCTGCTACAAACCAAGAAGACTAGGCTGGTGCAGACCTCCCAGAGGGCCTTTTCAGCTGTTGCCCCCAAATTGTGGAATGACCTGCTGGATGAGATGCGTCTTATAGGTTCCATTGATGGCTTCAAAAAAGCCTTAAAGACGCATCTCTTCCGGCAGGCCTTCCCAGAAACAGGCTGATACTCCCGGCTCCAAACCGGGGTTATAAGACCTCCCCAGCCTCCTCCCTTACGCTCCTTCTACCCAGAGTTAGTAATTTTTGTCCAGGCATCTTTTGTCCTGATTTGGTGTACATGTTTTTATTGCATATGTTTTTAATCAATAGCTAATTTAATTCTTTTTTAAGGGGAGAGGTGGGGATGGATTGGAATATTTTAACTGTTATGTTTTAACTTTTGTTGTAATCCACCCCGATTGCATTGTTCAGAGGGGCGGACTAGAAATAAATTTTTATTATTATTATATTACTATTGAAATGGACAAACTTATCTGCATTTTGAAAGATGGTGACTGGGACACAATTAGGAATGATTAGCTTCCCCTAGTAGACTATCTAAAAGAGAAAGGAGAAAATAATTAAACTATAAGATTAATAATAGCTTATCCACCAGGAACCTCCAATGAGGAAGTAAAAAAACTTAAAACTTTTAATCTATCTCTATACTAGTTAATATAATTTATGCTGGTTTATCTAGGAATCAGTAAGTAATTTTTCTTTACTGGAATTGATATGATACAGATACATGTGTCTTTCTGACTGGTACTTAGAATGGCTCCTTTATGTCAAGATGTCACTTGAAGACTTCAGGAATAATGAATAAATATATATAGATCAGAATGAACTTCAGGAAGTCAATAATAATTGTATGTTACTGATGTTGTGATTGTTGAAGCTTGTTAATAAGTCATATGTGTATTTTAAAATTAATAAATTTTATTAATAAAGAAGAAAACTGGTATTTGACTGTCTCTGTTTATATAAATGTTTTTATTTGTTCTTTCTCCTACTACTTCCCACCACTACCATCTGTTCCTGCTGCTAGACTGTGAATTGCAAGCTTAAGTGTGGTGAAATTTCCTGAGTCTAATACTGATGTCACCAGGGATGGGTGTGGGGAGACAAAACTTCAAATCGTAAAAAAGTATATGTTTTTAGCTTAACTTAGTCATAGAGGAGGGTGTTTAGACTAGATGTCCAGAATTGCCCAATGCTTCCGCTAAGGCACAATGAAGGAGTGGCTCACCAACGAGCAAAGAGTATTGGATTTCCTTATTTTCCTCTCCTGCCATTGTGTTACAGGAAGTTGGGGGTGAAGAGCCCAGCAACAGTGGCTTTTGAACATCCTGCTGACACTGAACATTTTCTCAGGCTACCTTGGTTTAAGCTCCAGGATCCTCACAGGCAATGTTTACTAACATTTTGTAAGCTCAGTCCTGTGTGCTTGCTTCTTCTATCTTATCCTTCCCATTCAAAACAAGAGGGGTATGATAGATCATTATATAAGATTGTCTCACTGATGTAGACTTGGCTAGGAAACCCTTCCTTAGGAACAAATGGGTGACCCCTGAAGTGCTCCTAGAAGCTGTGTGAACCTGGATGTTGGTGAGTTGTACATTACTGAATTATTGGAAATGGGATGCAAAGGAAAAGAGAATGGGATACATTGCTATCAAAGACTCCAGCAAAAAGGTAAGATGTACTGCTAAATTAATCGCATTTAAGTTTGCTGCTCAATGATTTTATACAGTGAATTGGCTACATACAGAAGATCTCCATGCTTTCTATAAATGTAGTGGAGCTTTCATTTTCAGGTGCAGTATGAGTACTACATGTGGAAAGAAACCACAGGAAAAGGCCATCACCCAAGCATTTGGTTTGCAGCTGTTTTAGACAGAATGTTGGATTATTGGATGGCTCTTTGGCCATATCCAGCAAGGCAGTTCTTGTATTGGCATTACCTAATGTGGCTAAACAACTAGCCTATGAACCAGAAAATTCATGTTCAAATCTAGTTCCAATATAAATGTTGGTAGATTCCAAGCCTTCATTTCTGAGATTCAGTCTACTGACTAGTCTTTCATGGTTACCTCAGTTAATGAAACATGTGTTCCTAGGCTTTACTTCTTTAAAAAATATTCATACTAAAGATAGAAATAACATGGAAAGAATAGGGATATGATTCCTACATCACAGAAAAGATGTTTCAGCTAACCTTTTGGGTGACAATACTGACAATAAGTACATGTAATTTTAAAAAAAAGTTCTGGTAAAACTTGTATAAATTGACAAAAACATTTTAACTTTCTAGAGATCACTTGAAAACGACTTCTAAAAAGCATCTAAAGATTTTTTCATTCTTTCTATTTTTTTTATAATTTCTATTTTATTGGCCAAATGTATAGATGTATTATTTTTAAACATGGTGGGAGGAGCTGGTAAGATCTTTCTATTTTTCTTTTCCCACATTCTCAGTGAGGGCTTGCCTACCCAATCAGAATAGATGCAGACACAAATGGGTAAAGCAAGGGCCAGTTTATTAACTAATTCTCATCTTCAGCAGAGCTAGCTGTTTAATACAGTATATGCCAAAGCAAGTGTAAACTTACTTCCTTTACAGCCTGGCAAGGGCAAGCCACCCTTGACACCAGAGGCAAGCCAATCAATCTAGCTTGTTCCCAGCCCATCTGTTTCCAGGAAGCCTAAACCTGTTAATCTTCCCCATAACCGAGGCCCTAAAGGAGAAAGCCAATCAAGTCCAGTAAGAAAGGATGTTCATTTTTCTCTCACTGATCCCATGACCCAATGGGGAAGTCCAAAGCACCCCCCCCCCCATTCACCAAAGGATGTCTGTGGGTGCACATCAATTATTAACCAAGATTTCACTTTCCACACTAACCTGCCACAAAAAGGTTCAAGCCTCTACTTAGTTCCTTTCCCTCATCAGGCCACTTAGGCCCTGTTGCAAATCCTACTGTATTGCCCTTAACTCATTAGTCAATACTATCTTCCTTGAAAAGTTCCTCTTTCTCATGAAGAATAGAGAAATGTGCTAAGTAATGGCACAAACCTACTTGCTGGTTTACTTTTCATCTTGAACAATCTAGACATTTAGAGCCAGTGGCACAACTAGGGGGATGCAGAGGGTGTGGAATATGCCAGGTCACACCCTGGGGGTGACACCACTGCTCCTTCAACATCTCTGTTTTGGGAGAAATTGGCTGTGGCATTCACTTCTGTCCCTGAAGAGATGGGATGAAGCTCAGTGGAAAAAGAATGGAGAGGCCTCAGGGTTTTTTTTTAATAATTTATTTTTAAATTAAAATTTAATAAAAAATAATTTAAAATTTCTTTAAACACATCACCCTTTTCCCAAATTTTCACTTCAGACACATGAGGCTGTGCATATGATATTGTAATTTAAAGGTACAATTTTAATTTTGCTAGTTGTTTTATGTCACAGCTGTTACCATTACAGTCGCTGATATAAAGGAATTACGATTAATTTGTAATGTTAGTATAAAAAAACTTCACTATAGGTTCTGTATGGTGTGGTCAATGGGGAAGTGATACCATGAGTTACCACACCAGGTGACACCAACCCTAGTGTCTAGTGCTACCTTTTCCTGTCCAAACGTGTCTTGGCAAAATTGCCAACCAAATCAATTCCACATTAGGACAATGCCACTTTATCACTCACATCTTGTAGTGCTTGTAAAATGAGGCTTTGCCTTTGTTATTGTGTGACTTCAAGTCATTTCTGACCTATGGTGACCCTAAGGTCATGTATGCCTTTGTTTAGTAGACCAGTCTTAGAATATCTTCCTTTAAGGATGTACACATCCTAAAATTCTAATGCCCTTCTAGATGAGGCTCCCCTTGCAGGTACTATTAATTCACCAAAGAACAAAGTTTCACAGGAAAAAAGATGAAAAGTTAATTTGTTATTGCCTTTTCCTAGCTCCATTCCACAATTTCTAACTATATGCATGACTTGATAAAAAAAAGTACACTGGCCCCTCGGTATTCTGTTTCGGACTGCCCCCCCCAGTGGATACCAAAATTAAGTTCCATTGTCCGCAGTGTTGGGCTGCCATTGGGGACAATGGGACTCCTCCCTCCCTCCTTCCCTTACCTCCTCCTTCCCCCCCAGCACTGGGGCCTGTGATGGGGGAAGAAGGAGGGAAGAAAGGGGGGAAGGGAGGGAGGACTTGCCATCCGCGAATGATCAAAACCGTGAATGGTAAGTCTGTGGATACCGAAGGGCAAATGTACATTCAGCTGCATTATGGACTGTGGATTATGATATGTTTAAATGTTATTTTGTTTCCTTAGATGGTATGCCTTAGGCAGGTTTTTAATTTTTGTTTTAATTTTGTATACTCAGCATGTACAGCTCTGTGCAAAGTTACAGTGCTTTATAAATAAAGTTTAAAAATGATGATGATCATTATCAAGTCCCTTTTAGGACAAGACAAATGATGTATAAGTCTATATTCGTCTATGGCCTTCTTGGATACTACACTCAGTTTGTTGAAGTTGGCTAAACTACTTTCCCAAAAATTTGGCCAGAAGCAACTTTTTCTAGCCCCCACCCCCTTATTGCCTAGCTGATCTTTTCCAAAACCTTGCTGATCAGTTTAGAAGAATTGAAAGACTGGCTCCCTCCATAAATGAACTTTCATGCTTATGTTACATGGCTACCATGAACATACACCCTTAGGATTAAACTCCCAGCAAAGTAGGTGAGGTTGAGCTGTCTCTTCTGCTTGACTGTGGGTATCATTATTAATCTGCATACAAATTAAATGCCCACTATTGGCCCTGTCTCCTAAATTAGGACTTGCAGGATTCATGATTTGCACCCTTGTGTCTGAATTTAATCCCAACAAAGAACTGCATTCACTGCTGCATGCATATGGAATGAGGAGAATATTGTAACCATGCTGGACTCAGCAAAATCAATATATCCCCTGAAAATTATAACCTATTACTGGAAAAGGGGGTGGGGGGAACATTCCAAGGTTGTGCTTTCACTACTACACCAGGAAAAATGAGATAGCCAGTTAATCAGATAACCCATGTGCTCTCAGTTTTTCTTTTCCTTTACTTTTCTTGGTCTCTTTCAACCAAAACCTTCTTAGCTTTTCCCCCAATTCCCTAAAACCTAGCTTCTTAACCTTTGGTCCTCCATAACTGGCCATGCTGCTGAAAACCTCTGGGAGCAGAAGTGGAAAACAGCTGGAGAACCAAAGGTTGAGAATTACAGCTGTAAACAATAAAGACAATATGAAGTCAAAGGCTTTCATGGCCAGCATCTATAGTTTTTTGTGGGGGTTTTGGACTATCTGGCCATATTCTGGAAGAATTCATTCCTGACATTTCACCTGCATCTGTGGCTGGCATCTTCAGAGGCTGGTAAGATGGATGGAGTATATATACTGTGTGACACTTGGTCGGGAGGAAGTGATTTACATGTTAATCTGTGAGGTGATCTGTTATTGAATGGCAAGGTGTCAGGGTGGGATGATATGCAGAAGGATATGCATGTACACAGATTCAACCTAGAAAATGAGGAAATAGAAATAGTAAAATAATTTTCATACCTGGGATCAAATATTGATCAGAGTCGAGACTGCAGTCAAGAAATCATAAAAAGACTAAGAATGGGAAGGGCAGCTATGAAAGAACTATAAAATATCCTAAAATGTAAAGACATACAACTGAGCACAAAAGGTAGAATCATACAAGCCATTGTATTCCCTGTTTCCATGTATGGATGTGAGAGCTGGACAGTTAAGAAAGCAGATAAGAAGAGAATTCATCTGAGATGTGGTGCTGGAGAAGAGTGCTGAGGTTACCATGGACAGCCAAGAAGTCAAACAAATGGATCCTAGAGCACATGAAACCAAAAACCTTTGTGAAAGCCAAGATGACTAGACTGAGGCTGTCTGTTGTACTTTGGCCACATCATGAGGAAGCATGACTCACTGGGGGAAAAAACCCCCCCAATAATGCTAGGAAAGGTAGAGGGAAGCAGAAAGAGAGGAAGGCCATATGCTAGATGAATAGACTCTATTAAGGAGGTCATGGGTATGAAATTGCAGAACCTGAGCAGAGCAGTGGAGCATAGGGAGTCTTGGAGATGTCTCATCTATAGGGTTGCCATGGGTCAAGATCAACTCAAGGAAGGATAACAGCAACAAATGCGTGTCTATTTAATTAACAATCCATTGTCTGGGGAAACCGCCTGACCCTGGGTGATGTTCATTTGCATGTGTTGAGTCTTGATTTTGGTGTTTTTCAGGACTGATGGCCAAACTTTGTTTACTTTAAGGGTTTATTCTTTCCTGTTGAAGTTATCCGGGTAGTTTTCAATGGCCTCTCTGTGCATTCTGACCTGATAGTTGTTGGCATGGTCCAAATTTTCAGTGCTTCCAAATAGTATTTTTGACCAGGTTGGTTTAGAACATCTACTACTACTGCTGATTTTTCTGGCTGCCCAGTCTGCAGTGTCTGTTGTGTTCCTTGATTTGTGTTTGAACACTACATTAGAAATCATAGTGTGATGCATCTGCAAAATAAAGTAAGACAGAAAGAAAAGAAAATAAAAAGAAAAAAAGGGAGGAGAAGGGCAATGTGATTTTAGGCCGCATCAATGGAAGTGTAGTGTCTAGATTGAGGGAAGTAATAGTACCAGTGTATTCTGCTTTGGTCAGGTCTCACCTGGAATACTGTGTCCATTTCTGGGCACCACAATTCAAAAAGGATGTTGAGAAGCTGGATCATGTACAGAGGTGTGTGTGTGTGTGTGGCCAAAATGGTGGAAGATCTGGAAACTATGCCTTACAAGGAGAGATTTAAGCAGCTGGATGTATTTAGCTTGGGGAAGAGAAGGTTAAGAGATGAATGTTTCAAGAGATGTCATATTGAGGATGGAGCAAGCTTGTTTTCTGCAGCTCTGGAGAATAGGACCCAGAGCAATGGATTCAAAGTACAGGAAGAGGGATTCATGAATCAAGTAATGAAGGAAATGGATTTGGGCAGAAATTTTGTAAATTGGGTAAACACAATCTATCAGAAACAGACTGCTCAGACCCTGGTGAATGGAGAAAAAAACCAAATTCTGTAAAATTAATAAAGGAACCAAACAAGACTGCCCCCTTTTCCACTTGTATTTTTGATGGTAATAAAAGTGCTAAATAAAAGAATACAAAGAGTTTGATTAATTAAAGGATTTTAAATTCAGAACCCGCATATTACCAGGTTAATGGCCAATTTTCTGGTGAAGGCAACAAATATATGGCTTAAATATGGCAGAGAGTGGGGAGAGGCCTCCACGGCCAAACCCCTGGGGACTCCACCCCCCACCTGACTCCACGCCGAGCAGAGAGGGATAAAAGCCGGCCCAGAAACACCAGCGGCACCGGCAGAGAGTGGGGAGAGGCCTCCACGGCCAAACCCCTGGGGACTCCACTCCCCACCTGACTCCACGCCGAGCAGAGAGTTATAGCCATCACCACACCCTGGCTCCACGCCAAGGCGAGCGGCGGACAGGACTAAGGCATGCTTGGGAAAAAAGCCTTTACCAGTATCATCGGCCGAGAGAGGACGTTGTTGGGGTGCAGGGATGTTAGTGCTAACCGCACCTTGCATTTTACTTGGCTTATTCAGCCTCAGAGGGGGGAATTATGGATATGTGTGGAGGGTTGGAGGGGATGGCAGAGAACAACTCCCTTGACACGAATGGGGCTCTTATTCAAG
This sequence comes from Urosaurus nigricauda, assembly GCA_034509955.1. Classification (NCBI taxonomy): domain Eukaryota; kingdom Metazoa; phylum Chordata; class Lepidosauria; order Squamata; family Phrynosomatidae; genus Urosaurus; species Urosaurus nigricauda. The sequence continues at coordinate 106,204,033 of JAOEGL010000005.1, read as the reverse complement.
TAGTGTGGGGCGGGGGGGGTATGGCGGTAGGAGTATGGGCCAGTGTTCCAAGGGAAGACGAGATCGATACTTAATACCTATCTCTTCTTCCAGCCCTTCTCCTAACCAAAGGGACTTGAGGGTCACTCCAGCCGTACCACAAACCCTGTCTCTGCTCCTGTGCAACGCCAGGTCTATTAAGAACAAGTCCCACATTCTACACGATCTCATAGAGGATAATAACTGCGACCTGGATTGCATTACCAAGACCTGGCTTGGGCCTGAAGGGGATGCTGTGTGGGCTCAGGTCCTCCCTCCCGGGTACTCGGTGAAGGACCAGAACAGGTTAGGTGGGCGGGGGGGGGCGTTGCCTTGGTGCATAAAAACACCTTGTCTCTAACCAGGAACCATGTTCGTCAGACTTCCTATATTGAGTGTATTTATCCGACCCTGAAGGCTAGAGACAGTCTAGGGATTCTGTTGGTCTACCGGCCACCCCGTGTGCTTACAGACTCCCTTAACGAGCTGACACAGTTGGTCTCGGAGCTGGTGTTGGAGTCTCCCAGGCTTTTAGTCCTGGGCGACTTCAACATCCCCTGCGCGGCCAACAATCTTCCATCTGGTGCAGCTCGGGAATTCATGGAGACCATGACAGCTATGGGCCTGACTCAGCTTGTCACGGGTCCAACGCATTTTGCGGGGAATACACTTGATTTGGTTTTCTGTACTGACATCACTAACATTTCCGCCCTTTCATGGACGGATCATTTCCTGGTGGAGGCAAGCATCAAGGCATCAACCCAGATTCCCCCGGGGGTGGCGGACCTATTAGAATGGTCCACCCTCGAAGGCTGATGGAACCTGATAGGTTCCAAGAAGCCCTAGAGGGACATATGGTTGGAAGTGATGGCGACACTGTTGATGCCCTAGTTAACACCTGTGATACGGATCTCTCTAGGGCTATACACAGCATCGCTCCCAAGCGCCCTCTCAGGCCTGCTTCCAAAAGGAAGCCCTGGTATACGGAAGATCTCCGGGCCAGGAAGCAGGACCTGCGACGGCTTGAGCGCCTCTGGCGGAAACACCAGCGTTTATCTGACAAGGCTCTTTTGGAGGACTATGGAGAGGCGATACGAGCAGCTAAGAATTCGTTCTATGCTGCTCATATCGCGTCCGCGGAGTCGCATCCATCAGAGTTGTTCAGGGTAGTGAGGGAGCTAACCCAGCTCCCTCCTGCCCCGAACCAGATCCTTGAACCTACTAAGGCCTGCTGTGACCAATTTAACAACTTCTTCGCGGATAAAATCTCTCGGATAAACGAAGGTCTGGACGCCAGTCTTAAAGCAGAATCCAGAGTAGAGGCGTCCAGAGCTTCCGTGGACTCAGTTGTATTGGATCAGTTTGAGTCTGTCAGTACCGAGGATGTGGACAAGATCCTTAGAAGTGTTAGGAAAACAACCTGCTCCCTTGATCCCTGTCCCTCATGGCTAGTGGCACAGGGGGGACTGGTTGTAACCTCATTGTTACACCAGATTATTAATACATCGATGAGGGAGGGACAGTTTCCTGATCATCTTAAATTGGCCATAGTAAAACCAATACTGAAAAAGCCCTCCCTCGACCCCCTGGTATATAATAATTATCGGCCAGTCTCGCTACTGCCATTTTTGGGGAAGGTGATCGAGAGGGCGGTTGCAATCCAGCTTCAATCGACCTTGGATGAAATGGATTATCTAGATCAATTTCAAACCGGTTTTCGGGCGGGCTACGGGGTTGAGACTGCCATGGTCGCCCTGGTCGATGATCTCCGTCTAGGCATCGACAGGGGTACCGTGTCTTGGACATCTCAGCAGCTTTCGATACCATTGACCATGGTATCCTTCTGGAACGCCTGGCAGAGGTGGGAATCCGGGGCACTGCACTCCAGTGGTTCAGGTCCTACCTCTCTGGGAGGTTCCAGATGGTGCAGCTGGGGGACGTGTGCTCCGATAAGAGGACCCTCACCTCTGGGGTCCCTCAAGGAGCCATTCTGTCCCCCATGCTCTTTAACATTTACATGAAACCTCTGGGAGAGATCATCCAGAGACATGGGGCGCGGGGTTATCAGTACGCTGATGACACCCAAATAGTCTTCTCTATGTATCCGACTGATGCAGTGTCCAGGGATGGCATCGCTCCTCCCGTGGCCTGTCTGGAATCGGTAATGGACTGGATGGGGGAAAACAGACTCAGGCTGAATCCAGAGAAAATGGAAGTACTGGTGATAGGTTCTCCCGGCCCAGGGATGGAGGTGGTTCCACCGGTCCTGAGCGGGCTCACGCTTCCCGTTAAGGACACTGTACGCAGTCTGGGGGTGCTTCTTGATTCGTCGCTCCACCTTACTTCTCAGGTGGATGCGACGGTCAGGAACACCTGCTTTCAGCTTCGGCTGATACGCCAGCTGCGTCCCTACCTGGACCGGAGGGATCTTGAAACTATAGTACACGCTCTGGTAACCTCTCGATTAGATTTCTGCAATGCGCTCTACATGGGGCAGCCTTTGTATCACACTCGGAAGCTGCAATTAGTGCAGAATATGGCAGCACGGGTGGTCACTGGTGCTCCCAGGGCCTCCCATATAACCCCGATATTGAAAGATCTTCACTGGCTGCCTATCCGCTTCCGGGCTCAGTACAAAGTGCTGGTTATTACCTATAAAGCCCTAAATGGCTTGGGCCCAGGGTACCTGAAGGACTGCCTCTCCCCACATAATCCGCCCCACACACTTAGATCTTCCGGGCAACAGCTACTTAGAGTTCCAAAGGCTAAATTATCAATCACCATGAAGAGGGCATTTTCCCTCTCGGCCCCCAGCCTTTGGAACTTGTTGCCCATTGAGCTCCGTCTGGCTGCCTCCCTTACCTTGTTCAAAAAGGGGTTAAACACATACTTATTTGGACAAGCATACCCCTGATTACCCTCCCCCCCATTGTGATCCTCCCCTTCCCCCCCCTCCTCTCCCTGCATTGCAAGCTGGCCTGGCATATTTTTTATATAGTTTTGTTCTTATATTGTTTTTGTTTTTATTGGAATGTTTTTAACCATGTATATGTTATTTATATTGTGCACCGCCCTGATCGTTGGAAGGGCGGTATATAAATAAAATATTATTATTATTATTATTATTATTATTATTATTATAACGATCCTGAAGTTTTATTGTAAATGTATGATGTTGTATGCCTAATAAAGGAAGAAGAAGAAGAAGAAGAAGAAGAAGAAGAAGAAGAAGAAGAAGAAATAATCCAGGTTCACTTATACAAATGAGGGCATTTGTAAAATTCTTAGACAATCTGATTTATGGCATAAAAAGATTAGTTGAAGTACTAGAGGAGTTTTGTGAGCTTGCAGGATTCAATTTTAATAAAGAAAAAACAGTTATATTTACAAAAAATATTACAAGAACAGAAGAACTTGAGTTATCTAGGAAATCAGGATTTCACATTGAAAATAAAGTGAAATACCTGGGTCTGAAAGTTACAAAAAAGAACTCAGATTTGTACAATAACAACTACAATAAAATCTGGAGACTAATTAAAGAGGATCTGAAAAAATCGACAAAGTTGAAATCCTCCTTTATTAGGAAGATTTTTAGTAATTAAAATGAATGGGTTGCTCAAGATACTATGTCTGTTCCAGAATTTACCTATAAACCTTTCAAACACTGCGATAAGGAACTAAATTTGTTTGGCTAATAAAGTCAAATGGAAAATTTTACAAGTTAAAAGGAAAATGGGAGACCTTGGACCTCCAAAACAAAGACTTTATCATCATGTATATTGTATAGCCTGGATGAAAGAATGGAGAACTTATTATTATTACGAGGGGGTATCCAAAAGTTTTAATGATCACTTTTTTAAAAAAATGACAGAAAGTTGGTTTTGATTTGTAGTTGTTAACTTATCACTATGTAGTCACTATCTAGATTTATATGTTTTTCCCAGCTTATCTTGCCCCTCCGAATACCTGATATTGTAGAAGCCTGCAGATTGCGCCTGATGAGGATTTTACACTTTAGTCACTTCTGGTAGAGCCAGTCACAAAAATAAAGGACGCAGTCAGTTGATTTTCTCAGCAACGTGCACTTAGGGACCAATGATGACACTGACAAAATTTCATCAATATGCCATAATAACTTCCAGGTGATAATTATTATTTTACGATACCCCTCATAAGGCGCAATCTGCAGACTTCTACATTATCAGGTATTTGGAGGGTCAAAATACGATGGGAAAAATACTACATAGAGATAAGTTAACAACTACAAATAAAAAGCAACTTTCTGTCAATTTTTTAAAAAAGTAATCATTAAAACTTTTGGATAGCCCCTTGTATGATGGTAATGTTCAGAAGTAAAGAAATTTTGAACAGATATACATGTTACAATAAGAAAGACATTAAAGATCAAGTTTCCATTAACATCAGAATTGTATCTTCTAACACCTTGAACAAACAAGTGGAGAAGAAACATGGGGAAATTATATTATGTTTGGCCACTGCAACTAGATTACTCTATGCTCGGATGTGGAAAAGACCCTGAAGTTCCATCAATAGATGACTGGCTATTGTTAGATATATCTGAAAGAGACAAATTAACAATCTTACTTAGTGAAAAAATGATGAAACAGCATAGACAGCATTGGACCTGTGTTTTGCCCCTTTGGAAAGAAAAATGGGAGAAAACGGCAATATTAGGCTTTAAAGAATAAAGAAAAATTGTGGCCTAAGGAATTTTTTTACAAATTGATTGAGATGAATAAAGGATGTAAGAGGGGCCAAAATGGTTTGGGAAGGCCGGGTGATTGATCATAGTTATCAAAGAATGAGAAGGAATAGAGAAGTCAACTTTCAGGGAAACTGATTTATGTGCTTGCATAGAAGAGACACTAAAATGTCATGAATAACCCCTTTTTGATAGCTGATGGAAGTAATCAGTTCTGGATATATGTATTTTATGTATATTTATGTACTATGTATATTTATAAAGCTGTGATGTTTTTATTGTGCCCTTTTTATTATTATGTGTATACTATATTAAATATTATAGATATATATCTAGAGAGAGAGAGAGAGAGAGAGAGGAAAAAGAGGGGAAACTTTCCCTAATATACATATGCAATATGATCACTAGTGCCTCTTCTGTTAGTGAACCCAGCTTAAATATCTGGCATTTCTCTTTCCATATATGGCGAAAGTCTTTGTTGTAAAACTTTGAACATCACTTTGCTTGCATAGGAGATTAATCCAGTGGTCCAATGGTGATTGCAATACCTTGTGCGTGGTTTCCGGTGGACTAGAATGATATCAAACCTTTTCAATTTATAGGCCATTGTTTTGTCTCCCATATTTGTTGGCAGGTTTTAGTTAGTATTTGAAGGGGACTCTATTTCTGTAGCTTGAAGCAACTCTAAATTTGGGCATTTTGGTTTCTATAGATTTTCCTCATCCAGTTGATAAAATTTTCATCAACTTTAATTTCTTTTAATAATTCTAGTAGTGTATCCCAATTTATCAAGTTGAAGGCTTTCTCGAGATCCAAAGAAAATAATCCCAATTTTTTATCATTATTCCATTCATAATATTCTAATACATCATTTACTACATTTACATTTTCCCTCATATGGCGATTTGGGAGGAAGCCTCTTTGTTCTTCATCAATTGTATCTTTCAAACACCCTATTAGTCCATTCGCCAATATATTCGTAAATATCTTATAATCAATATTTAAAAGTGACATTGGTCTATAGTTTGACGGGTTGTAAATATCTTTTCCTTCTTTGGGGATTAAGATGATTTCCTCTTTGTTCCATGAATCAGGTAACTTTCCAGTCAGGGCTTCATTCATAACTTTTTGTAATGGGTTCCATAGTTCCTCTATATATCTTTTATAAAACATAGCACGCAATGATACCATCATTCCCTGGTGCTTTCCCTATTTTGCAAAGTTTAATTGTCTCCTTTACTTCCTCTTCTCTAATTAATCCATTTAAACATTGTTGTTGTTCCTCTGTGAATGTTCCCAGTTTACAGTTATGTAGACCTCATTTTTAGGGGTTGGTTGTTCTATAATTGTTCGTAAAAATTTGAAAACATTTCCATAATATCCTTTTGTTGGGTTATTAAACAAACAAACAAACAGCTTCATTTATATACCACTTCATACCCTTAAGGAGTGTCTAAGCGGTTTACAACTGTAAGCTATTTGCCCCCCAACAATCTGGCTACTCATTTTAGCGACCTCGGAAGGATGCAAGTCTGAGTCAAGCTTCAGCCCTTATGCTGGTCTTGAACTCACCACCTTATGGTTTTGAGTGAGTGGCTGCAGTACAGGCATTTAACCACTGTGCCACCAGGGCTGATTACTTTATCTCCCTTTTTAATTTTGTTAATCGATTTCTTCTCTCTCTCTTTCTTTAGTTTAATCACTAACCACTTGCTCACTTTATTTGCTTGTTCAAAATAATTCTGGTTTACTGTCTTTAGTTTCTTCTCTAGTTCAGATACATCCTCTAATTCTAGTTTTTTTCTTAATAGTTTTATATCTTTTTGTATTTACTTACTATTTGGACGTTTCTGTAAATCTTGTTCTTTTCCTCTTAACAAGTTACAAAGTAATGTCCTTTTCTGTTTCTTTTGTTTAAGTAAAATTATATTTTGTTGTATAAAGAAACCCTTGAAGTCGCTTTTGATGCATCCTGTACTGTTGCCTGATTTACATCTTTGTCCATATTTTCTTTAAAGAAGAATTTTATCTCCCTCCCTTTCCCCACTATGTCTTTGTTTCTAAGTAGGTTCTCATTTAGATAGCATTTTTGTTTCTTTTGTTTCTTTAGTGTTATAGGGTTATGATCTGAAAGTTCCCTGTTTAGTACCTCCATATCAATGAGTTTGATACTAAAAAAAGGTCTATCCTTGATAATGACTCATGCCTCTTGGAGCAGAAAGTATAACTTCTTTTGTCATTATGTATATGTCTCCCAACCATCTATTCATGTTAGATTGTCTAAGATTTCGAAAAATTTCTTAGGCAACTTGCCTTGTTTTTCCTTGATTTGTTTAGCAGAACTCGTATCAATTTTAGGCTCTAAAACTCCATTAAAGTCTCCTAGTAGTATTACATTATCATAATCATGTCATAAAACCTCATCACACAACTTGTTGTAAAAGGTGCCTTTATTTTCTTGGGGGCCATACCTTCCGACCAATAAAATTTTCCTCCCATGCCAGATTATTTCAATCCCTAAATAGTATCCATTTTTGTCACCAAATATTTCTTTGGAGTCTATATGGGTTTTGACAAAAACAATCACTCCTCTTTTGCTTTTCTTTGTAAAGGATATATATTCCTTGCCAAATTTATTGCTTTTAATTAGTCTTATATCTTTGGTTTTTATATGTGATTCCTGAAGGCAAACCACATCCGAATATTTTTTCCCCAAATATAGAAAAACTCTTTTCCTTTTTGGGGGGTGAATTTAATCCCTTTAAGTTCCAGGATAAAATTTTCATCATTTAACCATTAACGGACCACACAATAATACTTGTAAATGAGAAAATTGAATCTTTATTCTAAAGAGGAATGGGGTAAAAAGTTGGTTTGGAATTAACATAAGAACTATTTTTTTCAATTATTGGTCAAGTACAACTGATTATCACTGGGGCGCTTCTTCCTAATTATGGTATCTTTTATATTTCACTATACTAAACTATTGAACTTCTTCTCTTCCACCTCCTCCTCCTCCTCCTTTGTTTTTTTCTTTCCAACTCCTTCTTTAGTTCTGTAAAGAAGTGTTTTGCTTTCTCTACTTAATTTAACCTCACCTTCCTGTGCTTCCACATTACAGTGACATCTTCTATTTCTTCCCACTTGTAAGCGATACCCTATGCTTTTAGCTGGTCAATCAGAAAGTAGTAGTCTTTTCTTCATTTCTCTTACTTCAACATATATTTCTCTTGTTGGATGTCCAGCAGGACTGCACTGGACTTTCAAGAAAGTGTTTTCGTAAAGCTTCTTCATAAGCATCACTAATCTCTTGTTAATGTTATAATTTTTCCCAAAGCTTTTTCTTGAAGATTGAATTGAAAACTTGCTTAAAATCTATAAATGCAGCATGGATACCTTGCAGCATTGATTTTTCAGAGAGATGGAGAATAAGTCCTTGGTTAACTGTACTTTGACCTGTTCTAAATCTGGCTTGCTCATCAGCAATAATATTTTCTTGGTCTAGCCAGTCGAGGTGTTTTTCATGTAGGTGTGATGCATATAATTTGCTGATTATATTTAGCAGGCTGATGGGTCTGTAATTGGCTGGGTCGTATTTTTCTCTTTTTTTGAAAATTGGAATAATGATAGCTAATCCCCAATCCTCGGGGATATGTGCCATTTGGTCAATCTAGGTAAGCAGACTTGAGAGATCAGGGGCCCACCAATCTATATTTGTTTTTAATAATTCAGATGGGATGTTATCACAGCCAGGAGCTTTATCAAGTTTCATTTTAGAGATGAGAAAGCATATTTTATTTTCTGACACTAGGGGTCACTTTGGTAGATTACTTGTGTCAAGCCCAGAAGTTGGATGGTAGATCTCACCAGAGACGAAGATGGCGCTAAAGTATGTTTCCCAGAAATTGGAGGAATAAGGTAATCTACATTTGTTATTGCTTTTGACCAAACCTTCGAAATTACTTGCCAGAAAGTTGTGGAGTCTTTCATCCTTGATGTGATTATTAAAATTTTCCAAGTTGGTCTTATGTCCTGGTCTTTTTAAATTTTGAGTAGATTTTTATAACTCTTTTTTAGCACAAACTATTCAGAGGGCAGTGTATGCAGGTTTTGTTCTCTATATTGTTGGCATTATTTTATTAAAGATTTTTTCATGGTGACATATTCATGGTCAAACCAGCTCTTAGATTTTGGGCTTTTGGTGTGCCAGTAAATTTCAAGCATGAGATCCTAGTTCATGTCCTTCTAAGAATCTCATTTTGAGCCCCGTGGGGGCTCCTTTTTTCTTAAATTAACTGGTGGGTTGATTTCAGTGCTCCTAATCTGAGTCTCACTTAATGCAGGATTGAGTTCTGCATTAGTTACCACATTTGTACCACATTGATGTCCTCCCTGTTTGGGGTTTTTCATATGTTAAGGAGAGGTGGAAATGTCTATGATGTTATATTCCATTGGACTGGATGGAATCTTGTTTTTATCAGGGCAAAGCCTGACTAAATGAGATTTCAGAAAGTCAAGTCTCAATATTATTTCATCTTGTGTCTCTATAGGTAGAGCGCAGAAAGACCTAATTAGCATTTCTTCCATATCAAAAGGAATTTCCTTAGTTGGAAGTAATTTGCTTGGTTTAGAGTTCGTTATTTCGCTGGGGTGTATACATTTGGGTGTTTCAAGCACTATTAAGTTTTGTTGGTGGACATTTTCATTGGAAACATTTTTATTCTGGGTTAATTTACATCCAGTGACTAATTCCTGTGGGGGAGTTACATTCTCAAAGAATCTTGAAACTGAGATTCCATATTTTGCTAGAGTGCTCTTACAAGCCAAGATTTTATTGGCTGTGTCCTTTTCAGCAAAGGTAACCACCACATGCACATGGATATAGCTGTAAAAGGTGTATTCCACCTGCTTTATATCAGTTATGGAGAACTTATGAGATTTTGTTGCATTCAATATAGTTAATAGGTGGGATTTTTAAAAATTCAAACTGTGGTAAGAAACCCTTGGGTTTGGGGTAATTGCTCAATACTAGTGTTTGGTGGTTTGATTTTAGGTTCCATTTTTCCTTATTGGTGGTATTAATCATCTTCTCAGGAGAGTTTTTTCCTTTTTAATGAAGGGAAGTCCCAAGGGTCTTGAATGGTGGGCTGCTCTCCTTGTGGTTCTGTTGTTCTTATTTGATCTGGCTGTGTAAGCAGTTCATCTTTAATTCCCAATTCATGCTCATCTTCTTTCACAGTTTGTTTCTTAGTTAGTTCTTTCATCTTGGAAATTTCTATATTATTTAGTGTGTTTTTCTTTTTGAGCTTTTTCCTTGATAATTTGTTGTTACTGTGGTGTATTGTCTCCAGGTTTTTAGGTCTTTTTAGCTTTGTAGTATTTGTCTCCACCTTGAGATTATATGATACTTTTGTTTTAATCACTCTTGTGCTATACTTTCTGGGTTGGTTTGGTGATTTATTTCTTGGAGTACTTGAACCAATTTTACTATTTGTTGGTAGTGTTAGAAGATTGTTGCTTGCAAGCAAAAAGGTTTTTATATTCTTAATCTCCTTCATCAGCAAATAAATCCAGCCTTCAATTGGGAAATTTTCTCTAGCAAGATTCTCTGAGTGTTTTTCTCTTGTCTTGGGTGAATTCCTGCAGCTGCCTAGCAATTGCATAATTTAGTTGGCTTTTATCATCATTAAGCTGTATTTTTTTTTCTGGGCAAGATACAAGGTCAGCATCCCTCGTTATTATTGTGGAATCTCCATGAGGGAGCACATCTATTGGTACCTGTGTGTTGCCTCTGCAGGTTAGTATTTGGTCAGATGTAGAACTCAAGAGACTTGGAACCTCTTTGAGTGGAGCAACATCTATTTTACTATCAAAATATCGGGTAACCTTTACTTAAATCTTAGTTTTGCTCGGAAGGGATTCATACACAACCGGTGTGATTCCCCATGATCCTATAGTTGTTTCTAGTGAACACCATCTCTTTTTTGTTTTAGACTCTATACCTATACAGTGTGATTAAACAATTCAGATATTTACACAGTGAGATTAAACAGTTCAGATATTTACCTAGAAGTTAATGCTGGTCATCCTCTCTAAATTAAGTGTAAGTGATTTTGTCCACTCTTGCTTAGTTTTACTATTTGGTGGGATAAGTAACTAAAATTGATCTCTCTGTTCCTATTCAAAGAATTCACAGTAGCAATTCAAAACAGGGGCAACTGACATCTAAAACTAATTCAAAAGGTACTAAACATTTCTCTTCAGGTCAACATTCCTCAAATATTAACACATTAAAAATAACTAAAAGGAAAAAGATTTGTGTTAGGTTACAGGTTCACTATTAGGGCATGCCGTTGGTATAATAAAAAATGGAATAATAAAAAATGGATTCACTGTTGTCCATCAGATGGCAATTCTTAGATTTTCCTTGTTGGAGATCTGGGCCTAAGTCCGTTAAAAGGGAGTTGAAGTTCAGTTAAAAGGCTCCAGAAGAGAATGGTCTCTCATCTACTGAGTGTCAGTTCCAGCATGATGAAGGGACCTGGGAGAATAAACACCACAGAGACTTTCTGCCAAAGGCAGAGTTTGGGTGTCATCCCTGCTAGGGAATTACCTGGTGCAAACACCACCACACATCTCTTAGTGATACCTTTGCCTTTATATGTCTTTATGTAAAAATAAGTGATAAAATTGTAGTTAGGGAGAGAGGGTACTTCCGGTTCACTCTTAATACAGACAGTTAAAAACATTGCACAGCTTTTCCTCCTTCCTCCTTTTCCATCTGGATATGGAAAAACTCACAGGTTGTGAAAATTCTAGAAGGTTACCAAGGGAAAACAACTGGTGTGCATGTGTGTGTGCATGCATGCGCGTATGCATGCGCGTGCGCGCACACACACACACAATGCACAGTTATACTAGTTTGATACCACTTTAACTGTTAGAACCCAATTATATGAAATCCTGAAATTTGTAGTTTGATTCAGTAATTAGAACTTTATTTTAGAGAGGTCTAACCTGCTCCCTGCTCTTGAGCAGAGAATATTCTGAGAGCCTCATCAAACTTCAGATTCCAGGGTTTCATAGGAAAGACCCAACCAGGGCAGTTAGTATAGTATCAGAATGATATAAGTGTTTAACAAGAATACACACAAATTTATCTAGATCCACTATAAAATTAAATCACTTAAGCAAGGTAATGTCACAAGAAAAGCTTCTGGAAGTACCTAAAAAAAAACCAGCTTCATTTATATACCACTTCATACCCTTAAGGAGTGTCTAAGCGGTTTACAATTGTAAGCTATTTGCCCCCAACAATCTGGGTACTCATTTTAGCGACCTCGGAAGGATGCAAGCCTGAGTCGAGCTTCAGCCCTTTGCTGGTCTTGAACTCGCCCCCTTATGGTTTTGAGTAAGTGGCTGCAGTACAGGCATTTAACCACTGCGCTTACTTAGAGAGTAAGAGGCAGTACAGACTGGCACTTTGTGCCGGCCTGACCATGTACTAGTGCTGAACTAGGGCTGGGCATTCACATGCCCCAAGCCCTAGTTCCGCCACCCACCGCCATCATGGTGCATGCCCCTTCACAGCACATGCCATGATGTCCATGGTGAGCAATGCCCAAATGGTGCTGGCTGGAAGGGCACATGAGCACATGAGCACGCCTATGATGGTCCTTCTAGGAAGCTGCTCAGAGCAGCTTCTTTTGGAGAGCAGGTTGGTGCCACAGTGTGCGGCAGCTGCGGCACTGACCCCGGGCAAGAAAGGGAGGCTTCCACCCACTCATCTCTGTACTGCCCCTAAAAAGGCATCGAGTACTTCCAGACAACGCTTGACTTAGACAATAATTATTTACCTCATTAATACACTTTATGGGAAATTTAGATGACATCTTCCACTAGTAACTGTATTGTATCACTTCTTACATGTTTTGCTTTTCATAGAGCATTTGTTATCTTTCCATAGTCCCATTGTTATCACTACATAGTGGGATTTAGACTCACAAAGAATTGATATTTCTGCAGGAGTGAGGGACTGTAGGAGTGGGGTCCATCCCAGAAAGCTAATGAATTTCTGATTCCTCTTGGGAAGTTCCTCGTTGCCTTGGCAGATGATTCAGTTGAAGCTTGGGGGATGTCTCAGTATGGTCAGAGCAACAGACAATTGCCCCCAGGATCCCCTTCCACAGATTGGAGCTAACCTAGTTTTAAAGCGGGCAGCAGCAATGAAACAAGTGGGATAGAGACTAATGCCATGATAGTGAAAAAGTGAAGCACATTCAAACTAATGTGGACTAGAGCAGTTACTCACAGAGGCAGGGGCATGAGAATCCCTACTAGAAATGGCAATATATCTTTAAAATATTGGGGAATGTTGTTTTAACTCAAAGGTTTGCAAGAGAAGGGATGGGTAACTGGAATCTCTTAAGTTAATGTATACTGAGAAAAATTACAAGTGTAATTTTTGTTCCCTCCTCTCTCTTTGTCCTCCCTCCATCTCACCACTCCTAGACTGATTGCCTTCCCCCTGCCACCATTTATTTCTTTTCCTTCTTGGTTTTTACACTTAATCACAGTTGCAGAGCTCTGGAATTGCATTAAAAATAAACATAAATAAAATAAAACCCATAAGGCATCTTCATAGGACATAGGGTTGATAGGCCCTGAACTGCATTCTGATATCAAAATCATACTGACCTGAGTGACCCCTTCATGGCCCGAGCATGGAATCTAGTGAGCAAGGCCTCCCACTGATGTGAACAGGGGAAGCCATGGATTTGAAATGTAAATGTATTTCCTTTCTCAGCTTTGAATAGGAGTTAGATCATGCAAGGAGCTGCCGTAAGTTTACAACACTCAGTCACCAACAGGTGCATGCCTTGGAAATGTCTCTCTTTTGTGATGGACAGAAACCATCTTGATCAAAGCAGTGTACATTTGCATAGCCATTTGGCTCCTGCTACAGTGGAGGCAGTCAGAGACCTACTGAAGGATCAAAAAAACATGAACCTAGGATGTGAGATACACTTCAAGCAGTTTCCTGAGAAGACTGATTGTCCCTTTGTCTAGAGACCCTGTTGAAAACCTTATAAAAGGTCTCTTAAATTTAGGCACCTGGCCCTTCTTGGTCATTTGCAGCCAGAATCTCTGTCAGCCTGCTACAGCCTTAAGCAGTAGAGCAGGCCTATTTCACAGTCCAACCCCATACAGAGATTGAACATCCTTGGGAACAGACCTCAACGTTGGTATGTATTTCCGTTAGTGATGCCTGTTGACTATTCCACTGTAACACGTTATTTCTTGAGCCTTGTATGAATGTGTGCGTGCATGCATTGTGTGTTTGAACTCCTGTATCAATAAAAGAGACATTGAGTGCAGTTAAAGCCTTTGTCCTATTTCTGGATTCCTAGTTCCTGGTATACATACCGAAGGGCGGCCCTGTAGGGTCTTGTAAGCAGACCCCTCTTGCAATCTGGTATTTTGAATTCCCCTAGAGAACACTTGTGCTTACAGGGTGGAGAAGCTGGCTCAAGGGGACAGCCTGGAAGATAATGGCTGCTCTGAAACCAGTGTTTCCATTTTTTAAAACTGATGTAATTGCAGAGAAAACAGGGTCCTTGCTGTAGTGTCCTAAGAAAAAACAACAACTCTGTAGCATATAATGTGAACCCCAAGAAGTTGAATATCATATTCTAATCTTTTTCCTGCACTTTTGCAGTTCCTTTGCCCACCCTTTCCCTAAATCCCACCAGGGTTTTCTTTTTCCTAATCCTTCTGTTCTAACAATAGCCATTTTTTTCAATTTCAGGATTTATTGCTAATGGAGTCTGAAGAAAATGAAGGAAGAGACCCTTTCTTCTCAGCAACACATGTATTCAATGAAGCCTCAGATGCTGCTGCATCCAGGAAGTGCAATGATGGTACACAACTCATCACCACAAGTAACATTTCTGAACAGCAGGTGGCAGAAAAGAAGAAAGAGACTAATTTTCCTCAAGACCTACCTCTTTGCTTTGTTGTAGAAGAACAGATACAGGGCACATTCTCCAACACTTTTGAAAAAGAGACTTCTGTGGGACTGGAAAGAGGTCAGAAGGATCCAGAGAACTGGGCAGGACTTTTAGAGAGAGAAAGAGATCTCACTATACAAGAAGCCAATTTGGAGGATAGCCGAGATCCCTCCTTGAATTGCCATCAGGAAGAACTAACAGTTACATGTTCCTCAAGCACTTATCAGACTTCCCTTTCTAACACCCTCACACAAATTTCAAGTATTCCTAGTGAGGTTGTAGTAGGACAAGTGGAAACCCATGTCTTCATTGGATTTTCCCAAACCCTGGGCTCCTATGATACATTGTCTCAGATGCCACATGAGGAAGCTGGAAGTTTTCCTGTTTCAAAATGTCATCAAAATGCTGAGCCTTTCAAAGCCAGATCAGATGAAGATCACTCATCAGAGGCACAATATGAAAGAGACACGGATGTTTTAAAAGGTATGGAAGTCATGTGGGGCATGAATGAGATGCCTTCCAAAACAGAAGGAAGTGGCCAGATAGAGCCCAGCCCTTCCAGGAAGGGTGAGGACGAAAAAACAAGAGAAGTGGTGATACAAAAAGAAAACGTGAATTCTTGTCTTCCTTATCAGCTAAACTCTGAAGACAGGAGAATAAATGTAGAACTGATACAAGCAAAACCTGGTGGATTTTTGTCTCTGGTATCTTCTGATAATTCAGACATAAATAAGAAAGAAATGAGGCAAAATTCTATTTACACTACCCTTCATGTCCAAGCAGATGAAGAGGATGGTGCAGAAGACATCCAGACCCATTCACTAAAGGAGAACACCCAAACAAAGCATGTTAAAAGCAATGAATGGCAGGGGGAGGAGGAGGAGGAGGAGGAGGATCTAGACAGGAAAAAAATAAAGCACAAAATAAAAATAAAGGACAAGCCAGAACTGAAGCACAGTGATGCTCAGGAAGAGCAAGAGTTGGGCAGGCAGATAAGAAAAACATCTAGGAAAGGAAGGCAGAGAGATGAGATGGCCATGTTGGGTCCAGACACAGTATATAATCTAAGAAACAATTTTTCCTTTCCTAATTTAAACCAGAGCAATTCTTTGACTGATGCTGAAGGGTTTGCTTTCTCCTTCAATGTCTTCTCACCAAGTCACTGTTCAGAGTCCTGTGTCCAAAACAAAGTATTTGATACAAAACTAGCTGTGAATGCAAGCCCAAGTAACCAACCTCAAATATGTAATGAATTCAGAGAATTAGAATCCTCTAGCTTATATGAACAACCCACTGACGGAAACAGAAACTTTTCTCTTAAAAAAGAAGCCAAAGAAAATTTGAGAGATGAAAGGAGTATTTGCAATATTGAAGGTGAAGGAATGGCAATATCATGTAGAGATTTATTTGTAATGCCTAATTCCCAAGACCTATATAATTTTAAACCTAGAGATTGCACTGGTGATGTTGAATTCCATATTTCTACCTCACTACTGGGGATCAAAACAGTGGCAAGTCCACTGCAGAACGGTGCTGGCAAGGAAGCCAGCGATGCTACTGTAGATAATGTACTGTGTGAAATATCCAACTCCATAGAAGAACCAGCAAGCAAGAAGCTACCTGTCTCCTGGCAAGCTGGCCTAATGGTTTGGGAAGATGCCTCAACAGTAGACAGTGATACAGTTGTCCAGGCTAAAAGCAAAAATGGCACCTGTAATAAGAATTTACATAAATATACTCAAGGTTCTGCCTCTAAAATTTGCCAAAGTGTATCCCCGGGAGAAAGTTTGTCCAATGCAACCAAAGAGAATGCAGAATTCACCATTGTTACATCTTCGACTACGTGGGATCCATTGTCAAAAAAGGAAGAAGACAGTACCATAAAATATTTGGAGGAATTCCACCAGCATATAGAAACCCCAGTGAAGAGGTCTGAGTTTCTGGGAAAGGAAGCAGCAGCAGATACATTTTGCATAAAGGAAGAAGTCTCAATAAATGAGTCACGATTTTTGTCAATTCCTGAAGAAGACAAAACAGAAGTTGACCATAACACTGACATTCCTGCTTTCCCCATCACTGATTTTAGAATAAGCATTGATGTAACACAACTAAAAGAGTCTTTGGCACTTGTGCCTGTTTCTGATCAATGTCTGTTAAAGGAACCTTCCACCAGCCACTTCTGTCATCTCTCGTCATCTCCACCAAGCTGCAGCCAACCCATTCAGTTGTTAAGTCCTCCAGACAATATAAATGCCCTTGCCCAGCCAAAAGTCCATGCTCTTCAGGCCAGCTGTCTCAGTCACTTCATAGAACAATTGCCCCCTTGTAGTCAAAGCTGCCCATTTTTAGGTGTAGAGTCCACTGCCATAAAGGAAGAGAACCTCAGATCTGCCACTGATGTGTTTAATCAGTCTCCAGACACTCCATGTGAGTTGAATCAATATAGCCAGCCTCCAGATTCAGTGCCCAATTCTGAACAGTCTGACAA
Source organism: Urosaurus nigricauda (assembly GCA_034509955.1). NCBI lineage: Eukaryota > Metazoa > Chordata > Lepidosauria > Squamata > Phrynosomatidae > Urosaurus > Urosaurus nigricauda. The sequence continues at coordinate 106,186,794 of JAOEGL010000005.1, read as the reverse complement.
CAACCAACCCACATGTATGTCAATCATTTTGCAAAAACCCACAGCTTATTGTGCATTTCCTGAGCATATGGGCAATCAGTTCATCCAACAAGATGATTTCATCCAAGTCACAGAATGTACAGCTCTTGGGCATAATGATAATCACCTCACAGAATACCCAGTCTTTGCTACTAACAGAGGCTCTTACGAACCACCTCCACCTTTCAGCCTGAACAAGCTTCCAACCACTGGTGGCAATCAGTTTGCTCACCAACGAACTGAAGTACTAGATTCGAATGTACCTAGCAATTATACAGAAGGCAGTGGCTGGATACATACTGGTGTCCCAACTGCCAGATTTGTCTCTCAGACCACACATTCTGTTTTTCCGTCAGAAAACATTGCCCAGATTCAATACATGAGTATAGTGGAAGAGAGTTCGATTGTGCAGTTGCCTAAGTTGGAGGGAGAAAATGCTCCACTAGTTCAAAAGGACTGTAATACAACCAAAGCAGGCAGTGACTTAGGCATGAAACTCTTGGACACAGACTTAGATATGGAAATTTTAGGAAAGTATACATCATTAGTAGACAGCATTGCAGAAGCAATGCCCCAGGTCATGGATATTCATGATGCAAAATCTTCTTTAGAATGCACATCCCATTCCGCATTGAACAGTCAGAAAAAATATGAAGCTACAGAGTTCAAAAATTCAAGACAGCCTCCTCCAGTTCTAGCTTTCACCAACCCAATACATTTCCTCCAGCTTGGCCCCCCTTCACCACCAACCAGACCTCCAAATAGTTCACAGGCTGACTGTCTAGGGCAACAATGGCAGCAAGAACAGACAGAATATGCTAAAATAGCAACATCTGCAGTAACAAGGCAACTGGAAGAAGACACTAGGAGATTTAGGAAGAGCTTACCCATCTGTGCAGTGGTTCAGAAGACAGACAGGGTAGCTCAACATCCTCCCCTTGAGAAATCTTCTAGTTGTCCAGATAAAAATGTCATTGCATTGGAGTCAAAAGAATCAGACCCCAATTCAAAGAAACAGGAGGTATTAATCAAACACCGAGCAAAAAGCAAAGATTGGCATCGGCATGGTGTGAGAAAGATTTCAGTACCAACAGACAATGAATTAGGTGAGTTATTTTTTAATCCCCATTTTCAACGAAAGTTACAGTTTTGTCTAAGCCCTATCTTCCTGCAAAAATCTGTCCACTAGAGTGCTTTAATTCAACAATAAAGTTCTAAACAGTGGAATCACTAGTGGATGCAGAGGTTTTAGACCACACCGGGTGACACCACAGATGGAGTGGTATGCCCAAAGACTGGATGGTTACTGAGTGAGTGAGAAAGGGTGCTCCACAATGCTGCCTCCCCCTCAGTATTTGGCTGCTGGGGGGAGGGGTGCTTACAGGGTCCAGCATGGCTACCGCTGTGCCAGAACCTGAAGACCTTTCCAGTGCAGGAGTAGTTTGGAGTCCACAGCATTGCAGCAAGCCCTCCTGAGCAGCTGTCTGGGTGGCCAAGCAAGGCAAGACAGTACCCCCTCCCCCGGCCAGCTGACATCAACCTGAGGAACACCATTGGTTCTAAGTTTACAAATCCGATGATATTCTCTTCAAGACATGAACTTTTATATCTATATCACTTTGAAAACAAGTCACAACATTTAGAACATAAAAAGAACTCTACCAAGGGTCTGTCTAAACTATTATCCTGTTTCTATCCAGACATCCACAAGGAGAGCTTAGATGGCTTCAGAAGGTAGTTAATCAAATTCAAGTTTAAAGATAAGTTTTTCAGTGGCTATTTGCCATAAGAACTAAATTGTATCTCTGTATCAGATTCATTATACCACAAAGAATCAGATACTTCCAATGGACATAGAAGAGCTGTTGCCTACTTGTTTTGTTGAGCTGCCTAGAAGACTCTGTCCAGCCATCACCAGAAATAGAAAATAAAGCCTTGCATTTGAGGGTGCTGTTGAAATGAAGTCTTGATCTATAACCCACACCTGATTTGGGTTGTCTTACTGCTGAGAAGTATGCTTCAGAATACATAGAAATTGGCTAAATATACACATACACACAGATACAATAGGTCTTCCTGCAGCATACAAACTGTCACTTTCTGCACTGTCCAGTAAACATTATGGTCAGCATTTGGAACTGAGCCCCAATCTCTCTCTCTCCCCCCCCCTCTCTCTTTCACACACATACATACAATCCTGGGTTGTGGCATATTCTAGCATGATCAATAAATACTATTCAAACATGCTATGCCGTTCTCTGTGGCTCTTACTGATTGTGCTATAAACACCCAATTTGAATGAGACCTAAGCTATATCTCCCATGACTGATTTGATGTTGCTGAGAATCAGTTTCTCATTGCCTATATGGGCTGAGAAGCATATCTGGTTAGGGTTTGGAACTATGAAAGCTACCTAAATCACATAGGTAGGGATTTTAGAAGCTAACTTAATATCCTGGGGACACCCCTAGGTTCTCATGTCACTAAGGAAGTATTAAAAATTGGACAAAAATCCAGCTGGAAAGACTACTGTATTGGTAAAATATCTTTCTTCCCATTAAGCTAGGTAATTTTATTTCCTTCCCTTCTTATGAGTAAATGGCTTTCATTACTCAGTCTTGGTTGGGGAGAAAGTAAACCTCTGTATTTGTTGTAATAAAAGTGAGACTGACCACCACTGAAAGGGAACCCATGGGTCACACTATGTTTTTTCTGTATTCTGTACTATCCCAGCTGTCCCTTCTCAGTCCCATACTACTTTTTTATTTAGTATTTCTCTCCCCTTCTGTGATTTTCCCTTTTCTGATGAGCTACCTTTCCATTCTCTTGACCTAGAAGTACTAATTGAATGAATTTAAGCATTCATTTGGCTTGCAGAACATATCTTGTCTTCTTTCTTTTGAAGAAGTGATAGCATCTCCTGTCCTTTCGAAGGAGGGTGCCAGGGTGCAGAAAGACAAAACTGACCATTTAGACCATGCTAAATGTGGGTGAGTCTCTTACCATAAACTTCTCTGTAGCTATTTTAATGTTTCTTTGGAGCAGTGCAGTTCCTGTTCTCTCTAGTGCATTCTGGATTTTCTCTTTGAAATACAGATCAGCATACCTTCTGAGTACATAAACTGTTATTTTGAGTGCCTAAACTATTCTTTCAGAAATGAAAACCAGAGAAGAGCAAGTAGAATGTTGTATTTCGGTCCTGGTAATCTAGGTTCAAATGCGTGTCATGTATAAAGATCATTGGGCCTGCATCTGTACTGCAGACATTATCCAGTTTGAAACCACCATAATTACTGTGGCTCTCTACTATGGAATTCTGAAATTTGTAGTTATGTGAGACATTTAGCCTTTTCTGTCACTCCAGTGCCATGGCAAACTACAGATCCCGGGATTCCATAGCACTGAGCCATGACAATTAAAGTGGTGTCACAACGGATTATTTTTGCAGTGTAGATGCAGCCTGGGTGACCTTGTGCAAATCACCATATTTTATTTTATTTTGTATATACCTACCTTTTGTTTTGCTTCAATGTACGGTCGCTTGAGGTATTTTAAGAAACTATAAGCCAAACGCTATCAGGGATTAATAATAATGTTATTGCTCAGAACACTCAAAATAGTGAGTGCCCTTGTCTTCCTACAGAGTGGCCCAGAGGTAAAGGAAAAGTATGGGAGACACTCAAGTAAGAGAACCAAGTTCAAAGGTTTCATCATGCAATTTGGTGGCAGCACTGGCATAAAAAGACCCATTGTTTTGCTATCAGAGAAAAATTGTTGGTTGAGTGAGAGTTACCATCACAGCAATCTTCCATAGTAACCTAAAAAACAAAGGCCTGCCTAAATAAAAATGTATTTGTCAATGGAAGTAGACAGGGGACCAACCAAGTATCCAATGGGAGAGAATTCCACAAGTTGAAAGCAGCCACTGAGGCTGCATCCACACTGCAGAAACACTGCATTTTAACTGCCATGGTTTGACATCACTTTCATTGTCATGGATCAGTGCTATTGAATTCTGGGAATTGTAGATTTGTGAAACATTTAACCACCTCTGTCAGAGAGCTCTGGTGGCACAATAAACTACAAATCTCAGGATTCCATAGGATGGAGCAATGGTGTCAAACTGGATTATTTCTGCAGTGGTAGCAGAACACAGAGCAAGCCATATCAATTCAGGCTGGGTAAAGGCTTTTATCCATGTTTCATTCTGTCCCTTTTTACATGCCAGACTATTGATGCTCGGCCCCTTACAAGGTGTGTAAACTAAACTTTGGTGAAGCTGGGAAGGCTTCATACTTGTAGTAATAGTAGTAGTAGTAATAATATTTATTTGTATCCCACTTATCCAAAAAGATCAAAGCGGCTAACAATAAAACAGCCATAAAATACAATAAACATACAATAACTGTCTCGTTATCCATTGTATCACAAACCCTCCCAACCTTCCCACCCACAATAAAATACAATTAAATTATTAACCATTGCTAAAACAGTTAGTAAAAGCAGGGCAGAGGCAGCAGGCGTAATTAGTCAAATTGACAGGGGGTTGTTGGAGTATTAAGCTGGGAAGGCCTGGCAGAAGAGATACATCTTGTTTGCCTTTTTAAAGCTTTCAAGACTGGTAATATCTTGTATCTCCTCTGGCGAGCTATTCCATAACTTGGGAGCGGCCAAAGAAAAGGATCTCTGAGTAATTGCTGTTCTCTGACATTGTAGTTAGTAAGGGGCTTTGAATGTTACAGAACAAAGAACATAATCTGGTTTTGGTCCAGGAATGTGTAGAATTCTGTCAATAACATCCCTCCAGAAAACAAGAAATTACTTATACTAATACTGCCCTACGCATGCTGTTACACCAAGCCTCCTCCATCCAGCCACCATGGTTAATACAGGCTCCAAGTGGCTGCTTAGAGCCAGCAATCCTCAGTCTCATGATGGTGCTGCCATTGCAAGACTTAAAGTTGGATCTGATGCAAATCACACACCAGATCTCAGGGGAATAAGAGACTCAATATGTTTACCAGAAAGAGTTCTGTTCATCTCAGAATAAAGCCCAGTGACAGCTTCATAATATCAGGAGATACCCTGTTGGGGCTTTTTCTGCCTGTGCAAAGCATCTAAAATAAACCATCAGGTTTTCACTACTGGATTAATATCTCCCACATGCTGTTTGGAGGAAAATGTGTCAAAAGAGGATCCTTTTACCCCAAGGATCGTTTGCAAAAGTAGAGTTTCCCTTCCAACAGATTTTTAAAGAGTACAGCTTCTTTAATCCCCTACACTTTGTTGCATTCCATTGCAGCGGGATGATTCAGCATGGCAAAGTTCCATAATCCATGGCTAGGCTGAGGAAAATATGCACAGCTAATTTCCTAATGTCTGAGGAAGAATCTTAGCTTACATCTTGAGTTGATAGGATGTGTACAATTAAGGCACACAACACCCATAAGGATGAAGCCAACTTGTGGAAGTTTTTGGATGAACCCAAACAGCATGGGCATGAACAGGAAATGACTGATATCCATGTTAATACCATACTGTTAAAAGGATGTGTGGGAAGTTTATGAGAAGTTGTCCCATAGATTTAACTGAAATACCAGTATTTTGTACTGTTTGAATAAATAGCAGGTGCCAGTTTTGTTAGGGCAAGAATTTGTCTACTATTAAGTTCTGAATTCCTGCTAGTCATTCTCTGAAGCAAGAATAGACATTACAAGTTTCTGGACCTGACTGGAGTATATAATTCTATACTCAGGACATACTGTTTCCTGGGAGGAGGAGGGGTGTTCTGCTATTTTCATACTACTCATTTCTTCATGTTTTCTTTTCCCTGAAAGAGAGAAGAAACCAGGAGGAACAACTGAAAACATCAAACGGCGACACTCAAAACTGATCAATTCATGTGAATATCTCCTGCCTAAATATTTTTGTGGTATTCTTTTCTAAATGCTGTGTTAGATTACTCATGTTTTCAAATAAACATGCTTCGGTGGGCCAATTCTATTTTGAATTAAATTCCACAATGGGGCCCTGATATGGGTCATGATTCTAGGCTATATCAAGGCCCTGTGCTAGCTTCCTGTTGAAAGATCATTCTGGCATCCTCTTTGCCCCTAGGACAGTGAGGACTGGAATACAGGAGCTACTCTGTGACAATAGTACATATGAAAGGAAATTTAATATATGTCTACAGAGAAGATTGTTCTCCTTTTTGGCACACACTGTGTGTTGACAGCCTTTTACTAGGTAATATACAAGTACCACCAAGTAATGTGTAACTTAATTGCTTGTGGACCAAATGACATGTTGTGATGGTGTGTTTATTTTCATGTGTCTGACCAATTATGTTTGTTTATTCATCTGTCTGACCCATTTGTTTATAAAGGAGAGCCCTTCATGGTGATACTTCATAGATACACTGAAAGATTTGAGTGAGTGAAGATTGCTGTACCCTATTTTGCCTCTTACCTGGTGCTGCATTGTGATCATATTCCCTCTTAGCTGACTAACATTATTATCAGAGGTGAGCAGAGGGAAGTCTTACAAAAAAAGACTACAGGAGATAAACATTAAAAAGTTAAACTCTTCTCACCATATGCTTCTTCTCAGGGGCATCACTAGCAGGTGTGGCAGTTCTGGGCTGCCCAGGCGACACCACTGCTCCCCAAACATCTGCCTTTTTGCAGAAATGGGCTGTGGTTCACCTGCATCTCTTTAAAATGCTGATGAGATGGTGCGAGTGGAGCAAGACTCACTGGAAAGAATTATAGAATCATAGAGCTGGAAGAGACCACAAGGGCCATCCAATCCAAGCCCCTGCCATGCAGGAACTCTTGATCAAAGCATCCCTGACAGATGACCATCCAGCCTCTGCTTAAAGACCTCCAAGGAAGGAGACTCCACTACACTCCGAGGGAGTGTGTTCCACTGTCAAGCAGCCCTTACTGTTGTCAGGAAGTTCCTCCTAATGTCTAGGTAGAATCTCTTTTCCTGCAGTTTACATCCATTGCTCGGCGTTCTAGTCTCTGGAGCAGCAGAAAACAAGCTTGCTCCCTCCTCAATATGACATCCCTTCAAATATTTAAACAGGGCTATCATATCACCTTTTAACCTTCTCTTATCCAGGCTAAACATCCCCAGCTCCCTTAGGCATTCCTCATATGGCACAGTTTCCAGACCCTTCATCATCTTAGTTGCCCTCCTTTGGACCTGCTCCAGTTTCTCCACATCCTTTTTGAATTGTGGTGCCCAGAATTGGACACAGTATTCCAGGTGGGGCCTGACCAAAGCAGAATAGAGTGGCACTATTACTTCCCTTGATCTAGACGCTATACTTCTATTGATGTATAGAAGTAAAAGCCCCAGTTTTTTAATTATTTTTTTAAAAAAATTAAATGCTTAAAAAGGTGAAATACACATATTTTTATATTTAAATTTTTTTCAACAACAACAACATCACACATAAATTTAAAATGACAAATATACACGTATTCTCCATAGCATATCTTCTCAGATAGAAGTCAGGGTTTCCACCCTCTGCATTCCAGTCATCATCCTCTCCATTTTAGATCCCTGAAGTCCCCTGTTATAATAATAATAATAATAATTATTATTATTATTATTATTATTATTACAGGGGACTTCAGGGATCTGAATGGAGAGGATGATGACTGGAATGCAGAGGGTGGAAATAATAATAATAATAATAATAATAATAATAATTTATTATTATTATTATTATTATTATTATTTCTAACCATTTGTTAACCATGGGACACAAATAGTAACAGGTTAGAGAGGACATTTGGGAGTGATCATGTCAATAGTCAATACTCAGTGTTACAGCTGCCACTTTCACTGACAGCTGATTTGTTATTAATACAGAAATAGCAAAAGTAATAGCAAGTACATTTCAAATTAGCCGCACTGAGTCCCACTCCTGGGAAAAGAGTGGGATGCAAATAAATATGATAAATACATAAATAAATATACCTCTTATCAATGCACTTAAGCACTCCCTAAGCAGTTTACAATGTGTAAGCTAACTGCCCCCAATAAGATGGGTACTACCAATGCTAGTTATTAATATATACTCAGTCTTATAAAGTTATTTTATGATATACAAATGGGGTTCCAACATAGAACATCAACCACAGAACAATACAACAGAACACAGGACACAACATGAACTATCAACCATCCACTCTCAGTGCTTCCAACCACCATATGACACCACAGAGACACCGAATGAGCACCAAACATTGACACCACCCTTCAGCAATACCCAAGGCCATTGCCTTGGGCTTCTGTCGCTTGTTATAGCATGCTGGTCCCACCTCTGCAGGCAGCTGTACTTACTCTGAATAGGCAAGGTGGCTTGTCCCTCAGGCAAAGCTGCTATAGTTCTTCTCCTTGCCACCACCAACATCACATCTTACCAAATTTTCACTCTAGCCACATGAAACAATGCGCATGTAAATACATTTAGGATGTGCATATGTTATTGTAACTTAAAGGTATAATTTTAATTTTGCTGGTTCTTTATTATACTATTGCAATTGCATTCAGTCATATATGGGAATTACAATTTATGGGTAACATTACTACAAAAAACATTTGTTAGGATTCTGTATGGTGAGATATGGGAGGAGTTAAATGTGGGGGAGGGGTTGACACCATGAGTTAGTGCACTGAATGATACCAAGCCTGGTTGGGAGCCCTGGTGGCACAGTGATTAAATGCCAGTACCGCAGCCACAATGTTGTGAGGTCAATCCCAGAGGGCTCCAGGTTGATTCAGCATTACCACCTTTCATAGGTCGGTAAAATGAATACCCAGCTTGTAGGGGGCAATTGGCTTACAAATTGTAAACTGCTGTATTGCTGAGTTCACTAGTGGCCCTACTTTTTAGCAAAAATTTTAATTGTCATCTACAATTGAAGGGTTTATTGAGGCCTGGAAATTTCAGTGCCCAGCCTAGAATTGTTAGTATCTATCTATCTGTATATTTAAAAAGATAAGTGTGATGTCATAATTTACATTACAGAGAAAACAGTGCAGGGCAGATTTCTTCCCAGTTGCTCAGAAAAGAAGCAAAGCTGCTTCCATGACTAAGTTTTCAGGCAAAAATTGAGAAAGGATTTGCATGACTTACAAAGGGGTTAGTATTTTTTTTTCAAAAAAGTGTTATTAATATTTAATTTATTTTAAGTGATTTTATGAATTCAGAAATAATTTTAATTTAAACAAATCAGTGTATTGCAAACTTAGGGCTTTTGATACCTCACATTGACATATTAAGGCATCTTCCTCTCAATGTATCCTCATGAATGACCAACAGAAATGTTCTGGCTGTAGATCTGGTGCACTGATTCAGTACATATAAGATTTTATGCCTTTTGTCCACAGCAAAGGTGCTCTACCAGGAATACAGTGATGTTGCACTAAACAAAGCCATTCAAAGTCAAAAGAGAGCAGATACCTTGACTGAAGATGTAGAATTAGGATATTCAGGCTCTCCAAGGTTGCAAAGAAAAGTGCTGCCTCCGCAAGAGTCCTATCTACAACGCCTGTCAGTCTCATCACATTCAAATCTCTGGCAGGACATCCCTAAAGTCCGAGAGAGTACAATGCTGCTGAGCATGACCCGTGAGGAACAGAAGCTACAAGAGGTAGGCAGAAAACTTGAGGAAGGGGAAATCATCAAAGGTTGAGAGGAGAAGAGGTGGAAGGAGGAAATGAAGGTGGAAAGGGAAAAGGGGATCAAAAGAAAGAGAAGGTGGAGGAAAGATAGAATCATAGAATCATAGAGTTGGAAGAGACCACACGGGCCATTCAGTCCAACCCCCTGCCATGCAGGAAATCCCAATCAAATCATCCCCGACAGATGGCTGTCCCCCCTCTTCTTAAAGACCTCCAAGGAAGGAGACTCCACCACACGCTCAGGGAGTGTGTTCCACTGTCAAACAGCCCTTACTGTCAGGAAGTTCCTCCTAATATCTAGATGGAGTCTCTTTTCCTGGAGCTTACTTCCATTGTTCCAGGTCCTGGTCTCTGGAGCAGCAGAAAAGAAGCTTGCTCCATCCTCAGTATGACATCCATTCAAATATTTAAACAGGGCTATCATTTCAAACCTTAACTTTCTCTTCTCTAGGCTAAACATCCCCAGCTCCCTAAGGCATACCTTACAAGGCATGGTTTCCAGACCCTTCACCATTTTAGTCACCTTCCTTTAGACACGCTCCAGGTTCTCCACATCCTTTTTGAAATGTGGTTCCCAGGACTGGGCACAGTTTTCCAGGTGGGGCCTCACCAAAGCAGAATAGAGTGACACCATTACTTCCCTTGATCTAGACACTATACTTCTATTGATGCAACCTAAAATCACTGGAAAGAATCATAGAATCATAGAGCTGGAAGAGACCACAAGGGCCATCCAGTCCAACCCCCTGCCATGCAGGAACTCCAAATCAAAGCATCCCTGAGAGATGGCCATCCAGCCTCTACTTAAAGACCTCTAAGGAAGAAGACTCCATTACCTCCGAGGGAGTGTGTTCCACTGTCAAACAGCCCTTACTGTCAGGAAGTTCCTCCTAATGTTGAGGTGGAATCATTTTTCCTGCAATTTGCATCCATTGTTCCGGGTCCTAGTCTCTGGAGCAGCAGAAAACAAGCTTGCTCCCACCTCAATATGACATTACTTCAGATATTTAAACAGGGCTATCATATCACCTGTTAACCTTCTCTTCTCCAGGCTAAACATCCCCAGTTCCCTAATAGGGCATGGTTTCCAGACCCTTTCACCATCTTAGTTGCCCTCCTTTGGACACGATCCAGTTTCTCCACATCTTTTTTGAATTGTGGTGCCCAGAACTGGACACAGTATCCCAGGTGGGACCTGATCAAAGCAGAATAGAGTGGCACTATTACTCATACTTCTATTGATGCAGCCTAAAATAGCATTGGTCTTTTTAGCTGCCGCATCACACTGTTGACTCATGTTCAACTTATAGTCTACTTGGACTTGAAAATCCTTTTCACACATACTTTCATTCAGCCAGTTGTCCCCCATCCTATATCTGTGCATTTCATTTTTACTCCCTAGGTGCAGAACCTTACATTTTTCCGCATTGAATTTCATTTTGTTAGCTTTGGTCCGGTTTCTAGTCTATTCATGTCATTCTGAATTTCAATCCTGTCTTCTGGAGTATTGGCTACTCCTCCTAATTTGGTGTCATCTGCAAATTTGATAAGTATGCCCCCAATACTGTTATCCAAGTCATTAATAAAGATATTGAATAGCACTGGGCCCAGGACAGAACCCTGTGGGACATTTTTCCGCACTAAGTGCAGTACCTTAAACTTTTCTGCATTGAATTTCATTTTGTTAGTCTTGGCTCAGCTTTCTAGTCTATTTAAGTCATTTTGAATTTTGATCCTGTCTTCTGGAGTACTACTGCTCCTAATTTGGTGTCATCTGCAAATTTGATAAGTATGCCCCCAATTCTGTCATCCAAGTCATTAATAAAGATGTTGAATAGTACTGGGCCAAGGGCAGAGCCCTGTGAGACCCACTGGTCACTTCTTTCCAGGTTGAAAAGGAGCCATTGTTGAGCACCCTTTGGGTTCGGCCAGTCAATCAATTGCAAATCCATGTAACAGTTAACTTTTCTAGCCCACATTTTACAAGCTTGTTTGCAAGAATGTCGTGGGGAACCTTGTCAAAGGCCTTACTGAAATCAAGATATAGTATGTCCACAGCATTCCTTTCATCTACCAAGCTAGTAATTTTATAAAAAAGATCAGGTTTGTCTGGCATGACTTGTTTCTCTGAAATCCATGTTGACTTTTTGTGATTATGGCACTGGCTTCTAAATGTTCACAGATTCTCTGCTTAATGATCTGCTCCAGAATCTTTCCTGGTATTGATGTCAGACTAACTGGACGATCGTTGTTGGGATCCTCTTCTTTTCCCTTTTTGAAGATGGGGACAACATTTGCCCTTCTCCAGTCTGCTGGGACTTCTCCTGTTCCCAGAATATCCTGAATATCCCCTATTGTGTCCTTTGCTCCATTATCCTCAGGTTGAGCACCCATTGCCTTTTCTTGGAACACTGATGCACAGGAGGTGTTGAGTAATTCTGCCTTTTCTCTGTCTCTGTTAGCATTTTGTCATCTCCATGCAGTGGCCCTACCATTTCCTTATTCTTCCTTTTGCTGCGGACATATCCCCCAAAAGCCCTTTTTGTTATTCTTAACCTCTCTAGCAAGCCTGAGTTCCTTCTGAGCTTTAGCTTTTCTGAATTTACCCCTACACATGCTTGCTACCTGTTTGAACTCCTCATTGATGAATTTCCCATTTTTCCATTTCTTATACACGTTCTGTTTAAAACTTAGCTCAGTTCACAGTTCATTAGTCATCTATCCTGGTTTCTTGAGCCATCTCCCATTTTTCTTCCTCATTGGAACTGCTTGAAATTGTGCCTTCAATTTCTCCCTTTTCAGAAACTCCCATCCATCTTGAACTCGCTTCTCTTTTAGTATTCCTGACCACAGGATCACTCCCAGTACTTTTCTGAGTTTACTGAGTCAGCTTTCCTAAAGTCTAGAATGTGTGTCTGACTATGTTTGGCTTGTCTTTTCCACTGTATAACAAACCCCAGGAGAACATGGTCACTCCCACCTTAAGGATCCCACCACTTGCACCCCATTAACCAAGTCATCCCTGTTGGTTAGGATCAGATCTAAAATAGCTGATCTCCTTGTTGCCTCTTCCACTTTTTGGACAATGAAATTGTCGTTGAGGCATTTGCTAGACCTTGAGGATTTGGCACAGTTTGACTTCCAAGCAAATATTTGGATAGTTGAAGTCCTCCATCACTACTACATCTCTCTTTTCTGAGTGTATGGTCATCTGCAGGTGACCAGCTGTTTGCAGAACCAACGAAGATCCATCACATATCAGTTAGAAATAATAAGCTAAATCTTTGACTGACAAACTGTCAGATCCAGTATAATGTGTTAAACTTCAAAAGCAATGCAATCAGCTTCCAATAATTTTGTTACAAAGAGTCACAATGAGGCTTTTTTTTCAGAGCTCAGTTTGGTTTATTCCCAAGAAAGTACAGAAGAAAATAGGTGAATGGGTGACAAAATGTGGTAATATTAAGCTAGAAAAACAAGTGAGAGAATTAAAGAATATTATATTTAAGATAAAATAAAGGGACAAAATGCTTCCAGACAAAAGGCTCCTACCCATAGATGTTAATGACTGAGAGGATGACAAAAGAAGAGATATGTATCCAGGATGAAGAATAGGAAAGCAAACAAGAGACTGAATAGCTAATCCACAAATTAGTAAATATGAACTGAGACTCATGAGTCTCTGAGGATTTTTATTTTTCTCTGTCCCAAATAAATAATCATATATGAGAATGTCTGGTGCATGAAAGCTTTATTTTCCCACTTCTTACTGGCAGGCCAAGTTTGAACTGATTGCCTCTGAAGCCTCATATCTGCGGAGCTTAAATATAGCAGTGGATCACTTTCAACACTCACAGGAACTCCAGGCTGTGTTGACTAATCAAGATAGGCAGTGGCTCTTTTCCCGCCTTCAGGATGTGCGTGATGTTAGTGCCAAGTGAGTTCTGCTCTTCCCCACCCCCTAAAACCAGCAGCTTCTGTCAAGAATGGGCATTAAAAACTGGATATCCAAGCCTATGCAAATAATAGATATTTGTCTGTACCCCATAACTATCTAATATTGTATAGTAGTACTATATAGGTTTCAAATGACATCCTGTTGTCATGTTTGAAAAATTATGCCTGCTAATTTTGAGTAAAATTCAGATTCCAATCTCCATGCTTATAAGTATTAGAAAAAAAGCAGATACTTTTGGTACATTAAAAAAATCAGCATTTTTAAAATTTGTTTTTTAATTGTTTATTTGACACTTAGACTAGAGTAGGAATGTCACCAATATTCTTAATTTTTTTCTTCACACACCAAAATATGTCATCATGAGATCTCCATGACAGTTTTTCTGTGAGTGAGAACAAAAAGATTTTCCTTTCCCTTTCTTTTTTCCTTTTTGTTATACACTAGTTTTTTTTAAAAAAAAAACAAAAAACGATTGTTGTAGAAAACATTGTGTTTTGTTCAAAACATGATGCTTTTTGTGAATGTGTATGGAAGAAAACCTTGAAATCCCAAAATCCAAAAAACAAAAACCCATTTTTTTTAGTAGGGAGAAGACATTTTGATATTTTTATTAGTGTGCATGAGAATGAATTACATGAAAATTCATATTCCTAGCAAGAATATCTATTGGCAGAAATGTAAAATAAAAATACCTGAAATAATCTTCTCTCTCTCTCTCTCTCTCTTTCTTCCCTTTTTCTCTTCTGCACACTCAAATTATGAAAGCAAGGTACCAAAATGTTAGGAACATGTTGATTTAGATGCAGTATGGAACTCAGAGGCATCAAAATGTGTGTGTTGGGGTGGGGGTGGGCACCCTAAGGGGAGGGTGATACCACTGCTCCCTAAATGTCTGCCTTTTGGCAGAAACAGACTGTGGTGTTCACTTGCTTCCCTTTAAAATGCTGACAAGATGGTATGAATGGGACAATCCTTAGGGGAAGGGGGAAAAGAGGCCTAGGTTTAAAAAAAAATTAAGGTACATTTAAAAAAATTTAAATGTTAAAAAAATATTTTTTTAAAAAAATTAAAAACATCACATCTTTCAAGATTTTCAGTTTAAACATGAAACTATGTACAGGTAAATACATTTAAGCTGTGTGTAGGATATTGTAATTTAAAGGAACAGTTTTAATTTTGCTAGTTGTTTACGTCACAACTATAATCATTACATTCAGTGATATATGAGCATTATGATTTATAAGTAATATAGGTACAAAAAACATTAACTGACCTTGTTTGCTGAGGAAGGGGCTTTTAACCAGATGGGTGTTATTTTCTTTAGGTGGTGTAAACAAAAACAAACAGCTTCATTTATATACAGCTTCATACTGCCTATGCAGTGTCTAAGCAGTTTACAACTGTAAGCTACTTGCCCCCAACAATCTGTGTACTCATTTTAGCGACCTCAGAAGGATGCAAGCCTGAGTTGAGCTTGAACCCTTTTGCTGGTCTTGAACTCGCAACCTTATGGTTTTGAGTGAGTGGCTGCAGCACAGGCATTTAACCACTGCGCCACCAGGATATAATAATCCTTAAAAATGTATAAATTAAATAACATTTCTATTAAACATGGTATGCTTTTGTTTCATGATCACCTGGGAATTCCTGCAGTTTCCTATTTGACCTGGAAGAGAAACTTGAGGAAAACATGTTCAGCTTCAACGTGTGTGATGTGGCACTAAGCCATGCCTCAGAATTCCGCAGGGTTTACTTGCCGTATGTGACAAACCAGACCTACCAAGAACAAACTTTTCAGAGGCTACTGTAAGTAATTTGGAGATGTTTCTGCTTTTTTGTTTTTTCCACAGCATTCTACAATAACTCTTTTAAACAAACCTGCACGAGAGAGATGTGTCATCTCTCTCAAGTGAACTGTAGCTGTATAAAAATGTGTGTGTGTGTGTGTTGCAATGTAAAAATGTTTCCAGTTTTTTGTTGTCCTTAAAGAAAAAGTATGTCTGTGTCCCAAAACAAATGGACAAAAAGGAGTAGCTTCTGGCCACTTCAAGGGTGTGATGTACAGATGATGCATGTCCCTGAAGCAGCCGGAAGCCGCTCTGAGGCTGCCTAAGGTAGCCCAAAGCCGGTGGCAAAAGGAGAGGCAAAAAATCAGTCCTGCCAGCAGTCCATTTGGGACCACAGCAGTGGCCCGCTCTGGGAACCTGCTATCTGGTTGACAGAGTCCCACAGTCTTCTTCACCCCTCAGTGATCTCTAATTAGGGCATTTTCATCACTGCTGCTTTGTAGCTTAAGTATACATGAGAAGTGGCCATGCAACCAATGTTAAAAACCTCTGCTCCACTATTCACTGAGACATTCTGTTTTATTGTTAAAACTCTCAAATATCATGAAATTCTTCCTAATATTTAATCATAATCTTTTTTCACCAGACGATAGGACCCATTGGTTCACAACCTAGCCTCTGAAACAAAAGAAAACAAGTTTGCTCCATTTTATATCTAATAGTCCCTTATATGTTTGAACATGGCTGTCATATTGTCACTTCTCAGTCTTCCTATCTGAACCTGACTCCTTCAACTATTCTTTATAGGGCTTGAATTCTCCAGCTTTTACCATCTTAGTTGCCTTCCTGTGCAAAGGAAGCTCCAGCTTGTCAATGTCTTTCTTGAACTCTGATGCCCAGAACTTCACATAGTACTCCATGTGAGATTACACCAAAATAAAATAAAGCGGTGCTATAACTTCTTTTGATCATAATACTGTACCTCTGCTGATACAGAAAACATTATGTGTGGGAGAGAGACAGTATTCTAGAACAGGGCAATGTGGTAGCTAAAAAGGTCAATGCAATTTTAGGCTGCATCAATAGAATAGAAGATCAATAGATCTTATCTTAACCAACAGGGAAGACCTAGTTGATGGGGTGCAAGTGGTTGGATCCTTAGGTGGAAGTGACCATGTTCTCCTGGAGTTTGTAATACAGTGGAAGGGAGAAGCTAGGCATAGTCAGACACGTACTCTAGACTTTAGGAGAGCTGATTTCAATAAACTTAGAGAAATACTGGGAGTGATCCCATGGTCAGGAATACTAGAAGAGAAGGGAGTTCAAGACGGATGGGAGTTTCTCAAAAGGGAAATATTGAAGGCACAATTTCAAACAGTTCCAATGAGGAAGAAAAATGGGAGATGTCTCAAGAAGCCAGGATGGATGACTAAGGAACTTTCAACTGAGCTAAGTTTTAAACGGAACATGTATAAGAAATGGAAAAATGGGGAAATCACGAAAGAGGAATTCAAACAAATAGCCAGTACGTGTAGGGATAAAGTCAGAAAAGCTAAAGTGCAGAATGAACTCAGGCTGGCTAGAGAGGTTAAGAACAATAAAAAGGGCTTTTTTGGATATGTCCGCAGCAAAAGGAAGAAGAATGAAACGGTAGGGCCACTGCGTGCAGAAGATGGCAAAATACTAACAGGGGACAGAGAAAAGGCAGAATTACTCAACACCTTCTTTGCTTCAGTCTTCTCAGAAAAGGCAAAGGGTGCTCAACCTAAGGATAATGGAGCAGAAGACAGAATAGGGGAATTTCAGCACAGAATAAGTAAAGAGGTAGTACAGGAATACCTGGTTAACCTAAATGAATATAAATCTCCAGGACCAGATGAACTACATCCTAGAGTATTAAAAGAACTGGCAAATGTAATATCGGAACCACTGGCAATAATCTTTGAGAACTCCTGGAGAACAGGAGAAGTCCCAGCAGACTGGAGGAGGGCAAACGTTGTCCCCATCTTCAAAAAGGGAAAAATAGAGGATCCCAACAATTATCGTCCAGTTAGTCTGACATCAATTCCAGGAAAGGTTCTAGAGCAGATCATTAAGCAGACAGTCTGTGAACACTTAGAGGCTAATGCCATAATCACAAAAAGTCAACATGGGTTTCAGAGAAACAAGTCATGCCAAACGAACCTGATCTCGTTTTTTGATAAAATTACCAGCTTGGTAGATGAAGGGAATGCTGTGGATATAGTATACCTTGATTTCAGTAAGGCCTTTGACAAGGTTCCCCATGACATTCTTGCAAACAAGCTTGCAAAATGTGGGATAGACAAGTTAACTGTTACATGGATTTGTAATTGGTTGACTGGCCGAACTCAAAGGGTGCTCAACAATGGTTCCTTTTCATCCTGGAAAGAAGTGACCAGTGGGGTGCCACAGGGCTCTGTCCTGGGCCCAGTGCTATTCAATGTCTTTATTAATGATTTGGATGACAGAATTGGGGGCATACTTATCAAATTTGCAGATGACACTAAACTGGGAGGAGTAGCTAATACCCCAGAGGACAGGATCAAAATTCAAAATGACCTGAATAAACTAGATAGCTGGGCCGATGCTAACAAGATGAAATTCAATGCAGAGAAATGTAAGGTTCTGCACTTAGGGCGGAAAAATGAAATGCAGAGATATAGGATGGGGGACACCTGGCTGAATGAGACCACATGTGAACGGGATCTAGGAGTCCAAGTAGACCATAAGCTGAACATGAGTCAACAGTGCGATGCGGCAGCTAAAAAAGCCAATGCAATTTTAGGCTGCATCAATAGAAGTATAGTTTCTAGATCAAGGGAAGTTATAGTGCCACTCTATTCTGCTTTGGTCAGGCCCCACCTGGAATACTGTGTCCAGTTCTGGGCACCACAATTCAAAAAGGATGTGGAGAAACTGGAGCATGTCCAAAGGAGGGCAACTAAGATGGTGAAAGGTCTGGAAAGCATGCCCTATGAGGAACAACTTAGGGAGCTGGGGATGTTTAGCCTGGAGAAGAGAAGGTTAAGAGGTGATATGATAGCCCTTTTTAAATATTTGAAGGGATGTCATATTGAGGAGGGAGCAAGCTTGTTTTCTGCTGCTGCAGAGACTAGAACGCGGAACAATGGATGCAAGCTGCAGGAAAAGAGATTCCACCTCAACATTAGGAGGAACTTCCTGACAGTAAGGGCTGTTCGACAGTGGAACACACTCCCTCGGAGTGTAGTGGAGTCCCCTTCCTTAGGGGTCTTTAAGCAGAGGCTGGATGGCCATCTGTCAGGGATGCTTTGATTTGGAGTTCCTGCATGGCAGGGGGTTGGACTGGATGGCCCTTGTGGTCTCTTCCAACTCTATGATTCTATGATTCTATGATTCTAAGTTTAGAGTCTAGATCCAGGGAAGTAATAGTGCCACTCTACTCTGCTTTGGTCAGGCCCCACCTGGAATACTGTGTCCAGTTCTGGGCACCACAATTCAGAAAGGATGTGGAGAAACTGGAGCATGTCCAAAGGAGGGCAACTAAGATGGTAAAGGGTCTGGAAGTCATGCCCTATGAGGAATGCCTTAGGGAGCTGGGGATGTTTAGCCTGGATAAGAGAAGGTTAAGAGGTGATATGATAGCCCTGTTTAAATATTTGAAAGGGTGTCATATTGAGGAGGGAGCAAGCTTGTTTTCTGCTGCTCCAGAGACTAGGACCCAGAACAATGGATGCAAACTGCAGGAAAAGAGATTCCACCTAAACATTAGGAGAAACTTCCTGACAGTAAGGGCTGTTCGACAGTGGAACACACTTCCTTGGAATGTAGTGGAGTCTCCGTCCTTGGAGGTTTTTAAGCAGAGGCTGGATGGTCATCTGTCAGGGATGCTTTGATTGAGAGTTCCTGCATGTTGGGGGGTTGGACTGGATGGCCCTTGAGGTTTCTTCCAGCTCTATGATTCTATGATTCTAGAAGACAAAAGGACTGGAGAAAATAATCAAACTGTCATAGAGGAAACAAGGCAAACAGTGGAAGGACTCAACAGTAGGAGGCAAAAAAACTTGCACAGGCAGCATGTGGGGGGGCATGGTCGTAGAAGCACAGAGCATGGGAAATAAGCAATATGAACTTGAACTCCTAGCACAACAAAGCAAATATGATAGGATTAACTGAAACCTGGTGGGATGAGTCTCATGAGTGGAATGTAGAAATAGAGTGTATAACCTTTTAAAGAGAAACAGGCCAAACAGGAAAGGAGGAGGAATAGCATTATATGTCAGATCCAGGACAGTAATCCTGGCAACCAGGTGGAGAGTGTCTGGATAAAATGTTAAAGGGGAGGGAAACAACAGGGATGTTATTGTGGGAGTCTACTACAGACCCCCAAGTCAGACTGAAGAATTGAATCATACCTTTCTAGAACAGATGACCACACACTCAGTAAGGAGAGGTGTAGTAGTGATGGGTGACTTCAACTATCCTGATATTTGCTGGAATTCAAACTCAGCCAAATCCTCAAGATGTAGCAAATTCCTCACTTGCCAGGAAGACAATTTCATTGTCCAAAAGGCGGAAGACACAACAAGGGGGTCAGCTATTTGAGATCTGATCCTAACCAACAGAGATGAGCTGGTTAATGGAGTGCACGAGGAGGGATCCTTAGATAGGAGTGCGTTCTCCTGGAGTTTGTTATACAATGGGAAGGAGAAGCCATGCATAGACAGACACACATTCTAGATTTTAGGAGAGCTGATTTTAGTATACTTAGAGAAATACTGGGGGGAGGGGGTGATCCTGTGCTCAGGAATACTAAAGGAAAGGGAATTTTAAGACAGATGGGAGCTGCTCAAAAGGGTGATACAGAAGGCACAATTTCAAGCAGTTCCAATGAGGAAGAAAAATGGGAAATGTCTCAAGAAACCAGGATGGATGACTAAGGAACTTTCAACTGAGATAAGTTTTAAACAGAACATGTATTAGAAATTGAAAAATGAGGAAATCATCAAAGAGGAATTCCAACAGGTAGCAAGCATGTGTAGGGGGTAAATTCAGAAAAGCTAAAGCTCAGAAGGAACTCAGGCTTGCTAGAGAGGTTAAGAATAACAAAAAGGGCTTTGGGGGGGATATGTCAGCAGCAAAAGGAAGAATAAGGAAATGGTAGGGCCACTGCATGGAGAAGATGACAAAATGCTAACGGAGACAGAGAAAAGGCAGAATTATTCAACTCCTTCTTTGCTTCAGTGTTCCAAGAAAAGGCAATGGGTGCTCAACCTGAGGATACTGGAGCAAAGGACACAATAGGGGATATTCTGGGAACAGGAGAAGTCCCAGCGGACTGGAGGAGGGCAAATGTTGTCCCCATCTTCAAAAAGATCCCAACAATGATTGTCCAGTTAGTTGTAAGGCCTTTGACAAAGTTGCCCATGACATTCTTGCAAACAAGCTTGTAAAATGTGGGCTAGACAAGGTAACTGTTACATAGATTTGTAATTGGTTGACTGGCTGCACCCAAAGGGTGCTCAACAATGGTTCCTTTTCATCCTGGAGAGAAGTGACTGGTACTGCACTTAGGGCGGAAAAATGAAACACAAAGATATAGGATGGGGGACACCTGGCTGAATGAAACTACGGCCTTATACAGACGGCCCCAAAGGGCCATCTGTATGGCGCAAGTAGGATTAGGGATGGTGCAACATTTAGTCCCTCCCTAACCCTAGCGCATATGGACAGCGCCATCTTGTTTGTGCACTGTCCATACACGTGTGCCATGTTGACATCATGATGTGTTCTGTCTTTAGATAAAGGGGTGCGCACCTGACGTCCTGGTGCCAAGGGCACCCTTTCCACGGCACTAAAAGGAGCTCGAAAACCGAGCTCCTTTTTGTTCCTGGTCCTTGCGGCCGTGCCAAGGACCCCAAGGGGAAAAGGGCTGTGAGGGCAGCCCCTTTTTTCCGTCAGTAATACCAGCGATAGCGGAGTGCAGCGGGCGCCCAGGGCACCTGCTGCAACCCGCTTTTAGGCCACAGAGAAGTGGCAGTTCGGCACTTCTCCACCGGGATGAAAAGAAGTTATCTCTGATTACAATCTTTCTCATTGAGGATGAGGGAAATACAAGAAAATGTCATTAGTTGGGAAGGTTCCTAAAGGAGCTGACCCTTAATACAGTGGTGGACTACTTTGATTAGATGAGTTTTGTTTATATGTTTGAGCACCTGCCATTTCATTGGTGGTGGTGATGGTGATGTTTATTTATAATACTCTTTTGAAATAATGGAGTAGGACTGTGTGAAGTTTATAGCATCTACTTTAAAATCAAACAAGTTCTAGCAAGGCATTGCTTCTGTGCCATGAAGTAGATGCCACCCTTCTTCCTCCTTGGGAGGTGTACCACACATAAATTTGTGCCTCCCTCATACTGCATGCAACACATATGTATTCCTTTTCCCATTTGCCTCATATGTTTTGCCTTGATCCTACCAGGCAATGGGCTGAAAGCACAACAGCATAGTACTGGAATGACAGGCAGGAATGTGCGCTTCCTGCTGCCATAACCAGACCCATGGACCTTCATACTTTTGCCCAGGCATGCCACAAACTTCTACTGGTATCCATGCTGTAGATTGTTCTCATATGCCACAGAAGAACACAAAACACACTTAAGGTGCATTAAGACATGTTTCATTTCTTCTCTTTGGCAGGAATGGTGTTCCTGCCTTCCAACAGGTCTTAGAAAAACTGGAAAGTGATCCTGTTTGTCAACGCCTCTCCCTTAAATCCTTTCTCATCCTTCCATTTCAGCGCATCACTCGACTGAAACTCCTTCTCCAGGTATGAATGTTGGCAATATTGGACCCATATTTCTACATATCAGACAACCTCCTTGAGTTAATATCTGATGGGTTAATAGCTGTAAAACTATTAACAGCTGTACATTTAATACAGTTAATGAAGTTAATAGCTTATATATATATATATATATACATACATACACACATATGGAACATGTTTATAAACATCACCCGCGCAGACACCCGCGCAGCGGCAGAGGACTTTGGGCGGGACGCCGGTGGGAGCGGCGTTCCTCAAAAGCCGGCCCACCGGGACCGGGGAGAGCCTGCCTGCACCTGCGCCGCGGAGCGCCAGCGGAGCAACATCACCCGCGCAGCAGCAGAGGACTTTGGGCGGGACGCCGGTGGGAGCGGCGTTCCTCTAAAGCCGGCCCACCGGGACCGGGGAGAGCCTGCCTGCACCTGCGCCGCGGAGCGCCAGCGGAGCAACATCACCCGCGCAGACACCCGCGCAGCGGCAGAGGACTTTGGGCGGGACGCCGGTGGGAGCGGCGTTCCTCTAAAGCCGGCCCACCGGGACCGGGGAGAGCCTGCCTGCAGCCTGCCTGCACCTGCCTGCGCACTTGCGCACTTCCGCATTGTTTTTGGTATCCATGGCGGGTAGTACAGGCGTCTGGGGGGAGGGATCATCAAAGGGGATTGTATATTGGATTGGCTTGTTGACCCTCCGTATTTGTTATAATTTTTATAATGTTCTAATTAGGTAGTATTTGTAGCAGTCCCGGGGAAATAACACTGGCTAAGAGAGCATATTCTTGAGGTCTGGGGATATTAAGCCAGTGATATCCCCCTATACCATCTGATATACCAATTTTGGAGCATAGGGAGATATAGACATGGAGAGCGGGTCACCAGAGATAGCAGAAGATGTTTCTCTTAAGACGAATGGAGCTCCAATCCAAGTAGTGTGGGGCAAGGGGAGATATGGCGGTAGGAGTAAGGACTGGTGTTACAGGGGAAGGCGAGATCGATGTTTAGTATCTATCTCCCCTTCCTGTCCTACTCCTAACCAAAGGGACCTGAGAGTCACTCCAACCATACCACAAACCCTGTCTCTGCTCCTGTGCAACGCCAGGTCTATCAAAAATAAATCCCACATTATACACGACCTAATCGAAGATAACAACTGTGACCTGGCGTGCATAACCGAGACCTGGCTTGGGCCTGAAGGGGATGCTGTGTGGGCCCAGGCCCTCCCTTCCGGGTACTCGGTGAAGGACCAAAGCAGGTTAGGTGGGCGGGGGGGGGTGTTGCCTTGGTGCATAAAAACACCTTGTCTCTGACCAGGAACCATGTCCGTCAGACTACCTATATCGAGTGTATTTACCTGACCCTGAAGGCTAGAGACAGTCTAGGGATTCTGTTGGTGTACCGGCCACCCCGTGCGCTAACAGACTCCCTTAACGAGCTGACACAGTTGGTCTCGGAGCTGATGTTGGAGTCCCCCAGGCTTTTAGTCCTGGGAGACTTCAACATCCCCTTCGCGGCCAACAATCTTCCATCTGGTGCAGCTCGGGAATTCATGGAAACCATGACAGCCATGGGCCTGTCTCAGCTTGTCACGGGTCCAACGCATTTTGCGGGGAATACACTCGATTTGGTTTTCTGTACAGACATGGAAAATCCGTGGGCGGAAATTACTAATATTTCCGCCCTGTCATGGACGGATCATTTCTTGGTAGAGGCAAGCATCAAGGCATCAACCCAGATCCCCTCCGGGGGTGGCGGACCTATTAGAATGGTCCACCCTCGAAGGCTGATGGAACCTGATAGGTTCCAAGAAGCCCTAGAGGGATATATGGTTGGAAGTGACGGCGATACTGTTGATGCCCTAGTTAACACCTGGGATACGGATCTCTCTAGGGCTATACACAGTATCGCTCCCAAGCGCCCTCTCAGGCCTGCTTCCAAAAGGAAGCCCTGGTATACGGAAGATCTCCGGGCAAGGAAGCGGGTACTGCGACGGCTAGAGCACGCCTGGCGGAAACACCAGCGTTTATCCGACAAGGCTCTCCTAGACCTCCTTTTAGAGGACTATGGAGAGGCGATACAAGCAGCGAAGAACTCATTCTTTGCTGCTCGTATCGCGTCCGCGGAGTCGCGTCCAGCAGAGCTGTTCAGGGTAGTGAGGGAGCTAACTCAGCTCCCCCCTGCCCCGAACCAGATCCTTGAACCAACCAAGGCCTGCTGTGACCAATTTAACAACTTCTTCGCGGATAAAATCTCTCGGATAAACGAAGGTCTGGACGCCAGAATTGAAGCAGAACCCAGAATAGAGGCGTCTAGAGCTTCCGTAGACTCTGTTGTACTGGATCAGTTTGAGTCTGTCGGTACCGAGGATGTGGACAAGATCCTTAGAAGTGTCCGGAAGACAACCTGCTCTCTCGATCCCTGCCCCTCGTGGCTAGTGGCCCAGGGGGGATCGGCGGTAACCTTGTTGTTACGCCAAATCATTAATACATCTCTGAGGGAGGGACAATTTCCTGACCATCTTAAATTGGCCATTGTAAGACCGTTATTGAAAAAGCCCTCCCTCGACCCCCTGGTTCATAATAATTATCGGCCAGTCTCGCTGCTGCCATTTCTGGGGAAGGTGATCGAGAGGGCGGTTGCACTCCAACTTC
This sequence comes from Urosaurus nigricauda, assembly GCA_034509955.1. Taxonomy (NCBI): domain Eukaryota; kingdom Metazoa; phylum Chordata; class Lepidosauria; order Squamata; family Phrynosomatidae; genus Urosaurus; species Urosaurus nigricauda. The sequence continues at coordinate 106,161,854 of JAOEGL010000005.1, read as the reverse complement.
AATCGATCTTGGACGAAACGGATTTTCTAGATCCATTTCAAACCGGTTTTCGGGCGGGCTATGGGGTTGAGACTGCCATGGTCGCCCTGGTCGATGATCTCCGTCTGGGCATCGACAGGGGTAGCATGTCCCTGTTGGTGCTCTTGGACATCTCAGCGGCTTTCGATACCATCGACCATGGTATCCTTCTGGAGCGCCTGGCAGAGGTGGGAATCGGGGGCACTGCGCTCCAGTGGTTCCGGTCCTACCTCTCTGGGAGGTTCCAGATGGTGCAGCTGGGGGACGTTTGCTCATGGGGCAGCCTTTGTATCACACTCGGAAGCTACAACTGGTACAAAATATGGCAGCGCGGGTGGTCACTGGCGCTCCCAGGGCCACCCATATAACACCAATACTAAAAGATCTACATTGGCTGCCGATTCACTTCCGGGCTCAGTACAAAGTGCTGGTCGTCACCTATAAAGCCCTAAATGGCTTAGGCCCAGGGTACCTAATGGACCGCCTCTCCCCACACAATCCGCCCCGCACACTCAGATCCACTGGGCAACAGCTATTGAGAGTTCCAGAGGCTAAACTATCAACAACTTCAAAAAGAGCCTTTTCCATCTCGGCCCCTAGCCTCTGGAACTCTCTGCCCACCGAGCTCCGTCTGGCCGCCTCCCTTGATGTATTTAAAAGGGGTTTAAAAACACATCTGTTCAATCACGCATACCCCTGACACTCTCCCACATCTGATCCCCCTTCCCATATTGGTTCTATACCCTGACAGACCGCTACTATAACTCCTACACTGTTTTAACATTGTTTTAATGTTGTAATATAGTTGATTGTTTTTATTGTTTACTTTTATGCTGTGCACCGCCCTGATCGCAGGAAGGGCGGTATACAAATAAACATTATTATTATTATTATTATTATTATTATAAACAGCAATTTGGAAAAAAAGTGGCTCCTATTTCTTTATAATAATAATAATAATAAATTTTATTTTTATACCGCCCTTCCAAAAAGATCAGGGCGGTGTACAAGATAAAAAGACATTAAAACATCAAGCATAGTTTAAAATCCAAGCAATGCAATGAAACAAGTAAAACAATACAAGATTAAAAACAATAAAAAACGATACCTCCCAGCGTAAAGCTATGATGGAAAGACAATGGCAGCATATCTAACAGGGCAAACCACAAGAGAGACCCATTTACAAATATGCCTGTTGAAATAGATGTGTTTTCAGGTCCTTTCTAAATTGGATGAGGGTGGGGGATAAGCGGAGCTCAGTAGGTAGAGAGTTCCAGAGGTAAGGGGCAGAGATGGAGAACGCCCTTTTTGTAGTGCTCATCAATCTAGCCTCTGGAACTCTCAATATACGCTGTCCGGTAGATCTCAGTGTGCGGGGCGGATTATGTGGGGAGAGACGGTCCTTTAGGTACCCTGGGCCCGAGCCATATAGGGCTTTATAGGTAACAACCAGCACTTTGTACTGCGCCCGGAAGCGAATTGGCAGCCAATGTAGGTCTTTCAAGATAGGTGTTATATGGGCGGTCCTGGGAGCTCCAGTGACCACCCGTGCCGCCATATTTTGCACTAGTTGTAGCTTCCGAGTATGATACAAAGGCTGCCCCATGTAGAGCGCGTTACAGAAGTCCAACCGAGAGGTTACCAGAGCATGTACTACGGTTTCAAGGTCCCTCCGGTCCAGATAGGGTCGCAACTGGCGTATCAGCCGAAGCTGATAACAGGTGCTCCTGACGGTCGCGTCCACCTGAGAAGTTAGATGGAGCGACGAGTCAAGGAGCACCCCCAGACTGCGTACAGTGTCCCTGACGGGGAGCGTGACCCCGCCAAGGACAGGTGGAACCACCTCCTTACCCGGACCAGGGGAACCTATCACGAGTACTTCCGTTTTCTCTGGATTCAGGCTGAGTCTATTTTCCCTCATCCAGTCCATTACCGATTCCAGACAGGTCACAAGAGGAGCGACGCCATCCCTGGTCACTGCATCAGTCGGAGACATAGAGAAGACTATTTGGGTGTCATCAGCGTACTGATAACACCGCGCCCCATGCCTCCGGATGATCTCTCCCAGCGGTTTCATGTAAATGTTGAAAAGCATGGGGGACAGAATAGCTCCTTGAGGGACCCCAGATGTAAGGGCCCTCTTATCGGAGCAGACGTCCCCCAGCTGCACCATCTGGAACCTCCCAGAGAGGTAGGACCGGAACCACTGGAGCGCAGTGCCCCCGATTCCCACCTCTGCCAGGCGTTCCAGAAGGATACCATGGTCGATGGTATCGAAAGCCGCTGAGATGTCCAAGAGCACCAACAGGGACACGCTACCCCTGTCGATGCCCAGACGGAGATCATCGACCAGAGCGACCATGGCAGTCTCAACTCCGTAGCCCGCCCGGAAACCGGTTTGAAATGGATCTAGAAAATCCGTTTCATCCAAGATCGATTGAAGCTGGATTGCAACCGCCCTCTCGATCACCTTCCCCAAGAATGGCAGTAGCGAGATTGGCCGATAATTATTGTGAACCAGGGGGTCAAGGGAAGGCTTCTTTAATATAGGTTTAATTGTGGCCAATTTAAGCTGTTCCGGAAATTGACCTTCCCTCAAAGAAAGGTTGGTAATCCGGTGTAATAAAGAAGTAACCACCGGTCCCCCCTGTGCCACTAACCACGAGGGGCAGGGATCGAGAGAGCAGGTTGTCTTCCTAACACTTCTAAGGATCTTGTCCACATCCTCGGTACTGACAGACTCAAACTGATCCAGTACAACTGAGTCCACGGAAGCTCTGGATGCCTCTCTTCTGGTTTCTGTTATAACCCTGGCGTCCAGACCTTCGTTTATCCGAGAGATTTTATCCGCGAAGAAGTTGTTAAATTGGTCACAGCAGGCCTTAGTAGGTTCAAGGATCTGGTTCGGGGCAGGAGGGAGCTGAGTTAGCTCCCTCACTACCCTGAACAACTCTGCTGGACGCGACTCCGCGGACGCGACACGAGCAGCAACGAACGAGTTCCTAGCTGCTCGTATCGCCTCTCCATAGGCCTTTAAATGAAGGTCTAGGAGAGCCTTGTCGGATAAACGCTGGTGTTTCCGCCAGGCGTGCTCTAGCCGTCGCAGAACCCGCTTCCTGGCCCGGAGATCTTCCGTGTACCAGGGCTTCCTTTTGGAAGCAGGTCTGAGAGGGCGCTTGGGAGCGATACTGTGTATAGCCCTAGAGAGGTCAGTATCCCAGATGTTAACTAGGGCATCAACAGTGTCGCCGTCACTTCCAACCATATACCCCTCTAGGGCTTCTTGGAACCTAGCAGGTTCCATCAGCCTTCGAGGGTGGACCATCCTAATGGGTCCGCCACCCCCGGAGGGGATCTGGGTTGATGCCTTGATGCTAGCCTTCACCAGGAAATGATCCGTCCATGACAGGGCGGAAATGTTGGTAATTTCCGCCCACGGATTTTCCATGTCCGTACAGAAGACCAAATCGAGTGTATTCCCCGCACAATGCGTTGGACCCGAAACCAGCTGAGACAGGCCCATGGCTGTCATGGTATCCATGAATTCCCGAGCCGCACCGGATAGAACTGCGTTGGCCACGAAGGGAATGTTGAAGTCTCCCAGGACTAAAAGCCTGGGGGACTCCAACACCAGCTCCGAGACCAACTGTGTCAGCTCGTTAAGGGAGTCTGTTAGCGCACGGGGTGGCCGGTAGACCAACAGAATCCCTAGACTGTCTCTAGCCTTCAGGGTCAGGTAAATACACTCGATATAGGAGGTCTGACGAACATGGTTCCTGGTTAGAGACAAGGTGTTTTTATGCACCAAGGCAACACCCCCCCCCCGCCCACCTAACCTGTTCTGGTCCTTCACCGAGTACCCGGATGGGAGGGCCTGAGCCCACACAGCGTCACCCTCAGGCCCTAGCCAGGTCTCGGTTATGCAAGCCAGGTCACAGTTGTTATCCTCAATTAGATCGTATATAATGTGGGATTTTTTCCTAATGGACCTGGCATTGCACAGGAGCAGAGACAGGGTTTGTGGTATGGTTGGAGTAACCCTCAGGCCCTGTTGGTTAGGAGAAGGACTGGAAGGAGAGATAGATATTAAGCATCGATCACGCCTTCCCCTGTAACGCCTGTCCTTTCTCCTACCGTCATACTTCCCCTTGCCCCACACAACTTGGATCGGAGCCCCGCTCACATCATCAGAAAGGTTACCCTCTCCCTCCCCAAGTAGTTCATTCTCTCCTCCCATATTAATATACTCCTTCTCCTCCACAACATATCAATATAATAGAGAGGGGGATGAAAGAAGACCAAAATTCCCCACAACAGCATAGCGTCCAAACAGGATTGGATGATAATAAAGGGGGTAGTGGTGACTCGGAGGGGCAGGTGTGCTTTAGCTGTTCTATGCTGCCCTTGCACGTCCGTACATCCTCCCACTACCCTCTGGGCTCTCTGAAGGGAGCTGTTGGCAGGTAGGTCGCCTGGCTGGCCCCAGGCCTCTACACTTCCTTCTTCCGCCGCTGGTGCCGCCTCTTTTGCGTCACAGTTCACTGTCCGCGGGTGTGTTAGCATCGTTGCGCCTAAAAGGCCTCTGGTGTTCCGGCCACGCCCCCTCCTGCTGCTTCTGCGCTGCTGCTGGGGAGAGAAGGCTGCTACTGGGCCTAAAAGGCCTCTGGTGTTCCGGCCACGCCCCCTCCTGCTGCTTCTGCGCTGCTGCTGGAGAGAGAAGGCTGCTGCTGGGCCTAAAAGGCCTCTGGTGTTCCGGCCACGCCCCCTCCTGCTGCTTCTGCGCTGCTGCTGGGGAGAGAAGGCTGCTACTGGGCCTAAAAGGCCTCTGGTGTTCCGGCCACGCCCCCTCCTGCTGCTTCTGCGCTGCTGCTGGAGAGAGAAGGCTGCTGCTGGGCCTAAAAGGCCTCTGGTGTTCCGGCCACGCCCCCTCCTGCTGCTTCTGCGCTGCTGCTGGAGAGAGAAGGCTGCTGCTGGGCCTAAAAGGCCTCTGGTGTTCCGGCCACGCCCCCTCCTGCTGCTTCTGCGCTGCTGCTGGAGAGAGAAGGCTGCTGCTGGGCCTAAAAGGCCTCTGGTGTTCCGGCCACGCCCCCTCCTGCTGCTTCTGCGCTGCTGCTGGGGAGAGAAGGCTGCTACTGGGCCTAAAAGGCCTCTGGTGTTCCGGCCACGCCCCCTCCTGCTGCTTCTGCGCTGCTGCTGGGGAGAGAAGGCTGCTACTGGGCCTAAAAGGCCTCTGGTGTTCCGGCCACGCCCCCTCCTGCTGCTTCTGCGCTGCTGCTGGGGAGAGAAGGCTGCTACTGGGCCTAAAAGGCCTCTGGTGTTCCGGCCACGCCCCCTCCTGCTGCTTCTGCGCTGCTGCTGGAGAGAGAAGGCTGCTGCTGGGCCTAAAAGGCCTCTGGTGTTCCGGCCACGCCCCCTCCTGCTGCTTCTGCGCTGCTGCTGGGGAGAGAAGGCTGCTGCTGGGCCTAAAAGGCCTCTGGTGTTCCGGCCACGCCCCCTCCTGCACATACGCATGTGTGCCATTGACAACTGATAGCCCTAAGTGCCACTTAAAACTCATAAGCATGTCCTATTGCAACATAAAGGTACCCCTTTACAAAATAAAAGTAGCCTTTTCTTGTAGAGGTAGACCCTGGAAGCCAGAAAGGAGGGTGGGAGCCAAAAGACCTGTCTCTCTGTGTGTGTGTGTGTATGTGTGTAGCAGTTTGCGAGAGAATGATAAGGAGAGAAGCCTAGTTTGAGGTGTTCAGGAGCTATGTTCAACATTATTATTATTATAATTATTATTATTTACCTTTATTTATATAGTGCTGTAAATTCATACAGTGCTGTACATATAATCTTTTAATTAGTTGGTTCCCTGCCCTCAGGCTTGCAATCTAAAAAGACACAACACGAAAGGAGAAGGGAAAGGTGGTGGGAAAGGGGATCAGGCCTAGTGGTTCTTCTCTCCCTCTGGGGCCTGGACCAAGGCAGATGGACTGAAGGGAGGGCTTGGCTTCTTAATACATAGTTAAAATGAGGCGCCCTGGGGCAGACGGCACAATCATGGGAACACTTCCCTAAACAAAATAGTCTTTAACTCAATTTTGAAACTGGTTAGAGAAGTGATGAGGTGCGCATGTGGGGGAAGAAGGTTCCAGGAGTGAGGGGCAACAAATGTGAAGGGACGAATCCGGGACAGAGCAGTGGCAATTCTAGACTGGGACAGGAAGCCTTGACTACCAGTAGGAATGTAAGGAGAAAGAAGTTCAGATAAATAGGGAGGGGCCAGTCCATGGAGGGCTTTGAAAGTCAACAACAAAAGCTTTTACTGGATGCGGAAGGAGAAGGGGAGCCAATGAAGGGAGGAGAAAAAAGGAGAAACATGGTCAAAGCGGTGAGCAGATGTGATAATACGTGCAGCTGAATTCTGGACATAAAGGATGGAGATGAAAGCGAGGAAGCCCTGTCAGAAGAAGGTTACAATAATCTAATCACAATACCACTAGGGCATGAACCAGAGTCTTGGCTGAGAGGAAGGATTTTAGCAATGCTGTAAAGAAAGAATTTACAGGCCTTGGTGGTGGCCTATATCTGAGGAATAAACAACAGAGAACAATAAAAAATGAAACCGAGACTGTGGGCTTGATGAACTGGTTGAATAGAAGTGTCGTCAGCAGAAACAGAAAAGGAATATTGAAGGGTGGGCTTAGGTGGAAAGACAAGAAGCTCTGTCCTAGACAAGTTGAGCTTCAAGCGTTGATGCTGCATCCACTGAGAGATAGCAGTCAGACAAGATGAAACTTGCTGTTCAAGCCCCGGCAAAAGTTCAGGGGTGGAAAGATACAGCTGATTGTCATTGTCATACAGATGATAGGAGAAACTGGGACAATGTGTAAAGAGAGAACAAAAGGGGACCCAAGAAAGAGCCCTGGGGAACTCCAACTGATAAGGGAACAGAGGAGGAAGTCTGACCACCCATGACCACTGCAAAAGATCTATCTAACAAGTAAGATTTGAATCAGTCGAGAACAAAGAACCCGAGGTCAGAGAGTAGATCAACCAGGAGACAGTGATCCATGGTGTCGAAGGCCACAGACAAATCAAAAAGAATGAGAATAGAGTAGAGGCCATTCGCCTTGGCCCGCAAGAGATTGTTTGAGATCTTGGTGAGGGCCGTCTTTTTAGAGTGCCCTGGGCAGAAACCAGACTGAAATTGTCCAGGATGGAGTTGGCTTTGAGAAACTCAAGACACTGATAACAAACAGCCCGTTCCAGAATCTTAGAAAGGAAAGGAAGAAGAGAAATTGGACAATAGCTAGACATAGAAGAGGGGTCGAGAGAGGGTTTCTTCAGAATTGGGGAAACGAGAGCATGTTTGAAGTCCAAAGGGAAGGAACCCATAGAGAGAGTGAGATTAAAGATATAACGGAGTGAGGGCAGAAAGGAAGGGGCTATAGATATTAGGAGATGGGAGGGGATAGGTTCAAGAGAACAAGTTGTAGGTTTGGAAGAGTTTAGCAGCGTAGAGAGTTCGTCCAGAGAAACAGTGGAAACACAGAAAGTTTATTAGCAGAAGGTACCAGGAGGTTAGTAGTAGGGGGCAAATGAGGAGGAACTTTTTCAGATCAAATAGTAGTGACTTTTGTGATGAAGTAGTTGGCAAAGTCAGTGGGAGAAAATGATGAGAAGACAGGGGGAGAGGAAGGTTTTAGCAGTGTATTGAAGCAGGAGAACAAACACTCCAGGTGCCCCTCGTAACATAAAATCTGTTGTCTTCTAACTAGGGTCCATACCCATACACCTCTGTACTTCGTTAAGCAAATAACTAAATCCTTGATGATGCTCCTGCTTTTAAGAGCATTGCCTGTTCAAAATAGGCAATCCAGGAGTGAACAGTGCAATGCGGCAGCTAAAAAGGCCAATGCGATTTTAGGCTGTATCAATAGAAATATAGTCACTAGATCAAGGGAATTAAAGTGCCACTCTATTCTGCTTTGGTAAGGCCCCACCTGGAATACTGTGTCCAGTTCTGGACACCACAATTCAAAAAGGATGTGGAGAAACTGGAACATGTCCAAAGGAGGGTGACTAAAATGGTGAAGGGTCTGGAAACCATGCGCTATGAGGAACGGCTTAGGGAGCTGGGGGATGTTTAGCCTGGAGAAGAGAAGGTTAAAAGGTGATATGATAGCCCTGTTTAAATATTTGAAGGGATGTCATATTGAGGAGGTAGCAAGCTTGTTTTCTTTCACCCTTAACCCCAGTAATGATTGAGACACTGGCATTTTATCTGTTTGTTTCCTGAGCGCTATCTATCTATCTATCTATCTATCTATTATCTTCTTTGGGAAATTTTAGCAGCAGAATTTAAACTTGTTCCATGAAAATACAAAATAAATGGATTTTTCATTTGTTCAGCATACAGGAATCAATGGTAAAATCTGCCCCACTAACAACTTACTAAACTTATGTGCAAAAAAGGTATGGAAAAAAATTATTGCTGTAACCTGCCCGGATTCCTTGTGTTTGGGAGGACTATAAATAAATACATAAATAAACATTATTTTTATTATAACTTTCTAGCAAATGTCTCTAGGGAGTTCTAGTGCTGGCCCACTGCTCCATTCCAAAATTGTATTCTACAAGTAGCAGCTGCTATCCAAACATACAGATTCAGTCAATTAGTCTGCTTGTTATATCCACTAATTTACCACTCATACAGTAGGATAGGGTAGAATCTGAATAGGCTCAAGAATTTCACCTCTTATCCAAAACACTTTGTTTCCATTTTGCAGAACATACTGAAGAAAACACAACCTGGCGCAGAAGAAGAGATCCAGGCCACACAGGCATATGATGCTCTTGAGAAGGTAAAAAGAATGTAAGAAACTGTTATTTAACCTTACCTAAAAATTCTTTCTGTCCCACACAACAGGCATATTGGTTCAAAAATGCCTACTAGGTAGAAGTGGAAATGCTCATGTTTTATGTCCTTTAAAACACAGGCGAGCTTAAAAGAAACAAAACCTCTTCTCCTTCAGTGTATTTCTCCCTGTAGCAAAGAATAGTCCAGAAATGGTTCCAAACCAGGCACAGTAGTATGCATTATGTATTTGGAATATATATAGTAATACAGATGTGCATTACAGATACATTATATTGAGTCTGTAAAAAGAATTTTCCTTTCCCCTAGGAAATCACAAGTCCTTTTTGCTGAATCATGGTAAAAGATGTATAATGCTTACTTCAAGAAGATATTTGCTGGTTTAGCAACATGTTGTTTGTTGTTTCATGTTTAGTATGAACGGAACACTTAAAACCCAATATTTACCCTACCCCTTTATCAGCTACCAGCACCTTATCATTGTTTTTTAAAGTGCAAAAGACATAGCTACGGAAGGATGTGTCATGGGGGTACAATCTCCACTATCTCTTGTGACTTAGTACTTTGGGTTACTACATCTGCCCTTACCCCAGCATTTGTAACACAAGGATTTCCATTTTGGGAAGAGTTGTATATCTATGTAACTTGGGACTTTGTGACAACCCTTCCCCAATGGAAAATCTCTGTGTTACATAGTTTTTTGTATGACCACGTGTGACTTTTTAGATCATCTTCCAGGTTCCTAATCATCTGCTACTATTGGGGTATTACAGTTCCAAAAGTAAGCACAATAGTTTGAGTTGCAGTCAGTCCTCAATATCTGCAAACTTGCCGTCCATGGATTGAATCATCTGCAGATAGCAAGCCCGTGTTGTGCCCATGGTAGCACATACATATGGCAGTGCTGCCATTAGGGACAGCCTTCATTGTACCCAGTGGTGGCACGTGCACATGGCTGCACCACTATTAGAGACAATGAGTCTCATTGTCTCTAATGGCATGCGCAGTCACTGAGAACAATGGAGGCTGTCCCTAATGGTGGCATGGCCACATGCACATGCCCCCATTGAAGTTCTGCTGTGTCAAACGGCTGCACAGTCACATGCATGCACCACTATTGGGGACAATGGAACTCAAGTATCACGGGGTGTGTGTGCGTTCCAGAATGGATTGCCTGCAGATACTGAGGGACAACTGAACTTTGTTTTTATTTATTAGTTAATTATTGCTGATGATACCCATTTTACATTTCCATCCTGTCTACCTGCATGGAAACTATTTTAGTACTAATCCAAACTAAATGTCAGTAATGGACTGAATGAGAGTGAACAAATTGAAGTTTCATTGAAGACAGCTGCTCCTTGTACCCAAAGTCAAAAGGCACCTTTGCTGAATCAGATTACCCTCCCCATGAAGACTATGGTTCAATGTTTAAGTGTAGTCACAGATTCAAACCTGAATTTCAATACCAAGTTGATTAGGAGTGTGTTTGCTGAAACTGGTGAAACTATTTCCTGCTGTAGATGTCAGATCTACCTTAATTATGCATGCTTTAGTTACATCCTGTTTGAACTACTGTAACACACTCTATTGGAACTGACTTTGAAGAGTGTTTGAAACTTCAGGTGCTCCAGAATGCTGTGGCCAGGCTGTTGACTGGGGCTGTTTACCAGGAATATCTGGCTCCCTTGTTGTAACTGACTGCTGATCTGTTTTTGGGTACATTTCACAGTGCTTATTATTATCTATAAAGTCCTATGTGACATGGAACCAGGCTACCTGAAGGATCTTATTCAAATAATACTTGTCATGATGTCTTTGTGAAAAATTCTTCTCTCACTCTTACAATCCTTAAAGATGTATTTAGCAAGAACATGAGAGAGGTGGCTGATCTCATGTTCTTGATGTTCCTACCAAAGGAGGCCAGGCTAGCTCCCCCCCTTCTTTTCCTTCTATCAACAGGGAAGAACTGTTTTATCTATGTTGGTGCAGAGGAGCATTTTAACTTTTTGCATTTTGTTTTATTTTAAATTGTATTTTTATCTTCTGTTTTCATTGTGTTTTGTGTTTAAGTTGTGTTTGCTTAATTAAATTTTATTGTTAACTCTCTTGAGGCCTAATTTTGAAAGAAATGTAGAATAGTTAATTAATAAATAAAAACCAAAATTGTGAGATAGATTATTATAAGGGATTGTAAATATGATAAAATAATTAAATAAAATAGGATACTAATTTCCAAGTGATCTGTCAACATTTACAGAAGTAAATCATTGTAAACCTCTACAGATTTGGTTCTGTCACTACTACCTTCTAAAAGACTGACTTCCCCTATTCTCAGTCCTTTCTACCATCCTTGATAACATTGTTCTATCTGCAGCTCATCAAAGATTGCAATAAAAACATCCAGCGCATGAAGAGCACTGAACAACTAATCTACTTAAGTCAAAATATGGAGTTTGAATGCAAGGTAAAATAAACAAACGCTTACTGATCCAGGGACCAAAAGAGGGCAACTAAAATGGTGAAAGGCCTGGAAACCATGCCATATGAGGAACGATTTAGGGAGCTGGGGATATTTAGCCTGGAGAAGAGAAGGATAAGAGGTGATATGATAGCCCTGTTTGAATATTTGAAGGAATGTCATATTGAGGAGGGAGCAAGCTTTTCTGCTGCTCCAGAGAACAGGACCTGGTATAATGGATGCAAGTTACAGGAAAAGAGATTCCACCTGAACATTAGGAAGAACTTCCTGACAGTAAGGGCTGTTTGACAGTGGAACACACTCCCTCGGAGTGTGGCGGAGTCTCCTTCCTTGGAGGCTGGATGGCCATCTGTCAGGTATGTTTTGATTGAGAGTTCCTGTATGGCAGGGGGTTGGACTAGATGGTCCTTGTGGTGTCTTCCAACTCTATGATTCTATTAAGCTTATAGCACAGGTCCTGGAATGGGCCTGTCACATTACAAAGGGGTGTGTGATGGGAATGGAAGGCGGCATAGAATACATGTTACTGCACAGAGACTTCTGCCGCCAGAAGTTCTGATTTTGTTCCTGATGCGTTCCCCAGGGGACGATTTTCAGGAATGGTTTAGAAACGTTCCTGAAAATCACTCCCTCTGGGATGCATCTGGAACTCAATGAGAACTTCCAGCGGCTGTGGTGGCATTCTCCTGTGCGGTAAGATGCCGCCTCCTATTCCAATCACACCCCTTTTGTAACATGACAGACCCATTCCAGGGCCTATGGGATAAGCTCATACGATTCTATGAGAAGGTTCCCATCACATACTGTGATCATATGTGGAGCTATGCTACTGTCATGGAAAGATGACATTTTAGCAGTGAGGGTATCCTTGAATCTTTAGGCAACGATGTTCGTCAGCTGTACTGATGAGGAAGGATGACCCGTCTTCACTGTCGTTTTAGTCCTATTTATTTTTCTAAGTGTGTAAAGAGAGCCAAGGATGTTCACTTCAGCCCTTCCCTCCCAACTCCATCCTTTCCTATTCATAGGAGTTTATCATACTTTGGAATTTGGGGGTATAATACAATGGCAATCCGAACGCAATCATGGGGTTTCACGTAATTGCGTATTTGGGTATCTCATGCAATTTCGGTAAATGAGAAGTTGTTCCGAATGCAATCATGGGGTTTCGTCTAATTTCATATTTGAGTATCTCATGCAATTTTGAGAAATGAGGAGTCATTTTCGGGTGATGGGAAGTCATTTGGAACACAGTCTAAATTCAATCAGAATTCACGTAAATTCGCTAAACTAGCGAATTTACGTGAATTCGAACTGGCTCCATTCAAAAATACCCCCAAATTCCAAAGTATTATAAACTCCATAGAGAAGGTCTCCAGAGGAGATGTAAGCATGTTCAACCAGTTACAAAGCTCAGCATAGTTCGATTTTTACCTTACCACAATTTCTGTTTTCCAGGAGTCTACTAGCCATGCTCAGTGTTTAGCCAAACAGTAATAATTCATCTGTGAACCTTTTATAGGCCTTAGCTCAGCCCAGGAAAAAGGCACTGGGAATGGAGGAGACAGTGGAGAGAGGAGGAAGGCTGGAGCATGTGTTCCTGTTTCCCTCTGCACAATTATAAATGCCTGAATAAGGAGTTCTTGTCACACTCGGAAAGTGTACTAGAAAGATTAGCACAACAAGTCTGCCCATTGTAAGCATGATAGTTTTCATCCTTAGGAGTAAATGCATCTTTATGCACACTATATTTACTGTTTATTCAACTTGATTCTTATGCGTGAAATATTTTGTAGTCTAATTGAACAATATCAGTGAACAACACTGATATTCCGTCCCCATCCACCCATGACCAACCTCTCATACGTTCCCTTGCACTTATCCTAAAAAATACAGGGTAAGAGATAACTGCTCATTTGCAGGGACAGGACAGGAAATCCTAAGCTTTTCATTTCTGAATTATGAAGAAACAATGAGTTTGACTTAAAATAATTCTGTTTGCTTTTGTAGATTTTCCCACTTATCTCACAGTCACGGCGCCTCGTGAAATGTGGTGAACTTACAGCACTGGAGTATAATCTGAATATGAAGTGCAAGCTTACCACTCGGTCCATCTACCTCCATCTGTTTAATGATTGTTTGTTACTGTCTCGGCCTAAAGAGTAAGTGCTTGGAGATTAAAGAAATAGTCATAATATAAATTAAGAGTAAGTTAATATATATCTCATCCTAAGAAAAGAAAAGGATAAGAGCAAAGTTGAAAACTAAGTTATGTAAATTAAGAATAAAACCCAGATATAGACACAGTAATCAGTTAAAGTAGAAATAAATCAACAAAAGCAAGTTGGCAACAGATTAGCAGAAACTGTTACTTTTTAATTTAGATCTTTGTGGGGGGGGGGGGGCGGGACAGTTACCATAGTCCCCAACAAACAAGCTTTCTTACTGTTTCTTTTCTGCAGAGGGAGTATCTTGTTTCCATAAATTCTTCTTACTTGTTCAGTTTTTGAAACAATTTATCCTCAAAGAAAGGGAAAGAAAGAAGAAAAAACACACAAACAGACTTAACTCTTTGACTTCCTCCAGAAGGGAAAAAGGTCTACTCTTTCCTGAGTTCTTTAAAGCAAACGGAAACAGTTCTCTCCTAGGCCTGCAAAAGGCAGGTGACCTCAACGTATATGTCCTCTAAACGCCCTCTAAACACTGTTCACCATCTCCACCCTCACTTCATTCAGAGAAGCTCTCCCACCTTTTGTCCCAGATTCTCCTTTTTCCCTATGTCCTGTTCAATCCTCGGCATGTTTTCTTTCTTTCTCACCTCCGCACTTGCACTCGTCAACCATGATTATAGCCCTGCTTCAGGTTCGATTCTCTTCTTGCCTCAGCTTCAGTCTTTTTCTATTTTCTCTGCTTCTGCTCTGGTCTCTCCTTCGGAATAGCTATCTTCTCACCTCTGCATTGACCTTCCTCACGCTTCCCCCTCCATTCTTTTTCTTCCATTAGTTCAGGTCTAACCTCCAGAGTAGCTTTAGTTTTGGCTCTGCACCTCTATAACTTCTCTCCTCCGCTTCAGAGTTTGTTCTCCCAGTGACTCCCCTACTGTCATCAGATTTTTCACTCCAATCCACTTCTTTCCTCCTTACACCAAATTCTCAAATGTTTCCTCAGGGCTACTTTTATCTCTTTAATTTTCTTGGATGATGCCTTTCTATAATAGATAATCACACACTCAGAAAGGAGAGATGTAGTAGTGATGGAGGATTTCAACTATCCTGATATTTGCTGGAAGTCAAACCGTTTTGTCTGGATTGAGTTTCAGCCTGTTTTTCCTCATCCAATCCATTACCGCTGCAAGGCAGTCATTAAGAGGAGAGACGCCATCTGAAGTCCGAACCGACGATCTGGTCATGGAGAGGTATATCTGAGTGTCATCAGCGTACTGAAGACACTGAGCTCCATGCCTCCGAATGATCTCACCCAGCGGCTTCATGTAGACATTAAATAGCATCGGGGACAGAATGGCGCCCTGAGGGACGCCGCAGTTAAGCTCAATCTTGGAGGAGCAACTGTCCCTGAGCCTCACCCTTTGAGATCTCCCAGAGAGAAAGGACCGGAGCCACCGGAGTGCGGTGCCCCCGATCCCCAACTCCCTCAGTCGACTCAAGAGGATGGAGTGATCTACAGTATCAAAAGCCGCCGAGAGATCCAAGAGCACCAGCAGGGTCACACTACCCCTGTCGATACTCAGGCGGAGGTCATCGGTCAGAGCGACCATGGCAGTCTCCACTCCATGTCCTGTCCTGAAGCCGGTTTGAAATGGATCGAGATAATCGGTTTCATCCAAGACAACCTGAAGTTGAGAGGCAACTGCTCTCTCGATCACCTTGCTCAAAAAAGGGAGCAAGGACACTGGTCTATAGTTGTTCCTGTCCAGGGGGTCAAGAGAAGGCTTCTTCAGGAGGGGTTTAACAGCTGCCTCCTTCAGACAGGATGGTAAACAGCCTTCTCTGAGGGACGCATTGATTGTATCCCGAAGGAATACCCTCAGTGTGTCCCCTCCCTGGACGACCAGCCAAGATGGACAGGGATCGAGGGAGCAGGTCGTCTTTTTCATACTTCCAAGAAGCTTGTCCACGTCATCGGTACTCACAGGTTGGAACTCATCCAGCAAAATGACATCAACGGAGTTGTTGGACGCCTCATCTATTGGTTCTGGTGGAAAATTGACATTGAAGTCGGCCCTTATCCGAGAGATTTTATCTGCAAAGTAGGTATTAAACGCGTCACAGCAGGCCGTCGTAGGGTCAAGTAGGGGATTTGACACAGGAGGGACCTGTGTTAGCTCCCCCACCACCCTAAATAGCTCTGCTGGGCGGGACTCTGCAGACGCAATGCGTGCAGAGCAGAAGGCTCTTCGCGCTGCACGCAAAGCCTCCCGATAGGCGCGAAGTGACCATGTTCTTCTGGAGTTTGTTATACAGTGGAAAGGAGAAGCCAGGCATAGTAAGACACACATTCTAGACTTTAGGAGAGCTGATTTCCATATACTTATAGAAATATTGGGGGTGATCCTGTAGTCAGGAATACTAAAAGAGAAGGGAGTTCAAGACAGATGGGAGTTTCTCAAAAGGGATATATGGAAGGCACAATTTCAAACAGTTCCAATGAAGAAGAAAAATGGGAGGTGTCTCAAGAAACTGGTATGGATGACTACGAAACTTTCAACTGAGCTAAGTTTTAAATGGAGCATGCATTAGAAATGGGGAAATCACCAAAAGGGAATTCAAACAAATAGCCAGCACGTGTAGGGATAAAGTCAGAAAAGCTAAAGCGCAGAATGAACTCAGGATTGCTAGAGAAGTTAAGAACAATAAAAAGGGCTTTTTTAATTGTTGGTTTCTAGGTATCTTTGTGCACTAATCATAAAAATCAGTTTCATTCATTGTTCTGTATCTGTTCCTGTTTGCCTTTTCTTTTGCTATTTGTCTTTCATTTATTGCTTGAAGCATTTTGGCTGTCATTCATTGTTTTTTTCTTTTTCTTTTGGGCTACAGATTGTATTTTTCTGCATTCCTCCCTGTCTATGTCCCTAGCTTCTGTCCATAGTTCTTCTGGTTCTCAGGATTAATAGTGCAAATCAGTTGCTCACTTACTTTATCCCACTATTTTCACTTTATCTTTAAATTCTGTAAGGGTATTCTTCAGATCATATCTGAAGACATTACTGAACTAGAATCCTATAATTTTTCCTTTAAGAAAGGAGAAAGAGAAGGAGAAGGCTCTAGTCCACGTTCTTGGGTGAGATCTAATCTAATTTACACTTGAGCCCGTTGCATTACTGGGAGCCATTGCTGGGAGAAGCCAGATCTCTTAAGTCTACACAAGGCTTGGAGAGAGGGTTCATTTCCTTTAAGAAAGGAGAAAGAGAAGGAGGAGGCTCTAGTCCATGTGCTTAGGTGAAATCTAATCTAATTCACACTTCAGCCCATTGCATTACTGGGAGCCATTGCTGGGAGAAGCCAGACCTCTTAAGTCTACACAAGGATAGCAGAGGGTGCATTTCCTTTAAGAAAGGAGAAAGAGAAGGAGGAGGCTCTACTCCATGTGCTTGGGTGACATCTAATCTAATTTTTACTTGAGCCCATTGAAATCTGGGAGCCATTGCTGGGATAAACTAGACCTCTTAAATCTACACAAGGATAGCAGAGAATTTTAATTTTTCTTATCTAGTCAAGGAGATTTTTGGAGAATAGAAGAGAAGCTGGCCTGAAGCATCAGGGGAAGTGAGTCAGAGACTTGCCTCTGGAGGGGAGCTAGTAGCCAGGAGCTCTCTACATAACTATAGGCCCTGGGACTTGAACTCAGTGACAGAGCTTGGGAACAAAGGCCAAGTCTTGCAAGGGAAGCCTTGTTTCAGTGCCTCCTTAAGACTTCTCAGTATGGAAACTAAAGGCCCTGCAGCAGTCACCTGCAACACCTGTGGGATGTTTGTCTTCTTGCCTACAGATGTGGGGAACTACATCTGCCCCAAGTGCAAGTTGGTAGCCCTCTTGGAAGAGAAAGTACAGTAGCTAGAGGAGCAGGTATCTGCACTCCAGCATCATAGAGAGCAGGAGATTCTCCTGAACAGAACAGAACAGAATGTCTTGGGTGGGAAACACACAGAGGAAGTTGCTGGGGTGGAGGAGGTCACTGCACAAAAAACAGAGGAAGATGCTTGGAGGAAGGTCACACAGAGAAGTAAGGAAACCAGTGAACGTTCTGTGAGCATCTTGCAGCTACAGAATCGCTTTGAATCTCTCTCTTTTGTCAGAGATGATGAGGAAAAGCAGCAGGGACAGACATCAGGGACAGAGCAGGGGAGCCTGAGAGTATCACGAAATGGAACAGACACTGCTAAGCCTCAGAGGAGGTGTGTGTTGGTGGTGGGGGACTCCTTGCTGAGGGATACCGAAGCAGTGGTTTATGGGCCTGACAAGATGTCTCGGGAGGTATGTTGTCTCCCTGGGGCAAAGATCCTTGATGTGACAGAGAGGTTGTCAAGACTTGTCAAGCCTACTGATCAATACCCCTTTCTTTTGGTTCATGTGATAACCAATGAAACTGCAAGGCACAGCCTTCAGAATATCATAAGGGATTATGAGGCTCTGGGAAGGAAGCTGAAAGAGATGGATGCACAGGTTGTCATCTCATCTCTTCTCCCAGTAGAAGGGCATGGTCCAGGAAGGGAGAGGAAAATAGCAGAGGTGAATAACTGGCTCCGTAGATGGTGCCGCCAAGAACAGTTTGGATTCTTGGATCATGGGCTGTGGTTCCATGAGGAGGGACTTCTGGCAAGGGATGGGCTGCATCTCACGCCAGTTGGCAAAAATGTTTTTGCCAACAGTCTAAAGAATCTGATCAGGAGGGCTTTAAACTGAGTTATGTGGGGAAGAGAGACAGCATTCTGGAAGGCAAAAGGGCTGGAGAGAATAGTCAAAGTGGCATAGAGGGAACAAGGCAAACAGTGCAAGGACCCAACAGTAGGAGGCAAAAAAACGTGCAAAAGTAGCAAGTAAAGAGGACACATGGTTTTAGATGTCTCTACACTAATGCACAGAGTATGGGAAATAAGCAGGATGAACTTGAACTCCTAGCGCAACAAGGGAAATATGATATAATAGGCATCACTGAAACCTCGTGGGATGAGTCTCATGATTGGAATGTAAAAATAGAGGGATGTAACCTTTTTAAGAGAAACAGGCCAAACAGGAAAGGAGGAGGAATAGCATTATATGTCAGCGATATTTAAACCAGTGATGAGATCCAGGAAGTCAATACTGGAAGCCAAGTGGAGAGCATATGGATAAAAATTAAAGGAGAGGGAAGAGATGTTACTGTGGGAGTCTACTACAGACCCCCAAGTCAGACGGAGGAATTTGATGATGTTTTTCTAAAACAGATGACCACACACTCAGAAAGGAGAGATGTAGTAGTGATGGGGGACTTTAACTATTCAGATATTTGCTGGAAGCCAAACTGAGCCAAATCCTCAAGGTCTAGCAAATTCCTCACTTGCCTGGAAGACAATTTCATTGTCCAAAAGGTGGAAGAGACAACAAGGGGATCAACCATTTTAGATCTTAACCAACAGGTAAGACCTAGTTGATGGGGTGCAAGTGGTAGGATCCTTAGGTGTCAGTGACCATGTTCTCCTGGAGTTTGTTATACAGTGGAAGCAAGAAGCTAAGCATAGTCAGACATGCACTCTAGACTTTAGGAGAGCTGACTTCAATAACCTTAGAGAAATATTGGGGGGGGGGGGTGTTCCCATGGTCAGGAATATTAAAAGAGAAGGGAGTACAAGACGTATGGGAGTTCCTCAAAAGGGAGATACTAAAGGGACAATTTCAAACAGTTCCAATGAGGAGGAATAATGGAAGATACCTCAAGAAGCCAGGATGGATGACTAAGGAACTTTCAACTGATCTAAGTTTTAAACAGAACATGTATAAGAAATGGAAAAATGGGGAAATCACCAACGAGGGGAAATCAAACAAATAGCAAGCATATGTAGGGATAAAGTCAGAAAAGCTAAAGTGCAGGCTGGCTAGAGAGGTTAAGAACAATAAAAAGGGCTTTTTTGGATATGTCTGCAGCAAAAGGAAGAAGAAGGAAACGGTTGGGCCAATGTGTACAGAAGATGGCAAAATGCTAACAGGGGACATAGAAAAGGCAGAATTACTCAATACTTTCTTTGCTTCAGTCTTCGCAGAAAAGGCAAAGGGTGCTCAACCTAAGGATAATGGAGCAGAAGACAGAATAGGGGAATTTCAGCACAGAATAAGTAAAGAGAGAATACAGGAATACCTGGTTAATCTAAATGAATACAAGTCTCCAGGACCAGATGAACTACATCCTAGAATATTAAAAGAACTGGCAAATGTAATATCGGAACCATTGGCAATAATCTTTGAGAACTCCTGGTGAACAGGAGAAATCACAGCAGACTGGAGGAGGGCAAACGTCCCCATCTTCAAAAAGGGAAAAAAAGAGGATCCCAACAATTATCTTCCAGTTAGTCTGAAATCAATACCAGGAAAGATTCTAGAGCAGATAATTGAACAGAGAGTCTGTGAACATTTAGAAGACAATGCCATAATCACAAAAAGTCAACATGGGTTTCAGAGAAACAAGTCATGCCAGACAAATCTGATCTCTTTTTTTGATAAAATTACCAGTTTGGTAGATGAAGGGAATGCTGTGGATATAGTATATCTTGATTTCAGTAAGGCCTTTGACAAGGTTCCCCACGACATTCTTGCAGACAAACTTGTAAAATGTGGGCTAGACAAGGTAACTGTTACATGGATTTGTAATTGGCTGACCGGCCGAACTCAAAGGGTGCTTAACAATGGCTCCTTTTCAACCTGGAAAGAAGTGACCAGTGGAGTCCCACAGGGTTCTGTCCTGGGCCCAGTGCTATTCAATATCTTTATTAATGACTTGGATAACAGTATTGGGGGCATACTTATCAAATTTGCAGATGACACCAAATTAGGAGGAGTAGCCAATACTCCAGAAGACAGGATTGAAATTCAGAATGACATGAATAGACTAGAAAGCGGGGCCAAAGCTAACAAAATGAAATTCAATGCGGAGAAATGTAAGCTTCTGCACCTAGGGAGTAAAAATGAAATGCACAGATATAGGATGGGGGACATCTGGCTGAATGAAACTATGTGTGAAAGGGATCTAGGAGTCCAAGTAGACCATAAGTTGAACATGAGTCAACAGTGTGATGCGGCAACTAAAAAGACCAATGCTATTTTAGGCTGCATCAATAGAAGTATAGTGTCTAGATCAAAGGAAGTAATAGTGTCGCTCTATTCTGCTTTGGTCAGGCCCCACCTGGAATACTGTGTCCAGTTCTGGGCACCACAATTCAAAAAGGATGTGGAGAAACTGGAGCGGGTCCAAAGGAGGGCAACTAAGATGGTGAAGGGACTGGAAACCATGCCCTATGAGGACCGCCTTAGGGAACTGGGCATGTTTAGCCTGGAGAAGAGAAGGTTAAGAGGTGATATGATAGCCCTGTTCAAATTTTTGAAGGGATGTCATATTGAGGAGGGAGCATGCTTGTTTTCTGCTGCTGCAGAGACTAGAACGCGGAACAATGGATGCAAGCTGCAGGCAAAGAGATTCTACCTCAACATTAGGAGGAACTTCCTAACAGTAAGGGCTGTTCAACAGTGGAACACACTCCCTCGGAGTGTAGTGGAGTCTCCGTCCTTGGAGGTCTTTAAGCAAAGGCTGGATGGCCATCTGTTGGGGATGCTTTGACTGGGAGTTCCTGCATGGCAGGGGGTTGGACTGGATGGCCCTTGTGGTCTCTTCCAACTCTATGATTCTATGATTCTATGAGTTGCCTTGAATTTAACTATGCAAGAACTTGCTTAGAGTTAATCTTAACAAAACATCTTTTATGACAAAATAGTTAAGTAAAGATGAGCAGCTGGACTTAAGTAAAATTTCTGGATATAGTGTTGTTAAAAAAGCAACATATTTAGGAATTTATTTAATGAACAGAAATATAGATTTTTTTAAAAAAAATTACACTAATTTTTTAAAAACAATCGTCTAAACTACATCTTTCACTCTATGGACAAATATCAACAATTAAGATGAGCATTCTTCCACGCTTTCTGTATTTGTTCCAATATATTCCTATTATTTCTGAGTCGAAGCATTTTGAACATTGGCAAAAGGGACTTTCTAAATTTTTGTGGTCTGGTAAAAGTGCCAGGACTAAATGGAAGTTGTTAATGGAAGAATGTGATAGAGGAGGATGGGCATTGCTGAATTTCAGATTATATTATTTTGCATCATGTTTATGTTGGATGGAAGAATGGTTTAGACTAGATAATGATAGACTTCTGTCCCTTGAATTTAGTGATTTAAGGTACGGTATTCATGCGTATCTCTGGTATAATAAAGTAAAAGACCAAAAGATCGTCAAACATCATTTTATTAGGCAAGCATTATTTTCTGTTTGGAAAAAAAAATCAAAGCTCTTTATTACAGACAGATCCCTATATGAGTTTCTCCTCAGGAGGCATTCTATAAAAAGATTATAGATCAAGGCACAGCTTGGATAAAATATAAAGATCTACTTTGCTGGAAAAACAACAAAATCAAGAGAACATTAAGATCAAGAGAACAATTTGATAAGGAGAATATTAAAGTTGATTGGTACCTCTACTTTCAATTAGCAGAAAGATTCAAACAGGACTGTAAAAGCTGTGGAATCTCCAATGAGGCAAACTGTCTGGATAAGATATTAGAGAACAAGGGGAATAAACATCTCTCCAGATATTATAAAAATTTAAAGGAAAGGGATCTGGAAAATAAATACAGCAGACATTCTGTGGTCAAATGGGCACAAGACCTGGGAGATATAGAGCTTTGGGAACAATCTTGGAAACACACACACACACACACACACACACACAAAATCACTTTGTCAAAACTATAAGGAAAATTATACCAAAATGTTATTTAGATGGCATATGACCCCAGTAAAAATCAATAAGATCTATAAATCTATATACAGTGGTCCCCCGGGATACGAATCCCCCGGGTTAAGAAAACCCCGGGATCCGAAACCGGCGGGACCAAAAATTATCCCCCGGGATCCGAAGGATCCCCCGGGATCCGAAAAAAAGTCCCTTTTCCTCCGAGGCCAGGCTTCGGAGGAAAGGGGACAGACTCCCTTCCCTTTTCCTCCGAGGTCAGGCTTCGGAGGACAAGGGACGGACTACCGAAAGGAAGGCCCGATCCGGCGGATCGGGCCTTCCTTTCGTTGGGCGCGGAGGCCCGGCCTGGCTTGGGGAGCCAGGCCGGGCCTCTGCGCCCGAGACGAAAGGAAGCCCGATCCCGCGGATCGGGCCTCCTTTCGTGTCTCAGGCGCGCAGGCCCGGCCTGGCTTGGGGAGCCAGGCCGGGCCTCTGCGCCCAACGAAAGGAAGCCCGATCCCGCGGATCGGGCCTCCTTTCGTGCCTCAGGCGCGCAGGCCCGGCCTGGCTTGGGGAGCCAGGCCGGGCCTCCGCACCCAACGAAAGGAGGCCCGATCCGGCGGATTGGGCCTCCCTTTCGCGTCAGGCCCGGAGGCCCAGCCTGGCTGGGGAAGGGAACCTTCCCTTCCCCAGCCAGGCTGGGCCTCCGCAGCTGACGAAAGGAAGGCCCGATCCGCTGGATCGGACCTTCCCTTCCTCAGCCAGGAGGCCCCCGCGGCTGACGAAAAGAAGGCCCGATCCGCCGGATCGGACCTTCCTTTCCTCAGCCAGGAGGCCCCCGCCGGGCCTCGGGAACGGATTACCTATTTCCTATGGGAAATAGGTCCCGGGTTACGAAATTTTCGGCTTACGAAAAAGTAGCCAGAACGAATTAATTTCGTAACCCGGGGGACCACTGTATATAAATCTGTATAATATAAACAAGATGGGACTTACTTTCCTACCTGGTGGAGATGTGATAAAGCTGTAAATTTTGGGGAGAAAATTCGGAAACTAATGATAAAACTTCTAGAGATTGATATTTCTCTGGACCCTCGTTTATTCTTGTTAAATATGGTAGGTATTTTAAAGATTCCAAGGGCAAAAAATAAGATCCATCTCATTTTGCATATGGTAATGTTGGCTAGAATTTTATATGCCCAATAATGGAAGAACACTCAGACTCCTTCAGAAGAGGAATGGCCACTTAAGATACAAGAAGCCAAAAGATTAGACATTTTAACTGCTAGCCTGAGAGATAACAATTTAGAAACTACTCAAAATGATTAGGAGTGTTTAGAAAATATAAATTCTGTGACCTGAAGTTCTTAATATCAATATGATCATGTTGTCATTGTTCATACAATATTGCCCTTCGACTATTTGATCTGATCTTCCCCCCCCCCCAAAGTTAATAACTACCAAAGAAATTGTAACCTATTTGCCTGAAGAACCTAATATAGACTGATTTATATTACTGTATAGGATCTTGTAAATTTTTGAGATTGAAGATGTGGATATTATCAGGAAAGTAATGGTAAATATGATAGATAGAGGTGTTTATTTCACCTAGAGGCTTAATTTATAATTTAAATTGAGAGGGAATACTATAAATTAAATAAGCAGGGAACTATAAGGATTACTGGAAGTGATGTTATAGATTTTGTTTAGGGACCATTTAGAATTTGTGTACTATTAGATGTGAACTTAGAAAGTGATGTCTGTTTATGTATTTTTATTTTGTTGTTGTTAATTGTTTTACTATTTATGTTTATGTGATATGTGTTATGGTTTTTTTTTCAATTAAAAAAACTTCAAAAAAGAGTAATTGCTTGGAAGACTTAACAGATTTCATGAAACTTTGATGGATATTTGATGACTAATAGGTTCTGCAAGTTTGTCTGAAGCTAGGCATTTGCAGTATATCATAAAAAGAGTCAATGAAAGGTTGGGGGGCTGGGGGTGGATCTATAATGCATCTTTGTGTGGCACACACACCCAGAGCCACTAGAGGGCTTCTTAGCAAGACTGGATTTTTCTAAATTGTTGGTGTATGTGTGGAGTTCCACCTCATGACCTCAAACTGACCACCCAGGGATGTCCACCATTGTTGCCAACTGATACTTCATTCAGCCATATCTGCTTGAACCTATCCCTTCCTTTCCAGCTATATGGGTTATGGAGGCTGCGTAAAGTGCTAATTGGGGATTGTAGCCAAATTCACTTGGACTAACCCCCCTTTCCTTGATAGCAAAAATGAGCTGGCGGAAGAAAGTTTCAGTTTTTGGACTTCCAGATAAGGGAGGATCAGTCTGTACGAGAAAACATCAAGCAGTCCTCTTTAAAAGCAGCCTTTTAATGTTTCTCTCTTGATTTCTCTTTACCCTTGCAGTAATGGACGGTTTATTGTATTTGATTATGCTGCCTCCTCAGCTGTCCGTGGCGAGAAATGCGAAATGAAACTGCATGGAGCAAACAAAAATGTTTTCCGCCTCTTCCTCCTGCAGAATAATCAAGGAAAAAAAGTAGAGTTTCTCTTCCGTACAGAAACACAGTAAGAAGACCTACAATTTTATACCTTAGATCAATTCGCTCAAAACCATATCATTTTCCCCAAATAACTTAGGAGTTTATCACATGCCGTTTAAAGTGACTTACCCCATTCACATTTAATTTTGAAGCCAGATTTTATTGCTGGTGGCTGGGCGACTGCAACCCAGCTGCAGCCTGGGTCCCAGCCACTCTTACCTGGCATCTTTTCAAAAATGGCAGACTCCCAGTTTTGAAAAGATGCGGATAAGTGGGACCCAGGATGCAGTCAGGTTGTATTTTCCTGGACCCAGGCACATGCAGATTTTAATGCATGCACCAGGGGCCTTAGCTGTGCAGACAAGAAGAAGGATGGTGAAATATTCATGGTCATTTGTATCCCAGCCAAAAAAATGATTTCTTCAACACTTTGGAATGACCTTTCCCAACAATTTGGAAAGAAAACAGAGGATAAAATGTTGCACTTTTTGCCTGGAATTTATATACAGCAAAATGTTTTGCAAAATTATTTTGTGCAGAAATACATGTGTCCCCCACCCCCCAAAAATCCATATTTTATGAAAACCAACTATTATCAGTAAAACACATGATTTCTTTTGTGCAAAATTAGTGTTGGAATTTAGGAATCCTAAGTTCCGAAGCAATTAGAAATTTGCAGGTACAATTTCAATGTATAAACACTGAGAGTGTTTGGGAAACAGGTGAAGTTCCTGCAGACTGGAAGAGGAGAAATGTTATTCCCATCTTTAGACAGGGGGGAAAATGTAACTACTGACTGATATCTGTACCAGAAAAGATTCCAGAACAAATCTTTAAATGGTCAGGCTCTGAGCACTTAGTAGTTAAAACATTATTTTCTAAGAGCTATCATACATTTATTTAAAAAAAATAGTCATGTCACATTAATTTTCATGTTCATTGAGTTATAAGCATGGTAAATCAGGGGAATGCTGTGGATGCATGTTTCTGGATTTCAGAAATTCTTTTAACAAGGTCATCCATATTTTTTTTCAGTCAAGCTGGTATAATGTTAGCTACACAATGCTATGATTAGATGGATTTGTCCTTGGATTTCAGACTGGACCCAAATGCTACGATTAGTGGTTCCTCATAATCATAGAGAATGGCTGACAATAGTTTTATAAATGACTTGGATGAAGGTATACAGGGTATGCTCATCAAATTGCAGATGAAATTAAAATGGGAGAGCTAACATCCACAAAACAATAGACTCAATTTACTTCATCAGAGGCATAAACTGAGTTTATGAAAGTTTATAATGTAAACATCTTTTTTTTCCAGTTAGTGTCAAAGGTACTACTACATTCCTTGTATACTGATACAAACCCACACAGCTATTTAACACTAGGGGCAAACAGGATTTAAACAAGAGTTAAACAGGAAATGTCCTATGATAAACGTAGGGCATTTCCTGTTTAACTCTAGTTTAACTCTCGTTTAAATCCTGTTTGCCCCCTAGTGTGAAAAAGCAGTTAGTGAAATTAGGGCCTTTATAGACTAGCCTGAAAGGCTGGCCTGCAGGCAGAGTCAGGGCGCAGCATCCTAATGACGCACGCCTGAGTCCACCCCCTCAGGTGCCCTGATGCCATGTGCCACTCCAAATGGCATGTGGCATCATGGTACGCCTCCAACGCTGAGTCCAAATGACGCAATGATGAAAGAGAACCATATAGCCGTGACGCCTTCACTATGGCGCCCTTTTGAGGGCTCCAAAAGCCGCTTTTTGCAGCTCCTTTTTGTGCCCTTGAAAAGCCGGATCAGGGCCATGGTGTGAAGCTGATCTGGCATGAAAAGGAGCCCCTTTGGATGGTTAGTGATGGTTGAAGATATAACCCTTGATATGCTACGAGGAATTACAAGAAAGTATACCACATCTTTGTAGTTCTCCAGGAAGAGGTGCATACATTAATATTCATGTTTCCGTTCTTATTTTGTATATCTTAGGAGTGAGAAGCTGAGATGGATTTCTGCTTTTATGCCTCAACAGACAGAACTTGACCTTTTGGATGACTCAGGTAAGATTGTTCAGAACGTACAGCATACAGTTAGTGCGCACAATAGAGATATTAATTTGAACCATAACAACAATACAGTACACTTTTTTTCTGTATACACAATGTAGTTTTCCTTTCTCAGCCTTCAAATTTGTGAAGGCTGACAAATATGAAAAAAATAATGGACTCTTTAAAATAGCACAGAAGACAGGGGAGTATATGAAAGAATGTGAGGAGTGAACATAGATCCTAACATGATTTTAACTGAAACTGAAACAAGTATCAAAATGGAAATGCACCTTGTTTCATGCGAATACTTAAACTGATGTTGTGCTGCTGGAGAACATTAACAGCAGTTCATTAAAATTTATATTTTAGAGCAGGAGCTTTTAAAAGATAAAGATATTTCAGACAGGGCTGAAACAGATGGCCCTAAAGAGGTGGCTTGATGCCGCCCCTTGGAACTCCTGGTTGGGGGTGGCAGAAACCTCACACCAAACCCCCAACCTGGCTGTTTGTCAGCGCAAAAAGCAGCATCAGAAAGCTGCTCCTTGTTGGGCCACGAAAATGCCAGCTTTTCTGCCACTGCTGCAGTTTTGCAGTGCTCCTGTGGCATGTGGTGTCTAAATGCAGTGCCATCGGAGGGCTGCAGAGCTGCCCTCCATGTGAGTGGGCGGGCAACTTCATGGCAGCTTCCTGCCGGCTTGGGGATGTGCATCGTCTAAACAACACGCCCCAAGCCACTGGCAAGCCACCACAAAGGGGCCACCTGTTTCATCCCTTAGTTCAGAATCAGTCATAAGCCCCAAACTTCTTAAGAGCCCCCTGAGTGGGGAAATTACTTGGCAGTGGCCATATTGAAAATAGATGGGTGTTGCACCTCTGGCAACTGTAGTTTTCCAGGAGGCTTGGTACCAAGACCATTGCAAACAAAACATCCAAGCTTTCATACAATTATGATTACAGAATCAACATTAAAACATAAAATTAGAATTAACTAACTAAATAAAATGCATTCCTAAGCTTAAGATACATGTCTTACTTTATAAAACAGATCACATTGTAATAACAAAACAAAACAAAAAGCGAGTGCAGGCCCCACCTGGAATATTGTGTCCAGTTCTGGGCACCACAATTCAAAAAGGACATTGAGAAACTGGAGCATGTCCAGAGGAAGGCGACTAAAATGGTGAAGGATCTTGAAACCATGCCCTATGCCAGTGTTCCCCAGTGTGCTCTTTAAGGGGTTTTGGACTTCAGCTCCCAGAATCCCAGGCTATTGGCCAATACAGCTGAGGCTTCTGGGAGATGAAATCCAAAATTTCTTAAAGGAGACCATTTCCCTATGAGGAACGTCTTAGAGAGCTGGGGATGTTTAGTCTGGAGAAGAGAAGGTTAAGAGGTGATGTGATAGCCTTATTTGGATATTTGAAGAGATGCCATATTGGGGAGGGAGCAAGCTTGTTTTCTGCTGCTCTAGAAAACAAGGACCTGGAATAATTGATGCAAGCTTTAAGAAAAGAGATTCTACCTGAACATTAGGAAGAACTTTCTGACAGTAAGGGCTTTTTGGCAGTGGAACACACTCCCTCAGAGTGTTGTGGAGTCTCCTTCCTTGGAGGTACAGTGGTCCCCCGGTTTACGAAATTAATTCGTTCCAGCACCCCTTTCTTAACCCGAAAATTTCGCCCCTTTAACCAGCCCCCGCACCATTTGAATTTCCCGCCGCTTTTTTTTCTTAAACCGGGTTTTTTTCCGTAAACCTGGGCCGTTTTTCCGGCCCCGGCTCTTTCTTAAACCGGGGTTTTCGTAGGCCAGGGGATTCGTAACCCGGGGGACCACTGTATTTAAACAGAAGCTGGATGGCCATCTGTTGGGTATGCTTTGATTTGAAAGTTCCTGCATGGCAGGGGGTTGGACTGGAGGGCCCTTGTGGTCTCTTCCAACTCTATGATTCTATGATTGGTGTTACAACAAAAAGCATTTCATACACTCATATCCTCAGATTCCTATGTCAGTTAAGATGGTCTTCAAGAACTTTACTCTTGATAGTCTTTGCTGCAAACATTGCATAAACACTCTCTTTCTTTGTTATTACAATGTGATCTGTTTTATTAAGCAAGGCATGCATCTTAAGCTTAGATATGTATTTTATTAGTTACTTAATTCTGATTGTATGTTTTAATGTTGATTCTGTAATCTTAATTGTATGTTGATTCTGTAATCGTAATTACAATCAACAAATCAATGTGATCCAAAGGGTAGCAAAGGATCACATATTGATTTGTTGATTGTAACAAATAACTGGCTTTCTCTTTCACAACACAGTATTTCATTTCACACTGCAGTATTTCATTTTGTTGATTGTTATTACAATCAACAAATCAATATGTGATCTAAAGAGTAGCAAAGGCTCACATATTGATTTGTTGATTGTACCAAGTAACTAAGTTTCTCTTTCACATTGCAGTATTTTGTTTTCTTTAGAAAATGCTCTAAATTACTTTCTTTAATACGAGCATATATCTGGCACTACAGTATTTCACTTGTTAAAAGAATAAATTTTATTTTCAGTGTTTTAAAAAAACATTATAACATGGAAACATAATGTCACCAAACTTTGACTATAAATGCATAACTACTAACAAACATCTAAGTTACTTCCTCATAGGTATTAATCACCATGTGTGTGTAGTATTTTTTATTATTATTATTATTATTTTGTGGGGGGGGTTTTTTGGATTGGTGGTTTGTTTGTTTTTTTGCATTATTCTTGATTTTCTAGTCCTTGGGACTCCTATTCTTATTTCTTTTATAACGTTTAAGTAAACTGTCTCTACTTATAATTTAACCATTATTTAACTCTTATTACAGTTTATCTTAATTGGAATTTGCTACATATATATACATACAACTACTATATGTACTACATCTCCAGCTTATTCTAATTTACAATCAGTCACTATTTTCTAATCATTTTATTTTTATTTATTTCCAAGCTTGAACATTTTCCAGCCCAGTATTTTTTATTGGATACCATTCTTCATTTATCCGATCTATTGATTTGTCCTGTGTTAGGGCTGTTAAAATGTCCATGACCATTGATTCCTTTAATTTTACTAGCCAATCTCAACAGACGGTATTTGTTGGGTTTTCCAATATGTGGCATATAGAATTCTAGCATATGATATATGATATCATATATAATAGTGCATCTCTGTATCATCCCCCCCCCCCTTTTGTCCATATCATGTGTCATGTTCAACAAAAAGAATTCCAGGCTAAATGGTATTTTTATTTGTAGAATCTCTGTTAGCATTTTGTGGATATTTTTCCAATATTTTCTTGCTATTTGACATTCCCACCACATGTGGTAGAAGGATCCATGTGGTGTCTGACATTTCCAGCAGTTTGTTTTTTCCCATATTGTACATTGTGCTTAACCTAGTTGGTGACAGGTATCAATGGTACATCATCTTTATGAAATTTTCTTTGAAGTTTTGACATAAAGTACATTTATTTGTATATTGCCATGTTCTTTCCCAATTCTCCAAAGCAATGCTTTCACCCATATTCTGGGCCCATTTGATCATAAAGTGTTTATTGTTTCTGTTCTAGTTCTCTATATTTCAAGATTTTATAATACTTTGCATTGTGATGTGTCCCTTCCCCTGTAAGAATCGTGTCTATTTCAAACAGCTTCACACCGCCTAAGCAATGTCTAAGCGGTTTACAACTGTAAGCTTCTTGCCCCCAACAATCTGAGTACTCATTTTAGCAACCTTGGAAGGATGCAAGCCTGAGTCGAGCTTGAGCCCTTTTTCTGGTATTGAACTTGCAACCTTATGGTGAGTGAGTGGCTGCAGTACAGGCATTTAACCACGAGGCCACCAGGGCTCTCATTTCATTGTTTCCTCCTTCAAAACTTCTTCAGTTTTCTTGTCCATTTTGAATCTTTCTGTGAGTTGTTTATATAGGAACCAGCTGTTGTTTATTCTTTCTGTACCTAGTTGTTCTTTTGATTTCAGCTTATATTCCTTGTTCTTCTATTGTGTTAGAATATCCTTATTTCTTATCCAGTGATCATCTTTGTTTCTACTCCTGTATAAAAAAGCTTCTTGAACAGAGGCCCATATAGGTATGCCTCTATAGATTTTTTAAAAATCTTCATCCAGACCCTCAGTAAAGCTTTCCTGACATAATGATGGCCAGAATCTTTATTTTCCTTTATTTTCTTGTACCACGTAAATGCATGCCATCCAAATCTTGTATTATCACATTCAATGTTCAACATTCTCACATCATTTCGTTTTACCCAGTCTTCTATCCATGAAACACAGCAATACATAGCAGTACATGTGTTGGCCATTTAACAAATACAAACAAAAATGCATCAGTGATACCTTTACTGGCCAAACGAAATGCACAATATACTTGTTGCAAGCTTGCTGATGATCTTGGATGATGAAGAAGTCCATGGAGCTTTGAAAGCTTGCAAAAAGTATATTGTACATTTTGGTTCGCCAATAAAGATATCACTAATGGATTTTTGTTTGTATTTGTTAAATAGCAACAGAGCTATAGTGCATGTTTTCTGTATTGTGAGATACTGCACTGTGGCTGCAGCAGGGGAACCATGAAGAGTAGCCTGTGGACTGGGACTTCAACCAAAGTAAAACAATTTTTGCTTTGATATTGTAATCAAATCCTTTTTATTTTTTTAGTTTTGACCACAATAATAGAGCTTCTCTTCTGCTTCCAGTTATATAATCTATCTGATTTTTGTGTTGTCCATCTGGTGATATCCATGTATATAGTCTTCTCTATGGTTGTGTGAAGCAGGTATTTGCAATGAATAGATTGTTGGCGTCACATAATTCTATCAGTCTTTTGCCCCTCCCCCCTTTTTGTATCTAAACCAAAATTTTCAACTGTTTTGGGGGCCTCTTTGCTGCCTACTTTTACATTCTAATCTCCTCTGATTATTTTGAGGTCCTGTGATGGTGTGTTGTCAATCTCCTCCTGGATTCCTTCATAGAATCTCTCAATTTCTTCTTCCCCTGCCTCTGTGGTTGGTACATATACTTGTATTACGGCGATGTTTATGAGTTTTCCCTGTTGCATTATTAACATGATTCTGTCTGACCTTGCATTATATTCTCTAACTGTTTTTGCTGTGTCTCTCCAGAGTATGAAAGCCACCTCATTTCTTCATGTATTTTCATTCCCTGAATAGAACACTGTGTAGTTGTCTGATTCAAAGTGGCCCATTTCTGTCCATTTTAGTTTACTCACTCCTAGTATGGCTATGTTTGTGCTTCCTAAGCAGAGCTTCATAATCTCTTATGGTATTCTGTTGGCTATGCTTTGCAATGTCATTAGTTCCCACATGAATCAAAAGGTCAGTGGGCTTGATGAGTCTTGTCAGCCTCTCTATTACATTGTGGATTTCCAGGAAGACAATGCACCTCTTGAGACATCTTGTCAGAGGGGCAACTTCTCAGAATAACCCATGCTCAGTGCCAATCTAGAATTTGACATCCTGCCATACCTCAACATGCTATGAAATCACTCAGTTCTTTTCCCATCCCAAGTTAGTGGTGCTGACTCTGAATGCTGTGATTTCCCCCTCTGTTTCATCTTAAATACTTATTGCATGATACAACAAAATGGAAATGGAGCAGGAGAGTGATGACCTTATCTGTGCTTTACTGCATAATATTGTAACACACTTTAGTTCTCTTTCAAGGATTTGAGGTAAAGGGGTTGTGCAGATTGGCCAAAAGGCCTGATGTCGTGGTAGAGTGGAGGCATGGCAACTACCTATCACCTGCCCCAACTCTGCCCCCAAGCCACTGTCACATCGTCCACCTGACCAGATGGCAGGTGGCTTGGGAAAGTTCCTGCGGTGAAGCGTTTATACATGCTGTGCTGAAGAAACATGCTGGGCCACTGCAGTGGCATGGGTGGCTTTTTTCCACCCCCAAAGTAGCAGCATTTTGCCACTCCTTTAGGAGCTGGGAAAATGCTGAATTGGAGCCGCAACGTGCAGTTTAGGGCCATCTGTATTTAGCCTGGGTCTCAAAGGTAGTAGTTTTTTTTGTCTTGCTTAATGGAATTTAAAGTTTATTTCATGGACTTTAAGAATCTCACAGTACCCACATGCTCAGAAGGAGGAAGGGCCTGCCCTTCAGTACAAAGGACAACAAACATTACAGAATGGCTGCCTTGACTAACATCACCATTTTTTCCTTTCTAATGTATGGTTTTTAACACTTTTTACCTGATGAAGAAGCCAGTGGAGCTGTGAACTCCTGCATCACATATATTGTGCATTTTGGTTAGCCTGATAAAGGTTTCACTGCTTTGTGGATTTGGGGTGTTTTTGTGCTTTGCTATATGGCCAACACAGCTACCCCTGGATATATTGTATGTAGCCATTTAGTCCAATCCATCAACCCCAAATCAACTTGCTAACATAACCCAAACAATCCTGATAAGGTAGTAGAAAATAGGTGTGAAATCTTTTTGTGCTGCGGCTAGTGGAGCTTCAAAGTCAAGCGTAGTGAACAGAGCACACAAACACCCAAGCTATATATTATTTTTATTGACTGGTTGAATTTATAACCCACCTTTCTCCCCAAAATGGGATTCAGCCACACTTGCTCAGCATTTTTATGTTCAAAAGTTCTGTTTAATTACAAAGGTTTTGCTGAGGACACCCAACTCATTTGTCATACCTGACAACTAATAATACCTATGTTCTCATGAAACTAACAGATGCACCTCAGGTTCAGTGTGTGAAGTCATACAAAGCCCGAGAGAATGATGAGCTGGCCTTAGAGAAAGCAGATATAATCATGGTCTTACAGCAAAGTACTGATGGTAAGTGAACACAGCAATGCTGGGGGCTTTGAGGTATGGAAGGTGCATCATGATGACTGTGACACCAGATTTCCCAGGAGACAGTCTTTTGATCCTAGCTGCTTCCACGACTGGGAAGAACAGCATAAGAAATGCTGTGTTACTTCAATCCAAAGTGCACAAGACACACCCTGACTATCACATTATGTCTTTTTTTCATTTAATGCAACTCTAAAATGCTGCAGAAACTAGATCATTGAGGGTGTTTAATCCACTCCTTGTGGGCCATTGTTTCAGTTAAAATTGCCACATTTGTGTTGTTTTTCTCACATTGCAAGAAAAATGGGAAAGCAGTTGAATGGTGGTGGTACAGAACCTTTACCAGGAAAGTGTGGATCAGGAAAATGGCATGTGGGGAGTATTAAATATAATTCCTGTTACTCCAATAAAATCAGAGCCATGTAGTCAGTAGTGATAAAGATTTTTTGGCTTTATTCTTCAAAAATCTGAAGGAGCTGGGGAATTGTAATTGCTGTTCTTGACTGCTCTGTGAAGAGTGAGATAATGTCATTGGTTCCTCTCTCCCAAGGAAGCTGACCCATTTCTCAAAAATTCCTGATAATGAGAAATGGGAGAACATATGGCAATAGCAATAGCAAGTATATTTCTATACTGCTTATCAGTGAACTAAAACTCCCTAAGCAGTTTATAATGTGTAAGCCAATTGGCCCCAACAAGCTGCATATTCATTTTACTGAAAAGATGGAGGGCTGAGTGGACACTGAAGTCCTGCCTGGGATTGAACTCACAACCTTGTGGGTGTGAGTGGCTGCAATACGGGCATTTAATCACTGTGCTACCAGGGCTCCTGGTGCATATGCTCAAATTACACTGGGTGACACTGTTTCATAGAATCATAGAATCATAGAGTTGGAAGAGACCACAAGGGCCATCCAGTCCAACCCCCTGCCATGCAGGAACTCCCAGTCAAAGCATCCCCGACAGATGGCCATTCAGCCTCTGCTTAAAGACCTCCAAGGATGGAGACTCCACTACACTCCGAGGGAGTGTGTTCCACTGTCGAACAGCCCTTACGGTCAGTTTGCATGACTGAATACAGGCTGTCATTCCTGTTGGAAGAGAGCTTAGGGCTAGGAAAGACTTTCCCAATTGACTTGGACTTTGTCCACCTCTCAGAAACCTCTCCCTTTGGGAACTGTTGGGGACAGTCACCACTTTTTGGGGTGCTGGACTCTTGGGGAATCTGGATTTGGAGGTGACTCTTGATTCCTGAATGAGAATTCAAACTCTGGTCTCCCAGAGTCATGATCCAGCACTTAAAACATCGGTCACTTCATAGGGATGCTTTAGCAATGGATTGGTTCTTTTCCAACTACTATGCTTCTAGCATTCTCTGCAGAGATTTCACTTGCATTTTGCTTTATGTCAGCCCCTGGCTGGGCACAATACCAGAGGCAAAAGTGCCACTTAGAACATTAAAAGTACCCCCCCTCAAAAAAAAAACTGGTTAAAATGGCTGCAATAGAATCAGAACCTGCAAATGGAGAAAATAATTTTGCTAGCACCAATATATTTCTGTGAGGTCTGCCTGATGTAATACAGGTTTGTAATGCAATGTTATGTAGGAATAACTCAGTACGAAAGGGGCAAGTATTATTATTATTAACCTTTATTTATATAACACTGTAAATTTACACAAGCAAGGACCATGAACTTATCAAAAAAACCTGCTTCAAGAAAAAAAAAGATAAAAACCTGCAAGAACTGGACTCTGGAAACCCTAGCTAAAAGAACAGCTGGAAGAAATTTATTTATTTATTTATTATTTATTTCAAATAAATGCTATCTTTCTACCAGAGTGCGATGTCAGGCATTTATACAGTAAATGTAGGAGTGGCCGCAATCTTGTCCTCTGCCTTGGGTGGAAAAATCTCTTGGGACAGCCTGTGGATCACACTGTTGAAGGAAGTAAAGCCAGATTGTAGGTGCCTTCTGAAAGGAGCTCAGCTGATGGTGGTTGTGCTTTCCTTCTCTGTTCTTTAACAACAGTAGTAGTAGTAGTAGTAGTAGTGACAATGATGACAACAACATCTACTACAGCAGCAGCAGCAGCAACCTAGAACTGAGACATTTAACATACAAAGTAGGTGTCCTGCTACTGAGCAATGACCCTCCCCATCAATCTGTTTGTTCTTTCAGCCTCAAAATAGTCTCCTCTGATTGGTGTTTCCTACCCCTATTGGTGGTGGTGCAGTGAATCAACTAAGGGTTTTAGCCTGAACTTTAAAGGAGCTATCCAAGGTTCAGAACCTAATCTGAGTGGGAAGGGAGAGGGTTCAGATCCTTGGATATCTCCTTTAAAGTTAAGACTAAAGACCACAGCAGACAGGAGTGTCACAACTTAAATGGGGAAGGGTACATGTCACCATATCCTCCAAAGTGGAAGTAATGGGAATGATTCCGGGGCCTTCTGTGCATGAAAGAAAGCACTGGGCTGCAGTCCCTCCCTTAAATTTCAGAGATTTAAAAAGACGTGGAAAACAAGCTTATGTGTGACCAGTTGTTGAGGAAGAAATCAAGCATATATAATACTTGTCTTCTACATCCCCAATGTCCCTCTAAAGATGTTTTTATCCTGATGCTGATACTAACACATTGCTTTCAAGGTGGCATGCAAGGAGAGGGTAGACTTTTCTCCAAGCAAAAGGCATCCTCCTCGCACAACAGTTCTGCACTTTGGTGTACATGTGGACAAACACATATATGAGCCGAGGCTGCAACTATGCTTTTGGCATCTCATATAAGAAAGCTACCCCTTTCAAGGCAAAAGGCATTTTTCTTCCCCAGCAGTCTTGCCCTTTGGTGCACATGTGGGCCACCTCATGGTCTCTGGACCATAATTGCCCTAGGAAACTATGTGGCATTGTTATGTTGCTTTCAGCATGGCATGTGGGAAAGATACCCTTTCCCTCAGATACTAGTTCTGCCCTTGGGTTCCATATCTGGGCTCAGGCAAATGCTGTACCATACCTTTAGTGGCCTCAAGGAGCCCTGTTGGACTCAATGAAGCTTCCTCCTTAGTTGAAGTTACTAGCTCTCAGTAAAAAATCTAGCCACAGGCTGGCAAAGTTACTTATTTTTACTCTAATTTCCAGATTTCCCCAATCAGTATGACCTTTTAGACTGGAAAAGAGTGAGATATCTTTTTTTTTTTTTTTTTGCACTGCAGTTCCAAGATTCTCCTAACCAGCATGTCCTGAAAAGTTAGCTTTTTGGAAAGTTACTTTTGGGGCTGCAACTCCCAGCATCCCTCAGCTGGCATGGCCTGGGAAGCATTAAATATTTGAATGGTGACTCCCAGAATCCCAGGCAACTTTGTTATTGTTGTAACTATTGTTGTTGTTGTTGTATCCTACTTTTCCCCCAAAACTGGGACTTAGAGCAGTTTACAATTTGAAAGAATAATATAATTTAAAAAATACAAAAATACAAAAGTAATGCATTAAAATAGAATTAAATTATTACAAATATTAAAACAGATAAGTCATTAAAAATAAAATACAGTTAAAATGATAAAAGTATTTAAAAGAACACACTAAGAACAATACAGCACCCCAACCCATTCTTTAAAAACTTTCTGCTTTAAAAGGCTGTCTGAATAAAAAGGTTTTAGCCTTCTGACAAAAGAACAACATAGAAGGGGAGTTCCAGAGTCTAGGGGCAGCCACTGAGAAGGCCCTCTCTTATATCTTCCCCAATTGCACTTGTGATGGTAGTGGGATGGAAAGAAAAGCCTCTCCTGAGAATCACAGACCCTGGGCCAGTTCATATAGGGAGATATGTTCTACCAAACTGCCTGGACCTGAGCCACATACAAACAAACAGCTTCATTTATATACCGCTTCATGCCCTTAAGGAGTGTCTAATTGTAAGCTATTTGCCCCCCAACAATCTGGGTACTCATTTTAGCGACCTTGGAAGGATCCAAGCCTGAGTCGAGTTTCAGCCCTTTGCTGGTCTTGAACTCGCCACCTTATGGTTTTGAGTAAGTGGCTGCAGTACAGGCATTTAACCACTGCGCCACCAGGTAATAACCAGCACTTTGAATTTCGCTTGGAAACAAACTGGCAGCCAGTTGAGCTGTTTCAACAGGGGCATTGTGTGGTTTCTGTAATCTGCCCCCATTGACAGCCTGGCTGCAGCTCTTTAAATCAGCTGCTGTTTCCAAACACTCTTCATAGGCAGCCCCAAGTAGAGCGCATTACAGTAGTCCAAATGGAATGTAACTGAGACATGCACCACCGTGGCCATATCTAGTAACAGAAAGAATGGATGCAGTTGGCACACAAGCTTTAGATATTCAAAGGCATTCTTGGTCAGTGCAGAAACCTGGACCTCCAGGTTCAAAGCTGAATCCAGGAGCACTCTCAAACTGCAAATCTATGTCTTCAGGGGAGTGTAACACTGTCTAAAACAGGCTGAATCCCTATTCCCTGATCTGTCTTCTGACTGATCAGGAGCACCTGTGACTTGTTTGGAATAAGTTTCAATTTGTATGCCCTCATCCAGTCAATTACTGATGACAGATACTGGTTTAGGACTAGGACTGCATCCTTGGATCAAAGTGGGAAGAAGTAGTATACTGTTATCTGCATATTGATGGCACTACACCCTAGAAATCTGGATGACCTCTCCCAGTGGTTTGATGTATATGTTAAATAGCACACAGATCAAAACAGAACCTTGAGAGACCCCACAGGTCAGTGGCCAGGAGATCAAGCGGGAGTCCCCCAGCACCACCTTTTGGGTTCGCCCCTCCAGACAGGAATAGAGCCACCGTAAAACAGTACCTCCAAGTCCCATTCCAGAGACGTGGCCCAGAATGGTATTGAAAGCCGCTGAGAGGTCCAGCAGACCACTCCTTTAGCCTTCCCTTAGGTGAATCACCAGACCCTGAGAGCAATCCAAAGCCTTGAATTGTTCCCCTTTTGGCCATTTTGGAAGGGAAACCCAGGCCACTCATTCTCAACATCCCATGAGTTTGTAAGAAAGAGAAAAACCTCAGGTCAGCCCCAAGGACAGACCCAGATCCCTTGACCTGTCAAGGCCATTCCAGGGCCCAACACTTCACCAAAAGGGTGCCAAGGTGTACACCAAAGTCTTATAATCTTCCCCAATACCTGCCAAGGATAAGGGACAAGTGTCTGCTTAGTCCCTTTCCTGTACTAGGCTGGCCAAAAAAGGCCACACCCCCTTCTTGCAGATGGTGGCTAAAATGACCCAATGCTTTTAACAATGCATTCCAGATTTCTCAGTTCACTCCCCTTTGGGCAACATCCAGGTGGTGTAGATGATCCTCACCACTCTAAACATGGCAAGGTAACATGGCCTACAAGGGTATAACCATCCTGGCCACACACTTTGAATGACACAAAAGTCATCCAGAGCCTGCCAAATCAGAGCCTTTCCCTTCAGTAAATCCAAGTCATTCTTCAAACAAAAGAAGCAACAAATAACTCCACCCAAGTAGCAACCTCACTCAAACCCAAGTGAGCACTGAAATAGCTGCTTTGGGCCTGATGCGACACCCAGTAAACCATACTATGGCTACAGATCAGGAACTATCTCACCACACAGCACCCAGTAACTAACAGAAAATAACATTAGTATGAATACAATCAGAATTGAATGGGACATACTTAACTGTGGTAGGCTGAAAACATCCAGTGGCCAAGCCCCAGTTCTCTAGGAATATGTGCCAAAATTTGTTCCCCAAAGGCCCAGGTTCTGCAGGATTTTCAATGTAATGAACCAAAACTGGTACCTGCTAAGGGATGCCAGGTCAGCACGACAAAAAGGAAGCCTAGTGAAGCTCCCCTTACCCGCAGATTAGAGTGAAAATCATGTACTGGACAAAGAGCCAAATCAGAATGTCTGCTTAAGCCAGGTGACCTTTGCACCTAGCCCCTTTTCATTGGCTTTTGAAACTCTAATCCAAAAAACTGCCTGATGTGCATTGAGAACCAAAACCTGATGAATTGTCCTTAGACAATTCTACTTTCTTGCTGACTCTGAGGGCTACAAAGAAAGCTGTCAAGTCTGTGACATGGAAAAAAAAAACTTCATAAGGTGATGTACAAAGAATAGGCCACTGATTGCTTAAGCTCTTAAGGACAACAGGAGATAGCAGTTAACACTTGTCTGGTACACTACCATGCTCTCTGGCCCAAATACAAAGATTTTTGAAGCCTAAATGTCCCCATGGTATCTTTAAATCCTTGGGCCCTGGCAGCAAAAGCTATAGCTGACAATGTGTTGCAAGGCAAACACCCCTGTCCTTCAGGAAAACACTGTATTGAAGACAGTGGTCCTCTGGAACAGGCCACTCAGCATTCTTTAGGTTCTTTAGACAACCTAAAGGCATTCGGAATCTCTACGAGACCTTCTGTATCTAGATTTAGTGCTGGCTGCTAACGAAAAGCCAATGGCTCTTGCAACATCACCCTGTGAAGATTCCACAGGTACCCCAGCATTGGGACCAGATTGGCATCTGCTGCTGATGCCAACTCTCTGAGGTGCTCCATTTGTTGGCAGAATATCAATGATCCTTTTATCTACTTCTGCTATATAGAAAGCTATAAAGAGGATGTTGTGTTGTAAACTTTGCATAACAAAAGATCTGACGAACTACATCATGCAAGGTAAACTAGAGGAGGTATAATTAATAATCTGCACAGTGGTCATGTTGTTTCACCAGCCCAAATCCAGACTGCCACCATGATTGGAAAGAAGTCTAGAAAGGTCATATTGGTTAACAAATCTTAATGGGCCTATGCATCAGGCCAAACCTGAGCATAACATCCTCTAAAATAGACACAAAAGACTGGAGATAAGAAGATAAGTAAGGCACTGTGGAAATATAGATCATCGGTCCAAAAAGAAACTACTATTAAAAGTGGCCAGAAATCCCTGCCAAACTCATAAATCCTCTCTAATTCCTTTAGTGAACCATATTCTGTGATGAGGTTGACAAACACCAGCTTTGGCATCACAGCGATATCCCAAAAACGCTTTGCCAGGAATGACAATCCTACAAGCAAAGTTCAAATGGCCAATTAACTCCTTAAATTATTTTAGGGTAGCCTTTGAACTTTATCACACGTGGGAAAAATCATGGGTTTAAACGAGCATTATCCAGAGACATTCGTGCAATTGCAGTGAACATTTTCACACGCTTCGAAATTAAAGATGACCTATCACCAGGGAATAACCAGGAAAAAAATATTCATGGGGAAATCCCAAGAATAATTTGTTGTTCGCTATTCTCTGCTTATTTCCATGATAAGTCATCTTTAATTGCAATCGTCTGTGAAATTCTTTACCGCGACCGTGTGATAATGCCTGTTTAAACCCCCATTTTCTCCCTGTGTGATAAAGATGTTTCTCACATTTAAAAACACTGCTACTCTAGCCTTTAAATCTGTAAGCTTATCTTCAGGGAGCCCACAAATCCGTATTAATACCACGCTGATTTATAGTTCACGCAGTCAAATCAAAGGATGTCTGCCAAACAGAACAGAGCTGCATCTTCCAAAAAAGATTTTGGGCAAGTCACACTCTCTCAGCCACAGAAGAAGGCAAAGGCAAACTCTCTTTGAACAAATCTTCCAAGAAAACCCTTGGGAAAGTCACACACTCTCAGCCTCAGAGGATGGCAAAGTCAAACTCTCTCTTAGCAAACCTCCCAAGAAAACCCCTTGGGCAAGTCACACTCTGTCAGCTTCAGAGGAAGGCAGGAGAAGGATGAACAAACCTTCCAATAGCAAATGACAGTGGTGGCAGACCCATCTTTCCCCCACAACCCCCCCCCCCCAGGCAGGGAGAGACCTAGAAGGCCTTGGTCGCCTGCCACCATGCCAAAAGCGTGGCACATGGTGGTGGCAGCCCCATCCTTCCTCCCAGCCCTCTCCTAGACTATCGGGCCTGCACAGCATGGCCTATCCCCCCCCCAAGCGAGGCCTACCTGGCCTTCCTTAAAATCTCCTCTTTCTCTGGGCCACTGCCCCTTGTGTGGGAGTGGGAGAGGCTGCAGGGGCTGGGCTTCTTTCAGCTTCTCTGTCTCCATTAGCCAAGCCTAGAGGAGGAGGAACTTTACCACCATAGCTGAAAAAGAGTGGCTGCAGGCCTGCGGCGGAGGTGGGGGAGAGCTTGGTTGGCCAGGACCTGGGACACCTTTTCAAAACCAGGCTAGGACATTCCCAAGGCTCAAAAACCAGGAATGTCCCAGCTAAAAGTGGGATATGGCAACCCTATGTGTATGTATAGTTTGAATACACATTTGGGACAATGTGTTTATACCACAACAGAAAGCCCATGCTAACAATTGAACTAGTCCAGAATAAGCTGCTTCAGTCTGGAGCTAATAAGATGAGATGTTTCATCTGATCATGAAAATAAGAAAGGTCTTACTGAATGACAGGTAATATGGTTGGCTTATATGCAAACTGCAATAATTCACCAATCAGTAAATGTTTGCCTGTTCACACTTATTATCTGCTCTCTTTCCAGGCTGGATTGAAGGAATAAAACTGTCAGATGGAGAGAAAGGCTGGTTTCCTTCTGATCAAGTGGAATTCATCTCTAGCAAACAAGTTCGGCATATGAATCTGAAAGAGGAACAACGTGTTAAGAATGCCAAACAACAAATCTTTCACAGAAAATAGGGCTCCTCCTCCTCATCATTAGCATTTTTCTCCTTTTCTCTTTCAGCTCCATGATCAAAATGCTGCATTTAGTTTTCTGGATGAGAGACAGCTGCATAGGCTAGTAAGATGTACATAGTTGCGCCA
This sequence comes from Urosaurus nigricauda, assembly GCA_034509955.1. Lineage (NCBI taxonomy): Eukaryota > Metazoa > Chordata > Lepidosauria > Squamata > Phrynosomatidae > Urosaurus > Urosaurus nigricauda. The sequence goes on along the minus strand of JAOEGL010000005.1, from coordinate 106,119,156 downwards.
GTTAGAGATATAATGTTTAACAAGAAAAGATACCACTTCACCTCATGGAAAGATCTTGTGCATCACTGGCACTAGAAAAAAATACTGGCAGGAAAAAAAACCTACTAACAGGAAAATATTATTCCTCCAACTGACTATTGGTAGATGAAAAAAGACATAAAACAGAGCTGGAAACTTGATATTAGGACCTTTGGAAATCTTTTCTTGACTCTTTGGCTGTTCAGATACAGAACTTTAATTCAGCTTTTGCTGAAATGCTAAAAATGTTAATATTTCGAAATGCTTAAAATACCTATCAAAGAAAAATACACACACATACGCACACACACACACACACAAAATATACCCATTACTGTTGAGATGGGATTTTCCATCTGAAATAACACATTTAGCTTAATTGCCAAACTTTCCTGCCAGAGAAGAAATGCTTATATCAGAGGAAAAATATAAAGTTTGCCTTAAGGGTAGTACTATACCTGCTAACAGCAGAGTTAGGGCTGAGTCTCTAGTAAAGATCTTGTTCCTGCGCTATTAACCGATGAAACATTTCTCACCAGTTATTCCTCCAACCAGGAACACAGCATCTGTTGTTCTTACTGTGGTGCAGGGCTAGGGAAAAAAGGAAATTAAGTGTTAACTAAGAATAGATGGGAAAAGAAGGAACATACAACATCTTGCCTCTAGAGACACTTTCAAAAATTATACCTGCCTTTTTTTTACCCCTCTCAGTTTGCAAGAAAGTGGGATTTAAAAGGTATGTGTGGGTGAGTGATTTGAAGATAATGTTAGGTGGGTGTGCTATTCGTGTCCTCATGGGCTTTCCTTAGGCCACTGATTGGCTACTGTTTGAAAAGAATGCTGTACTAGAGACACAGATCTGATCAGAATGGCTCTTCTTCTGTTCTTATGACAAAACACCCTCAAATATCCATGTAAATAGGAAAGAATAGGTGAAACTGCTGGGACTGCTGGAACAACAGAGAACAAAACAGCTGATGAGTGGCAAAGGAGACTGAGACTCTACATGGAGAAACTATATTTTAAGGGGAGAGAGAGAAAGAGAGAGAGAGATTTTGGAGTTTATCACACGAAGGGAATTGGAAGTATAATCCAATGGCAATCTGAATGCAATCATGGGGTTTCGCATGATTACGTGAAAGCTGATCACACACATTTTCGGGCAAATGGGAATCCTTCTGAACACAATGGGGTTTCGTGTGATTGTGTGACAAACTATCACACACAATTTCGGGCACTGGGAGGCAATTTCGGGCAGTTCTGAACGCAATGCAGTGTCAATACGCAATCAAGTAAATTCGCTGAACTAGCAAATTTACTCAATTCCGAACTGGCCGTGTGATAAACTCCTTTCTCTCTATCAGCTTTCCTCACTGTCCCAGCTCTCACATCCATACATGGTGATGAAGAATAAGATGGCTTGGATGATCCTATAGCATTTTTATCAATGCATTAGAGGGTATTATCTAGTTATCTAATAGTTATCCCAGTAATAGTCTTCTTCTGATTTATTGACTGCACTCTCCATTCTGATCAATAATTGATCCAGGATATAGGAAATCTTCAACTATTTCTATGTCCTGTCTTCTAGTTTGAATTTACAGTCTGCTCTCTGTATTCATGCATTCTTTATCCATAGATTCAACTATCCACAGCTTGAAAATAATTTTAGAATCTATATAAATTCCAAAAAGCAAGCCTTGATTTTGCCATTTTATATAAGGGTTCATTAAGCCTGCCTTAGAACTTTCTTCTTTGGCTCTCTGATAATTGTTCCAAGTCTTTGTTTTTTTCTGCTAGTAACATGGTGTCATCTGTATATCTAAGATTGTTGATATCCCTTCCTCCAATCTTCAATCCATTTTCCTCTGAGACTAAGCCTGCTCTGCATATCGCATTTCTTGCATACAAGTAGAAAAAATAGGGTCATAGAATGTAGTGTTGCGCAACCTGTTTGCAGAGTGGAAACCATTCTGTTTCTCCAGATTCTGTTCTAACAGTAGGTTCATGTCCTGAGTACAAGTTGTACATGAAGACAGTCAAATGTAATGGCATTTCCATTCTTTTAAGAATAAGATACAGATTTTTATGATCTATGTAATCGAAGACTTTGCTATAATCTATAAAGCACATGCTGATTTTCGTCAGGAATTCCTTGTGCACTCCACTATCCATCATATGTTTGTAGTGTGTTCACTTGGGCCTCTTCCTTTCCTGAGCCAAGTTTATATGGTAGGAGTCTGTGTTGCAGAATTTTGAGCATGACTGTGCTTGCATAAAAAATTAATGCAATGGTCCTATAGTTACTGGAGTCTTTTGTGTCTCCTTTTTTGTGTATGGGAATGTATATTGGTCATTTCCAATCTGTGGATCACAGTTTTGTTTTCCATACTTGTTGACAAATTTTAGAACTAAAGCTGATTCTTTTCCCATAAATTGCAGCAGCTCTGTTGGTAAGTCATCTGTTCCTGTTGGTTTATTTTTCCTGATTGTTTCGAGTGCAGCTTTCACTTTCCAAATTTTGCTGGTTCATCTTTATATGTTTCTTCTTTCCATGTGTCATTCCTCCTTTCACCTCTTTTTTTATAGCTCTTCTGTGTATTGAATCAAAGAATAGAATCATAGACTCATAGAGTTGGAAGAGACCACAAGGGTCTCACTTTCTGCACAATGCTCAGTTAGCCCAACTTTTGCAGGATTTCCCCAGGATCTAAACCCTGTTTATCCATGGGATTTGGACACTTTGCCTCCCATATGATAAGGTTCCTAGTTGTGTATTATGTTCCTCTTCTGATTGTAGACTCTTGGTTTCAAATTCCCTTGGAATTTATGGATCTAAAGGAAGAGATATCCGAAGTTTCCTTTTAATTGTTGGTTTCTATTTCTCTGAATTAATTTTTATAGTAGGTATCTTTGTGCACTAATCATAAAAATCAGTTTCATTCATTGTTCTGTATCTGTCCCTGTTTGCCTCTTCTTTTGCTATTTGTCTTTCATTTACTGCTTGAAGCATTTTGGCTGTCATTCATTGTTTTTTCTTTTTCTTTTGGGCTACAGATTGTATCTTTCTGCATTCCTCCCTGTCTATGTCCCTAGCTTCTGTCCATAGTTCTTCTGGTTCTCAGGATTAATAGTGCAAATCAGTTGCTCACTTACTTTATCCCACTATTTTCACTTTATCTTTAAATTCTGTAAGGGTATTCTTCAGATCATATCTGAAGACATTACTGAACTGGAATCCTATAATTTTTCCTTTAAGAAAGGAGAAAGAGAAGGAGGAGGCTCTAGTCCACATGCTTGGGTGAGATCTAATCTAATTTACACTTGAGCCCGTTGCATTACTGGGAGCCATTGCTGGGAGAAGCCAGACCTCTTAAGTCTACACAAGGCTTGGAGAGAGGGTTCATTTCCTTTAAGAAAGGAGAAAGAGAAGGAGGAGGCTCTAGTCCATGTGCTTGGGTGAGATCTAATCTAATTTACACTTGAGCCCATTGCATTACTGGGAGCCATTGCTGGGAGAAGCCAGACCTCTTAAGTCTACACAAGGATAGCAGAGGGTGCATTTCCTTTAAGAAAGGAGAAAGAGAAGGAGGAGGCTCTAGTCCATGTGCTTGGGTGACATCTAATCTAATTTTCACTTGAGCCCATTGCATTCTGGGAACCATTGCTGGGAGAAGCTAGACCTCTTAAATCTACACAAGGATAGCAGAGAATTTTAATTTTTCTTATCTAGTCAAGGAGATTTTTGGAGAGTAGAAGAGAAGCTGGCCTGAAGCATCAGGGGAAGTGAGTCAGAGATTTGCCTCTGGAGGGAAGCTAGTAGCCAGGAGCTCTCTACATAACTATAGGCCCTGGGACTTGAACTCAGTGACAGAGCTTGGGAACAAAGGCCAAGTCTAGCAAGGGAAGCCCACATTCTTGTTTCAGTGCCTCCTTAAGACTTCTCAGTATGGAAACTGAAGGCCCTGCAGCAGTCACCTGCAACACCTGTGGGATGTTTGTCTTCTTGCCTACAGATGTGGGGAACTACATCTGCCCCAAGTGCAAGTTGGTAGCCCTCTTGGAAGAGAAAGTACAGTAGCTAGAGGAGCAGGTATCTGCACTCCAGCATCATAGAGAGCAGGAGATTCTCCTGAACAGAACAGACCAGAATATCTTGGGTGGGAAACACACAGAGGAAGTTGCTGGGGTGGAGGAGGTCACTGCACATAAAACAGAGGAAGATGCTTGGAGGAAGGTCACACAGAGAAGTAAGGAAACCAGTGAACATTCTGTGAGCAGCTTGCAGCTACAGAATTGCTTTGAATCTCTCTGTTGTCAGAGATGATGAGGAAAAGCAGCAGGGACAGACATCAGGGACAGAGCAGGGGAGCCTGAGAGTATCACGAAATGGAACAGACACTGCTAAGCCTCGGAGAGGCGTGTGTTAGTGGTGGGGGACTCCTTGCTGAGGGGTACCGAAGTAGTGGTTTGTGGGCCTGACAAGATGTCTCGGGAGGTGTGTTGTCTCCCTGGGGCAAAGATCCTTGATGTGACAGAGAGGTTGACAAGACTTGTCAAGCCTACTGATCAATACCCCTTTCTTTTGGTTCATGTGAGAACCAATGAAACTGCAAGGCACAGCCTTCAGAATATCATAAGGGATTATGAGGCTCTGGGAAGGAAGCTGAAAGAGATGGATGCACAGGTTGTCATCTCATCTCTTCTCCCAGTAGAAGGGCATGGTCCAGGAAGGGAGAGGAAAATAGCAGAGGTGAATAACTGGCTCCGTAGATGGTGCCGCCAAGAACAGTTTGGATTCTTGGATCATGGGCTGTGGTTCCATGAGGAGGGACTTCTGGCAAGGGATGGGCTGCATCTCACGCCAGTTGGCAAAAATGTTTTTGCCAACAGTCTGAAGAATCTGATCAGGGGGGCTTTAAACTGAGTTATGTGGGGAAGAGAGACAGCATTCTGGAAGGCAAAAGGGCTGGAGAGAATAGTCAAAGTGTCATAGAGGGAACAAGGCAAACAGTGCAAGGACCCAAGAGTAGGAGGCAAAAAACCATGCAAAAGCAGCAAGTAAAGAGGACACATGGTTTTAGATGTCTCTACACTAATGCACAGAGTATGGGAAATAAGCAGGATGAACTTGAACTCCTAGTACAACAAGGGAAATATGATATAATAGGCATCACTGAAACCTGGTGGGATGAATCTCACAATTGGAATGTAGAAATAGAGGGATATAATATTTTTAAGAGAAACAGGCCAAGCAGGAAAGGAGAAGGAATAGCATTATATGTCAGGGATAATTACACCAGTGATGAGATCCATGAAGTCAATACTGGAAGCCAAGTGGAGAGCATATGGATAAAAATTAAAGGAGAGGGAAGCAACAGGGATGTTACTGTGGGAGTCTGCTACAGACCCCCAAGTCAGACGGAGGAATTTGATGATGTTTTTCTAAAACAGATGACCACACACTCAGAAAAGAGAGATGTAGTAGTAATGGGGGACTTTAACTATTCAGATATTTGCTGGAAGTCAAACTCAGCCAAATCCTCAAGGTCTAGCAAATTCCTCACTTGCCTCGAAGACAATTTCATTGTCCAAAAGGTGAAAGATGCAACAAGGGGATCAGCCATTTTAGATTTTATCTTAACCAACAGGGAAGACCTAGTTGATGGGGTGCAAGTGGTGGGATCCTTAGGTGGCAGTGACCATGTTCTCCTGGAGTTTGTTATACAGTGGAAGCAAGAAGCTAGGCATAGGCAGACATGCACTCTAGATTTAGGAGAGCTGATTTCAATAAATTTGGAGAAATACTGGGGGTGATCCCATGGTCAGGAATACTAAACGAGAAGGGGGGTCAAGACGTATGGGAGTTCCTCAAAAGGGAGATACTAAAGGGACAATTTAAAACAGTTCCAATGAGGAGGAAAAATGGAAGATGTCTCAAGAAGCCAGGATGTATGATTAAGGAACTTTCAACTGATCTAAGTTTTAAACAGAACATGTATAAGAAACGGAAAAATGGGGAAATCACCAAAGAGGGGAAATCAAACAAATAGCAAGCATGTGTATGGATAAAGTCAGAAAAGCTAAAGTGCAGAATGAACTCAGGCTTGCTAGAGAGGTTAACAACAATAAAAAAGGCTTTTTTGGATATGTCCGCAGCAAAAGGAAGAAGAAGGAAATAGGCCACTGTGTTGCAGAAGAGGGCAAAATGCTAACGGGGGACAGAGAAAAGGCAGAATTCACACCTTCTTTGACAAGGTTCCCCATGACATTCTTGCAAACAAGCTTGCAAAATGTTGGATGGACAAGTTTACTGTTACATGGATTTGTAATTGGTTGACTGGCCGAACTCAAAGGGTGCTCAACAATGGCTCCTTTTCATCCTGGAGAGAAGGGACCAGTGGGGTGCCAGAGGGCTCTGCCCTGGGCCCCGTACTATTCAACCTCTTTATTAATGATTTGGATGACAGAATTGGGGGCATACTTATCAAATTTGCAGATGACACTAAACTAGGAGGAATAGCTAATACCCCAGAGGACAGGATCAAAATTCAAAATGACTTGAATAGACTAGAAAGCTGGGCCAATGCTAACAAGATGAAATTCAACACAGAGAAATGTAAGGTTCTGCACTTAGGGAAGAAAAATGAAATGCACAGATATAAAATGGGGGACACCTGGCTGAATGAGACCACATGTGAAAGGGATCTAGGAGTCCATGTAGATCACAAGTTGAACATGCGTCAACAGTGTGATGCGGCAGCTAAAAAGGCCAATGCAATTTTAGGCTTCATCAATAGAAGTATAGTGTCTAGATCAAGGGAAGTAATAGTGCCACTCTATTCTGCTTTGGTCAGGCCCCACCTGGAATACTGTGTCCAGTTCTGGGCACCACAATTCAAAAAGGATGTGGAGAAACTGGAGCGGGTCCAAAGGAAGGCAGCTAAGATGGTGAAGGGTCTGGAAACCATGCCCTATGAGGAACGACTTAGGGAGCTGGGGATGTTTAGCCTGGAGAAGAGAAGGTTAAGAGGTGATATGATAGCCCTGTTTAAATATTTGAAGGGATGTCATATTGAGGAGGGAGCAAGCTTGTTTTCTGCTGCTCCAGAGACTAGAACGCGGAACAATGGATACAAATTGCAGGAAAAGAGATTCCACCTAAACATTAGGAGGTACTTCCTGACAGTAAGGGCTGTTCAACAGTGGAACACACTCCCTCAGAGTGTAGTGGAGTCTCCTACCTTAGAGGTCTTTAAGCAGAGTCTGGATGCCCATCTGTCGGGGATGCTTTGATCTGGAGTTCCTGCATGGCAGGGGGTTGGAGTGGATGGCCCTTGTGGTCTCTTCCAACTCTATGATTCTATTCTATTCTTTTCTATTCACCATTGACAATGCTTGCAAAGGTTCATGGAAATTTCAATCCGAGGGGGTGGGGGGGGTGGGGCGGCATTCCCACTTACCAATAATGCTATTTCCAAGCCAAATCCATGAATCAGTGCAGCAGTAGAACATGGTTTGCACTATGTTTGCACCGATCGAAGCCACTCCTATTCCCCCCTGGTGAAGCCCCGACTGGGGATGGAGGAAGCAGATGTAGGGATGGAACAAGGAGGCCAGGGAAGATGGAGCAAGGAAGCTGGGGACGGTGAAAGGAGGCCAGAGAAGTCAGGGACTGCCGGGGCAGATTTGAATCCGCATGGGTTCCACTTGGGCTGAATCGATTTATTTCAAAATAAATCATTTCAGCCTAAAAGAACCAAAAAAAAAATCAGTGTCTTTTTGACGTGGGTTAAATGGCCTGCCTTTTGGAATTGCTTCAGCAATTCGAATTAAGTGGGAACCATGCTCTTACAAACCGGTTCATATCAAATAATGATCTGGGAACGAGGCCCAGAACTACCAGTAAGCAGAAGTGTGGGGGGGTGGGTGGGGGGGAGGGATTGCTAAGGTGAATAATAAAGCCATTGATAACCAAATGAAACCAATAATCTCTCCCATTAATGATCAATAGTTCAGCCATAGAGCAAAGGAAAAACTTGTGCTTTGAATTAGGCTTGAGCCTTGGGCTGAGCAAGAAGGGGGGAAGAAGAAAACTAAGCATGAATTTGTCTTCACAGAGAAAGACGGGCCTCTCTGAAGGTCGCTGTAGCTAGCAAGCTGATAAGGTTTCTACTACAAAGACATTCCTTGATGTTGCAAGTCAGGCCAGAAGAGCCTGCCAGTTAGACTAGCTGAACAATAATACAGATATATATATGGATGAATGCTAAACTACGCATGCTCAATTAATATTTTGTGGGTTAATAAAAACTGTTTGCGCCATGTTTGGGGGTTTCAGTCAATGAGATGACTTTTGGCTGAAGCTCTGCATGCAGACTGAGACTGTTTGGAATAAATAGATCTGCTTGGAAATCTTCACAAATGCCTGATTTGCATAATTGGTTGTGAATGGGTTAATTGACCCTTTGTTTACCTTAACATAATTTGGCGCCCGAACAGGGACTTAAGAGGTCAACACCTCTGCCCCTGACCCCGGCTTTGTGAAGAGATCCAAAACAGGGAGGTTCCACCTCGCATCACTTTGAAATATGTGGGACTCTGGCGTTATCGATCTTATCAGGAAAGTGGCCACTCCCAGACTTTTTCTGGTGCCTGTTAAGCTGGAGACCGCTGGAGAAGCCCGCATATTAGCAAAGTGACCTTTGAGGGATTCAGTTCCAAACAGTCTTAGAATCCAGCGCTGGAGAAAGGGGGGGGAAAAGAAAAGAAAAGAAAAAGAAAAAAAAAGGAAAAAAAGAAAAAAAGCATGTGCTGGTGAGTAGGAGGAAGAAGAGTTCTTTCTTTCTGATTCTGTACCTTTAAAAAAAAAAATAGGTTTCGGCCCGGTTCAAACGAACCGAAGAGGGGGAGTGGATCCACCCCCTGATAAGGTTTTTTGATAAGGTTTTTTCTGCTTTCTTTATGGGGAGGAAATGGTTTGTGGGTTTCCTTGTTGAGAGATTGTGTGTGTGTGTGGCTGCATGCTTGCCAACCATTTGGTGCCTGGGGGCGGCCCTGGGTAAATTGGCATTCTGGGAGGCATTGCATAGCAGTGAATGAGTGAATTTCCGACCCCTTCAAGAGTCCAACTTCCCCCAATTTCCTATAGTTGGCTCGATTCCCTGTCAAAAATCCCTTTTGTGTCTGTCGATCTATCCTTGTAGAAACAAATAGGATAGGCAGGTAGGAAAGAGGGATGGAGTGGGAGGTTTCTTCTCTTTTTACCTTTTTGAATTTAGGGATGCAACGCCATAGAAATCTATAGAAGCCAGAAGAAAATGGTGATGGTGCACAAAACCCTTTCCCTTTGGCACAGAGCCATAAAAGTCTGAAACAGGTCTTTTTTTGAAGATGGCTCAACTCTAGTTCCCCGCCACCTCCCACCTCAGGAATGTGATGATAAGAAAGCTTGAAGAGAATGGATTTTAAGTAAGCCACACTTCCAAAAAGAAGCCCACAAGCTAAAAAAAAAAAAAAAAAGGAAAAAGAAATTTAAAAAAAAGGGAACATTAATATTGGAGTGAATGTATACAGCACATGACCTGCTGAGAGGATAGAACAATGAACAAGGAAACTTTAGCCAGCTGAGGCCCTCTACTATCTGGCTCAGCTTTGAAGCCAAGGAAGGCCCAGACTTGATACATTGCAACTATTACCACTGAACATGTGCGGATGCAAACCAATCTAAAAGCAATCCTGAAAGCAAAAAGAATAATAATGATAATAATAATAATAGAAAGACTGAAAGAGAAAGTGGGCAGCATAAGCTTCCTAGACTGAAGTCCACTTCCTCAGATGCATTTGGATATGAAGATGAAAATAATAATAATAATAATAATAATAATAATAATAAATGATAACTGGACATACATGTTACCTGGTCAGATATGTCCAGATGCCCTGCAGGAGACCAAGATGGTTTCACTCAGGAAATAAAGAAGGGATAGAGACACCAAATAAACCTGGAAAAGGCCCGAGATGTGAACCCTGAAGACCCAAGGTAGATGTTTCCCAAAATGCCCTTGATGTTAAAAGAACCACAAAAGACAGAAGGCTTTAGAAGAGAATGTTTTCAGTCCAGTTGAGGGCCCTGACAAGTAGATACAAGGAGAGAAATGAAGCAAGTGAGATGAAGGGAATAAAGCAAGTTACTGACAGCTTCAACTTAGGATCAAGAAGGAAAGCCAAAAGCTGCCAGAGGAAAGTTTGATGTGGATGTAGATGAAAAGCTGGAAGAGAGCCAAGCTCCACCTTGCCAGCACAGCCTGCAAGAGAGATGTTAATGAAGCAGGAGAGATGTTAATGAAGGAAATAGGACTGAAATAGGACTGAAATAGTGCCACCCACCCCATGCAGAGATCAAGAATAGTTAACCCCAGTCATGCTATTGAAGGAAAAAAGGTGCATTTTGAATTCAGCTTCAGAAAGGAGGGGCCGCAGCCCACAATTTCAGATGGGAGGGGGAGTGGAGAAGCATTTCACCCTCAAGGACATTTCTAGCCAGCCGCTTCTTGATAAGAAACATACAGTGTTCTCAGCCTGAAACTGCAAATTGGTAACTGTAAAATACTGTACAGCATAAGTTCAATCAGGACATGAGTTCATTTTAATCCCAATTTGCCTATGCTATTGAGTAATAAAGACTCATTTTGTAAAGTGCAAGCAATCAGGATTAGTTATCTCCAAAGACATCAGCATCTTAGAAAGAAAGCAGGACTCAAGCTAATTGCAGCTAACCCCTGTCTTAACCAAGGAGAAATTGTGAGTGTACTTGGGAATGGATGGATACAGCAAGAATGAGGTTTCAGACTTTGCTTCCATAGTCAAACCCTTATATGATATGCTAAAAAGAAAAGGAAAAGACCAGAGCCTACCTCGTTTGAATGGACTGGTGAAGATAGGGCAACTCCCAGGGGCTACCAGACGTGAGCAAATCCTTCCAATTGTTTAACAGTAGTAGGAATGTTCACCCAGAAGTTTGGAACATGAAATTGTCCAGCGAAAATATGGATCTAATCTGGTAGCTTGTTTCCTATGCATTGCTGCTGACTTCCTATTAGAGAAAGCAATCAAATTCACCCATAGACGAGACATTGAGATTGTGGCTCCCCATCTTAAAGAACCCACAAGCCGGCTACGCTGTGGTTCAGGAAGATGAGAAGCTGGTCCCCTTCCAGGAAGGACCTCAATTCAAAAACATTGAGCTAATTGCCTTAATGAAAGCATTGCAGTAAGATCTATACTGATTCCAAGTAGGCCTCATTGATATGGGCTATCTACAAAGAAAAGGAACTTCAATATGCAAAGTGATCCTGGATGCTAGTACTTTTTGAAAAGAAATTGACTTAAATCAGAGACTTGAGATGAGAAATTTGGAAATGCTTATGTGTGCTTGCTCCAAAGACTGTGTTTCAAATTTAGAAAAGGGAGCTAAGCGAAGATTGAGAAGGAAAAGGAAGAGAGATAACAGCCTGGAATATCTAAAAGGCAGAAAATTAAGGAATGGGTGTTACAGTGGTTCAATACCTCCCAAATAGACTGTGCAATATGTGGAAAAACATGATGAAGGGAAAAACAGAATCACAGCTTGCGTGAGACAATAACAACAGCAACAAGTGCAAAGATATGCAGATAATGACATCAACTTAACTGCTGAAGTAAAATCAGAGACTGACAACCCTCATCAGAGCATTAAAATGGGCTACAAAAAGACATGATGCAGAAGTCAAACTTCACTTAAAGCATGTGGCAAGTATTCAAGTAGATTTTACCCACATGCCACCTGTAGATGGCTTAAAGACTGTTTTAGCAGCCATATATACCCTTTTCAAATGAGTGAAAGCATGGTCAGAGAGTAGTCAAGCATTCCTGTGGAGACATCATCTCCAGATATGGATTACCCCAACAGACTAAGCCAAGAGTCCAACTCCTTGTGAAAAGATCCTTGCTATTTTGCCTGTCATAGTAGAGACTCTGATACTAAAGAAGCAAGCAACTTGACCAAATAATACCTGCTCAAGAGTTCAGCCCTGAAGACATAGTTTGGATTAAAAGCTACAAAGAAGACATGGAAAAAGACTCTTTGCTGTTTTGTTGACTACTCCCACTTCCTTGAAAGTTAATGGGAATCCTGTTTGCACCCATTGAAGCAACCAACTGCAGAGCTGATTCCAGTAACCTGATCTATTACCAACTAGAGAGTTCCAGATGACCCTGGAGACAAAGGCCAACGCCAGTCGCCCATCGAAGCCTCCTTGAATCTGGGTTCAAGGCAGTGAAGCCAACGGACACGGCGGGAGAAGACTAACTTGGGACCAGGAAAACCAAGTTAGCGAAGTTCTGGAGGGTGCTGCAACCACTCCCTACCTGGAGAGAGGAGTGGTCACCACCTGAAGATTAACCTACTTTCAGCCAGAAGGCTTTGTTTTAAACTGTTTCATTTGGTCATAATATTGTTGTTGATTATAGTTATTGTGGGGGTTTTGGTTCATTATCTGAGATGGGAAAAGGTGATCCATGCCAAGATTGCATCAAACAGTGAGAACAGGAAACAAGATTGGGCAAACATGGGTTTATCATAGAATCATAGAATCATAGAATCATAGAATCATAGAGTTGGAAGAGACCACAAGGGCCATCCAGTCCAACCCCCTGCCATGCAGGAACTCCAAGTCAAAGCATCCCTGACAGATGGCCATCCAGCCTCTGCTTAAAGACCCCTAAGGAAGGAGACTCCACCACACTCCGAGGGAGTGTGTTCCACTGTCGAACAGCCCTTACTGTCAGGAAGTTCCTCCTAATGTTGAGGTGGAATCTCTTTTCCTGCAGTTTGCATCCATTGTTCCGCGTTCTAGTCTCTGCAGCAGCAGAAAACAAGCTTGCTCCCTCCTCAATATGACATCCCTTCAAATATTTAAACAGGGCTATCATATCACCTCTTAACCTTCTCTTCTCCAGGCTAAACATCCCCAGCTCCCTAAGGCGTTCTTCATAGGGCAAGGTTTCCAGACCCTTCACCATCTTAGTTGCCCTCCTTTGGACATGCTCCAGTTTCTCCACATCCTTTTTGAATTGTGGTGCCCAGAACTGGACACAGTATTCCAGGTGGGGCCTGACCAAAGCAGAATAGAGTGGCACTATAACTTCCCTTGATCTAGAAACTATACTTCTATTGATGCAGCCTAAAATTGCATTGGCTTTTTTAGCTGCCGCATCACACTGTTGACTCATGTTCAGCTTATGGTCTACTTGGACTCCTAGATCCCTTTCACATGTGGTCTCGTTCAGCCAGGTGTCCCCCATCCTATATCTGTGCATTTCATTTTTCCGCCCTAAGTGCAGAACCTTACATTTCTCCGTATTGAATTTCATTTTGTTAGCACTGGCCCAGCTTTCTAGTCTATTCAGGTCATTTTGAATTTTGATCCTATCCTCTGGGGTATTAGCTACTCCTCCCAGTTTAGTGTCATCTGCAAATTTGATAAGTATGCCCCCAATTCTGTCATCCAAATCGTTAATAAAGATGTTGAATAGCACTGGGCCCAGGACAGAACCCTGTGGGACCCCACTGGTCACTTCTCTCCAGGATGAAAAGGAGCCATTGTTGAGCACCCTTTGAGTTCGGCCAGTCAACCAATTACAAATCCATGTAACAGTTAACTTGTCTATCCCACATTTTGCAAGCTTGTTTGCAAGAATGTCATGGGGAACCTTGTCAAAGGCCTTACTGAAATCGAGGTATACTATATCCACAGCATTCCCTTCATCTACCAAGCTGGTAATTTTATCAAAAAAAGAGATCAGGTTCGTTTGGCATGACTTCTTTTTCTGAAACCCATGTTGGCTTTTTGTGATTATGGCATTGGCTTCTAAATGTTCGCAGACTCTCTGCTTAATGATCTGCTCTAGCACCTTTCCTGGAATTGATGTCAGACTAACTGGACGATAATTGTTGGGATCCTCTTTTTTTCCCTTTTTGAAGATGGGGACAACGTTTGCCCTCCTCCAGTCTGCTGGGACTTCTCCTGTTCTCCAGGAGTTCTCAAAGATTATTGCCAATGGCTCTGATATTACATTTGCTAGTTCTTTTAATACTCTAGGATGTAGTTCATCTGGTCCTGGAGATTTATATTCATTTAGGTTAACCAAGTATTCCTGTACTATCTCTTTACTTATTCTGTGCTGAAATTCCCCTATTCTGTCTTCTGCTCCATTATCCTTCGGTTGAGCACCTTTTGCCTTTTCTGAGAAGACTGAAGCAAAGAAGGTGTTGAGTAATTCTGCCTTTTCTCTGTCCCCTGTTAGCATTTTGCCATCTTCTGCACGCAGTGGCCCTACTGTTTCCTTCTTCTTCCTTTTGCATCAAAAGTAAACACTCATGCACTAGTATACAATTGGCCTTTCACAACATCATATAACTCAACATGTCAAGAACTAGAGAGAAAACACTTGCTATGGTCCTGCAGAAAAACCAGTCCAAGGTATTTGCAGGCACATATGTCCATGGCAATGGAATCTCATTGTCAAGAGTTAAGGTGGGGTTCCCCATGCCAGAACAACCATTGAAGCACTGAGCATTTGCAAAATGGCCAAACTGAGGAAATTCAGAGTGGCAAAGAGCCTACTCACTTAAAAAGAAATACACATGCTATGGGACACCCAGAAGGTTCAATACTGATTGTGTCAGCCCACAGAATTTACATTGTTAAAACTTGGGAGCTAAGTTACACAGAGTTCCAATACACACAGATAGTGAGACCAAACAGTGAAGTGTGAAATGGGAATTGATGGTAAGATCTTGTTAAGTGACTGTTTGGGATTATTCTGTCTCAGAAGTACCAGAAACACCTTCTTCCCTAAGTTTTGGAAAAAGAAGAAAACCTTTCCAGTTCCTGATGTTGGTAAGAACTTGTGTTTCACTTTTGCAGAGAGGTGACAGTGGAAGAAGGAGCTGCAAGTCCACACAGCCAGTGGATGCCAAGAGACCTGTTGGTTTTACAATATTCATTAATCTTTTGTGGCCAAAGTCCCTAAAAAAAAAAGAGAGAGAAATGGACTTAGCCAATGGAATGTGCTGAAATTGTGTTGAAATTCTTATTCCCAGCTATCAAAAACCTATTCATGGTTCAATTGGGTTTGGGGGACAAAAAAATGAAATGATGAAAAGAGATAATTGCTGTTATTGATACATAAACTGTTTTGCATCATAATGTATGTCATCTATGGCAATCAATGGCTTTATTGGAATAAATGCAGACAAATCAAAGACTTGATTTGTCAGCAGAAGAAAAGGGAGGAATGCTAAGGTGAATAATAAAGCCATTGATAACCAAATGAAACCAATAATCTCTCCCATTAATGATCAATAGTTCAGCCATAGAGCAAAGGAAAAACTTGTGCTTTGAATTAGGCTTGAGCTGTGGGCTGAGCAAGAAGTGGGGGAAGAAGAAAACTAAGCATGAATTTGTCTTCACAGAGAAAGACGGGCCTCTCTGAAGGTCGCTGTAGCTAGCAAGCTGATAAGGTTTCTACTACAAAGACATTCCTTGATGTTGCAAGTCAGGCCAGAAGAGCCTGCCAGTTAGACTAGCTGAACAATAATACAGATATATATATGGATGAATGCTAAACTACGCATGCTCAATTAATATTTTGTGGGTTAATAAAAACTGTTTGCGCCATGTTTGGGGGTTTCAGTCAATGAGATGACTTTTGGCTGAAGCTCTGCATGCAGACTGAGACTGTTTGGAATAAATAGATCTGCTTGGAAATCTTCACAAATGCCTGATTTGCATAATTGGTTGTGAATGGGTTAATTGACCCTTTGTTTACCTTAACATAATTTGGCGCCCGAACAGGGACTTAAGAGGTCAACACCTCTGCCCCTGACCCCGGCTTTGTGAAGAGATCCAAAACAGGGAGGTTCCACCTCGCATCACATCTTGTACAACATGCAGTATTTTCTATTATTTTGATTGTGCAGTGGTGTTTTTACAGTTTATGTTTTTTAAACTGGTTTTAATTTTTTGATAGATTAATCACTTTTAACTTTTGTATTTTGTGAATTTTAATTATGTTTTAAAATCTGTTGTAAGCTGCCTTGAATTCTCAACTGAGAATAAAGTGGGGTAATAATAATAATAATAATAATCAGAAGAAATAATAATAATAATAATAATAATAATAATAATAATTTCTTATCTCTCTCTCCATGGTTCAAGGTAGAGAACAACAATTAACAAATACATAACATAAGTTAAAAATTAATCAGTTAACACACATTAATTTTTTATTATTATTATTATAAAATATATGACATAACAAAATATAACAATATATACAGTATATACATTTCTTGTCGTCATGTCTATTAATGATATTCTTTCCCCCCCTCCCCACCCAACTACCATTTCTGGAAAATCGTCCGTCTCATACAGCAATCTATTCTTTATTCCTCATTTGTTATTATCTTTTACTATCTTCCTCTTTTTTACCTTGATTGCTTCCATTTTGCATTACTAAAGAAGTATGTGATATTATCTATTTTCCATCCTCTTATATGTATTTATTACATCTTACGGCCTATGAATGCCATAACATCTTTATTTTTCTCCATAATATTTTATATTTCTTATTTGTAGCGGTTTATCATTAAACATTAACTACTACATTAACCACTTGAGGTCAGATATATATTCACATTTTACATTCCTTTCCCCTCCGTTATCTTTCCGTAATAGTGAAACAATGCATCCCAGATTTGTACTTCTTCCTTCCCTTCATCTCTTAATTCATGTGTTAATTTATCCATTATTATAACATCTAAAGCTTTAGATAGCCAAGCTTCAATATCAGGGGCTCTGTCAGCTTTCCAAAATTCCGCTACAGTTATTCTTGCAGTGGTAACTAAATATAATATCTGTTTTAAGCATTTTCTTTCAGACTCGCCTTCTAACATATTTAATAAGAACAATTCGGGCTCAAATTTAATTTTTATGTTAAAGATCTCCTGGATTATTTTATGTACCTTCCCCCAAAAAACCTTAATTTGGGGGCAGGTCCACCACATATGGTAAAAGGATCCATTTGTGTCTTTACATCTCCAACAGTTGCTTTCTTTCTTTTTATATATTTTTGCGATTCTTAAAGGAGGCAGATACCATCTATATAACATTTTTATGAAATTTTCTTTTATATTTGAACATAATGTAAATTTTAAGTCTTTCCCCCATGCTTTTTCCCATTTTTCTAGGGCTATACTATGTCCGACATTTTTTGCCCATTCTATCATATTTGATTTTATTATGTCTGTTTCCAAATTTAGTT
Source organism: Urosaurus nigricauda (assembly GCA_034509955.1). Classification (NCBI taxonomy): domain Eukaryota; kingdom Metazoa; phylum Chordata; class Lepidosauria; order Squamata; family Phrynosomatidae; genus Urosaurus; species Urosaurus nigricauda. The sequence continues at coordinate 106,101,771 of JAOEGL010000005.1, read as the reverse complement.
TTAAACAGAAGTTATATAGCTTAGATATTGATCCTTTTTTATTTTCCAGTAAGATATTGTCCAATTCATTTCTTTCCTCAGTTATACCTATCGTTCTCTCATCCCATAAGAACTTATCCTTTAACTGGAAATAGGAGAGCCAGTTAAATCTTATTCCTTCTTCCTGTAGTTCATCTTTGCTTTTCAAAACAAATTTTCCATTCTCTTTTTTCAAGATGTCCACATATTTCAGCCATTCTTTCTGTACAATCCTTCCCCTCCTATAAAGCGCTTCATGTTGGTATCTGTCTATAAATTTTTAGCCTATATTTATTCCAAACCTGCAATAAAGCTCTCCTTACTATATGGTCTTGAAACTGCTTATTTTGCTTTAATTTACCCAACCATAAATATCCATGCCAGCCAAACAGTATATTGAATCCCTCTAAACATAGCAAATTCTCATCTTTTAATTGCACCCATTCCTTGAGCCAATCTAGCGCACAAGCGTGATAGTACAGTTGGAAGTCTGGTAGTGAGAGCCCTCCTCTCTCTTTTGAATCTATTAGAGAGTTCCATTTAATTCTTGCCTTCTTTCCTGCCCAGATAAACCTTGCCAAGTCCTTTTTCCAGTCTTTAAATATCTTCTCATTCAATACTACAGGTAAATTTTGTAATACAAATAGAACTTTCGGTAGTACACTCATTTTTACCAAAGCTATTTTCCCCAGTAGTGATAGTCGCAAATTTTCCCATTTTTCCAGATCCCCTTTGATTGCTTTCCATAGACCTTTATAATTATTATCGAATAGCTTATTATTTTTTCCGGAAATATTTATCCCAAGATATTTAATTTTCTTTTTCACTTGTATACCGGTCATGCTTTGTAATACCTCTTTTTTCTTTTTTGACATATTAAAGGTCAGAAAGGCTGATTTATTTTCATTTATTTTAAGACCTGCACATTGACCAAATTCTTTTATTTTCCTTATTACTTTAGGGATTCCTACTATTGGCTCTTCTATTATAAATACTACATCATCCGCATATGCTCTCATTTTTATCTCTTTTCCCTTTATTCGTGCCCCTCTAATTCCCATATCTTCTCTTATCTTATTACATAGGGTTTCCAGACACATAATAAATAATAGTGGTGATAAGGGACAACCTTGTCTTGTTCCCTTCATTATTTTGCAAGTTTTTGTCTTTTGGCCATTTATAATTATTCTTGCTTATTGCTCCTTATAAATTTCTGTTACCCATTTTTCCATATTTTCACCTAGTTTTAGTTTCGTTATTAATTTTTTCAAAAAAGACCAATGTAAACTATCAAAGGCTTTTTCCGCGTCTAGGAAAAGCATTGCGGCTTCCTTCCCCGGATTCTTATCATAATATTCTATAAGATCAATAACTATTCTTATATTTTGTTTTATATGTCTCTGTGGTAAGAAGCCGCATTGATCACTTTGTATCCATCTTAACAAGATTTTTCTTAACCTATTCGCAATAATATTGGCCATTATTTTATAATCTATATTTAATAGTGAGATCGGTCTATAATTTTGAGGGAGTGTCCAGTCTTTCTCTTCTTTAGGTATCACAGTGATGTTCGCTTCCTTCCACGATTCTGGGATTCCATTAAATTTAACATCATTGAACATTTTCTTTAGTGGTATTATCAATTCTTCTTTAAACACTTTGTAATATAATGACGTATATCCATCCGGCCCAGGTGCCTTCCCATGTTTTATTTTGTCAATCGCTTCATTTACTTCCTGTTCTGTAATTTCCGATTGTAGCATCTCTCTTTCTTCTGCTGTAATGTCCAGACCTTGAATATTTTCCAAATATTCTCTTATTTTCTCCTCTTGCTGTTTTTGCTCCTCTGGCTCCTTGTAAAGTTCTTCATAATATTTCTGAAATACTCTTAAAATATTTTTCTGATCAGAGAATTTCTTCCCTCCTTCTTGTATCTCCAATATTATATTTTTACTTCTTTTTTTCCTGACTTTTTGTGCTAGTAATCTACCTGCTTTATTTCCAAATTCAAAATTTCTTTGTTTTATATATTTTAATTTATTACTTATCTCTTCCGTCATCATCTTTTCCAATTTTTTCTTTAATATTTCCCATTCTCTTTTAATCTTCTTATTATTTGGGTTTCTAATCAGTTCTTTTTCTTTCTTTTGAATATTTTGCGACAAGTCTTGAATATTTTTCCGTTTTTCTTTATTTCTTTCGTAGCCTTTTTTGATAAGTATTCCCCTCATCACGGCCTTTGATGCGTCCCAAACCGTCTTCATAGGTATTTCCTCCTTTATATTTTCTTTGAAGTAGTATTTCAAATCTTCTTTCAGTTGTTTCTTAATTTTTTCATCTTTAATTAGACTTTCATCTAGTCTCCATGTATATTCTTGTTTGTTTTCCTTAATTTCTAAGGATATTTGGTTATGGTCCGAAAATTTGTTTATTTTAATTCTCACATCTTTTACTTCCCTACACATTTCTTTAGGGATTAGAAACATATCAATCCTCGATGCTGAGTTGTGTGGTATAGAATAAAAAGTAAAATCTTTTGAATCCGGGTTTCTTTGTCTCCAAGGGTCTTCCAAAGTGAAGTACTCCTTTAATTCAAAAAAGGATTCGGGGAGTTTCCCCTGATCCTTTTTTCTTTTTTTCTTGGAGTCTCTATCTAATCTGGGGTCCAAAACCCCGTTCCAATCCCCCATCAGGATATGAGAGTCATAATTTAATTTTCTTATTTGTTTTAACAATTTTTTATAAAATTTCCCTTTCTTTTCTGTTGGACCATAAACTCCCAGGATTAGAGTTCTTTTTTCATTTATCTTTATTTCCAAACCAATATATCTTCCTTCGGGATCATTTATTACTTCTTTAGCTGATATCTGATTTTTTACATAGATGGCGACCCCATTCTTTTTCTTTTCTCCTGCACTAATAAACACTTTCCCTAATTTGGGGTTTATTAAATATTTTTTCTCTTTTGTCTTTATCCGAGTTTCTTGTATATTAATTATATCATATTTTTCCTTTTCTAAAATATGGAAGATTTGTCTCCTTTTATACTTCGAATTCAATCCTTTTATATTCCATGATAGGATTCTCATTTTGCCTTTTTAATTTCGATATTACTTTCAATCTTAATCTTCCTCTGTTGTTTCTTCTATTCCTTCCCCTTCTCCTTCCCCTTCTCCTTCTCCTTCTTCTTCTCCTTCTTCTTCTCCTTTCTTCCCTTCCTTCTTTCCTTTTCTTTCCTACCTCTATTTCTTCCTCTCCTTCTAGATTTTCATCGCTGATCTCAAATTGTGGTATTCCTCCTCCAACCGCTCCTTTTAGTTCTTCTTCATCTTCCTCCACCTCTTCTGTTATATTCTCTTTCCTTTTCCTTGTTTGATTTTTCTTATATTCCTTTATCCCTCCCGTTCCAGGCTTCTTCTCGTTCTTCTCATTAAAGTCTCCTTCTTGCTGTTCATTGTTCCATCTCCTTTCTTCTCTAAACCATCTATTGTAAAACGTTCTTGCTTTCTCTACCGTATCTATTTTATATTGTTTTTGTCTCCAACTGAAGGATACTCCTTTTACCGGCTCCCATCTATATCTTATATTTCTTGCTTGTAGCATTCTAGTCAAGCTTGTATAATCCCTTCTTTTCCTCAGCACTTCTGTAGGCACATCTTTGAAAATCATGATTTCCTTACCATCAATTAGTAATTTCTTCTCGTAGCTGGCTTGAATTATTTTCTCTTTTACTCTCTCTCTCGTAAAATATACGACCACATCTCTGGGAAGGCTTCTATTCCGGGCTGCCATCGAGTTAATTCTGAAAATTTTGTCCACATCCATATCCAGCAGTTCTGACGGACAATCTAGTAGATCCGCTAGTGCTGGAACCAATTCTTTATACAGATCTTCGTTGTATTTTTCTTTTAGGCCTCTTATTTTGATACATTTTTTCCTATCTTTAATTTCTCTTCTCTTGCTTAATTCTTTTTCTTGATTTTGATCCATTGTTAATTTTTTGGTTACTTGTTCTATTTCTGTGGTTCTTTTTTCCAATATTTCTATTTTCCCTTTTGCTTCTTTGATTTCCACTGTCATCCCCTTCATTGTTTCTTTTAAATCTTCAATTTCTTCTTTAAAGTCTTGCCGGAGTTCATTTCTAGAATCTTTTATTTCTTGTCTTATATTCGTTTAAATTACCTTTATTTCTTGTCTTATATTTGTTTCAATTCTTTGAATTGCCTCTAATAACTTAAAATTTGGATCCGAAGTTTTAAATTCTAAAGATGGTCTTCTTCCTAGATTTTGAGGTGGATCTGATGTCTGTACTTTCCTTTCTTTTTCCTTCTTTGCTATTTCTCTTGTCGTCATAGCTGTAGTTACTGTATATGACATATTTTCTTTTCTATCTATTTTAATTTAATTTGCTCTTATTCCTTTTCAGATTATTTATTCAAGTTTATTTTAGTTCCAAATTTTCCCAGGAATTTAAATTTTATTACTTGTTGTATCTCTCCTCCACCACTAGGTGGCAGCAGCCTTTCACTCTTTCACTCTTTAGTCACTTATGACACTCTATTGTTTTACAGCCAGCTTCTACTTCCTTTTACTGCTCCTCCCATCTACTTCCTCCACACCATGTGCTCTTTGTCCTTGAAAACGCCCAGCAGGTATAGTTATTTCCCTTTATTTCTTCTTGGTTATACTTTCTTCCTAGCAATCTATTTCCTCACTTTCCTCCCTCCACTCCTTCCTCCTTCCTCCTTCCCCCTTTCTCTCTTCTTTATTCAAATACTCCCCGCGTTATTTCTTCTGTTATATCTTACTGCTTTCCACCCCTTCCTTCCTTTTTTCTTCTATCTGTCCCCATTCAAAAAGGAAAGTTATGTTAAATCTTATATCGATCCAAGTCTCTTCCCTCTCCAACTGTTTCTTATCTGCTACTCAGCCCAGTCCACCTTCTCATCTGCTTTTCTTCTCAGTCTACCTCTCGTCTGTTTCTCTTCCCAGTCCGCCGTTCTTCTGTTTCTCTTCCTGGTCCGCCGTTCGTCTACTTCGCCGTTCATCTGCTTCTCTTCCCGGTCCGCCGCTCGTCTACTTCTCTTCCCAGTCCACCGCTCGTCTGCTTCTCTTCCCAGTCCGTTGCTCGTCTGCTTCTCTTCCCGGTCCGCCGTTTGTCTGCTTCTCTTCCCGGTCCACTGTTCATCTACTTCTCTTCCTTGTCTGTCACTCGTCTACTTTTTCTCCCCGATTCAGCACTCAACTGCCTCTCCTCCAAATCTGGTATCTCCGTCTCCTCTTTCTGTTCACCTCCCGTCCGCTTCTCTTCTTTTCTCCAGAGATCCCTTCCTCCAATCTTTACTCCTTCTTCCTCTTGGTCTCTCTTATCATTTCTTCTCCTCGCTTCCCTTTTCTCTTCCTCCTCTTCTCTTTCTCCCTCCTTCTCTTTTCTCTCCCCCTCCGCTCACTCTTCACCACTACTCCTCGATTTACTTTTCTTTTTAAACAATCAATTCTGGACAATCAGTCCTCTCTTTTTCTATTAGTTTCTCGCTCTTTTCATAGGTTTAACATAATTAGATACCGCCACTTACTCCTTCTGTTCTATTATTCCTCCTTCTATTATTACCACCCCAAAGGGAGTGAGCAATGCGAAGATCTTTCCATACCCATGCGATTCCCCTCTTCTTTTCACTTCCTCCTCTTACTTAGTTGGGTCTTATTAAAAAAGGTCGGCGGAGCTATGCTCCAAAGCCTCAATAGTAGCCGCGGCTTCCCTCGTTCTCCTCAGAGGTCTTCCCGGTCCCCTGATCTTGCCGGATCGGTTCCAATCCTCTTTCTGGAGAACCCCAACGGGCCCGTCCGGATTCCCCTTTATCCAGGAGATTTTCTAGCTAGCAGAGAACTGCTAATATTGATGGAAAATCAACTACCTGGACTACTATTGTTGCCACCTTCCACGCTGCTACTGTGGATGGCTGCTTATTGCCCCGCCATTTTACCGGAAGTCCACACATTAATTTAAAATGACAAATAAGGGGCTGTTGCTTCCAGCCGCCCCTTTTACAGCCAGATCGGGGCTGCGACAAACGTTTTCAAGAAAAAAGGCCTTATTATGTTGCAAAAATAGTTTTTAGATCCCTGTTTGAAATTCTGGTTGTCAAAAAAAAATTGTCATGTAATGTAAGAAGGTTTATGATAAGGTGTTTAAAGATTGAAATATTCTGCATTAGAGTAAGATGGTGGCAAAATCCAGTCCTCCTATACATCTATCTAAATTTTTGTATAATTTCCATTACTGAAGAATAATCATTAGCTGAATAGGTCCATGTAATAACATTTTTGTTATCATCTTCTTTTTTATGAATACAGAATATTACATAACCCCATCTCATTTTGCAATGCCAATATCCCATTTTTGTCACAAGGAAGTATGGTCAGCCTAAGCTCCTGTCCTGCTTTTGTATCTGGTAAAGGAAGTTATTAGAAGAAGAAAAGAATGAAATTTATTTTATAAGGTGAGACATATACAATGGACCATTCCCTTACACAGGGCATCTGCTCTCCCCCCCCCCCCCAGTGAAAGGGACGGCAGCACACGCACCATAGGTGTGCGCACCAAGGTCCACGAAGGCTTCTTCTAGTGTGGCTTTCAGTGTATGCTGAAAGCCACGTATATTGCGCCTGCGTATGACACAGGCGCACTGTATTAGATAGTAAGGAACATATGAAGAAACTATTTTGTTCAGAGTGCAACCTGCTTTTTGCAGATTTTAGAATGTTCATGGAATCATAGACGTATAGAGTTGGAAGAGTCCTCAAGGGTCATTCAGCCCAACCCCTGCTATGCAGGAACTCACAATCAAAGCATTCCTTACAGATGGCCATCCAGACTCTGTTTAAAGATCTCCAAAGATGGTGACTCCATCACTCTCTGAGGGAGTGTGTTCCACTGTCAAACAGCTCTTACTGTCAGGATGTTCTTCCTAATGTTTAGGTGGGATCTTTTCTCCTGTAGTTTGTATCCATTGTTCTAGTCTCTGGATTAGCAGAAGACAAGCTTGCTCCAGCCTCAATATGACATTCCTTTAGATATTTAAACATGGCTATTATGTCACCTCTTATCTCTCTTCCCCAGGATAAACATTCATAGCTCTATAAACCACTCCTTATAGGGCATGATTATATATCCTGTATCTCTTGTTAGAGTTTTCTGATGAAACACCATAGATTAAGATGTCCCCTTCTCCCATTGTGGAAATCATCCACTCACCACCAGATGGAAGAATCACAGCCAACCTAGACATGAGGGCAGCAGCCTACATATTTAACAGATAGAAAGAGGGGGTGCTGAATTTAAATTGTTAGCAGAGGATATGCTGCTCATAACTTATTTCCTTATAGCTTCAGAAAATTTGAACTTAGCCAAGGTCCTCTTATTATCAGAGTCTTCTGCCTGACCATAACTATATGGTTTTCAACTTAGGAAGTTTATTATTGATTTGGTCTCTATACAGCTTTTGCCATCGAACCTTTTAGCCTGGATTTAAAGGAAGCAGTAAAGTCAGTTGGTGCTAATTTTGCTGGGGTGTTCTGTCTGAGATGGAGAACCACCCCAAATCCATCCCTCTCCCAACCAGAAGTAACTTCATAAGATAAAACTGCATAAAGAAAAAAAAAAACACATGCATATGTTTCTATGATGCAGTTTTGGGAGTTCTGGGATTAATTAATCTTGTTTAGCTAGTTCTTCTAACCCTTCCTCCCACCAAACACCAGTGCTTTGACTGCACATTGTTTACATGTACACAAAGTCCAGGCTAACTGCTCTGCTGGTCAACATCTGTATCAATGACTTGGATGAAAGAATAGAGGACATGCTTATCAAATTTGCAGATGACATCAAATTAGGATCAGCTAATACCCCAGAGGAGAGGAACAAAATTCAAAATGACCTGTCTGATGAGTGACTATAAAAGGGGAGGAGCCATTAAAAAGGAGTATGAGTATGAGTGTGTCATGTACTGTCAGTAGTGAAGAGAGTTCAGTTCAGTACAAAGCCTTAATGGAATTCAGACTTCTGTGTAAGGAATAAAGAGTTAAAATAAAAAAAGAAGTTTAATGAACTATATGAGTATGTCATTTGAGAGAGTTTGAGTCAGTTGAGAATTTTGAAAAAGCCAGATTAGGGTGGCTCATACCTATTTTGGAGGGATGTTAATGTTAATATTATTAATGTTAAAACTCACCTAGGTCCTCGTAGGAATAGTTAGAGGGAAGATTTTTATTAACTGATGAACTCAGACAGCCAAATGTTCCTCCATCAGACTAGGTCTCTCTCATAATAAAAGTCTAATTCTTGATCTGGAGGCAGCACTGCATATATGGATAAAGATGATAAGCTTAATCAAATAGTGAAACTTGGCTGACCTTTAAAGGCCCAGTCATAATACCCCAGTCCCCTGTGCTAACCTTGAGCCAATAGGGCAATGCAACAATCCTCTTGTTCTGCTTTTAAAAACTGCTTTTAAAAACTGTTCTTTGCCATCTAACATAGGCTTGAAGGGTAAATGGCATTTAAATAGTGATTTGCACAGGTTTCCCAATATTGTAATGCCCACAATACATTTAAAGTTCTGTCTTGGAATACTGCAGGTTGGCCTTCTAAGTTAGTCAGTAACAAACTTTAGAGGCTTTTGTATAAAATTACCAAATTATTTGTATCCAAGAAACTTGGGTTGCTTGTTCTGATTTCCTTTCCAGGTTATATTTTACACTTGAATTCTAGACCGGGCTTTAACAATCATAAAATAACTGAGAAACTGTATTTAGTCCCAGAGGATCTGGTCCATCTACCTGTTAGGAGATTTAAGGCTCAACTGATTTAAATTTATTTATTTATTTATTTATTTATTTTTATTTTTGCTTATTTTTAAAATCCACCTGTTTCTCTGTAATGGATCAAGCAGATATCCTGGATATGTCCTATATATGCCCCAGTAAAGTATGTCATTGATCCAAAACACACTGCAGAAATAATCCAATTTGAGACTGCTTTAACTGCTCTGGCTAAGTGCTAGGGAATCCTGGGAATTGTAATTTATTGTGAGCGCCAGAGCTCTCTGGACAGAGAAGGCTAAATGTCTCACAAAACTACAGTTCTAAAATTCCATAGCATTGAGCCAGGGCAGTAAAAATGGTATCAAACTGGATTATTTCTGCAGTGTGTTTTGGATCATTGACTATCTTGTTAGCGTTTGTAGCACAGTCCGTGATGAGGTACCACGGCTACATTCGGCGCCAGGATCACCTTTGCAAATGTAGTGTAGGCAGCAGCTTGTATTTGGTATTTGGCTGCAACAACCAGATGAGATTGACAGTCACTGTTCTTCAATGCTGAAACAGCTCCCTTCCTTTTCCAAGGAGTCTAATGCTGTTTCTTCTTTCTGGCAGCAGATGGCTTCTTGCAGTTCCTCTTGAAGTGACCTGGCTGTCTTCAGTTGTTGCATCACATGAATTTTGCAAACAGTTGCACTCTCGGCTTGTTGAACTGCCCCCGATGGTGTGTTTGTTGACCTTGGTTAGGCATGTTGCTGTCTCTGAATGCCTTTCTCAAAATGCCATCTCTGGCATTCCTCCAAGACATGTGTTGACACCAAGTCCATTGTGAGCTCGCTCTCTGGGACCTCCTGCAAGCTGTACTGTATGTGATCAAATTCAATGGATAAGCTGCCTAGCAAGATGTATGCCTTTTGTTCTTTGGCTAACTTTATTCCTCTGTTTTCCACCTTTAGGAATAAATGTCTTATGGTGACAGATGGTCTTCTGGGGATTCTCCCTTCTGCATCTTACAAGCATACAGTCTCTTGCTCCAGGGCATTTTGGACAGTGCAGAGTCAGATTGATGCACATTTCTCAATGCATTCCAAAATTGCTTTTCAGATACCTTATCCCTCACATAGTCTAACTGACTGGGGTCCAGAATGAGACACAACGTAGTTCTGGCTCTTCTACCTTGTTCAGCATTTTCCTTAGCCAAGTCCTTCTCTTACCAAAACTGCTTCTGCATAGATAGCCCACACTGTAATTTTCGTCATCTAACTTTGGGAAATTTGCAAACTCCATGCTGACAATAAACGCTCAGCCTTGGCAGCCTTCCCAGCTATCACTATCTGCTGATGATAAGGAGACAACAGCCAGCAGCTAGGCTTCTTAACTCTTTGCCTTCTGGCCCTCAGAGAGTTTGAGCTGCTCTTCTGGACAATTGCTCACAAAACAGCTTCTCTCTCAGGTGCTTAGGCAGATTCACTGGTGCACACTGGGTCCATACATTTGGTGCCAGGATCACCTTCGTGACTGTAGTGTAGGCAGCAGCTTGTGAGTTGGAGAAGTACCTCTCCTCTTCCAAAATAACTGAAGAGACACTGTAGACAAAGGTCTCTCAGATGAGGCTTTTATTCTTGGAAGTTACAGTATGTACCGAGCTATCTACAAACATCTATACAGTCCACCATCTATTCACAGAAGAAGCCACTCAGTCAACTGACTCCAACAGAATCCTCGGCCAACTGTCAAAACCTAACTGTCAAGACCAACTGCCAATGGAATGTTCAAATTCCCCCAGCCAGCACCTGACTGGTCAATGTTCCTGGCTGGTCTTTGGCCATCACACATTGTACATTTTCCTTGGGACTCTTTATCCCAACAAGCCCCTCCAAAATGAACAATGTGTACATAGTTTGGCTTTTACATGGCGTGTGTTCACATAGACCTTCCCATACAGTACCTCAAGTTTTGAGCTTCCGCTGATGGTGCAATGCCCAACTGTACTGACAACCTTTCATGTCTGTCTATCTGTATGGCCTTTGTAAGGATGTCAGCTGGTTTGCCGGCTTCCCTTGGACTCAGCGCCAGCGCTGGTACAACAACCTCCTTTTGCTGCACAGCAGAGAGGAACTGTGAGAGGAGGGGCATCGTTGCAAGTGGTGCCCTTTGAAAAGCTGGTTTGCTGGCTTCCCTTGAACTCAGTGCCAGCACCAGAACAACAACCTCACTTTGCTGTGCAGTGGAGAGGGACTGTGAGGGGAGGGGCGTAGGTGGGAGCGGTGCACTTTGAAAAGCCAGCCTGCTGGCTTCCCTTGGACTCAGCGCCAGCGCCAGAACAAAAGTCTCCCTTTGCCACGCAGCGGAGAGGAGCTGTGAGGGTAGGGGCGTCAGTGGGAGAGGCCCCCTTTGAAAAGCCTGCCTGCTGGCTCCCCAAGGTCTCAGAGATGACACTGGACTAATGTGTGTTTGCTAGATTGTTGCCCCCTATAAAGGACTATATAGGATGGGATATTGGTGGAAGAGACACTTTCAGGAGGGAAATAATATTGAGATAGCATCAAGATAGTATAGAGGGATGGGAGAAAGATAATGGAAGGATATAATATTGAGATTGTACAAGATCATAAAAATGCAGGCTGTGATAATGGGATGCCTATTGGAGTAGTGTGGGGCAATGAGAGATACAGCATTAACATGGTGGAGATGAAACATAAGAGAAGACAGGATCTATTGATATCTACTGATATCTATTCCATCTTCTACCCACCCTGTTAGTCCAAAAGAACCAAGGGTTGTCCCAACCATACCACAGACCCTTACTTTGCCCCTATGCAATGCCAGGTTGGTTCACAAAACTGTGGCTGGACGATGATAGCAACACAATCTGGGCTAAGGCTCTCCCAGCCAGGTATGCTGTCCAGGAGCAAGTTAGGGAAAGTGGAGGGGGGGGAGTTGCCTTGGTCCACAAAAGTACTATTACTCTGACCAGGAGACCTGTCCGAAAAACAGATCACATTGAGTGTGTTTACTGGACCCTGAAGACTAGGGATATTCTAGGGATTCTGTTAGCTTACTGTCCACCCCATTGCCTAGGAGACTCCCTGGCCAAGCTGACACAGCTTGGCTCAGAGCTTGTGTTGGCGACCCCTAGACTTTTGGTCTTGGGGGACCTTAACATCCCCTTCGAGGCCGGCTCATTAAATCCTACAGGAGCAGCTTGGGAGTTCATGACTTCCATGACAGCCATGGGCCTGTCCCAATTAGTCTCAGGTCTGACACATTGTGTGGGTAACACACTCGATGTGGTCTTTTGTATGGAACAGGAAAGTCTGTAGCCAGAGGTAATTGATACCTCTGCCCTGTCATGGACGGATGATTTCCTGGTCAAGGTTGGACTAAAGGCTACTACCCACATCCCACTCGGGGGTGGAGGACCTATTAGAATGGTCCAGCCTTGAAGGCTGATGGAACCCAAAGGGTTATATGGTTGAGAATGACGGCGATCCTGTTGATGCCCTGGTTAATACCTGGAATAACGACCTTACCAGGGCTATAAACAGTATCGCTCCTGAGCATTCTCTCTGGCCTGGTTCAATAAAAAACATGGTACACTCAAGACCTTCATAAAATGAAGCGGGCTGCACTAAGAGCACCGCTGGCAGCAACACCACTGCTTATCTGACAAGACACTCCTTAGCGACCTTCTTCAATCCTACGGAGTGACAATCAATGCAGTAATGAACTCATTCTATGCTGCACATATTGTATCGGCAAAGTCTCGTCCAGCAGAGCTGTTCAGGGTGGTTAAAGAGCTAACTTAATTGTCTCCCACCCTGAACCCATTATTGGAACCAATTATAGCTTGCTGTGATGCATTTAACAACTTTTTACCAATAAAATCTCTCAGTTAAGGGTTGATCTTGACACCGGTATTAAAACTGAAACTATAAAAGAAGTATCCAGAGACTCTGCAGACTATGCTATACTGGATCGTTTCAAGCTTGTAAGTACCGATGAGGTGGACAAGCTTCTTGGAGGCGTAAGGAAGATGACTTGCCCCCTTGATCCCTGCCCATCTTGGTTGATCGCCCAAGGAGGGGCTGCAGTAACAACATTAAGACCATAACTAATGCATCCCTTAGGGAGGGTAGATTTCCATCTATACTTAAACAGGCAGTGGTTAAACCACTCTTGAAAAAAACCCTCCCTAGATCCCTGGTGAAAAGCAACCATAGGCCGGTCTCCTTATTACCATTCTTGGGCAAGGTGATCAAGAGGGCAGTTGCCTTCCAACTCCAGCCTGTCTTGGACGAAGCCAATTATCTGGACCCATTTCAAACTGGCTTCAAGGCGGGGTACGGAGTGGAGACTGCCATGGTCACCTTGGTTGATGATCTCCGTCTAAGCATCGACAGGAGAAGTGTGACCCCGCTGGTACTCTTGGACATCTCAGCAGCATTCAATACCATTGACCATGGTATCCTTCTGGAATGCCTGAGGGAGTTAGGCATTGGGGACACTGTACTTCAGTGGTTCAATTCCTACCTCCTGGGCAGATTCCAGATGGTGAAGCTGGGAGACAGCTACTCTCGTAAAAGAGAGTTGACATCTGGCATCTCTCAAGGCACCATTCTGTCTCCTATGCTGTTCAACATTTACACAAAACGGCTGGGAGAGATCATCCAGAGACATGGCTGATGACACCCACATTTATTTTTCTATATCTCCGACTGTTGCAGCGGCCAAGGATGGCATCTCCCCTCTGAATGCCTTCTTTGAGTCAGTAATGGGCTGGCTGAGGGAAAACAAATTCAAGCTGAATCCAGAGAAAATGGAGGTACTCATGATAGACACCCCTGGTCCAGGTATCGAAATTTGTCAACCAGTCCTGGACGGGGTCACACTTCCCCTAAAGGATGAAGTTCACAGTTTGGGAGTGCTCCTGGACTCGTCTCTACAATTGACATCTCAGGTGGAGGCGACGGCCAGGAGCACATGGTATCAACTCCAGTTGATATGCCAACTGCATACCTACCTGGCCCAGAAGGACCTAGAAGCAGTGGTACATGCTCTGGTAACCTCTCATTTAGATTTCTGTAATGAGCTCTACATGGGGCTACCTTTGTACCAAGTCTGGAAGGTTCAAGTGATTCAAAATGCAGCAGCCAGACTGATCACTAAAACATCGAGATCAGATCATATTACACCAATATTAAAATCTCTACATTGGCTGCCGATTAGCTTCCGGGCACAATACAAAGTGTTGGTTATTACCTATAAAGCCCTATATGGCTTGGGCCTGAGTTACTTAAAGGAACGCCTCTCCCTACATAATCTGCCCCGCACTCTCAGAACATCAGGAAAAAACTTACTTGAGTATCCCAACACCAGATTGAAAACAACCTTCCACAGAGCATTTACTGTTGTGGCCCTCAGACTCTGGAACAGCTTACCGGAAGAGATCTGTCTCATCAACACCTTAGAGGCCTTTAAGAAAGCACTTAAGATGGATCTCTTCTGGCGAGCCTATCCACCCAATCTCTTATGATTAATTACAAGGAATACGTCCACTTCCACTGACTATTCTAAAGATGGACAGCAATGACATCGAAGCACAATGTAGCAGTACTTTAATATTGTCATAGTGGTTTTATTGATTGACTGTATTATTTTATCGTATTTGTATTGTCATTTTTATTGCTGTAATCTCACCTCGATCCATAGGGAGAGGCGGGAAATACAAATAAAACAACTTCTTCTTCTTCTTCTTCTTCTTCTTCTTCTTCTTCTTCTTTTCTTTGCCTGTAAGTCTCCTTATCCAGTTAACCACTGGTAGGTTTGACAAGCAATGTGCCAAGAGGAAGTGTAACTTAGCAAGGGTTATATGAGAATTAAGAGGACTTGGTGGAAAACTACAGGTTGTATATATTTCTCTGAAGATAATATAAGAATTTACCTAGAACAAAAAGACCAGACTATATTTGTCGGTCTTGGATGGGGTTAGGCCAAGCTTGTGGACAAGCATTCTATTAGATTCTGAGCTCTGAAAGAAAAGGGAATGAGAAAGATATATGGCATTATTGTAAATTGAATTATGCTTATACAATGGCAGGTCCATTTCTTTTCCCTCTAAAATCATCACGGTCCCAGGCCCAGATTAAGTCCAAGTAATGATCTTAAGTTGCCCTGAATGGGAGCCAGTAATTGCTGATGAAATAAATGGCTCGATTAATTCTCTACCTTTAGAAAAATATTCTCATTTTTATTAATCTGCTTTTAAATATCAGTAAGTTTTTTCCACCAAAGGTGCCAGAGCAGCTGATCAGACAGTTTGTAATTCTAATTAAATCAATTGAACCATGGCACTTTTTTTCATCTATGACTTCATCTTTAACAGTATTCCTATCTCCCCCCAGTCTTCTACTGCAAATGTCAGATGCCATAATTTTCTGTCTGTTCTCACACTGTCAGAAGTGTTATCCACATCTTTGTTTTCACAATGACCATGAGAGTTGTTTTCACCACCAATTCTTACAGTTTTTTTAATAACTTGCCTGCTCAAGAACCTCTGATTAGTTCTCCCCTGTTATATTTGCATCTTTTAGCTTTTGTGGTGAACAATGGAGAGAACTTCCATTAAGCCACCATATCAGAAGGCAGCAAGCCATGACATCCACATGTTGAAACCATGCTTCACCCAGACACCAGTGAAAACACATTCTGAACAGGCACCTGGAGTATCAGCTGCTTTCAGGAAGAACAGAGTTGGCAAGATCCAATTTCTCCCCCTGCTGTAACAACAGCTGGATAGCAGAGGCTCCCTCCTTAGCCCCTTCTTTGATAATATTCTCTATCCTGCCAAAACGAGGCACCATTTTTTGCTGTTGCAAAGCTACCAATCAGCCACCAGAGGGAGCATTTCTCATTTTTTAAAGTTTCTTAACTCTTCTCAAATGAACTAATCTGATTGAGGGCACATCCACATTGACTGAAAAGTCCCAGATTTTGTTCCTCACCTTTTGAATTTAAACTGGATTAAAATAAACCAAACTGTATAAAAAGTCTCTGACCATACCAGGACCTGACACAAAATATTCTGGGATAAGGAAAATTGTATAGATATCCAAAATAAAATCAGAAAGAACAAGAACAAAATCTGGGTCTTTCTGGTCTTTTGAATTAATCTGCATGCACCCTCAGACTTGTTTTTCAGACTTTTCAGTCTAGCTCAATAATAAAAATAGAGTAAACCAGTCACTTTGCCAGAACTCATCAATGACTTCTGGCACGACACAACTAATAGACTCTGGACTCTTTCAAACGGGAGGAATTTCTCCCAATTCTGAATGGAGCCAATGCGGATTCATGTAAATTCGCTTGTTTAGCGAATTTACCTGAACCCCTGCTCCGTTCGGAAGGCATTCGTAATTACTTCCCATTACCCGAAAATAACCCCCCCCTTGCCCGAAATTGCGTGAGAAGCTTAAATTCGCAATAACGTTAAACCCATGATTGCATTCGGAGTGACTTCACTTTTGCCCGAATTTGCGTGAGAAGAATTAATTCGCAATAACGTGAAACCCCAGGATTGCATTTGGATTGCCCTTGGATTATACTTCCAATTCCCCATGTCTGAAAGAGTCCACAGTCAACATATCTCCTCTAAGTTTTTTCTTACCCCTTAGGACAGGGGGAAACCCCAAAGAAGAGGTGTGGAAGAAGATTTATCCTAGATGCCAGATGTACCCCAAAATCAAGCTAGTAAACTAGATGGTAAGATGTGGATGGGGGCTAACTACAGTCCCACCCCTCCTTCTTAGTCATTTTGTCCCTTTCAGCAGAGGAAGGCACTGAGAATGCCTTTTCTCTCTAATATCAAACTTCGACTGGAGCTAAGAAGGGCATTCCTCTCCACCCCTCATTTTTTTAATCAGGGGCCATCAGCAGGATGGATAGGGTTGCCAAATCTCAGGGCCTAGCCCTACTTTTAAGTCCACAAGGCACAGGGGGGAAATCAGCATCAACAGGAATATAACATCAATATCAAGAAAAATATTATTATTATTATTATTAATATTATTATTACCCCGCTCTTCAGCCAAAGCTATCAGAGCGGCTTACAATTTGTTAATTAGACATTTCCCTGCCACCAGGCTTACAATCTAAAAAGACAGGACACAAAAGGAGAAGGGAGAGGTGGTGGGAAAGGGGGAAAGTCCAGCAGATCTTCTCTCCCTCGGAGGCCTGGACCATGGCAGATGGACTGGAGGGAGGGCTCTTCTTCCCTTCAAGCAAGGCCCAACAGCTGGCTTGCCTTTCTCTCCCTCAAGATGGTAAATGTGAAAACACAACTCAAAAGTAGAAGTGCTACTCACCTGCAAGTGGTTGGATCCTTAGGGGGAAGTGACCATGTTCTCCTGGAGTTTGTTATACAGCGGAAAGGGGAAGCCAGGCATAGTCAGACACGCATTCTAGACTTTAGGAGAGCTGATTTCAATAAACTTAGAGAAATACTGGGGGAGATCCCATGGTCAAGAAAACTAAAAGAGAAGGGAGTTCAAGACGGATGGGAGTTTCTCAAAAAGGAGATACTGAAGGCGCAATTTCAAACAGTTCCAATGAGGAAGAAAAATGGGAGGTGTCTCAAGAAGGCAGGATGGATGACTAAGGAACTTTCAACTGAGATAAGCCTTAAACAGAACATGTATAAGAAATGGAAAAATGGGGAAATCACGAAAGAGGAATTCAAACAAATAGCCAGCACATGTAGGGGTAAAGTCAGAAAAGCTAAAGCACAGAATGAACTCAGGCTGGCTAGAGAGGTTAAGAACAACAAAAAGGGCTTTTTTGGGTATGTCCGAAGCAAAAGGAAGAAGAAGGAAACAGTAGGGCCACTGCGTGCAGAAGATGGCAAAATGCTCAAAGATGACAAAGAAAAGGCAGAATTACTCAACACCTTCTTTGCTTCAGTCTTCTCAGAAAAGGCAAAGGGTGGTCAACCTAAGGATAATGGAGCAGAAGACAGAATAGGGGAATCTCAGCACAGAATAAGTAAAGAGATAGTACAGGAATACCTGGTTAACCTAAATGAATATAAATCTCCAGGACCAGATGAACTACATCCTAGAGTATTAAAAGAACTGGCGAATGTAATATCGGAACCATTGGCAATAATCTTTGAGAACTCCTGGAGAACAGGAGAAGTCCCAGCAGACTGGAGGAGGGCAAACGTTGTCCCCATCTTCAAAAAGGGGAAAAAAGAGGATCCCAACAATTATCGTCCAGTTAGTCTGACATCAATTCCAGGAAAGATTCTAGAGCAGATCATTAAGCAGAGAGTCTGTGAACATTTAGAGGCCAATGCCATAATCACAAAAAGCCAACATGGGTTTCAGAGAAACAAGTCTTGCCAGACAAATCTGATCTCTTTTTTTGATAAAATTACCAGTTTGGTAGATGAAGGGAATGCTGTGGATATAGTATATCTTGATTTCAGTAAGGCCTTTGACAAGGTTCCCCATGACATTCTTGCAAACAAGCTCGTAAAATGTGGGCTAGACAAGGTAACCATTACATGGATTTGTAACTGGTTGACTGACCGAACTCAAAGGGTGCTCAACAATGGCTCCCTTTCATCCTGGAAAGAAGTGACCAGTGGGGTCCCACAGGGTTCTGTCCTGGGCCCAGTGCTATTCAATATCTTTATTAATGACTTGGATGACAGAATTGGGGGCATACTTATCAAATTTGCAGATGACACCAAATTAGGAGGAGTAGCCAATACTCCAGAAGACAGGATTGAAATTCAGAATGACCTGAATAGACTAGAAAGCTGGGCCAACGCTAACAAAATGAAATTCAATGCGGAGAAATGTAAGGTTCTGCACTTAGGGCGGAAAAATGAAATGCACAGATATAGGATGGGGGACATCTGGCTGAATGAAACTATGTGTGAAAGGGATCTAGGAGTCCAAGTAGACCATAAGTTGAACATGAGTCAGCAGTGTGATGCAGCAGCTAAAAAGGCCAATGCTATTTTAGGTTGCATCAATAGAAGTATAGTGTCTAGATCAAAGGAAGTAATAGTGCCACTCTATTCTGCTTTGGTGAGGCCCCACCTGGAATACTGTGTCCAGTTCTGGGCACCACAATTCAAAAAGGATGTGGAGAAACTGGAGCGGGTCCAAAGGAGGGCAACTAAGATGGTGAAGGGTCTGGAAACCATGCCCTATGAGGAACGACTTAGAGACCTGGGGATGTTTAGCCTGGAGAAGAGAAGGTTAAGAGGTGATATGATAGCCCTGTTCAAATATTTGAAGGGATGTCATATTGAGGAGGGAGCAGGCTTGTTTTCTGCTGCTCCAGAGACCAGAACGCGGAGCAATGGATGCAAGCTGCAGGAAAAGAGATTCCACCTCAACATTAGGAGGAACTTCCTGACAGTAAGGGCTGTTCGACGGTGGAACACACTCCCTCGGAGTGTGGTAGAGTCTCCATCCTTGGAGGTCTTTAAGCAGAGGCTGGATAGCCATCTGTCGGGGATGCTTTGACTGGGAGTTCCTGCATGGCAGGGGGTTGGACTGGATGGCCCTTGTGGTCTCTTCCAACTCTATGATTCTATGATTCTATGATTCTATGATTCTATGGAATACTAGGCCCAGTTCTGCATTCAGGAAGGATAATGACATGTAATATGTCCAGAGAAGGATGATCAAAATGATAAAATGTCTGGAAGCCATTCTTATGAGGAATGAACTATGGAGCTGGGTACATTTAGTCTGGAACATTTCAAAAGAAGACTGAGCTGTGACATGATTGTTGCTATGTGCTTTCAAGTTGCATTCAAATTATGACAACACTAAGGTGCTGCAAGGTGCCAGTGATGAGTTGCATCTCATGTCATGCAAGACTAATCTCTTTGAAAAAATTACCAGCTTGGTATATGAAGGGAATGCTGTGGATATAACATATATAGATTTCAGTCATTCCTTTGACAAGGTTCCCCATGACATTCCTGCAAACAAGCTGGTAAAATGTGGGCTAGACAAGGGAACTGTTTCATGGATTTGTAACTGTTTGACCAGCTCAGCAATGACTCCTCTTCATCCTGGAAAGAAATGACCAGTGGGGTGCCATAGGGTTCTGTCCTTGGCCCAGTGCTATGCAACATCTTTATCAAGGACCTGGATGACAGAATTGGTGACATACTTATCAAATTTGCAGATGACACCAAACTAGAAGTAACTAATACCCAAGAGGACAGGATCAAAATTCAAAATGATATTAATAGATTAGAAAGCAGGGCCAAAGCTAATAAAATGAATTTCAGTAGGGAGAAATGTATTGTATTGCACTTCAGACAGAAAATGAAATGCATAGATATAGGATGGGGGACACCTGGCTTAACAAGACTACATGTGAAATGGATCTAGGAATCCTAGTAGACCATGAGTTGGACATGAGTCAACAGTGTGATGTGGCAGCTAAAAATGCCAATGCAATTTTAGTATGCACAAATAGAAGTTTATTGTCTAGATCAAGGGAAGTAATAATGCCACTCTATTCTGCTTTGGTCAGGCCTCACCTGGAATACTGTGTCCAGTTCTGGGCACCACAATTCAAAAAGTACATTGACAAGGATGTTGGAACGTGTCCAGAGAATGGTGACCAAAATAGTGATGGGTCTGGAAATCATGCCCTATGGGGAAAGACGTAGGGAGCTGGCAATGTTTAGCCTGGAGAAGATACAGTTAGGAGGGGATATGATAGCCCTTTATTTGATGGGGTGTCATATTGGGAATGGAGCAAGCTTGTTTTCTGCTGCTGTAGATGATAGGATCGGAACAATGGATTCAAACTATGGGAAAAGAGATTCCACCTCAACATTAGGGGGAACTTCCTGACAGTAAGAGCTGTTCAACAGTGGAACATACTCCCTTGGAGAGTCGTGGAGTCTCCTTCTTTGGAGGTCTTTATATGGAAACTGGATGGCTATCTGTCAGGGATGCTTTGAATGAGAGTTCCTCATGGCAGGGGGTTGGACTGGATGGCCCTTGTGGTCTCTTCCAACTCTATGATTGCATGATTCTAAGTGTCAAATCTGGGATCCAATTTTATATAGTTTTATAATGGATATATATTTATTTATATAGTTTTATAGTGGAAAGGGGGAGCCAAGCATAGTCAGACTTTAAGTGAGCTGAATTCCACAAACTTAATGAAATCATAGAATCATAGAACCATAAGTTGGAAGAGACCACAAGGGCCATCCAGTCCAACCCCCTGCCATGCAGGAACCCCCAATCAAAGCATACCTGACAGATGGCCATCCAGCCTCTGCTTAAAAACCTCCAAGGAAGGAGACTCCACCACCCTCCGAGGGAGTGTGTTCCACTGTCGAACAGCCCTCACCATCAGGAAGTTCTTCCTAATGTTGAGGTGGAATCTTTTTTCCTGCAGTTTGCATCCATTGTTCCGAGTCCTGTTCTCTGGAGCAGCAGAAAACAACCTTGCTCCCTCCTCAATGTGACATCCCTTCAAGTATTTAAACAGGGCGATCATATCACCTCTTAACCTTCTCTTCTCCAGGCTAAACATCCCAAGCTCCCTAAGGCGTTCTTCATAGGGCAAGGTTTCCAGACCCTTCACCATTTTAGTCGCCCTCCTTTGGACACGCTCCAGTTTCTCCACATCCTTTTTGAATTGTGGTGCCCAGAACTGGACACAGTATTCCAGGTGGGGCCTGACCAATGCAGAATAGAGTGGCATTATTACTTCCCTTGATCTAGACACTATACTTGTATTGATGCAATATTGAATGTAATTAAAAATACTAAAAGGAAGTTAATTCATGATTATTGGGAGTTTCTTAAAAGTGAAATATTGAAGACACAATTTCAAACAGTTCCATGTAAGAATATTCTAGAATCATAGAGTCATAGAGTTGGAAGAGACCACAAATAGAATCATAGAATCATAGAGTTGGAAGAGACCACAAGGGCCATCCAGTCCAACTCCATGCCATGCAGAAACTCTGAAATCAAAGCAACAGATGGCCATCTAGCATGTGTTTAAATACCTCCAAAGAGGGAGACTCCATCACTTTCCGAGGGAGTTTGTTCCACTGTTCAACAGCCCTTACTGTTAGGAAGTTCCTCCTAATGTTCAGTTGGAATCTTTTCTCGTGTAAAAAGTGTAAGGCTTCTAAAGAAACCAGGATGGATATATATAGAACTCTCAATTGAGCTAAATTTTAAAAGGAACATATACAAAAACATGGAAAAGGGAGGCAATCACCAAAGAGAAATTCAGGCAAATAGCCTGCACATGTAGGGAGAAACAGTCTGTAGATAGATCATATAGCACCTTTCAGACTGAGGCCCTGTGTAGACCGGCCATTAAGGCTGGCCTGGAGTTGGAGTCAGGGCATTGTGTCCACATGATGCACACCCTGACTCTGCCCCCAGGGCACCATGATGCCACATGCTGCTCCACATGGGATGTAGCATCACAGTGCTCCTCTGGCAGTACGCCTTCAAGCTGCAGCACTGTGGTTATTGTGCCCTTTCCAGGGAGCTGCTTTTTTCAGTTCCTCTTTGCACCCTGGAAAGGCCGGATCATAGTCACAGCGTGCGGTTGCCACGGACCCAATCCAACACACCCTGAGTGAAAGAAAGAAGTTGGCAGCATGAGCTTTCATAGATTGAGAGGGCGGTCGCCACCCAACTCCAGGCAGTCTTGGATGAAGCCGATTATCTTGATCCATTTCAAACCAGCTTCAGGACAGGATATGGAGTGGAAACTGCCATGGTCGCTCTGACCGACGACCTCCGCTTGAGCATTGACAGGGGTAGTGTGACCCTGTTAGTGCTCTTGGATCTCTCAGCGGCTTTTGATATGGTAGATCATTCCATCCTTTTGAGTCGGCTGAAGGAGTTGGGAATCGGGGGCACTGACCTCCAGTGGTTCCGATCCTTTCTCTCTGACAGATCCCAAAGGGTGAGGCTCGGGGACAGTTGCTCCTCCAAAATTGAGCTTAATTGTGGTGTTCCTCAGGGCGCCATCCTGTCCCCGATGCTATTTAATATCTACATGAAGCCGCTGGGCGAGATCATTCGGAGGCATGGAGCTCAGTGTCTTCAGTACGCTGATGACACTCAGATATATCTCTCCATGACCAGATCGTCGGTTCAGACTTCAGATGGCATCTCTCCTCTTAATGATTGCCTTGCAGCGGTAATGGACTGGATGAGGGAAAACAGATTGAAGCTAAATCCAGACAAAACGGAGGTACTAACAGTTACTGGTCCAAAACCAGGCTTGGGAATACACCTTCCAGTCCTAGGTGGAGTCACACTCTCCTCTAAGGACTCTGTTCGCAGTCTGGGGGTACTCCTTGACTCATAGCTTCACATGACCAGTCAGGTGAATGCGGTAGTCAGGAGCGCCTGCTATCAGCTTTGGCTGATACGCCAGCTGCGCCCTTTCCTGGATATGAAAGACCCGGAATCTGTGGTACACACTCTAGTAACCTCACGTCTGGATTTCTGTAATGCGCTCTACATGGGGCTACCCTTGTGCCTAACCCGGAAACTTCAATTAGTTCAGAACATGGCAGCCAGGCTTATCACAGGAACATCAAGGAGAGAGCACATAACACCTGTGCTTAAAGCTCTCCACTGGCTGCCCATTAGTTTCCGGGCACAGTACAAGGTGTTGGTATTAACCTTCAAAGCCCTACATGGCTCAGGCCCGTCTTACCTTAGGGACCACCTCTTCCCATACGAACCGCCCCGCACACTTCGGTCCTCTGGGAGGAATCTGCTGAAGCCTATGAAAACCAGGCTGTCGCAAACCTCCCAGAGGACTTTCTCAGCTACCACCCCTAAACTTTGGAATGACCTGCCGGACGAGATGCGTCTCATTACATCTTTGACCAGCTTTAAAAAGGCTTTAAAAACGCATCTCTTCCGGCAGGCCTTCCCCTGAAGAGGGAATAATATATCACTAACCCCCGATCCTAATAATGCAAATGAAAATGTAAATGGCACCGGGGGATTAACTCTAGCTGTCCCTCTGTTCAAACCTTCTGATCTCACCCACTGGGGATTGCACTTGTACTGTCCATCAACTGCACTTTATTTTTATTATTTTAAATTTTTTAAACTGATGTCAGTTTTAATTAGTTTTTATTTAATCTAGTCTTAAGAGGGGGAGGTTGGGAAGGGATTTGACTGCTGTTTTATTCTTGTATTTTTAAATTTGCTGTACCCCGCTCCGAGTATTCTATTAGAGGAGCGGGTTATAAATAAACATTATTATTATTATTATTATTATTATTATTATTATTACTTCCTCAGATGCATATGGTGGAGTGGAAGTCCAGGACAGACATATATATGCCATTGGTATGTGAGAATGTCAATTTGAATTCAAAAGCCTTTGTATATGGAAATGAAGTGGCAATACCAGTATGGCATGGGAACCTTGCCTGCAGGCGAATAGAAAAGATGAATGTATGGCACCCTCATGAAGATGGGGTCAAATAGTGTTGAAATGTCTGTAGTGTGCCAGGAAGCCATTATCTTTCTTCAATCCATTGCTGAGGGATTGTGGTCTGTAGTTGAGTTACAATTCTGCTGTTTCTCTTTCTAACCTCCCTTTGTAGTTCTTTTGTTCAAGGACCACTGTTAGAATCATAGAATCATAGAATCATAGAGCTGGAAGAGACCACAAGGGCCATCCAGTCCAACCCCCTGCTATGCAGGAACTCCAAATCAAAGCATCCTCGACAGATGGCCATCGAGCCTCTGCTTAAAGACCTCTAAGGAAAGAGACTCCACCACATTCCGAGGGAGTGTGTTCCACTGTCAAACAGCCCTTACTGTCAGGAAGTTCCTTCTAATGTTGAGGTGGAATCTCTTTTCCTGCAATTTGTATCCATTGTTCTGTGTCCTAGTCTCTGGTGTTCAGAAATCTGACATGGAATGCCTAGCTAGATTGAATTGTTCTGCCATGTTTTTGTGTATCCCCATTCCTAATGTCTGATTTATGTCCACTTATCATCTGGAGCAGGGACTGGCCAGTTTGTGGGACACTGCTGCCACAGTCTGACATTTATCATATTGAAGGATGAGCTTGTGAAGATCAACTTGACATTGTGGGTGATGTCAGTGGGTCTTCTGATGACATTTCCTGGATAAATGTGTGGGTAGAGTTGGCATCTTGGTTTGTAGCAAGGCTTAGTACCTGTGGCCTCGTCTATGCTGTGTGTCCTCCTGTAGGTAAGTACCTGTTAGAAGTTTGGGGGCTTTCTGTAGGTGAGTAAAGGTCTTCCACAAAGAGTCCTTGACAAAGTGGCATTATTGCCCAGAATGGGTTGTAGTTCATTCATGATGCACCCAAGTGGTCTCAGTTGGGAGCTTCATGTGACCACTAGTGGGGTTCTGTAATTTTCTCTCTTCAATCTGGTTTGTAATAGATCAATCCTGGGTACAAGTCTTACCTTGTTTATTTGTTTTGTTTTTTACTTCATGTGGTGGGTACTGTAGTTTGAGGGATGCTTGTTATAATTTCAGTATTCTTTCTTTCATTTAGTCTCAAAAGTACTAAAAGATCTCTATACATTCTGATTCTACAGACTAACGTGGCTATATCTTTGAATTCTACCATGTAGGGGGAAAGCTAAAGCACAGAACAAGCTCAAGCTTGCTAGAGAGGTTAAAACACTAAAAATGATTTTTTATGGTTATGTCTGTAGCAAAAGGAAGAACAAGGAATGGTAGGGCCACTGCAGATGAAGATGGAGGAAGCCATTATGGGGAAGATGAAGATGGAGATACTTGGTTACTGTAAGGGTCTGCCCATGCAAGCTTTCATGTGATGGGACCTCTAGCTGCTGAAGCTCTGCCCCCAGAGTCTTTGCAGGACCTAGCCCAAATTGCCAGAGTCCTAGAAGGATCAGGGCTGCCTTGGCTTCTCAACCCTTGCCACAGCAACACAGTCTTCTGCTTTGCCTGTAGCCATGCTGGTTGCATTTTGCTTTATCTTGCTACCTGTGCTGTACTTAAATCTTGGTTTTGTCTCCTGCTTCTGCCTTCTGTATCTTGCCCCTTGGACTCCAGGACTTTTGCCTTGCTGTGCTTAGACCCTGGTCTGTTTCTTGACTGTTGGAAAATTTATGATTTCATTCTCCTATTCCTCTTTATATAGATAGGGACTTCACACTTTCCCCCACTATCATTCTAGCTGTCAGTCATAAGTGGACAAACTGGAGTGTGTTGAATTGTGGTGCCCAGTACTGGACACAGTATTCCAGGTGAGGCCTGACCAAAACAAACTAGAGTGGCACTATTACTTCCCTTGATCTAGACACTATAGTTCTATTAATACAACCAAAAATTGCATATTCCATTTTTGCGACCACATCACACTACCTTTGGCCCAGTGGACTCCTGGAAATTGGCCCTGGAAAGATCCCTTTCACATGTACTGTTGTCAAGCCATGTGTTCCCCATCCTATATCTGTCGTTTCATTATTATACCTTATTGCAGTACCTTACATTCCTCTGTGTTGAAATTCATTTTGTTAATTTTGGCCCAGCTTTTTAATCTGTTGAATTGTTGTCCTGTCATCTGTAGTATTAACTAATACTCCTAATTTGATGTCATCTGCAAATTTGACAAGCATGCCCTCTATTCTTTCATCCAAGTCATTGATAAAGATGAATAGCACTGGTCCTTCAGGTCTCTTCAACTCTGATTCTATGAAAAGGAAAGGAAAAGCCTGTTTGGGACTAGTGAAAGGGAGCAGGGATGGGAGCATAATCATGCCCATTTGTACCATGTGACTGCCTCCATATCAGAACTGCAGCAGGAGGGACTTGTCATACCTGACTCAATAGTGGAAAAACAGCATGGTTGGGAGGCATTGGCAATATTTGTGCATCATTGAAAAAGGAATGGATGGAATATGAAGCAGTTACAGGGCAAACACAGCATTTTATAATCAGATATGGCTACACCTGCTACTATCTAGCTGTAATTCAACTTGGCAGCCTCATGTGATAAAAGTCCTCAGTGTTACTATTGTTGTTAGCTGTTCTTAAATCAACTGGTGATCCTGTGAATGAGACATCTCCAAGACCCTGCTAACCTCTCTGGTGAGGTTCTGCAGGCTCAGACCTGTGGTCTCCCTGGTTGAGTCTAGCCACCTGGCTTACAGTCTTCCTCTCTTTCTGCTGCCTTCCACTTTTCCTAGCATCATTGCATTTCCTAATGAGTCTTTCCGTCTAAAGTATGGCAACCTCAATTCTATCTGCTTTCTTTATTGTCCAGTTCTTGCATGCATACATTAAGATGGGGAATACACTGTCTGGGATGACCCTTACTTTAATATTCAGTGTTCATTTTTCTTTTTTTCTTTTTTCTTTTCCTTTTTGCTGCTGCGGCACTGACCAGGGGCATAGACGGGCAGCTTTTAACCACCCAACTGTATAGCCCCGTGGTTTTTTATTTGTACAGTTTTTTTTCCATTTTTATTGTAATTATTTTGTTTATATTGTTATTTCATCATGGCATAGCATTATTTTAATCATTGTAAGCAATTCTGGGTAATGAATATACATCAAAGGAGAGAAAGGATATACATCCCCCCTCCAATGGAAAAAAATCATTTAAAAGCTTTGGTTTATTCAGGACAACTTGCTGAAACTGTATTAAATCCCAAAAGTTTATGGCCCTCCAGATGTTATTAGACTCCATTTCTCAGCATCCCCTGATGTCTTTTTCAGTGGTGAAGATATAAGAAATAACTCTTCATCATCTGGACAACTACAGATGCCCCACACTTACTTTACACACATGACTTTTAATTCTGGAATCCAACCAAAGTATTGCATTCAGTAATTCACCCAAGCATGCTCTGATCAGATCCCATCACTTCCTGAGGATTTTTCAAACCATTATTCTGGTTTTAAACAATTTTGTGCATCATGTAGTTTAGGTTTGTTTAAATCTTCGGAGAAAGGAGTACAAGGGGGAAAAAATAGTCACAGGGCCTAAAGCCTGGCAAAAGCAAGCATTCTGCTGTTACAGCAGAAGCCACACCTGTTTCCCAGCACCAAACTGGTTCAACAGGAAATTCCTTCCAGATTTTTGTAGACTGTTTTGTATTATGTGCACATAATAAACACACAGAAGGAAATGGTTACTAATGAGATATATACAGTGCAGGAATTCTAACAATAACAAAGACACTGGCTGGAGAATTCATTTCCCATAACTCTTTCAATTTCACCTCTGATATCAGTTAAAGTTTATTTTCACAAAACCTCTCCTTTTGAAAGAAGTCTTCCTGTTTTTGCAATACTCCCAGTATGTTCAGAAAATATCCAGACCAATTCAGTTGTATGAACAAATAAAAGATCCAGCCAAGTCAGAGCTTGTAGACTCTCTTCATTACAGTTTCCTTCAACATACATAAACAAATCCTTTTCTGGGATGACATTTTCCTGAGATTAAAATGAGAAGCCTGAGCTTTTAAATACTGGGGAAATATAACAATTGGGCATAAAAGTAGAAAATATAGCCCTTGTCACAAGGAGTCAACAATTACATCACTGTCTTAACCACATAGACAACACACACACATTTGGTTTAATATGAGCACCTTTTGAATCACAGAATCATAGAGCTGGAAGAGACCACAAGGGCCATCCAGTCCAACCCCCTGCCATGCAGGAGCTCTCCATCAAAGCATCCCCGACAGATGGCCATCCAGCCTCTGCTTAAAGACCTCCAAGGAAGGAGACTCCACCACATTCCGAGGGAGTGTGTTCCACTGTCAAACAGCCCTTACTGTCAGGAAGTTCCTCCTAATGTTGAGGTGGAATATCTTTTCCTGCAATTTGCATCCATTGTTCCGCGTCCTAATCTCTGGAGCAGCAGAAAACAAGCTTGCTCCCTCCTCCATATGACATCCCTTCAAATATTTAAACAGGGCTATCATATCACCTCTTAACCTTCTCTTCTCCAGGCTAAACATCCCCAGTTCCCTAAGGCAGTCTTCATAGGCTATGGTTTCGAGACCCTTCACCATCTTAGTTGCCCTCCTTTGGACATGCTCCAGTTTCTCCACATCTTTTTTGAATTGTGGTGCCCAGAACTGGACACAGTATTCCAGGTAGGGCCTGACCAAAGCAGATTAGAGTGGCACTATTACCTCACTTGATCTAGACACTATACCTCTATTGATGCAGGCTAAAATAGCATTGGCCTTTTTAGCTGCCTCATCATCCTGTTGACTCATGTTCAACTTATGGTCTACTTGGACTCCTAGATCCCTTTCACACATACTTTCATTCAGCCAGTTGTCCCCCATCCTATATCTGTGCATTTCATTTTTCCGCCCTAAGTGCAGTACCTTATATTTTTCTGTGTTGAATTTCATTTTGTTAGCCTTGGCCCAGCTTTCTAGTCTATTCAAGTCATTTTGAATTTTTGACTTGTCTTCTGGAGTATTAGCTACTTCTCCTAATTTGGTGTCATCTGCAAATTTGATAAGTATGGTCCCAATTCTCTCATCCAAGTCATTAATAAAGATGTTGAATAGCACTGGGCCCAGGACAGAGCCCTGTGGGACCCCACTGGTCACTTCTTTCCAGGTTGAAAAGGAGCCATTGTTGAGCACCCTTTGAGTTTGGCAGGTCAACCAATTGCAAATCCATGTAACAGTTAACTTGTCTAGCCCACATTTTACAGCTCGTTTACAACAATGTCATGGGGAACCTTGTCAAAGGCCTTACTGAAATCAAGATAAACTATGTCCACAGCATTCCCTTCATCTACCAAGCTGGTAATTTTATTTTTTTTAAAAAGTGATCAGGTTTGTCTGGCATGACTTGTTTCTCTGAAACCCATGTTGACTTTTGTGATTATGGCATTGCCTTCTAAATGTTCACAGACTCTCTGCTTAATGATCTGCTCTAGAATCTTTCCTGGTATTTTTTTTATTAATTTTTAATAAACAATATAAATACATTAACAGTAAAGTCAGACACATTGAAACATACAAACAACATAACTAACATCACAATACAATATGGTTACATCTACGACTCGTCACAATAGGGAGGGATGAGGGGAGAGTAGACCATGGGGAGGGGAAACATATGGGGAGAGGGGAAGACAGTTGACTTCCTTGAATACCACTCTGCACTACAGATAATAACAGTAATAACAAAAGATCTGTAAGCTTCTCTTGTCCTCATTATTCACAATTGTTCATATGGACTTGAGGAGTTTCACTTCTGAACTGTTATATAATCCAATCAAATTAAGAAAAGGAAAACAATATTGACATTAATAGTATTTGTCTAATTCTTACCAACCCAATAAGATGATATACTACCTAGTATTCTAATATATACAAAAAGTCAAATATTAGAGTTTTAATATTTTCCCTTTTTTCCCTAGATATTCTAAAACCGGAAGCCAGTCTTTACTTGATGATTCCCAATTTTCTCCTCTACTCAAGCAGGTAAGTTTTTCCAACTGAATGAATTCTATTACTCTATCAAACCAAATTTCAACAGAAGGAGTTTCTTTTCTTTTCCAATATTTCGCCAAGGTTATCCTGGCAATAGTTACCAAAAAAAAAGAGTAGTTTCCCATATGTTTTTTCCAAATTTTCATCAGTCTGCATGTTTAATAAAAAGAATTTAGGGTCAAAACTTAATTTACATTTTATAATATTTAATGACCATATATATATTTGACCAAAATTTCCTGACTATTTTGCATGACCACCAAAGGTGGAAAAAGGTTCCTAAAGCTGAGCCGCATTTCCAGCATTTGTTAGAGGCTGTTTTAGAAATCTTTGCAGATTTGACTGGTGTCCAGTAGCATCTGTATTGCATTTTAAGGAGATTCTCCCTCAAATCCGCACTCACTGTATATTTTATTCTCTTTGTCCAATTTATTTCCCATTGTCTTAAGGGTATATTCTGTTTTAGATCTTGGGCCCACTTAATCATTACTTCTTTTATCACCTCATCTTCCAAATCCCAACGCAAGAGTAAATCATAAATATTAGAAATTTTATAATGTTTCTTTGATTGTAGGAGTTTCTCAAAAGATTCTTCTGCTTTGCCTATTCCTGTTCTTTGGAGTCTATTTTGTATCTGCTAGAAGAACCAGGTGTTATACTGTCCTGCTTGTACCATCTCTTCCTGAGTTTTAAATCTATACTTTCCTACTCCTTCCTCCTTAATAGTTAAGTCCTTGTAAGTAAACCAGGTGTTATTGGGGGCCTTTGTTTCGCTAAAGAATGCTTCATTAGGTGAACTCCAAATTGGGATAAGCGGGCATAGCCTAGTTTTGTAAGATAACCACACTTTAAAAATTGCTTTTCTTACATAATGATTAAGAAAATCCTTATTCACCAAATGTTTTCCATAAAAGAGATAGGCGTGCCAACCAAAACAATTTCCCAGACCCTCCACCTCTAAGGTGGAAAGATCATCTAATTTAAGCCAGGTCCAAAGCCATTCTAAGCAAGCTGCTTCATAATACAGTTTAAGATTAGGTAATGCCCATCCACCTC
This sequence comes from Urosaurus nigricauda, assembly GCA_034509955.1. Taxonomy (NCBI): domain Eukaryota; kingdom Metazoa; phylum Chordata; class Lepidosauria; order Squamata; family Phrynosomatidae; genus Urosaurus; species Urosaurus nigricauda. The sequence goes on along the minus strand of JAOEGL010000005.1, from coordinate 106,070,342 downwards.
TAGATAACTTATCAAACAGAACCTTCATTTTAATCCTTGTCTTTTTTCCTCCCCATAGAAATTTGCTTAAATCTTTATGCCAAATTTTAAATGGTTTAATACAAGAAATTATTGGGATATTCTGGAATAAAAAAAGGATCTTTGGTAATAAAGACATTTTAATTGCTGCTATTTTACCAGATAAAGACAATTTGAAGTTAGTCCAGTTAGCCAAATCATTTTTTATTGTAGTCCAAGTTTTTTCATAGTTATTTTTATATAGATCTATATTTTTAGTAGTGATATTGATGCCTAAATATCTGACCATATTCTTGAGCACCATTTGTGATTTATTTTGAATTTCTTCTAATTCTTTTTTCCCAATATTCATAGCCAATAAAGATGTTTTATTTTTGTTAACTTTGAGACCCGACACTTTTTCGAATTTATCCATTTCTGCAATAAGGGGAATAATACTCTCGTGAGGCTCGGAAAGGGTAATCAAAAGATCGTCTGCGAATGCTCGCAATTTATGTTCCCTTTATTTTAATCCCTTGGATTGATCTTTCTAGTTTCACTAATTAAAAAGACCTCAAGGACCAGATCAAAAAGAAGCGGGGAAATAGGACACCCCTGTCTTGTGCCTCTTTCTATTTTAATTTCTTCTGACATATCGTTATTAAACAAAATATGGGCCTTTTGAGTATGATAAATTGCCTGGATCCATTTTATAAAATTTTCCCCTGCACCGATCTTTTCAGCATGGGTGGATGGGTGGAGTTGTAGATTGGTTGTTGTTGTTGTTGTTATTATTATTATTATTATTATTGTGCTTTGGGTGTTCACTTCCAGCTTAAACTCTGAACAGTGAATTTCTGGCATTGTGACTTCAATAAAGTTCTGTTCTGTTTTATCATACAAGACTCACTGATTGCACAAGGTCTCTGACTTTCCTAGTTCTGACAGTAATTTGGAACTCCCAGAATCTGGTATGATGCAATGACATTCAAATCTGGATGATTCTCCAACAGTACCAGCAGAGGAGAACCCTGTGGAGGACTCTGCTAATGGAGCCTTGAGATAAACAGGAACTGATGATGTGGGAGCCCATCCTAAAGTGGCCATTGTAGCAGAAGGAGCCACCCCCACCCATTTGGAGAAGAATGTGTGCTTCCAGCCAAAGGCTCCATCTAGGGTTTGAGAGAGGCATACAGCTGGCAGAGTATCCACTTGGAATGTCAGAATGACCAACCTGTTGGATCCTGACCCGGGGGAGGGAGGGAAGAAGGATTATGGTGAGCAAGTCCTACAAATGTGTGAGGACATGCAGAAAATACAGGACATGTTGGCTGACATGGAACAAGCCCTGGGCAGCTTGGAGGTGGGTGGCGGCCCCAGTCAAGGGGTCCCAGCAGGGTGGCCAGCAGTGCCAGTGGCACCCCCCAGAACCCCCCACCAGGAAGGCCCCAGGATCGTCTAGCACAGAGACTGGAGGTGAGGTTTGGTGGCCATCCTCAGCAACTACCTTACTTTTTTGGCTCATATGAATGAGTGGGAAACAATTTTTCCAGGTGAGGCAGCCAAAGTGAGGTCTGGAGGGTGAGGCAGCAGACTGGCTAGTCTAACTCTACAATAGTGGTGCCACTGAGCTCCAGAGTTTTCAAACCTTTATTCTGGTGTTCTGAAACAGGTTCGAAGACCCTTTCACAGCTGAATGGGCTCACACCTGGCTGATAGTCTTGGAGCAAGGGCCCTGCTCAATCTCTGATTATGGTATGGAATGTTGCAGTTTGTCAGCCTAGGTTCCAGAATGGCTGGAGGCAGTCAAGGTTCAATACGTTAAAGAAGGATTATGCCCAGACCTACTGGAATGGACCCAGGCACATGACAACTCAACCATGGTGCAAGAATGGCTGGAGAGGCATTGCTGGTGAAGAACCCATAAATGGAGCAACCTCAAGACATCCCCGTCAGACCAGGTCCCAAGGGCAAGATATCAACCCACTGGGAGACTGGGAGAGAGTGAAGGATAAGAAGGGGCATGATTAAGAGCTGCCTGGGGACAGAGGGCATCACCCAGCGGGGGGGGGGGGGGGCTCAAAGATGTCACTGGGGCCATCCACCAAAGAGGAATGCCAGAGGTCTGACAAAAGCGGCCAAGGAGGTCGTGCATTCTAGGCAGCCAGCCATGGGGTGATGGAGCCAACTGAGGTGTGGACTGACAGTGATGACAAGGAAAGCTGCAAGCCTTCGAAAACTACCTGTGCCTGCCTTAGATAGCGGCGAAAGACAAGCTGTGCATCTGGACAGCTGCAAGCCCATGGTGTGTGTGGGAGTTTCCCTATGCACTATGAGAGTGAAGTTGTTTAGCATGAAAAAAAGGGACAAGTATGGACTTGGTGGCAGCAATAGATACAAGCTGCAACCAGATGCTTTGTCAGCCAGAAAGTGGTCAGGACTTTGGAGATAAAGACTAGGCCACTGACCACCCCTATCCCATTTATTCAGATGGATGGATCCATCTTGGGAGGGCAGGCTAGTACAGAACAGACTGAGACAGTGTGGTTGGGAGTGGCAGAGCACTGAGAAAAATCTGGGTGGTTGTTGGCCCCATGTTCAGCTATTATATCATTCTGGGGATAAACTGGCTTAATTTTCACAAACCCAGCATCAGGTGGAGACAAATGGAACTGGTGTTAGATGACCCAGTGGTGTGTTGGCGGCATGTCTGGGAACTGTATGGTGGCTCTAATCGAGCGAGTGGGACAAGTTATATTAAGAGGAGCAGGGTATGTTTAGCCTGGAGAAGAGAAGGTTGATATGATAGCCCTGTTTAAATATTTGAAGGGGTGTGATATTGAGGATGAAGCAAACTTGTTTTCTGCTGATCCAGAAAATAGGACACATAACATTGGATGCAAGCTACAAGAAAAGAGATTCCATCTAAACATTAGGAGGAACATCCTGACAGTAATTGCTGTTCGACAGTGCAAAACTATGAAGTCAAAGGTTTTCATGGCTGGCATCCATAGTTTTTTGTCAGTTTTTCAAGCTAAGAGGCCTTGTTCTAGAAGAGCAGTTGTGGCTGTCATCTTCAGAGAATGCTGGCATAGAAGAGAGTGGGGTATATATAATGTTGGTTGAAAGAAGTGATTTACATGTTAATCTGTGTATTGTTCTGTTGTTGAATTGCAAGGCATTAGGGTATCTATTTAATTAATGATCCATTGTCTGGTGGGAAACCCCCGTTACCCTGGATGGTTTTCATTTGCATTTGCTGGGTCTTGATTTTGGTGTTTTTCAGAACTGGTAGCCAAACTTTGTTTACTTTAAGGGTTTCTTCTTTCCTGTTGAGATTGTCCAGGTATTTATGGATTTCAGTGGCTTCCCTGTGCATTCTGACCTGATAGTTGTTGGCTCCCAGTAGACAATGGATCATTAATTAAATAGACATCCTGAGGCCTTGCCATTCAACAATATAATAATACACATGTAAATCACTTCTTCCCAACCAACAGTATATACAGCATAACCCAGTCTCTTCCATGCTGGCATTCTCTGAAGATGTCAGCCACAGATGCTGGCAAAACTCTTCCAGAACACAGCCTCGTAGCCCAAAACCCCCCACAAGAAACTATAGAGCAAAACACTCCCTCAGAGAGTGGTGGAGTCTCATTCTTTGTAAGTCTTTATACAGAGGCTGGAGAGCCATTTGTCATGGGTGCTTTGACTGTGAGTTTCTGAATGGTGGGGGTTGAAATGAGTGGGCCTTAATGTCTCTTCCAACTATATGATTTTGTGATTCTGTGATTCTCTATCTACAGCTCAGTGTGTGTGTGTGTATGCATGTCAATCACAATGCCATACAAACTCCTAGGCTTCCAAGGAACCCCTGCTTAGAAATTCTGTATATAATGTATCTCACTAGACTAAAGTTTTGAGGATAAAATGGGGAAAAAAATCAGTGCACATCTCACCACCATTTTCCAGTCACAGTGCTTATGGGGAGGGAAAATTTGTTCACAAATAGGGACACAAAGGGAAAAAAGCAACTTCAGAAAAAGTGCATGAAATGGGTTGGTGCCTCAACATGCATCAGGAAATAAAACAATAGATGGAGAACTGTCTTACCTTTGCTGTTGTTAATGATGACCAGTCTGGTCCCAAGGACTCAACGCCACTATAGAGAAGGTCCTTGATCATGGATCCAAATAGATTTGATCAGAGCCTTACAGCCACTTGCTGTGAAAATAAATATTATCTCACAATGGTAGACTTGTTCAGCACCCTGTAGGAACAACACTGCGGCCATGGCAGCACACCTTTTGTTTAATATTGTTGATGGGGAATTATATGTGAACTACATAGTGATATCGGCATCCACTTCACCAGAAAAGTCATACCGGAACTCTGCAAGGGACTAGGCACAAAGCAGAGGTTCCACATAATTTACTAAATAATAATAATAATAATAATAATAATAATAATAATATCTTTCTTTATCTTTCCCGCCTCTCCCCATGGGTCGAGGCAGGAGTACAAGTAAATAAAATCAACATTACAATATACAGTATGCATAACATGAAATAGTCATTAAAAAGGAACAGTCAATGTCACCATCAGTCCAGTACATGTTTTAATCCAGGAGAAAGGAGTATTCCTAGGGATTAATTATGGTGGGCCAAATGGGTAAGCCCACCGGAAGAGATCCATCTTGAGTGCCTTTTTAAAGGCGTCGAGAGTGTTAATGAGATGGATCTCTTCCGGAAGGCCATTCCAAAATCTGGGGGCAGCGGTGGTGAAAGATCTATCAAAAGTTGATCTCAGCTTACATTTTGGGCACTCTAATAATTTCTTTCCTGATGTTATGAGTGTGTGGGGTAGATTGTGTAGGGAGAGGTGTTCCCTCAAGTAACTCAGGTCCAAGCCATGTAGGGCTTTAAAGGTAATAACCAACACTTTGTATTGCACTGAGAAGCTAATTGGCAGCCATTGGAGAGATTTTAATACCGGTGTGATGTGCTCTGATCTAGGTGTTCTAGTGATCAGCCTGGCTGCAGCATTTTGAATCAATTGCAGCTTCCAGACTTGATACAAAGGTAAAGCGCATTACAGAAATCTAAACAAAAGGTTATCAGTGCATATACCACTGTTTCAAGGTCCCCCTGGGTCAGGTAGGGGCACAGCTGGCATATCAGCCAAAGCTGATGCCAAGCACTCCTGGCCATCGCCTCCACCTGCAATGTCAGCTGTAGAGATGTGTCCAGGAGCACACCCAAACTGTGAACTTCATCCTTTAGGGAAGTGTGACCCCGTCCAGGACTGGGTGACAAACCTCCAACCCAGAAACCTGGCACACCTATCACAAGTACCTCTGTTTTCTCTGGTTTCAGCTTGAGCTTGTTTCCCCTCATCCAACCCATTACCGACTCAAGACAGGCATTCAGAGGAGAGACGCCATCCTTAGTCACTGCTTCGGTCGGAGGCATGAAGAAGAAAATTTGGGTGTCATCAGCGTACTGATAACACTGCACTCCATGCCTTAGACCTTAGTGCTAAGGAAATATAGAACATAACAACTGCATTTTAAAAGAAGTGTTCTGAAAATGAGTGCTTGCTGCAGGAGTGACTGGGGTAAAAAAACATCCCTGATATTGATGGTGCTTAGAGGAACCAAGGCATCTCTTGGTTTTGCCCCACACAAGATAATGAAAGGATTCAAAATGTTACTCCCAGAGGCATTTTTGATAGACACCAGCCAATTATGAGTTAGTAGAGTTGCACCAAGAACCAGAACTATGGACTGAAGCCAGCGACATAATAAAACAAGAATTGCAGACAAACACTGTCAGCAGACTCTTTTTGGATTCTTGGATTATGGGCTTCAGTTCCATGAAGGGATGGATTGCACCTCACACCAGTTGACAGAAATGTTTTTGCCCGTCGTCTGAAAAATTTGATCATGAGGGCTTTAAACTGAGTTATGTGAGGGAGGAAGACAGTATTTTGGAAGGCAGTATTTTTGAAAGTACATCGTGTGCTGGAGATAATAGTCAAATAGTTATAGAGGGAACAAGGCAAATAGTGCAAGGGACCCAACAGTGGGAGGGAAAAACTTTACACAGGCATCTGGAGGGAGGACCTAGATATCTTAGATGTCTCTATACTAATGCACAGAGCATGAGAAATAAACAAGATGAACTTGAAATCCTAACACAACAAAGTAAATACAATATAATAGGTATTGCTGAAACCTGGTGAGATGAGTCTCATGGCTAGAATGTAATAATAGAGGGGTACAACCTTTTTAAGAGAAATAGGCCAAACAGGAAAGGAGGAGAAATAGCATTATATGAGGGGTTAACTAAAAGTTTTAAAGTTTTTAAAAAATTGACAGAGAGTTTGTTTTGATTTGTAGTTGTTAACTTATCTCTATGTAGTCACTAGATTTATACATTTTCCCAGCGTATCTTGCCCCTCTGAATACCTGATATTGTAGAAGTCTGCAGATTGCACCTTACGAGGGGGTATTGTAAAGTAATAATTATCACTCAGAAGTTATTATGGCATATTGATGAAATTTTGTCAGTGTCATCATTGGTCCCTAAGTGCATGTTGCTGAGAAAATTAGCTCATTGGGCTGACCTAGACTGGCAAAAAGGGGTGTGTTCATGCCTGCATGAAAGTGTAGCTTTTAGATGACCCACACTGAAAGTTTGGCATGAACGCACTTCTTTTGCATTTTAGTGGGGAAAAAGCAGCTTTAAAAAGGACCTGCTATTCCCAGCTTCTTTTTAAAAAGGGTGTAACTGTGCAGCTGTGTCTAAATGCTGCAGTGCAACTGTGCAGTTTTTTAAAGCTCCCAAACCCTAGCTCCAGCCCTAATCCGAACCCTAGACATGTGCAGTAGGGGCTTTGGGATGCTGTAACTGTTATGCAACTGTGCATAAAATGTCAATTCATTCATAAAACAAAGAAGTGTATTCATAAACTTAAATGGTAAGGGATTTAATATCTTTTTAAGGGGGAGGGATGCAGTTTGTTTTATTGATGTAATAGTATTTTAATGTGTAAGCTGCCTCAATTGATTTCAAAGGGGTGGGGTATTAATAATAATAATGAAATAAAGGGGTTCATTCATGGTGCACCGATGCCACTGCGCACTTTAAAAAGGGAAGCGAAACCACAATGGTAATATGACAGATCTTCATAACTGCACAGTTCATGTGTGATGTACCTGCGCAACTGCGCAGTTCGCAGCTGGCAACAAAAAAATATTAAAGGTTCAGTATGGCCAAAAGCCCCATTCATTGCCACCCATGCAGCTGCTCCGCCTGTGTTTCTAGCATCCTGACAGCTTCCAATGTAGTTGCTGAGCAACAGAAAAGACTTCACATAAGTCGTCCCCACACCTCCTCAGTGTAGCTGCCCTATGCCTTTTTATTACACACCTGGGACTTGCAGTGCAGCTGCTAAGTATTAAGGAAAAGGCAACTTCATGTCACAATTTCCTTCCAATCTAGAAAGCCCCATTGTGTTCTTTATTTCTGTGACTGGCTGTGCCAGAAGTGACTAAAGTGTAAAATCCTCACCAGGCGCAATCTATAGGCTTCTACAATATCAGGTATTTGGAGGGTCAAGATACGCTGGGAAAAAGGAATAAATCTAGATAGTGACTACATAGAGATAAGTTAACAACTACAAATCAAAAACAACTTTCTGTCAAATTTTTTAAAATGTAATCATTAAAACTTTTGGATACCCCCTCGTATCTCAGGGATGTTTAAACCTGTGAAAGGATCCACCACTTCAGTTCTGGAAGCCAGGTGGAGAGCATCTGGATAAAAATTAAAGGGGAGGGAAACAACAGGGATGTTACTGTGGGAGTCAACTTCAGACCTTCAAGTCAGACTGAGGAATTGGATGATGTCTTTCTAGAACAGATGACCACACACTCAGAAAGGAAAGATGTAGTAGTAATTTGAACCATCCTGGTATTTGCTGGAAGCCAAACTCAACCAAAACTTCAAGGTCTTCCTCATCTGCCTCAAAGACAATTTCATTCTCCAAAAAGTAGAAGAGGCAACAAGGGGATCAGCTATTTTAGATCTGATGCTAATCAACAGGGATGACCTGGTAAATGGGGTACAAGTGGTGGGATCCTTAGGTGGGAGCGATCACGTTCTCCAGACGTTTGTTATACAGTGGAAAGGAGAAGCCAGGCATAGTCAGACATGCATTCTAGACTTTAGGAGAGCTGATTTCAGTAAACATATGGAAATACTGGGGGTGATCCTGTTATCAGGAATACTAAAAGACAAGGTAGTTCAGGATGAATAGGAGTTTCTCAAAAGGGAGATACTGAAGGCACAATCTCAAACTGTTCCGACAAGGAGAAAAAAATGGGAGGTGTTTTAAGAAACTGGGATGGATGACTAAAGAACTTTCATCTGAACTATGGCCTCAGCAGACAGCCCCTAAGAGGTGGCTCCACACTGCCCATGGAAGCACTGGGTTGGTGATGCAACAACTGCATGCCACACCCCCAACTCAGTGCAAAAAGAAGCCGCAAAAAGTGGCTCCTTTTTGAGCGGCAGAAATGGCACCCCTTTTGATGCCTCCATGGCTCTTCTGCAGCTCTTTGGCACAGTGCATCTACATGCTGCAGCAAAGATGCAGCATGACACCTCCTGCCATGGAGAGCATGATGGGGGCCAAGGCAGCTTGTGTGCAGTCCCTACACCCCTACTCTGCCCCAATGCCCGCATTTATTGTCAGTCTATTGAGGGCCTGTTTTAAACAGGAAATATATAAAAAATGGAAAAAAGTAGGAAATCACCAAAGAATTCAAAGAAATAGACATGTAAGGGTGAAGTCAGAAAGCTAAAGTGAGCTCATGCTTGCTAGAGAGGTTAAAAACAAAACAAAAAATTGTCTTTTTGGAAATGTCCATAGCGAAAGGAAGAAAAGGGAAATGGTATGGACACTGCCATAGTTTGGAAAGCAAAAAAACAAACAAACAAACAAAAAACAAAACAAAACAAAACCATTTAAAACAAGGTCCTCCTCACTGGGTCATCCCTTTACATGTTTTTGTGTAAATTGCAACACTACTGGAACACATTGATTTGAGTTGTTGGGGATGGTAGTTCTGAACCTCACCTATGAAATGAATAATTACACCTCTACTTTTAGCCAATGGAAAGTGATCATAACACAATTTGACCCTCTAATCAAAGATTCCACCACACTAATGCATACGGAATATCCTGTTATGAATATCAGTACTAAAAACTGATACTTATTTGGACTATGATGTTTTTAAAGGAAATTCTTAAAGGAAGTGGGAATATGTTTCCAAACATTTGACAGGTTGCTGGAATCTGATTCTTATTTGTGCCCCAGTGAAACTGGCTTGGGCATTTCGTTGAAATTATGGTTAGGGGAAAACCAATCTGACAGACTCAACAGACAAATCTCACTCTGACAAAGCGAGACTTGAAAGACTGGATCATGCATGTTGGAGCAGGCATATCTCAGTTTGACACTATTAATATAGAGGTCCTTGCAAACAAACTGAATTATGCTACAACAGACATTTACAGACTGGGCAAACCTATAAGGCAACTTATCTTAAGTCCAGCATTCTGTCATCTCTCTGGTAATAGACTAGGATTTATTAATGGTGAGGAATTTCCTCTTGCCTGAATATAGTATGCAGTCTTTACAAGATGTTTCATTGGCTTTCTCATGCACTCAAACTCAGGCAGTCAACTGAATGATAGTTAGGGATTTAATTCAGCATGCTTCTAGGGGGGAACAATCCCAAGGAAATTTATGAATGGGTGTAACCAAATTGGAAAAAGGAGATAGCTTTAGAATCATGGTGGCCTGTGTTAAATACCACATATATCCCACTTGTGAACTAGTTGAGACTTTTCATTGCCACTATTGCAGTACAGTACTTCCCATTCACCCATGCCTCCCTTTAAGGATTTCAAACCATTTTGGGTGACATACTAAAGAAGAAGAACCAGAATGCTGTACAATTTAATTAACATTGCAAAACTGACTCCTGGAAACAGGAAAAGCTATGAAAAGGTATGACCACAAATAACATAAAAGGCTGGCCGATTGGGATACAAAATTTATGAAAATGACAAGAGGCATCAGTTAGTCACTAAAAATATGCTAAATTCCCCCCTTTGCCTGCTTTCTTCCCTCCGTGTCCCCTGAGCTTCCCTAATGCCATTGTTTTTTCTCATGCTTTTTTCACACTCCACTGCTTCTATTACAACATACTTCTGGAATGTGTGGAAGAAAATAGCTAGAAAGTGAGAGTTGTGGGTAAAGTAGTAGCTGTAAGCAAAGAAAGGGGTAAAGCAGTCTTATCTTACCCAAAATATTTCAATAGCAAATAGAGCATTCAATAGCAAATACACCAGTTAGTGTATTTACATATGAGCAGATTGCTCTTCCCTTACCCTGAATATTTTGAACTATCTTCTTTATAACTGGAATGAGAGGACACAACATCCTTCTAGACCTGAAAGCAAGAATGACAACAAAAATGAAAGCCATTCTCAACAAACACCTATTCTATTCTCAACAAACACCTATTCTCCCCACTGATATTTCCTTAACAGACACAGCTCTGAGAATACATATTTGACATTGTAATATTAGGGTTAGCTTTGGTGCTAACTGGAATATGCTAATAAATATGGAAAACAAAGTGGTGGTGAAAAGACTGGAAATGCTCAATATACATACCAATCCACAAGAAAGGAGATACAAAAGACTGCAGCAACTATAGGATGTTAGCATTAATCTCACATGCAAACAAAATACTCAAAATTCTGCAGGTAAACTCCAACCATACATGGAGAGAGAAATTCCAGAGATGCAAGCAGGATTGAGAAAAGGGGCACTAGGGACCACATTGCAAACATATGATTGCTAACGGAGAACACTAAAGAATTCCAAAAAACAATCAGCATGTGTTTCGTAGCTTATGTCAAAGCATTTAATTGTATAGATTACAAAAATCTATGGAATGCACTGAAAGACATGAGGGTGCCACTACATCTGATAGTCCTGATGCGGAATCTGTACCAAGTACAAGAGGCCACTGGCAGAACAAAATTTGGGGAAACAGAGTGGTTCCCAATAGGCAACGGCTCTTGCAAAGCTGAATCCTATAACCTTACTTGTTTAATTTATATGCTGAAAACAGCATAAGAAAAGCAGAATTAGAATCAGAAAAAGGAGGAGTCAAGATAGGAGGAAGCAACATTAGCATCCTAAGATATGCAGATGACACTATAACATTAGCAGAAGACATTCAGTGAACTGCGAAATTATATATTTAATATTTAGTTCATACTTTAATTATGCAAAATGAACAAAGATGGTTGCTGAACCAAAGTTTAAGATGGTTAACAATTTGTGCTAAGTGAAGGTCTTTAGGAAAATGCTGAGCAAACAGGAGAAAACAAGAAATTGTTTAGGTACAAGCTGCCCTGGCACCCTAAGCAGAGGCGCCAGAGTGAAGTCAAAATATAAACACCAGATAAGTAGAGTTGCAACTGTGAAATAATGGGTAAAGGTTAGCTACAAGGAAAGTAACTTTTTGTAAGGTGACATGTGACATGACGAGTCATAAGTGGGTTTTTAATTATTCATGTGTTCGTTTGTCTGATTGCTTGAGATTCATTTGTTTAGAGTTAAGATTGGCCAATAGAAAGCATTTTTGGAAGTCCTTTGTGTAAAAACTATAAATCCCATCATCTTGGTTTTTTCTGGGTCTCAGTCTTTGGAAATCTGAATTTTCCACTGAGGACATTTTTATTCTATGCCGGCTGGATAAATCTGGAACCCTTAACCGACTCTGGGTCCTCTTGTCTTTACTCCACTCTGTCAATGCTGAGGACTGGGTAAGCAGTCCTAGCCGAACCCGTTTTTCCATTACACAGAAACTGGAACAGATAATAAGGAAGGTCAAAGATGAAAGTGCAAAGGTAGGTTTGATGCTGAACATAAAAGAGAACAAAAATAATGACATGACCACAGAAGGAATACCCAAATTCAATCTAGACAACAAGGAAATTGAAATAGTCAAAGAATGCTCATATCTAGGGCCCCATTCATACTGGGGCATTCGTTCCGGGTAGAACTGGGCAGATTTGGATGCCCTCATACTGAATCTTCCCAAGTAGAAGTGCCCACTTACCCAATCAGGGCAATTTGCCCTACTGAAGTTCAGACTCACCAAAGTACTGGGTTAAAATGGAGCCTCTTGTTGTCAATCAAATGATGTCAATGGTGATGTGTAATGCAACCATTTGTTAACAGCATGAGTGCTTCATCGGGTGTGTTGGCTTTTTTTATTACTATTACAACTTGACAGCTTATGTGCATGCTGCATGGGTCTGAGAGGGAAGTGAGACGTGAGAGGGCTTGGGGCTCCTTTTCCCTCCTCCTCCTCCTCCTCCTCCTCCTGTTCCTGGCCCCTTACCCCAGCCCCCAGGAACCTGCAGGGGTTCCTTGCCTCTTCCCCCACCTGCTACCTCCATCTCCTGCCCAAGGAAGATGGGGGAAAAGGGTTCCCTTTGGGATATCCTTGTCTGTGATGTCATTTTCCATATATGGACTTGTCTCCCTGTTTCCAGGAAGGGAGAGGGAAGCCCAGCACATATGTGGATGCCCAGTCCATATATGGAAGCCAATTATCCGTATATGGACTGGGCTTCCCTCTCCCTTCCTGGAAATGACCATACATGGAAAATGATATAGATAGGGATATCCCAAAGGGAAAACTTCTCCCCATCTTCCTTTGGCAGGAGGAGGAGGCAGCAGGTACCAAGAGATAACCGCAGGCTCCTGGGGGTCGGGATAAGGGGCCAGGAGCAGGAGGAGGAGGAGGAGGAGGGAAAAGGAGCCCCAAGCCCTCTCACGTCTCATTTTGCTCCCAGACCGATGCAGCATGTGCATAAGCTGGCAAATAATAATAATAATAATAGTAGTAGTAGTAGTAGCCAGTTGCAGGGAGGCATGTTCCACCCAGTGCCCACCCTCTGACCTTTATCCCTCCCCCTGAACTTGACCCGATCATGATTGGGGCCAAGTTAACATTCACTTGCACCGGGTTTTCTGAAAAGAAACAGGAAATACTCCGCTTTTGGAAAACCCGCACTGAGGGGGATTTGCGCCACATTGGGTGTGCAAAACACTGATTCAATTGTGACTAAACTGGTGCCAGTATGAACTTCCCGCTTTTAATCCGGGTTACAAATCAGGGTATATGGTAGCATGAACAACCCTTAGGATCAAACATTGACCAAAATGGGTTGCCATCTATCCTACTTTTTAAAGCCCCTGTATTTGAAGTCCTTAGTTGGAAAGTTTGTCAAATGTCTTCAAGCTGACCATCTACAATTAGCATCTGGACAGCAGATTGAGCAGGCACACTAGTCACAGTCTTGCCCAGTGTGATTATACATTGTATTTCTATTTAAACCAAAGCCATTATTTTAAATCTGCACCAATACACGTATCATAGGCAGGTTTTTTGTGCAAATATTTCTCCTCTTTTTGATAATGTATAATTGGCCAGTGTAAGCAAAACAATTCTATCTTGAACAAACTGTGCTATGGACATAGTATACCTTGATTTCCGTAAGGCCTTTGACAAGGTTCCCCATGACATTCTTGCAAACAAGCTTGTAAAATGTGGGCTAGACAAGTTAACTGTTATATGGATTTGTAATTGGTTGACCGGCCGAACCCTAAGGGTGCTCAGCAATGGTTCCTTTTTATCCTGGAAAGAAGTGACCAGTGGAGTCCCACAGGGCTCTGTCCTGGGCCCAGTCTTATTCAACATCTTTATTAATGACTTGGATGACAGAATTGGGGGCATAATTATCAAATTTGCAGATGACACCAAATTAGGAAGAGTAGCTAATACTCCAGAGGACAGGATAAAAATTCAAAATGATATTAATAGATTAGAAAGCAGGGCCAAAGCTAACAAAATGAATATCAATAGGGGGAAATGTATTGTATTGCACTTCAGACAGAAAATGAAATGCATAGATATAGGATGGGGGATTCCTGGCTTAACAAGACTATGTGTGAAATGGATCTAGCAATCCTGTGAGTTGGACATGAGTCAACAGTGTGATGCAGCAGTTAAAAAGGCCAATGCAATTTTAGTAAGCACAAATAGAAGTTTATTGTCTAGATCAAGGGAAGTAATAATGCCACTCTATTCTGCTTTGGTCAGGCCCCACCTGGAATACTGTGTCCAGTTCTGGGCACCACAATTCAAAAGGATGTTGAGAAACTGGAGCATGTCCAAAGGAGGGCAACTAAGATGGTGAAGGGTCTGGAAGTCATGCCTTATGAGGAATGCCTTAAGGAGCTGGGGATGTTTAGCCTGGAGAAGAGAAGGTTAAGAGGTGATATGATAGCCCTGTTTAAATATTTGAAGGGATGTCATATGGAGAAGGGAGCAAGCTTGTTTTCTGCTGCTCCAGAGACTAGAATGCGGAACAATGGATGCAAACTGCAGGAAAAGAGATTCCACCTCAACATTAGGAGGAACCTCCTGACAGTAAGGGCTGTTCGACAGTGGAATACACTCCCTCGGAGTGTAGTGGAGTCTCCTTCCTTGGAGGTCTTTAAGCAGAGGCTGGATGGTCATCTGTCAGGGATGCTTTGATTTGGAGTTCCTGCATGGCAAGGGGTTGGACTGGATGGCCCTTGTGGTCTCTTCCAACTCTATGATTCTATGATTCTATGAACTGCATATACAGAAACTGAAAACCATAAACATATTTTTAGAATCACAACTCTACTGTATTATATTTCACACTTTAATAACACCAATTTCCAAGAATACTTGCTTGGTCTTCCTTTTATTGTCATTATTATTGGGTTGTGGTCTGAAATCAATCTCGATTCATTGATCATGTCTATACACAAGGATTTTGAAGCTAAGAGCATATCTATTCTTGATAATGATTCATGTCGTTCAGAGTAATAGGTGTATTCTTTAGCATTTTTATATTTGTATTTCTAGATATCTAACAGTGATTGTGATTCCAAAGGTTTTTTCGAACAATTTTGTTAGTGTGGAGTCGAAGGCTTTCATGGCTGGCATCCATAGTTTTTTGTGGGGCTTTTGGGCTATGTGGCCATGTTCTAGAAGAGTTCCTTTCTGATGTTTCGCCAGCATCTGTGGCTGCCATCTTCAAAAGGTGCCAGCCACAGATGCTGGCCAAACGTCAGAAAGGAACTCCTCTAGAACATGGTCACATAGATCAAAGGCCCCACAAAAAACTATGATTTTGGAAGTTTTCCTTGTGTTTTTTAAAAAATGTTTTTCCATTTTTCTATCTACTTCTGGAGATATTACTCCATTCCAATCCGGAGATATCAGTCCATTCCAATCTCCCATTAGCAGTGTCTTCTCATAAGTGTATTCTTCCATCTCTTCATTTAATTTCTTATAGAATTTGTCTTTTCTATCAGAGCATATACTCCAACTACGAAATATTTAGTATGGGAATATTTTACTTCCAATTCTATATATTGACCATTTTTATTGTTGAAAAGAATCTTGGCTTCATATTTATTATTTATATAAATTATCACTCCCTTTTTCCTTTTCGAACTTGCTGATATATATTCATTTCCCAATTTTTTATTCTTTAATAAGCCAATATCTTTATCTTTTTAATGTGTTTCTTGCAAACAGATCAGATCCATCTTTTTCTTACTTAAGTATTGAAACACCTTCTTTCTTTTTTGTGGAGAATCATAGAATCATAGAATCATAGAGTTGGAAGAGACCAAAAGGGCCATCCAGTCCAACCCCCTGCCATGCAGGAACTCCAAATCAAAGCATCCCTGACAGATGGCCATCCAGTTCATTCCTCTCACGTTCCATGATATTATTTTTATCTTTTGCATTTTATACTACTTTTTAAAACTCCTTTTCTATTAGTTGATCTTTATCCTCTGTTTCTTTTTTCCTTTTTCTCCTTTGATATCTTCTCCATCATCTCCTTCTGCTGGTATGTCATCTTCCAATTTATCTTCAGATTTTTCCGATTCATTCTCTAATAGAATTTCTGGTTTGTTTATTAATTTTTCTCTTTCCTGATTTGAATGTCTCCTTTTTTTCTAATTCTTTCCAATATTTGTTCATGAATTCGTTCATTTTCATTATTGAGTTAACTTATATTTCTGATCTATATTTAAAGGATATTCCTTCTAACCTCTCCCATCTGTAATTTATGTTATTTTGTTTTAACAATGTTGTCAGAGGTCTGTAATCATTCCTTTTTTTAAGTATTCTTAGTGGAATGTTCTCTTATTAGTTCTCTTCCTTCAACTTCCAATTTTTGATCATAACTTAAATGTATGATTTCATCTCTTATTTTTTTCCTTGTAAAGTAAATAACCACCTCTCTCGGTAATTTTTTCTGTCTTGCAATTTTAGAGTTAATCCTATACATTTTATTTATTTCCCACTGAAATTGTTCATTTTCTGCTCCTACATATTCTGCTAGAATTGGTGTCAAATATTCATAAAGATCTTCATTTGCTATTTCTTTCAGTCCTCTTCTCTTGATATAGCCCTTTTGTCCAGGTTTTTCTCATATGATTCTCATATGATGTGTTGCTCTCTTATCTATTTTCTTTGTTTCTTCTTCCACTTTTTTATTTTTTGTTCATTTGTTTCATCTCCTCTGTTACTTTCTCCAATGAGTCTTTTAATCCTTTTAGTTCTGTTCTTATCTCTTGTCTTATCTCTTTTCTCATTGTATTCATTTCCATCTTCATTGATTTAATATCTTCCTTCATTTCTATATACATCAATTTCATTTCTTCCAATACAGTCATTTGGTCTGTAGGTTTAGGAATTGTCTCAACAGATGATCTTCTTTGTTGTTCAGCAACTTGTTTTGCTTTCCTAGTTGTCATTTTTCTCCCCTCTAATATGCTCATTTAAACTACAGATTTAAACTTCAAATATCTTTTCTTCTTTATTTTCTGTCAATTACCTGTCTTTTTACTTCTGTTTATCTGTTGATCTCTTAGCCTCAAATCTCTCTCTTTTTACACTGAAATTCTTGTTTTCAACACTCCTCTTTACCTCACTTGCCACTTTCCTTCTTCCTTGTTCACAGAATAATTCCTATCTTCGGCTTCTCTCTTCACTCTTTTCCACTCCAAGTATCTTCCTCCTCCTCCTTCAGACCCAATGTCTCTCCTATCTTCTGCTTTTCTCTTCAGTTCTTTTCACCACCTCCTTCTCTGACCTCACTGTCTTATGCAGTCGAGTTTCCCACATTTGGGAAAATCGTAGGGGTCAGTACACCCAGAGTGCAATGGATGAGCCTCTCCCTTCTTGAGTCTACCTCTCCTTGTGTCCATTCCCCTTAGATTCTCTCTGCTCCCCCCCCCCAACATCGGTCACCTGTGGCTTGGGCGGTGGAGACACTGAGACTTATCATCTGACTGGAGAGGGGAATATGTTCCCAGAGCGTTGGTCCTTGCCCAGCACCAACAAAGGCCTGCTATGTGGCCTTAAGGAGATTAATCATCAGGTTTCAGTAGCCTCAATGCCCCTTCAGAATCACTTCGCCACCATGCAGAGAGAGGAACTTGGACATTTCCACCTGCATTCCCATGAAAGTCCGCTGCTAGGCAAGCAGATGTGGAAACTAAGTTTGACCTCCTATTAGGCCTTGAACTAATTCTAGTGGGGTTTTTTAAATTAATTATGAGGAATTGTGTTACGAGTATGTTTGTGAGGGTACATGGACTATAGTTCTTGTTTGTATTATTGTTGTTTGATGTTTAGTATTTTTTCTTTTTTAGTTAGAGTCCAATTATTGTTAGTTGATTATATACTATGTTATACTTTAATTATTTAATTGTTATTATGTTTCGTATTGTGTTTTGTAATTTGTATTTTTCATATCTTTTTTCCTTTTCATTTTGGTATTGATATGTTTGTATTTTTAATTCATGTAATATTATCTGATTGGAGTTGTGTTGGAGGCTGGGAAGGGATTATTTCTTATTTATTTGTAATGTATTCTTCTGACTTTGTTTGAATTGTGTTGCATTATATTGTACCCCTCTGTTGTTGTAACCCGCCTGGATTCCATGTGATTGGGTGGGATATAAATAAATCTGTATTATTATTATAAAGGGGAAAAAGAAAACCCAAACAATTACCACCTGATCAGCCTGACATCAATACCAAGAAGGATTCTAGAGCAGATAGTTAAATAGATGTTCTGTTAGCACTTAGAAAGGAATGACTTAATCACTAAAAGTCAACATGGGTTCCTCAAAAACAAGTCATGGCAGACTAATCTGGATCTCTCTCTCTCTCTTGTTCCATAAAATTACCAACTTGGTAGATGAAGGGAATGCTGTGGATGTAGCATATTTCAATTTCAGTGAGGCCTTAAACAAAATCCCCCATGATATTCTTGCAAACAAACTAATAAAAGGTGGGGTAGACAATGCTACAGAAAGGTGGATTTGTAATTGTTTGTCCAACTGAACCCAAAGAGTGTTCACCATAGGTTCCTCTTCATTTTGGAGGGATGTGACTAGCAGGGTGCCACAGGGTTCTGTCCTGGGCCCAGTGCTATTCAACCTTTTTATCAGTGATTTGGATGATGGAATAGAAGGCATGCTTATGAATTGTGTGAATGACATCAAATTAGGAGGGCTAGATGGTTAAATATTTGAAAGGATGTCATACTGAAGAGCAAATTTGTTTTCTGCAGCTCCAGAGAATAGAACCCAGAGGGACAAATTCAAACTACAATAGAGATTCCACCTCAACATTAAGGACTCATTCCACTGGACATATAAACTGCCTTATCTTGCTGCGAGTCTGCTTCGGTTCGAGGATTCGAATTGTAATCAAATCATAGCTATTGTTCCCATTAGCAAGTGGGGCATAATGAGCATAATGATTTTTAAAAGCTCATTTTTTCATTCCCATTTACTTTCCTCCATTATATTTTGAAACGGATTTATTTTGCTCCCCATTCCCATTACCTTTGTGGAACCGGTTTTTCCAGTTTTTTAATCATTTGAGCTGTCGATCAAGCTCTTAGGTGATTAGACGTCACAGTGATGTCTAACTGCCTGAGCGCTTGATTGACAGCTCAAATTAAAAAAAATTGAAATAATAATAATAATAATAATAATAATAATACATTTTGAGACTGGATTAACAGCTATAGCTCAATGCTAGGGAATCCTGGGAATGGTAGTTTATTATGTCCCCATTGCTTATTGTGACAGAGAAGGCTAAATGTTTCACAAAACTGCAGTTCCCAGAATTCCTCAGCAATGAGCCAAGGCAGTTAAAGCAGTCTCAAACTGGATTATATGCGTATGTGTTTAAATTGCATGTATGTGTATACATATACACACAGATACATATACCTATATACAAGGCACACTCTCTCAGCCTCAGAAGATGACCATGACAACCCCTCCCCTCCAAGGAAACATGCCAAAAAATATGCCATGAAAGAGTCCCCATAAGAGCCAGTGTGGCACAGTCATTTGAGTTTGGAGCTCAGGGTTCGAATCGCAATAAAGCTATGGATGCCAAGTCTTTCCAAGACTCTCAGTCTCAAGCAAAAACAAAAACAAAAAACAAAAACAAAACAAAACAAAAAAAACACCCTCCCAAGAAACCTTTTTTGCTTTGGGGTCACCATGAGAGCCTAGTGGTCTGAGTGTTGCATGAATCCATGGGTGACTTCCAACTATCCTGATATTTTCTGGAATTCAAACTGAGCCAAATCCTCAAGGTCTAGCAAATTCCTCATTTGCCTTGAAGACAATTTCATTGCCCAAAAGGTGGAAGAGGCAACAAGAGAGTCAGCTATTTTGGATCTGAACTTAACCAACAGAGATGACCTAGTTAATGGGGTGCAAGTGGTTGGAACATTAGGTGGGAGTGTCCTTGTTCTCCTGGAGTTTATTATACAGTGGAAAGGAGAAGCCAGGCATAGTCAGACATTCATTCCAGACTTTAGGAGAGCTGATTTCAATAAACTTAGCAAAATTATGGGGGTGATCAAAACGGATGGGAGTTCCACAAAAGAGAGATACTAAAGGGAAAATTTCAAACAGTTCCAATGAGGAAGAAAAAATGGGAGATGTCTCAAGAATCCAGGATGGATGACTAAGGAACTTTAAAGTGAGCTAAGTTTTAAATGGAACATGTATAAGAAATGGAAAAATGGGATAATCATCAAAGAGGAATTCAAATAGCCAGCACGTGTAGGGATAAAGTCAGAAAAGCTAAAGTACAGAATGAACTCAGGCTTGCTAGAGAGGTAAAGAACAATAAAAAGGGCTTTTGGGGGTATGTCTGCGGCAAAAGGAAGAAGGAAATGGTAGGGCCACTGTGTGGAGAAGATGGCAAAATGCTAACAAGGGTATTAAAATAACTGCCAAATGTAATATCGGAACCATAGGCAATAATATTTGAGAAGTCCTGGAGAACAGGGGATCTCCCAGCAGACTGGAGGAGGGCAAATGTCCCCATCTTCAAAAAGGGCAAAAAAGAGGATCTCAGCAATTATCATCCAGTTAGTGTGACATCAATACCAGGAAAGATTCTAGAGCAGGTCAATAAACTATGAACATCTAGAAGGCAAAGCCATAACCACAAAAAGTCAACACGGGTTTCAGAGAAACCAGTCATGCCAGACAAATCTGATCTCTCTTTTTTTAAAAAAAATAAAAAAAATAAAATAAAATTACCAGCTTGGTAGATGGAGGGAATGCTGTGGACATAGTGTATCCTGATTTCAGTAAGGCCTTTGACAAGGTTCCCCATGACATTCTTGCAGACAAGCTTGTAAAATAGGGGCTAGACAAGGTAACCATTACATGGATTTGTAACTGGTTGACTGGCCGCACCCAAAGGGTGCTCAACAATGGTTCCTTTTCATCCTGGAGAGAAGTGACCAGTGGGGTGCCACAGGTTTCTTTCCTGGGCTGAGTGCTATTAAATATCTTTATTAAAGACTTAGATGGCAGTATTGGGGGCATAGTCATCAAATTTGCAGACGACACCAAATTAGGAGGAGTAGCTAATACCCCAGAGGACAGGATCAAAATTCAAAATGACCTGAATAGACTAGAAAACTGGGCCAAAGCTAACAAAATGAAATTCAACACAGAGAAATATAAGGTTCTGCACTTAGGGCGGAAAATGAAATGCACAGATATAGGATGGGGGACATCTGGCTTAACGAGACTACATGTGAAAGGGATCTCGGAGTCCAAGGAGACCACAAGTTGAACATGAGTCAACAGTGTGATGCGGGAGCTAAAAAGGCAAATGCAATTTTAGGCTTCATCAATAGAAGTATAGTGTCTAGATCAAGGGAAGTAATAATGACACTCTATTCTGCTTTAGTCAGGCCCCACCTGGAATACTGTATCCAGTTGTGGGCACCACAATTCAAAAAGGATGTGGAGAAACTGGAGCATGTCCAAAGGAGGGCAACTAAAATGGTGAAGGGGCTGGAAACCATGCCTTATGTGGAACAACTTAGGGAACTGGGGATGTTTAGCCTTGAGAAGAGAAGGTTAAGAGGTGATATGATACCCCTGTTTAAATATGTGAAGGGATATCACTTTGAGAAGGGAGCAAGCTTGTTTTCTGCTGCTCCCAAGAACAGGACCTGGAAGAATGGATGCAAACTCCAGGAAAAGAGATTCCACCTCAACATTAGGAGGAACTTCCTGACAGTAAGGGCTGTTCGACAGTGGAACACACTCCCTTGGAGTGTAGTGGAGTCTCTGTCCTTGGAGGTCTTTAAGCAGAGGCTGGATGGCCATCTGTTGGGTATGCTTTGATTGGGAGTTCCAGCATGGCAGGCATTGGACTGGATGGCCCTTGTAGTCTCTTCCAACTCTATGATTCTTTAATAAAATATAAAACAGTTAAAATCTTCTAAAAAAGAATATTAAAAAATATACATCAAAAATATAAGAGAAGTTAAAAGGTAATACACATGCTCAATATAAACACCACCATGACATGCTTCTGTTTTAAATGCTCGCTTAAATAAAAACGTCTTAGTCTGCCATTGAAAGGCAAGCAGGGAGGGGGCCAGTTTAACCTCCCATAGAAGGGAGTTCCAGAGGGTGGGAGCAGCCACCAAGAAGACTCTCGTGTCTTTGGAGAAAACCTATAATAACGGGTTCTAAGGGTATAACCTGTTGCAGTTGATGGCAGTAAAGAGGCTAAGAGAGGAGGCGATCTGTACCATAGGGAAAAATTAAATCCAACCTTCAGGAATTTAGGGAGTTGGAAGGTGTTTTGTGGGTCTTTTATCTTTGGGATGGTATGATTGACATTGGACCTTGACAATCTGTTACATCATGGTGAATTAGGGTTGATCCCATAAGCACATAACTCTACCGCACTAGAAGAGTTTCAGTAGTTGTCTTTGGGGACCTTGTAAGACATCCCATGAGAAATTAAGTCAAACTCATTTCCTGTGACACAATCAGTATACTGAAAGAAAAACAGTATCTATGTGGTTATAAATCTTTATTAAGTATCAAATATTCTTCACCAAAAATTATAATGCCAATAGTAAGTTTGAAGAAAAGAAAAACATCAGTTTAGAAATAAAAATCTTATATACAAGTTGTTGGTACCTTTTCAATAGCAGATTCTTTTTAATATTTTATAAACATAAAGAGCAACAATTAAGAACATCAGTATGATATATATAGCTGCAAATTCCTTGTATACAGGGAATGGGGCCCACTGAGATTGCATTAAATCATTTCTCTGTTTCTGCGAATAGCACAGCAAAGGATCATGCTGAAAATCATACCAAAGATCTGAAAAAGAAAGATGCACATAAAGTTGGTGGAGTTACTTTAAGAAAGGTGATACAGATCAGTTCAGCAAATCAAAATGGTGGATTTTTTTCATGTCTGAAATTAGCTGTGACTGAAATTGTATTGGTTCAGTCCAATAAAGATTTGACAACAAGCACCCTTAGAACATATTTATTTCCAGACTTTATATAAAAAAAACTTAAACATGACTCACACTGTAAAGATAAAGAGGGTTAATGAGTCTAGCACAATACAACCAAATCTCAACATATTCTTTTGAACAAACTTTCAATATTAAGATAAGTAGGTGTTAAGCCCTTAAAGGAGCAGGGCCTCATTCTCTTAGGCCTCATTCACACTTACCTTTTTGTACCGAGGAGATCCGGTTCTCTTCGGCAATATGAATCTGAATTGTTGTTCCTGCTATGCTCCATGGCATTTTTACCCCATTGCCATTTACACTCAGCAATAGCGGGGTGACGGGGAAAGAGGAGGAGGAAGGAAGAGGAGGAGGGAGGCAGCAGAAGCGTTGAGGGAGAGGGAGAGGAAGAGGAGGATGAAAGGAAGAGGACGAAGGCAGACAGGGCAGAGGGGGCAAGAAGAGGAGGAGGAAGAGAGGGGGGTGAGGAAGTCAGATGT
Source organism: Urosaurus nigricauda (assembly GCA_034509955.1). NCBI lineage: Eukaryota > Metazoa > Chordata > Lepidosauria > Squamata > Phrynosomatidae > Urosaurus > Urosaurus nigricauda. Next base: position 106,046,798 of record JAOEGL010000005.1, on the reverse strand, counting down.
GGCAGTGGGGGCAAGAGCATAAGAAGGTGGGAAGAAGATGCGGCGGGGGGGGAGAAAGGAGGACACAGCAGTGCAGATGAGAGGAAGAGAGAAAGAGGAGGAAGGAGGACATGGTGGTGGGGGCAAGAGAAAGAGGAGAAAGGCAGATGTGGCAGCAGGAGCAGAAGGAAGAAGGTAGGGGAGGAAGGCAGATGCAGCAGCAGCAGGGGCAAGAGGAAGAGGTAGGAAGAGGGGGAAGTAGGAAGAGGTTGAAGGAGGATGTGGTGGGGCAGGGCAGTAGCACCCCTTGGGTTGCTATCACTCGGTGTGGTAACTCATAGTGTCTCCCCCCCTTTCATTGACCTCCTCCCATTTCACCTCATACAGTATCCTTAGTCGTGCTTTTTTGCACTAATGTGACTCGTAATTCCCACATACCACTGAACGTAATGCTAACAATTGTGACATAAAACAACTAGCAAAATTAAAATTATACCTTCAGATTACAATATCAAAATGTATTTATATATACATTATAAACATTTGGTTAAAATGTGATGTTTGTAAAGAAAATTTTAAAAGAATAAAAAAATCAAAAATTCAATTGTTTAATTTTGAAATGTGAAATTTTAAACAATTCCAGGGCCTTTTCTTTCTCCTCCCACTGAGCTTCATCCCACCATATCTTAAAGCATTTTAAAGGAAAGCTGATGAATGCCACAGCCCATTTCTGCCAAAAGGTGGGTGTTTGATGAGCAGTGGTGTCACTCCCCTTAGGATGTCACCTGGTGTGGTTCCCCCTCACACACCCAAACCCTTTAGTGATGCCAGTGGAGGAGACAAGAGGAAGAGACAGAGAAAAGGAAGAGAGGAGGGGAAGGAAGAGGAGGAATGGAAGGAAGGCAGATGCAGCAGTGGGGACAAGATCTGGAAACCGATTTAAAGAGGAGGAAGAAAGGAAGGCAGACATGGCTGTGGGGGGAGGAGAGAGGAAAAGGAGGTAGGAGGAAGATAAAGAGAAGTGGCAGTTGGGGAAGAGGAGAAGGAGGAGAAAGAGTGGAGGTGGTGGGATGCTTTGAATGGGATAGACTGCGTTCCTATTGGAGACTCCCTGAAAAAAACTGGAGCTTTTGAAAAGATTCAAAAGATTCAGATTCAAAAGCACCAGTTTAAATAGGTTTTGCGCTGCCACCCCCACCCCTTGAAAATTGCATCAGAGACAATTGGTGTGAGTGTGAATGAGCCCTCTTTAAATCAGTTTGCAGATCAGTTTATATCGTAGTGTTAATGAGGCCTTAAAGACTATGAGCCAACCAGAAGGACCAGCTACAAAAATCAAGCCCACATTACCCATGCATGTTAAAAGTCTCTTCTTAGATCCATGTTTCTAATGGTTGTGATTATTCTGGATGAAGTGAATGTACCACTATACACACTTTTAAGTAAAATACTTATATTAAATTCCTAATATGATTTTTTTCCTTTTCCTAATTTTACACAGGCTGATCTGGGCATCAAACTGCCTGGGCTACAATACAACACATTCTCCTTAAATGAAATCTGTGCATGGTACTTTGGTACTTTACATGAAGAATGTTAACCCTTAAAAATGTTAACCCTAAAATGTCTTGGTTTTTAACATTTTAAGAATCCTTCACATCTATCAACAGTTCTGCAACACTGTAACCTCCCATACATAGGAGGCTGTCATTTGGAGGAAGGTAACACACAGAAACAGAAAGACCAGGGATCATTCTGAGAGTTTTGACCTGCAGAATTGATTCAAAATTCTCACTCTGAATCAGTGATGATAAGGGGCAGAAAAAAGAGCAGCAATGCCAGTGCTCAAAGAATATGCACGAGACTATATAAGGTCTGGCTCATGGAATGGCTTCTGCCAAACCTTTGAGGAGGTGGCTATAGGGAACTCTCTACTGAGAGGAACAGTATCAGTAGTTTGCAAGTTTTCTCAAGAGATCTTCTGTATTCCAGGGCCAATAATATGTAATGAGAGGCTGACAAGATTTGTCATGCCCACTGATCATTACCCTTTCCTTTTAGTTCGTGTTGGAACCAATAACACTGCAAGTCATAGCCTTCAGAATATCACAAGGGATTATGAGGTTCTGGGTAGGAATTTGAAGAACCTGGATGCATAGGTTGTCATTTCTACTCTTCACCAGTTGAAAAGTATGGCCCAGGAAGAGAGAGGAAAATAGTGGAGCTGAACAAACGGCTCCTCAGATGGTATTGTCTGAAGTGATTTGGACCATGGTGTACCGTTTCATGAATATGGACTTATGGTAGCAGGAATGTTTTTGCTAAGAGCCTAAAAATCTGATCAGTAGGGCTTTAAACTGAGTTATGTGGTGGAGGAAGCCAGCATTTGACGGAAAATTAAGGGGTAGAGAAAGAGCTGTCATTGTGAGGGTCTACTACAGACCTCCTGGATGATCTCTTCCTGGAGCAGATAACCACATATTCAGAAAGGAGAGATGTAGTAGTAGCACGGTATCTAGATATTTGCTGGAAGTCAAACTCAGCCATGAATATAATAAGGTAAAATCAATTCCCCATTTGCCTTGCAGACAATTTCATTGTCTATAAGAGTGAAAGAGACTATAAGGGGTTCAGCTATTTTAGGTCTGAATCTAACCAACAATGATAATCTGATTAATGGGGTGGAAGTGGCGAGATCCTTAGGTGGGAGTGACCTGGTGGCACAGTGGTTAAATGCCTGTACTGCAGCCACTCACTCACAAACCCCAGGGGGTTCAGGCTCGACTCAGGCTTGCATCCTTCTGAGGTCGCTAAAATGTGTACCCAGCTTGTTGGGGGCAATTATCTTATACATTGTAAGCTGCTTAGGGAGTGCTTAAGTGCACTGATAAGTGGTATAGAAATGTAATTGCGATTGCTATTGTTCTAAGTATAGTCCAGCATACATTCCAGACTCTAAGAAAGCTGATTTCAGTAAACTTAAGGAAATACTGGGGTGTTCTCATGGCTGGGAATGTTAAAAGAGAAGGCGCTTCATGATGGCTGGAAGTTTCTTTAAAAGTGCAGTATTGAAGGCACAGTTTCAAACAGCTCCAATGAAACCAGAAATGGATGTCTACAAATCAAACCATGAAAGAGGAATTCAAACAAACAGCCAGCACATGTACACAGAAAGTTAGAAAAACTAAAGTCCAGAACAAGCTCACGTTTGCCAAGGAGGATAAAAACAAATAAAAAGGCCTTTTTGTTGTTCTGTCTGTAGCAAAAGGAAGAACAAGGAAACTGTAAGGCTGTTCCATGGAGAAGATGGTGAAATGCTAAAGGGTCTCTCCTTTGTGGCTTGCTTTCCCTGAGCCCAAAGGGAGTCTGCGGAGCCCTGTTCAGGGTCAGGGAAAGCAAGCTGCCAAGAAGAAGCCTGGGCTGAGCACCCAGGCCTTTCCTTCACAGCTTGCTTTCCCTCAACCTGAAAGGAAAGCAAACCATGAAGGAGAAGCCTGGGTGCTCGGCCCAGGCCTCTTCTTGGAGGCTTGCTTTCCATGAGCCTGAACAGGGCTCCATGGACTCCCTTCAGGCTCAGGGAAAGCAAGCCATGAAGGGGCCCAAGCCTCTTCTTGGCGGTTGGCTTTCCCTGAGCCTGAACGGAGCTCGGACTCCCTTCGGGCTCATGGAAAGCAAGCTGTGAAGGAGAGGTCTGGGTGCTCGGCCCAGGCTTCTTCTTGGAGATTTGCTTTCCCTGAGCCCAAACAGAGCTCCATGGACTCCCTTCGGGCTCATGGAAAGCAAACTGGGAAGGAGAGGCCTGGGTGTTTGGCCCAGGCCTCTTCTTGGCGGCTTGCTTTTCCTGAGCCTGAACGGGGCTCCGCGGACTCCCTTCGCTCAGGGAAAGCAAGCCAGCAATGAGAGGCCTGGGTGATCGGCCCAGGCCTCTTCTTGGCAGCTTGCTTTCCATGAGCCCGAACGGGGCTCTGTGGACTCCCTTCAGGCTCAGGGAAAGCAAGCCACGGAGAAGAGGCCTGGGCCAAGCACCCAGTCCTCTCCTTCATGGATTGGAACTCATCCCTCGGCCTGAGGATTGAGTTCCAAGCTGGCCTTGGCCCCCTCCCAGCCCTGACAGCTAAGCCAGGGCAGAAGCCGCCACGAAGGAAGCAGCTGGTAAGCAGGGAAGGAGGGAGGGAAGTAGACAGGGAGAGGGGAAGGAAGGAAGAAAGGAGGGAAGGAGGAAGGGAAGAGAGGAGGTGAGGTGAGAGACTTTTGTCCCCAATAGTGGCATGGGTGCGCACGCGCCGTCATTGGGGACAATATGGGCTTGCCATCTGCAGATGCTCAAATCCACAGATGGCAAATCTGTGTATAAGGAGGGCCCACTGTATGTGTGTGTGTGTGTATTCAAGCCATGGATGCTTGAATCTGAGGGCCAATCACGCATTTCTCTTTTATAATGGTTACTGACACACTTGTATTCATCCAATTCCTAGAGTTATTCCCAGAAGAACTGATGAGTTTAATGTATCCCATTTGCTGGCAAATCAGTGTCTACAGTGGTCCCCCGGGTTACGAATCCCCCGGGGTACGAAAACCCCGAGGTACGAAAGAGCCGGGGCCACAAAAATGGCCCTGGCTTACGAAAAAAACCCCGGGGTACGAAGAAAAAAACCGCACGGCCCCTTTAAATTTGCCGCGCGGTCCGGCAAACAAAGCGGTCCCCCGGGTTGCGAAGACTTCTGGGATACGAAAGGTAATCCGGAATGGATTACTTTCGTAACCCGGGGGACCACTGTACTAGTAACAACTAAAGTGGCCAGCTTTTGTGCAGAACCACTGGCCTGAATTTATATATAAATGATATATAATTTTATAATGATCAATTTTAATTTTTTATGAGGATACTCGATTTTTAAACAATAATAATAATAATGTCCACTTTTTATTTTTTGATGTTAATTTTATCTGATTTGTTTTATCTGTATGTCTGACCTGTTGCTCATTAATAAATAGATTATAGATGTTGACAAGATGGAGTGTGTCCAGAGGGAGGATGACCAAAATGGTGAAAAGTCTGGAAGCCATGCCCTATGAGGACTAGTTTAGGGAGCTGGGCATGTTTAGCCTGGAGAAGAGAAGGTTAGGGGGTGACATGATAGCCATGTTTAAATATCTGAAGAGATGTCATATTAAGAATGGAGCAAGCTTGTTTTCTACTGCTCCAGAGATTAGGACGCGGAACAATGGATATAAATTGCAGGAAAAGAGTTTCCACCTCAACATTAGGAGGAACTTAATGGGGCAATGGATTTAAACTACAGGGAAAAGGTTCCCACCTAAACTTTGGGAAGATCATCCTGATGGTTAAGTGCTGTTTGACAGTGGAATATGCTGCTTCAGAGGGTCAAAGAACGTTCTTCTTAAGAATGTTTTAAACAGAGGCTGGATGACCATCTCTCAGGAGTGTTTTGCTGGTGCATTCCTGCGTGGAAGGGTTTGAGTGGCTGGACCTTGTGGTCTCTTCTAACCCTATGACTCTATGATTCTAAATCATTTGCAAGATCTCTTACCATTTTAGATTTCCATAATAGGGCACACAGTTCTGAGGGGTGATTCTGACAGCGACTGCCTCTTATTTGACCTCCTGTTGTTGGGCAACGTGGCTTGTTTGTCAAAAATGTCATGTTTTATATTCATGTCTAAGTCTAGAAATTTTAGTAAATAATTGACCCCAAAAACCTGAGTCAATGTATGTACTGTACAATAATTGTTATAAATAAATTAACCATTCCATGGTGAAACACAAAAGTGTAATCTGTCCTAGGAGCACTGACACCCCTCTGTTCTCATCCATTCAGCCTTTAGTGTGAGGACAAACAGTTATGCCTGATGAACTTTTGTAAGTTCTTTGGCATTTTCTTTTGGCATTATCCTTTTCATCCTTTGTTACATGCCCCTAAGGTTTACCCTTGACTTTTCCACAGGTCATATCAAAATCCAAAAATTTGGCCCTAAAACTTCCCTTTGACAGATCACAGAATCAAAGAATCATAGAGTTGCAAAAGTCTATAAGGGCCAGCCTGTCAAAAACCCTGCCATGCAGGAACTCACATTCAAAGCATCCTTGACAGATGGCCATCCAGTCTCTGTTTAAAAACCTCCAAGGAAGGATACTCCACCACACTCCGAGGGAGTTCCACTGTTGAATAGCTCTTACTGTCAGGAAGTTCCTCCTAATGTTGAGGTGGAATCTCTTTTCATGTAGCTTGCATCCAATGTTTGGGGTCCTATTCTCTGGAGCAGTAGAAAAGAAGCTTGCTCCACCCTCAATATGACATCCCTTCAAATATTTAAACAGGGCTATCATATCACCTTTTAACCTTCTCTTCTCCAGGCTAAACATCCCCAACTCCCTAAGGCGTTCTTCATAGGGCAAGGTTTCCAGACCCTTCACCATTTTAGTCACCCTCCTTTGGACGCGCTCCAGTTTCTCCATATCCTTTTTGAATTGTGGTGCCCAGAACTGGACACAGTATTCCAGGTGGGGCCTGACCAAAGCAGAATACAGTGGCACTATTACATCCCTTGATATAGACACTATACTTTTATTGATGCAGCCTAGAACTGAATTGGCCTTTTTAGCTGCTGCATCACACTGTTGACTCATGTTTAACTTGTGGTCTACTAGGATTCCTAGATCCCTTTCACATGTAGTCTTGTTAAGCCAGCTGTCCCCCATCCTATATCTGTGCATTTAATTTTTTTCTACCTAAGTGCAGTACTTTACACATCTCCTTGTTGAAATATATTTTGTTAGTTTTGGCCCAGCTTTCTAATCCTGTCCTCTGGGATATTAAATACTCCTCCCAATTTGGTGTCATCTGCAAATTTCAGAAGCATGCCCTCTATTCCTTAATCCATGTCATTGATACAGATTTTGAATAGCACTGGGCCCAGGACAGAGAAAATGTAGCACCCCATTGGTCACTTTTCCCAACGATGAAAAGGAGCCAATGGTGAGCGTCTGTTGGGTTCGGCTGGTTAACCAATTACAAATCTACCTATTGTTGGGGACATTGTCAAAGGCCTTACTGAAATCATGATATGATAATCCACAGCATTCCCTTGACCTACCAAACTGCTAATTTTATCAAAAAAAGAGATAAGATTAGTCTGGCATGACTTATTTTTGAGAAAGCTATGTTGACTTTATGTGATTATGGCATTCCCTTCTAAATATGATCTCCTCCAGAATCTTTCCTGGTATTGATGTCAGACTAATTGGATGATAATTGTTCGGATCCTCCTTTTTTTCCCTTTTTGAAGTTGGGGGCAATGTTTGCTCTCCTCCAGTCTGCTGGGGCTTCTCCTGTTCTCCAGCAGTTCTCAAACATTATTGCCAATTGCTCTGAGATTACATTTGCCAGTTCTTTTAATATCCTTGGATGTAGTTCATATGGTCCCAGAGACTTAAATTCATTTATATTAACCAGATATTCCTTACTACCTCTTTACTTATCCTGTGCTGTGCTGCTTCCCCTGCTGTGTCCTCTGCTTCATTTTCCTCAGATTTGTGAGAAGACAGAGGCAGTGAGAAGACAGTGTTGAGCAGTTCTGCCATGCCTCTGTCCACTGTTAGCATTTCTCCATATTCTCCACATAGTGGGGCTACCACTTTCTTCTTCTTTCTTTTGCTACAGACATACCCAAAAAGCCATTTTATTGTTTTTAATCTTTCTAGCAAGCCTGAGCTCATTCTGGGCTTTAGCTTTTTTGACTTACGCTTACATATGCGTGTTAGCTTTTTGCTTGAATTCCCCTTTTTGATTTCCCCCTTTTTCCTTTTCTTATACATCCCCACTTGAAACTTAGCTGAAAGTTCTTTAGTCATCCACCCTGGTTTCTTGAGACCCCTCCCATATTTCCCGCTCATTGGATCAGTTTGAAATTGTGCCTTCAGCCTCTCCCTTTTGCGAAACTGCCATCCATCCTGAACTCTCTTCTCTTTTAGTATTCCTGGCCACAGAATCACCCCCAGTATTTCCCTAAGTTTACTAAAATCAGCTCTCCTAAAGTCTAGAATGTGTGTCTGATTATGCCTGGCTTCTCCTTTCCACTGTATAACAATATCCAGCAGAACATGATGATGATGATGATGATGATGATGATGATGATGATGATGATGACGACACTGTTCTTTTTCCAGAACTGGGACTCAAAGTGGCTTCACAATATTAAAAAGACAATACAATTAAAACATAGAAAAGATGTGCATTAAAAAAAATAAATTATTACAATGTTAAAATAGACAGCTATAAAAAGAATATAATACAATTTTAAAATATAAAACTGTATAAACCACTTTAAAATGAAACAACTCTCACCTAAGGATCCCACCACTAGCACCTCATTTACCAGGTCATCCCTGTTGGTTAGGATCTTCCACTTTTTCAATGATGAAACTGCCTTCGACGCAAGTGAGGAATTTGCTAGACCTTAAAGTTTTGGCTGACTTTGATTTCCAACAAATATCAGGATAGTTGAAGTCACCCATCACTACTACATCTCTCCTTTCTGAGTGTGGGGTCATCTGTTCTAGAAAGGCATCATCTAATTCCTCCAACTGACTGGGGGTCTGTAGTAAACTCCCACAATAAAATCCCTCTTGTTTTCCTCCCCTTTAATTTTAATCCAGATGTTCTCCATCTGGCTTCCAGAATTTAAGTCATGATCTCTTCACAGGTGTAGACATCCCTGATATATAAAGCTAATCCTCCTCTTTTCCTGTTTGTCCTATTTCTCTTGAAAAGGTTATAGTCCTCTATTACTACATTCCAGTCTTGAGACTCATCCCATCGCATTTCAGTGATGTCTATTCAATCGTATTTCCTTTGTTGTGCTAGGAGTTCAGGTTCATCTTGTTTATTTTCCATGCTCTGTGCATTAGTATAGAGACATCTAAGACCATGGGCCCTCCCCACTAGCTGCCTGTATAAAGTTTTTTCCCCTTCCTACTGTTAGGTCCAGTGTAAATTTGACTTATAGTCAAGTATATATGGTAACTATAGCCATAAATTTATGAAAAGGTCACAACTTACCATCACCACACCAACAGCAATGCCCACGGCCCCAATCACATTCAGCTTTGTGGTGAAGAAATCATCAATTGCTGCATGACATGACTAGAAGAGAAATTAAGCAGACATCTTCAACAGTGCTGTTCACTGAAAACTTTACTAGACTCTGCTTAACTCCTGTATTTCATTGATTAGGTTTATCTTCTGCTCCACTTTAAGGTGTACACACTGTGCAGTCCTACCCTAATGTCTCTCTTGCTATGTTTCTCCCAAACCATCCTTTTAATGACACACCCCATGTTCATGGACAAACCCCTGCAGAATAAGAAGAACAGAAAGAGGAAGGGGAAGAGAAGCAGCTTGACAATTGGGTCAATCTCCTCTGTGAAAAGTGAGCCAGTTTGTCAATTCTTTCATCCTTAGCAAAAATGCCATAAATGTCCTGCCAAGAATTATTTTGTTCCTTCCATGAGGAATGTAGGGCACTGTAAGTTGTAGATCATGTTTTATGGAACAGCTGCACAGTACTGCTTTGAGGAATCAACAAGAGGAGGAAAAACACAGACATTTCAAGCCAAAATCTACCATCTGAAGGCTTAATTTATATTTTGTTCTTTGAACTCAGGAACAAAAAGTTCACTAGGAGAAATCCTGGTCACTAAAACACAAATGTGGCTATTGATAATTCTGTAGCCATATTTATTACAAGGGGAAAACTCATTACAATGTCGATATTCCATTTCATCTCAAGTTATCCAGGAAGCATGGAATACCTTAGATCTCTGGACTTACTGTATATACTCATGTAAAAGGCTAGAAATTTCAGTCAAAAAAATTAACCTGAGGCAACTTATCCACGGGTCAATGAAAAATACTGTCTTATAGTCTTATAAAAAAAAGAAACCATCTTCTGATGAAAGGCAAGAGTGTAATCTTTTCTGATTGCACTGCCCCTCTGCCCCTCATCCATCCAGCCTTTAGGGTGAGCAGACAGTTATGTCTGCTGAAATTTTGTTTGGCATTATTGTCCTTGTTTCATCCTTTAAATTCTTTGTTGCATGCTCCTATGTTTTACCCTCAACTTATCCATGAGTCATATCAAAATCCATAATTTTGGCTCCCAAACCTACGCTAAACTTAATACATGAGATCAACTTAATAGTTGAGTACATACAGTATTTACTATCCACTTTTACAGTTATTTTCCCATTATGTTTGAAGTTCTACAAGGAAATGTCCATGCATTTCCTTCCTTACCTATTCTGATACATGAGAAGGATCACATTAAAATTCAATGTATACTTGCAGGTAGAAATAAAAGCATATACTTTCTCAACACCGTGGTTTATTCCTACATACCTGTACTTTCAGTGCATCAGAAATTTCTCGTTTGGGACAGGTGTCTACAAATGCCATCTCAATGACTCCACCATGGCCACAACAGTTTAGCTACAGCATAAAGATAAAGCATCATTTGAGAAAGGAAGTTGCATTTTTAAAAAATACTCTTTCTTATTAATTTTAAAACAAAACATCATATAATCAACCATAATACAAAAAACTCACTTTCAGTTACAAACATAACATTTAAAACCATTTCCCCCAATCTTTGAAAAACCTAATCCAACTAAACTAAAATAACTGCCACCCCAACCTTCCCAACTTAGGGCCAGTACAGACAGCCCTAAAGGGCTGGCTTGACACCACATCTTTGATTGGCAGATTGGGGCTGCAGCAACCACACACCACGGCCCCAATCCAGAATTTTTCTGGCCCCAAAAGAAGTGGCGAAATGCAGCTCCTTTTTGGGACAGAAAAAAGAATGGCTTTTACACCGTGGTAGTGGCTTTTCGGTGGTCCTGCAGCCTGCGATGCATAAATGCCATGCTGCTGGAGCACTACAATGCTGTACGCTGTCTGGTCAGGTGGGCAGTGTGATGCCAGCTTGGGGGTGGCATTGAGGTGTACGTCATCTAAACATCACACCCCCATGCTCCCCCCCCATGCCAGTGCATTGTGCTGGTCTGTTTTGCCCCTTATTCCCCCAGATAAAAATAAAGCCAATAACAAATCAACAGTCAACACAAACCAATTAAACATAACTAAAACAAACAATTACAGTGGGTCCTTGTTATACGCTGGGGTTTGGTTCCAGGACCCTCCGTGGTAACAAAATCCGTGGATGCTCAAGTCCCATTAAATATAATGGCACAACAAAATAGTGTCCCATATATCAAATGGAAAATCAAGATTTGCTACTTGGAATTTATATTTTTGGGGAATATTTTCAAGCCGTATATGCTCAAATCCATAAAAATCAGTGGATTAGGAGGGCCAACTGTATTGACTTCTCACTTCCTAAAACCAATGATTTTAAAACTGAATGTATTTAGATTTTGTCAGTTATACCATTTTACTTAAATGTCATGTCTAACTTAAGAAATAAACAAAATTGCTTCAAACTTCCAAATCTGCAACAATATTTTCCCCTACTTTCTGCTTCAGTAAAAATAATTCCCAATCTTTTCAGAAATTATCCAGTGATTGATGTATGTTGCTAATTTATCCATTTCAGTCAGCTCATAAACTTTAGCAGTCCAAAGCTCTTCTGTAGACCCATATTGACAGGTTTAATGTTTGTGGATTGATTGGCAAACTGTAGTCAGTTTTCTGACTCTGAGAATACAGCAATCTCACAGATGTAATCATGTAATGGATCACTTTAGAATTTATATCTTTAAATTTCACCTTCAATATACTCAACCAAAAATAATTTTGGCCTTAAGTCAATTTATTTAAATATATTTTGCATTAGCTTTTGAATTTGTTTCCCATAACATCTGGCTTTATCACAAGACCATCACGTAAGATAAAAGGTACCTTCATGTGACCTGCATTTCTAACATTTGTTATTAAGACATTTATGCATCTTAGATAATCGTTCTGGCATCAGGGACCAACGACAAATCATCCTATAAAGCTTTTTAGGAAGCTGCATTTCAGAAATAATGTCATGGAAATAACTATGGTAAGTCAACATAACTAAAGTGGGAGGGCTTTGTCAAGTAGGTTTAAGGATTATGTTAAGATATTTCTATAGAAAATCCTGGAAAGTACTGAAGCCTTCTGTAAAGTAGAATTATCTAGAACTCAATACAGTACAGTGTAACAAATTTCTTCTCTCTCACACTCATCCAGCCAATGCATGTGGAATCTCAGCTCCGTGTAAAAAGCTAATGCAACTCTGGTCTGAACTACCTGTTTATACTGTCCACATTGCAATGCACATAGAAGACCCTATGATCCAGCTGGGGTGGTGGGGAGCAGTAACTAACTGAACTTAACCATTTTCCCAATTATGCATATTTTATAGATCACATTTCCCACGTGAAGGGCATTACCCACCATACTCTGCATGTCAATCCCTGGCCCTCCATTTTTATCTCCTAACCTTCTGTACAACCTTCCTGTAATCATCATTGGTCTGAATTATAAAAAGGAGGCAAAATCAAGAAGAGAGTGTTTAATGTGGCTGACATTTTTTTAGCATGACCTTTCATTGATATAAACCCACTTGTTCAGATGCAGGACAGAAGTGGGTTGATATCCACTAAAACTCATGCTAAAAACAGTCTTAAAGGTACTACCACATTACTTTTATTTTAGTGTGCCAGAAGTGCACATGGTCAATCAAGTACTTCAGTTACAATCATCTTCACAGTAAGGATGCTAAGAATATGCTTTCCCCACACCAAAGAATGGTTTTTCAACATGCAGGAAGGAAAATACAGAAGCAAGAATTTTGCTGTTTTTGTCTTCTATGCCTAAATCCTAAAGGGTTTTGGATAAAAATGTTTATTCTCTGCAGAAAGATACAAAAGTTATTGTGCACATTATTATTATTATTTTTGAACAGACAACACATCTTTGTACAGAAATACACATTAATTCCTGCACAGAATAATTTCCCAAAACATGCCGGGACATAGGAATACCAAGTGAGAACTGTGCTGAACTGCACAGCAGGGGGGAAACTGCAGAATTTATTCATCCTCACATGCAAAGATAAAATAGACTATTATTCCTACTTTGCTCTAGCACCTTCTGAGGGCAAAACCACCACTGAGATGTATCTTTAATAAGCGTCTATATTAAAAATCTATTCACAACTTGATAACATTCTCAATTTAGTTTGGATTTTCTCTCCCTTGCCATTACTAAGGCTGCATCCACATTGAACAAATAATCCAGTTTGACACCACTTTAACTGTCATGGCTCCATGCCATGGAATTCTGGGAATTGTAGTTTTGTGAGACATTTAGCTTTCTTCATCAGAGACCTCTGGTGCCACAACAAACTACAAATCCAGCAATTCAATAGCTCTCAGCCATGGCAATTAAAGTGATGTAAAACTGGATTATTTTTGCAGTGCAGATGCAATCTAACTTGGAAAAGTGTAAGTGCCTTGTGCAGATATAACATCAACTATAGTAGGTGATGGGAATGGACAGGGAAACTCAAGAAGTAAAGACCAGGAGACACATTTTCTATGATGGGTAAGTATAAAGACACAAAACCAATACAGGAGAACTGACTTACTGCATGCTGAAGGGCTCTCAGAGTTTCTTTAGCAGAAGGTTCATTTCTTTTCTTATATACAGAATCATAAAAATTCTTCACTTCATCCGCAACCTAAAATAATTTGAAATAATTCATGACCAAACCCCTATTATTTACTTTTTAAAAGGAGAAAGAACAGTTAAAACATGTCTCCTGTATTCTAATCTTGAAAAGGTGGTTTCCCTGCCCCCACCATGCTTCTTAGGACCCATGCAGATCTAACACCAAGCCATAGCCATCATTACATGAGGATTACTAAACTAGGAGAGGTCAAACTTTCAGTGGATCTGGGGTCCAATTCTGGCCCAGAACTTGATGGTGATGACAAAATTGCCCAAATGATTTAAAAACACTAGAAGTCTTGATTTTATCATGGTTTTATCAATTTATCTTGGATTTTTTTCCTCTCTTGCCAGTATTAACTGGGAATAGCAGTAGTGCTTTACGCAGACACAATATCAACAATAGAAGATGTTGGGAAGAGACAGGAAAACTCAAGCAGTAAAGAGCAACAACTACATTTTTTAATGATGCCTGAGTGTAAAGACACAAAATGTCACTCCTATAAAATGTTCAGTTTTTAGAATAGCATTAAGAACAGATGTAGGAATCATGGCCATCCAGATGTTGAGTTGAATAATAATAATAATACACTTTAAAAAACTGCCTCTCCTCAAGGCTCAAAGCATAGTACAGCAGCTTAAAATACAAAACACAATTAAAAACAAATAAACCCACAGTTAAAATACAATACTATAAAACCATACTCATAACAGCATATATACAAATTTAAAAGTCACAAATTAAAATTGACTGGATAGGCCTGCTAAAAGAGATATTCCCTCTTGGAGGAGAAAGTACAGCAGCTGGAAACCAGGGTAGTTACACTTCAGCATATTACAGAGCAAAAGGTTTTCCTGGACAGAATGGAAGAAATGATCTTGGAAGGGGACCACACAGAGGAAGTCGCTGGGGAGAAGATCACTACATATACACAGAAGGCAGACAGCTGGAGGAATGTCACACAGAGAAGCAGAGAAATTAGGGACAGTTCTGGGAGCTTGCAGCTACAGAATCGTTTTGAAGCTCTTTCCCTTATCAAGGAGGATGAGGAAGATCAGCATGGACAGACTTCAGAGATAAAGCAGTGGAGCCTGGGAATTCCACTGCAGGGACCAATTGCTGCTAAGCCACGGAGGAGGCATGTGGTCGTGGTGGGGGGACCGCTTGCTGAGGGATACAGAAGCAATGATTTGTAGGCCCAACAAGATGTCTTAAGTGGTGTGTTGTCTCCCTGGGGCAAAAATCCATGATGTGGCAGAGAGGCTGACAAGACTGGTCAAGCCTACTGACCAATATTCCTTCCTTTTGGTACACGTGGAAAAAAATGACACAGCAAGACAAAGCCTTCAGAATATCAGAAGAGATTACGAAGCTCTGGGTAAGAAGCTGAAAGAAATGGATGCACAGACTGTCATCTCATCTGTTCTGCCAGTTGAAGGGCATGGTCCAGGAAGAGAGAGGAAAATAGCAGATTCAACAACTGGGGGACTTCAACTATCCTGATATTTGCTGGAAGTCAAACTCAGCCAAATCCTCAAGGTCTAGCAAATTCCTCAATTGCCTCGAAGACAGTTTCATTATCCAAAAGGTGGAAGAGGCAACAAGGGAATCAGGTATTTTAGATCTGATCTTAAACAACAGGGATGACCTAGTTAATGGGGTTCAAGTGGTTGCAACATTAGGTGGGAGGGACCATGTTCTCCTGGAGTTTGTTATACAGTGGAAAGGAGAAGCAAGGCATAGTCAGACACAAATTCTAGACTTTAGGAAAGCTGATTCCAATAAACTTAGAGAAATATTGGAGGGTGATCCTGTGGTCAGGAATACTAAAAGAGAAGGGAGTTCAAGGAGTTTCTCAAAAAGGAGATACTGAAGGCACAATTTCAAACAGTTCCAATGAGGAAGAAGAATGGGAGATGTCTCAAGAAGCCAGGATGGATGACTAAGGAACTTTCAGCTGAGCTAAGTTTTAAACAGGACATGTAAAAGAAATAGAAAAACTGGGAACTGAAGCGGAATTCAAACAAATAGCAAGCACTTGTAGGGGTAAAGTCAGAAAAGGTATAGCGCAGAATGATCTCAGGCTTGCTAGAGAGGTTAAGAACAATAAAAAGGGCTTTTTTGGTTATGTACGCAGCAAAAGGAAAAAGAAGGAAATGGTTGGGCCACTGCGTGCAGAAGATGGCAAAATGCAAACAGGAGACAGAGAAAAGGCAGAATTGCTCAACAACTTCTTTGCTTCAGTCTTCTCAGAAAAGATAAAGGGTGCTCAAGCTGAGGATAATGGAGCAGAGGACAGAATAGGGGAATTTCAGCACAGAATAAGTAAAGAGATAGCACAGGAATACCTGATTAATCTAAATGAATATAAGTCTTCAGGACCAGATGAACTACATCCAAGGGTATTAAAATAACTGGCAAATGTAATATCAGAACCAATGGCAATCATCTTTGAGAACTCCTGGAGAACAGGAGAAGTCCCTGCAGACTGGAGGGGGGCAAATGTTGTCCCCATCTTCAAAAAGGGGAAAAAAGAGGATCCCAACAATTATCATCCGGTTAGTCTGACATCAATACCAGGAAAGATTCTGGAGCAGATCATTAAGCAGAGAGTCTGTGAATATCTGGAAGATAATTCCATAATCACAAAAAGCCAACATGGGTTTCAGAGAAAGAAGTCATGCCAGACAAATCTGATCTCTTTTTTTGATAAAAGTACCAGCTTGGTAGATGAAGGGAATGCTGTGGATATAGTATATCTTGACTTCAGTAAGGCATTTGACAAGGTTCCCCATGACATTCTAGCAAACAAGCTTGTAAAATGTGGACTAGACAAGGTAACTGTTACATGGATTTGTAACTGGTTGACTTACCGAACCCAAAGGGTGCTCAACAATGGTTCCTTTTCATCCTGGAAAGAAGTGACAAGTGGGGTGCCACAGGGTTGTGTCCTGGGCCCAGTGCAATTCAACATCTTTATTAATGACTTGGATGACAGTATTGAGAGCCTAGTTATCAAATTTGGAGATGACACCAAATTAGGAGGAGTAGCTAATACCCCAAAGGGCAGGATCATAGAGAGGAAAAATGAAATGCACAGATATAGGATGGGGGACACCTGGCTGAATGAGACAACATGTGAAAGGGATCTAGGAGTCCAAGTAGACCACAAGTTGAACATGAGTCAACAGTGTGATGCAGCAGCTAAAAAGGCCAATGCAATTTTAGGTTGCATCAATAGAAGTATAGTGTCTAGATCAAGGGAAGTAATAGTGCCACTCTATTCTGCATTGGTCAGGCCCCACCTGGAATACTGTGTCCAGTTCTGGGCACCACAATTCAAAAAGGATGTGGAGAAACTGGAACGTGTCCAAAGGGCAGCATCCAATATGGTGAAGGGTCTGGAAGCCATGTCTTATGAGGAATGACTTAGGAAGCTGGGGATGTTTAGCCTGGAGAAGAGAAGGTTAAGAGGTGATATGCCAGCCCTCTTTAAGTATTTGAAAGGCTGTCATATTGAGGAGGGAGCAAGCTGCTTTTCTGCTGCTCCAGAGACTAGAACGTGGAACAATAGATGCAAGCTCCAGGAAAAGAGATTCCACCTCAACTTTAGAGGACCTTCCTGACAGTAAGAGCTGTTCGACAGTGGAACACACTCCCTTGGAGTGTCGTGGAGTCTCCTTCTTTGGAGGTCTTTAAGCAGAGGCTGGATGACCATCTGTCGGGATGCTTTGATTGGGAGTTCCTGCATGGCAGGGGGAGACTGGATGACCCTTGTGTCTCTTCCAACTCTATGATTCTATGCTGTTGGAAATGTAGTCAGTATTTTCAGCTGTTGTATCTCTTTTAGCAATGCAGCAGATAAAAAGGTCCTCTAAAAAACAGTTGCCAATCCGGTCCCAACCAATTGGAGCACATATTTCCTGGAGGAACTGAGTTTACAAGGTAGATTGTAGAAGGCGAACCTGTAGGTATCCTGGACAGAAACCATGTAGGGCTTTAAAGGTTATAACCAATACTTTGTAAGCTACCAGTGCATACACTGAAATCTTTAGGTCTTACGATTCTAGGAACGGTTGCAGTTGGCGTATCAGCCAAGCAGGACAAAAAAGGCTAGGGAAAAAGTCCTGCCAGATTTTGTTCAGGTTTAGGGCCATACCTCTGTGTTTTTGTCAGCGTATCAACTGACACAGAGCTGAAATTTCCAGAAACCCTAGCCAGCATAGGCAATGATTAGGAATGCTGGGAGATGTAGCCCAGAAACATCTGGAAGGCCACATGATTCCTCACCCCCCCCCCCTTCAACACACACACTTTTTAGAACAAGGTGTCCTACCTTTGATTTGTTTGCAAATCCCCAGATGGCAGCAGCTACTTCAAGAGCAAAAATCAATAGAAGAAAAGTAAAAAACTGGGAAGGGTGGAGAAAGACAGAGAGGGAGACAAGAGGGGCGGGGGGGGGGGAGAGATTTAACCAGGGCACTTTTTAAACCATCTGCATTTGGCAAGTATATTCAACACTTTAAGGCAGGTCAGTATTATCTCACACACACACACACATCCCAGTGTGGACAGATGGGCTAAAAGCTTCTGTAGGCTCACATTAGAAGTGAAATATAGATAGAAATATTGCCAATTAGCACTTTGTTCAAAGGCAGTGGGTATGCATACAGAGGATTCTGACTATAGTCAAAATATTACACACCAGCTATGAGGTACGTATCAATTTTAAATTTCTAAAACTATCAAATCATTTTGATATCACACCCACGAAAATCATAACTTCTCAGAATCAGCCTCTTATGATGTGCAGATTGTAGCTTCAGAACAGGTAGCTCTGCACCCAGTGAGTGGCCAGTGGCCTATTACACACTGGTCCGTCAAAAGAAAATGCAAACCACTCAACAGCCCACTGTCAACAGTTTGCATAGTCTGTCAATAACTATTTGTAGATAAAAAACATTTAGTTCAATTTTGTCTTGGAGACTATAGTTGATATAGGTCCAATGGATGGAATACTTTTCAGTTTGTGCAGATGAAGGATAGGATCAGGATCCTTGGAAGTGTGAGAGCTTCTGTGTGCGTACCAGATCTTTACTCTTCCTGGTCCATAAAAGAGGCTGGTGGCAGGAGGAGGGTAGTTACAGTAAGACAATGTGCCTTTTAAAAAGGCAGATGTTTCATAGGCTGCAGCACAATTTCAGAACAGCTATTACAGTATTAGAGCTAAACATGCAATTCAATGCCAAAATATTGGAATTTAGGGAAGTGATCATGGATTCAAGCAGCCACAGTTCTAAAGATAAATTCACTTTTGTATGCAAACATTTTGAGATTTTTTTTTAAAGTAAAAAGTCTGCAGTACTCCTAAAGTATCTGCCACGAATCTCTCTACTGAAAGGCAGCTTCTTCATCATACCAAGCTATTCACAGTGTTGTTTTAAAGTTTGGGTTGCATACAATCTATCAATAATTTTCACACTCTGTAGGATCAAAATCCCGACAACCAGGAGTGAACAGCCTGAAGCAGCTGCCTCCCCCATTCCTCCTTGCTACCATACAACTGAGTGGTCTCCTCCATCCACACTACCAGCATAATGGCATGTTTCTCCCCTATCTTTCCTTTCTGTTGTTTCAGGAAGGAAAGTACACTTTTCCACATGATGTTTCAATAGACTCTAGCACCAGACAGAACTACTGTTTTGGTATTAGATTAGAACAATTCTGGAAATCTGCCCATCACTACCTTACGTCTGCTGAGCAGCTGCCATTAACACATTTTAAAGAACTGCAGACCAGTTTATATATGAACATTGATCACTCATTGAATATCAAAGGGATTATTTACACCCCTCCACACGTACTATGCTTTTCCAAGGAAGCTCTTCTACAGAGTAGTTACAGGATCTATTCAGTAATGACAAAGCAGTGTTTAAATCCTCAGATCATTACTTGAACACCTCTGTTTCCACCTTTAAAATGCAGATAAAAATAATTCTCTTGGGGAGTCTCCTTGCTTGGAGGTCTTTAAGCAGAGGCTGGATGGCCATCTGTCAGGGATGCTTTGATTGGGAGTTCCTGCATGGGAGGGGGTTGGACTGGATGGCCCTTGTGGTCTCTTCCAACTCTATGATTCTATATTTTTGCTTGGCAAGAATTAACAACAACAACAACAATAATAATGACTTATTTCTATTCCACCTTTTCTGAGTGGGAATCAAAGGGGATTACAGCAAATATTTAAAACATGAGACAATTAAAATCACAATCAAGCTTCTAGAGTGGCAATATGATGGATCTCATCCAGCATGTCATTCCAGAGCCTGGGAGTGGACACTGAAAAGGTCCTCTGGGTCACTTCAGATAGTCTGGGCTTTTTTGGTTTTAGCAGGTTCTTCCCAGAGGACCTAAGTGTGTGAGGTGGATTGTATGAAGGAGGCGTTCCCACAAGTAGTCAGGACCCAAGCCATGTAGGGCTTTAAAGGTGATAACCAACACCTTATACCTTGCCCGGAAACTAATAGGCAGCCAGTGTAACAATTTTAAAACTGGTGTAATGTGGGCAGCCCGCGAAGTACCCGCAACCAGTCTGGCTGCCATGTTCTGTACCAGTTGAAGTTTCCGAACTTGGCATGAGGGTAGCGCCTTGTAGATCACATTACAGAAGTCGAGACGAGAGGTTACCAGTGCATGTACTACTGTTTCTAGGTCAACTGGTTCCAGGAAGGGCTGCAGCTGGTGTGTCAGCTGAAGCTGATAACAGGCACTCCTGACTGTTGCATTTATCCGAGCTGTCATCTGGAGGGATGAGTCAAGGATCACCCCCAGACTGCAGGCATAGTCTTTCAGGGGAAGTGTGACCCCTTCCAGAACAGGTGCACATATCTGCATTCCCGGATTTGGAGTCCCTATAGCAAGTACCTCCATCTTACCTGGATTCAGCTTGAGTCAGTTTTTCTTCATCCAGTCCATTACCACCTCAAGGCGGGCATTCAGAGGAGAGATGCCATCCTTAGTCATTGCATTAGTCCAGGACATAGAGAAATATATTTGGGTGTTATCAGTGTACTGATAACACCTCACCCCATGTCTCTGGATGATCTCACCCAGCAGCTTCATGTAAATGTTAAATAGCATTGGGGACAGAATTTTGCCTTGAGGGATGCCTGATTTGAGTTCCCTCCTGGCCAAACAACTGTCCCCAAGCGACACCATCTGGAATCTACCCGAGAGACAGGGTCAGAACCACTGCAGAGCAGTGCCCCTAATTCCCAGCTCTCTCAGGCATTCCAGATGGATACCATGGTTGATGGTTCTGAAGGCCGCTGAGAGGTCCAAGAGCACCAACAGGGTCACACTTCTCCTGTCAGTGTCCACACAGAGATCATCAACTAAGGCGGCCATGGTGGTCTCAACTCCGTATCCCGCCCTGAAACTGGTTTGAAATGGATCTAGAAAATCCGTTTCATCCAAGACAGCTTGGAGTTGAATGGCGACTGCCTTCTCGATCACCTTGCTTTAAAAGGGTAGAAGTGAAACTGGCTGGTAGCTGTTTTTGTCCAGGGGGTCAAGGAAAGGCTTTTTTAAAAGAGGTTTCATCACTGCTTCTTTAAGGCAGGCTGGAAGATGGCCTTCCCTAAGGGATGCAATAATTATGTTTATCAACAGCATCTTGATCATATCTCCCCCCTGGACAGCCAGCCAAGATGGACAGGGATCAAGAAGGCAAGTCATCATTTTTATATTACCAAGGAGCTTGTCCACTTCCTCAGTACTTACCAACTCAAACTGATCCAGAATAACAGTATAGGGGAAGGTGCTAGATCCCTCTCCTATAACCTCTGTGATAAGGCCAGCATCTAAGTCAGCTCTTATTTGAGATATTTTATCTGCAAAGTGATTATTAAAAGCATCACAGCAGGCTGATGTTGGCTTTAGTAGTGGGTTCTGGATGGGGGGCAGCTGGTTTAAATCCCCCACCACCCTGAATAGCTCTGCTAGATGGGACTTCGCAGACACAATAGATACAGAGTCGAAAAACATCTTTGCTGCCTGTATTGCCACTCCATAGAATTTAAGAAAAATCCTATGACATGTCTTGTCAGATATGAGTCGAGTTCTTTGCCAGTGATGCTCTAGTTGTTGTCCATCTCGCTTCATTCTTCTAAGATCTTTGGTGTACCAAGGATTATGGTTTGAAGCGAGGTGGAAAGGACGCTTGGGAGTGATAGTGTCTATAGCTCTGGTAAGATTGCTGTTCCAGGTGGTAACCAGGATTGCCGGCTTTGCCAACCATTAACCCCTCTAGGGCTTCTTGGAACCTAGTAGGTTCCATCAGCCTTTGAGGGCAGACTATTTTAATAGGTCCTTCACTCCCGATGGGAGAAATAGTAGCCTTTAGGTCAGCCTTGATTAGGAAACGATCCATCCATGACAAAGTGGAGATATCAACTACCTCTACCCGCAGATATGCCTATTCCGTACAAAAGAGCATGTCAAGTGTATGACCTGCTCAATGAGTGGGCTTGGAGACTATTTGGGGGAGGCCCATGTTAGTCATGGAAGACATGAGCTCTCAAGCTGCACCAGTTAAGTTGATCAAACCACTCTTGAGGTTGCCCAGGACAAGGAGCCTGGGAGACTCCAGCACAAGCTCCGGGACTAGTTGTGTCAGCTTGGCTTGGGAATCTGTTAAGCTACAGGGTGGATGGTAAACCAACAGAATCCCCAGACTCTCCCTAGTCTTCAAGCTAAGGTAAATACACTCGATGTGGTCCATTTGACGGATAGGTATTCTGACCAAGAGAATATTACTTTTGTAGACCACGGCCACCCCCCCCCCCATGCCCACATCCCCTAACTTGCTCATGAACAGAGTACCTGGCTGGAAGGCTGGGCCCAAGTCACAGAGCTATGAGTTCCTAGCCAGGTCTCTGTGATACATGCCATTTTGATCTAACAAGTCATGAATTATATGGGTCTTGTTCTTTGCTGACCTGGAATTACATAAGAGCAAAGTTAGGTTCTGTGGCTGGGTAGGCAAGCTCTCCTACATTATAATTTAATGTCTTATAGCTTCTCAATTTAGCTGGAAACATGTTTATTCTTACACTATACAGTGTCAGGGTTAGATATTGCCTTGGTAGTGTTTTATTGCTGTTAGCTGCACTGAGCACAATTTTCTGAAAAGATGATATGATAGTTTAAATTCATCTGTTAGTCTGAATGTGAGTAGATCCATCAAATCAATAAATATTTGATAGGTCAAAACTTATAAGTTCAACTGAGCCATTGTGTCTGCTCTGGCTGGCTCTACTAATTAGATCTGGAGTAATAAGAAAATAATTTGTAAATAAATGGAGTGAATTGTTAAGGAAATGGTATATGTGTTTAAGTAAAATAAACAGCAAATGTGAAAGAGCCACCATAGTTTCAGCATGCACAGGGGTGAGGTTTTTTTAACCTATATATGAAAAAATATATATTATGTTGTCAATTGCTGCACCATCTGTTATCTTGGTACTTACTCGACAAGCAGACAGAATTAAATATCTAGAATATTCCACCTGCTCTCCAACATTAAATTGAGTCAAGATCAAGACTTTACAACATTTTAGAGCTCAACAGAAGTTTCAGCATTAGACACTCATCATCAATACTTACCAAACCAAGCATGCATTGGGACTCCTGGATTGCTCCACAACATCCCAAGAAACCAACAAGCATTATGAGGGCACCAGCTCCAATTAGAATGTAAACTCCTGGGATAGTTTAAAATAAAAATAAATATTTACTCTCAACAGCAGAACCTTCATGATTTACCAGTGCTAAACAACAAGAAGACATTTAATTTAAGCTGCCACTAGCATCACCATTGCTGCTGTGACTACCTTTGCTCCATACTAGCCTGGATTAATGTGAGGGCTGGGTAATCTGGACCCCAACCCATTTTGATGGCTCAGACACCCCCTTACTACTACTGAAATTCAGCAGTATAGTGGCAAGTGAAAGTAACTTGCCCAGTGTTTTTCATTTAAAACAAAGTATGCAGGGGGACATATGTTCTAAAGGGGAATCATACTTCCCGAAGCATGATTACTGTTTAAAATATTGTTTATGCTCCTGGCATCATTTGTTTTAAAATGAACGTGAGTTTTCTTCTTGCCTTCACCAAATTACAGCAGTACCAGTACATACAGGGAATGTAGCCGCCATCAGGTTCTGTGGTATCTGTGTGAAACTGACTCCCCAAATTGCCCACCACTCATTAACATGGATCCTGTGTTCTACTAGTTATCAAAAGAAGTAATTCCCAGCTCTTAGAAAGCAGAAAATCTTGGGATATATGTACAAAACATTTAAAAATCCTATTTTAAGATTCTGCATTGTCTACATCCCTTGCTTCAAAGGAAAAAATAATAGGATTTTAGAATTAGAAAGAACCAGAAGGGCCATCCAGTCCAAACCCCTCCCAAGCAGTAATAAGCAACTACAGCAACCCTGAAAGATGCCTGTCCAACCTCTGTTTAAAGATATCCTAACACAGAGAGCTTACCACCCTCTGAGGCAATCTATTCCACTGTTGAACAGCTCCTGTACAAAAGGTTTTCCTAATATTTAAATGGAAACATTTTTCCTGTAATTTGAATCCAGATTTGTATTCTAACCTCTGGAAAAGCAGAAAACAAGCTCACTCCATCTTCTACGTGAAATCATGTGAAGTATTAGGTTGGTCTGTCAAAAAATTACAGAACAACCTAACTGTAATACTATATAGCCCACAGTTCACCAGCTTGCCTTCAATAATCTCACAGGGGAATCCTTGATAAAATCCTTACTGAAATCAAGATGTACTACATTCACAGCTCTCACCTGATCTAGACTTAAAAAGAGAAATATTTTGTTTTGTTGGAGTGTCAAAAATATTTAGAAGGCCAGCAGAATTGTTATTTCATGCCATACCAGTATAGAATGTTGTATTATTGTCTTCATGTTCAAAAATATCTTTTGTCTGTGAATCAAACCGAAGCCATAGTCCAATTGCCAGAACAGCTGTTCCTGCAAGCTGTGGAGAGAAGAAAACACCAGATGTATTAAGAATTCTATGTACTTCCCTTTAAAATATAATTAAGTTAATTATTTTTGGTCCTTGACAAATTTATTCAGATTTAAGTTTTTATATTTACAGATTTAAGTTATTATATTTACTTGGCTTGAACTAAAAACTTAAAAGAAAAGTTGAGAAAGCAACTGAAATAATTGATAGCCTCCCACTGTTGTGTGACAGACTCTATCCATTAGCCTGGTAAGGAAAAGAGAAAGGAGATTAACAACAATAAAGAAGTAAAGAAAAGAGAGGAAAGAGGAAAAAGAGAGAAATGCAATGATGTCAAGAAAAACATCAGCTGCTCAAGCTGCACAACAAATGCAAAGAAAAGTCTCAACAGACCAAATGTCATTTTTTTTTTTTTTGGAGGAGGTTAAAAAAAGCAAGATAGAAATACAGCAAAATATACAACAGGAAATAAAGAATTTAAGAATGGAAATAAAACAAGACATAAGAACACAGATGAAGGAACTTAAACAGACTCTAGAATTGGTGGCTTAAAATGTGAACCAAGCTATAACAACGATAGATGCACAAGAAGAAACTGTTAGAAGAAACAACAAATATGAAGTCTCAAAGAGAAAGAGATCTAGATTTAAAAGCATTAGAGGAGTTAAAGGAAAGCCAGAACTGTTTAAAAATAAAAGGATTGAAAGAACATAAAAGAGAGAATCTTTATGAAGATTTGATACCGGTTATGGCTGAATACCAAACAAAGAGCTTATATGTGGTGATTTATTTTGTGAGAAAAAGAACTAGGGATCAGGTATTGACATAAAGCTATATAAAAAAAAAACCCTGATAATTGAAGGGAAAGTATTAAGAATTTACAAGGATATACCGAAGGGGGGGGGGGGGATAAATTCATCTCAACAGGTCAAAGTAGTTTTTTGTTTTTTTTTACAAATGGGAGAAGTTAGATGGTATCTCAATAAAGCTAAATCAAAAATGGTTTAAATTGAACACCACACAGAAGGTGAAAGAATTTTGGAAGTATAGAAATGAAATAGAAAGCAGAGAAAATAGTGAAAACAAAGAATAAGGAAGAGGAGTAGGAGAAACAAAAAGAAGAGGACATACAACAGCAAAGAAAAGAACAAAAAGATCAAGAGGAAGAACAAAAATATCAAGGGGGAAAATTGAAATGTGCAGGACAAGATCATAGAATCATAGAATCATAGAATCATAGAGTTGGAAGAGACCACAAGGGCCATCCAGTCCAACCCCCAAGGGAAGGAGAAGGAGGAGGAGGAAAAGATTATAATACTTATCCATAGGTGAAGAAAACATAGATAAAGAAGGTAAGCAGAACTTCAATTAAGGTATAGAGATATTATTTGTATAAGTGATCAGAATAGAATGAACCAGACAAAAATCAATAATGTTACCATTCTATCATGTAAGTAAAAGCCTTAAATATGCCACAAAAAAAGAGAAAAATCTTTCATTACCTAGGGAAATTTAGACAAGATATAGTTTATCTATAGGAAACGCACATTAAGAAAAAAGATAACAAATGGTTAAAAAACACTTGATGTGTCAGTGATTGACTTAACCACTCAGCCATTAAGCCAACTTCGCCTCCGAATTGTGTCCAAACCTAAGTGCATTGTACATAGATTATTTGCTCTTGGCTTAAGAAAGCCCAGGCAATCAACACCTTTGTCTAGCCTTGATACCTAGCCTCAGGAAATGTTCAGCCCTATATAAGGTTCCAAGTTTGAATCACTCCCCGACGCTATTCTCGGAGGACAGGCTGGTCCACACTAGTTTGACTTCTGCCTATAGCTCCCGCAGCCAATCTCCCCTCATCCCAGCTGTCGTGTTCATTATCCTCATCCACATCCATCTGGCTTCTAGGAGATGACTGCGAAGGTAACATTCCAGCAGTGTCTCTTTCTCTCAAACCTAACTCCCAATCTCACCCCTCCCTTTTCTCTAGCATTGAACGTGTGTCTGTGTGTGTCCCCTGTTGCTATGTGTGTTGCTTTTGCCCCCCAATAAACTGTGTATCTTTATTGAACTCATTGGACTAGGAGTTCAAGTAGACCATAAGTTGAACATGAGTCAACAGTGCGACGCGGCAGCTAAAAAGGCCAATGCTATTCTAGGCTGCATCAATAGAAGTATAGCATCTAGATCAAGGGAAGTAATAGTGCCACTCTATTCTGCTTTGGTCAGGCCCCACCTGGAATACTGTGTTCAGTTCTGGGCACCACAATTCAAAAAGGATGTTGAGAAACTGGAGCGTGTCCAAAGGAGGGCAACTAAGATGGTGAAGGGACTGGAAACCATGCCCTATGAGGACCGTCTTAGGGAACTGGGGATGTTTAGCCTGGAGAAGAGAAGGCTAAGAGGTGATATGATAGCCCTGTTCAAATATTTGAAGGGATATCATATTGAAGAGGGAGCAAGCTTGTTTTCTGCTGCTGCAGAAACTAGAACCCGGAACAATGGATGCAAGCTGCAGGAAAAGAGATTCCACCTCAACATTAGGAGGAACTTCCTGACAGTAAGGGCTGTTTGACAGTGGAATACACTCCCTCGGAGAATGGTGGAGTCTCCTTCCATGGAGGCCTTTAAGCAGAGGCTGGATGGCCATCTGTCCAGGATGCTTTGACTGGGAGTTCCTGCATGGCAGGGGGTTGGACTGGATGGCCCTTGTGGTCTCTTCCAACTCTATGATTCTATGACTAGTGTCATCTCTCTTGGGGTTTGTTGGTGGACCTCTGGTAGACAATATTGGGACCACGATTCCAGCGTTAAGACTTTGTTAGGATCTTCCTCTCTGCAGCATTTGAGCTAATTAATTCCCCTAAGTGAGAGGCTTCCTAATAACTTTCATCTGGGACAATAGCAGGATTGAAAGCCTATGCACTAACATGACAAAAGAAGACGGAGCCTGATAGCACCAGAGAGATCAGAGCCAGGAATGTGGTTGGCATGGGCTATCAAGTTAGATGCAAGAAGAGTTTGTGCATTGCAGCCAGTAAGTACAGAGAGATCAGACTAGTGCAAGGAAATGAGTTGGCACAAAGATCCAGAGATGAGTTTGCTAGACACCAGGCAAGATCCCTAGGCTGGAAGATCAGTAGAGGCAGAAACAGCAGTGGTTTCATGGTGTGCCAGAGGCTGGATGTGCCAGAAATAGTGAGAGACAGACACAGGAGCATGACAGGCGAGTTGTCAGAGCTGGGTGGATTGAGAGTTGGATCCACAGCATCTGGAGCAGCAACAGAGAAGCAGGGACTGTTCTGACAACCAGTAGACCTGAAGATCTTTGTAACTGGAAGAGAGAAGAAGACCAGAGGACAACAGATTCGGAGGTTGCTGTGTTGTCTGGTGGCAAGGGTGCAGGACAGTGGGCTAGACAGCTGGTAAGTCTAGGAGAGCACTGTAGCACTGCAACTGAGGTGAACAGGAGTTCACAGGCATGTTGGTAGCATGATGGAGTTTCAAACTCTGGGAATGTAGGACCTTGTAGATTGTGGGGTGATACCAAGAGTCAGGAGGCTTGTGCAGAATGGGGAGCTTAGGATACAGCTTGTTGGTTCATAGAACAACATGACTAAAACATGCACATAGTAGACACCTGTGGGATGTCACACGTAGGTGGCTAACAGGCTAAATACATCACACATGGGACAATGCAAAGACACATGGGACACACCACATGCCATTTGGAGGGGATTGTCATGACCACGTGACACATCTGGTCTGAAAATGACATAGATGTGACCACTAGGAGGAACTGCAGCTAAGGTTACTACATTTCAAGTGGCAGGTGTGTGAGAGTCTGCATTTGGAGCAGTGCATCATGGGACACCTGATGCAACATTTGCAGCAGGTCAAGTCAGGCAGAGGTGCATCATGGAACACTGTATGATGCAACAGGTACTGGGTATGAAACCAGCAAGGTTTCATTGGTGGCATGGCTGTCACATGACTTCACGGAAGACCACCTATAAAAGGGAGAAACTGACTATCTCCATTGTTGGGTTGTTGTGGTTGGTGTTTGGCAAAGCACATTGTTTGTATAGCTGTGAGTATCCGAGATGGCTGGTACTCTGTGCATTCTTGTATACAGTTTGCAACAACAAGTGATTAAATTCGTATTTGAGAGAAGCCTTGGTTGTCCAGCAGTGTTATTTCTTTAAGTCAGGAGCTCAAGGCTGAGGCCTGCATGGGATGTTATATGGGATGAAGGAATGTCACATTGATGAGGGAGCAAGCTTGTTTTCTGCTGTTCCAGAGGCTAGGACCTGGAACAATGGATGCAAGCTCCAGGAAAAGAGATTCCACTAGGAGAAACTTCCTGACAGTAAGGGCTGTTCGACAGTGGAATGCACTCCCTTGGAGTGGGGTGGAGTCTCTCTCCTTGGAAGTCTTTAAACAGAGGCTAGACGGCCATCTGATGGGGCTACTTTGATTGGGAGTTCCTGCATGGCAGGGGATTTGGACTGGATGGCCCTTGTGGTCTCTTCCAACTTTATGAATCTATGAGTCTATAATTCATACTGGAGGGGTTTAAACGGGACTTGAACCCTATGAACGTATAAGGCCAAAAAAATTAAAGTTGTAGTGTTTGAAGTTGAAAGGGTTTTTGGTGTAGTCTCTGTTAGGCTTTGAGGCCTGGGTTTAAAATGTACAGATGTGCACAAATGGTAAAACCAGGAATTATGGGTAATCTACTGTTTGCTTGGCTAGAATTGTCTGCAGCTGAAGGCTGGAAAACAGACACTACTCAAGGTCAGTATGTGCTTGCTTGCACGTAGGCCTAATGTAAACAACAAGCGTCTTCCTGACTGAGGGGACAACATTGTAGGTAACACAAGGAAGAAGAATCACCAAAAGAGGTTGGGTAATTGTGTTCCAGAGTGGATGGTTGGAGATTTGTTGAGCATGTATATATATTTATAAATACAGCAACTTAAGAATAAAACCTCTGAGGAGAGAGTTTTGGCTCCAGTCTGTTTCATCAACTGGGAGGAGGATTCCTGATAAAGCCGAAGCTCCAGGGTTGCCGGTAATTCTGAAGGCATCGGAGATTGCTTGAACTGTGCACTTCTGCTTGTTTACATCAACAGTCTCTGCTGAAAGCAGCATTGTCAACAAGGCCTATGACCAACTTCTTAGGCAACTGTATTCTCTCACATAAAAACAGGTTTTCCCAGTTGTACACTAAACTGCCTTATGCCTTAAGCTGCCTTATGCTGAACACTTTCATCCCCACACATTTGATGGGATACTTAGCTTTGGATGTTAAAATTGCCTCTAAATACCCCAAATTAAAACTGAGGCCCACCTTTCACCATTTTTTACATACAGAAGCATTTAAAATATGCAGTTTATCATTCTCATTGGCATTGCCACTCCTCAAACAGAATGTGTCTTTGCTGCGGTGGGGTTTAATTTTTACATCCACTCCATTCAACAACAATTTCTGCTTTTAAAAAAACAAGTCACTGGGTAAAGGTCCCATTAAGTCCTATTTCCGACTCCTTGCATTTGGAACTGAACACAATTTTAAAATATATCTCTTCCTGTCTGCTTTCTCTTCTAATGGTCTTCTGCTTCTAAAGTATCAAGACCCATACTCTCAGCTTTTCAAAAGGCTGTGGAAGGCCATGACACTGCTGAATCTGATTTCACCTAACCCTTTCACTTAAAAAAAGTACTGATACTTGACCTTTACTGAGAATTCAATTTTTTTTATCACATGCCACATTTCCCACAATATTGTGCACAGCCATTTTGATGCACACTTTAATAATTCCCAGTTGTCTCCTGGACAAGAAATAGCCTTTTAAAAAAAGCCTCTGAAACATACCCCCTGGTTCTGATCCATACAGATGGTGCCCTGTGAAAACGTAGTATGGAGAGGGAGGCCTCACCCTACCTTTGTCTTGCATGTCTCCAGGTTTCACTAATCTTTTAACATGATTGTGCTTAATTTTTATGCCCAACCTCTTTGAGGCCAAATATGCAACCTCACAATTACCTTGCTTAGACAGAATGGCATGTGTTGATTCTAATCTGTCTTTCTTTCAACAGCAATATCAGGAACATTCCTATACCTCTTACCAATGTACTAAGCAGTGTACAGTGTGTAAGCTAATGGCTCCCAACAAGCTGGGTACTCAATTTTAGCAATCTATGGAAGAATGCCAGGCTGAATCGACCTGAAAACCCTGGTTGGTACTGAACTCACAACCTTGTGGTTTGTGAGTGAGTGGCTGCCATACAGGCAATTAACCACTGTGCCACCAGGGCTCTTAATACTGATGGTGTTGATATGATGCATGCTGATAGGGCACATAAGGAGGCTTGTCATACATAATGGTGAGGAATTCATGGATTTTCCCATGCACTATAACATAAGAGAAGCACAAAGAAATCTCCCACTATCTGATGTTAAATAAGATATGTGTACACTTACAGAGAGTTGAAGCCAGCTGTAATGTCTGTGAAGTCATGCTGCTGCTTTATCAGGAGCTCTAATAAAGGCATTGGGAGGATAGGTGACTATGGGGCTTTCTAGATTGGCAAAAAGAAGTGTGTTCATGGCTGCATGAAACTCTAGCCTTTAGATGAGAAAAAGGGAAAGTGTGCCATGAAAACGCTTTTTTGTGTTTTAGGGGAGAAGAAGCGCCTTTAAAAAGGTGCTGGTTTTCCCAGCTTCTTTTTTAAAAACTGTGGAACAGCGCAGCTCCATCTAAAGGCTATGGTGCAGCTGCTAAGCATTAAGGAAAAGGCAACTTCATGTCACACTTTCCTGCCAATCTAGAAAGCCCCATAGTATCATAAAATCATAGAGTTGAAAGAGACCACAAGGGCCATCCAGTCCAACCCCCTGCCATACAAGAAATCACAATCGAAGCATCCCCAAGATGGCCACCCAGCCTCTGTTTAACTATGTAGGGATTTTCTGCATGCAAACACTCCTCTCTTTCTCTCCTCTCCCCCCATTCAAACTAACCATGTGATTTAGGTCACTCCCCCTTTGGGACTAACAGACAATCTCTCTCCAAAAATTTTCTACCAAACTGCATGTTTTCCATCTTCTTCCTCGCTCAATTTTCTTTGGAAAGATGGTGAGATAAATATTTATTTTTTACTTGAACTGTTCACTAGCTAGATTAGGATATAACCTTTATGTAAATATAGTTTAAAGCCATTAGTAAACTTTTGTTTTGAACTACAAGCTACCTGTGTTGTTTTTGGAGTCAGTCTCAGTTCTTAGGGAAGCATAGTTAGACAAAGGCACATTTCTGCTACTCTACTGATTTTTAAAGCTAGACCTTAACTTGGGCATTTTTGATATTTAAATATTTTTGTTTCTTTAATAAAGGCTGAAACCTTAGGAAACTGAAATTGCTCTACAAGATATAGCAGGCAAGATTAAATAGAAGACATCTTGACCAGTCCTTAAGACCAGAATAAAGTCACAAGAGACTGCTGGTGTGTTTTGAAGGTTACTGCATTCACAGGAAAAGTGTAAGCATCTAATAGATCATGCCAGACAAATTGAAACAAACACACTTGTTACAGTTTCAGTTCCAGAGTAATGACAGTTACTGTCACCTTAAGTTTCACTTTTCTCTTTCTCAGGTAAAAGGACTTGCACATTGGTATACAGGCATATCTCAGTTAACAAAGGTGTGGACAAAGAAGTTCCTTTTGACAAAGTCTTTTTCCAGAAGCCCAGACCACCCGCTGGAAGTTTTTTTTCCCCATTGCTTGTTCATTTGTTTGTTGTTTTGCAGCATTAGCATTGGGAGGGTGATGAAGGAGGTCTGGAGAAAGAAGACTATTAGTGTTGGGTTGCTACAGAATGTCTGCAGTAAACAATGCAATAAAGTGTGACCTAGTGAAAAAAAAATGAGATTCTACTCTAGGTGATCCTACTGTAGTTTACATGCACCAGACAAGGTAAACAGCTGCTTCCAGAAACACTTAGTGAGCAAAACCGAAAGAAAAGGGGAAAGCAGATTAGCCTACTTCACTAGTTACCCTGGCACAATGAAAACAAAAATGGCTCTCAAAGGTGGAGGCTGTTGAAAAAAAAGAAATCATGCCAGGATGCATTTTGGAGTAAGCATTCACGTGATCTCTAGAAGAGGCAATAGAAGATTCAAAACGTTTTTGTTTGCTTCTGAAGGCTTACCTTCATTTACCTTTAATGATTGCTTCATTTTACATATGCATGCTACTTTTGAATGAAAAATATGTTGAACATGTTGAGCTGCTTTTTTGTGCAGTGTAGGAACTTGTTCTTATTCTTTCCATGTTATTCCTACCTCTGTTAAAGAAATAAACCCCAGAACACATCTACGTCATTAATAGAAGTATACCTGTAGAAGTGAATAGGAACACAGTTCTAGTTAGGAAGCAGACTTTGTTTACCTTTGGGGACAGCAGGAAATTCTGCTTCCAACTGAAGGCCCACAATTCTAGGATTCACCCCCTAGTCCAGACATAGGAGTCAAGCAGCCCTCCAAATGATGATGATAATAATAATAATAATGATAATGATGATGTTTATTTCTTACCCGCCCCTCTGTAAAACAATCGAGGCAAGACTACAACTCCCAGAAGCCCTAGCCAACATAGTTAATGGTACGGAGTGCTACAAGCTGCAATCCAACAATTGTTAGTATCATGATTATCATTTATTTATATATCAACAATAGCTGAATATATGAAGGTCACATGAGTCCGACCCTTCCTCTAGTCCAAATGTGGTGTTCAAGCATCTCTAGGTAGGAAAGCAGCTTTAATTGTCTTCTTGATTTTAATCATTTCCTATCTTAAATTTCCCCTTCTTGTCCAGAACTGTGCTCCAACTTTCTTTTTGAATTCTACCTAGCAGCCCAGGGGCAGGAAGAAGAAAAATTAAGGTGTAGGGCATCCTAGCTTGAGGTGACAGCAGAGAATGTGTGTTTTACTTAGTGTTGTTCAGTCTGTTTATATGCAGATTATGCCTTACAAGGGGGTATCGTAAAGTAATAACTATTACCCGGAAGTTATTATGGCATATTGATCATATTGGTTAAGTCATTGGTTAAATTGGTCCCTAAGTGCACACTGCTGAGAAAATCAGCTGATTGCGTCCTTTATTTTTGTGACTGGCTTTTCCAGAACTGACTAAAGTGTAAAATCCTTGTCAGGTGCAATCTGCAAACTTCTACAATATCAGGTATTTTGAAGGTCAAGATGTGCTGGGAAAATATATAAATCTAGACAGTAACTACATAGAGATAAGTTAACAACTACAAATCAAAACAAACTTTCTGTCGATTTTTTAAAAGTTGATCATTAAAACTTTTGGATACCCCCTTGTACCTCTGTGGAGCAATAACAGAGCTCAGCAAACAGAATTTATTCACAACGATATCTGCACATTTTAGAGGAAGATGAGAAGCAGTGGGCAAGGGCATGCCCAAATATCTCTTTGCTCTTTGGGATGCACACACGGATGGGTGTGGGTGTGATCACATAAATATGCCTTCCTTTCCCACACAGCTGCTAGCAAATGTTCATTTCAAATTATGTTTAGTAAGCAAAATAATGAAAACTGGCTAAACTGAGAGGCTCGATTCAATTATCTGTGGTCTCCCCTAAATAATTCATACAACTGAACTCTCTGTACAGAGACAACACCAGGAAAAAAAAACCAGTAACAACCAGCTCACCCTAGTTTATCATGAGTAATTAGGAAGGTTTAATAGTTAGAAGGGGAAAAAATCAGAGACAGTAAAGTAGAGGCTCAGGGCAAGCATACCCTTTGCTGAAAAATTCAAGTCAACTTTTTTTTTGTTGCTTATTTTGTAAGATTTATTTTGCATCTGTTAGATTCTAGAAGTCAGACATATAGAGGAACAAGGACCTATTAATGGTTACTAAAGTTCCATTACAGAAGAGATTCATCAAACACACTAAATCTCATCTTTAGAGAAAGTAAATCTAATCTTTATGGTTTATTTCAGTAAGGTTCTGTGTAGCCCTACTCTATATTTGTATAGAATTCATACATCCCTCAGTTGTTCTTTTGCCTCCACCAAGAAGATCCTTTGAGCAGGAGGAAAAAAAATCAGTGTTATGTGTCACACCTACTCAGCAGGTTATTCCTGAAAGTGGCAGAGAGAAGAAAGAGAGTGAATTAGAACAGACAGAAGCATTCTTGAGAAACTTACCAAGTTAATATCATCAACTAGTCTTCATCTATGTGAGAAAACCTAGCATCCCTTTCACTATAGCATGAAAGAAATGGTCTTTGCTTGGAACCCCTCTGGTTCTTCCTGGAGGCATGTTCTAAAAGAGTTCCTTTCTGATGTTTTGCCAGCATCTGTGGCTGCCACCTTTAGAGAATGCTTGCCTGGAATACAGTGGTCCCCCGGTTTACGAATCCCCCGGTTTACGAATCCCCTGGGGTCCGAAACCGGCGGGACCGCTAAAATTCCCCCGGGATCCAAAGGATCCCCCGGGGAACGAAACGGAAAAACCGCGCGG
Organism: Urosaurus nigricauda; assembly: GCA_034509955.1. Lineage (NCBI taxonomy): Eukaryota > Metazoa > Chordata > Lepidosauria > Squamata > Phrynosomatidae > Urosaurus > Urosaurus nigricauda. Next base: position 106,011,457 of record JAOEGL010000005.1, on the reverse strand, counting down.
CCCCTTTAAATCGGCCGCGCGGTCCGTCCGCTAAAGCGGTCCCCCGGGATACGACCATTTCCGGGTTACGAAAGGTAATCCGGAACGGATTACCTTTGTATATATATCCTGTGTGACCTCACTCCTCCTTTCCCAGGGCTACACAGGGGAGATATATATATATATATATATATATCTCCAATCCTTTTCCAGGCTATCATTCTCTGAAGATGGCAGCCACAGATGCTGGCAAAATGTTAGAAAGGAACTCTTCTAGAACATGTCCACATAGCCTGAAACCCCCCAGAAAACTATGGATGCTGGCCGTGAAAGCCTTTGACTCCACATTGGAAGAATTGGGGAGTTCTGGTTTCCTCCTATGTGTATATTGCAGGGTCCCAAGACTGGCACTGAACAGCCAAATGACGTTTCACTCTGCATCCACACTGGAGAAATAACCCGGTTTGGCACCGCTTTAACTGCCCTGGATCACGGCTATGGAATTCTGGGAGTTGGGGCGGCTCTGGGCCCCACAACAAACCCCCAGTTCCAGGACTGGGCCTACACTATCACACTAAGGGGCAAACAGGATTTAAATGAGAGTTAAACGAGTGGTAAACAGGAAATGCCCTATGTTTATCGCAGCATATTTCCTGTTTAACTCTCGTTTAAATCCTGTTTGCCCCCTATTGTGATAAAGCAGTCTCTCTCTCTCTCTGTTGCTTTTTTTTCTAAAAACAAGGGTGGAAGCCCCCAAAAGCTAAACTTACCAGTATGCAGAAACTGTGCCAACCAACTTAATGTGCTTAATAAGAGAAACGATTACTTTGTTACGCAAGAAACGCTCATGGGATACAATAAATACACTAAGTACATATTCTTGGCTTGCGGGTCTAGCTCAACTCTGTTACACCGAGGCTGTGAAACAAAAAAACTCGCAGCAGTTTAACCTAAGACCAGTGATCTGGTCTCCCCAAACGGTGTCCTTCAAGAGATTTTGGACTTCTTCACCTCCCAGAAACCTCACCCTTGTTGGCCAATAGTCTTGGATTCTGGGAGCAGAAGTCCAAAATCCCTGAAAGAGCACAGTTTGGGGAACCAGACCACTGCCTTCCTTAGACGTTACTAGAAGAGTGAGGACTAAGCGCACTTTCCCAGGCGCGCCAGGGAGAGGGAGGGAGGGAGGGAGGGAGAGTAACTAGTGGTAGGCGCTGCCCAGACTCGCCCGCTGGAGCCGAGCCGCTCCCTCCTTTGGGATCATGGCTGGGAACCTGCACCTCAGGAAAAAGCCTCAGCGAAAGACTCCTCAGCTCTGGAGCGTCGTCTCGGGGTGCATTTGGTCATCTCCTACCGCCAGCCTGCCTCTAAAACCAAGGCTGCCTTCACACTGGGGAAATCACCCAGTTTGGCCCCGCTGTGATTCTTTGTCTGGCTCAAGGCTATGGAATTCTGGGAGTTGGAGTTTGTTGGAGTTAGAGCTCCGCTCTGGGCCACACAACAAACTCCAACTCCCAGAATTCCATAGCCTTGAGCCAGAGCAAGAGTTAAAGCGGGGCCCAGGAGAGCTTTAACTCTGCATTTGCGCCAGGAAAGCCGGGCCAAACAGCCGCCTTGGGGTTGTTGTCACTTACCCAGAAAATGAAGTTAAATCCAAAGAGAAGGTATTTGATACACTTCGTGCCTCCCTTGACCGGCATCTTGGCACAGCGAGAGCGCTTCCTTCACACCGAGCGGCGTCCCTGGAGGAGGAAGAGGTGGCTGTTCCCCTTTCTGGCAGGGCGAGGCAACTTCTTGGGAGGAGGAGGAAGAGGAGGCGGCGGCTCTCTCGCGCGAAGACAGAGGTAGGTCCCCTCCTGTCCTGGGCTGGGCTCTGGCCTCCTGGCGCCCGGCCTCGCCCTCGCTCCCGCTCCCGCTCCAGCAGCTGAGCTCCTCGCCTCCGCCGCCAGGGCCGCTCCCTCGGGCTGCTGGGTGGGTGGGGGCTGCCCTGCCCCGCTCCCCACCACAAGGCCCTTCCTTACCTTCCTTCATTCGCTCCCTGCCCGAGAGACTCAGAGTGAGAGCGCCCAGCCCAGGCGTGTTTTTCCGGCTCGCCTGCCCTCGAGCTCCAAAACCTGAATGTGTCTCCGACGAGTGTGTCACTCTCCTTCACCAAACTTAGTTTGCATTGTTTTTGCTGCTGCTTACAAGGCACCAGGAAAGAGAACTTGAAAGAAAAAAAGGAGAGGAGGGCCTCCCTCTCTCTCGCCTGAGGGATGTTTGGCGGAGCCCTCCGAGGCAGCCTTCGCTCGCCCCCTTCCTCCTGGCGGCATGCTCTAGAGCTCTTCGACGAGAGAGAGAGAGAATGAACACTAGGGCTGCATCCACACTGGAGGAATAACCCGGTTTGGCACTGCTTTAACTGTTCTGGCTCAAGGTTATGGAATTCTGGGAGCTGGGGGTTTGTTGTGGGGCCCAGAGCCGCCCCAACTCCCAGAATTCCATAGCCTTGATCCAGGGCAGTTAAAGCGGCGCCAAACCAGGTTATTTCTCCAGTGTGGGTGCAGAGTGAAACGTCATTTGGCTGTTCAGTGCCAGTCTTGGGACCCTGCAATATACACATAGGAGGAAACCAGAGCTCCCCAATTCTTCCAATGTGGAGTCAAAGGCTTTCACGGCCAGCATCCATAGTTTTCTGGGAGATTTCAGGCTATGTGGACATGTTCTAGAAGAATTCCTTTCTAACATTTTGCCAGCATCTGTGGCTGCCATCTTCAGAGAATGATAGCCTGGAAAAGGATTGTGTGGCGATGAAGAAAGACGCACAGGCAGGATGATTGTGACGGGAAGGCACCACTCTGCTTTGGTGCTGTTCTTTTTATTGATCTCCAGAGTTGCTGATTAGGGTCTGCTTCTGACCACGTGGTTTAAGCAAGGCTAATGATTGACCATGTAGATAATTTATGTGTTCCTGCTTCAAACAATGCCATTTTGCCTATGTACCGGGTCTCCTGTCCAAGAGTGATCTGCTAGCCACTGATAAGACAATCATTCCCCAACTGGAGTTAATGTCCTGACGTCTGCTTTCCCAGTGTGGTTTGCCAGCACTGAAGAAAACAACCGCCCCAACAGGATTGGATATATATATATATATATATCCTGTGTGACCTCACTCCTCCTTTCCCAGGGCTACACAGGAGATATATATATATCTATATCTATATCTCCAATCCTTTTCCAGGCTATCATTCTCTGAAGATGGCAGCCACAGATGCTGGCGAAATGTCAGAAAGGAACTCTTTTAGAACATGGCAACATAGCCCAAAAGCCCCACAAAAAATATCTTCCAGTGTTGTTGTTCATAGAGGGACTCCCCCAGCAACAAGACTGAGAGACAACCTTCATATCAGGGTTTTTGCAAATACTGGCTTTCCTTGAAAGGATTGGAAAAGAGCAGGGAATAAATAAGGTTGTATTTCACATTTTGGGACAGACTTCCTCCTCTACATTTCTGTATACTAACACAGCGCTGTACATACAATCAATTAAAATAGACAGTTCCCTACCCTCAGGCTTACAATCTAAAAAGACATGACACAGAAGGAGAAGGGAAAAGTGGTGGGGAAAGAGATCAAGTCCAGTGGTCCAAGGTGATTCAGTAACATCCAAACAATGAATAATAATAATAATAATAATCATCTTTATTCTTATACTCTGGCTGCCTATTGGTTTTGGGGTGCAGTAGAAGGTGTTGGTGATTAACTTTAAAGTCCCACATGGCTTGGGTCCAACCTATCTAAGGGCTCGCCTCCTTCCATACAATCCTCCCTGCACCCTCAGATCCTCTGGGAGGAATTTATTGCAACTCATGAAAACCAGACTAATGGCAACCTCCAGATACATGGGGCAGGGTGTTATCAGTACACTGATGACACCCAGATATATTTCTCCATGTCTCATTCTACAGCTTCAACTACAGATGGCATCTCTCCCCTCAGTGAATGTCTTAAAGTAGTAAGGGACTGTATGAGGAACAACCGACTAAAACTGTAATCATGTACAACACTATACATCTGTTCTTTTGTTCTGTTTCTTTGCTCATTTCAGCTGTCATGTTCAAAAGAAAGAGAAGTTGGTCAAAGGGTATGTCAATATGTAAGATCACTACCATTAAAGAGTGTATCTTTCTCCAATATTTTTCTGCTTCTATATGTCTCCATCATAAGTGAAAATAACTAGCGTTTGGCTTCTGACACTTCCAGCATTTAGATGTACCTGTTTTGTAAATAAAATTGAGTTTGTTGGGAGACATATGCCAATGATGAAACATTTTAAATAAATTTTCTTTGTAATTTTGGCACAGTGTGAATTTACTGCTATTATAACAGTTTTTTCCCCATTTTTCAAGATCCCAATCTCTAAGGACCACTTCAACATGGTTTGTTTTATTGTCTCCTGTTCCAGTTGCCTCTTATTAAGTAACTTATAAAATTTTGATATATGACCTTTATTGTTGTCAAAAAAGATTTCATCAAGTTCTGTTTTATCATTATTGATTCCAGGATTTTTGTTATCAACCCGAAATTGTTCTAGCAATTGTCTGTGAAGATACCAACCCTTTGTTATATTTTCTGCTTCCATCTGGTCTAATGATTTATATTCTCCTCTTGAATTCAAAAGAGTTCTATATGTCTGCTATAATACTGTATTTTTTGATTGAGTTCTTTTAAAGAAAGCCTCTTGTGGAGAGACCCATAACGGAAGTTTGTAATAAAATTGATCTCTGATTTTAGTCCTGACAGTCAGCAAAGAGTTTCTTATGAAATGATGAGAGAAGTCTTTGGGGCTTTCTAGATTGGCAAAAAGAAGTGTGTTCATGGCTGCATGAAACTCTAGCCTTTAGATGAGAAAAAGGAAAAGTGTGCCATGAAAATGCTTTTTTTGCATTTTAGGGGAGAAGAAGCGCCTTTAAAAAGGTGCTGGTTTTCCCAGCTTCTTTTTTAAAAACTGCAGAACAGCGCAGCTCCATCTAAAGGCTGCGGTGCAGCTGCTAAGCATTAAGGAAAAGGCAACGTCATGTCACACTTTCCTGCCAATCTAGAAAGCCCCAATGTTAGCTTTAAGCTTATTGTACCAAAAGAAGGCATGATAGCCAAACTTTAGTTGGATACTTTCCAGGGTTAGTAATCTGTCATTTTTTTAGTCCAATCCATTCTTCGATCCAACATAAGCTTGCTGCGAAATAGTATGCTTTAAGATTTGGTAAAGCGCAACCACCCCGAAGAGATTCATTTGTTAATGTTCACTTGATTCTCGCTTTATGTCCACTCCATAGGAACTTTGATAATTCTTTCTGCCATATCTCTATGTATTTCATATGGGAAATAATTGGAAGGTTTTGAAACAGAAAATTAAATCTGGGTAAGATATTCATCTTAATTACTGCTACTTTCCCTAAGAATGACAAATGAATCGTGGACCGTTTTTCCAGATCTGTTTTAATTTCTTTGAATACCAGATCATAGTTATTATGAAAAAGGTCAATATTTCTTTTTGTTATATATATTCCCAGATATTTAGCATTGTTTTTTCTATTTGGTAGCCTGACTTTTCCCTCAGTTCTTTTTTTTCAATCTGTGACATATTTTTTAGATATTATAACTGTTTTTTCCTGGTTGATTTTCAGACCGGAGAATATTCCATAATCTTGTATGATCTTTTTCAAATGCTCTATGCAAGATAGAGGGTCTTCCAAATATAAAATAATATCATGGGCAAAGGCTCGAAGTTTGAAGCAGTGATCTTTGATCTGAACTCCCCTTACTAATGGATCAGTTCTTATTTGATTATTTAGAATTTCAATTATAGCAGGGGGGATAAGGGGCAACCTTGCCTGGTGCCCTTTTCGATATAAATATCCTGTGTTCTTTCCTCATTGATGATTATTTGAGCCTTTTGATCACTGTAGATTGCTTTAATCCAATTCAAAACGTTTCCTCCCATATCTGTTTTCCTTATGACTTCTAACAAAAAAGACCAGCTAACCCTGTCAAACACCTTTTGTGCATCTAGCAGAATCATAGCCATTTTTTTGTCATTATAGCATTCAAAATATTCAATTATATCTAACGTTACTCTAATATTGTCTCTTAAATGCCTTTTTGGCAGAAAGCCACTTTGATCTTCATGGATGGTCCGATTCAGGATTCCCTTGAGTCTTTCTGCCAGGATTGATGCAAAGATCTTATAGTCAGTATTGAGTAACAATATGGGTCTATAATTTTTCGGCTTGCCTTTTTCCTTATTTTCCTTTGGTATTAAGGAGATATATGCCTCCTTCCAAGTATCCAGTACGCCGTTTAAATGGATATCATTCAAGGTATCTTTTAATTGATTAATCAAAACTTCTTCCAATTGTTTATAATAGGCTGCCAGAAGTCCATCCGATCCTGGAACTTTATTGGGATCCATTCTTCTTATATCTTCCAATATCTCTTTAATGGTGATGGTTTGGATTAAATTATTTTTTTTTCTGTTTCACTTAATTTGATTATTTTTTGCTTGTCAAGGTAGTTTATTATTTTTTCTCTTTCAATGTCTTTTCCATTTGTTGCTTTATATAATTCCTGGAAATAGTCTCTGAATATCTCCTTAATTTTGGTTTGTTCTGTTGTACTTTCTCCCTTGTATTTCAATTCTGTAATTATTTTCCTACCTTCTTGTGTTCACAATTTTTTTGCCAGTAGTTTTCCAGCTTTATCTCCTGATTCAAAGTGAGCCTGTTTAATTTTTTTGAGTTTCCTTTCTATCTCTCTCTTTTTGCTATTAATTTCAATTTCAATTGATGATGAGAAAGAACCCAGAAAAACTTAGATTTGGAGATGCAAAAGTGGAAATATATAATGACTATTGTCTTCAAACAAGAATGTGGAGGATGTCAATGAAGCCATCTGGACTTAGTTTGCTTTTCTTTTTTCAGAAACATAACTAATGGATCCCAAATCTCTTTACAAGTTTCCCAAGAAAGATCTCTTCTTAGACAGGTAAGTTTATCCATTTCTGATAAGTCTAGTAATTTTAATAACCATTTGTTATAGTCAATACTATTTTTGTTTTTCCAATTTGCTGCATAGATTAGGCGTGCTGCTGTTGTCAGATAAAATATTAATTTCCCATGATTTTTTTCTAGTTCCTCATTCGATATCATACTCAACAGATAAAATTCAGGTTGCATAGGAAAGTTAATATTTAACATTTTTTGCACCTTCTGATGGATCTGTTTCCAAAATTTATTTGCATATTGACAATTCCACCACATATGGAAGAAAGAACTAGGGGTCTTATTACATTTCCAACAGTTTGGATTAATATTGGGATAAATCTTTGCTAGTTTCGATGGCGTTAAATACCAATGAAATTGCATCTTAAAATAGTTTTCCCTAATAGCATAACAAGCAGTGTACTTTAGTCTGTTTTTCCAATTTTTTCCCCATTGATTTAAAGAAATATTATGTTGGGTATCTTGTGCCCACTTAATCATGTTCTTCTTGATATATTCCTCTTCCATCTCTAGTGATAACAACATATTATATAACCTGGCTATTTTTTGAGGTTTATTTAAAACAGTATGTTATCAATTTCTGAGCCTGTTAAATCAAAGCCATTCGTGTTTTTATCCTTTATGAATCTCTCCTTTAATTGTCTAAAGGTAAACCAGCTAATCGCATATCCTTCTTCAAGAAGTTCTTCCTGTGTTTTAAACCTTAAATTTTTATTTACATTGTCAATTTTCAACAGTTGTTTATAATTAATCCATTTACCTACTATAAATTCTTGGTTTTTGTGAAATGCTTCATTTATAGAAACCCAAAGAGGTATTCTGTTGAAGAGAGTTTTTTGATATTTTTGCCATACTTTAATCAAGGTCTTACGAATACAGTGGTTTTGAAATTCCTTATTAACTTTTAGTTTTTCATAAAACAGATACGCATGCCAACCGTAAATATTATTATAACCTTCAAGATTCAATAGGCTTTTGTTTTCTAATTTACACCATTCACTTATCCAATCAAAGCAGCAAGCGTAGAAGTAAATTTTAAAGTTAGGAACTGCTAATCCACCTTGATCAGTAGCAGCCTGCATATCTTTCATTCTTACCCTTGCTTTTTTCCCACCCCAAATAAATTTGCTAATATCACTCTGCCATAATTTGAAGGGTTTCTCATTAAATAAAATTGGAATGTTCTGGAAAAGAAACATCATCCTAGGTAGTATGTTCATTTTTAGAGTAGAAATTCTGCCTAACCAGGAAAGACCAATCTTGTTCCATTTTTCCATATCTCTTTTAATAGATTTCCAAGTTTTTTCATAATTATTTTTAAAAAGGTCAATATGATTTGCAGTAATCTCAATACCCAAATAATGAATCTTTTTCTTAATTTGAAATGCTGTTCTTAATTTTAGTTCAGTTTCTTCTTTTTTTGTCAAATTTACTAATAACATAGAGGTTTTGTCTATATTTTTAATCCTGACATCTGGCCAAATTCATTAAGAGTACCAATGAGTTGTTGGATGTCCTCTACCGGGTTCGATAATGAGACCACCAGGTCGTCCACATATGCTCTAAGTTTATTGTGATCTTCCTTTATTTTTACTCCTGTAATTTTTCTATCTTCCCTTATTGTGTTATTTAGGATCTCTAATGTTAAAATAAACAGCAGAGGAGAAAAAGGGCACCCCTGTCTAGTGCCTTTCAAAATATTAATATCTCGTGATTTTTCCCCATTGATTATTAGTTTCGTTGTTTGTGGTTGATATATCTTACTTATCCAATTTTGAAATTTGTCTCCCATATTCATTTTTTTAATGACTGTCTTCATAAATGACCAATTGACACTGTCAAATGCCTTTTGAAAATCTATGAAAATTAAAGCTAATTTCTTATCAATTCTGTTACCATGAAACTCTAATAAGTCTATTATGTGTCTTATGTTTTCTCTTAGTTTCCTATTTGGTAAAAAACCACACTGATCCGCATTAATTAAACTTGAAAGAATAGCTTTTAGTCTTACAGCTAAGATATGTGTAAAAAGTTTATAATCAGCATTTAACAACGCAATGGGTCTATAATTGGAGACATCAGAAAGATCTTTTTCTTGTTTTGGGATCAAGACAGTATTTGAGGTCAGCCATGATTTTGGTATATTACCCTGTCAAACATTATTTAGCACTTTTAGTAAATGGTTTTCCAATTCTTCTTTAAAAACTTTATAATACTCTGATGGAAAGCCATCAGGGCCTGTTGCTTTTCCATTTTTACTTGAGTTTATCGCTTCTGCCAATTCCTGTGCACTAATATCTCTATTTAACATTTGCTTTTGTTCTTCTGATAGTGTCTTAATTAATTTATTATTTAAATATTTTTCTATATCTTCGTTTTGGATGTCATCTTTTTTAAATAGTTCCAAATAGAATTTACAAAAAGCATTTTTGAAAAGCAAATTAATTATATATTGGACTAATATAATATGAGTTAGAAAACATATTATGTTAAAAGAAAATAAATAGTTTCCAAAATATTTCAAATATGAATACTAATAATTCTTTTGTTTGTACTCTTTTTGAAATTCATTTTCTGTCTGTAGGATATACAAGGAAGACAATGGTACGATGAAGGGGAAAAAAAATCTGTTATGTGAATTTACATTACTTAAGGTTAAACTAAAGATTTGTCTGGGATGATACAGTGAGTCTTAAAAAATTTACAATATGAATTAGTTCCAGAATTAATGAAATATAAGATGTAAATAAGGTTGCTATGAAGAAAGCTAAGGGTATTACTTAAAATTAGCAAATATGTACATAGAAGACAAGAAAGTATGTCGTAAATTCTAGGAAGTATTGTAATTGTGTGTTTGAGAGTAGTATGTTTGGAGGATGGGAATATGATTTTGTATGGATGAAGAAGTTATTGCTATTAGGTATTTCAATATATTGTTACCTGTAACTGTATCTTTTTTAATAAATAAAATTAAAAAAATAAATAAAAATAAATAAAAAAAGAAAGCTGGACTTAGTTATACATGGGGTTACCCTGTAATCTTAAAATTCCAGAAAGCAGGAAGAAAGTACTGGATGGACTCTGTAGAACAAGGATTATGGCTGTTGAAAGATTTGGGAATATATAAAGATGAACAAAAAACAACTGGAGTAAGGCTCTGGAGATAAAAAACCAACTGAGAGTTCGGAGGACCTGGAGAAGTAGCTTTGAGTGAAACATCTGGAGGAGGAGAATTACTGGGAGCAATTGGAGGAATTGGATTTCCTTAGAGGAAAAGAGACAATGCTACAAACAAGTTGAAAAGTTAAATTTAATTAATGAGCACTCGGGGGGCGGGCAGTTTCTTTGGGCCTTGGAATGTCTTCACCACCCCTCCCCACAGGGGTAGCTTCGGCAACCGAGGCTAGAACAATTTGCTCTAGCAAGAAGAAGTGGGGAGGTAAATGGAACATTGGGGGGGGAGGGAGGGAGGAGAAAGGGGGGCTGGGGGAGGGATATGGGTTGCACCTATTGGAGTCATTGGAGAGAGGAACAAATTGTACTATGGTAGATAAGTTTAAAATTTTAACTTTAAACACCAAAGGACTTGGTTCAGTGATTAAAAGAAGAGGAATTGAAGCATTGTTAAAACGGGACGCCGCCGATGTGGTCTTTATTCAGGAAACACATCAGAGAAAAGACGGGGAGAATGAACTGAGAATGAATTGGGTAAAATATTACGAAAAAGCATTTGGGAATTCTAAATCAAAGGGGGTAGCAATATTAATTGCAAAGAAATGTAACTTTGTAATAAATAATGTATTAAAAGATGGAGAATAATATATATAATAATACAAGGGGAATTAGGTGAAGATAAGTATGTATTAGCTAATGTATATGCTCCAAATGAAAAACAAGAAGAGTTTTATGAGAAGGTGTTTTAAAAAGTGGATGATATGCAAGAACAATATGTGATTCTGGCGGGAGATTTTAACATGCAAATGGATAAGATTAAAGACAAATCTAACTCCTCTGTAAAGGATAAAAATAGAAATATAACAAATTTAAATAAAATAATGAAAAAAAGGAACTTTAAAGATGTGTGGAGATTAGTAAAAGGAGATGAAAGGAAATATACATATTATTCCGCTGTACATAATACGTACACTGGAATAGACTATATTTTTGTTTCAAAAAACATGATAAACTTTTAAATTCAGAAATTTTAAATATTCAAATAATGGACCATGCTTTGGTGAATGTAGAAATTGTTATTAAGAAAGATTATGAACAAATAAGAAGGTGGAGGTTAGACACTAAAATATTGAATTATAGGGATATTGTTGATAAGATTGGAAAGGAATGGCAAGAAACATGGGAAATAAATGATAAAGACGTAACAAAAGGTTTGTTATGGGATACCATGAAAACAGTAACAAGAGGAATATGTATAAAAGAATCATATAACCTTAAGAAAAAACAAGAAGGAAAAAGAAACTAGAAACCAATATAGAAAAACTAGAGAATACATATATAAGTAGCAGAGATAAGCAAATTTATGTAGAATTAAGGGCAAAGAGAGAAGAATTGGATAAGATGGAAATAAATGTACAGGATAATTTGATTTATTTAACAAGGGAATATTTTGAATACAGTAATAAAAACTAAAAAATGCTGGCCAAATCCACACAGAAAAAGAAAGTGGAAAGTATGATAAACATAGTGAAGGATAAATCAGGAAAGATGTGTAAATTGATGAAATAAAAATTAAAAGTTTTTGAAGAATTTTACAAAAATTTATATCAAGCAGGAAAAAACCCATTAGATAAGATAGAAAAATATGTGGAAGAAAATTGGGGACAAACAATAAAAGAAGAAGATAAAGAATTACAGGAACAACCCATAGAAAAGGAGGAGATAACGGAAATAATTAGAAAATTAAAAAATGGAAAAACTCCAGGAATGGATGGTTTGGGACCTGAATATTATAAAATATTTGAAAAAATATTAGCCCCAAAATTGTTAGAGATATATAATGGAATAATAAATGGAGAAAAAAATTATGGCATCATGGTATCAATCATTGATAATACTGATACCCCAAACAGACAAAGATTTAACTGACCCAGGGTCATATAGACCCATATCATTAATAAATCAGGATGCAAAAATTTTAACAGCAATAATAGCAAATAGAATGAATAAATGTATGTACAAATATATAGGAAAAGATCAATGCGGATTTATAAAAGGAAGACAAATGTCTAACTTAGTAGGAAGAGTTTTGAGTAAAATACATGAAATTGGGATAAAAAAAATTAAAAGCAGGATTTTTAGCATTAGATATATTTAAAGCTTTTGACTGTGTGGAATGGCCAGCCTTACAATTAATTTTGAAAAAATTTGGAATGGGAGAAAAAATAAGGGGATTAATAGATCAATTATACTGTAATAACTCAATAAAGGTAATGGTAAATGATGGGATAACAAATGAAATAAATGTAACAAGAGGTACAAGACAAGGATGCCCGCTTTCACCAATACTATTTGCAGCGGTTATAGAAATGCTAGCAAATGCTATAAGGAAAGATAGCTGTTTGGAAGGAATAGGATTGGGGAAAAAACATAAAATTAGTTTATTTGCGGATGATACACTATTAACTATTAAGGACTTAAAGGATAAGATGGGGAAAATAAAAGAACACTTGAATCTATTTGGAAAGGTGACAGGACTTCAAATTAATTGGAATAAATCAGAAATGATGTTATTTAACTATACTAAAGAAGAGGAATTAGAATTAACAAAACAAAAAGATTTAGAGATATGATTAAAAAGTAGTATAAAATATTTAGGAATAAATATTACGAAAGATTTAAAAGAAATGGAAGTGGTATTACGAAAAGAAGTTGAAAAAAAATTGTAGAATATAAGAAGATTCAGTTATCATGGTTCGGAAGAATTGCATTAGTTAAAATGAAAATCCTACCAAAATTAATTTTTTTAATTTAGAATGATACCATTAAAAATATCAGAATCTGAAATAAATAAATTGCAACAGTTAGTAAATTCATATTGTAATGGAGGTAAAAGAGTTAAATAAACAAGTTTGGTATAGATCTCAGAAAAAGGGAGGGTTAGGCCTCCCTAATATAAAGGGATACTATGAGGCCAACTACTTAAAATATGTAATAGAAGGTATGTTAAATATATCAGATCTAGACTGGTAAGAAATGGAAAAAGAAGAAATAGATATGAAAATAGATAAAATTTTCTTCAAAGATTTTAGTAGGAAGGAAATTAAGGGGATTGAAAATCCATTCATGAAAAATATATTGGAGATATGGAACTAATATAAAAAAAGAAAGACGAATGAAAATTCAATGATAACACCAATAATGATGGAAAAATCATTCCCAAAAAATTTAAGAGATTTACTAGATAAGGAATTAAAGGAAAGGAAAATGGATAAAATAGAAAATTGGATAGAGTTAAAGATAGGAAAAGAAAGTATAACAGAAAAGCTTAGTGGAATAAAAATGTCTTGGTTTCACTATATGCAAATAGAACAACGGTTTAAAAATTGGAAAAAAAATATAAGAAAGGAAAAATATACACAATTTGAACAAATAATTCAGCAAGGCAAAGAAAGGGAAGAAAATGAAGATATGAAAGGAATAACAAGTAAAATGTATAAAATATTAATGGAGAGCAAAAGAAAGAAAGAAAGTTCCTATGGCGAGTTCTGTCGGATAAGAGCCGAGTCTTTCACCATTTGCTCTCTACTTGTTGTCCAAACCGCTTGATTTTCCTAAGCTCTGGTGTATACCATGGCTTACAGTTAGAGGCGGGATGGCAAGGATGTTTGGGAGTGATCGTGTCGATAGCCCTGGTAAGATTGGTGTTCCAAGTATTGACCAAGGCATTGACAGGGTCACCGGCATTCTCAACCATTAAACCCTACAAGGCTTTCTGGAATCCCATTGGTTCCATTAGCCTTCAAGGGTGGACCATTTTAATAGGTCCACCACCCCCAGTGGGGCGGATGCAGGCTCTAAGTTCCATCTTGACCAGGAAATGATCCGTCCATGACAATGCAGAGTTATTAATAACCTCAGCCCACAGATATTCCTGTTCCATACTGAAGACCACATTGAATGTATGACCTGCACAACGTGTGGGCCCAATGACCAATTGGGATAGGCCCATGTTTGTCATGGTCTCCATGAACTCCAGAGCCACACCTGTTAAGCTGGTCTCGAGTGGAATATTGAAGACCCCCAGAATTAAAAGTCTGGGGGACTCCAACAACAACTCCGAGACCAGCTGTGTCAGCTCAGTGGAGGAGTCTTTAGAAAACAGGGTGGTTGGTATACTAGCAGAATCCCCAAATTATCCCTGGTCCTCAGGCTAAGGTACATACACTCGAAATGGACTGTGTTCCAGACAGGTATCCTGGTCAAGGTCAGAGTGTTTTTATAAACCACAGCCACTCCACCCCCTGTCTACCTCCCCTCACCTGCTCATTGACTGAGTACTCGGCTAGGAGGGCCTGTGCCCAGGTGACTGTGCTATCCTCTCCCAGCCAGGTCTCTGTAAAGCAAGCCAGTTCGGCATCCTCATCCAGGACAAGGTCATGGATGACGTGAGTCTTATTCTTAACCGACCGGGCATTGCAGAGGAGCAGAGTGAGGTTCTGTGGAATGGTTGGTCTGCTCTCCAAACCATTCTGGAGGACAGAGGGAACTGAAGACGGGATAGCTTCCAAACAGTGATCCCGTCCTCTTTTGTAACATCCATTTGTTCTGTTCCCATCATACCTCCCATTCCCCAGCACAACTCCAATAGCTGCCCCCTCCTCATTCCCGGCTTCAGGTGAAACAGTGGAGTTTAAGGCCATTGAGAAGGTGGGTGGGTGGGGTATAAACAATCCCAACTCTTTAACCCACTTTCTATAATGGTCAGATGACTAGAGACCAAATGGCTTAATATGTAACGTCTTCAAATCTTTGAGTATCACCATCAGTTCTCCCTTTGCCCCCCCCCCTTGATGTCTGTAATGGAGGGAAGAATAAAAGTTCATGTCCTAAGCGTAGAAACCAGACCACTGCAGGTGCTGGTGTGCTGGGAGGAGATAGTCCTGGGCGTGCTGTGGAGGCACTGCCCACCTTCCCCGCTTCTGCTTCTCCTGCCGCCATTGTTGTGGGCTGGCTGCTGGCTGCCTTCAGGGCCTTCTGAGGGTCAGGCAAGTGTTGGGAGGGGGGTGGGAGGGTAAAGTCTTATAGTCCTGTTACGCCACGCCCCCTGGTCTGCCTTGCCTTGCTTCCAGTCCCAGCAATGGGAGAAGTGCCGGTGTTGTGGGCTTCTGGCTGCTGGCTGCCTTCAGGGCCTTCTGAGGGTCAGGCAGGTGTTCTGTTTGAGCTCTGACAAATTTGAATTTAGTCATTGCAAAAGCAACAACAATACACAATTTCAACATCTCATCGGGAAGATGTGAATTATATGTGAATTAACACACTCTTGCACCCCTGTGGTTTTATTGCACTGATGCTGTAAAATAATAAAATTTTAGAAAAGGAACTTCAAAAGGTATTTCCCATCTCTTTACTTCATTTGCAAGTGAACAATGTGAAAATTCTTACACCTAGGCAATGATGGGAAATTTCTTAGCTTGGACATATAACACTTAGTGGGCCCGAGAAATCAACAATTCATATGCTTACCAAACTTCATATCACTAGCTATCTGCTCCTTGAATTTATGCAACAGCCTTCCTCCTGCTTTTCTCTCTCCCCCCCCCCCCCCACAGTTAAAACTGAACTTGTCACCTCATCTCCATAACCACAAGGTTTTGAATTTGAATTTACATTCTCACACAACTGGCTTATATAAGTCTGTCTCGGATTCTCTACTCCAAACATGCATCTGAAGAGGTAGGCTCAAGTCTACCAAAGCTTGCGCTTCCAGCTTTCTTTCAGTTAGTCTCAAAGGTGCCACAAGATCCTTCTGCATACAAAGTTTGAACTCTCCTTGAAAAACTAGCACAGAAAACACATGCTCATATGGATTAAAAGAACCAGAACAACTTTATTCTAACTTGCATCCATTTATTTCCTTTTTAACAAAGGGTCCAAAACTCAGGAACATCTAATCATAAATGTCTAGTTTTGGAAGAGATGTATTTAATTGAGACTGACCCAAACAAGAGTAGTATAGTTGCTCAGTTGTAATTATTGGTCTATAGTTTTTTTAATTTGTTAATGTTCTAGTATTAATTAATAAAAAATATTTTTAAAAAGATGGTGGAACCATGGGAAAGAGTTGAAGCTGTCCAGAGAATACTCTGGGATTACTGAAGCAGTGTTAAAGCCTTTTGTGTGCACCATGACCATAATCTAGATTACTGCTTTAATTGCACAGAACCAATGATTGCAGATCACAGTGATTGCCAATTTTTTAAAATAATATTGCTAAAATTAGACCTTTTTATCAGCTTCTTCTGCTAAGACCTTAGTTCATGCCCTAGTTATCTCCTGCCTAGACTACTGTAATCTTCTTTTGATGTGACTCCCATTGTCCCACCTTAGTTTTTTGATTTCTATTCAACATTCTGCTGCTAAGATTATCTTTTTAATTCGTCGCTTTGATCATGTCACCCCACTTCTGGGATCCTTTCACTGGCTACCTATCACTGGCTACCCATTAGGATTCGGTACAAGCTTCTTTTTACATTTAAAGCTTTCTACTATCTAGCTTCCTCTTATCTGTCAGTCCTTATTTCATCTCACCATCCTGCTTGAAATTTGCAGTCCAGGAGCTTGGGACTTCTTACCCAGGCAAGGGTTTCTTCTTCCTTGGCTTGGCTTTGTCCTTTTTCACTTGCTGCACCGTACTCCTGGAACTGTCTCCCTGAACATCTGCAAACTGTCTCTTCTCTTGCTAGGTTTAAATCCAAATTAAATACTTTCTTGTTCTCTAAAACATTTGGAACTGTATTTTAATATTGTTTTATAATTTTATATTTTATTATATGTATTGGTTGTTTTTACAGTTTGTTTTTTTAACTGCATAACTTGCTTAATCTTGTATAGTTATATTTTATGACTTGTAGATTGTACACCATTGGCAGGTTATATGCTATTTTGATGATGCCTGTAAAGTGCCATGCAAATTTGTGGTGCTATATAGAGAAACAACAACAATGAGAAGAAGGCAGTTTTGGTTTCCCATACCCCAGTGCCTTTTAGCCGGATCACAGTTTTGTGTTGTCATTAACATATAGAAGCAGTGGCTTGGTGGCAGTGGAGGGGGGATTGGCTGTTGGCTGAGTATTCCTGCTCTAGAGAACATTTTCTATAATCTGGACAAGAACTGTGAATAAATATGCTAAAATAGGCCACATGTTATTGCATTGTACATACAGCTATTTTTTTTAAAAAAAAAAATGATTGCATGTGAAATATAAGTATTCTTTATCAAAGAAAACCCTATGAAATTCATAGGGGAACCATAAATTGACAGAAACTCAATGTTAATTAAAAGTACAACTACCCTCTCTATGAACTCAGTGGTATTTTTTCAGCAGATGTTATTGTAAACAGTTGTAGTTTGTAAACCCAAATCTTACAAATAAAATATGGAATTTAAAAATGTCCGATATATAGTAATCAAGCACATTCTAAGTTAACCTTATGAAATATAGATTATGAAGAGGCACAGAGCTTTTCAACTTGGAAAAGATATTTTCTTGGGATTATTTCAAAATTACCAATTGGAAGGGGGGACATATTTGTACCAATTTGATTTTCATAATGAGTAACATGCACTGTCTTGTACTAGGTTAAATCACAGTACAGAAAAGAGGACATGTGATTTTTATGGGGGTTGAGAGTCGATTTATTTACCAAACAGCTGGGTGTTTCAGTATAAAGAGAAGAAAAATTGAACAGAGAATCTGTGTTCAAGGAAGAATGGCTTATGTATATGAAAGCTGTGGCCTAGGGAAAAAACAGCGACAGTTTGTCAAGGGAAAATTGTTAAACTCGCAATAAATTTATATTAAAGTTGCAAAAGAATGGTAGAGTGATAAAGTACAAAGGACATCAAAACGATTGTATATCTATGAACTTGGTAGTTACAAGGGGAAATTAAAAAGGTAATGTTTGTGCTCCTGAGATAAGAGAAACTGAACTTGCCGAAAATTCTCTCTTCTATACAATTCTTAAGGCAATGTGAATCTTGCCTATTTACAGTTCAAGGGATTGTTCAGCCACTGCCTCCACTACTTCGTAATGAAATATTTAATTACAAGTAAAAAAAATTGTCAAGTTTAATTTTCCTATTCAACTTTTCATTCCAGCACACACACTAATTATATCTGTACAACCTCCCACTTGTTTATTCATGACTACCCAAATTATTATTTGTTAATGAATGGTCATTAATGTACTTTTTATATTTCCATTTCCTCTCACATAACTAGATACATCTTCCCATCCCATGTATCTAGATGCATTAATAAATTAAAAGTATTTACTATTTTTTTATTTAATTTACCAGACAGAAAAGCAGGACACCCCACTACTGCCATATGAGGAAAAGAAATTGTTTCAAGTCGTTAAGGGATGAGTGCATTGACTTCAGTACCTCTCTTCTCATCTGGTTATATTCAGGACTAATTTCTAGTGTATATAATATACATTGTAATATTAGTTGAGATGAAATGCAATGAACCCTTTTGCAATTTTAGTGCATTATTCATACAGTTCTAATTATGTGCATTTTTTCCTCAAACCCATCTCTCATTTCTTTCTCTCCCTCTGTCCTCCCCATCTTCCTCATTCTGCTTTTTACCCACCCACTCTCTCACTCCTTCTTATCCACCTCTTTTTAATTGTTAAGGTAAAATGGGTGTTGAGAATAGTGCACTTAACTTTTTTGTCATTAAAAGTGCAGATGTCACTGATTCTTTGGGGATCCATGGCTCCATCTTGCATACAAAGCACTGATCTTTGCAGTCACACTTCTTCAGGAGGAGTGCAGAGGCATGAGCGATTCATTTGTATAGAAAACGATTATACCTATGATCAGAGATTAGGAATTCTCCATTCTTGATTCACTGATCAGTCTTTGTAGATATTGGATCAGTCACCACTAACTGAAATAAATCTCACCTTACAAACTTTTAACAAACAAGACATCTGATGAGTGAGAAAAACATATATGCTGGTGGGGTTGGAAAGGAAGAAAAGATGCAATTAAGTGACAAACTGAGCTGAAGAGAGTGTAAAATGTAATAACACATTTTGGAACACTCTTTCCAATTTGCCTGTTCCTTAATGTGCTAGACTCCCATCATTCCCAGGCAACATTCTTACAATGAGCTTTGCAGTTCATGTTGTAGTGGTGGGGATTCTAAGGTGAAGGAAGATGACTTTAAAAGGACAAAAAGAACCCCTTTTAAACCAGCAATAATATTTTGTCAACAATGTTTGTGAACAGTTCAACAATGACAACTTCCATACCATTTTCTGTAAATGTTGTGGCCTTTCTCAGTGCTAATATTCTAAACAATGAATGAATTACAACCTACCAAATTAATCTGTTTAAATTATCAGTACTTGTGCTAGAGAATTAATATTCCAGTTTCTGACATTTAATATTATTGAATTTATTTTCAGTTATAATGTTCCCGGCCAGAGGATTTGATATGCCTGTACCTGCTCAGATCTTTCAAGATAAATCCATATCATTCTTGAATTTTATCTTAATACATTCCAACTGTATTCCTCCATGGGATTTGTTACACAAACATGCCCACTGAAGGCCTTTTGTGTCAACTTGCGGTATGTCCCATTGGAATGAAGGAGACATAGAATCATAGAATTATAGAGTTGTAAGAGACACAAGGGGCATCCAGTCCAACACCCCCAACATTCAGGAATACACAATCAAAGAACCCCTAACAGATGGCCATCCAGCCTCTATTTAAAAACCTCTGAGGAAGGTGACTCCATCACACTCCAAGGGAGTGTGTCCCACTGTTGAACAGCTCTTCACAACAGTACACGTGAAAGCTGTTATCAGTTGCATCACACTGTTTACTTGTGTTCAACTTGTTGTCTACTAGGACTCCTAGATCCTTTTCATATGTACTATTGTTCAGCCAGATGTCCCCCATCCTATATTTTTCTGCTTAAGTGTAGCACCTTGGATTTCTCCCTGTTGGCATTCATTTTGTTAGTTTTGATCCAGCTTTCTAATCTATTAAGATAATTTTGAATTTTGATTCTGTCCTCTGGAGTATTAGCTACCTCCTCTAATTTGGTGTCATCTGCAAATTTCATAAACATGCCCTCTACTCTTACATCAAAGCTATTGATAAAGATGTTGAATAGCACTGGGACCAGGAGTCTCTCTGGCACCCCACTGTTCACTTCTCTCCAGGATGAAGAAGAGCCATTGCTGAGCACCCTTTGGGTTCAGCTGGTCAACCAACTTCAAATCCACCTAACATTTTAGTAGCCTGTTTGCCAGAATATTGTGGGGACCTTGTCAAAGGCCTTACTGAAATCAAGATATGCTATATTCACAGCATTTCCTTCATCTGCCAAGCTGGTAATTTTATTTTTATCAGTATCTTTTGTTTAGAGGGTGGTTTTATTTTGGACCTTATGCAGGCCCTAAATGCTGTGGCTAGCCTTCTGACCAGGTGCTTAACAGTGCTGCAGAAATAAATCAGGTTGACACTACTTTAACTGCCATGATTCTATTGTATGGAATCTTGGGATTTGTAATTTGTTATGGCATCAGATTTTTCTTACAGAGAAGGCTAAATATCTCACAAAACTACAAATCCCAGAATTCTGGAGCACTGTGTCATGGCAATTAAAGCAGTGTCCAACTGCATTGTCTCTGCAGTGCAGGTGAAGTCTGGATCTGCTTATATGGAACCTATAATTCCCTTTTTGAAACAACGTCATTAGCTATTGGTCCATTTCAGACACATTTCAAAGTGCTGGTTATCTACTATAAAGCCCTCTACAAGCTTAAGTGAAAACTTTCTGAAACCTCATATTTTCCAATATGAGCCTGCATAAGTCTTAAAATTCTAAAGGAAGGCTTCCTCTCTGCTCCATTACCCCAATAGGCTTGTTTGGTAAAGAAAGCCTTCTTGGTTGCTTCTCCCAGGTTGTAGAATCTCCTCCCAAGAGAGGTTTGGTTGGACTCTCTCAGCTTTCTTTTTGCTGACAGAAAAAAAAAAAAAAACCCTTCCTATTCAAATAGCCCTTCCACTATTATCTGGTTGGGGCAGAAGGATGTGCAGTGAGAGTACTACATTGTTGTTGTTGTTATTTTAAATACATTATTTTTTAAAGTGCTTTAAATGAATGTTTCAGCTGGAATGATATTTTTCAATACTTTCTAAACCTTTTAAAAAGCAATGCTTTAAAAATTTTGCAGCACTCATTGTTTCAGCTATTTTGTTTTCACTTATGTAGTAGGGCACATTGGGAGGAAGGTGGGCTATCAATCAGATAAAAAAATAATAAATTCATAAAAAGAAACTTTGGGCAGAGTGAGGTGTTTGCCTCAAACAGATAACGATGGGTGGTATAAAGGGGCTCTACCTGAAACCTTGAAAAGTCTTACTTTTTGAATAAATAGGTTACTTCACATGTACAAGTTATTTTACATGTTCACGTTGCTTAGCCAGAATTGCAAAGAGTACTGTCACACTGAGGTATTGATATATGAATCAATCCCAGCTCTGCATTTGTTCTCTAAGGAAGAAAATAACTCTTCAAAATTAAGGGGCATCCATTATGTCATGTGGGTCACACTTTACTACTGACAGGATTCAATACAGAAAGGCCAGTCCTTTATTTCTCTTCCTTTTGATTGGTTTTTAAGTCTTAGGCCCTTTGGGCTGGCCTGGGGGCACTTTGGGCCAGTCTGGGGGCAGAGTCAGGGCACTGCGTCCACATGACTCATGCCCTACTCCACCCTCCAGGTTGCCATGACACCACGTGCCACTCCACACAGGGCACTGCATCTATATGATGCAGTGCTAAAGGAATGCTTCCAACCTGTGGCAACACAACTATGGCATCCTTTCCAGGGCACAAAAAGGAGCCACTTTTTGTGGCTCCTTTTTGCACCTTGGAAAGGCCTGATTGGGGCTGCAGCATGCTGGCATTGTGGCCCCCATCTGGCTGAAAGAGGGGTGGCTCCATGCTGCCCTTTCAGGGCTTTCTGAACAGCAGTATCTAAGGAAGAATATTCTCCTTCCTTTTGCACCTATATATGCAAGTGTGCACACACAAAGCTTCAAGGTTTATCTGTTCCTGTAAAAGTATTTAATAAACTTCCTTTCATTGTTTCTTCTTAGCTATTAAGGCAACTGATTTTCCATCACACTATTGTGTTAGAACTGGGTGGAAATGACAGTCACCTTTTATTTTTCCTCTTAGTGAAGCAGAATTCCTGGCTTATATAATAGGAATAAATAGCCAGCCCAGACTATTCCAGTGTGGCCTTCTGAGGGAGGCTTCAAGACCAGCCTTGATCATTAGAGAAGCCCATTTTTAATGGGGGATTAAACTTTTCCAGAGAAGCAAAGGTATGTGTAGTATACATTCAAAAGGCTGTATGTTTGTTATTGATAATGTAGCAGAGTAATTAACATTATGCATCTTAAGAGAAGTTTTACAATGGGTAACTATTTTTGCAGGGGGTTGGGGTGGGAAGGCCTCTATTTTTTTAAAAAAAAATAATGCTTCATCATTAGTGATTTATAATATCATTGTTATTAGGATTTTGTATGCATTTCACATTTTACAATAGTATGTCATAAAAGCTAAATAGTTGTAATTGGGCCTCTTTGATTTGTAATGTAAGTGATTTTAAGAAGATTCTTTTAAAATACCTCTGCTGCTTCAACTATTTTGTCATAATGAAGTTTATCTGATGTTACTGTTGGTTGTAAAGAGATAACTCTACAAGATGGGGTATATTTTTTTTGAGAAAAAATGAATAGGTAATTGTACATTATTCTGATTTTATCTGAACTTGAAGGATTCCTGGAATTAAAAATGGGCCAATGTCAGAGGCAGGTCTAAATTAAGTATGAACTGGAGCATGAAAGTATGCATGAATGTATATGTGAAAACAGAAATTTCTAAAAAGTCTCTTGTAAGCAATATTTCTTATTTACCATAGTCGAACAGCTGTACAAGAGAGCAAATGAAGATCAGCAAACTGGTTATGTGTGTTGTTACAGGTCTAGGTTTACATTCTGACCACAAAATAAATTCACTGGGTGGCCTTGAAAAAAGCCTCCATATCTAAACCTATACTGTGAAATGGTTGTGATGATACATTGCATTCAGGAACTGTCAATAGAATTTCGTTGATTTTTATTAGCATTCTTCTAGAGATATTTCCTCTTTAGATTGGCAGGTCTGGGTAATTTTGGAAATCTGTTGCATGCAACCTGCCAACCTGTCCCCGAGACTTTTATGAGGCAAAATTGGGTACTATTGTGATGCTGTTAAAAATTTTCTTTGTTTTCTCTGAATTTTATAAGCTTTAAAAAATGCTCTTGTTTATGTCAAAAGTACATAATATTTGGTTTTATATCAAAATTGGCATAACTGAACTTGGGTAAAAAGTGAGATGTTGCTCAATGTCGCTTATTTTGTCCATTATGTCTCCTAGTTTACCTCTTCCAAAGGTATTAAGGAGTATGTCTCTCTCTGTGTTTTATAATCTTTGTTCAGACCTGTCCACTGAGTAATCTACACTGTTCCAGAAATAATTCCTGGTTTATGATTAAGCTCAGAAATGATCTACTGATAGATATATTTATAATACACATTTATAATACATAATAGATCAGTAAAGATTTCTGATTCACAAAGGATTCTTTCACACAATAAAAATATGGTAGTATATTGCAATGTATTCTACAATATATTGCACTTTCAGAGGGCCTAAGTAGTCTACAGGCATCAGATCCTGTCTGATTTTGAAAGCTAAGCAGGATTAGCCCTGGTTATTACTTGGATGGGAGACTGTCAATGAATACCAGATGCTGTAGGCTATATTTCATGTTGCAACAATGTATCTTATGAGACCAAATACAAAGGGCATTATAAATAAGATTTATCTATACTTGTTTAAAAGGGTAACAAACAATGTATAGAATAAAAGTATACAAAACCAATATATACAAAGGATACAAATAAGCCATAGTAATAATGGCAAGCTCAATAACAAAACAGCAAATGATACAAACTAGACTGAAGCAAATACAAATAAAATACCATACAACAGAAAAGAAAACCAAGAATTGGGTGAATAAAAGCAGGGGACAGAGACTCACAACTAAAGCTAGCCTTATGAAGGCTCAAATGTTGATTAGAAACATACATACACAGCTGAAGATCATCTGTATTCTCAGTAGCTCATCATTAACCTTATAATGATTATTAACCCGATAATGACTGAAATATAGATCTTGTTACTATTCCAACATTTCAGAGAAGGAACTAGCAAAACACCTCTGAGTAATCCTTGCCTAAGAAAAACTTATGAAATTCATGGAGTCATCATAAGTCAACAGGTGAATTGAAAGTGTACACACTCTCTCTCTCTCTTTCACACACACGTTGTACTTTAATTACCTTGGCAAAAGATTGTGGAATTCTGGGCTATGTACTCTGTTGAGGCAACAGAGGATCTCACTGTACAAGAGTTCTAAATATCCCTCATTACATATTCCTCTGTTTACATGTGGTACTCAAAAATTTGCTGAGCTGGCGACTTTAATTCTAAGTGTATGACTTTTGGCTCTGATTGCTGGATCATGTGGGTCTGTTAAAAAGTAAAATACAATAATAGAGTTGGAAAAGACCACATGGGCCCTTCAGTCCAACCCTCTTCCATGTAGCAAAAGACTTCTGACAGATGACCATACAGCCACAACTTAAAAAGCTCCCAAGAAACCTCACAACCCAGGCCCTAAAAATATGCCCATTGCTACAACAATCTGAAATCTATTATTTGTGTTACTTGTTAAGATTTAAAGTTCATTTCTAAAAGTTTATGTGCTTAAAATGGAACACATTTTTTTTAGTTTATGAGCCTGACATGTGGCAGAAAAAAAATCTGGAGAAGCAAAGAGTGTGTGGTTAAGTATCTCTCCACCAACTAGATGAATTCTTTCCCCTTCCCCAACCAGTCAGTTTGGTACCAGCTAGTTATGTATGGCCTATGGTAGACTACCATGGCCTGTTTTAGATAAGCTAAAGAAACAGACAAGAAATGTGGACGTGGGGGGGGGGGGGGAGTGGCAGCCGGAGCGTGGTGGGTGGCATCATGCTGTTTCTTTGCTGCAGTGTCTAGACATGCTGCACCAATGAAATGCAGAAAAGCTGGCTTTTTGCCACTTTAAAAAGGAGTGGCATTTTGCTGTTTTGCCACTTTAAAAAGGAGTGGCATTTTGCTGTTTCTTTTTAGAGCAGCAAAGTGCTGGATGAGACCCATGGTGTGCAGTTACTGTGGCCCCAATCCAGCATTGAAAGGGATGGTGGGACGCCGCTCCTTTGGGGCCATCTGTTGAGCCCCTAAATGATTGTATATATTCACCCCAGGAGTGTGAAACACAGATCTTTCTAAACCTTCAAATTTCATTGCGAGCACAAGGCAGCATTGTTCCTGACATTTTTTTTGTAAATGAACATATCTGGCTTAGAAAGGCTTACATACTTTGATCACTCAAATGTGTGTGTGCTTGTGCTTCCCCCTTCTCTTGCCACATACAAGGTTTCAGATGTTACAAGTTCTCTTTACTAAGTAAATAACTTTAGGGCACCCCAGCATATGCATAATCCATATAGCCCCCCCCCCCCCCCAAGTATGTAAGCCTTGAAGGGATAACTGATTGTGAATTACAGTGCATTACACCTAGAAATCTGCAGGCATGTGACCTATAATTTGGTGAGCTTTAATCTGATGAGGCGACTGAGACTGCCTGAACATGTGCTATGTGTCACTACACAGGGCTGAAGACTGCTGATTATGAGCCACAGAAATACACATCTTCTGTAACAAGTTTAAAACTTAATATTCCCAATAGGGCTGTACTTGATGTAAGTGGAATATAGTGAGGGGGCTGGAGGAAAATGAACATTTAATCAGTGGTTAAATATTTATGATACAGTGTACCCTTATGTATATCACTTATAAGTGATACAGTGTATCCTTATCCAACAGAAATCCTAGTGTCCAATTAATGTCAAGAATGACCAGGGCTGCTGCTGGTGGGGATGCATTCTGATAAAAATTAAAATAGTGGACATCAAACATCACTGAAATTCTTATATGGGATTAAATCCCTTTTAATTCAGCATCAGGGGACATCGAACTGCCCTGCACATCTATGGTGTTTTCAGGCTTACTGGTTTCATTGGGAGAGATTGATGCTTGAGTTTAATTATTGTATTGCCTAATATAACAAAAATATTCACATGATTCACATGATTTTTTTGCAGTTTAGAATATTAAGAAGAAATGAGATAATTATGCAAAGGGTTCTGAAGAGTGAATAATTTGGGTGTAGTAGAACAGGGAACTAACTCAAGAAATGGTATTGTTAATTTGTAGAGGATCAGTCAAGGGGCAGTAACAGAATGTCAATAAATATTAATTAAAACCAAGGTATTCAGGGTAGGCATTTTAAAATCTGTAAATTTGTAAATGGTGTTTTGTTTTTTAAATGTGTGATGTTTATTGTTAAATTTAATAAAACACACACACACATATAGACAATATCTCAAGGAAATGTTCTGCTTTGTTTATTTCTTAGATGATAGGACACTGGGCCTTGCTACTGCTGCTAGCAATCCCTCTCCCAAAACTAGGTAAGAAAGCATGTTCTCTATAATTCTTACCTTGCGTGGCTACATCATCCTGTAACTCCTGATCAAACAAACAAACAAAATTGGTGTACATCTTTGATCCCTTTGCTAATGATTCCTAGCATGGAATTCAATCTTTCTCACAGCTTCTGCACTATGGGTCTGTCTTTTAATTGAACTAACCACCATAATTTCAGTATTTCCTTCCTGATCAGTCACTGCCAAATCAGAGCAGTATTTTCTTCTTACTTGGGCTGCATCCACACTGCAGAAATAATTCACAGTGATACCACTTTAACTGACATGGTTCAATGATGTGCAATTATGGAATTTGTAGTTTTATGAGTTGTTGAGCCCTCTCTGTCAGAGCACTTTGATGCCACAATGAGCTACAAATCTCCAAACTCCATAGCATTGGAGTTAACTATGGCAGCTAAAGTGGTGTCAGCCTGGACTGTTTCAGCACTGTAGATGCAGCCTTGATGTGCTTTAAATTTGACTTGCAGAATGTGAGCCACAGAATAGGCAATCATGGGCTACCATCTGAAATCAGGATAAGGAAGCTTTGTATGTCCAGAGCTTTACCAATGGTCTGAATACACTCCTTGTATACCATCTGTACTCTATGTCTATGCTAGATGCAGTATTATGTCACATGATTATGACATCATTTTTGTATTGTTGTTCCTTTATTTATCTAATGTTATCCATATTGGTGCTGCTATTCCTCTTTTACTGCTATGGCTGCCTCCTGTGCAATTATAGGATTTGCAGTTTAGGGAAAGGCCTTTAGAATTCTCAGTCAGAGAGCTCTTAGGCCTCACTAAACTACAAACCCCAAAATGTCACAGGAGGCAGTCACAGCAGTAAAAGTGGAGTAGCAGCACAATAAGAGCATAATGCAGTATTCTCAAACATATCTTCTCCTTCAGCTGCCATGTCCCAAATAAAATAATCCTCTTTGTTTTGTTAAAATAAATTTATGGCAGAGAAACAACCTATATAGTTTGTCCACACCTTAATGTTCCAGTTATCTCTAATTGCTGGGGACAAGCTATTTTCAAGATTGAAATCATTTGTGCATATTTTTTTCCTTCTTTTGTTCCATGGGGATATGTTGAGGTAGCTCTTTAAAAATCGCACTTACTGTATCATGCTTTTGTGTGTTCTTTAAGTTTCTGCTTTTTTACAGTAATTCCTATAGCAATAAATTTTTCCTTCCAGATGGAACTGAATTTGCACAGCCAATTGCACGTTGTAGTCTTTTTGGAAGTAGCCACATTAAAACATTTGATGAGTCTCTATATGACTTTGCTGGTGACTGTAGTTATCTGCTTGCTGGAGACTGTCAAAAGAGAACCTTCTCACTCATGGGTGAGTTTCAGCTGATATCTGAAACCTGGCTTTTGGTTCAAGAAGCTAGAAATTTCTTTTTCTTTTTCTTTCTTTCTTTCTTTCTTTCTTTGGTGCAGTTACTTCTGTTATTCAGTAAGGAACATCCAGAAATCAATTTAGCTGAGTGTCTATAAAAAGTTCATTTTCTGAATTTTAATAGCCAACAAGTGGTTTTTGTCTTCACAAACTTATGAACAAGGTCGGTTATAATGTCCGGCACAGTGAAGCATGCTGCTTCCCACAGAACTATAAAGAGTATATATGTTAAAAGGCTTAGGGTGGGAGTAATAGGTGGAGGCAGAAATTGTCTTAATGGTGCAAAAAGATTGTTAAAAATATTGTTCTAAATTAAGTGCAGAGGGCAAGGGGAAATGAGGAGGCCAATGCTTGAGGGAACAAAATATCTTGGCTGAGCCACTGTTTGTAAGGAATCCCAGTTCTTGGGAAATGAAAAGACTGGAGAGTTCCATCCAGCATTACAACTACCTGGTGGCATGAGCAGTTGAACAGCATAATTTTCTAGTAGAAGCTAGATAGCTGTCTATCATAGATGGGTAGCATTGGGGATGCTGGTTGACAGAAAGCTGAATAAGATTGCCTAGAGGTCCTTTTTAACTCCATAGTCTATGAACCTGTAAGCTCTTAAACCACTAAAATCTTCTTCATATTTAAGTTTCATGTTCGCTTTCTTGAGTGGAGTTACTAGGACAGATGTTCTCAATAATCTTTGAGAATTCCTGGAGAACCGTAGAGGCCTTGACAGACTGGAGGAGGGCAAACATTGTTCCCATCTTCAAAACAGGGGAAAAAGAGGATCCAAACAATTATCGTCCAGTTAGTCTGACATCAATTCCAGGAAAGATTCTGGAGCAGATCATTAAACAGAGAGTTTGTGAATATCTAGAAGATAATTCTACAATCATAAAAAGTCAACAAGGGTTTCAGAGAAACAAGTCATGTCAGACAAATCTGATCTCTTTTTTTGATAAAATTACCAGCTTGGTAGATGAAGGGAATGCTGTGGATATAGTATATCTTGATTTCAGTAAGGCCTTTGACAAGGTTCCCCATGACATTCTTTCAAACAAGCTTCTAAAATGTGGACTAGACAAGGTAACTGTTACCAAAGTGTGCTCAACAATGGTTCCTTTTCATCCTGGAGAGAAGTGACAAGTGGGGTGCCACAGGGTTCTGTCCTGGGCCCAGTGCTATTCAATATCTTTATTAATGACTAAGATGACGGTACTGGGGGCCTAGTTATCAAATTTGCAGATGACACCAAATTAGGAGGAGTAGCTAATACCCCAGAGGACAGGATCAAAATTCAAAATGACCTGAATAGACCAGAAAGCTGAGCCAAAGCTAACAAAATGAAATTCAACACAGAGAAATGTAAGGTACTGCACTTAGGACAGAACAATGAAATGTACAGATATAAGATGGGGGACACCTGGCTGAACGAGACCAGATGTGAAAAGGATCTAGGAGTCCAAGTAGACCACAAGTTGAACATGAGTCAACAGTGCGATGCGGCAGCTAAAAAGACCAATGCAATTTTAGGCTACATTAATAGAAGTATAGTGTCTAGATCAAGGGAAGTAATAGTGCCACTTTATACTGCTTTGGTCAGGCCCCACCTGGAATATTGTGTCCAGTTCTGGGCACCACAATTCAAAAAGGATGTGGAGAAACTGGAGCGGGTCCAAAGGAGGGCGACTAAAATGGTGAAGGGTCTGGAAACCATGCCCTATGAGGAACGACTTAGGAAGCTGGGGATGTTTAGCCTGGAGAAGAGAAGCTTAAGAGGTGATATGATAGCTTTGTTTAAATATTTGAAGGAATGTCATATTGAGGAGGGAGCAAGCTTGTTTTCTGCTGCTCCATAGACTAGGACACGGAACAATGGACGCAAACTGCAGGAAAAGAGATTCCACCTCAACATTAGGAGAAACCTCCTGACAGTAAAGGCTGTTTGACAGTGGAACACATTCCCTCGGAGAGTGGTGGAATCTCCTTAATTGGAGGTCTTTAAGCATAGGCTGGATGGCCATCTGTCGGGGATGCTTTGACTGGGAGTTCCTGCATGGCAGGGGGTTGGAGTGGATGGCCCTTGTAGTCTCTTCCAACTCTATGATTCTATGATTCTATGTTTGCATTTATTCATGAGAAAAAGATACTAGAGCAGGAGGGCAGTTAAAAGTCTAATTGGGTTCAGGGACATGATGGCTCAGAAGTTAAAAGGTTGACTCTGATTATCGCAAGGTCAGCAGTCTGACAGTTCAAGGCCCAAGTGCTGTATGATGGAGTGAGCTCCTGTCACTTGTCCCAGCTTCTGCCAACTTAGCAGTTCTCATGCATGTAAAAGTGCAAGTAGATAAATAGGTACCACGTTTATGGAATGTAACAGTGCTCTGTGCAGTCATGCTAGCTACATGATCACAGAGTTATTTTTGACAACCCTGGCTCTTAAGCTAAGTAACGGAGATGAGCACTGCCCCCTACAGTCGGACACAACTTGACAACACTGTCAAAGGGAAAACCTTTACATTTACCTTTAACTAGTTAAGTCTTTGGATTATCATTACCATTTCAGACAAATATTAATAACTTGTAGCAGTATTCTTCTGGGTTGTTCAAAAGGCTTCTTCCCAACTAAGCTGCAAAAACTCAAGACTTTTTCGAGTACTAGCTACATTGAAAATCAAAACTCTTATGTTTCTCATTCAAACCAAAACAAACCAAAACAAAGCAAAACAAAATAACATGTTAGATAGTATTCTTTCACTTTCAAAGACCATTTTAAAAGCACCTTCTGCTTACAAAATTGAGAAAGTCAGATGGATGCAAATTGTGTAGGGGATCCTGGATACACATGCATTGTACATAAAGCATGGAAGGGAGACAAGCATCCTTAAAGAGGCAGGGAGAATGCAACAGGTAATTGTCACCAGTAGTGATTTTTTAAGAGCTTGAAAAGATTACTTTTGACAAGATTTATTTTTAGTAAAAAGATTACTAAAACCACCAAAATCCCTCAGTCTGTTTGGTCACTGGTCTTCTATGAGTTCTTGCCCAAAAAGTGTCATTTCTAAGCCCTGGTCTTTTCTTTTTGATAAAGAGATTGCCATTTGCTGAAATTTGATGATGTAATGAGCCAAAATGAGATTAAAACACTTCTTAAGCAAGTACAATGATCAAGAACTATGCAATCATGGAGGTTATTACATTGTTTTTAGAGTGCCTTATCCCTGAAGGGATAAAGGTGCATTTAATTTTAAAACTGGGTGTTATTGCAGTTGCCGGTGGCCAGGCGAATGCAACCTATATGTCAAAATCTTGTTTTTGAAAAACCTCTGGATAAGCACGGCTGGGATCCAGACTGCATACGGGTTGCATTCACCCAGCCACCAGCAAGTGTGATAACAACCAATTTTAAAATTAAATGCACCTTTATCCCATTGGGAATAAGGCACTTTAAAACCAATGCAATAATCTCCATAATCTTGGTTTACTATCTTGCAACATTTTTTTCATTTAGTTGGTCTAATAGAGGTATCACTATTTTGTGGATTTTAGATGTCATTGTACTATAAAATGAAGTTTAATCTACTTGTCAAAGAATTGTCTCAAAATCTCTGTACAACCTTTCTGAAGTATGGACAAAGTTTAAAAGTGTCCTAAATGATAAAAAATATGAACATTTCATTCCCTGGTGGCAGTTCTCCTCTTTTATCATCAGGACTCAGATGTAGACTGACGTGTACACACAGAGTTGAGGCATGACTCTGAGTCACCTGAGACTACATCCTATTGAAATGGGCCTTTTCAGAGTAGGCATGAGTTGCAGAATTATCTGTTTTGGCACTGGTCTATGCTTGTTGGTGGCCTCATCCAAATTGAGGATTCTGTCTTCACTCCCACTGAGAGACCCAGGAAACAGCCAGCCCAACCATTGTGAAAAATTTGTATATTAATTCCAACATCACAGTTTTAGTGTATAGAAATGCCAGGAAATGGTTTAGAAGGAAGTCCTCCTTCCTAAAAGGAGCAGAAAGCTATTAAACCCATACCTTCATTTTTTTTAAAAGGTAACTACCAGAATGGAAAAAGAACAAGTCTTTCTCTGTATCTTGGAGAATATTTTGATGTTCATCTATTTTTAGATGGAACCATGACTGTGGGTGACAAAAGGTAAATATTCTGATAGCAGCAATGACATCATTATTTGTTTATTTCATCGATATCCTGTCTTTCCTCCAATTATTTTAAAGTGCTTTACAAGGTTCTTCACTTTCTTCACAACAACCATGTGTGAAAGAGAAAGAAAGACTTGCCCAAGATTAACTCTGTCATTGAATATCATGGTGCAGTGAGGACTAGAATATAAACCTCCAAAGTCACCTCCCAAGCCACTGCACTACTCTGGCTATCTCTGCATGAAAATATGAATGTATTACATGCTGCACCCAACATTAAGGAATCTCTATTTCTCTCACAACAGGATTTCAATACCTTATGCATCTAATGGAGTATTTATAGAAAATGAGGCAGGCTATTATAAATTATCCAGTGAAGAGCATGGCTTAGTGGCAAAAGCTGACATCAGTGGGAACATCCAGATAATTCTTGCAGAAAACCACTATAATAAGACTTGTGGGCTTTGTGGTAATTTCAATACCTTTGCTGAAGATGATTTCATGACGCAGGAAGGTAAGATTTCATATTGCTCAGGGGACAAGATAAATAATAATATTGCTCATGAGACATTTTGATGTTTTATTTCAACTACAGACTTATATAGGTGGTATATTATTTGGCAGTCATAGAGTTTTTCAACAGTGTCCATACCACTTCTTGTCCTGCAAGACAGACAAATTATTACCCACTACTACAGATGAAAATATTAAGGCTTAGTTTTCCCATTTCTTCAATAAGATAAATTATTGGATCTGTTATCTTAATTGTGCCTTCTACAGAACCTCTTTTTTTGTGTTTGAATTTGTGTTTGAACTAGTCCTTTTTTATTAGATGCCATAGTCTCTTGATCTTCCATTCTCACAAATATCAGAAACAAATATCAAAATCAAGTGACAATTATCAAAATCAGGTATCAATATCAATATCTTTAACAATAGTAGTTCCAAATTGAGAAGCAATAGGCGAAACTAATACAATGATAATTCCAATAATAAAAATAATTCAAAAAGTAGTTAGAGAGTCAACAACAATATATATATATATATATATATATATCCCCTTTTAACTACTGATATCTAATTAGTTAGTTTATCTCACACCAGCGCCTTTCTCTTTTAGCTTACTATGCTTGTAAAGGCTATTACTTATATTGTTTCCCTTCTTCCTCTCTTTTTCTCTCAGCCTCCTTGTCTGTTTTATCTTACTATCGCAGAGATTGTTTCCTGTCGCACAAATTAGTTCTTATTGCAAATTCAAGACATAAATCTCGCCTTAACTAAGCTCTAACTCCTTATCTGTCTCTCAAACAAATTATTGTCACACAAATTATTTCTTATTATTTAAAACATATATTTCGCCTTAACTAAGCTATAACTCCATATCTGACTCTCAAATACATTCTTCTAGTCTCCATTCATATTAACATTTATTACAGTTATGTCACACTTAAACCATATTACCTTCCATTTACCCCAACAATTACCTTCAAGGTGAGTTGCAATAAAGTACGTTTTTTAAGTAATTATACTCTTACTCTTTCTTTCTCTCTTCTGAGTTTAGAATTCCTTGTTTCCATACGTTGCATAGTGTTTCTCAACGTCTCTTTCTGTTTGGGAGAGGTCAGATAATATCCAAAACCAAAGAACAAAAAGTGTTCCCCCTAAACCAAAACAGTTAGTCTTAATTTCCTTTGTTCCTTAATCCCTTTTGTTGTGTATCTCTTTAATAATTCAGTCTGTAAGTATTATTAGTTGTAGCCAAATTATTCTTCTTTATTCTTCCCCTTCTTTATATTGGTTTACCCAGTCCTTTTCTTTCCTTTCTCAGCTTCCCTTCCCTCTTTTGTGATTCCTCCTCCTCTCCTCCTTTCTTCACACTTATTGTCCACAATGTCCTCTTTTTCCCCCCTTGTTTTTCTCTAACTTGTTGGTCTCCTCTTCAAGCTTATCCTTTCCTCTCACTTCATTTACTCCTCCAGTCTTTCCCTTTTTTTCCCTCCTGTGTCAAACCTCAAGCTTAAATGTAGAACAATTATATCAGTCTCTTCCTCTCTTTCTCTCCTCTTTCTCTCCTCACAGTCCCTGCTCCAGTCCTTTACCTTCTTTTCAAATATTCTCCTCAGTTTCCATGCCTCAAATCCAGCTGACCATCACTATATTCCTCTCCACTGCCTCTTCTCACCACCGCTCTTCTCACTCGCCGCTCACCCTTCAATGCTCCCTTCTACTTCCTTGTTGGTTTATGCCCTTTTTACGACCCTTTTACGACCATTCCGCACTTTACTGCTCCTCCTCTGCATCGGTACTCAGAAACAAATTCTCAGCCGGGAACCAAGGGAGACTCTTTAACACTCGGGTAGTTGAGTTATCTCCCCTTTCTCTTTTTTGCATTTTTTAAAGAAGCTTTACAATTAGGCAAGTGTGCCTCTAGCCACGCCAGAAGCGAGGGACAACAGTGGGTAGCTGAGGCTCTTCGGTTTGGAGGATGCACCACGGCAGCAACTAAGTTGAACATTCTGGCTCTCCTTTAAGGCTCCTGCGTCTTCTCCTTCCAAACCCCCAGTGAACCTCTGGAGTTAAACTGCCATATCAGGGGGGTTATGGATGGGTTTATCAAAGTCCCATTCCTCTAAGAATCACTGTTGTAGAGGACCAGGTCTCAGCGCTGCCATACCTGCGTCCCCTCACGGCACCATCTTGCCCAGAAGACTTAGGCAAGAATTGAAAGAACTCCGACAGGAGATGAAAGAAGATCTGAGAGAATCAAATCAAGAATTGAGAGGAGAAATAAAAGAGGTGAGAGATGAAATACGGAGAGATTTCAAGAAAGAAATGGAAAGTATGGGGGAAAATGGAAAAAATGACACATGAACTTAAAAGTACTCAAAAAGAACTGGAAAGTATTAAAGAAAGAACTACTGAATTAGAGATTAGTACGAAAGAAATTGTTAAAACACAGGAACAACAACAGATAGCAGATTGGAATAATGAGCTCAGATATAGGGACAAATATATAAAAATTAGAGGAATATCTGAGAAAATTAATGAAGATCTCTCAGAAAGATTAACAGCAGAATTAGCCAAATATGTAGGCTTATCAGAAGAAAGGATGATTTTCGAAATAGACAAAATCTTTTGAGTGAACTCGGTGCAAGCATGTGAGGAGAAACTACCACGAGACATTGTTATATGTTTCGTCAGGACAAAGATGAGAGACATGATAATTCAAAAGAATGGTGAAGTCAAATTGATGGTAGAAGGAGAAGAAGCAAAAATCTACAAAGACATCCCACCACAAATTTTATCAGCAAGACTTAAATATAAAACACTAACTCAACTGCTTAAGAACGCAAGTATTAATTACAGATTGGAACGTCTGGAAGGACTCTCATTCTATTATAATCAGAAAAGATACAAAATAGATAATGAGGAAAAGGCACATGAAATGGAAATGAAAATCAAAAGAGAATTTAAAGAAAAAGAAGATGGCAGAAAAGAGAAATATTTTTCTTCAAGAGAATGGAGACCTACAAACAATAAAGAAAAGAAAAAGGGAAAAGGGAAAAGAAACCTAGATGAAGAAGACTCAGAAGAAATAATAGCTTCTCAGGGAATCTGCACTCAGAAATCAAACTATTATTTGAAGAACCAAATGTTCTTTTCGATTTAGAAGCTTAACACAGAGGAAGTTAATCTCTGTGGGTTTATTTTTGAAAACAAATATTTTATCAAATAAATAAATAAAGACATACTAAGGGGAGGAAGGGGTGGACAATTTAAATAATAAAAATAATACTTCAATTACATAACTACAATAATTAAGTTGGATAGAACTAAAATGACATTAAAATAATTTCAAGTAATGTTAAAGGTATCAACTCCAAGTTTAAAAGAAGCGTTGTATTTCATCATCTGGAAAAATTAAAGCCCGATATTATATGCTTACAAGAGATAAAGATTAAAGAAAAAGAAGAAAGATATGTTAGAAATCTGAAACTAGGCTTCTGTTTCTCTTCTTTATCTGAGAAAAGAAAGAAAGGAGTAACAATATTTGTGAATAAAAAATATCAGGCCAAAAAGTTACTTTCAGATAACAATGGGTCATATGTAGCGGTGGAAATCATCTTGATGAACATTCCTTTTTGTGTATTTGGAATATACGCACCCTCGGTAAACCAAGAAAATTTTTTTTACTTCGATAAATGAGAACCTAAAAAACTTTAATTATGAGAATATTCTTTTAATTGGAGACTTTAATGCGGTTCCGGAACCTAAAATAGACAGAAAATCGAACTCGGGGAAAAGGATACGGCAGAATCAAGGTAGATTGCCCTTATCTTTCTTCAGTATGAAAGAAAAAAATGATTTGGAAGATGTATGGAGAATCAAAAATAACAAAGAAAACAGATATACTTCAGATAGCCAGAACTCTTTTTCACGCATCGATTTAGTCTTTGCATCTAAGAATTTACTTCCATTTATTCTTAAAATGGAGATTTTACCTAGAAGATACTCTGACCATAACCCTATTATGCTGGAATTAGAAGAGAAAAAGAAGGAATATAATTGGAGACTCCAAAATAATCTACTTGGGGATGAAAACATAAAAAAGAGAATTAAAGAAACTTTAAAATTTTATTTTAAGGAAAATGAAACAGAGGGAATGCCAAATAAAATCATCTGGGATGCAAGCAAAGCGGTCATCTTATTAAAATTCAAACAGAACTCAAAAGGAAAGATGAGAGGAAAGAAAAAGTATTATTGGAAGAATTGAAACACAAAGAAGAGGAGTGGGGGGAAAAGGGGGATATTACTCTTAAGCATCAAATTGAAACATTACAACATCAATTAAAATTAATATCTATAAAAGAAATAGAAAAGAAATTAAAGAAAGTTAGACAAAATTATTTTGAAACAGGAAACAAAAGTGGAAGATTGCTAGCAAATAAATTAAAGAAAATTCAGGGAAAGAAAATAATAATTGAATTAACTTACAAAGGGAAGAGAATTACAGATCAGAAAAATATTCAAATCGCTTTTAGAGAAAATTTTGAAGAGCTATACAAAGCTATCTTGGATGAGAAACAAGATAAGGAAATAAGCGAATACTTAGATAAACAAAAAATCAACAAGTGAAATGAAAAAGAAAAAGAATCTTCCCTTTACAAGTAGTGAGATAGCAGATGCTATGAGGAGAGCAAAATCAAATAAAGTACCAGGCCCAGACGGCTTGCCTGCAAATTATTATAAACAATTAGTAGATGTATTGATAGAACCTTTCAAAGATACAATGAAATTCAAAAGCAAGGTATTCCGGATACGTGGAAAACGGCTTTTATTTCATTGATACCTAAAGAGAAGAAGGACAAAACGGATGTTAAAAATTTTAGACCAATATCTCTGTTTAATGTTTGCATCGATTTTAGCAGAAAGACTTAGAGGTATCTTGAATATAATTATACATGAAGACCAAAATGGATTTTTAACAAAAAGAAATTTAAAAGATAATATAAGAATCACAATTGATCTGATTGAATATTTTGAACATCATAACGAAAAGAAGATGGCCATGATACTTCTCGATGCGGATAAGGCATTTGACAGAGTTAGTTGGCACTTTATGTTTGAAGTCTTGAACAGAATGAATGCAGGTAAGGACTTCATACAGTGGATGCAAGCTATATATAAAGATCAAACAGCTCAAATAATTGTGAACGAATCAAGAACTGGTAATATTGACATCCAAAGAGGCACTCGTCAAGGGTGTCCTCTTTCACCTTTACTATTCATAATTGTACTTGAAGTGCTTAACAACAGAATTAGAGAGGAACAGAAGATTGGAGGAGTCAAAATAAAAGATACATGTTACAAAATAAAAGCTTTCGCGGACAATATCAACATCTATCTTGAAAACCCAAAGGCATCAATTCAGACTGTTAAAGATATTTTATTAGATTATGATAGAGTCTAGGGTTTTAAAATTAACCAACAGAAAACATCATTATTAACTAAAAACTTTACCAAGATAGAAGAAGATGAATTACAACTGATATCTGGTTTCAAAATAGAAAATAAATTAAGATATTTAGGTATAACTTTGACTAAAAGGAATATAGATCTATTCCAGAATAATTATTTAAATATGTGGAAAGAGATACAAAAAGACATAGAAAAATGGTCCAAACTACAAATATCCTTTCTAGGAAAAGCTGCAGTCATTAAAATGAATATCTTACCCAGGTTTATTTTTCTTTTTCAAAATCTTCCAATCATCTTACAGTTGAGATATCTTGATTCATGGCAAAAAGAACTAAGTAAATTTTTGTGGGCAGGGAATAAAGCGAGAACAAAGTGGAAAATACTAACTGAAGATTTTGAAAAAGGAGGATGTGCACTGCCCAACTTAAAACTTTACTTTTTGACATCAAGTATGGTCTGGATTGAAGATTGGATAAGATTGGAAAGAAAGGATATATTAAATGTGGAAAGCATCAAGATGAGATTTTGCTACCATGCCTTCCTTTGGTATAGTAAAACAAAAGAAAATTCGGATTTTACTCATCATTTCGTAAGGAAAGCATTATTGAGTACATGGCTCCACATTCAAAAGCTATTTTATAATAAACTACCAACATGGACATCTCCCCAAGAGGCTTTATCTCAAAGAAATATACTCAAACATGATAACAAATATATTACATATAACAATTTATTAGTACCAGGTAGGGAGATTAAACTTAAAACATTTGAACAAATGAAAATGGAAAGTCTCATTGAAAATTGGTTTTCATACAGGCAAATAAGAGAACGATTTCGGATTGACCTTAAAATTTTTGGTATTAATAAAGAATATACAGAAATAGACAAAATCATATTTGATAAAAGTGTTAATACTATAAAGCTTTACAAAGAAGAGATCTTGAAGAGGAAGCGATAAAACAGACAATGATAAAATGGTCTTTAGAAATTGGAAAAGCAATCGTGGTTGATAAATGGGAAAAAACTCTGAAATAGTCCAATAACTTCAAGTCTACCAAACTTATAAGGAAAACTTTTTAAAAATGTTACACCATTGGTATTTTACTCCCCACAAGATTAATTTGATTTACAAAAATAGACGCACGTTGTTGGAAATGTAACCAAATTGACGCTAATTTTTTTCATGTATGGTGGTCATGTAAAGAAGCCATAAAATTCTGGAAAAATATACAAACAACAATGTCTGACATATTAAATGAGGTTATTCCTTTAAATCCACTTTTATTTTTACTCAATATGACATCTGAATTAGATAAAGGATTAGAGAAGAGATATGGACGTTTCATATTGTACATGGTCACTTTGGCCAGAATTACGTATGCTAAATCATGGAAAAATCTGCTAATTCCAACAATAGAGGAGTGGTTGGGGAAACTTTATGAAGGTATGGAAATGGACATACTAACAGCTATTATGAGAGGAAAGGATAAGGATAGGGTGGAAGAAGAATGGTTTTGTGTTATAAATTAGAAGGGAAAAATTTCAAGTAACACTATTTAACTATGTTCAAATAGGGAATTGAGACAAATTCGATATCAATTCCAGGAAAGATTCTGGAGCAGATCATTAAGCAGAGAGTCTGTGAACATTTAGAAGCCAATGCCATAATCACAAAAAGTCAACATGGGTTTCAGAGAAACAAGTCATGCCAAATAAACCTGATCTCTTTTTTTGATAAAATTACCAGCTTGGTAGATGAAGGGAATGCTGTGGATATAGTATACCTCGATTTCAGTAAGTCCTTTGACAAGGTTTCCCATGACATTCTTGCAAACAAGCTGGTAAAATGTGGGCTAGACAAGTTAACTATTAAATGGATTTGTAATTGGTTGACTGGCCGAACACAAAGGATGCTCAACAAGGGCTCCTTTTCATCCTGGAGAGAAGTGACCAGTGGGGTGCCACAAGGTTCTGTCCTGTGCTATTCAACATCTTTATTAATGATTTGGATGACAGAATTGGGGGCATACTTATCAAATTTGCAGATGACACTAAACTAGGAGGAGTAGCTAATACCCCAGAGGACAAGATCAAAATTCAAAATGACCTGAATAGACTAGAAAATTGGGCCAATGCTAACAAGACGAAATTCAACGCAGAGAAATGTAAGGTTCTGCACTTAGGGAGGAAAAATGAAATGCACAGATATAAAATGAGGGACACCTGGCTGAATGAGACCATATGTGAAAGGGATCTAGGAGTCCAAGTAGACCATAAGCTGAACATGAGTCAACAGTGTGATGTGGCAGCTAAAAAGGCCAATGCAATTTTAGGCTGCATCAATAGAAGTATAGTGTCAAGATCAAGGGAAGTAATAGTGCCACTCTATTCTGCTTTGGTCAGGCCCCACCTGGAATACTGTATCCAGTTCTGGGCACCACCATTCAAAAAAGATGTGGAGAAACTGGAGCATGTCCAAAGGAGGGTGACTAAGATGGTGAAGGGTCTGGAAACCATGCCCTATGAGGACCGCCTTAGGGAACTGGGGAAGTTTAGCCTCGAGAAGAGAAGGTTAAGAGGCGATATGATAGCCCTGCTTAAATATTTGAAAGGATGTCATATTGAGGAGGGAGCAAGCTTCTTTTCTGCTGATTCCACCTCAACATTAGGAGGAACTTCCTGACAGTAAGGGTTGTTCGACAGTGGAACACACTTCCTCAGAGTTTAGTGGAATCTTCTTCCTTAGAGATCTTTAAGCAGAGGCTGGATGGCCATCTGTCGGGGATGCTTTGATTGGGAATTCCTGCATGGCAGGGGGTTGGACTGGACGGCCCTTGTTGTCTCTTCCAACTCTATGATTCTATGATTCTGTTAGCATTTTGCCATCTTCTCCACACAGCAGCCCTATCATTTCCTTCTTCTTGCTTTTGCTACGGACATACACACAAACCTCTTTAGGAAGCCTGAGTTCATTCTGTACTTTAGCTATTCTGACTTTATCCCTACACATGCTGGCTATTTGTTTGATTTCCTCTTTGGTGATTATCCCATTTTTCCATTTTTTATACATCTTCCATTTAAAACTCAGCTTAGTCATCCATCCTGGTTTCTTGAGACATCTCCCAATTTTAATCTTTATTGGAACTGTCTGAAATTTTCCCTTTAGTATCTCCCTTTTGAGGAACTCGCATCCGTTTTGAACTCCCTTCTCTTTTAGTTATACCTGACCATGGGATCACCCCCATAATTTTGCTAAGTTTACTAAAATTAGCTTTCCTAAAATCTAGAATGTGTGTCTGACTAGGTCTTTCTTCTCCTTTCCCCTGTATAACAAACTCCAGGAGAACATGGTCACTCCCACCTAAAGATCCATCCACTTGCACCCCATTATCTAGGTCATCCCTGTTGGTTAGGATCAGATCCAAATAGTTGACTCCCTTGTTGCCTCTTCCACCTTTTGGACAATGAAATTGTCTTCAAGGCAAGTGAGGAATTTGCTAGACCTTGAGTTTGACTTCCAGCAAAAATCCAGATAGTTGAAGTCACTCATCACTACTATAATTCTCCTATCTGAGTGTGTGGCCATCTGTTCTAGAAAGGCATCATCCAATTCTTCTGCTTGAGTAGGGGGTCTGTAGTAGACTCCCTCAATAACATCCTTGTTCTTTCCCTTTTTTTAAATTTTAATCCCTATGCTCTCCACCTGGCTTCCAGTATTGATGTCCTGTATCTCTTCACTGGTGTAAATATCCCTAACATATAATGCTATTCCTCCTCTCCTGTTTGGCCTGTTTTTCTTTAAAAGGTTATATCCCTCTATTTCTACATTCCAATCATGAGAATCATCCCACCAGGTTTCAGTTACGCCTATTATATTATATTTCCCTTGTTGCGCTAGGAGTTCAAGTTCATCCTGTAGAGACATCGAAGACCATGTGTCCCCTTTACTTGCTGCCTGTGCACGTTTTTTGGCTCCTACTGTTGGGTCCTTTCACTGTTTGCCTTGTTCCATATATGACAGCATGACTGTATTCTCCAGCACTTTCGTCTGTGTTACCAGTATCCTGCTGACATCCAACTATATCTCTCCTTACCATCTGATTCCAAGGAAGCTATCTCTGTACTGAACCAGTGTCTGCTGTCAATGATGGACTGGAGGGCAAACAAATTGAAATTTAATCCCAGCAACATAGAAGTGCTCCCGGTCCATCATGAGGCAGATCAGGGTATAGGAACTTTGCCTGTGCTGGATGGGGTTACATTCCCCCTGAAATCTCAGGCTCGCAGCTTGGGTGTGCTCCTGGACTCAACTCTGAGCCTGGATGCCCAGATTTCAGTAGTGGCGAGGGGTGCATTTGACAGCTAAAAGTAGTACACAGCTGCATCCATTCCTTGAGTCATCAGATTTGGGTATAGTGACACATGCCTTGATTACATCCCAATTGGACTACTGTAATTCACTGTACGTGGGGCTGACTTTGAAAACTGTTTGGAAATTTCAATGGGTCCAGAATACCACCGCCAGAATGCTGACCGGGCCATATATAGGGAGCATAGAACTCCCTTGTTGAAACAGCTTCACTGGCTACTGGTTCATTTCTAGTCACAATTCAACGTGCTTGTCATGATCTATAAAGTCCTACACAGTTTAAATTCAAGCTATTTGAGAGACCATATCTTCCCATATGAACCTGCTAGAGAACCCCTAAGCTCTTCTGGGGAAGGCTTTCTCTCAATCCCTCTATCGCATGCTTTCTTGTGAGGTCATGAGAGAGAGCCTCCTCAGTGACTGCTCCCCAACTCTGGACTCCCTTCCATGGGAGGCTAGGCTGGCCCCTTCCCTCCTTGCCTTTCACTGGCAAGAAAAAACATTTTTTATTTAGGCAGGCTTTTTAATGTAATAATTGTGCAGGGTGGTATTATATGGGGTGTCTGTTTTAGTTATGTTTTAATTTTTTTGTATTTTGATGTTAAATTTATATAGTTTTAATTCGATATTTTAATTGTTTTAATTTTTTTACTGTAAA
Source organism: Urosaurus nigricauda (assembly GCA_034509955.1). Lineage (NCBI taxonomy): Eukaryota > Metazoa > Chordata > Lepidosauria > Squamata > Phrynosomatidae > Urosaurus > Urosaurus nigricauda. The sequence continues at coordinate 105,967,946 of JAOEGL010000005.1, read as the reverse complement.
GTTTTTAAAATGTTTTAATTTTGTGACCCCTTTTTGGGAGAAAGGAGGCATAAAAATGAGATAAATAAATATAAATAAATTATCCACAAGGTTGGGTGGAAGATATAAAAATGATCAAATAACAAATATTTGTAATAAAATATCATGTTTTGTACAGTAATTAAATACTTAATCCTTGTCTCTGAAGAAAATCACATGTTGGTCCTCCTTGCAATTTCTACTGTTTCTCCTTACTTTTCTTTGCATTTTCTCCTGTAAATCAGATGGCAGTCAATGACAGGTTTGCTGTAGTATCTTCATGAATCTGTACATTTTTTGGCCTCCATTAACATTGTTACATTGGTAACAAGAAATTTAGAATGATTTGATGAAAATACCTCCAGGTCTAAAATATAGTGAATGGGGGAAAATACAATTTTTTGAATTTGCATAATTATAATACAGATTAAAATACAGAGAGAATAACTTGCATATGTAAACTAAATCTGCCAATTGACAGACTAGAATATGGTAGCCCTATATAGGAACTGGGTTTCCCAGTTTTGTTTTCCCAACAAAATCACTCCCCTAGGTTGCTCCCAATAGTGTTCTTGCACTTTGTGGGCAACTAATAGTTGGAAAGGATGGTTTTTGTCAGGAAAATGGCATTGAGTTGTAAAGCTGGACTCTGACAGACCAGCATGTTTTCTGAACACACAAATTCAATATGAGGCTACAATAGCTTGGAGTTAACAAGTTACAAGCAATCTGTAATGAGTTACATAACTGCAGTGCAGACAAAAAGAAGTCAGAAAGATTCCCAATATAATGCAACATAGAATAAGAGAATCACCCACTGTTTCCCCGAAAATAAGACATCCCCATAAAATAAGACCTAGTAGAGGCTTTGCTGAATTGCTCAATATAAGACCTTCCCTGAAAGACCTAGCAAAGTTTTTGTATATAAATATATGTATATGTATAGTATATTTTTGTTGTTGTTGTTCAACAGTAAATGTGAATTCTTCTTCATGGAAAAATAAGACATCCCCTAAAATAAGACCTAGCGCATCTTTGGGAGCAAAAATTAATATAAGACACTGTCTTATTTTCAGGGAAATACAGTAGAGTTGGAAGGGGCCCATGGACCATTGAGTCCGACCTACTATTCAATGTAGGATCTCCAGCTAAATTATTCTTGGCAGGTAGCTGTCTAACTCTTTTGAAGACGAGAAGGAGACCTCACTACCTCTCTAGGCAATTGGTTCAATTTCCAAACCACTCTTACTGACAAGACATTCCTTCTAATATTTAATTGAAATTTATCTCCTTTAACAAAAAACCATTAGGCCTGGTCCTATCCTCTGGGGAAAGAGAACAAGATATGATGATTATTCCTGTATCTCAGAACAGTGGGTGCAAGCTACAGTTAAAGAAATTACACCTCAACATTAGGAGGAACTTCTTGTCAGTAAGGACTTTTTGACAGTGGAATACACTTTCTTGGAGAGTGGTGGAGTCTCCCTCCTTAGAGGTCTTTAAACAGAGGCTATCAGGGATGCTTTGATTGTGATTTCCTGCATGATGGGGTTGGACTGGATGGCCCTTGTGGTCTCTTTCTGTTGATGTAAACAAGCAGAAGTGCACAGTTCAAACCATCTCCGATGCCTTCAGAATTACCTGCGTCCCTGGAGCTTCGGCTTTATCAGGAATCCTTCTCCCAGTTGATGAAACAGACTGGACCCAAAACTCTCTTCTTAGAGGTTTTATTCTTAAGTTGCTGTATTTACAAATATATACACACTCGTCCGACAAAACTCTCCAACCAACCATCCACTACTCAACAAAACAATTACCCAACAACCCTCACTGAGGTGTGCAGGCTATTTATAGACTCGTGCCATGAGGTCACAAACTCAGCCTCTTTTGATGATTCTTCTTCCTTGTGTTGCCTGCATTACTGTCCCCTCAGTCAGGAAGACTCTTGATGTGTACAATAGGCCTACGTGCAAGCAAGCACATACTGACCTTGAGCACTGTCTGCTTCCAGCCTTCAGCTGCAGACAATTCTAGCCATAATTCCTGTTTTTACCTTTTGTGCACATCCGTACATTTCATACTCAGGCCTCAAGGCCTAACATGCCCCTCCAAAATGTACAGATGTGTATCATTTTGCCAAATTGCGTTTGCCATCTTCCGATGTTTACACACTTGTTGAACAGCCAAAATCTGTGTTTTTATGGTGCCATGCCTATCAAACAAGAAAGAAAGGCCTTTCAATTAGCAAAGCCTTTATGAGAACATCAGCAATGCTGTCCCTGGTGTCAATGTACTCCAGACTTACGATTCTGTTCTGAACCATCTCTCTCACATTCTGATATGTCACACCAATGTACTTTGTCCTACACTTCAAGTTCTCAGCTTCAGACATTGCAATACATGATTGTGAATCCTCATGGACTACAGTAGGCTCTTCACACTTTTCTCCCAAATCCACAAGCAATTGCCTTATCCACTGGATCTCTCCTGCAATTTCAGACAATGCTGCAAATTCTGCTTCTGTAGTACTCAAAGCTACACAATTCTGCTTCCTGCTGCGCCAAATTATTGGACTACCAGCAAATCTTACAAGCATATCTGACACTGACTTTCTGTTGTGCAATTCTGATGCAAATGAACTGTCCAGATAACAATCAAGCTGTTGTTCACTGCCCTGGATCACCAAATTTCTATCTTTGGTTCCTTTCAAATACCTCAGCACATGTTTCACTCTAGTCCAGTCTTCTACCTTTGGAACACTTACTTTTCTGCTAATCACTCCAACAGCAAACGAAATGTCTGGCCTAGTGTTGTTTGCAACGAACATCAAGCTACCTACTACACTTCTGAACAATTCTGGATTCTCAAATTCCTTTGATGACTCTGCACTAGAACTTCCAGAATTCATTGGACTTTTCACAATTTTTGCACTTTGCAAGCACATTTTTCAATCAGTCTCTCAATCATTTTCTTTTGGCTCAACAAACATCTGCCATCCTCAGTCCACTGTACTTCAATCCCTAAGTAAGTCTTAAGATTTCCCAAGTCTTTGAGCACAGACTTCTTGGACAATTCCTTCTGAACTGATTCAATTTCCCTCTCTGACTTCACTGTGATACACAAGTCAACAACGTAAATCACTATAGTCACATCATCTTTTGTATACATGCACGCATCTGCAATGCTGCGTTTATACCCCAATTTGATCAACTCTTCATGAATGCAAAGGTTCCAGCAAAGTACGCAGTTTCAAAATCAAAGTGTGTCACCACTTGATTCTTTCTAGCTGCCAAGGCTAACACCAGCCTTAAACTTTCTGGCTTTGCAGTAGGTGAAAAAGTTTGTCAAAATTCTCAAACCTCTGCTGTGAAAAACCTTTTGCAACCAGTCTTGCCTTGTATCTATGGGTACCATCCGGCATTTCTTTCCTTTTGAAAACCCACTTGCAACATACAACCTTGTGGTTCTTAGGCCTTATCCAGCAAAGACAAGCATTCTTGATCCATGGCAGAAAACCACTCCTCCTGCTTCTCCTTAGGATATGACTGCAACTCCTCAAAACTCTCTGGCTCTTCAGCCACCACTGAACAAGCTCTTGCACCCTGCACTACAAATCTATCTGGAGGTCTCCTCACCCTCTGTATTCTTCTTGGTACAATCACTTTTGTTCTGCCTCTTTCTTTCTTTTTTAATTTTTTTCTTTTTATTTTTTTTTAAATTTTACGTACAATCAGTCCCAAGATATATATTTCAGTTGTTCTACCTCTTTCGTCCTCACTGTCAGAAGTAGTCTGCACCTCTGTGGACACCTTTTCAAACTTCTGTGTATTGACTGGTGAGTGCAATATTGGATGTGTTTGTGTGTGATGTTCTGCAAAGTACTAGGTTCACATTCAGTAGATGCTTCTTGTTTTGGCACCCCTCCATTTCCAGTACCTATGTCCCTCTGCGCCAGCTTGAGAAAAACCTCTTTGTTTGCATGTAGCTTTTCCCAACCTGAATGCTTTTCAAAATTGGCACTTCTGGACAGCAAGAGATCCCCATGACCTAGATGAAATCTATAGCTGTTTCCAGAATATTCCACAAACATCAACCTTCTCCATTTAGGATCCCCCTTTTTCTTGAAGTTTGCAGGCACATACACATTTGCATACTGCCCAAAAACTCTCAGGTATATGAGATTTGGTGGTCTACCAAGCAACATGTGATATGGCGTTTTCTTAACAAAAGAATTCCAAGTGTGGTTGGCAACATTTGCTGTCAAAATTGCTTCTCCCCAAAGCTGCTCAGGTGCTTCTGCATTGAGCATCATACAGTCTTTCATTTGCTATAGGACCCCAATACGTCTCTCCGCTAAGCCATTCTTGCTAGGAATAGCAAGGTTAGTCGTGTTATGGCGTATTCCTTTCCTTGAAGAAGAAAACAACTGAGCAAACGATATATAGATAAAATTATATCCCAGATTGATAAACAAACCATACATCTACCAGTCAAACTTTATGTGATATCAGTCATGAAAAACATATAATATATAGAGCAATATGTTCTCTATTTTTTCAAAACAGTCCACACAATAATGAATGGCACTTGTGATGCAAACACTTCATGTAGATAGCAATGTCTTTGGATCCTGGAGGGTAAAGCAATGTCTTTGGATCCTGGAGGGTAAGACGGCTACCTCCGGAGACTTATGAGACCGTTTCGACTTCTTATAGTCTTCGTCAGCTTAAATCAATACAGATTTCATACTGCACAAACATAAATCATCCTGTGCCTGGTGGAGAATCATCAAATTATTAACTCAATGTTATATTAATTATAAAGTGCCAAATTCAATATCATACAAACAAACAATAAGGCTATATAAGCTTACCACAAACATAAATCATTAGACTTAACAATAGTCCTGTGCCTGGTGGAGAATAGCAGTAATTGTGTGATATAATGTAACTAATTTTATAACAAAGCCTACAGGTGGCTGGCTATTCCATGAAAACTCTTAAAGGCATATGTACCAATAATACAATACACTATGTATCCCAACATGTAAACCTTAAGTCCTGCTGAATTTACATTATATATACTTAATAATACAAAAGAATACAGTACTGAATATAATTCCCAATACAAAACACTCCAAATGTCAACAATAATAATTTCACTATGTCAATAGAACTCTATCATATTTAGACTGCCTCAAACAATTATGATATATCTATAAGAGCTGCAAAGTGAAAAAAATGAACATTGATAGGAATATCATAAAAAAGCAGATGGATCCAAACGCTCATTAAGGCCCTTAGGTACACAAGATTTTAACTTATGGATCCAGAATGATTCTACAGAATGTAGAAGTATAGTATGTATATTACCCCTGAAAAATGGACCAAACTTAACTTGTTCAATTACAAAAAATTTAAAAGAATCAGGAGAATGATTAAATTGTGAGCAATGTGTAACCAGTGGGGTATCCGTACTTCTACATCGAATAGTACTTCTGTGCTCAGAAATTCTAGTTCTTAGATTTCTTGTAGTTTGTCCTACATAAATCTTCTGACACGGACATATGATCACATAAATGATATTCTGAGAATTACAGTTCGTAAATGTCTTCAACTCATAGCGTTCCCTAGATGTGGGATAGGTAAATGATTTGATATTTAATGACAATCTACAACTGCAATGTCCACATTTGTAATGTCCTTTGATGTGGAAAGGCTCCTGAGTCTGAACATGAAAGTCGGTATGAACTAGAGAGTCTTTTAAATTTCTAGTTCTGCAAAAGGCTATAATGGGTGCCTGTAGGCAACCCAGAATACTCTGCACAATATGCCAATGTTTATGAATAATACGTTTTGTCTGTTGAGCAGCATGATTGAAAGTAAAAGATCCAATAATCCTGTTGTGAGAGGTCCTGTTAGAGGGGAGAAATAATGAGGAGCGATCTTTGGAAGAAGCTCTATTTCTAGCTGCCTGGACTATGTGAGTAGGAAATGCTCAATCATACAGGTCTGATTAGTATTGGTCTGCTGCGATCTCAAAATGAATGTTTTTAGAAGAATTCCTTTTTAATCTCAAAAACTGAGAATAAGATAAGTTTTTCTTTAAGTGATGAGGATTACAGCTGGAAAAATGCAACATAGAATTACAATCTGTAGCCTTATGAAAATTATGGACCCCAATCTTAGAATTGTGAATATAAACTTCTACATCCAGAAAAGAAATACGCTGGATGTCAAATGGTGACTGATAGAGTTAATCCAAGTAAAAAAGGCTTCAACTTTGGACTTATCTGTGAAAACTACAAAAATGTCATCTATATATCTCCCATAGTATTGAAAATATTTGAAAAACGGATTCTTATCCGGATTGGTAATTTTTGTAGATTCTAAATAAGACATGTATAAATTGGCAATACTGGGAGCTGCCAATTTGAAGAAAAAAACTGAGTGTCAAACCAAGGACCCCACCTTGTATTCAAACTCCCTTTCAATCATGTTGACCCAATCTTTGATGGCCCATTTTAGATTGGCAAAAAGAGGTGTGTTGAAGGCTGCATGAAAGCCCAGCCTTTAGATGAGAAAAAGGGAAAGTGTGCCATGAAAACACTATTTTGGCATTTTAAGGGAGAAGAAGTGCCTTTAAAAAGGTGCTGGCCCATTTTACATTGGCAAAAAGAGGTGTGTTGATGGCTGCATGAAAGCCCAGCCTTTAGATGAGAAAAAGGGAAAGTGTGCCATGAAAACACTATTTTGGAGTTTTAAGGGAGAAGAAGTGCCTTTAAAAAGTAGTTTGATTTCCCCACTACTTTTTTTTAAAAGGGCACAACATTGCTATTGCATCTAAAGGCTAAGGTGCAGTTGCACCGTTAAATGGGGCTCTGTCTCTTTAAAGCGCCCATTTAAAGGCAGCGATACAGGTGCGGATCATAATGGATCGTGGATTGGGAGCATGCGTGGTGTGGACTTCACTTCTAATTAAAACGCTCAATGCCCTGCAGGTGTAAAAGCTGGGGTTTATCCGCGAAGTTTTTTAAAGCTCCCAAACCCTAGCTCCACCCCTAATCCGAACCCTAGGCATGCGCAGTAGGGACTCTGGGATGCCGTTACTGTTATTCTACTGTGGATAATATGTCAATTCATTCACAAAATAAAGGGGTTCATTCATGATGCACCAGTGCAACGGCACAGTTTAAAAAGGCAAAGGAAACACAATGATAATTTGACGGATCCGCATAAGTATACATTTGTCCTGCGCAACTGCACAGGTTTTCCGGCTGCCGGCTGCGAACTGCACAATTGTGCAGTTCCCAGCCGGCAGTGATAATTTGACTGTATGGTGTAACTGCGTTTGCGCAGTTCGCAAACCTTCAGCTTTATCCTGCTGTATACAGAACAATCCAGGTGGTTTGAACAAGAAGACATTTTAAATTCTGGACACACTTCCCCCAGTTTCCCCAAACTCGTGAAGCTTGTATGTCCCATGACTCTATGGTAGTAATGAGCACAGTCTAAGTGCAAAGGCACATTGTTGACTATTTCACATTCTTCCTTGTCAACCATATAGTACATTTCTTTTGATTGCTTTAGCACAAACCTGGTCATCCCCTTTGAAACTTAAGGCATACCCACTTGTGGTTAATGCAGACACACTAACCAAACAGTTTTGCAACCTTGGAACACACAAAACATTTGAAAAGTCCTTTGTAAAATTTGGGATGAACACAGTTCCCATCTCTTTTGCCTCCCTTGGTGCACCATCAGCCAAATCAACTGAATGCACATTAGAGGGCACCTTATTTTTCAAAGGTTTAGCAGAATTAACCATATGCCCCGAGGCTCCAGAATCTAACAACCAACTTTGTTTGGCAGTTACAGCCTGATGGGCTTTATAGTCATTGTTCTTTACCACAGCAACAACACCTTTCCTAGTCACAGGATCTTTAGGCTGTTGTTTTCTTGCTGCTGCCAGCTTCCTGCAGTCCTTTTTGAGATGACCTTGCTTCCCACAGTGGAAACACTTTCTCTCCCTGGACACAGCTGCCTTCTCCGGTTGCAGCTCCTTGAAAACCTCGGTTGGGTGTGGTTGTTTTGGTACTGCATGCTGCCTCTGGAGCCCTGCCTTGTACTGCCGGCATTGGCTCTCTTCGAAGACACGTGCAGCTACCTGCTCTGCAGTAATATCTGCTTCATTAAAATTCTGAAAACTCCACAGAATATTCTCAAAATCTTCAGAAAGTTCCCCAAGCAGGATGTATGCTTTCTGCTCAGATGCTAGGACAACATCTCTCATTTGCACCTGGCTGAACAAATCAGACATGATCTCCAGATGCTTCTCTGGGTGATTGTCCTTTCTGCATTTTGCAGGCATACAGTCTCCTACACCAAATCATTCGTGACAAAGCTGTATTAGATTCGTGAATCTCCCTCAAAGCATCCCAAACTGCCTTTGAGGTTCTCTTCTCCCGGACATGGTTGATTTGTGACGGCGTGATTGTAAGCAAAATTGTAGCTCTGGCTCTCTTATCACGGTCAAGAGTATCAGCTGTGGGTCCTCTCTCAACAACATTCCACAGTCCTTCTCTGACCAGCAATGCCTCACAATAGGAACTCCAAGCTGCATAATTAGTTTCATCTAGTTTGGGAAATTTAACTGCCTCCATCATTAAACAGTGTAAACATAGAGTCCTGGCAGTTTTCCCAGCTTCTACTGTCAATCGTGATAAGACACAGACAAGAGTCCAAAAATCTTACCACGCAGCCTTCCGGCAGTGACAGCACATTACAGCAACAAACGGAGATGCCTGAGTAGATAACAACTGGGCCGCATAACCCTTGTTGATTTATAGACTCGTGCCATGAGGTCACAAACTCAGCCTCTTTTGATGATTCTTCTTCCTTGTGTTGCCTGCATTACTGTCCCCTCAGTCAGGAAGATTCTTGATGTGTACAATAGGCCTACGTGCAAGCAAGCACATACTGACCTTGAGCACTGTCTGCTTCCAGCCTTCAGCTGCAGACAATTCTAGCCATAATTCCTCTTTTTACCTTTTGTGCACTCCCTCGGAGTGTAGTGGAGTCTCCGTCCTTGGGAGGTCTTTAAGCAGAGGCTGGATGTCGGGGATGCTTTGACTGGAGTTCCTGCATGGCAGGGGGTTGGACTGGATGGCCCTTGTGGTCTCTTCCAACTCTATGATTCTATGATTCTATGATTCTATGCACATCTGTACATTTCATATTCAGGCCTCAAAGCCTAACACTTTCAACTCTACGATTCTATGATTCTAGTTGAATAATAATAATACAGTCACCACAAAAATTAAAAGTTGGATTGATATATCAGCTGAGAATGTGAAAAGTTATTGGCCTCAAGCAGACAGGCAGGAAAGAGTGACCGGAAGCTGCTTTTTCTGAGTGAGCAGAGACCCACTGACCGTGCTACCTGCTTCTAAGGTGCCCTGCATGTACATGCCATGACCACATAGTGTGTCATCAAGTCACACTGCTGGGTAATTTTTTTTTAAAAAAAATCCTCCCACCATCCCTGCACACCATTGCACAAACACACCTCGGGTGACAGCCTGCTTCTTAGATGCCATCCTATTGGATGGCTGCCCTCTTTTATTGTGCACATTGTTGCATCTGTGACCCTCCACCAGGACAGGACATCAGAGCAGAGGTGTGCGCAGTAAGACACTGAAAATGCATAATCATGCCCCCCTTCACCGCATGCCCACTCTTGGACTGTGTGCTTTGAGTATGTTGTATTTACAGCCATTGGAGATATCACACATCTATTTTTATATTCATAACATTTTCTATTTCTAATAGGACTTTTTCTCAAAAATTTTGTACATATTTACATTGCCACCACATATGCATATATAATCCTACTTCTTGGCATCCTCTCCAACAATTTTTAAAGTTATTCTTATTAATATTATGTATTCTCACTGGAGTCATATACCATTTCCAAATCAACTTATAATAATTTTCTTTTATCCAAACCGATAAATTTTTCAAATGCCTTTGTTCCCAGATTCTATCCCATTCCTTATCAGTCATTTTACTTTTCAATTCTTCTTCCCATGTTCCCTTTAAAATATTTTCTTTAATTTTTCGTCCTTTATTCTCCATCAACAGTTTATAAATTTTACTAATAATTCCTTTTATTTTCTCATTTTTTCCCGTTTCTCTTCCTTTATGAACTATTTGTTCAAATTTTGTATGTTTTTTTCTTTTCTGTATTCTTTTTCCTCCAATTTTTAATCCACTGTTCTATCTGCATATAATGAAACCACGAAAGTTTTATTCCCGTCAATTTTTCTTTTATATTTCCTTTTCCTATCCTTATATCTGTTCAATCTTCTATTCTATCTATTTTCTTCTCTTTCAGCTGCTTGTCTAATGATCCTCTCAAATGTTTGGGGAATTTCTTTTCCATTATTATTGGTGTTATTGTTGATTCTTCATTCATTAACTCCTTTTTATATTTATGCCATATTTCTATAATATTTTTCATAAGTGGGTTACCAATCATCTTTCTTTGCTAGTAAAATTCTTTAAAAAATATTCCGTATTTTCATATCTACTTCCTCTATGTCTACTTCTAGCCATCCTAAGTCTACTCCACCCAACATACCTTCTATCACATATCTCAATTGATTAGCATCATAATATCCTCTTATATTGGGAAAGCCTAATCCTCCCTCTTTTTGTGTTTTATACCAAAATTGTTTATTTAGTCTTGTTCTTTTCTCTCCATTACAGAATGTGTTTATTAACTGTTGCCATTTATTTAGTTCAGTTTCTAACACTTTTAATGGTATCATTCTGAATAAAAAAATAATTTTGGTAAAATGTTCATTTTGGTTAATGTAATTCTTCCAAACCAGGATAGTTGTATTTTTTTTTACAGTCTGCCAATTTCTTCTCCATTTCTTTGCTTAATACTACTAAATTCTTATTTTCCATTTCCTTTAAATCCTTCGTTATATTTATTCCTAAATATTTTATATTACTCCTTAATCTTATCTCTAAACTTTTTTGTTTTATAAATTCGGATTCCTCTTTTTTTGTATAATTAAATATCATTTCTGATTTATTCCAATTAATCTGTAACCCTGTCATTTCTCCAAGTGCCTTTAAATGTTATTTTATTTTTCCCATTCTATCCAATAAATTTTTAATGGTTAATAATGTATCATCGGCAAATAAACTTATTTTATGCTTTTTTTAAAATCCTATTCCTTCTAAGCTATTATTCTTCCTTATAACATTCGCTAACAACTCTATAACTATTGCAAATAGTATTGGTGATAGTGGGCACCCCTGCCTTATACCTCTTGTTACTTTTATTTCACCTGTTATCCCATCATTTACCATTACCTTTACAGAATTATCACGACACAGTGGGTCTATTAATTCCCTTATTCTAGTCCCCATTCCAAATCTTTTCCTGATTATTTTAAATATTGGCCATTCCACGCAATCAAATGCTTTAAATATATCTAAAGCTAAAATCCCTGCCTTTATTTTTTTCTGCTCTATTACATGTATCTTGTTCAACACTCTACCTACTAAATTGGGCATTTGTCTTCCTTTCAAAAATCCACATTGATCCTTTCATATATATTTATGCATACATTTGTTCAATCTCTTTGTTATTATTGCTGATAAAATTTTTGCATCCTGATTTATTAATGATATAGGTCTGTATGATCCTGAATCCATTAAGTCTTTATCTACCTTTGGTATTAAAACTACTGATTGGTGCCATGATGCTGGTATCTTCTCCCCATTCATTATATAATTCTAATAATTTTGGGACTAATATCCTTTCAAACACCTTATAATATTGTGGTCCCAAACCATCCATCCCTGGAGCTTTCCCATTTTTCAATTTCCTTATTACGTCCACTATCTCTGCCTTCTCTATGGGTTGCTCCAGTACTTCTTTCATAGATTTCATAGATTTCATAGAATCATAGAGTTGGAAGAGACCACAAGGGCCATCCACTCCAACCCCCTGCCATGCAGGAACTCCCAGTCAAAGCATCCCCGACAGATGGCCATCCAGCCTCTGCTTAAAGACCTCCAAGGAAGGAGACTCCACTACACTCCGAGGGAGAGTGTTCCACTGTCAAACAGCCCTTACTGTCAGGAAGTTCCTCCTAATGTTGAGGTGGAACATTATCTTCTTCCTTTATCTTCTTCCTCTAGTTTTTGCCCCCAATTTTCTTCCACATATTCTTCTATTTTACCCAATTGATTGTCTCCTGCTTGGTATAATTGCTTATAAAATTCTTTAAAATTTTTTAACTTTCCTTTCATCAGTCTACATATTTTACCAGATTTGTCTCTAACCATATTTATCATACCTTCCATTTTCTTCTTTTGTGTGGACCTGGCCAACATTTTTGAATTCCTATTACTATATTCAAAAATTCTCTTTTTAAATATATCAAACCTTACTCCAAGCCAGGAGACAAGCTGCAAGCCAGGAGCTGTGCCTCTTCATTCCCCTCACCATTGGGACCTCGAGGACAGTGTTTGGCAAGGCAGCTGGGTGAAGGGGGCGTGGCTTGGGCTGCAGACTTAAGGTGCACCCTCCCTCCCTTCAGGAAGACCTTACTCCAAGCCAGGAGCCAAGCTGCAAGCCAGGAGCTGTGCCTCTGCATTCCCCTCACCATTGGGACCTTAAGCAGTGGAGAGGCAGCAGAGAGAGGGAGCTTGCTGAGGAGGAGACCAGCCCCACCCCCAGCTGAGGACTAGCAACGCCTGCAGCCTTTCCAACTCTATAGAATAGAACTGACGAAACGACTGCAGTGACAGTGGGGGTGGAACTGGGAGGAGGAGTGTCTCTGGCCATACTTATTAGAGAGCAGCCTATTCGGGCCCTTTGTTCTGTTTGGTGCCCAGGATAATTGATCTTTAAGGCAAAATTTGCCTGTGGATCGGAACTAGATGACAACTCTGTCTGTTAAGGCTTCCCTCTTTACTTACATCATATTGATGAAGTAGTAGGTCAGATAGTGCTATTAACAGCCTGGCTACCATTAACACTTCCTCAGATGAAATTGGGAACACCTTGGGAGCAAACATTGATGTGGTATGGGGGTTCGGGAGGTATGGTGGTAATAGAGTGAACACATGTTACAAAAGAAGTAGGGATCGATGTTTAGTATCTATCCCCTCTTCAGTTCACTCTGTTCCTCGGGATAAGTTGGAGAGTGTACCAAACATTCCACAATCCTTTAATCTGCTTCTTTACAATGTCAGGGCGGCCAAAGGTAAAACCTATATCATCCACGATCTTCTCGTGGATGAAAAGGCCGACCTGGCATGCTTCACCGAGACTTGGCTTGGAAATGCCAGCACGGCCACATGGGTGCAGACTCTCCCAGCTGGGTACACAGTCAGTGAGCAGATAAGGGAAAGTGGGCGGGGGAGCAGTGTGGTTATAGTTCATAAATCTAATCTACCCTTGATCAGAGAACCTATCCGGAAAACAACCCACATCGAGTCCGTGTACCTTAGCCTGAAGACCAGGGATAGTTTGGGGATTCTGTTGGTATACCGGCCACCCCGTTGTCTAACAGACTCCCAGACTGTGCTGACTCATCTGGTCTCTGAGTTATTGTTGGAGTCACCCAGGCTTTTGGTCTTGGGTGACTTCAACATTCCCCTCGAGACCAGCCCTTCGATCTACTTGGAGCAGCTTGGGAGTTCATGGAATCCGTGACAGGCATGAACCTATCCCAATTGGTCAACAGTCCCACCCATTTTGCAGGTCACACACTCGATGGGATTTTTAGCACGGAACAGGAATATCCATGGGAGGAGGTAATCAAAACCTCCACACTGTCATGGACGGATCACTCTCTGATCAAGATGGAACTTAGAGCTGTACATCACCCCTCTGCTGGTGGCAGACCCATTAGAATGGTCTGCCCTTGAAGGCTTATGGAACCGATTGGGCCCAGTGCTGTTCCTGGGCCCAGTGCTGTTCAACATCTTTATTAACGATTTGGATGACAGAATTGGGGGCATACTGATCAAATTTGCAGATGACACTAAACTGGGAGGAGTAGCTAATACCCCGGAGGACAGGATCAAAATTCAAAATGACCTGAATAGACTAGAAAGCTGGGCCAGTGCTAACAAAATGAAATTCAATGCGGAGAAATGTAAGGTTCTGCACTTAGGGCGGAAAAATGAAATGCACAGATATAGGATGGGGGACACCTGGCTGAACGAGACCACATGTGAAAGGGATCTAGGAGTCCAAGTAGACCATAAGCTGAACATGAGTCAACAGTGTGATGCGGCAGCTAAAAAAGCCAATGCAATTTTAGACTGCATCAATAGAAGTATAGTTTCTAGATCAAGGGAAGTTATAGTGCCACTCTATTCTGCTTTGGTCAGGCCCCACCTGGAATACTGTGTCCAGTTCTGGGCACCACAATTCAAAAAAGATGTGGAGAAACTGGAGCATGTCCAAAGGAGGGCAACTAAGATGGTGAAGGGTCTGGAAACCTTGCCCTATGAAGAACGCCTTAGGGAGCTAGGGATGTTTAGCCTGGAGAAGAGAAGGTTAAGAGGTGATATGATAGCCCTGTTTAAATATTTGAAGGGATGTCATATTGAGGAGGGAGCAAGCTTGTTTTCTGCTGCTGCAGAGACTAGAACACGAAACAATGGATGCAAACTGCAGGAAAAGAGATTCCACCTCAACATTAGGAGGAACTTCCTGACAGTAAGGGCTGTTCGACAGTGGAACACACTCCTTCGGAGTGTAGTGGAGTCTCCTTCCTTAGGGGTCTTTAAGCAGAGGCTGGATGGCCATCTGTCAGGGATGCTTTGACTTGGAGTTCCTGCATGGCAGGGGGTTGGACTGGATGGCCCTTGTGGTCTCTTCCAACTCTATGATTCTATGATTCTATGATTCTAGGCCCTAGAGGGTTTAATGGTTGGCAGTGCCAGCGATCCCGTTGAAGCCTTGGTGAACACCTGGAACACTGATCTTCCCAAGGCTCTCAACGTTATTGCCCCCAAGCGTCCTTTCCAACCTGCTTTGAACTGCAAACCCTGGTTCACAGAAGAACTCAGGAAAATGAAGCAGACTGGACAATGACTAGAGCGCAAGTGGCGAAAGACTCGGTCCTCATCCGACAGAACTTGCCATAGGCAGCACCTTCGCGCCTATTGGGAGGCATTGCATGCAGCGCAAAAATCTTTCTATGCTGCATGCATTGCATCTGCAGAGTTTCATTCAGCAGAGCTGTTTAAGGTAGTTGGGGAGTTAACGCAGGTTCCCCTGCGTTTAACCCCCTCCGTGACCTGATGACGGCCTGCTGCAACGCATATAACAACCACTTTGCAGACAAAATCTCTTGGATAAGGGCCGACTTGGACGCCAATATTTCTTCAGTGTCTGCAAATGAGGTAACCAGCAACTCCGTCACTGTCATTTTGTTGGATGAGTTGCAATCTATAAGTACTGATGACATGGACAAGGTCCTTGGAAGCATGAGGAAGACGACCTGCTCTCTCGCTCCATGTCCATCATGGCTGGTCGCCCAGGGAGGGGATACATTGAAGACATTCCTTGGGATATAGTCAATGTGTCCCTCAGGGAAGGCACCATTCCACCTTGTCTAAAGGAGGCAGCTGTAAAGCCTCTCCTGAAGAAACCTTCCCTTGATCCCCTGGACAGAAACAACTACAGACCAGTTTCCTTGCTGCCGTTTCTAAGTAAGGTGATCGAGAGAGCAGTCGCCTCACAACTCCAAGCTGTCTTGGATGAAGTTGACTTTCTTGATTTATTTCAAACCGGCTTCCGAGCAGGATATGGAGTTGAGACTGCCATGGTTGCTCTGACAGATGACCTTCGCTTGAGTATCGACAGGGGTAGTGTGACCTTGTTGGTGCTCTTGGATCTCTCAGCGGCTTTTGATACTATAGATCATGCCATCGTTTTGGACCAGTTGGGGAGGATGGGTATCGGAGGCACTGCTTTGCAGTTGTTCCGTTCCTTCCTCTCTGACAGGTCCCAAAGGGTGAGGCTTGGGGACAGCTGCTCCTCTAAAATTGAGCTAAATTGTGGCGTCCCTCAAGGCGCCATCCTGTCCCTGATGCTATTTAATATTTATATGAAGCCGCTGGGTGAGATCATACGGGGGTATGAAGCTCAGTGTCATCAGTACACTGATGACACTCAGATATGCTTCTCCATGACCAGATCATCTGCTCAGACCTCAGATGGCATCTCTCCTCTCAATGACTGTCTTGCAACTGTAATGGATTGGATGAGGGAAAATAGATTGAGGCTAAATCCTGACAAAACGGAGGTACTGACAGTCACCAGCCCGAAACCAAGTCTGGGAATACATCTTCCAGTCCTGGATGGAGTCACACTCTCCTCACAGGACTCTGTTTGCAATCTGAGGGTACTTCTAGACTCATCGCTTCACATCATGTGTCAGGTGAATGCAGTGGTCAGAAGTGCCTGTTATCAGCTTCGGCTGATCTGCCAGCTGCACCCTTTCCTGGAGGCTGTGGTATATGCACTGGTCACCTCACATTTGGATTACTGTAACACACTCTACATCGGGCTACCTTTGTGTCTAACCCGGAAACTTCAACTGGTTCAAAACATGGCAGCCAGGCTAGTCACGGGAATGTCGAGGAGAGAGCATATAACACCTGTGCTTAAATCTCTCCACTGGCTGCCGATCCGTTTCCGGGCACAATACAAGGTGCTGACTTTGACTTTTAAAGCCCTACATGGGTCCAACTTATCTTATAGACCGCCTCCTCCCGTATGAGCCCCTGCGTACACTTCGGTCCTCTGGGAAGAATCTGCTTCAACCTATAAAAACTAATTTGTCCCAGACCTCCCAGGGGGCCTTTTCTGCTATTGCCCCCAGGTTGTGGAACTTTTCCTTTCCTTTCCTTTCCATTTTCTTTCTTTTCTTTTTTCTTTTTAAGGGCTTATTATTTTTCAAAATTTCCAGAAGTATTAGGTTTACCAGAAAAGACTGCAAAAATTGTGACTGGTAGGCTTAAAGCTGTGTTTACTCACTATGAGATACCAAGGACAGTTGTGCATGGTAATATGCCCTTTGCTATTTAAGAATTTCAAATATTTGCCAAAGAGTGGGAGTTTGAGCAATGTTTTAGTAGTCCAAGGAATGCATAATCTAATGAGCTTTATTCAACAGACCAGAGTTTCTCTCTGTGTAGCTGTCAGATGCTGCTTGTGCCACGTTCTACTTTCCATGGACCTATCTACAAGACTAATAATTATCTCTCCATCTAATTCCCTACTTCTCACTAGCCTACCTTCCACTCCTTACTCTTTGTTAGCCTTTTATGGTTATTAAGCTTGAAAAGTTTTTGTGTGCTTGTGTGCACTTTTGCACATTCCTAAAGAAAACCTTTATATTCACTGAAACTATAGTCTCTATGAAGTTAGTTCTGCTATACATAGATGAAATGATCCCTAAAGTTACCCTCCTCTCACAGACCTCCTTTTGAGCTGACACTTCACACAAAATACCAAGGAAATGTGGACACTGTTGGTGGGGACTTCACGTTCCCCTAATCTTTAGGGCAACAAGCATGCCAGCTGTATGTGCACATGCACATCTGGGGGGGGGGGAATCCAGCTACAATGAGTCCCTCTGCAGTGTGGGTATAAATAATTTCTTAGAGCCAGCACATGACGCCAGTCCCTTAAGCTGGCTTTTGGCTTCATGATGAGGGTCTCCATATTTACTCCCCCCCCCCCCCACAAATGGGTACAGAATCATGGTGGGACTGAAATATTTGTTGACTGTTTAGCCTGTTCCCCCAATTAATTATCTAATAATATAATCAATAATTAAATTTTGGAATTATGTGGGTGTAGGAAAAATTAATGTTTAATTCATAATAGAATTAGTTTTATTTTCTGTCACAGTTTGTAAACGTTGAACCAGGCACAAATATACTGATATTCCCAGAATCCTGTCCATCTAAGTTGTGTCATTATGAATATTCTTATATTTTTATGCAAACACATGTAGTTTATTAAAGCTGTTCCTGCCTGACAGAAATATATAGAATCTTTCCAAACAGTAAATTATTTTCTGACAAACCTACCCAGTTGGTATTGCTTTCCACAGGCACAAATTGTGATTACTCCTGGGGGTTCATTCATTCTCTTCATTCTGAGAAACAAGTTTAAAAGAGAATGTTGCTTTGTAACTGGATATTTTCCCACAGATTATCTATTGTTCTTACAGAGTATAATCAGGCTATCAGATTCATGCACTTCTATTCTTTTTTAAAATCACAGGTATTCTGGAAGAGAACAGCTACAATTTTGCTAATTCATGGGCCATGAGCAATGAAGAAAAGAGATGCCAGCGAGTGACTACACCAAGCCAGACTTGCAACATCTCAAATGAGATGGCAGATAAGGTTGGTGCAGTAACCTTCTTTTAGTGGCAAAAGGGAAGGCCATGTTAAACAGGTCCCCTTGGGCTGTGTTGTTACTGTTTATAAAGTTGATAATAAGTGGTTGATTATATTGGAAATAAATATAAACCTGGTGAATATAAACTCCAACTTCCCACTTTCTCAGGGGATATTTTTAATTTTATGTAAATCATTTTAAAACATGTTTTTAAATACCAGGATGCATGCATTTTCCATGAAAACTTTTTAAAAATTGAGCTGGTGAGAGGTAATAGATGCCAATGTACAGATGCCAAACCTCTTTGTCAGTGACAAAAGTAGGAGTGGAAGGTTTGCCAAAGCCAGCATGTCGTCTTTTTTATCACTTTCAACATTTGGGGGTGGGGGTTGAGTGGTTGTAGGGCAATTAATTTTTCTTCAGCACTTAGTACTGATTTTGCAGTTCAACATTATCTTTTCTTGTTGTTATCAGTTTCAGTCTATGGCAACCTTGATTGAGTCCATCTACCTGTAATACTTTCTTCTTTTTTTCCTACTGCCTTCTACTTTGACAAACATCATTGTCTTTTCTAGTGAGTCATGTCTTCTCATGATGTGTCGCAACTCTGAGTAGCTTAGTAATTTTGACTTCTAGGGAAGAATTCAAGTGGGTCTACCGTATTCTAGCACCACATTTCTAATGAGTTGATTTCCTTCCTGTCAGCTTCCTTCATATTGAGCTTGCACACCAATACTATACAATCAGAAATAGCATTATATGTACAATACTGGTTTTGGTATTCAATTATGCTATATTTACATTTGAGGATCTTATCTAGTTCCTGAATAGGTGGGTTTCTAACTCTTAATTTCTTGATTGTTGTTGTTGTTGTGTGCCTTTGAGTCATTGGCATATTGCAGGGTTTTCTTGGCAAGATTCATTCAGAGAGGGTTTGCCATTGCCTTCCTCTGAAGCTGAGATCATGTGACTTGCCCAAGGTCACAAGTATGGGTTTCATGGATGAGCTGGGAACTGAACCCTAGTTTCCAGTGTTCAAACCACTAGAGCCATACTGGATCACTAATTTCTTGACATTCATTTTGATTAATGAATGAGCCAATGTAGAGATAATCCTCAAATATTTTAAATTATAATTCATTTTGTTTTTATTTCATCAATAAAATACATTGTGTTTCATTATACAGTCATATACTATAAATCAAATCAAGTTATTATGGACTTTATCATATGTAGCTTTCAAACCTATCCATCTGATCTCGTATAACTAATTAAAGAATATCCGCACTCCTGAATAGCTCGATTGACTTGGAAATCCACGGACAACATTGTAACAACTCATTCTCGTTGATATATTTTAGATTATATGACTGTATTTTAATTGTGTGTACTATGTTGATTTTACTGCTGTGATCCTGCTTCGATCTGTAGGGAGAGGTGGGAAATAGAAATAAAAAAATTATTATATTATTATTAAACCACCATTAAAGTTAGATTAAAACTCCTTTCGCAATATGTATTGCACAGTACCATTTTTATATTGTTGCAGCCTTGCCCTGCCATTGCTGTTACAGCACACCTTGTTACAGATGGGGAAAACCCATCAATAAACACCCAAACATACTACCTTAGCATTAGTCCTCAAGTGCAATAGGGTACTCTCTGCATTGGGCAGTGTCTTCTTGTCTTCCCACTCCCTCCTTTCTTGTTTGGCAGGCATTGGAGTGTAGATGACGTATCCCTGCCCCCAGGCAGCCAAAGAAGAAATAATATAATAGCAGCATCATAAATTATCACCTTCAAAAAAAAATGACAGAAAGTTTGTTTTGACTTGTAGTTTTTAACTTATCTCTATAGTCACCATCCAGATTTGCACATTTTCCCTGGCATTTCTTGACCCTCCAAATACCATTATTGTAGACGTCTGCAGTTTGCGCCTGACAAGGATTTTACACTTTAGTAACTTCTGGCAGAGCCAGTCACAAAAATAAAGGACACAATGAGTTGATTTTCTCAGCAATGTGCACTTTGGGACCAATTATGACACTGACAAAATTTTGTCAATATGCCATAATAACTTCTTGGTGATAATTATTACTTTACGATACCCCCTTGTAAGGCACAATCTGCAGATTTCTACAATACCAGGTATTTGGAGGTTCAAGACACGCTGGAAAAAATGTATAAATCTAGATAGTGACTACATAGAGATAAGTTAACAACTACAAATCAAAACAAACAATTTTTTTTAAAAAGATGATCATTAAAACTTTACGATACCCCCTTGTAGAATCATAGAGTTGTTTTTTCCCCTCCTGTTTGGTTTATAACATCTTGCCTGGTGAAGAAGCCCATGGAGCTTCAAAAGTTTGCATTTTTGTGTGCATTTTGGTTGGCCAATAAAGGCCACTGATGGATTTTTGTTTGTATTTGTTAAATGGCCAACACAGCTACCCCTCTATTGTTTCTCCAGTAACCTTTTATTGTACTTAACCGCTCTAGCAAGCCTGAACTCATTCAGTGCTTTAAGTTTTCTGACTTTACCCCTACACATGCTAGCTACAGTATTTGTTTGAATTACTCTTTGGTGATTTCCTTCCTTTTCCCTTACTTATACATGTCACATTTAAAACTTAGCTACATTGAAAGTTATTTAGTCATCCATTCTGTGTTTGTTTTTTGGACACCTGCCATTTTTCTTCCTTATTTGAACTGTTTAAAATTGTGCTTTCAGTACAGTATCTCCTTTTTGAGCAATAACCATCCAACCTGAATTCCCTTTTCTTTTAGTATTCCTGACCCCAGATCACCCCCAGTATTTCCCTACATTTACTGAAATTTGCTTTCCTAAAGTCTAGAATGCATGTCTCACTAGGCTTGGCTTCTCCTTTCCACTGTATAACAAATTCCAGGAGAGCACGATCACTCCCACCTAAGTATCAAGCTACTTCCACCTCATTAATCAGGTCATCCCTGTTGGTAAGAATCAAAACTGATCTCTTTCTTGACTCTTCCACCTTTTGGACAATGTAATTGTCTTTGCGGAGTGACGGGAATTTTCTGGACCTTAAATTTTTGGCTGAGTTTGACTTCCAGCAAATATCAGGATTGTTGAAGTCACCCATCAGTACTACATCCCTCCTTTCTGAGAGTGTGGTCATCTATTCTAGAAAGTCATCATCCAATTCTTCAGTCTGACTTGGGGGTCTGTAGTAGACTCCCACAATGAAATCCCTATTGTTTCTTTCCCCTTGAATTTTTATCCAGATGTTCTCCACCTGGCTTCCAGGATTGAAGTGGTGGATCTTTTCACAGGTGTAAACATCCCCAAGATATAATGCTATTTCTCCTTCTTTCTGGCTTGGCATATTTCTCTTAAAAAGGTTACACCATGAATACATTCCATTCATGAGACTTGTCCCTCCATGTTTCAGTGCTGACTACTATATCGTATTTGCATTGTTGTGCTATGAGTTCATGTTCAACTTGTTTATTTCCCATGTTCTGTGCATTAGTGTAGAGAGATCTAAGACCATGGGTTTTCCCCCTCTAGCTGCCTGTGTAAAGTTTGTTCCCTCCCATTGCTGGTTACTTAAACTATTTACATTGTTCCCTCTATAAGAGTTTGTCTGTTATCTCCATTCTTTGATGAACCTTTGTCTTCCAAAATATTCTCTCCCCTCCCCCCCCCCCCCCCAATAACTCAGTTTAAAGCTCTCCTGATCAAATTTTTGAGACTATTGGCAAAAATGTTTCTGCCCACTGGTGTAAGGTGCAACCCATCCCTTGCCAGAGGTCCCTCATCCTAAAACTGCAGGCCATGATCCATGAATCCAAATCATTCTCAGCGCACTATCTGCAGAGTCAGTTGTTCACATTCACTATTTTCGTCTCTCTTCCTGGACCAGGTCTGTCAACTGGGATAAGAGATGAGATGGAAACTTGTGCATCCACTCTTTCAGCTTCCTACCCAGATCCTCATAATCCATGGTATCATTGGTTACCATGTGTACCAAAGGAAGGGGTAATGGTCACTGTAGTGAAAAACTCCCCAGAGACAGCAAGCCCCGGAGACAGGACAGCCAATCAGTGAGTACCAGGCGACCAGCCAATAGGAAGCTGGCTGGGCGTGGCTAGGGAGAAACCTGGTTGCTGAGGAAAAGAAAAAGGAGTTGGTTGGAGTTTGGCTGGGAAAAGGGAGACACCACAGAGGGTGGGTGTACTCTAGGTTCCTGATTGGGATAGGTGTAGGTTAGGTTTTAGGCCAGACAGGGTCTATGTAGAGTCCAGGAGAGGGACTGATTAGGCTTTAGGTTGTAAGCCAGTTGATTTAAGTTGAAAGTATTTGACAGATTGCCTGAGGGCTAAAGTATTGTGTATATGTAACTGTGGTAACGTAACTAAGAAGAAAGAAAAAGCCTTGAAAGTAGTTCACTGATTACTTGATGTTTGTTAATAAACTTCAGTATTATTTTATTACAACTTGGCCTCTGTGAAATCTTGTGGCACGCTACTAAAGTTAATAAAGCCTCAGAAAAGATAGGCAGTGGTGGAGGAGATCACCATAGAAGTAATTTGGTGGCAGCAGTGGGATGAAAAGGCCCAGGGTGCTGTCATCGTAGAAACGCAGTGGTGGTGGTGGTGGTGGTTCATCGTCGCCACAGTCACATCACAGATTTTTGCCCCAACGAGACAATACACCTTCCAAGACATCTTCTCAGGCTTACAAAGCACTGCTTCTGCATCCCTCAACAAGGAGTCCATCTCTACAACCACACATCTCCTCCGAGGCTTAGCAGTGATGGTACTTCCAAGATCTCTTGCAGTTTCCCTAATGACTACTCTTTCGTGTCATCCCTGATAAGGGAGAGAGCTTCAAATTGATTCTGTAGCTGCAAGCTCATAAAATGATCCCTGGCTTCCAACTTCTACTTGTCATATCCCTCCAACTGTCTATCTCCTGGGTTTGGGAACTGCCCCCGTCCTGAGAAACATCATCTATACGATCCCCTTCCAGAACCATCTCTCAAGAAAACCTCCCCTACATGCTAAAGTGTACATACTTGTAGCTGCTGGAACTTCTCTTCCCAACTTTACTCACATCAACAAGCAGGAACACAAATATCCCACAAGTCTTTCATGTGACTGCAGCAGCTCCCTCACTGTCCATATTCAGTATTCTTAAGTAGGCACAGAAACAGGACTCTGGGCTTGTCCCTCAAAAATTCCCCTATTATTTATTGTTATTATTATTATTATTATTATTATTGCATTATTATTATTAACCTTTATTAGCTGTGCCTGTTCCCCAAACTCTGTGACTGAGCTTGAGAGATTAGGGTTATCTATATATAGAGAGCTACTGCCTGCTATTTCCTTCCCCAGGCATTTCTCTAACTCACTTCCTAGTCTGTTCCTCATGAGGACTCTCATTTCTTTTTTGGTGATGGTGTTGCAGGGCAGAAGCCAGCTTCTCCACGTCCTCCCACCAGCAATCTCCTCCTCACAAGAAGAGACTGTTATTTCTTCTTTGGCTAGGAGGGCGGAAGCTAGCTTCTCCCTGTATCCCTGCCAAAGGAGAAATGACAGTCTCCTCCTCATGAGGACAGACTCATTTACATTTTGGTGAGCACAGAAGGTATGCAGAAGGCAGGCATTATGACAATGGTGGGGAAATTGAATGGTACAGCCATGGATCACCAAAGCAATGCTAAAGCGCTTATGCAAAGAACACGTAATACAGATCGATGCAAAGTCAATAGGGATGTAACAATAATTTGTTGTAGTTGTTTTTAGCCCCTTTAAATTTCTGTTTAGAACCCAAGAAATTTGTCACTTGAATGATCAGATATAGGAATTTTAAAATGGTACATTTACAAATGAAAACCAGCATGGCATAGTGGTTTGGATGTTGGACTATGTTTTTGAAGACTAGAGTTTGATTCCCACCTCAGCCTTGAAACCCGTTGGGTGACTTTGGGCAAGTCACATACTCTCAGCTTCAGGGGAAGGCAATGGCAAACGTACTCTGAACAGATTTTGCCAAGAAAACACCCTTGGTAGGTTTGCCATAAGTTGGAAAATACTTGAAAACACACAACAACAACAACAACAACAACAAATAGCAAACATTTACATTAGTAACTATCTGCACACTTCCATTTTAAATTTGATGTTCTGCATATTTTTATTGTTTATTGCTTCAGTGCAGTTAAACAGAAGGATTGCAACTGAGTCTGTTCATCTTCAAGTTGGTAGCGACTTAGGAAGTTTTTCTTAGTATATTGACAATAAGATACTGAAATTATGTGTGGCTCTTGTATTTCCAAATGATTGGATTCAAATTTGTCAGCTCTAACACAGAAAATGTCACATAAGGAGGGGGAATGTACTTTGGTATAGTTTATAAGGCTACAGTGAAGACAATCTGGGATCAGTTTTCCTGATCAGCTCCTTACGTAGCTGAATCCAACCAAAATGGTCCATTGAAGAAGCTAAGGAAAGCCACACACACATGCATGAGTGCCTGTGCACATGCACACACTGTGGCATGATACTAGTCTCCAGAGCCAGATCCCTGAACAGACTCCAAATACCCATGCAGTTGTACTGATCTGTTACCCAAAATGCTAGGGGTCCTTGAAGGAACCCACAAATTAATATGTCTTAGGGGAGTTTAAATAATAGCTCTAATGAGAGTTATAGTATGACTGGGGAAACAGGCAGCCTTAGGATCCTACCCAGTGTATAACCTATTCCAAATCACATTGAACTCGAGAGGCAATTCCAAACTAACAGTGTAACTTTGTTAGGGGAATGGACAACAGATGTACAAAAGTGCATACACTCATGCACACACACAAGAGTTAAGAAAAAAGGTGGGAGAGCTGAATAGATTGAGGCTTTGCTAATGGCAGTATTTATCAACAGTGAAGCTTGCTTCCAAATTGAAGGAACAGAAATGGACTCAGTAGCCACTGGAAATGTGGGAGTGGCTAGCTATTGAGAAATCTAGATGAAAACTGACAAAAACAGAGACTTCTGGTGGAAATACTGGGGCTTGTGGCGGTGCAAGACAGAACTTCATCCTCCAAACTCTCCCACTGCAGGCTAGTGTCTTAGAAATGAAAAGACACAGATTTCCCAGTCAAGGAGGCAGTGGAAACAGGGCTTGTTAAGGACTCTGTGCTGGTATTCCAAAGCTCAAACCAAGACAAGGAGAAGGAGAGATAAATATAAGAGAAAGAATTGCAGAGCAGCCGCTGCAGCAAGTTGAAGTCCTGAGAGACATTGAAACATCCCATGGGATAGAAGCTTCAGTGGACACCTTTTAAAAGTTTGTCTATTAAGGGAGCCTCAATCAAAGGTTTTGAATACAAGCAGAAAGCCTATGCTGATGATGTTGTGATATTCCTAGAAAACCCAGAAGATAACTTGCCAAAACTATTAACACTTCTAGAAGAATTTGGGATGGTGTCCGGTCTGAAAATCAATAAGAGTAAGACGCCTTTAACATGTCCAAATCTGAAAGTGAAAACATTGAGAAGATATCGTGCTTCACTGTGAAGACAAACATTAGATACCTAGGAATTGAAATAATGAGAAAAAATTCGGAACTATTTGACAATAATTACAAAAAAGCATGAACTGAGATTTAAAAAAGATATAAATAGTTGGTCTACCTTAAACCTCTCCTTGATGGGGAAAATAACTTCTATTAAAATGAACATTCTTCCTAGATTAATGTTTCTCTTTCAATGCCTCCCTATCATACTAAAGGATCAAATTTTCGCCGAATGGACAAAGGAAGTTTCTAATTTTATCTGGTCTAGAAAAAAGCCAAGATTCCGATGGAAAGATATAACAGATGCTAAGGAAAGAGGAGGTCTTGGAGCACCAGATTTAAAGTTATATCATCATGCATGTGTAATAAACTGGTTGGAGGATTGGGTTAAACTGTATGATGTAAAGCTATTAAACCTAGAGGGTTTTAACATAAATTTTTTTGGCACACGTATTTGTGGTACAACTAGACGAACTTAGACAAACTTTTTAGTGATCACATAATCCAAAACACTTTAATAAGGATCTGGTTAAGGTACAAAAAGAAATTATACAATGAACTCCCAACATGGCTATCACCATTTGAAGCCTTCCGTAAAAATGAAATGGAAGAATTGAACTGGATACAATACCAGGATATTTTAAGTTGGACAGGGGAGAAACCCTATTTGTTGCAAAAAGAGTCACTTAGAGACAAAGGAATCAATCTCTCTTGGTTTCAATACAGACAACTTGATGGACGATTGAAAGTGGATCTAAAATTCTTTGGTATAACCAACAAAAAGAATGAACTAGATAAAGTGTTATTTGGCCAGAAAAAAGGTAATATTGCAAAAATTTATAAAATATTACTAAGACTAGAACAAGAAACAGAAGTTGTCAAGCCATATATGGTCAGCTGGGCACAAAAT
The DNA here is from genome assembly GCA_034509955.1 of Urosaurus nigricauda. Classification (NCBI taxonomy): domain Eukaryota; kingdom Metazoa; phylum Chordata; class Lepidosauria; order Squamata; family Phrynosomatidae; genus Urosaurus; species Urosaurus nigricauda. The sequence continues at coordinate 105,940,992 of JAOEGL010000005.1, read as the reverse complement.
ATAGGGCATCCAATTCCACCGGAAAAATGGAAGAGAGCCTGGGGGCCAGATTTAAAATTCATACTAAATATGGATGCTAAGGAAAACTTCTATAAACTGGCCTTCAGATGGTACTACACTCCAACTAGACTGAGTAAAATGAATAAAAGAAGCAGCCTGGCTTGCTGGAAATGTAAAGAACCAAAGGGCACTTTCTTCCATATGTGGTGGACATGTACACAATAAAATTCAAACAATTATACAGCCTCTGATAAAAATGGAGTCAGAGCTATTCCTCTTGAACATGATTGATGACGAAACCGGAAAGATAAAGAAACACCAGAAGATCTTGTTATACCTAGTCACAGCAGCAAGGGTAATATACGCTAAAAACTGGAAGTCTGACAAAATTCCAACAGGAGAAGAATGGGATCTCACAATATTAGAATATATGGAAATGGACAAGTTGATACAATTGCTGAAGGAAAAATCAGTAGAAAAATGGGAGGAGGATTGGAAAGGGGTAATGGAACTAATAGATGGTCAATCTGGAATTTCCAGGGCTCAGCTAAGCTAAAGAAAATACATGATGTATCCAAGATTGTTAAAGACCCTCTAGTCAACCTGATGTTGGAAATTATACATATTCAACATATTCACTGAACGTGATAACCTAAATAATTTAGACATAGAAACTGTTAGGATCTGAGGCCTGGGTATAAAATGTACAGATGTGCACAAAAGGAAAAACAGGAATTATGGGTAGAATTGTCTGCATCTGAAGGCTGGAACAGCAGACTGTTTCTCAAGGTCAGTATGTGCTTGCTTGTACATAGGCCTAATGTAAACAACATGAGTCTTCCTGACTGAGGGGAACATTGTAGGTAACACAGGAAGAAGAGTCACCAGAAGAGGCTGGGTTTGTGGCCGCATGGCACAAGTCTGTAAATAGCCTGCACACCACAGGTTGGGTTGTTGGGTGGTTGGTGGATGGTTGGTTGGAGAGATTTGTCGAGCATGTATATATTTGTAAATAGACCAACTTTAAGAATAAAACCTCTTAGGAGAGAGTTTTGGCTCCAGTCTGTTTAGTCAGCAACTGAGAGGAGGATTCCTGATAAAGCCGAACAGCTCCAGGGTCGCTGTTAATTCCGAAGGCATCAGAGATTGCTTGAACTGTGCACATCTGCTTGTTAACATCAACAAAAACTTACTCTTCTGAAGTTGTTAAAGAATTTATAAATTCGGATCTATCAGGATTAATTAAGTAGAAGTCATTTTAAGTCTACTCTTTGCAGACTTTTTAGACAAAAATGCTTGGTATATAGAATATTGGTTGTAAGGGACTAAGAACAAACCCGGTCTTCTGAATTGTCTGTTGTTGACATGTTCATGGTAATAATCTGGGTGCAAAAACTTACACCTCTAGCGTTGTTACAGAATTTGTAGGCTTGGGTCTTTCAAAATTATTTAGGAAGAAGCAAACTTGGTCTACTTTATGCAGATCTAGTAGAGTAAAAGGCACTGTATATAAGATATTTGTTGTAGGAAACTCAGAGCTAATTTGACCTGCTGTTGCTAATTGCATGATATAACATAAATTTGTATTTGAATCTGTTTATTTTAATTTGAAAATAAAATAAAAATAAATTTTAAAAAAAGTTTATCTAGCCACATTTTTTGGAGCTAGAAAGAAGCTGAATTTGAAAGAAACAAACAGTGACTATGAAGACCTAATAAGACTCCCTGAAATTAGCTACCTCTTGAACAAAGACAGTAGTAGAGACAGTAACAAAGACAGGTGAAAGAAGATTGGAAATTACTGGATTTATTTGGGAATTTATTCTGGTGATTACTTTCCATGTTCAAATGAAAGTTATTAAAGAAGGATTTGCTTGGACTACTTAGGAAGTAGCTATTAACTGACTCAGACTATAATTTTTGAAGCAACTACTAATTAAATCATACTAGCTTTGGGGAAATATTTGTGCTCACATTAAAAGTAATAATAATAATAATAATAATAATAATAATAATTATTTATAGTCCACCCCTCTGAACAAAGCAATCAGGGAGGATTAAAAACATAAAATGGAAAATAGTAAACAAACAGAAAGCCAAAAAAAAAAAAAAGATAATGAGAATGGTAAAACATATAGCTGCAGAAGAAAAGACAATGAAATAACAACACAAGGGAAGAGAGAGTGTAGATAAATTAAGCAGACCTGGGAAAATGATAAAGGAATAAAAAAGATTGAAAGAGATTGAAAGGAACTGAATAAATATTATATAATTATTTAACTGCATAATCAAAGAAATATGAAGAATTGTGCATAGGAACTGTGCATGGGAAGAAGACTAATGAACTAGAGAACTGATGAATTAGTGAATAGAATAAGGATTGGTATTTAGAGAACAATGAAGGACTAGAAAGCCAAAACATTGAAAAGAAGTGAAGTAGTTGAGATGTTTCTTCATGAAGTGAAGTAAAAGCTTAGAAAGAGTGGAAGGACTATAAAGGCACGTGTCAGACAATTAATAGGACATTTTTTGAAATGACATAAAGGAACTACACGATGGAATTTACCCCACTTTATTTCATTTTACTTGGAATACGAAGAAACTTGGAAAGTTTGCATTAAGTTTGACGTTGGGGCGAAATAGATGGTTCCTTTGTGCTGGCTTAGGGGTGGCGTCAGTGCAAGGCGTTTAGACACTGCATGCTCTGATGCTGCTCACCAATCACATGGTAGGTAGCTTTGCAGTCCTTAGGTGGTGCAGCATTATACACCACATGCCATAGGAGCACCACAAAGCCATGGTGGCAGCAGAAAAGTCAGCTCAAAAGGGAGCGTTATTTTCTTGTGCTTTTTTTTTATCCTGGGAAATGTTTGAAATTCTCATGTATGTGTAGGTTTTCTGTATACTGTGCAGCCCAAACGTTGGTTTGGTTTGTGGATGACCAGGACATCCAAGAATAGCAATGCTCCTTCCTTTTCTTTTTCCATCGTGAATTGGATGTTCAGGTGGATGTTGTTCAGATGGTTCAGAAACAGTCAAATCTTCTTCTCCATGGCTCCAAATGGTGAAAGTGTCTTCCACATACTGGAACCATGTTGTGGGCTTTTTGGGTGCTATTTCCAGGGCTTGCTTTTCAAAGTGTTTCATGTAAAAGTTAGCTATCACAGGGCTCAGAGGGCTTCCCATGGCTACCCTATCTCTCTGCTCATAGAATCTATTGTCCCACTGGAAGTAGCTGGTCATGAGGCAACGTTTAAACAAGGCTGTGATGTTTTCTGGAAAAATTTGTTGGATGAGTGCCACGGGGTCCATTATGGGGACTTTGGTGAACAAGGAGACCACATCAAACCTGAGCTTGTCTCTAGGCTTGATTTCAAGATTAATTTTTTCAATGAAGTGCTCTGAGCCCCTGATGTAGCGGGAGGTTTGCCCTATATGGGTTTGTAATTATGTGGCCAAAAACCTGGCTAAGTTATATGTGGGGGATCCAACGGTGCTCACTATGGGTTGGAGCAGATAATTAAACAGAGAGTCTGGTAACATTTAGAAGGCAATTCCATAATCACACAAAGTCAACATGGGTTTCAGAGAAACAAGTCATGCCAGACAAATCTGATTTCTTTTTCTGATAAAATTACCAGCTTGGTAGATTAAGGAAAGTCTGTGGATATAGCATATCTTGATTTCAGTAAGGCCTTTAACAAGTTTCCCCATGACATTCTTCCAAACAAACTTGTAAAATGTGGGCTAGACAAGATGACACCAAGGTAGGAGCAGTAGCCAATGCCCCAGAGGACAGGATCAAAATTCAAAATGACCTGAATAGAATAGAAAGCTGGGCCAAAGATAACAAATGGATGGCCATCTGTCGGGGATGCTTTGATTGGGAGTTCCTGCATGGCAGGGGGTTGGAGTGGATGGCCCTTGTGGTCTCTTCCAACTCTATGATTCTATGAAAATGAAATTCAATACTGCACTTAGGATGGAAAAATGAAATGCACTTATATAGGGTAGGGGACACCTGGCTGAACAAGGCCACATATGAAAGGGATCTAGAAGTCCTAGTAGACCACAAGTTGAATATGAGTCAACAGTGGAATGCAGCAACTAAAAAGGTCAAGGCAATTTTAGGCTGCATCAATAGAAATATAGTATCTAGGTCAAGGGAAGTAATAGTGCCACTCTATTCTGCTTTGGTCAGGCCCTACCTGGAATACTGTGTCCAGTTTTGGGCACCATAATTCAAAAAGGATGTTGAGAAACTGGAGCTTTTCCAAAGGAGGGTAACTACAATGGTGAAGGCATTGGACTGGATGGCCCCTGTGGTCTCTTCCAATTCCACAATTCTATGATTCTATAGTCTATGTCTGACTGTCCAAATAGGACTTCTTTCTCACACAATTCTGCAACAGGTGTAGTGCAGCAAACAGAATTAACATCAGCTGAAGCCATTGGAAAGGTTCAGACTTTTGAAGTCCTACAAGCAGTATGAAAAGAGAATGAAAGAACAAGGCAAATTCCACATGTGGGTAGTAGGCAAAATTTCATCTGAATCACAGTTATTCTTCTGTATTGCGTACAGCTGACAATGGCATATTAGAATGAGCAGCGGAATGGGAAAGTCCTCTGTTACCGAGTCAGAGGCTGACAAACAAAGGAATCTGTGTTCTTGATGTAAAAGATCAGAATTCTTCAGTAGGCACTGGTTTTTCTAGACTGCTATTAATAGAAAAAGGTTTTGCTTTGAGGACAAATATATTAAAGTTTGAAAATGCCATAAAAGCTTCCTGGATCTGCAAAATACAGCAGTTTCATTTCTGTAGCCTGAACCAGAAAGTTTCCTCTTTTAGAACAGTTATATTGTTATTGTATATATTTTGTGTATATACGATATAGGACTTCTGGGGTATTATTTTCAGTTAAATCTGCTTTTGAATAGTCTCACTTTGGACAGAGTGAGCCTTGCCATTACATAAGGGAATGTGGGCTGCCTCAAGCAGAAGATTATTAGTGCCAGCATAGCACAGTTCAGATCTGCCACTGGTGCAAATGGTCCTCTGGATATTCACAATCACCACCCACATTTAAATGGACATGAGCTGTGCAAGAGCATTACATATTTCCTGTGAGAGAATCAAAGACGATGGTGTATTTTGGATGTTGTGCTTCACGCATTCATTGCCAGCCCAGTTCTGCATTGGTGGTGATGGTGATAGTAGCAGTGGAAGTAATTAAATTACTTAGTGATCATAGCAATCATAACAGTCATAATCAAGGAAGTGGGACATTTCATTTCAATAAAGCTCTTGTACAGAGTCAGGTGGGTAAGCCCACCAGAAGAGATCTGTCTTAAGTGCCTTCTTAAGAGCATCAGAAATGGTAATAAGACGGATCTCTTCTAGTAGGTCTTTCCACAATTTGTGGCAGTAAAAGCTCTATGGGAAGTCATTGTTAGTCTAACCATTTGATATTCTAATAGGTTCTTCCCGGATTTTTTGAGAGTGCGGGGCAGATTATGTAGGGAGGGGCATTCCCTCAAGTAACTTGGGGCCAAGCCATGTAGGGTTTAAAGGTAATGACCAATACCTTGTACTGGTTGATCGGCAGCCAGTGAAGAGATTTTAACACAGGTGTAATGTGATCAGACCTCGGTGAACACTCTGGTTGCTGCATTGTGGACCAATTGAAGCTTTTGACATTGGTGTAAGGGTAGCCCCCTGTACAGCGAGAGATTACCAGTGCATGTACCACTGCTTCAAGGTCCTTTACATCCAGTTAGGGTCACAGTTGGCGTATCAACCGAAGTTGATAACAAGCACTCTTGGCTTTCGCATCTATTTGAGATGACAACTGTAGGGACGAATCCAAGAGTACTCCCAAACTGTGAAATTCGTCCTTTAGGGGAAGTGTAACCCCGTCTAGGACTGGTTGACAAATCTCCCCCAAACTTGGGGTACCTATCATGAGTACCTCCCTTTTCTCTGGATTTAGCTTGAGTTTGTTTTCCCTCATCCAGCCCACTACTGACCCAAGGCAGGCATCCAGAGGAGAGATGCCATCCTTAATCACTGCAGCAGTTGGAGACATAGAGAATAGATCTGGGTGTCATCAGCGTACTGATAACACCGCACTCCATGCCTCCAGATGATCTCTCCCAGTGGCTTCATGGAAATGTTAAACAGCATGGGGGACAGAATGCTGCCCTGAGGGATGCCTGATGTCAGCTCTCTTTTAGAGGCGCAGCTGTCTCCAGCATCACCATCTGGAATCTGTCTAAGAGGTAAGCATGGAGCCATTGGAGTGCAGTGCCTTCAATGCCCAACTCCCTCAGGCGTTCCAGAAGGATACTGTTGTCAATGGTATCAAAGGCCGCTGAGATGTCCAAGAGCACCAGCGGGGTCACACTTCCCCTGTCGATGCCCAGACGAAGATCATTGGCTAAGGCGACCATGGCAGTCTCAACTCCGTATCCCAACCTGAAGCTGATTTGAAATGGGTCCTGGTAATTGGCTTCCTCCAAGACAGCTTGGAATTGGGGGGCAACTGCCCTCTCAATCACTTTGTCCAAGAATGGTAATAGGGAGACCGGTCTGTAATTGTTTCTCACCAGGGGGTCAAGGGAGGGTTTTTTCAGGAGCTGTTTGACCATCGCTTGTTTTAATTCATCAGGAAATTTTCCCTCCCTGAAGAATGCATTGATTATAGATCTTAATAAAAAATTCTGCATCTCCCTGGGCAGTCATCCATGATGGGCAAGGATTGAGGGGGCACGTTGTCTTTTTTATACTTTGTCAGTATTTACAAACTCTTCACAAAAGTTAGAATCATACAAGCCATTGTATTCCCTATTACCATGTATGCATGTGAGACCTATACGGTGAAGAAAGCAGGTCGGAAGAAAATAAATGCATTTGAAATGTAGTGCTGGAGAAGAATGCTGAGAATCCCATGGATGGATAAGATGAAAAACAAATGGGTCCTAGAGCAGACCAAGCCAGAGATTTCCCTGGAAGCCAAGATGACAAAATAGGCTGTCATGCTTTGGGCACAACGTGAGAAGGGAAGACTCACTAGAAAAAACAATAATGTTAGGAAAGGTGGAGGGAAGTTTAAAAAGAGGAAGGCCACATGCTATGCTAGATGGTTGGACTTTTAAGGAGAACATAGGTATGAGTTTACAGGAGCTAAGCAGAGCAGTGGAGGAAAGGGCGTCTTGGAGATGTCTCATTCACAGAATCACCATGAGTTGAGATTGACTTGAAGGCAGTTAATAAAACAACAACAAAGTCTTGAATAAGTAAACAAAACATTTTGAGCCATGTTTTTTCCAAAATGTATCCAGGAATTCCCCACCCCACCCCCCTCAACAGCCTTTGCTTATGATTTTCATTCATAGGTGCAGTCTCAAGCTCTGGAGTTTGGCAACAGAGCTTGATGAAAAGATTTAGAAACAAGTGTTTTGTGAGGGTATGGAGGAAGAGACAGCATAAGATGAGCTTGATGTCTGTGAGGTTAAACGTTCCAAGTCCCAGAGAATATTTTGGGAGAGTTTGTTGGGTTTGTTTGGAGCCTAGTGGAAGCTTGACTGTGTGAACAGAAGTGTCTGTTGTTCTATAGTAGTTTGGTGATTACAGTATGTCTGTTGCTCAGAGGAAGTCAGTCAGAGACTTGGCAGAGGGAGAAGTTAGCAGCCAGTAGCTTCCTATATGGGTGCGGTCTTAGGCTCTGGAGTTTAGCGAAAGAGCTTGGTGAACAGGCTTTGAAAACAGAGGTAGCTTGCATGGATGTTTAGTGAGGAGTTTGATGGGGAAGCCTGGAGTCATGTTTCAGTGCCTACTTATGACTAGTGAATATGGACAGTGAGGGAGTTGCTGCAATCACCTCCAGCAGATGTGGTATGTTTGTGTTCTTGTCAATGGATGTGGGTAACCTCACCTGCACCAACTGCAAGTTGGTAGCCCTGTTGGAAGAGAAGTTCCAGCAGCTGCAGGCCTGAATATGTACACTTCTGTTTATTAGCGAACAAAACATTTTCCTGAACAGAGTGGAACAGATAGTCCTGGATGGGGAACATACAGAAGAAGTTTCTGGGAAGGTCAGTTCCCATACACAAGAGGTAGAGAGTTGGAGGAATGTGACAAGTAGAAATAGGGGAAAAGAGATCGTTCTGCAAGCTTGCAGTTATAGAAATGATTTGAAGTTTTCCCCTTTATCAGGAATGATGAGGGAGAGCAGCAAAGCCAGTTGTTAGGGAAAAGGTAGGTGACCTTGGGAGTATAATCACTGGTAATAGCTGCTGCTGAGCTTCAGAGGAGGCATGTAGCGGTCATTGGGGACTCCTTGCTGAGGGGTACAGAAGCAGCAGTGTGTGACTGACAAGATGTCTTCAAAGGTATGTTGTCTCCCTGGGGCAAAAATCCATAAAGTGACAGTAAGATTGACAAGACTTGTCAAGCCTACTGACCATTACCCCTTCCATTTGATCAATGTGGGAAATAATGGCACTGCAAGGCACAGCCAGTGATTCCACCTCTCCTGGCCACTGTCTCAACCCATGAAGTTACCAATTTCTTAAACCTATGAAATAACATATATTTGACTATCCTATATAATATGAATCTAATGCACCCCAAATACCCCCTTTTATGTTTTCCCCAAAATAACCAATCTCCTATACTACATACTATATCAACTAATAGCAATAACAAATCATAACCATACATGTATCATATCATATATCATACTCATGACCAAACAGGATTCCCCAGCACTATTATGATGGCAGGATTAGCTCAAGCCTGATAGGCTCCATGGCCAAAACTCAGCTAGCAGAACTGCCCTCCCTAACCCTGCAAACATTTCTGTACAGTACAGAAAAATCCCAACTCTTAATTGTTGTGGTGACGGTATTATTATTCCTCAACGAGAATCATAGAATCATAGAATCGTAGAGTTGAAAGAGACCGTCCAGTCCAATGCCCTGTCATGCGGGAACTCTCCATCAAAGAATTCCCGACAGATGGCCATCCAGCTTAAAGACCTGCAAGGAAGAAGACTCCACCACTCTCTGTGGGAGTGTGTTCCACTGTCGAATGGCCCCTACTGTCAAGAGTTTCCTCCTAATGTTGAAGTGGAATCTCTTTTCCTGGAGCTTGCATGTATTGTTCTGTGTCCTGTTCTTTGGAGCAGCAAAAAACAAGCTTGCTTTCTCCTCAATATGACATCTCTTCAAATATTTAAACAGGGCTCTCATAACACCTCTTAACCTTCTCTTCTCCAGGCTAAACATCCCCAGCTCCCTAAATCTTTCCTCAAAAGGTATGGTTTCCAGAGCCTTCACCATTCTAGTTGCCCTCCTTTGGACATGTTCCAGTTTCTCAACATCCTTTTTGAATTGTGACTCCTAGATCCCTTTCACATGTAGTCTCATTCAGCCAGGTATCCCCCATCCTATATCTGTGCATTTCATTTTTCTACCCGAAGTGGAGCACCTTACATTTCTCCGTGTTGAATTTCATTTTGTTAGCTTTGGCCCAGCTTTCTAGTCTATTCAGATCATTTTGCATTTTGATCCTGTCTTTTGGAGTATTAGCTACTCCTCCTAATTTGGTGTCGTATGCAAATTGGATAACTGTACCCCCAATCCTCTGGTATTTTATCAAAAAAGAGATCAGATTTGTATGGCGTTACTTGTTTCTCTGAAACCCATGTTGACTTTTTGTGATTATGTAATTGCCTTGTAGATATTCACAGACTCTCTGTTTAATGATCTACTCCAGAATCTTTTGTGGTATTGATGCCAGACTAACTGGATGATAATTGTTGGGATCCTCCCCCCTCTTTTTTTGGAAGATGGGAACAACGTTTGCCCTCCTCCAGTCTGCTGGGACTTCTCCTGTTCTCGAGGAGTTCTCAAAGATTATTGCCAATCTGATATTACATTTGCCAGTTCTTTTGGATGTAGTTCATCTGGTCCTGGAGACTTATATTCATTTAGGTTAACCAGGTATTCCTGTACTATCCCTTTACTTATTCTGTGTTGAAATTCCCCTATTCTGTCTTCTTCCCCATTATCCTTAGTTTGAGAACCCTTTGCCTTTTCTGAGAAGACTGAGGCAAAGAAGTTGTTGAGTAATTCTGTCTTTTCTCTGTCCCCTGTGAGCATTTTGCCATCTTCTGCACACAGTGGTCCTACCGTTTCCTTCTTCTTCCTTTTGCTTCGTACATACCCAAAAAAAGCCCTTTTTATTGTTCTTAATCTCTATAGCAAGCCTGAGTTCATTCTGCGCTTAGCTTTTCTGACTTTATCCCTACATGTGCTGGCTATTTGTTTGAATTCCTCTTTGGTGATATCCCCATTTTTCCATTTCTTATACATGTTTGGTTTAAGGCTTATCTCAGTTGAAAGTTCCTTAGTCATCCATCCTGGCTTCTTGAGACACCTCCCATTTTTCTTCCTCATTGGAACTGTTTGAAATTGTGCCTTCAGTATCTCCCTTTTGAGGAACTCCCATCCATCTTGAACTCCCTTCTCTTTTAGTTTTCCTGAACATGGGATCACCCCCAATGTTTCTCTAAGTTTATTGAAATCAGCTCTCCTAAAGTCTAGAATGTGTGTCTGACTATGCCTGGCTTCACCTTTCTGCTGTATAACAAACTCCAGGAGAACATGATCACTTACACCTAAGGATCCAACCATTTGCAACCCACTGACTAGGTCATCCCTATTGGTTAAGATGAGATCTAAAATAGCTGATCCCCTTGTTGTCTCTTCCACCTTTTGGACAATGAAATTGTCTTCCAGGCAAGTGAGGAATTTGCTAGACCTTGAGGATTTGGCTGAGTTTGACTTCCAGCAAATATCCGGATAGTCCCCCATCACTACTACATCTCTCCTTTCTACGTGTGTGATCATCTGTTCTAGAAAGGCATCATCCAATTCCTCCTTCTGACTTGGATGTCTGTAGTAGACTCCCACAGTAACATCCCTGTTATTTCCCTCTCCTTTAATTTTTATCCAGATGCTATCCACCTGGCTTCCATTACTGATGTCCTGGATCTCTTCACTGGTGTATATATCCCTGACATATAATGCTGTTCCTCCTCCTTTCCTGTTTGTCCTGTTTCTCTTTAAAAGGTTATATCCCTCTATTTCTACATTCCAATCGTGAGACTCATCCACCAGGTTTCAGTGATGCCCGTAATATATTTGCTTTCTTGTGCTAGGAGTTCAAGTTCATCCTGTTTATTTCCTATACTCTCTGCATTAGTGTAGAGACATCTAAGAACATATATTCCCTTTACTCTATAGTTTCATCTATTACCATGCTTAACAAATACATTCTGGGATCTGCATGTCCTTCAATATCTAGAATTTTCACTACTTGATTATGACTCATATTCCAAAATTTCTTTGCTTTAATACATAACCACCGAGTATGATAAAATGTTCTGGCATCTGATTCACATTTCCAATATTTACTATTTTTAAAAAATATTTTAGCCAATTTGTATGGAGTCAGATAACATCTCATAGTAATTTTCTTTCAAATCACAGTTCAAAGTGTATCTTAGACCTTTAGACCACATTTCCCCCATTGCTGCAAATCAATATTTTGTCCTATGTTTTGGGCCCATTTTATCATACAGTGGTCCCCCGGGTTACGAAGGTAATCCGTTCCGGGATTACCTTCGTATCCCGGAAGTTTTCGCAACCCGGGGGACCGCATTTTCGGATGCACAGTGCGCCGGAAGCGCGCTGTTTTAAAACTTCCGGGTTGCGAATTTCTTTCACAACCCGGGGTTTTTTCGTTGGCCGGGGGCTTTTTTTCTCCCCCGGCGGTTTCGGATCCCGGGGATTTCATTCCCCGGGGGATTCAGATCCCGGGGGACCACTGTACATGATTTCCACAACTTCATCTTCTAATTCATATTTTAGAAGAAGTTTGTAAAACATTGATTCTGTGATTATTTTCTGAATTCATTGTATTTTTGAACTCTTGCTCAAATTTACCAAAGCCATATAATTTCAAATCAATGAGAAATCTTACTTTCAGCTGCCTATTCAAAAACCAATTACAGTTGAATACTTCAGTTTTTAATTCATCCTCTATTTTCATTTTCCAGTTTTAATTTTCAATTTTTATTACATCATCATATGTTACCCATCTTTCCTTAAGTAATTGATCTCTTCTGAAAAAGAGCTCATTAATTGAGACCTGTTTAGGAATCTGATTTCCCATTTTATTTTTATTTTTAACTAAGATGTTCTTTTTAGATGGTTATTACGTTAATCATTAATGTAATACAAATAACCATGCCATCCAAACCTATTTTCTAGACCATCTAATTGCAACATCCTTTTTTCCTCCTGTTTTATCCAGTCAATTCTTCACTCTAAACTGCATGCATAATAATATAATTTAAGGTTTGGAAGTGCCATATCACCTCTTTTTATTTCATCCTACATGAGTTTCATTTTTACTCTGGGGCTTTTACCCAATCAAATAAAGGACTGAATATCTTTGTGCCATATTTTAAAAGGGTGTGTCATTAGTAATAATTTATAAATTTTGAAATAAAAATAACAATTAGGGTAATATGTGCATTTTACAGCAGAAATTTTCCCTAACCAAGATAATCCCAATTTTCTCCATTTCATTGAATCTTTTTTGATTCCCTGCCAAATTTTATTATAACTATTTTTGAACAAATCTATTTTTTATTGTAAAATTAATTCCTAAAAACTTTGCTCATCTCTGTTTTTAAGGTGAAGAGCCAGTGTTGTTCAAGGAGTGCTCTGGTGGTCATGTGGCCACCATGACTGCACTGAAGGCTGTTACTTTTCCACTGAGAAGTAGTATCTGTCTATCTACTTGCATTTGCATGCTTTCAAATTGCTAGGCTGGCAGAAGCTGGGAGTAGTGACAGAAACTCATGCCATCATGCACCACCTGGGCCTCGAACTGCCAACCTTCTGATCTTGTGATAATCAGAACTAGCATCTTAACCACTAAGCCACTGATGGGAGACACCTGGCTTAACCAGACTACATGTGGAAGGGATCTAGAAGTCCTAGTAGACACATGTTGAACATGAGTGAACAGTATGTTGTGGCAGCACAAAAGCCAATGTGATTCTAGGCTGCATCAATACAAGTATAGTGTCTGGATCATGGGAATTAATAATACCACTCTATCCTGCTTTGTCATGCCTCATCTAGAATACTGCATCCAGTTCTTGGTACCACATTTCAAAAAAAGATGTTGACAAGCTGGAGCATATCTAGAGGAGGGCACCTTTGAAGAGAGACTTAGGGAGCTGGGTATGTTTAGCCTGAAGAAGAGCTGCTTAAGAGGTGAAATTATTACCCTGTTTAAATATTTGAAGGCATGTCATTTTGAAGATAAAGCAAACTTGCTTTCTGCTGCTCCAGAGACCCTGACATGGAGCAATGGATGCAAACTACGGGAAAAGAGATTCTACCTCAAGATCAGGAAGAACAACCTGACAGTAAAAGCTGTTTGACAGTGAAATATACTGGCTTTGAGTTTGATGGATGCCCCTTCTTTGGAGGTTTTTAAAAAGAGGCTGGATGGCCATATGTAATGTAACCTCCTTTCTATGCCTTGAGGTTAGCTTTTATCTCTTACTTGTAGAAAGTCCCTCATCAATGAGACCTATCCCACATCATACTATATACACTTACCCTAAATGTATAAGGCTAGAGTCCAAAGTGTCTTCCCCTTGTAAGTTTAATATCTTAGTTACCATGTTTTTCTGTGCCTATATGGTCTAGGATTCACTCAGGGAGAGGTTTCTGTTATAACAAATTGTAGCAATTAATCTCTGTAGGGTAATTTGAATTAGTTCAATTAATTAATTGATTGTGCTACAAGCAATCTTTATGGGAAAGTTTCCTACCTGTATACTGAGAGAAAAGAGATGAAAGGAATATTTCAGAAGCAGAATTCTCTGAATAAAGTGTTTCTTTTATTAAGGGAGGAAATCACACAACAATCCACATTCACTCATACATGCCGGGACTAAGGAAATCAGGAGTCAGCTTGGAATTGTTGTGGGCTGAACTAATGGCGATACTTGCACAAAATGAGACTTGACTCCAGATCCAATTGTGAGGCAGATGGCAGGGGATGTGGCCATTCTGGTGAGTGGAGGGAGGAATGGACATACTGGAACCAGTCAGAGTTCACAATGACAGAGTGTCCTTGTGCCTTCTAACTAGCCTACTAACAAAGGATTTTGGGATCTTTTATAGGCAAAAACTAGCCTAAAGGCAAAAGTGTTTGTCCTACATCAAAGGGAGTCTCCATTGTAAAGAATTGCTTGGTCTGGCAATGTCCAGGTTGAGAATGAAGTTGTAAATCACCTTATTGGGTTTGTCCAGCAAAACATTCTGCCCCAGTTGGTGAGGGCTCCCCCCAAAACCTTTGTAAGTGTATTTTCCTGAGGGGGTGGGGCCTCTGTGAGTCACTGGGGTGGGACTAACAGCCAAGCCTTTATAACTCCTGCCAGAGGCTTGCAGCTTCAGTCCTTGCCAGGGAAAAGAGGGAGAGAGGTTTCTAGGCAGCCATTTTGACTGGGTGAATTCCTCCCCTTTAGATCAGAGAGCAGAGGGTGTTTCAGGGCTTTTCCTTTACCTTTAACAGTTTTATTTCTTTAAAGGCCTTGTGAAGGGGTTGTGCTCAGAGGAGGTGAGTCAGAGACTTGCCTCGGGAAGGGGCTAGCATCCAGGAGCTCTCTATATAGCAATAGACCCAGTCTCTTGAGCTGAGTTACAAAGTTTGAGGAAGAAACCAGGCCAACAGAGGTCTTTTACCTGGGTGTTTAATAGTCAGTTTTTTAGGGGAAAGCTCACAGTCCTGTTTCAGTGCCTCGTTAAGACTTCTGAGAATGGACAGTGAAGGAGCTGCTGCACTCACTTCCAACACTTGTAGGATTTTGTCTTCTTGCCTATGGCTGTGGGTAACATCACCTACATCATTCAGGTGCATGTTCCTGTTGGAACAGAAAGTCCAGCAGCTGGAGGACTGGGTATCTACACTTCTGCACATTAGGGAGAAAGAAGTTTTCCTGGACAAAACAGAACCGACTGTCCTGGTTGGGGAACACATGGAGAAAGTTTCTTGTGAGGAGGACACTTCACATACACAAGAGGTACACAGTTGGAGGAATGTAACACACACAACTAGGAGCACAGAGGATCATTTTGGGAGCTTGCAGCTACAGAACCAATTTGAAGTCCTCTCCCTTATTATTCTGGGATGATGAAGGAGAGCAGCAGGGACAGTCCTCAATAAAAGTGCAGGAGATCCCTGTAGAATCAGCACAGGGGATGTCTGCTCCGAAGCCTCAGAGAGGGCGAATAGTGGTTGTGGGAGACTTCTTGCTGAAGGGTAAAGAATCAGTGGTGTATGGGCCTGACAAGATGTCTCAAGAAGCGTGTTGTCTCCCTGGGGCAAAGATCCATGATATGACAAAGAAGCTGACAAGACTTGTCAAGCCTACTATTACTCCTTTCTTTCTTTCAGAATCAATGATACTGCAAAGTACAGCCTTTAGAATATCAGAAGAGATTATGAGGCTCCACGTAGGAAGCTGAAAGTTGTGGATGCACAGGCTGTCATCTCATCTCTTCTCCCTGTTGAAGGGCATGGCCCAGTAAGGGACAGGAAAATAGCAGATGTGAACAACTGGCTCCGCAGATAGGATTCTTGGATCATGGGGTGCGATTCCATGAGGGGAATTGCTGGCAAGGGATGGCTTGCAAGTGATGCCAGTTGGCAAAAATGCTTTTGCCAATAGTCTCAAAAATTTTATGAGGAAGGCTTTAAACTGAGTTATATGGGACAGGGAGACAGTATTTTGGAAGGCAAGAGTTCATCAAGGGCTGGAGATAATAGTGAAGCTGTTATAGAGGCAACAAGGCAAATGGTGCAAGGACCCAACAGTAAGAGGCAAAAAAAAAAAAAAAACCCTTTCAGAGACAGCAAGTGGGGAGGACCCACCATCTCAGAGGTCTCTACACTAATGCACTGAGCATAGGTAATAAACAGGATGAACTTGAACTCCTGGCACAACAAAGTCAATATGATATAATAGGCATCATTGAAACCTTGTGGGATGAATCTCATGTTTAGAATGTAGTAATAGGGGGGTATAACCTTTTAAAGAGAAATAGACCAAACAAGAAGAGGGTGAATGGCATTATAAGGCATGCATGTTTACACCTGTGAAGAGATCCAGGACTTATATTTTGGAAGCCAGGTAGGGTCATAGAATAATAGAAGAATTGGAAGAGACCACAGGGGCCATCCAGTCCAACCGCCTGTCATGCAGGAACTCACAATCAAAGGATCCCTGACAGATGGCCATCCAGCCTCTCTTTAAACACCTACAAAGAAGGAGACTCTACCACACTCCAAGGAAGTCTGTTCCACTGTCGAACAGCCCTTACTATCAGGAAGTTCCTCCTAATGTTGAGGTGCAATCTCTTTTCCTGCAATTTGTATCCAATGTTCCAGGTCCTAGTCTCTGGAGCAGCAGAAAACAAGCTTGCTTCCTCCTCAATATGACATCCCTTCAAATATTTAAACAGGGCTATCATATCACCTCTTAAGCTTCTCTTCTCCAGGCTAAACATCCCCAGCTCCCTAAATCCCAATTCCCTAAGGCGTTCCTCATAGGGCATGGTTTCCAGACCCTTGACCATTTTAGTCGCCCTCCTTTGGACCCGCTCCAGTTTCTCCACATCCCTTTTGAAGTGTGGTGCCCAGAACTGGACACAGTATTCCAGGTGGGGCCTAACCAAAGCAGAATAGAGTGGCACTATTACTGCCCCTGTTCTAGACACTATACTTCTATTGATGCAGCCTAAAATTGCATTGACCTTTTTAGCTGCCACTTTGCACTGTTGACTCATGTTCAGCTTGTGGTCTACTTGGACTTCTACATCCCTTTCACATGTGGTCTCATTCAGCCAGGTGTCCCCCATTTTATATCTGTGCATTTCATTTTTCCTCCCTAAGTGCAGAACCTTACATTTCTCTGCGTTGAATTTCATCTTGTTAGCATTGGCCCAGCTTTCTAGTCTATTCAGGTCATTTTGAATTTTGATCCTGTCCTCTGGAGTATTATCTACTCCTCCTAGTTTAGTGTCATCTGCAAATTTGATAAGTATGCCCCCAATTCTGTCATCCAAATCATTAATAAAGATGTTGAATAGCACTGGGCCCAGGACAGAACCCTGTGGCACCCCACTGGTCACTTCTCTCCAGGATGAAAAGGAGCCATTGTTGAGCCCCCTTTGAGTTTGGCCGGTCAACCAATTACATATCCATGTAACAGTTAACTTGTCTATCCCACATTTTGCAAGCTTGTTTGCAAAAATGTCATGGGGAACCTTGTCAAAGGCCTTACTGAAATCAAGGTATACTATATCCACAGCATTCCCTTCATCTACCAAGCTGGTTATTTTATCAAAAAGAGAGAGAGAGAGAGAGAGAGAGAGAGAGAGAGAGAGATCAGATTTCTCTGACATGACTTGTTTCTCTGAAACCCATGTTGACTTTTTTTGATTATGGCATTGGCCTCTAAATGTTCACAGACTCTCTGCTTAATGATCTGCTCTAGAATCTTTCCAGGAATTGATGTCAGACTAACTGGACGATAATTTTTGGGATCCTCGTTTGCCCTCCTCCAGTCTGCTGGGACTTCTCCTGTTCTCCAGGAATTCTCAAAGATTATTGCCAATGGCTCTGGCATTACATTTTCTGGCTCTTTTAATACCCTTGAATGTAGTTTATCTGGTACTGGAGACTTAAATTGATTTAGATTAACCAGGTATTTCAGTACTATCTCTTTATTTATTCTGTGCTGAATTTCTTCTATTCTGTCCTCTGCTCCATTTTCTTTCAGATTGACCACCTTTTTTATTTTTCTGAGAAAACTGAAGCAAAGAAGGTGTCGAGCAATTTTGCCTTTTCTTTGTCCCTTTTTAGCATTTCTCCATCTTCTCTGCAAAGTGGCCCTACAATTTCCGTTTTCTTCCTTTTTCTACAGATATACCAAAAAGCCCTTTTTGTTCTTCTTAACCTCTCTAGTTAGCCTGAGCTCATTCTGCACTTTAGCATTTCTCACTTTACCCCTACATGTGCTCGCTATTTGTTTGAATTCTTTGTTGATTTCTCCCTTTTTCAATTTCTTATACATGGCCCATTTTTAATACTCCATTGAAAGTTTTTTTAGTCATCTATCCTTGTTTCTTGAGACATTTCCCATTTTTCCTCCTGACTGGAACTGTTTTCAATTGTGCCTTCAGTAACTTCCTTATGAGAAACTCCCATCTGTCCTCAACTCCCTTCTTTTTTTAATATTCCTGACCATGGATCACCCCCAATATTTCCCTAAGTTTACTGAAATCAGCTTTCGACTTCTGGCGTTGGTTATGGTGGCATGAGGAGAGATTTTGATGAGGTCCACAAGTCTCCTGCAGTCCATGGCAAAGAACGGCTTATAATAAAATCACAGCCACTCGGAAAGTGACACAGGTATCAGACATTTTGAGGACTCCATGAAGATCAGGATTCCACCTCTAGTTCTCCAAAAATATAAAAGAGAAGTTGGTAAGAAACATTGGGGGGAAAGAAGGAGAATGGCCAGGGTGTAGGAGATCAGTACCATCATCTGCTGTGTGTCTGCAGCCAGAGAAGCTGGCACTAACACAGCCACCTATACACTTTTTTTAAAAAAGCTGGTGAATGATTAGCTGAGAGACTGTGATCAATACAAAGATACCTGCAAATTATCTATATAAAAATAAAGAACAAGGATTTACTTTGGGACACTGTTTGGGAGTGAGTAAAAGCCTCCAAAATAGAATCGCTGGTGGGTGATTAGAAAATGGAATGGATTTGCTGCTGCATAAGGATTAAAGACTAATATTATCTTTGTATTTATACAAGTTGGACTGTTGGACAAGGAAAAGGAAAATGTTTAGAGAATATTAGAAACAAAAAGTACTGAAAGGGCTAAAAGAAAGACCTTGCAAAAAGTGTTGAAGGGCATAGTCCAGGAAGGGAAAGGAAAATAGTGGGTGCAAACAAATGGCTCTGCAGGTGGTGCCACCAAAAACTATTTGGATTTTTGGATCATGGGCT
The DNA here is from genome assembly GCA_034509955.1 of Urosaurus nigricauda. NCBI lineage: Eukaryota > Metazoa > Chordata > Lepidosauria > Squamata > Phrynosomatidae > Urosaurus > Urosaurus nigricauda. The sequence continues at coordinate 105,921,814 of JAOEGL010000005.1, read as the reverse complement.
GTTGTTCCATGAGAGGGGACTTCTGGCAAGGGATGAGTTGCATCTTATGCCAGTTGGCAGAAACATTTTGGCCAGCTGTCTCAAGAATTTGATCAGGAGGGCTTTCAATTGAGTTATGTGAGGGAGGGAGACAGTATTCTGGGTGGCAAAAGGCCTGGAGAAAATAGTCAAACTGTCATAGAGGGAACAAGGCAAATAGTGCAAGGACGCAACAGTGGGAGGCAAAAAAATCTTGCACATGCAGCAAGTAAAGGAGATACATGGTCTTTGATGTCTCTACACTAATGCACAGAACATGTGAAAAACGCAAGGTGAACTAGAACTCCTAGTACAACAAAGCAAATATGCATCACTGAATCGTGGTGGGATGAGTCTCATGATTGGGATGTAGAAATAGAAGGGTACAGAGGTTTCTCTTTTTAAGAGAAACAGGCCAAACAGGAAAGGAGGAGAAATAGCATTATATGTCAGAGATATTTATACCAGTGAAGGGATCCAGGACATCAATACTGGAAGTCAGATGGAGAGCGTCTGGATAAAATTTAAAGGGGAGGGAACAGGGATATTATTGTGGGAGTTTACTACAGACCCCCAAGTCAGATGGAGGAATTGGATGATGCCGTTCGAGAACAGATGACCACACACTCAGAAAGGAGAGATGTAGTAGTGATGGGGGACTTCAACTATCTGGATATTTGCTGGAAGTCAAACTCAGCCAAATCCTCGTCTAAGAAATTCCTCATTTCATTGTCCAAAAGGTGGAAAAGACAACAAGAGAATCAGCTATTATAGATCTGATCCTAACTAACAGGGATGTCTTGGTTAATGGCGTATGGGAATGACCATGCCCTCCTACACTGTACACTACTACACTGTACAAGTTTGTTGTACAGTGGAAAGGAGAAGCCTGGCATAGTCAGACACGCATTCTAGACTTTAGGACAGCTGATTTCAGTAAACTTAGAGAAGTACTAGGGGTGATCCCATGGTCAGGAATACTAAAAGAAAAGGGAGTTCAGGACAGGTGGGAGTTTCTCAAAAGGGAGGTAATGAAGGTATAATTTAAAACAATTCCAATGAGGAAGATAAATGGGAGGTGTCTCAAGAAACCAGGATGGATGACTAATGAACTGTCAACTGAGCTAAGTTTTAAATGAAACATGTATAACAAATGGAAAAATGGGGAAATCACCAAAGGAGAATTCAAAGAAATAGCTAGAGTGTGTAGGGGTAAAGTCAGGAAAGCTAAAGTGCAGAATGAACTCAGGCTTGCTAGAGAGTTTAAGAACAAAGAAGGTTTTGTTTTTGTTTTTGGATATGTCTGCAGCAAAAAGAAGAATAAGGAAATGATAGGGCCACTGTGTGGAGAAGATGGAAAAATCCCAACAGAGGACAGAGAAAAGGCAGAATTCACTCAACACCTGCTTTGCCTCAGTGTTCTCAGAAAAAGCAAAGGGGGCTCAACCTGAGGATAACAGAGCAAAGGACAGAATAGGGGAAATTCAGCACATAATAAGTAAAGAAATACTAAAGGACCACCTGGTTAATCTAAATGAATATAAATCTCCAGGACCAGATGAACTACATCCTAGAGTATTAAAATAACTGGCAAATGTAATATCAGAGTTGGAGTGTGTCCAGAGAAGGACAACCAAAAAGGTGAAGTGTCTGTAAACCATGCCCTATGGGGAGAGACTTAGGGAGCTGGGTATGTTTAGCCTGGAGAAGAGAAGGTTAAGAAGTGATATGATAGCCCCATTTAAGTATTTGAAGGAGTGTCATATTGAGGATTGAGCAAACTTGTTTTCTGCTGCTCCAGTGAAAAGGACCTGGAACAATAGATACATGCTACAGGAAAAAAGATTCCACTTCAACGTTAGGAGACACTTCCTGACAGTGAGAGTTGTTTCACAGTGAAATACACTCCCTTGGAGTGTAGTGCAATCTCTTTCTTTGCAGGTCTTTAAGCAGAAACTGGATGGCCATGTAGCAGGGGTGCTTTGGTTGTGAGTTCCTGCATGGTAGGGGGTTGGATTGCATGGCCCTTGTAGTCTCTTCCAACTCTTTGATTCTTTTTTTTTAAATATAGTTTATTCAATTTAATACATACACATTAAAAGTATGAAAACATTCATACAACTACAAATAAGTTATGTATATGATCATCAGAAATTCCTCAAGACATTTCAGATAACAATTTCTTACTAGTATCATTCCTAATTACATTTCTAATTACATTTCTTTTATCTCTTCTTATGTTCTTTGAACAAATAGGTCTTCCCATCTTATTCATCTCATTCATTCATCCTTTCCTTTATCCTTCTTACCTCTGTATATCCAACTTTCTTCAACTTTCTGTCAACCATTCTTACTAACTTCCTCTTCATTTGAACACTGTTTGCTCTATTTTATCCTTGACTGACTTTCCTTCACTAGATTACTGTAACTTCATCCACATTTTCTCATACTTTAACTTTTCCTAGCTATCTTGTGAGCATGTCTTACCCTAATCTCTTAATAGTGAGACTTTGTTAATTCAACTTTTCTCTTAGCAAATCCTCAAATAAAGATTAAGCCATTAATACGTAGACAAAGTTGTAATTGTACCCTATTATGCAATTTTTTTTTCTCTATTCTGTTACTTTCTTCCATACCTTCTTTACCTCATTTGTTGTTTTCCCCCATTGATATTAATATGAGTTTATCCATTTTGGTGGCATCATATAATTTTAGCAACCATTCATTCATTTTTATCTGGAATTTCTCTGGTTTTCCATTTTTGAGCCATTGTGGTCACAAAAAAGAGAATTTTTCCAAAGTTCTTTTCTAAATTATCATCCATCATATTCAATACATACAGTTCAGGCTGTTTCACATAATGTCATGTTTACCATGTCCCAGTATTTACTCATCTCTTTACACAACCACCAACAGTGGTAAAAAGTTCCTCACTCTCTCTTACATTTCCAGCATAGGTTGTGTTTGTTTTTATAGATTTTTTTCCAGGGTCACATGCCAATGCAAATATGTTTTGTAATAATTTTCTCTCATTCTTTGTGATACCAAATATTTATGTTTTTCCATGATTTTCCCCATTTTTCCAAATTTAGGTTGTGTCCAATATTTCTAGTCCATTTCACCATCAATTCTTTAACCACTTCTGCTTCCATTTTTCTTTTCAACAAGCGCCTATAAATTTTCCCAATTAAGCCCTTAGTTTCTGAAGTGATAATTTTGCTAATTTCTGGTTCTTTGTCTTTGTGCCAACACGCACACAAACACAGATGATAAGAGCGGCTCGGCAAGGGAGACAAGTCTGAGCTGTCAGCAGGCAGTTTATTAACAACAGACAATATAGTGAGTCACACAAGCCAGTACAGGTTCGGGATTCAGGAGGTCACAACTACCAGTCCAGTGTGAGGTCAAGGATGTCAGAGAGTTGGTCGATGAAACCGTTCTGAGGTTATAGGTTCAAGAGTAGTCAAAGGTCTAGGGAGCAGGGAATATACAGATGAGGTCTAGGGAAACCAGAGCAAGCAGCATTCATGAAACGGAAAGCACAATAATCTCCTGACAAGGGAACTCAGCGTCTGCCAGGTGCTTTAAATCACAGAGCCACTCCCTTATCTCAGCTGCTGAGTGACTGATGAGTGTTTCTCTGCTGTCCTTTTCGACCATCACAGGCACACTCTTTCTGCCCTCCTTTGGCTGAAGTTAGGAACTTCAGTGCCTGGCTGCTGCTCTGTCACCTCTGCTGGAGCAAGGCTAGGCTGCTGATCCACAGAGTCCACTGAAGGAGACTCATCAGCACTAGGACTTGGCAAGGAAGAGTTGGGATCTGGCAGGGCAGAACTAGGACCTGACAGAGCAGGGCTGGAGTCTGGCATGGTCCCAGGTTCCTCCTCCTCGTTCTCCTCATGGCTGACTATGACACTCTATCTGGGAAGCCTAAGTTTTTCTTATCCAGTCTAAAGCTTTCTGAGATCTGCCAATAAGGAAACCGGCGGACACAGTGGCAAGGCTGCTTGGAGGATGCGGTGAGGGAGTGGGGCCTGGACTGCAACATCTCCCCCCCCCCATGGACCCAAGCAGCGGCACCTGCAGCCAGGCCGCTGAAGGATGCAGGTGGGCATAAATCCCCACCTAGAGGCCATCTCCTCAGCGACCAGGTGGCAGAGACAGTGGCAAGGCTGCTTGGAGGACGTGGTGAGGGAGTGGGGCCTGGACTGCAACATCTTCCCCCCTCAGACAGACCCAAGCGGCGGCACCTGTGGCCAAGCCGCTGAAGGATGTGGATGGGCATAAAACCCTGCTCAGAGACCATCTCCTCAGTGGCTGGGTGGCAGAGACAGCGGCAAGGCCACTTGGAGGATGCCAAGAGGGGTGGGACCTGGACTGCAATTCCCCCAGGAAGATCTTTTGGGCATCCTCACGGTGGCAGCGGCATCTAAGGCTGCGGAAGTCTCCCCCCTCCCCTCCCAACACCATCTACAGGGATTGGTGAGGCCCAGTGGAGCTTTGTTGTTTTTGTTCCTGCTCTCAATGGCCTGATCTAGATGGTCACTAAAAGGCGCCTGGGCGGTGCCATTAGGGTTCGAGAGCATGCAGTGTTCACACGCTCCCGAACCCTAGCACGTAATGGTGGCGCTGCCATTATGTAACACCATTTAGACGGCATATGTAATGGCGGTGCTGCAGCTGCACAGCTTCCGCATGGAGCTGCGCAGTTGCGGCGGCACAAAGGTGCCAAATGGCACTTTTAAAAAAAAATCACGCTGCAACTGCGGTGCAAAAAAGGAGCATGGTTCTCCCTCTCCTTTTTTGCAGCACAACTGCGCTGCAGCATCTAGCTGCTGCAGCGCAGTTACTCCTCAAAAAGGGGTGGCACCAGACCGCCCCTTTTGGGCGGTCTGGAAAGCCCCCATGTGCTTTTAAGTGTGAATTGGATTTAGTTGGGGTGATAACTGGATCACTCCCTATATTTCTTAGGGAATGGAGCCATGAAAAGGCAGGGAGCGAGAATCGAGGTTGTGTGGGGGCAGGGAAGGTATGGCAGCAACAGAGTGAAGAAATGTTACAAAAGAAGTAGGGATCGATGTTTGGTATCTATCCCTTCTTCAGTTCACTCTGTTTCCCAGGATAATGTGGGGAGCATACCAACCATTCCACAGCCCCTTAATCTGCTCCTTTGCAATGTCAGGTCAGCCAAAGATAAGACCCACATCATCCACGATCTTCTCGTGGATGAACAGGTCGACCTTGGCATGCTTCACCAAGACCTGACTGGGAGATGCCAGCGCTGTAACATGGGCGCAGGCTCTCCCAGCTGGTTACACGGTCAGTGATCAGATAAGGGAAAGTGGGCAGGGGGGGTGGTGTGGCCATAGTCCATAAAACCAACTTGACCTTGATCAGGAAACCTGTCCAGAAAACAACCCACGTCGAGTGTGTGTACCTCAGCCTGAAGACCAGGGATAGTTTGGTGATTCTGTTGGTATACCGGCCACCCCGTTGCCTAGCAGACTCCCTGACTGAGCTGACTCAGCTGGTCTCAGAGTTGTTGTTGGAGTCGCCTTCTAGTCTTGGGCGATTTCAACATCCCTCTCGAGACCGACTTGTTTGACCTATCTGGAGCGGCTCGGGAGTTCATGGAATCCATGACAAGCATGGCCCACCCATTGCGTGGATCATACACTCGATGGGATTTTTAGTACGGAACAAGAGCATCCATGGGCGGAGGTAACCAAAACCTCCACATTGTCATGGACGGATCACTTCCTGATCAAGATGGAACTAAAAGCCACCTTCGTCCTCCCGGGGGTGGTGGACCCATTAGAATGGTCCGCTTTTGAAGGCTAATGGAACCAATTGGCTTCCAGAAGGCCTTAGAGGGTTCAATGGTTAGTAACGCTGGTGATCCCGTCAAAACCTTGGTGAACATCTGGAACACCGATCTTCCCAAGGCTATCGATGCGTTCGCCCCTGACTGTCCTCTCCAGCCTGCTCCTAACCGCAAACCCTGATTCACAGAGGAACTCAGGGAGATGAAGTGGGTTGGACAACGACTAGAGCGCAAGTGGTGGAAAACTCGGCTCTTGTCTGACAGAACTCACCATAGACAGCACCTTCGTGCCTATCGGGAGGCTTTATGTGCAGTGCGGAGATCCTTCTGGTCTGCATGCATTGCATCTGCAGAGTCCCATTCAGCAGAGCTGTTTAGGGTGGTAGGAGAGCTGACGCAGGTTCCTCCTGCACCGAACCCCCTACTTGACCCAACAACGGCCTGCTGTGATGTGTTTAACACTGACTTTGCAGATAAAATCTCTTGGATAAGAGCCGACTTGGACACCAATGTTTTGTTAGAATCCATTGGTGAGGTGTCCAGCAACTCCGCTGTTGTTACTTTACTGGATGAGTTTCAGTTGGTGAGTACTGGTGACATGGACAAGCTCCTTGGAAGTATAAGGAAGATGACCTGCCCTCTCGTCTTGGCTGGTCATCCGGGGGGGGGGGCACGCATTGAGGGTATTCCTTCGGGATACAGTCAATGTGTCCCTTAGGGAAGGTACCTTACCATCTTGCCTGAAGGAGGCAGCTGTTAAGCCCCTCCTGAAGAAACCTTACCTTGACCCCCTGAACAAGAACAACTATAGACCAGTGTCCTTGCTCCTATTTCTGAGCAAGGTGATCGAGAGAGCAGTCACCTCCCAACTCCAAGCCAAGATAATTGAAACCAATTATCTTGGCCCATTTCAAAGTGGCTTCAGGACAGGTCATGGTGTTGAGACTGCCATGGTCGCTCTGGCCAATGACCTCTGCCTGAGTATTGACAGGGGTAGTGTGACCCTGCTGATGCTCTTGGATCTCTCCATGGCTTTTGACACTGTAGATCACTCCATCCTTTTGGATCGGCTGAGGGAGATGGGGATTGGAGGCACTGCTCTTCAGTGGTTCCGGTCCAAAGGGTGAGGCTCGGGAACAGTTGCTCTTCAAAAAATCAATCTTTTTAAATTGTGGCATCCCTCAGGGCACCATCCTGTCCCCGTTGCTATTCAATATTTATATGAAGCTGCTGGGTGAGATCATTCGGAGGCATGGAGCTCAGTGTCTTCAGTACGCTGACGGCACTCATATATACCTCTCCATGTCCAGATCATCACCACAGACTTCAGATGGCATCTCTCCTCTTAATGATCATAGAATCATAGAATCATAGAATCATAGAGTTGGAAGAGACCACAAGGGCCATCCAGTCCAACCCCCTGCCATGCAGGAACTCCAAGTCAAAGCATCCCTGACAGATGGCCATCCAGCCTCTGCTTAAAGACCCCTAAGGAAGGAGACTCCACTACACTCCGAGGGAGTGTGTTCCACTGTCGAACAGCCCTTACTGTCAGGAAGTTCCTCCTAATGTTGAGGTGGAATCTCTTTTCCTGCAGTTTGCATCCATTGTTCCGCGTTCTAGTCTCTGCAGCAGCAGAAAACAAGCTTGCTCCCTCCTCAATATGACATCCCTTCAAATATTTAAACAGGGCTATCATATCACCTCTTAACCTTCTCTTCTCCAGGCTAAACATCCCCAGCTCCCTAAGGCGTTCTTCATAGGGCAAGGTTTCCAGACCCTTCACCATCTTAGTTGCCCTCCTTTGGACATGCTCCAGTTTCTCCACATCTTTTTTGAAATGTGGTGCCCAGAACTGGACACAGTATTCCAGGTGGGGCCTGACCAAAGCAGAATAGAGTGGCACTATAACTTCCCTTGATCTAGAAACTATACTTCTATTGATGCAGCCTAAAATTGCATTGGCTTTTTTAGCTGCCGCATCACACTGTTGACTCATGTTCAGCTTATGGTCTACTTGGACTCCTAGATCCCTTTCACATGTGGTCTCATTCAGCCAGGTGTCCCCCATCCTATATCTGTGCATTTCATTTTTCCGCCCTAGGTGCAGAACCTTACATTTCTCTGTGTTAAATTTCATTTTGTTAGCGCTGGCCCAGCTTTCTAGTCTATTCAGGTCATTTTGAATTTTGATCCTGTCCTCTGGGGTATTAGCTACTCCTCCCAGTTTAGTGTCATCTGCAAATTTGATAAGTATGCCCCCAATTCTGTCATCCAAATCGTTAATAAAGATGTTGAATAGCGCTGGGCCCAGGACAGAACCCTGTGGGACCCCACTGGTCACTTCTCTCCAGGATGAAAAGGAGCCATTGTTGAGCACCCTTTGAGTTCGGCCAGTCAACCAATTACAAATCCATGTAACAGTTAACTTGTCTATCCCACATTTTGCAAGCTTGTTTGCAAGAATGTCATGGGGAACCTTGTCAAAGGCCTTACTGAAATCGAGGTATACTATATCCACAGAATTCCCTTCATATACCAAGCTGGTAATTTTATCAAAAAAAGAGATCAGGTTCGTTTGGCATGACTTCTTTTTCTGAAACCCATGTTGGCTTTTTGTGATTATGGCATTGGCTTCTAAATGTTCACAGACTCTCTGCTTAATGATCTGCTCTAGAATCTTTCCTGGAATTGATGTCAGACTAACTGGACGATAATTGTTGGGATCCTCTTTTTTTCCCTTTTTGAAGATGGGGACAACGTTTGCCCTCCTCCAGTCTGCTGGGACTTCTCCTGTTCTCCAGGAGTTCTCAAAGATTATTGCCAATGGCTCTGATATTACATTTGCCAGTTCTTTTAATACTCTAGGATGTAGTTCATCTGGTCCTGGAGATTTATATTCATTTAGGTTAACCAGGTATTCCTGTACTACCTCTTTACTTATTCTGTGCTGAATTTCCTCTATTGTCTTGCAGCAGTAATGGATTGGATGAGAGAAAACAGATTGAAACTGAATCCAGACAAAACGGAGATACTGACAGTTACAGGCCCAAAACTCGGCTTGGGAATACAGTTTCCAGTCCTAGATGGAGTCACACTCTCATCAAAGGACTCTGTTTGCAGTCTGGGGGTACCTCTTGACTCGTCGCTTCATATGACTAGTCAGGTGAATGTGACGGTCAGGAGTGCCTGTTATTAGCTGATACGCCAGCTGTGCCCTTTCCTGGACATGAAGGACCTGGAATCTGTCGTACATGCCCTGGTAACCTCACACCTGGACTTCTGTAATGCGCTCTACATGTGCTTAACCCAGAAACTTTAACTGATCCAAAATATGGCAGCCAGGCTTGTTACCGGAACATCTAGGAGAGAGCACATAACACCTGTGCTCAAGTCTCTCCACTGGCTGCTGATTAGTACAAGGTGTTGGTTTTAACCTTTAAAGCCCTACATGGCTTGGGCCCATCTTATCTCAGGGACCGCCTCTTCCCGTATGAACCCCCCCCCCCTCGCACACTTCGATCCTCTGGGAGGAATCTGCTGCAGCCTGTGAAAACTAGGCTGTCACAGACCTCCCAGAGGACTTTCTCTGCTACCACTCCCAAGCTTTGTAATGGCCTGCTGGATGAGATGTGTCTTGTAACATCTTTTGATTGCTTTAAAAAAGCTCTAAAGATGCATCTCTTCTGACAGGCCTTTCCTGAAACCTCTTAGATTCTGGCTCCAAAACTGGATCTGATAATCAGATTTGATCCCTTGCTCTGGTGCCATCTCCCTCCTCGTTTAAGAACAATGTCGAGGATGTGTTATGTTTTTAATTTTGTTGATGGTTTTAAATTATTGTTAAACTATTTTTAAGGGGCAGGTGGTTAGGAATGGGTTGTTGAACTATTTTAATTTGTATGTTTTAATTCTGTTGTACCCTGCTCCAATTGTGTTCTACAGAGGAGCGGGCTAGAAATAAAGATTTATTATTATTATTATTATTATTATTATTTAATTGTGTGATCTTCCCTTGCCTTAAAATCCTGTGGTTTTAGTTTCAATTCTCCTGCTTGTTTTTTTTTTTTTAAAGTAAATCTTATATGTAAGCCAGCTTTCATCCTGGATCATTTTCCTTCTTTGAAAGGCCTTTTGAGGCAAGGCCCAACTGGTCATTTTCTCTATTATTTTACTACTGTGTCTCTTCGAAGCTTCCAGTAGGGATCTCCTAATACAATGGTTGTTGAAATCTTTGTTGGACTTTTCTTTTCCATATATTAAATATGTATGTCAACCAAAGTACAGCCTTTCCCCTTCTAAAATTAATAATCTCTCATCTTCAAGCATAATCCATTCCCCCATCCAAGCAAAGCAACATTCGTCATAGTAACTCTATGATATGAATTGCCTGTCTTCCTGACTTTAGAGGTGTTAAAATTTCTCATTTGCAACTCACAAACCATTTTGTTTGATGTGCATATGGTGTAGTGCGGACATGCCTACTTACCCAGAGTACAGCATCTGTTTGGGACCATAGGAAAAGCCCTCACACCAAAATTCAGAAGATTTCGGCTTAGTGTAACAAAATAAACATTACTTTTATTGAATAATATTTAGCAAGAAAGTAGCTTCGATAGAATAGTTCAAACATGGTATGGGTGCATTAATAATGGGTGTGGGTGCATTAATAACAGTTGCAGACATTTCAGTTTCTTCTTTACAGTCTCCAGTACACTTTAGTCCTCAGTCAGTATCCTTCTCTGTATTTGTCCCTTTGTCTCTTTCTCCATTTACTCTACTGTAGTGCTCCCCAAACTTTGCCATTTAAGGAATTTTGAACTTCAGCTCCCAGAATCCCACACTATTTGCCAACATGGCTGAGGCTTCTGGAAGCTGAAGTCCAAAATCCCTTAAAGGACACAGTTTGGGGACCACTGCTCTACTGTCTTGTCAAAATAACTCTCTGACTTTCTCTAAGCCTAGCCAGATTCCCTATCTGACCCTTTCTCTAGAACTCTCACTCAAGAACCTCCCTGAACTCATACCTTCCCTGTACTCAATTACCTTCAACTCTCATCCTCCCCTCAACTGAACTCACACAGTCATACACTCCTGTTTGTTATATCTACTCCTTCCCCAGCAACCCCTCCCTCACAGTCAGCCAGAACTGTGATTGGTTTTCAGGAAACAAACCAAGTCTGCCCAGTGACTCTGTCACAACATCTGTCAGAGGTACTTTTGAGTGTGTATTCCTGCATGGCAGGGAGATGGATTTGATGGCCCTTGTGGTTTTTTCCAACTCTATGATTCTAGGATTCTATGGAGATTATCACATTACACTCTCAGAGTGTTCCTATTCTACTTTAACTGTTCTGGCTGCCTCCTGTTGTGATTTGGAGTTTGTAGTTCAGTGAGATTTGAGACCTCTCTGGCTGAATATTCTAAATGCCCCTCTCTAAACTGCAAATCCCAGAATGCAACAGCAGAATAGCAATGCTTTAACTGTGTATAATGCGATAATCTTCTATGAAACAAGTAGAAGTACCACTGAGGAAACATGCTAAGGTCTGAGAGTGAGGTGTATTGGAAACAACCACAACAGCTCAAAGACAGGCTCTGAATCTAATATCTTCGGTATCGCAGTCATGAATGTTTACATGAAGGTTGAGTGCAGCTGATCTGGCTAGGATAGTTTCCCTCGACCCAGATGCTACTGAATCTTAGAAGTTTATTGGAGCTTTCATGCTGCCCATTCTGCTGTCACCCACCAGTCACTTGGGGGCTTTCTCAGACTACAAAGGGTTAATCTGGGGGTGGTACATGCTAATGAGTAATTACATCACAGATAACCTATGGCCTTTTAACCAATCAATGAATTGGACCAGGACTTTTCAAGAACCTTCTATCTGAAACCTTTAAAAAGCCTTGAACCCATGTGCTCTTTTGTCCTCCTTCTTCCTGAAGTCCAGCAGTTGAGCCTCTGCCAACAGGGCAGGCTGGGATGTGGTCTGAGCTAGCCAAAAAGGGCCAGCTCCCACATCCAGACTCCTCAAAGACTGCAAATCCACATCTCTATGTGAGTAGCTTAGAGTTATGTTAGTTTGTGCGATTTGGGCCTTTTATTATGTTTCTTATGGCTTGCTTGAACTGAACATTTGTGTAACTATGCTTATGTATCTGCAAGGCAAGGAGGTCTTGCATGAATGAGATACCTCTATGCTCTATTCTTGTGTAGTTAGAATAAATCCATTTTCTTGAAATGCATCTGTTTGCTCTCTATTCCTACAACACGTGCCTTAGCTCGGTGGTTGCTTGCTGGTAGCAAGTGGGAAGTGGACAAGAACTATAACTCCCTTTAGCAAGCCCTAGCATGTGCTAAACAGGGGAATTCAGTTGTAATTCGCTAGGTGGTGGCAGCATTAGGTTTAGAGGACCTTCAGGGTGCCTATTCCACTCAGCAGGGAGTGGAACCAGGGACTCAGGGGACTCTAAGGGGGAAATTCCAAAGAAGATTCCCTGGGGTTAAGGGCCAGGAGTAGGGTGTTGCTGGGTTGCTTAACCCCCCCCCCCCCCCGATCATCACATGGTGGCAGTGGTGTTTGAACTTGGGATTTAGAGTTAGCTAGGATGCTTTAAAGGAAAGTGGTGCATTCTTTCTGCAGATAGCTGGTTTTGCTTTTTTCCTTCTTCTCTCTTTCTCTTTGTTGTCTCTTTGGCTTCCAAGGGGGAGGAAGGGGGACGGGGAGAGAGGAGTTAGAAGGAGAGTGGAGGTCTCTGGTCTGCTGTGAGTGAGGGAAAGGGGAGGTGAACTCCTTCGGAGCTGATAGCAGGCTTGGATGCTGCTTTCTCTGCCAGAAGAGGTAGTAGTTTTTTTTTTCTTTCCTCCTTCTCCCTGTTGCCTTTGAGGGACAGGAGTGGGAAGGAAAAGTCCTGAATTTTGTGGGCTGGGCAGTTGAACCATCCACAAGTGTTTGCAGGAAGTTTTCTTTGGGCTGGTAGCAGCAAGGGGGGAATTTGAAAGGCTTTTCTTTCCCTGGCTGGAGCTTACACCTTTGAGGTTTTTTTTCTTTCCCCCAAAAGTTGACGAAAGAGTGGACCAAAAGGTGGTCTTTGGAGTTGCCTCATCTGTTGCTAAGCAACTAATAGCCCCAGCTTGGTCAGGCGGGGCCATAAAATTTTGCATATCCTCTGGAGAAGGAGGATGCTCTTTTCTTTCTCTGGCTAGAGAAAGAAAAGGGAGGGGGGATCTTTGGCCCACTCCAGAGAAAGGGGGGCCGGTGGGCTTCAAAAGGTACTCAGGTTTCTGTTTTTTTTTTCCTTTCCTTCCTCTGACAGAGAAAGGGAGGGGGATCTTTGGCCCACTCCAGGAAAAGGGGGCCAGTGGGCTTTAAAAGGTGCTCAGGTTTTTTTTCTTCCTTCTCTTCTGGTGGCTACCTCCTGGTGGGCTGATAGAGCAACTTCACCAAATAAAGTTTGCTCTGCACAGTTCTCATTTCTTCTCAGTCCTGTGTGTACATATTGCAGTTTTCTGCAACACGATTCACTTCAGGCAAGCCATTGTGTTTGTTTTTTTAAAGTAGTTCTCTCGCGTGTCTCCAATATAGTTAGTCAGTAGTGTATGCATTTGAGGTCTGGCAAAATTCTAGCCATGGACACGCCAGTTGGACGGTCTACACCAACAGGCACTGAGTCATCTTCACCTGCACCTACCCCACCTGATTCACTCACCCAGGTGCTAGCGGTATTTGCTGACATTCAACGCTCCAACTCCGAGCAGATGCAGTCGTTGGTACCTTTTCTGCTTCTTCTCCCTACACTGTGCATGTGTGTGTGTGTGTAATTATCTTTTTTTTTAAAGTTCCAGGCATGACCTCAGGCTTCAGTAACCCAAAAGAAGTGAAGCCATCTGAGGGAGTCTCCAGCTCTTCTTATTTCTACTTCTGTCTTGTCAGTTCTTCTTTAAGGAGGGAGGACTTCTTAAATAATTTCACATAGCCGATTCTGTATTTTAATTTTTCTCTGTAATTTTTCCTGCTGAATTTGACAACATTGATTTTACCTCCTTGAAATTATAGGGGCTTTCTAGATTGGCAGGAAAGTGTGATATGAAGTTGCCTTTTCCTTAATGCTTAGCAGCTGCACCGCAGCCTTTAAATGGAGCTGCGCTGTTCCGCAGTTTTTAAAAAAGAAGCTGGGAAAACCAGCACCTTTTTAAAGGTGCTTCTTCTCCCCTAAAATGCAAAAAAAGCGTTTTCATGGCACACTTTCCCTTTTTCTCATCTAAAGGCTAGACTTTCATGCAGCCATGAACACACTTCTTTTTGCCAATCTAGATCAGGCCATAGTAAGATAAATTGCAGTATATGGCTTGAGACAATTCACAGAGATTCTAAATACTTACCATCATATAACATGTATTCCCATAAAGAAAAAACCCTGTGTGTTTCTGGGAGCAGCACGGAGTATCCTGGCCCTACAGCTGCCCTGACCTGGGAAAGTGGTGGAGTCTTCTTCTTTTGAGGTCTTCAAAGAGAAGCTGGATGGCCATCTATTGGGAGTGCTTTGTGCTGCAGTGTGGAAACAGAGGGCTTTGGCTCTCCAAGGAAGATCCACAGCAAGAAGTATATTATTTTACATCATTTTTAGTCTGTAATACCACAGTTCTTGAGCAGAACAGACTGCTCACACTATAACTGGGGTCTGAGATATGCATTGGGATGTGTTGTCTAAGTAGGACAAAACTAGAACAGTGTGTGTATGGTAGGGAAACAGCCACTTTGGCCCATGTAGACAAGGCCCTAGTCTCCAGTAATGTAAGATATACATTAAAGAGAGTGGTATGCATTATGAAATCTGAATGACCCTTGAATTAAAATCTGGCAATTTATTACCCAATGCATATTTATTTCATTGTTGGATTTGGATATTTCATTATTCAGGATATATGGTCTCTCTCTTATTTTCTCACATTTTCTATTTGCAAGAGAATGTCCCTGAGGAGAGATTGTGAGCAAGAACATACACTTCTTTCTCACTGTTATAGAGACTGTCAAAGTACTTGGGTCCACCTGTCACTCTGAGAATATAACTTTCAGGATTACCTGAATTGACTGTTCACTAATTTTCCTCACATTGTGGGGAAACTCTGCAGAAGAAAGAGCATGCAAACCTGAAGGTACTGCTCATGTCTCTCAAGCAATGAGTCATGGTGTGGAGGAAAACAAAAACATCTGAACAGTCCCTTTGTTAAATTCTTTCCTACTCTCAGCCCTATTTTGTAAGGTTAGTTGTAAGGCATTTGTAACTGTTCTGATTGTTCTTTATCTTCAGGCCATTATAGAAAATTGCCAACTGCTAAAGACATCAACTATATTTTCCAAATGTCATCATGAGGTTGATCCAGAACAATTTGTTCATCTATGTGAAGAAGACATGTGCAATTGTGTCCAGGACAATAACTGCCACTGCCCAGTTTTTCTGGAATATGCAAGAAGTTGTGCCCAGCAAGGTGTGATTCTGGAAGGATGGATAGCTAGCAGTGCCTGCCGTAAGTTTTGAACATAGAAATTCTGATTCAGAGACTTCTAGAGATTGTTGCATCAGACAATTTATAGCTCATGCCAGTGTCATATTTGTACATTCATAAGTCTATTTTTCACATTTTCTCTTTATTCTGTTCTTTAAAATGATCCATAAATTTGTACACATTATACGTACATTCATTTATGATATTCTATATTCAGTTTATAAGTACATTTCCAAGTGAAACTTCTGCATTAATATATTGATCAGATGTCTGGCTCCCATTCTGATCCATACATTAGTTCAGAAGGTGCTAACTAGGGAGATTATCACATAAGGGATGGGATGTCATTGTCCCATCCTTGTCCCATCCTTCCTAGCCAGTCACAGGAAGGACTTTCACACATGACCCATTGACCTAGCAGGGAAGCACCAGTGAAAGTGGTCTCACAAATCACTTTCACTTGCAAGCATGCTGAATCCGTCATTTAGCCACCCAGGAAGCACAAGTGAAAGTGATCATGCAAATCACTTTTACATGGTAGCTGGCTGAAAAGCGCTTTCAGTTATCAGCTGAAAGCACTTCTCCTGTCATTTGTAATAACAGTCTTTTGTAATAACTGAAGAACCCATTATTACAATGATGACTGAAAGTGCTTTCAGCTGATGACTGAAAGCACTTTTCAGCTTGCTTCCATGTGAAAGTGATTTGCGAGATTACTTTCACTTGGGTCATGGACAGGATAAGGATGGAGGAGCGATCCCATCCCGATCCCATCCCCATGTGATAATCTTCAAGGTCAGTTTGCTTTTACATTCAGGTCGCATAAACTTGTTGCGAGATCCTTGCAACTTTGCTGCCATATTTCTGGCATTTTTTTTTAAAAAAAGAATATCCATTAGTGGTCACACAATTGGGTTTTCTGTTGTGTATTCTGTTGTTTTCTTTTAGTTTTATTCAATCAATAGCTTAGTCATCATGTTGCATGTTTTATTTGCTTTTATTTCTAGTAACATAATCTATACCTAACATATTTTACAAGAGCCCAAGTTATTGTGCTGCCTGGTATGAGTATGCATGTTATCATCTGACGAATAATAGAATTATAGAGCTGAAAAGGACTTAAAGAGCCATTTAGTCCAATCCCCTTCCAGTGCAGGAATCCACTGCTAAAGCATCCCTGAGAGGTGGTCATCTGCTTAAAATTCTCCAGTGAAGGAATGTCCACTATCTTCTGCAGTAATCTATTCCACAAGCAGAAAACTATTTTCCCACTTTTTGGAGTAAGGGATCATTCAACTTTCACTGTTTATATCTTAGAAACTGAAGATAGGTGGTTAGGTTTTTTTAAAGAGAGATTTGGGCAGTTTGAGATGACAGTGTGTCTGCCTGTCTCTTTGGGGTCAGGCAGACTGGCAGCATGGATTGACCTTTGACTACTCCAGCCCTGTTTGTTCCCCTTTCAGGACAGAACTGTGGCAATCAGACCCAAGGCTGGTTATAGCTGCAGTCCCAAATGGGTCACTGACAAGGAGCCCTTTTTTTGCACCCCTTTTGGCAGCAGTCCCAGGCCACGTTAGGGGGCTGTAGTGCGGCTTTGCCCCAATCTGGGGGCATACATAATCTGTACACAATGTCCCTGCATTGGCCCAAAGCCAACATTTTTGGCCCATGTGTTTCAGGCCATTTTCAGTTCTAGTGAGGTAGGTTTGTAGGGTCTTTCAAAAATTATTTAATCTAATGTAACCTTTGGGCAAAACCTTGAGCCACTTACAAGTTCTTGTCTGCTTAAAGATTGTGGTTTTGTAAATCTCTAGAAATTGACAAACTTCATTTGACAATGAGATTTTGCACCAGTGTCAATATATTTACCATCTTAGGGCCAAAATAGACAGCCTCGATGGGGTGGTGTGAAGCCATCCCACCCAAGGATGGATTGGTGCCATGGCAGCCACATGCAGTGGGCCCAATCCACCATGGTGCCATCTGAAAGAGGAGTGGTTTTTCAACCACTCCTTTTTTGGCCACTTAGAAGCCGCTTTTAGCAGCTCATCCGCAGCCCGGCGGTAGCTTCCTGGTGTGTTGGAGGCTTGTGGCATGTAACCAGCATGACCTCAAGATGCCTGGAAGCTGGCCCATGTGTGGGCAGCCAGGCAGCTGGAAGCTGCCTGATGGCGGTGCAAAACAATGATTTGTTTCACCCTTCAAACATTCTTTTTAAAACCTAGAAAAATAGACAACAGGATTACATTTTCAGATGATCCTCCTCCTTCCATCTAATCAAATATACTACTAGTAAATTCTAATAGATTTTTAATGGATTTATGTCTCAAATTCATCTAAATTTTTTCAGGGCCAAGATGTCCAGTTGGCTTGGAGTACAAGGAGTGCATGTCCCCTTGTATCAGAACTTGCCTGAGCTTGAATATCAATGAAATATGTCAAGAAAAATGTGTTGATGGCTGCAGCTGCCCTGGTAATTTATTTACTGATTTGTTTACAGAGGGAATCTTTGAGCAGTAGCTTCCATTTTATTTAAAGAATCAGTGTATTGCTTTCAAATGATGAGAAATATTTATCACTCTTCTTACCCCCATGTCCTCAAATAGGGCAGTTGCTGTATTATCTGTGTATGAGTTTTATTAAAGACTTACTATATAATAAAAAGAAATGAAGGGTTTATATGTGTTCCAGCATTCCTTTTGCCTGCGAGTCCTAAAATTGTTTTTGAATTTTTCTTTTTAATAAAATATTTAATAAATATTTTAATAAATATTTTTATTTCCAGAATTGAAATTAACATATTTATAAAATCTTTGAATGCCTTTCCACAGTTGAAGATAATCTAACCTGACATAACCAAGAAAAAGTAAAATAGAAAGAAAATACAATTCTATTTCTACATACATCATTTGTTACTTCCTTTTTACAACCTTTCTTTGTCTCAAAGTTTTTCTCAATATGACTATACCAATATCTTAAGTACACCATTTTGTACGTTTATCAATTTCTAGCATATTGTATAATACTGTTAGCCAAGTTTTGATTGATGGTATTTTTCCAACTTTGCACACTGAGGCATAAATCATTCTCATAGCTGAGATCATGTAAAATATAATTCTTTCATGTTTTTATCTGTTTGGTCCTCTACTGTATGTAATAGCAATCTTTCTGGTTTTAAATTTTAATTTGTTTTTTTTTTTTGCAGAATTATATTTATTGTATGATGGATTTGCAGTCAAAACATTTTTGCTTTCATACATGTCCACCACATATGATACAGTGTTTCTTTCATTTTTGCACTTTTCCAACATTTGTTGTTTTTATTTCCCTATATTTTACACAATTTTTCAAGTGTTAAATACCATCTTTGACAGATTTTATAATAGTTTATTTATTTACTTAGAGTATTTATACCCCGCTCTATCAGAGCAGCTTACAAATTGTAAATTAGATGGACATATACCTACACAAGAACTCCAACCATCACCCAGGGCAAAAAAGAAGCACAATAAAAACACTGGTAGACCGGGCAAAATGGATCTGTGAACCCCGTTTCTTGGAAGATGAATTGACGCACCTGGACCGGGCTCTACAGGTTAACGGTTATTCCAGCTCAGACATCAGTAGGGTTGCCAGACTCAAAAAAACCTGGAGGATTGAAGACAAGCAACACCCTAAGGGGACATATTTTTTACCATACATCAAAGGAGTCACAGACAGAATAGGGAAACTAGTGAGGAAACACAACCTCCAAATGGTTTACAAACCAACCAAGAAAATCTAGCAAATGCTGCACTCAGCGAAGGACAAGAGACACCCTCTCACAGCCACAGGAGTTTACTGTATATCATGCAGCTGAGGACAAGTCTACATAGGGACCACCAAACGGAGTGTTCAAACACAAATCAAGGAACATGAGAAACAGTACAGACTGAGTCAGCCAGAAAAATCATCATCAGCAGAACACATTATAAACCATCCTGGGCATAAAAGGCTGTTTGAAAAAACTGAAATTCTGGACCTTGCCAACAACTATCAGGTCGGAATGTACAGGGAATCCATTGAAATCCACAAACACCTGGACAATGTCAACCGGAAAGAAGAAACAAAGAACAAAATTTGTCTACGAGTACTGAAGAACAGCAAAATCAGGACTGAGTGAATGCAAATACAGTGGTCCCCCGGGTTACGAAAGTAATCCGTTCCAGGATCCCTTTTGTAACCCGAAAACCTTCGTAACCCGGGGGACCGCTGTAAGTATAGGAAAGCGCTTGGCGCGATTTGAATTTCGCACCGCTTTCCTTTCGGAACCCGGTTTTTTTTCGCAAGCCGGGGCCATTTTTCCGGCCCCGGCTCTTTCGTACCCCAGGGTTTTTGTACCCCGGGGGATTTGTAACCCGGGGAACCACTGTACCCAACTCTTTTCCATGCCAGCATTCTCTGAAAATGCCAGCCACAGATGCAGGCGAAACATCAGAAATAAACTCTTTCAGAACATGGCCACATAGCCCAAAAACCCACAAAAAGCTATGGATGCCGGCTATGAAAGCCTTTGACTTCACATTGTAAATTAGACTTTGTTCCAAGTTAGTTCCCATTGATCTAACTCAATCAAATAGCCAAAGTTTTGTGAACATTTTGCCATGTTGTCCTTAATTATTTCCTCTTCTGTATATATATTTTAAAAGACCTTTATATAGATTAGATAACATAGTTTTTTGTTTGACAATATTATGTCTACTATTTCTGATTTGACTTTTTATATCTGTTCGTTATTATATAATATGAATCTTCTATTTGTCTGTGTTACAAGCAAAACCTTCCTTTTTGAGCTCTTCCTATGTTTTTATACTAAATTTATTATTTTCATAAAACAATAAATCTTTATATTTGATCTATAAACAACACTTACAGTGGTATATTAGATTTCTTATATTTTTCCAGATATGTAGTAATGAGCTTCTAATATAGTGATCATTAAAATCTCTATTTCCTTTTGCTTTGCTTTCTTCCATATACATGCAATCGAAATCTTAGTTCTGAACCTTCAAGCTTTAATAAGTTTTGGTTTTCTAGTTGCATCCATTCTTTAATTGGAGTTAACAGCATGTGTCATTATGCAGTTTAGATATGGAAAAGATATGTAAAAGTCCTCTCCTATCTTTTGAATCGTATAAGCTTTTAAATTTTATTCTTGGTTTTCTGCCTGCCCAGATAAATTTTAAATCTCTATGCCAGTTTTGAAATGGTATATGGTTTTTAATAATTGGAATCATTTGAAACAGGAATATTATCTTGGGTACAATATTCATTTTAACAGTAGATGTCCTATCTAACAGTGATAGACCATTTCCTTCAAGAAAGGAGAAAGAGGAGGAGGCTCTAGTCCATGTGCTTGGGTGAGATTTAATCTAATTTACACTTGAACCCATTGCATTCTGGGAGTCACTGCTGGTAGAAGTCAGACCTCTTAAGTCTACACAAGGCTTGCAGAGGCACGCACTGAATTTTAATTTTTCTTATCTAGTCAAGGAGATTTTTGGAGAATAGAAGAGAAGCTGGCCTGAAGCATCAGGGGAAGTGAGTCAGAGACTTGCCTTTGGAGGGAGCTGGTAGCCAGGAGCTCTCTACATAACTATAGGCCCTGGGACTTGAACTCAATGACAGAGCTTGGGAACAAAGGCCAAGTCTAGCAAGGGAAGCCCATAGTCTTGTTTCAGTGCCTCCTTAAGACTTCTGAGTATGGAAACTGAAGGCCCTGCTGCAGTCACCTGCAACAACTGTGGGATGTTTGTCTTCTTGCCTACAGATGTGGGGAACTACACCTGCCCCAAGTGCAAGTTGGTAGCCCTCTTAGAAGAGAAAGTACAGCACCTGGAGGCCCAGGTATCTGCACTTCAGCATCATAGAGAGCAGGAGGTTCTGTTGAACAGAACAGACCAGTATGTCTTGGATGGGAAACACAGAGAGGAAGTTGCTTGAGTGGAGGAGAACAAGGTAGATGCTTGGAGGAAGGTCACACAGAGAAGTAAGGAAACTAGGGAACGTTCTGTGAGCAGCTTGCAGCTACAGAATTGTTTTGAATCTCTCTCTGTCATCATGGATGATGAGGAAAAGCAGCAGGGACAGACGTCAGGGACAGAGCAGGGCAGCCTTAGAGTATCCCGAAAGGGAACAGCCACTGCTAAGCCTCAGAGGAGGTGTGTGGTGGTCATGAGGGCTCCTTGCTGAGGGGTACCGAAGCAGTGGTTTGTGGGCCTGACAAGATGTCTCGGGAGGTGTGTTGTCTCCCTCGGGCAAAGATCTGTGATGTGGTGGAGAGGCTGAAAAGACTTGTCAAGCCTACTGATCAATACCCTTTTCTTTTCGTTCATGTGGGAACCAATGATACTGCAAGGCATAGCCTTCAGAATATCAAAAGGGATTATGAGGCTCTGGGAGGGAGCTCTGAACGGGATGGATGCACAAGTTGTCATCTCATCTCTTCTCCCAGTAGAAGGGCATGGTCCAGGAAGGGAGAGGAAAATAGCAGAGGTGAATAACTGGCTCCATAGATGGTGCCGCCAAGAACGATTTGGATTCTTGGATCATAGGCTGCGGTTCCATGAGGAGGGATGTCTGGCAAGGGATGGGCTGCATCTCACGCCAGTTGGCAAAAATGTTTTTGGCAACAGTCTGGAGAATCTGATCAGGAGGGCTTTAAACTGAGTTATGTGGGGAAGGGAGACATTTTTTTGGAAGGCAAAAGGGCTGGAGAGAATAGTCAAAGTGGCATACAGGGAACAGTGCAAGGACCCAACAGTAGGAGGCATAAAAATGTACAAAAGCAGCAAGTAAAGAGGACACATGGTCTTAGATG
Organism: Urosaurus nigricauda; assembly: GCA_034509955.1. NCBI lineage: Eukaryota > Metazoa > Chordata > Lepidosauria > Squamata > Phrynosomatidae > Urosaurus > Urosaurus nigricauda. The sequence goes on along the minus strand of JAOEGL010000005.1, from coordinate 105,899,605 downwards.
TCTCTACACTAATGCACAGAGTATGGGAAATAAGCAGGATGAACTTGAACTCCTAGCACAACAAGGGAAATACAATATAATAGGCATCACTGAAACCTGGTGAGATGAGTCTCACAATCAGAATGTAGAAATAGAGGGATATAACCTTTTTAAGAGAAATAGGGCAAACAGGAAAGGAGGAGGAATAGCATTATATGTCAGGGATATGTCAGTGATGAGATCCAGGAAATCAATACTGGAAGCCAGGTGGAGAGCATAAAAATTAAAGGAGAGGGAAACAACAGGGATGTTACTGAGGGAATCTACTACAGACGTCCAAGTCAGATGGAGGAATTGGATGATGCCTTTCTAGAACAGATAATCCCACACTCAGAAAGGAGAGATGTAGTAGTGATGGGTGACTTCAGCTATCCTGATATTTGCTGGAAGTCAAACTCAGCCAAATCCTCAAAGTCTAGCAAATTCCTCACTTGCCTGGAAGAAAATTTCATTGTCCAAAAGGTGGATGAGGCAACAAGGGGATCAGCCATTTTAGATCTTATCTTAACCAACAGGGAAGACCTAGTTGATGGGGTGCAAGTGGTTGGAATGTTAGGTGGGAGTGACCATGTTCTCCTGGAGTTTGTTACACAGTGGAAGGGAGAAGCTAGGCATAGTCAGACACGCACTCTAGACTTTAGGAGAGCTGATTTCAATAAAGTTAGAGAAATACTGGGCATGATCCCGTGGTCAGGAATACTAAAAGAGAAGAAAGTTCAAGACAGATGTGAGTTTCTCAAAAAGGAGATACTGAGGGCGCAATTTCAAACAGTTCCAATGAGGAAGAAAAATGGAAGATGTGTCAAGAAGCCAGGATGGATGACTAAGGAACTTTCAACTGAGCTACGTTTTAAACGGAACATGTATAAGAAATGGAAAAATGGGGAAATCACCAGAGGAATTCAAACAAATAGCAAGCACGTGTAGGGGTAAAGTCAGAAAAGCTAAAGCGCAGAATGAACCCAGGCTTGTATAGAGGTTAAGAACAATAAAAAGGGCTTTTTTGGATGTGTCCGCAGCAAAAGGAAGAAGAAGGAAATGGTTGGGCCACTGCGTGCAGAAGATGACAAAATGTTAACAGAGGACAGAGAAAAGGCAGAATTACTCAACACCTTCTTTGCATCAGTCTTCTCAGAAAGGGCAAAGGGTTCTCAACCTAAGGATAATGGAGCAGAAGACAGAACAGGGGAATTTCAGCACAGAATAAGTAAAGAGATAGTACGGGAATACCTGGTTAACCTAAATGAATATAAGTCCCCAGGACCAGATGAACTACATCCACGGGTATTAAAAGAACTGGCAAATGTAATATCAGAACCACTGGCAATAATCTTTGAGAACTCCTGGAGAACAGGAGAAGTCCCAGCAGACTGGAGGAGAGCAAACGTTGTCCCCATCTTCAAATAGGGAAAAAAAGAGGATCCCAACAATTATCGTCCACTTAGTCTGACATGGATTCCAGGAAAGATTCTAGAGCAAATCATTAAGCAGAGAGTCTGTGAACATTTAGAAGCCAGTGACATAATCACAAAAAGTCAGCATGGGTTTCAGAGAAACAAGTCATGCCAAACAAACCTGATCTCTTTTTTTTGATAAAATTACCAGCTTGGTAGATGAAGGGAATGCTGTGGATATAGTATACCTCGATTTCAGTAAGTCCTTTGACAAGGTTTCCCATGACATTCTTGCAAACAAGCTTGTAAAATGTGGGCTAGACAAGTTAACTATTAAATGGATTTGTAATTGGTTGACTGGCCGAAGGGTGCTCAACAAGGGCTCCTTTTCATCCTGGAGACCAGTGGGGTGCCACAAGGTTCTGTCCTGGATCCAGTGCTATTCAACATCTTTATTAATGATTTGGATGACAGAATTGGGGGCATACTTATCAAATTTGCAGATGACACTAAACTAGGAGTAGTAGCTAATACTCCAGAGCACAGGATCAAAATTCAAAATGACCTGAATAGACTAGAAAGCTGGGCCAATGCTAACAAAATGAAATTTAGCACAGAGAAATGTAAGGTTCTGCACTTAGGGCGCAAAAATGAAATGCACAGATATAAAAGGGGGGACACCTGCCTGAATGAAACTACGTGTGAAAGGGATCTAGGAGTCCAAGTAGACCATAAGCTGAACATGAGTCATCAGTGTGATGCGGCAGCTAAAAAGGCCAATGCAATTATAGGCTGCATCAATAGAAGTATAGTGTCTAGATCAAGGGAAGTCATAGTTTCACTCTATTCTGCTTGGGTCAGGCCCCACCTGAAATACTGTGTCCAGTTCTGGGCACCACAATTCAAAAAAAAAAAAAAAAAAAGGTAGAAACTGGAGCGTGTCCAAAGGAGGTCAACTAAGATGGTGAAGGGACTGAAAACCATGCCCTATGAGGAACGCCTTAGGGAACTGGGGATGTTCAGCCTGGAGAAGAGAAGGTTAAGAGGTGGTATGATAGCCCTGTTTAAATATTTTAAAGGATGTCATATTAAGGAGGGAGCAAGCTTGTTTTCTGCTGCTCCAGAGACTAGGACCCGGAACAATGGATACAAATTGCAGGAAAAGAGATTACACCTCAACATTAGGAGGAACTTCCTGACAGTAAGGGCTGTTCGACAGTAGAACACACTCCCTTGGAGTGTGGTGGAGTCTCCTTCCTTAGAGGTCTTTAAGCAGAGGCTGGATGGCCATCTGTCGGGGATGCTTTGATGGAGAGTTCCTGCATGGCAGGGGGTTGGACTGGATGGCCCTTGTGGTCACTTCCAACTCTATGATTCTATGATGCTATGATTCTATGATAATTTAAGATCATTCCCATACTTTAAATATTGTATTATTTCTTCCCACTTTTTTTTAATTGTTGGAAAGTAAATTTGTAATAACAAAGCCTAAATACCCTGTTTCCCCAAAAATAGGACATACCGATAAAATAAGCCGTAGCAGGATTTCTAAACATTTGCACAATATATGCCATACCCCAATAATATGACATAGTGATAGGCCTGGCGTGGAATGGAAGGCGGCGAGAAGGGAGTAGAAAGATTGGGGCAATGATTCTAAAGGAAATGGAGTCACAAGGAATTCAGGATGGAATTCTGGGTTTGCAGAATTATGATGATGTTCCAGAAGATGATTTAACTATATTTGAGTAAATGTATCTTGTTGTACCATACTTAATAAAAATAAGACAGCCCCTGAAAATAAGACATAGTGTGTCTTCTTTAGGAAAAATAAATATAAGACAGTGTCTTATTATCAGGGAAACACAGTATCTTATTTTTAAAAAACTTTTTTTATTAAAAAACCAGAGGAAATCGTTGTTGCATTCCTTTTTTAATATGTATAGGCTTTTGGGATGTCTGCATGGGCCCAAAGGTCTGGCTTCCCTCTAGCCTTGCACTAATTCAGATGTTGCAAGCCAAAATACCTAGGGCAGGATCATGCCTGATCCTTCCTGCCCAGGCACAGATCTAGCAGATCTTGCCTGAACTCAGGGTAAAGAGCTTTTGGTTTTTCATGGAGTTTGTAGGAAACTCTGTGGCAAAACCAGTCTGTTCAGATGCCCCCTCCCATGCTCATTATCTTGCCAACTGTAAGTCTAGCTGAGAAGTTCCCCAGCTGCCACTGCCAGGCACTCCACTTCTATGTCAGATATGTCAAGTGGGTGGCTTTTCAGTCGGATATATGGCTGGCGAGATAAGGAGCATTGGGGCCAAGGCAACTGAAGTGCCAGCCAAAAAATGAGTGGTTTTCAATGGTTCCATTTTTTGTCCATGAAAAAGCCACCTTTAGTGGCATTTCCATGTGCACACCATTTCCCCAAGCTGCCCGGAAGGTGGCTTTTAGTGCTGGTCTGTACCGGCCCTTAGCTCAAATAAAGGCTGTGAGAGGGCTTTGGGTAGCTAAAAAGCCAGGGTCAGACCTGTGTATAACAGTTCCCAAAAACTGAACTCCAGAATAGTGATGTAAAGAATTCTCTCACTATTTGTTCAAATGCATGAGAAATTTGCCTCTCAGTGGTACGGGAGCTTTGAAATGATAACTCGATGGGCATGATTTGTGTGATTTGAGCCTGTAAAGAACCATTCAGACTGACTGATACCAAAGGGTAGTGGCTTTCTTATGGTAATAGACTGAAAATGCTGTCTCAGTTTTGTTGCTTGCATCCAAACAAACATTTTTACCTAGTTATACTTAAACTTGCTATAGTTGGAAGAGCTCCTATCCAATACAAGCCCAGCAGCCTCTCTGATTTTCCTTTGATAACGATGTAAACTAAAGAAAAGAGTATGTGAATTTAATGTTTTGTGCTTCAATGTAAGTTTTTTTCATCCAGATTGTTTTAAAATTTTGTTAGCTGCCTATTGTTGGGGGAAAGACAGCATATAATAAATGAATTGAAATTAGTTTTATTTATAACAGCAAAAGGGAAATCAGCTTTCTCACAAAAACACACACTCAAACATAAATACCAAAATTAATGAGAAAAAGATGATAGCTGATAACAATTTAGAAGATTTAGCAGAGGGCAAGACTTTACTGGGTTCAGGCATGGAGCTCTGATTTCGGAACACAGTGAATGAGTCCAGCTCATCATGCAGCTTAGGATCTGAGTTGACTTGTATGTGCCGAAGAGTCAAGGGAGAAATGGATAGAGTGGATGTCTGAACCCAACCGAAACCAAATTGAAATTACCCAAGTGGGCACATATATAGGACAAAATCTATCCTGGGGCAATTTTGGGACTTTTGGATTTTCCAGGTGAGCAAGGAAGCTGAAAATCACCCGGTCTTCTATGCAGATATTCCTAAACAAAAGCATATCTCTTCTGAAGGGAGATATTCTTGAACATCTGTTTACTTGTAAACACAGATTATGTTTACTTGCAAATACTGTTGAGCTTCTGTTTACTTGCAAACACAGATGTCTTGCACACCATTATTTCCATCAGTGAGAAGCAGATTTCTATCATTGGCAGATTCCCCTGCACTTCATGCTAAGTGCTCCCCTGCTGATCCTACTGGATACCCTTGTATTGTCCCGGATTTCCTTATATTGTCAAAATTCTTCCACACTGGGGATCTCTCAGGGCTATGAGACTTTTGTTGTTGTTAACCACTCTTGAGTCAATCTTGACTCATAACAATAAAATAAAACTCACGTAATATATGATCTATTAGAGGATGAGGATGTCGACCTGGCCTGCATCACAGAAACCTGGCTGGGCGACGACAGCAGCGTGACTTGGGCTAAGGCCCTCCCAGCCGGGTATGCTGTTCAGGAGCAGGTTAGGAGAAGTGGGTGAGGGGGAGGTGTTGCCTTAACTCACAAGAGCTCTATCACTTTGACCAGGAGACCTGTCTGTGAAACGACTTTCGTCGAGTGTATTTACTTGACCCTGAAGGCCAGAGACAGTTTAGGGATTCTGTTGGTTTACCGTCCACCCCGTAACCTAACAGACTCCCTAGCCAAGCTGACACAGTTGGTCTCGGAGCTGGTGTTGGAGTCTCCCAGGATCTTGGTTCTGGGGGACCTCAACATCCCCTTTGAGTCCAACTGATTAGATCTGAAAGGTGCAGCTCAGGAGTTCATGGATTCCATGACGTCCATGGGCCTGTCTCAACTTGTCTCAGGGCCGACACATTCCGCAGGTAATACACTCGACGTAGTCTTTTGCACGGAGCAGGAAAATCCGTGGGCAGAGGTTATAACCACCTCTGCCCTGTCATGGACAGACCATTTCCTGGTCAAATTAGAGTTAAAGGCTTCTACCTACTCCCCCCTAGGGGGTGGAGGACCTATTAAGATGGTCTGCCCTCGAAGGCTGATGGAACCCAAAAGGTTCCAAGAGGCCCTAGAGGGTTATATGGTTGGGGCAGACGGCGACTCTGTTGAAACCCTGGTCGACACATGGAACCATGGCCTCACCAGGGCTATAAACAGCATCGCTCCCGAGCGTCCTCTCCAGCTTGCCCCCAACAGAAAGGCCTGGTACACTCAAGGGCTAAGGAAAATGAAGCAAGCTGTGAGATGACTAGAGCGCTGTTGGCGGAAACACCAACGTTTATCCGACAAGACACTCCTTGGGGAACTCCTTAGTTCCTACGGCGTGGCAATCGATGCAGCAAAGAATTCATTCTATGCTGCTCGTACTGCATCGGCAGAGTCCCGTCCAGCAGAGTTTTTCAGGGTGGTTAAAGAGTTAACACAATCTTCTCCCACCCTGAACTCATTGTTAGAACTAACTAACGCCTGCTGTGATGCTTTTAATGACTTCTTTGTTGATAAAATCTCTGATCTGGGCTGATCTGGACGCCAACATTGAATCAGAAACTATGAGAGAGGTGTTGAGCGACTCCGGGAACATAGTTAGACTGGATCAGTTTGAGCTTGTAAGTACCGAGGAAGCGGACAAGCTGCTTGGATCTGTTAGGAGAACGACATGCCCCCTCGATCCCTGCCCATCTTGATTGACCGCGCAGGGAGGAGATGCAGTGGTGACACTGCTTCAACGTATCATGAACACATCTCTCGGGGAAGGGAAATTTCCATTCCAACTTAAGCAGGCTGTAGTTAAGCCTCTATTGAAGAAACCCTCCCTAGACCCCCTGCTAAGAGGCAACTATAGACCGGTCTCACTATTACCATTCTTGGGCAAGGTGATCGAGAGGGCAGTTGCTCACCAGCTCCAGACAGTCTTGGAAGAAACCGATTATCTGGACTCATTTCAAACCGGGTTCAGGGCGAGATACGGAGTTGAGACAGCCATGGTCGCCTTAGTCAATGACCTCCATCTGGGCATGGACAGGGGAAGTGTGACCCTGTTAGTGCTCTTGGACATCTCAGCGGCTTTCAATACCATTGACCATGGTATCCTTCTGGAACGCCTGAGAGAGTTAGGTATCGGAGGCATTGTGCTCCAGTGGTTCCGGTCCTATCTCTCGGGTAGGTTCCAGATGGTGAAGCTGGGAGACAGTTGCTCTCGTAAAAGAGAGCTGACATCTGGCATCCCTCAAGGCGCCATTCTGTCTCCCATGCTATTCAACATTTACATGAAACTGCTGGGAGAGGTCATCCGGAGACACGGGGCGCGGTGTTATCAGTATGCTGATGACACCCAAATCTACTTCTCTATGTCTCCAACTGATGCAGTGACTAAGGATGGCATCTCTCTTCTGAATGCCTGCCTTGACTCGGTAATGGGCTGGATGAGGAAAAACAAGCTCAGGCTGAATCCAGAGAAAACAGAGGTGCTCGTAATAGGCTCTCCAGGCCCAGGGATGGAAATTCATCAACCAGTCCTGGACGGGGTCACATTTCCCCTAAAGGACGAGGTTCGTAGTCTGGGGGTGCTCCTGGACTCATCTCTACAACTGACATCACAAGTGGAGGTGACCACCAGGAGTGCCTGGTATCAGGTTTGGCTGATACGCCAGCTACGCCCCTACCTGGGCAGGGAGGACCTAGAAACAGGAGTACATGCGCTGATAACCTCTTGTTTAGATTTCTGTAACACACTCTACATGGGGCTACCTTTGTACCAAGTTCAGAAGCTTCAATTGATTCAAAATGCAGCGGCCAGATTGCTAATGGGGGCGTCAAGGACGGCACACATCACCCCCATCTTGAAATCTTTGCACTGGCTGCCCATTGGCTTTCGAGCGCAATACAAAGTGTTGGTTATTGCCTTTAAAGCCCTATATGGCTTGGGCCCAGATTACTTGAGAGAACGCCTCTCCCTACGTAATCTGCCCCGCACCCTAAGGACTACAGATAAGAAACTGCTGAATCTTAAATATACGAGATTAACATCTACATCTCGCTCAGCCTTCTCCACTATGGCTTCAAAATTATGGAATGACCTGCCGGAGGAGATCCGTCTGATAGCTACATTAGAGGCATTCAAAAAAGCACTGAAGACGGATCTCTTCCGGTGGGCATATCCACCCGATCTTATTTAACTCCCCATTGCGATAGAGCTACCCCCAGACATCATAGATACTATAGATACTATACACATTGTAGATTTTATTGAAGTAAAATAGTTTTTAATTTGTGGTAATGTTATACTGATTTTATTGTACTGTACTTTTATTATGCTGTAATCCCGCCTTGATCCGTAGGGAGAGGCGGGAGATATAACTAAATTGTTGTTGTTGTTGTTGTTGTTGTTGTTGTTATGAAGGACCAGAACAGGTTAGGTGGGCGGGGGGGTGTTGCCTTGGTGCATAAAAACACCTTGTCTCTAACCAGGAACAATGTTCGTCAGACTTCCTATATGGAGTGTATTTACCTGACCCTGAAGGCTAGAGACAGAATAGGGATTCTGTTGGTCTACCGGCCACCCCGTGCGCTAACAGACTCCCTTAACGAGCTGACACAGTTGGTCTCGGAGCTGATGTTGGAGTCCCCCAGGCTTTTAGTCCTGGGAGACTTCAACATCCCCTTCGCGGCCAACAATGTTCTATCTGGTGCGGCTCGGGAATTCATGGAGACCATGACAGCCATGGGCCTATCTCAGCTGGTTTCGGGTCCAACGCACTTTGCGGGGAATACACTTGATTTGGTTTTCTGTACGGACATGGAAACTCCGTGGGCGGAAATTACCAACATTTCCGCCCTGTCATGGACGGATCATTTCCTGGTGGAGGCAAGCATCAAGGCATCAACCCAGATCCCCTCCAGGGGTGGCGGACCTATTAGAATGGTCCACCCTCAAAGGCTGATGGAACCTGATAGGTTCCAAGAAGCCCTAGAGGGGTATATGGTTGGAAGTGACGGCGACACTGTTGATGCCCTAGTCAACACCTGGGATACAGATCTCTCCAGGGCTATACACAGTATCGCTCCCAAGCGCCCTCTCAGGCCTGCTTCCAAAAGGAAGCCCTGGTATACGGAAGACCTCCGGGCAAGGAAGCGGGTCCTGCGACGGCTAGAGCACACCTGGCGGAAACACCATCGTTTATCCGACAAGGCTCTCCTAGACCATCATTTGAAGGACTATGGAGAGGCGATACAAGCAGCTAAGAACTCGTTCTATACTGCTCGTATCGTGTCCGCGGAGTCGCGTCCAGCAGAGTTGTTCAGGGTAGTGAGGGAGCTAACTCAACTCCCTCCTGCCCCAAACCAGATCCTTGAACCTACTAAGGCCTGATGTGACCAATTTAACAACTTCTTCACGGATAAAATCTCTCGGATAAACGAAGATCTGGACGCCAGGGTTGAAACAGAAACCAGAATAGAGGCATCCAGAGCTTCCGTGGACTCGGTTGTACTGGATCAGTTTGAGTCTGTCAGTACCGAGGATGTGGACAAGATCCTTAGAAGTGTTAGGAAGACAACCTGCTCTCTTGATCCCTGCCCCTCGTGGCTAGTGGCACAGGGGGGACCGGTAGTAACTTCCCTGTTACACCGGATCATCAATTCGTCTTTGAGGGAGGGACAGTTTCCCAACCAGCTTAAATTGGCCACAATAAAACCTATATTGAAGAAGCCCTCCCTCGACCCCCTGGTATACAACTATTACTGGCCAGTCTCGCTACTGCCATTTTTGGGGAAGGTGATCGAGAGGGCGGTTGCAATCCAGCTTCAATCGATCTTGGATGAAACGGATTTTCTAGATCCATTTCAAACCGGTTTTCGGGCGGGCCATGGGGTTGAGACTGCCATGGTCGCCTTGGTCGATGATCTCCCTCTGGGCATCGACAGGGGTAGCGTGTCCCTGTTGGTGCTCTTGGACATCTCAGCGGCTTTCGATACCATCGACCATGGTATCCTTCTGGAACGCCTGGCAGAGGTGGGGATCAGGGGCACTGCGCTCCAGTGGTTCCGGTCCTACCTCTCTGGGAGGTTCCAGATGGTGCAGCTGGGGGACGTGTGCTCCGATAAGAGGGCCCTCACTTCTGGGGTCCCTCAAGGAGCCATTCTGTCTCCCATGCTATTTAACATTTACATGAAACCGCTGGGAGAGATCATCCGGAGACATGGGGCGCGGGGTTATCAGTACGCTGATGACACCCAAATAGTCTTCTCTATGTCTCCGACTGATGCAGTGACCAGGGATGGCGTCGCTCCTCTCGTGGCTTGTCTGGAATCGGTAATGGACTGGATGAGGGAAAACAGACTCAGCCTGAATCCAGAGAAAATGGAAGTACTCGTGATAGGTTCTCCCGCCCCAGGAAGGGAGGTGGTTCCACCTGTCCTGAACGGGATCACGCTTCCCGTAAAGGACACTGTACACAGCTTGGGGGTGCTCCTTGATTCGTCGCTCCATCTTACTTCTCAGGTGGATGCGACAGTCAGGAGCACCTGCTTCCAGCTTCGGCTGATACGCCAGCTGCGCCCCTACCTGGACCGGGGGGACCTTGAAACAGTAGTACATGCTCTGGTAACCTCTTGGTTGGATTTCTGTAACGCGCTCTACATGGGGCAGCCTTTGTACCACACTCGGAAGCTACAATTAATCCAGAATATGGCAGCACGGTTGATCACGGGGGCACCTAGGACCCACCACATAACACCGATCTTAAAAGATCTTCATTGGCTGCCCATTCGCTTCCGGGCTCAATACAAAGTGCTGGTCGTTACCTATAAAGCCCTAAATGGCTTGGGCCCAGAGTACCTAAAGGACCGTCTCTCCCCACATAATCCGCCCTGCACACTTAGATCAAGTGGACAACACCTGTTAAGAGTTCCAGAGGCCAGGCTCTCGACAACTGCCAAGAAAGCGTTTTCTGTATCTGCTCTGAGCCTCTGGAACTCACTACCTATTGAGCTCCGCCTGACTGCTTCCCTCCCCCAATTTAAAAAGGAGCTAAAAACGCACCTATTTAATCAGGCTTATCTTTGATTGTTATTGATATCGCCATCTTCCCCCCAGATAAGCCGTTGGAATAAGCCATTCTATATCGCATTGGGGAGGATAATGTTTTTTACCTGTTTTTATCTCTTGTGTTATTGTAAATTTTTTTATTGTATTGTTTGAAGTGTTTTAACTGTAGATGTTGTGCACCGCCCTGATCGCAGGAAGGGCGGTATACAAATAAAAGTTGTTGTTGTTGTTGTTGTTGTTGTTGTTATTATTATTATTATTATTATTTCTACTTCCTTCCACCTTTCCTAGCATTATTGTTTTTAATGATTCATGCCTCCTCGTGATGTGACCAAAGTATAAATGCCTCTGTTTAGTAGTCTTTGTCTCCAGGGAAAATTCAGGCTTGATCTATTCTAGGACCCATTTATTTGTTCTTTTTGCTGTCCACAGTATCTTCAGCACTCTTATCTAGCACTACATTTCAAATGAATTTATTCTCTTTTTGTCCATTTTTAAACTGTCCAAGCAGCCCCTTTAATATTTAGTTTATATCAAACAGAGACCCTGCATGGAAGGGTGATCTTTGAGGTAACACTTCCTCTGCTACAAATGTTAGTATAATTTTTTTTTTTTTGTAGAAGCATAACTATAAGATAACTGATAAGATTTATTGTGTAAAATACAATAAAAACAGAATTTAAGATGACATGTAAGCACAGCTCAACTTTCTCTCTCTCCCCTCTCCCCATTTGCTGGGCTCTTTAGAGGGAAAGCTTCTAGACGGAGACCTCTGTGTTGATAGTTCTGAATGCTCCTGCACACATTCTGGCAAGCGGTATGCTCCTGGCTCTTCTGTCTACCAGGACTGCAACTCATGGTAAATATAATGATGTGATGAAATTGCTGAATATTGTCACAAGATACACAGAGTGGCATAGGCCCTTTCCACTACCACTCAGACTTTCTCTGATTATATTTTAGGAATATTTTGGGCAAACACACTGATTGTACACACTGATTACAAATCTATTCATGAGGTGGAAATAATGGTAGAATAATAGATTCTAGCATTATTTCTACTACATGAATAGATTTGTAATCAGTGTGTAAAATCACTGATTACAAATCTATTCATGTAGTAGAAATAGTGCTAGAATCTATGATCAGAATCTAATGGTAACATTTTTTTGGACTGTGCCACACCAGGTGAATGTTTGGGTATCTCATAACACTCTGAAATCTATTATGTCAAAGAAAAGAGTTTAGTGTAGATTTCTCCCTGACAAACTACTGACATCTTGATCCAAGATGGATCTTTTGCATCCCTCCTGGTGCTAACCAATAGCAGGTTTTTGCTGCTGTTATTGTTTGGTACTTATACTTTTCTGAGAGCCAATGTGGTGTAGTGGTTTGAACCATGGACTATGACTCTACAGATCAGGTTTTGAATCTCCCTCAGCCATGGAAATCCACTGGGTGACCTTGGGCAAGTTACATTTTCTCAGCCTCAGAGGAAGAGAATGGCAAAAAACCCTCTGAGCAAATCTTGCCAAGAAAAAAACAAACAAACACATGACAGTTTCACTTTAGGGCTGACATAAGTCAAAAATGACTTTATGGTCCAAAACACATGGCAGAAATAATCCAGTTTGAAACTGCTTTAACTGTCCTGTCTCAGTGCTATGAAATCTTGGGAATTATACTTTACTGTGGTAACAGAGCTCTCTGATACATAAGGCTAAATGTCTCATGAAACTACATTTACCAGAATTCCCTAGCATTGAACCAGGGCAGTTAAAGAGGTTTCACACTGGATTACTTCTGCAGTATGTTTTGGATCGAAGGCACACAATAACAACAAACTTCTCTTTTTAAAATTTTAGGATTTTTTAAAAATCTGCTGCCCAATTAGTTAGGGTCATCTTTTTAATTGGTTAAAAGACTGTAACTTGTTTAATTTGATTGACTTTGGCCTTTGTAGATACCATACATTGGAAAAATAGCAAAATGAAATGGTTTTGTAATGATATGATGAAATTGCAAGCTAATTCAAAACGGGAAGATTGTCACAAAGTCAGTTAGGAAGGCAATAAGGCATTGGCTTCTTTCACCACAATTTATACCATATATACAGTAGAGTCTTGATTATCTGACATAAATTGGACCGGCTGATAGTTGGATAACTGAAAATGTTGGATAATCCGGAATGTCCAAGAAAAGCCTTGAAATCACTTTGAATTGCAAACTTATTGAAGTTTTATTGCAATAACAGTAAAAGTAAATGTAAATAAATCACTGATCAACATTGTGATGTACAGTATAAACAGTTCAGTCCTCTGAAAATTTAAAGAAATCACAGAAAATTTAAAGAAATCACAGCAGCCACGACGTTGGATAACTCAGAATATTGGATAACCAAAGGTTGGATAATCGAGACTCTACTGTATACCTTAGGGACAAGTATATACTGTATGTTAGGACTTAGGAACAAGTTAATGTGTAAAAAATGGTTATTCTATAAGGTTATTCCTATGTTATTCCTACATATTTTAAAATGTCCTGCATGATATGAACTGTTACTTCTTTTAACAAAAACTACAGAATTAAGAGATGATAGCATATGTCTGGTTAAAGATTCAAGTTAAAGTACACAAATAATACTTCCGAAGGTGACAGAAATGAAATGTACCCTTAATGTAAACTTAAAATAAGTTTAATCTTATTTTAAGGGGTGGGAGGCGGGACTGGGTTGTAATATTTTAACTGTAATTGTTTTTATAATGCTGTACCCTGCCCTGATTGTTCATTCAGATGGGCGGGTTATGAAAAAATATTTATTATTATTATTATTATTATTATTATTATTATTAAGCATATGGTATTGCCCACAGTAACATACACCATTTCTGCCTGTAGCTTCCCTTGAAATTAATTACTCAGTATTTAACATAATACATTTTTAAATATCTCCCCACTAACTTTAATGTAACTGAATTTAGATGTTTGTGCCTTTTCATTTAATGGATTAAGTTCCAACTTCCAACCTCTATATAAACTGACACTAAGCAGTGGCATCCCCATACAGTGTGCGTGGAAGTGGGGCTTCCTTCCACATACTCCCATCCTCCTGGGCTGCCCCACCCCCCTGTGCATGCACTCTCCCTATGCCATCCTGGATGGGGTAGCACTGGGGGAGCATGTGCTGGGGCAGCACAGGGAAGTGCAAGTGCATGCATGGGGGTTCAGAAGGGTGTGAGTGCATGCAGAGGCAGTGTGCAAGGAGTACAGGAATGTGCAAGCATTCACAGGGTGTGTGGGAGGGAGGGAGCTCTGTGTTGATGCAGTGGGGGATCATGCACAGGGACAATGTGGGGGGGGGCAGGAGCAGCATGGAGAAGGAATGGGAGGGAGCATGGGTGGATGGGCCTGACTGGATGTGACAACCTTGTGCAGTTCTCACCACTGCACCCCTAGTGACACCACTGACACTAAGCAGAACTCATTCCATAGTTTTCTTTTTTCATTTATCTGGGATGGTAATCCCTAGTATAGCATCAGCAACCCTTTTCTTAGATCTGTAGAATATCTTCTGAAGCCCATTGTGAATTTCAAGGGCTACAAATAGGAGTGTAGGTATGCATTTACAGGGGGGAAAGTTGATGCGGTGAAGATGACTATAAAATGTAAAGTACAGAAGTGGCCCTGTCACGTTTTAAAAATGGCACTGATAATTTAGCAGTCTTCTGTCAAGGCCAAACTATATTGATGGCATAGGTGCGTGATTACTCAATGTCTTTGTGCTTTTCTATAAATCATGGCAGCTGTGAGAGGACATTAGGATTTACGATATTGCAAGAAGATTAATTTAACCTTTTCTTCATACAGAGCTGCTATTAGTTGCAGGCAAGGTAAACAAGCAGTATAAAAAGAGGGTGTTATTATTCTTTTCCTCTGTGGCTAATAGTAATGGGGTGGTGGTGGAGATTTTCACTGGAGTCATGGGAAGCAAAGAGATAAACCTCTTTGTCTCTTAAATGAAACCTTCTTAGGCATTGTGGTACATCACAGATTTCCCATGCTGTGTACTTTAACACTCATTAAGCAGGATCAGCCCTGGTTAGTACTCGGATGGAAGAATGCCAACAAATAGCAGATGCTGTGAACTATATTTCAGAGAAATTAAGTGACAAAACCAGCTCCAAATATCTCTTGCCTAAGAAAACCCTATTAAATTAATGGGGTCACCGTAAGTTGATAAGCAACTTGGAGGCACATAGATACACAACACTAGTACAGCACTAACGAGAGATATAAAATTTGTCCATATATCTAACTTATAAAAATTGTATGTTCCAGTATTTGTAGGTATGGCCTTTGGATCTGTGACAATGAACTCTGCCCAGGTACAGTATGTTGATATTGTAACACACAATGAGCACTGAATGAATCAGCATCATGTATCTCAAATGTTCCTTTTTGTGAAGAAACCTGCTTTCCCTCCATCTTTCAAAAATTGACCCTTTGTCTCCTAGTCACTCAGTTTCTTACTTTTATGTAATCCCTTTATTTTTCAGCATGTTTATAAGAACATTTAGGCCATTTTTCTGCCATTGGCAAGGTGACTTTCTTATTATTATTCTAATTCTTGTGCTCATTTAATATTTTTTCTTACAATTCAGTCATGTTATATCTCTTTACCTTTAATGTCACCTATCATATTATAGTGAACCATCTCTCTGGTCTCCATGTGCTCTTCCAACACTATACACTCTGTGGAGAGACCATGTGTCATTGTGGCTGGAGTAGGGAGATTGAGAGGACAAAGAGGAGAAACAAGAAAGGGGCTCTGTTAATGCTTCCCATCTAACAGAGCAGCAGAACTCAAAGATATAGCTGTGGTACTCTGGAAAATCAGCATGCAAAACCTTTGAGATTACTGACTGAAAGAAAAAACCTAGAAGCATGACTTTTCTGGGGAAGGGAGAAAGAGCAATAATCACGAAGGACATGGTATTGGCAGAAAAAAGGCCACAACTTTATTGAATGCAACAAACAAACAAACAAACAAAGAGGGTTGGCCTGAAAGCATCAGGTCTGGATCTGCCATGCACCAACCAATGTTGGCTGATGAACCGAGATGCCTGGTCACAGCCAGGCTTTGGGATGACAGAGGGGGAACTGGCTTAGGATGAGTATGCCACTCTGGGATCCGGTTATACACATATGCACATCTTCACCCCATGCCACTGGGGGACTTTGAATTGATATCACCCTTGCATTGGCAACATCGCTCGACCCTCAGCACCCCCGGGTCCCCAAAGGACTCCCGATCCAGTGCTCTGCAGCACTGGAAAACATGCCTTCCAGATCCAAGACCTATGCTGCCACCCTCGAAATGTTGTGACAGCAGATCAGTGTGGTGAACACCTTTATTGTTCACTCCTAAGTTCACTTGATGATAGCGCCCTGGGCCTTTTCATCCCACCACTGCCACCAATTTTTATATGTGGTGCGAACCCAAACCAAAATAACCTTCTCTTGTTCGCCCACCACCTAACTTCTACTGAGGCACTAATGTTTTTGGTAGCGTGTTTCAAAAGCTAAACAGAGGCCAAGTGGTAATTCAAAACATGAATAAAGTTTATTTGTAAAATAAAGAAATAAATTATGAAATATGATTAAAGCTTTGTTTGCCTTATTCCTTAGTTACAGAAGTTCGTTCAAATAATAATACTACAGCCACTCAGGCAACCTTATCTCCAGTATTAAGGCCAAACTCTTCCTTAAACCTCTGGTTTGTTCTGAGCCTCCCTTCCTAGACTCCCTCAAGCCTATCTAGTCCCTACTGGACTTCTCAGACCCTTCCCTGGTCTATAAACTAACCTACAAATGTTCCCACAGGAACCCTAAGAGCACACCCTCCCTCCGAGGTGTCTCTTCCCCTCAAAACTCCAACAACAACAACAACAAAACCCTTTAGCTCCCTGTCGAGGCTCTTTTATAGCCCTGCCCAGCCAGCTTCTCATTGGCTGGACTCCTGGTGCTCTGTGATTGGCTGTTTCCTTGGCCTGCTCACTACAATCAGCAACCCTAGAAAAAGGGAGGGAGGGAGGGTGGGGAGCTGAACCGAAAAATGGCGCTGAGCACCAGCACTGCATGGTCATATGTATGCCAGCCAGCCAATCAGAAGCTGGGAAGCCTGGAAGGAACGCCCCCCTCTGGTCTCCCAGCCAATCCCAGGGCACAACCTGGGAAGTGACCAATATCTGGCTGCTTCCACCCTGCAGGGGAACATGGGAGATGTAGTCTCCCAGGCTGGAAGTAGTCAGGCTGCCCAATGGTGGCACTTCCACTCCCAGGGCACCTGGGAGTTGGAGTCCCAGTGGACCGGAAGTGCCACTGTCCTGCCTGCTGCCACGTGGAGCCAGTAGGCTTGTGCTGCCCTGCTGGGCCCCAGGACACACCAGAACACCAGGGAGAACTGCCTTGCTCCATCACCAGCAACACAACCAGCCCGGTGATTCAGGTGGTCACATTTTCGTAGACTTGAATCTTTCATGAGATTTTATGACTCTAGTCTACGAAAACTCATGCTACCAGCATCTTTCCTTCACTTAGTCTCAGAGGTACTACAAGATCTCTTTGCAGTGCAGCAGAAAGTGAATTTTGGCAAATTGAGCTAGAGGGGATGGTGGGATGGGGGTTTTGAACACCCCTTCCCCTGGAGTATCAGCACATGTTCATGAAAATACCACAGAAAAACTTTGAGATGCTGGTTCACAGGGCAAGATGCAAGGAAATTAGGAATAATAGCAGTAATGGGGAGTAGGGAGGAGCATGATCAGATTTCTTTCAGGGATACAGAATACTGTAAATATTTATTGTGCGAGAAAAAAGATGGAAGAAAAGTTTCTGTTTATTGCTCTATCTGTTCCTGAAGCTTTCAGTTTGTTTTTTTTTAAAATCAGATGATGTTTTCTTTTTCACAGAATATCCAGAACAGTACTAAGAAAAAAACAAAACAGAAACAGAACTATTTTATTCCTCCCTAAAAGATGGATTATTGATTATTATTTTCATTTCAGGATAGATTGCAGCAAAAATATATTTTCCTAGAGGTCCAGTTACCTAGTTTCGAATCCTTTTTCTACTCTGAACAGGAGAGGGGCACATGACATATGCTAGAACAGTAAGATTTTTGAAACACCGTATATTTCAAAAAGAAGACATGCCTATCCAGGTCTCCAAAGCCAATACTGAGCAAAGACACAGATGAGATCTCTCATTGCCAATTTTATATTGCATTAGGAAATCTGAATGTCTCTTGGTCGAATTACCTACCGAGCTAACTTCATGCTCCCTCACCTCAGCTGGAGAGGTCTGTGTGGATTGAAAATGCTTTTTGGAGTGTACTAGTGCTCGCTGAGGAATTAAGCTTTCTGTAGCAAGATATCTAAATTTCTTAAAAAGTAGTTTGAGGCCCCATTCACACCAGAAAATAACCTGGTGTGGAAACTGAATTATTTTCGTAGCATTCACACCCCCCTGATTGCATTTTGTGCAGTTTTCAGGGAAGGGAGTGCAAAAAACAAAACAAAAACAAAAAAACAAACCCAACCCTTGACCCTGTGCATTTTGCACCTGGCCATCAACAGCTTTTCCAGCGGTGAAGGCGGAGCCATCCTTGAGGGTTGGTTCCCCCTGTTCGCTCCAATCAGGCAAGACTTAAGATTTATGGGCATGCCCTCAGGGGAATCCATCCCCTTTGCAGCCCAGTCTAGTTCCTTCTTCACTCCGTCAGGCGGCATCCTCCATTTTCTCTTTGCCTTCCTCTGTTTTCCCTCCTAACCCCCCCCCCTCTCTATTCCTTCCCTCCTTCATCCTCCTTTCCTCCCCTCTCCTCTCCCTGCGAGGGCAGACTAGGGCGAATTTTTTGAGGACACCACCATGGATGCCAGGTCAGAGACCTAGAGAGCCCGGGTATGTCAGGTGAATCTGAACATGCTCAACGGGCTCTCCACAAGAGGAGGCAAATGGCCCTGACCCCGGAATCACCCTCACCCTTGGAGGCTGCTTGGCACAGCCAGAGGAGGGATATCCTTCTTCTCCGCGCTCAGAAGCGCTGGACTGCGGGACCGTCCCGATATCGGGAGGGAGCGGTTAGCAAGGAGGACACCAGGAGAGCTGTGAGTAATGCCGCGGTTAGTGGCTTGGGCCCTCTGCAACCACTGCCACCTGAACTAACAGCCCTCCTCTCCTCCTTGTTGGCTATGCAGCCCGTGCTTTCCTACTCCATTACTTCCCAGATGGCCTCCTCTCAGAGAGGATCCCATCTCCCAGCTAAGGCCGCTGCAGTAAATTTATCACTGGAATCGGGGTCTGAGGCAGAGAGGCTACATAAACATAGGAGGGTCAGAGAGTCATCCTCTTCTCGCTCAGCGTCCTGATTGTCTAGGAACACCATCCCTCCCCCCGAGCGGGGCAAATTTGCACCCAAATCAGTTGTGGTGCGAAATTCAAAAAGAGGCGGGAATCAGTCACCAGCTATGGGCAGCTCCCATTCTAGACATAAATTGAAGTGCAAAGCGCCCCCTAGAGCTAAGTCGTCTAAATCAAAAAGACCTAAAATTGTGCCAACTAGATCCTCTGAGGAGGACCTGATTTCTGGGTCTCACTCCACTGCTGCCTATGAAACAGAGGACGGAGAATGGTCTGATGTGGGGGAAGATATTGAACCTTCATCAGCCAGACTGTTTTGTTCAGATGATTTTTCTATTCTTTTTTTTTTTAAGTCTAATTAGAGTTTTGGAGTTGGATACAAAACCAACAAGAAGACCCTGAACTCCCTAAGGGCAAAAGGGATTCTTTACCCGAGCCTACTGCTGTCTGTGATGAAGTGCCCTTTCCATCTGATTTCATGAGGGTAATCAAGGAGGAATGGACCAAGCCTGCTACGGACAGACCTAATCCATCCTTCCTCATCAAAAGTTGACTGCTCGTCAAATTCACAAACAAATCCCAGTTCCTCACAGGGTTTGGATCTCCCTGCCGTGGTGGATATCTCATTGCATTCAAAAAGGGCGTCTGATTCAGCCTCTTCCTCCAGTACTAGTCACAACTGATGCCAGCCTGAGGGGTTGGGGGTGACCCTGGCCAACAAGTGTGTTCTGGCCTGATGAAACCAAGATGAAAGAAGTCACAGCATAAACCGGCTCGAGCTCAGGGCAGTACGAATGGCACTCTTGGCCTTCTCTCATCACTTGAAGGACAAACTGGTACTGGTGTGTGTGGACAACATGATGACAAAAGCACACTTAAACAAAGAAGGAGGGACCAGATCATCACCCCTAATGAAAGAAGCAGCAATTCTGTTTCGATGGGCAGAAGCCAACCTGATATCCATTAAATCGGAACACATAAAAGGAGACTTAGAAGATCACAGATAAACCAAGCAGAATGGCACCTTCACCCGGAAACCTTCAATCTCATAACTCAAAGGTTTGGGACTCCATTGGTAGATCTGTTTGCGTCTCCAGCAAATAACCAAGTTCCCAGGTTCTTTTATTATTATTATTATTTATTAACCTTTATTTATATAGTGCTGTAAATTTATACAGTGCTGTACATACAATCTTATAAATTAGATGGTTCCCTGCCATCAGGCTTACAATCTAAGAGAGACCAAAAAAAAAAAAAAGGAAAAAAAAAGAAAAAAAAAAGAAAGGGAGAGGTAGTGGGAAACGGGATGAGGTCCAGTGGTTCTTCTCTCCCTCTGGGGCGTGGACCAAGGCAGATGACTGCAGGGAGGGCTAGGGTTCTTAATACATAGTTAGAAGGAGGCATCCTGGGGCAGATAGCACAATTCTGGGAACGCTTCCTTAAAGAATATAGTCTTTAACTCAGTTTTGAAACTGGTTAGAGAAGTGATGAGGTGTGCTTAAGGGGGAAGAAGGTTCCAGGAGTGAGGGGCAGCAAGCAAGAAGAGACGAATCTGGGGCAGGGCCGTGGAAATCCTAGGCTGGGACAGGAGGAGTGTGAGGAGAAAGAAGTTCAGACAAGTAAGGAGGGGCCAGTCCCTGGAGGGCTTTGTAAGTCAACAACAAAAGCTTGTACTGAATGTGGAAGAGGAAGGGGAGCCAGTGAAGGAAGGATAAAAGAGGAGAAACATGGTCAAAGCTGTGAGCGGATGTGAAAATATGTGCAGCTGAGTTCTGGACAGAGATTAAAGGATGGAGGTGAGAGAGAGGAAGCCTTGTCACAAGAAGGTTACAATAATCTAGTTGTGAAACCACTAGGGCAGGGACCAGAGTCTTGCCAGTGGAGGCTGAGAGGACAGATTTTAGCAATGTTGTAAAGAGAGAATCTACAGGTCTTGGTGGTGGCCTGAATATGGGGAGTAAATGACAGAGAGGAATCAAAAATTAAACCAAGATTGCACGCTTGCTGACCTGGTTGAATAGAAGTGCCGTCAGCAGAAACAGAAAAGGAGTATTGAAGGGTGGGCTTAGGTGGGAAGATGAGAAGCTCTGTCTTAGACATGTTGAGCTTCAAGCGCTGATGCCACATCCACTGAGAGAAGGCAGCCAGACAAGATGAAACTTGCTGTTCAAGCCCCGGCGAAAGGTTGGGGGTGGAAAGATAAGGCTTTCATTGGTGTACAGATGATAGGAGAAACCAAAAGAACTGATAAATTTACCAAGGCACAGTGTGTATAGAGAGAACAAAAGGGGACCCAAGACAGAGCCCTGAAGAATTCCTACAGATAAGGGAACAGAGAAGGAAGTCTGACCACCTGTGACTACGGCCAAAGATCGGTCTGACAAGTAAGATTTAAACCAGTTGAGAACAGAGTCGGAGAACCCGAGGTCAGAAAGTAAGTCAAGCAAGAGACAGTGGTCCATGGTGTCTTAGGCCACAGACAAATCAAGAAGAATGAGAACAGAGTAGAGTCCATTTGTCTTGGCCTGCAAGAGATCATTTGAAATTTCGGTGAGGGCCGTCTCTGTAGAGCGCCATGGGCAGAAACCAGACTGAAATGGATCCAGGATGGAATTGGCTTCGAGAAACTCAAGACAGCGAGAATAAACTACCTGTTCCAGAACCTTAGAGAGAAAAGGAAGAAGAGAGATCAGACGGTAGCTAGACAAAGAAGAGGGGTCGAAAGAGTGTTTCTTCAGAATTGGAGAAATGGGAGCATGTTTGAAATCCGAAGGGAAGGAACCCGAAGAGAGAGAGAGGTTAAAGATATAGAGGAGCGAAGGCAGAAAAGAAGGTTTTTCAAGGTTCAAGACTCAGGGATTGGAACAAATAGACACACTGCTTGCACCGTGGCCAAAAGGTCTCCTTTATGCTTTCCCACCGACAGCAATGATATCCAGATGTTTCCAAAAATTAAGAAGCGAAAGGTCAACCGTCATTCTAGTAGCACCTCATTGGCCAAGGAGAGCTTGGTTCTCAGAGATAACCCTTCAGGCCCAGGACTACTTTTGCCTGCTGCTACGCAAGGATCTTCTAACTCAAGGCCAGATATCGCACCCAGATCCCGGATGGCTAGATCTTCACGTGTGGAGATTGAGTGGCGTTTGTTGATAAAAGATGGTATAACCTCTAGAGTGGCGGAAACTATCATCTAGTCACGACGGGAATCGATGCGGAGGATATATGAATATTCTTATTGTTCCTTTGTCAACTGGTGCGAGTCCAAAATGCTTCACCCTCTACGATTTCTGTTGACACACTCCAGTTATAACTTCAGGATGGCCTGGAGAAAGGATGGAGACCTAAGACCATCAAGAGACAGATTTCTGCCATCACGTCTGCTCTGCTGCCCAAGTTAGCATTTAAGTTAGCATCTATTGCATTCTGGGAGTCATTGCTGGGAGAAGCCAGAACTAAGTCTACTGAAGGCTTGCAGAGGGATTCCAGTTCATTTCCTTTAAGAAGGAGAAGGAGGAGTCTCTTGTCCATGTGCTTGGGTGAGATCTAATCTAAACTTACACTTGAGCTATTGCATTCTGGTAGTCACTGCTGGGAGAAGCCAGAACTGTAAGTCTACAGAAGGCTTGCAGAGAGATTCCAGTTCATTTTCTTTAAGAAGAAGAAGGAGGAGTCTCTTGTCCAAGTGCTTGGGTGAGATCTAAACTTACACTTGAGCTATTGCATTCTGGGAGTCACTGCTGGGAAAAGCCAGAACTCTAATTCTACATAAGGTTTGCAGAGGCGCGCACCTAACGGCACATTAATTTTAATTTTTCTTATCTAGTCTTTTGGAGAATAGAAGAGAAGCTGGCCTGACACATCAGAGGAAGTGAGTCAGAGACTTGCCTCTTGAAGGAGCTAGTAGCCAGGAACTCTCTACATAACTATAAGCCCCGTGACTTGAACTCAGTGACATAGCTTGGGGACAAAGGCCAAGTTTAGCAAGGGAAGCCCACAGTCTTGTTTCAGTGCCTCCTTAAGACTTCTGAGTATGGAAACTGAAGGCCCTGCTGCAGTCACCTGCAACACTTGTGGGATGTTTGTCTTCTTGCCTACAGATGTGAGGAACTACACCTGCCCCAAGTGCAAGTTGTTTGCCCTCTTAGAAGAGAAAGTACAGCAGCTGGAGGCCCAGGTATCTGCACTCCAGCATCTTAGGGAGCAGGAGATTCTCATGAACAGAACAAACCAGAATGTCTTGGATGGGAAACACACAGAGGAAGTTGCTGGGGAAGAGGAGGTCACTCCACATACAACAGAGGTAGATGCTTGGAGGAAGGTCACACGCAGATGTAAGGAAACCAGGGAACATTCTGTGAGCGGCTTGCAGCTACAGAATCGATTTAAATCTCTGTCTGTTATCAAGGATGATGAGGAAGAGCATCAGGAACAGACATCAGGAACAGAGCAGGGGAGCCTGAGAATAGTACCAAAGGGAGCAGCCGCTGCTAAGCCTCGGAGGAGGTGTGCGGTCGTGGTGGGGAACTCCTTGCTGAGGGGTACCAAAGCAGTGGTTTGTGGGCCTGACAACATGTCTCAGGAGGTGTGCTGTCTCCCTGGGGCAAAGATTTGTGATGTGACGGAGAGGCTTACAAGACTAGTCAAGCCTACTGATCAATACCCCTTTCTTTTGGTTCATGTGGGAACCAATGATACTGCAAGGCACAGCCTTCAGAATATTATAAGGGATTATGAGGCTCTGGGAAGGAAGCTGAAAGAGATGGATGCACAGATTGTCATTTCATCTCTTCTCCCAGTTGAAGGGCACGGTCCAGGAAGGGGGAAGAAAATAGTGGATGTAAACAACTGGCTCTGTAGATGGTGCCGCCAAGAACGATTTGGATTCTTAGATCATGAGCTGCAGTTCCATGAGGGGGGCCTTCTGTCAAGGGATGGGCTGCATCTCACGCCAGTTTGCAAAACTGTTTTTGCCAATAGTCTCAAAAAATTTATGAGGAGCGCTTTAAACTGAGTTATGTGGGGAAGGGAGACAGTATTCTGGAAGGCAAAAGGGATGGAGAAAATAGTAAAATTGACATAGAGGGAAAAAGGCAAAAAGTGCAAGGACCCAACAGTGGGAGGCAAAAAATTTGCACAGGCAGCAATAAAATGTCTAATGGCTAATGCACAGAGTATGGGAAATAAACTTGAACTCCTAGCACAACAATGCAAATATGATATAACAGGCATCACTGAAACCTGGTGGGATGAGTCTCATGATTGGAATATAGAAATAGAGGGATATAACCTTTTTAAGAGAAACAGGCCAAACAGGAAAGGAGGAGGAATAGCATTATATGTCGGGACATTTACACCAGTGAAGAAATCCAGGACATCAGTACTGGAGGCCAAGTGGAGAGCATCTGGATAAAAATTAAAGGGGAAGGAAACACCAAGGATGTTACTGTGGGAGTCTACTACAGACCTCCAAGTCAGATGGAAGAATTGGATGATGCTTTTCTAATACAGATGACCACACACTCATAAAGAAGAGATGTAGTAGTGATGGGGAACTTCAATATCCGGATATTTGCTGGAGGTCAAACTCAGCCAATTCATCAAGGTCTAGCAAGTTCCTCACCGAGTTTCATTTTCCAAAAGGTGGAAGAGGCAACAGGGGGATCAGCTATTTTAGATCCCACATTATTTGGGACCTTAGTAAGACACACGTGTGACTAAACAGTTCAACTTTCCACTCACAAGACAAATTAATGTGGAATAAAAAAGGACCTTATATTTCCTTTATAATTGTTTGGATCTATTTCTCAAAGTACTGAAGATTCACTTCAAACATCTACTTGTATAAGTTTCTTTCTACCCTCTTTCTTCTATCTACCCTTTCCCCAGCAGTTTCCTCTCACTTGTGTCATGAAGTAGTGGCTGTACTGTTCCCCCTTTCCTAGAAGACCTCTACTGCTGTTGCTGCCTTGCCTCCTATCTGTGGTCCTAACTTCCCCTACCCCACTTCTTCCCACTTCCTGAACTTACCTCATGCCTTTGTCATGCTCCTCATTGCTCTTTGCATCCTGCTATGCATTTCCTATACCAACGTCCAGCATCTTCTGATACCACATTTCCTTCCCTTGCCCTTTGCCCCTCATCATGCCTACTTCTCTTGCTCTTTGCATCCCAGCAAAGCACTTCTCATCTCCCTTCTCTCCATACCTGTTCTCCCTTGCCTAACTCTCTCTTCTACTACTCTCTTGCCTCACTTTGTGCCATATCAGTGCACTATTCACTAGTTTCTTGTGCCCTCTCAGTCACACAGTTCACTTTCCAATCTCACCCTCACAGCACACTCACTTTCTCCTTGTGCTCTGCTGCTCACACTGCTTGCTCTCTTGTTTCTACTGCTCCCTCCCTTGCCTCATATCCTATCCTTGTGTTGAACAACTGTTTTGTTCTCATGCTCCATTGTTCCCACTCCTGGGAACTTTCTACTCTGTCTCTTTCCTCACTTGCTTCTTTTGTCTGTTGCTGTTCACATTACTGCTCCACTGTCTTTCATACTCCATCCCATGCATCTCACTCCCTGCTCTTGGAGCATGCCTCTCCCAAGATTCTTGTGCCCTGCCACTTGCACAATTTGTTTTCCCATATTTTTGACTCACTCCCTCACCACCTCACTTCACCTCACCCCTTCATGATGCACTCCTTGCTTGCCTCTTATGTGCCACCAATCACACTCCTTGCAGCATTTCCTCTCCCATATCGTGGTGGTGAACCTATGGCATGTGTGGCCTCTCTGGCATGCAGAGAGATGGGAGGGTGGGATAAAAGTGGGAACAGGTGCACACCTATTCTTCCTCTTCCCCCATCCTGCTGTGCCTTTAGCTTCATCTTGAGAGACAGCTAAAGGCCCACAAGGCGAGAGAAAGAAGAGGAACAGGCATGGACCTGTTTCTTCTCTTCCCTCGCCCTCCCGTCTCTTTGTGTGCCCTCAAAAATGGCTTTTGATTTAATAGGGCTCCTCTAAATACAAGCTTGAAAACTCCATAGTCAAGTGCAGTCCTACTGAATTGAGGCAAAAGGTGCTCAACCGAAGGATAATGGAGCAGAAGACAGAATAGGGGAATTTCAGCACAGAATAAGTAAAGAGATAGTACAGGAATACTTGGTTAACCTAAATGAATATAAATCTCCAGGACCAGATGAACTACATCCTAGAGTATTAAAAGAACTAGCAAATGTAATATCAGAGCCATTGGCAATAATCTTTGAGAACTCCTGGAGAACAGGAGAAGTCCCAGAAGACTGGAGGAGGGCAAACGTTGTCCCCATCTTCAAAAAGGGAAAAAAAGAGGATCCCGACAATTATCGTCCAGTTAGTCTGACATCAGTTCCAGGAAAGGTGCTAGAGCAGATCATTAAGCAGAGAGTCTGCGAACATTTAGAAGCCAATGCCATAATCACAAAAAGCCAACATGGGTTTCAGAAAAAGAAGTCATGCCAAACGAACCTGATCTCTTTTTTTGATAAAATTACCAGCTTGGTAGATGAAGGGAATGCTGTGGATATAGTATACCTCGATTTCAGTAAGGCCTTTGACAAGGTTCCCCATGACATTCTTGCAAACAAGCTTGCAAAATGTGGGATAGACAGGTTAACTGTTACATGGATTTGTAATTGGTTGACTGGCCGAACTCAAAGGGTGCTCAACAATGGCTCCTTTTCATCCTGGAGAGAAGTGACCAGTGGGGTCCCACAGGGTTCTGTCCTGGGCCCAGTGCTATTCAACATCTTTATTAACGATTTGGATGACAGAATTGGGGGCATACTTATCAAATTTGCAGATGACACTAAACTGGGAGGAGTAGCTAATACCCCAGAGGATAGGATCAAAATTCAAAATGACCTGAATAGACTAGAAAGCTGGGCCAGTGCTAACAAAATGAAATTCAATACGGAGAAATGTAAGGTTCTGCACTTAGGGCGGAAAAATGAAATGCACAGATATAGGATGGGGGACACCTGGCTGAACGAGACCACATGTGAAAGGGATCTAGGAGTCCAAGTAGACCATAAGCTGAACATGAGTCAACAGTGTGATGCGGCAGCTAAAAAAGCCAATGCAATTTTAGGCTGCATCAATAGAAGTATAGTTTCTAGATCAAGGGAAGTTATAGTGCCACTCTATTCTGCTTTGGTCAGGCCCCACCTGGAATACTGTGTCCAGTTCTGGGCACCACAATTCAAAAAGGATGTGGAGAAACTGGAGCATGTCCAAAGGAGGGCAACTAAGATGGTGAAGGGTCTGGAAACCTTGCCCTATGAAGAACGCCTTAGGGAGCTGGGGATGTTTAGCCTGGAGAAGAGAAGGTTAAGAGGTGATATGATAGCCCTGTTTAAATATTTGAAGGGATGCCATATTGAGGAGGGAGCAAGCTTGTTTTCTGCTGCTGCAGAGACTAGAACGCGGAACAATGGATGCAAACTGCAGGAAAAGAGATTCCACCTCAACATTAGGAGGAACTTCCTGACAGTAAGGGCTGTTCGACAGTGGAACACACTCCCTCGGAGTGTGGTGGAGTCTCCTTCCTTAGGGGTCTTTAAGCAGAGGCTGGATGGCCATCTGTCAGGGATGCTTTGACTTGGAGTTCCTGCATGGCAGGGGGTTGGACTGGATGGCCCTTGTGGTCTCTTCCAACTCTATGATTCTATGATTCTATGATTCTAAGCCCTCAGTTATGATGAATGTTCTTTCAGACCCAAGCTTTTGTACCTCCAGGCATGGGTGTACCCTTACTATGTTCCATCTGAGGTGTGCTATATTACATCCTGATCCCAAACACTTATTTCCAATGATGTGTACTTTGGCTTGCAGCCAGAGAAGAATATGTTTTTAGTCAAGCAATGCTGTATGTATTTCCCCAGCCTTTAGGAATCAATAATGTGTTTACATTTGATTCCTTTGTTTCAGTTTTGCCTTAATAAGAGCAAGAGAATTCTTCTTTAATTTAATTATGTAATTTGACTTAATTTGAAATACTTTTTCTCCCTCCACACTCCAGGTGAATGCTCCATCACTGGCCAATCCCATTTCAAAAGCTTTGACAACAAACATTTCACCTTCAGTGGCATCTGTCATTATTTGTTTGCGAGAGATTGTGAGGAGAACTCATTTTCTGTCTTCATAGAGACAGTTCAGGTAACTTCTGTAAAAAAAAATCCCTTCCCCCCTCAGAGTCACAGTTATGACATTGTATTTGGCCATGGGCAAATTAGATCTAACAAAGAATCACAGGTGAAAAGCCTGTACTCCATGGTATCTAGTTGTAGCATCAGGGTGCCAAAATAATTTCATAATAATATCTGGAGTCAGGGTAACATTTGTTACAAAATTACAAAGATATATTGACACAAGTCTCTAATTTTCAGAGGATTAATGTGTAGCCTGGTGTTATATGATAAGTCTGTAAATGGGAGTCTCCTATTTGTTTTTATGATACAGTGTTATATATCCTAATTTTATATTTCAGTGATGTAACAAAAATAATTAAAAAATCAGATTTTGTTTTTTAAGGTAGATGGTTCTTATGGTTATATGAGAAATATTTTAGAAGTGTGGATGACTTCTTCTACTAGTTTAGGGTGGAGATATACATAACAAACAGTTTCCTCATGTTGAATTCTCCTCTATCCTTCCATAATATTGATTTCAGTTTTTTCCAGTTTTTAAATTGAGATTGTTACTTTTAGCTATTTAACCAGTAGATTAAAATGAGGCTTTTAATGCTGGGGTGGTAGTGAATACACTGCTGTAATGTTGGCTAACAGCCACAAAACCTAATTAAAAAAACAGAAAGGCAAAAACAGGAAAGTTAAAAAAAATTACAGCATAAAGCAAAAATGTCAGTCTTGAAAACACTGTCATTATCCATCATTCAGAAGTCACAGTGATTCTACACCCCCACACAGAGGAAGCCCCTGAATTTTCATCAATGAGGACATGTCCTGCTACATGCATCACAGCACATGTGTTGCAAAGCACAAAACAGTGCCGGTGTCCTAGGTTCATCAGCTCCTGTGACTTAACAATAAGTTATTTGTGTAAGTCCTTAGTGATTCCATCTCCTTAAGTTGAACATTGCTCATAAGCACCCTTTTGAGCATACCACATTAGGAGGAGGTGCATCCACAGAGCTCTTTTGCCAGGACCACTGCAAAGGGGATGCCCCTTGGGATAGGAAATTGATGTAGGAGAATGGACCAGGACAAATAACAAGAGGAGTCACCATCACACCTTGGAAATATCAAACCAACTAACTCACTAGATTTGACCCATGTTTGGGAAGCAGGAGATGTGACATGAAGCCCCTCTAAGGGGAATGGACAAAAAATATCCTATGACCCTTTTGCAAGCTATGCCTCAGCTATTTTATTATCTTGGTTTGTTTGGATAACATTAAACATAACTCCTAGTTTGTGCATAAAGGTGAATTAGCAAAGTGCAACATCTTGATTTATTTTGCCAATTGTCCACAAGGAAAGGGGATGTTTGTGGGTGCATGGTGCTCATGCATATTGTGGCTTATTATAGGATTTTATCTGCCAAAGCAGTCATTGCTGAGATATCAATATAATAACACTTCTGGCTGCATTTGGGCAGTCAGATCTGAATTTAATACTGGATTGTATGCTCATCCATGGCAGGGAGATGGACTAGATGGCCTTGTGGTCTTTTTCAACTCTATGAATGTATGCTTCTATAATTCTATTCTATTCTTCAACTGCTTTAGAAAGCCAGCTTGGTTTGAGCACATGGGCTGAGCACTGGATTATGACTCTGGAGAAGAGGGTTAAAATCCCTGCTTGGCTATGGAAACTCATTGGATGGTCTTGGGCAAGTCACACTCTCTCAGCCTCAGAGAAAGGCAAGACAAACCCGCTCTGAATAAATCTTGCCAAGAAAACAAGGAAAAGAGTTGCCTTGGTGTCACTATAAGTCAGAAACAAATTGAAGGCACACCACAACAAACAACTGTTATAAGTATAATTCTACAGGAAGCTGGGTGAGATTCTTGCTTGAAAGGAACAGTGGCTCTTTGTGGAGGAGTGCTTAACTGCAAGTCCATATTTACATTTGCAGCTGTGTTCCATGTGGTATTGTTACTATACCCTGCATTTTTTTGGTTTTTCTTTGTTAACCACCCTTGAGTCAACCTCAACCCGTGGTGACCTTGTGGATGACTCCTTGTCCTCTACTGCCCTTCTCAGTTCCTGCACATTCATAGTTATGACCTCTTTTATACCGTCCATTCATCTAGCATGTCACTTTCCATTCTTTGTACTTCCCTCCACCTTCCCTAGCATTATTGTGTTTTTTTTCCAATGAGCCTTCCTGTCTCATGATGTGGCCAAAGTACAACAGCCTCAGCTTAGCTTCCAGGGAGATTTTTGGCTTGATCCTCTGTAGGACCCACTTGTCTGCCTTTTTGGCTGTCCATGGTGCCCTCGGCACACTTCTCCAGCACCACATCTTAAATGAAGTGATTGTCTTCCTAACCATAGAATCATAGAATCATAGAGTTGGAAGTGACCACAAGGGCCGTCCAATCCAACCCCTTGCCATGCAGGAACTCTCCATCAA
This sequence comes from Urosaurus nigricauda, assembly GCA_034509955.1. Lineage (NCBI taxonomy): Eukaryota > Metazoa > Chordata > Lepidosauria > Squamata > Phrynosomatidae > Urosaurus > Urosaurus nigricauda. The sequence goes on along the minus strand of JAOEGL010000005.1, from coordinate 105,868,691 downwards.
AGCATCCCCGACAGATGGCCATCTAGCCTCTGCTTAAATACCGCTAAGGAAGGAGACTCCACCACACTCCGAGGGAGTGTGTTCCACTGTCGAACAGCCCTTACTGTCAGGAAGTTCCTCCTAATGTTGAGGTGGAATCTCTTTTCCTGCAATTTGTATCCATTGTTCTGTGTCCTAGTCTCTGGGCAGAAAAGAAGCTTGCTCCCTCCTCAATATGACATCCCTTCAAATATTTAAACAGGGCTATCATATCACCTCTTAAACTTCTCTTCTTCAGGCTAAACATCCCCAGTTCCCTAAGGCATTCCTCATAGGGCATGGTTTCCAGACCTTTCACCATCTTAGTTGCCCTTCTTTGGACATGGTCCAGTTTCTCCACATCTTTTTTGAATTGTAGTGCCCAGAACTGAACACAGTATTCCAGGTGGGGCCTGACCAAAGCAGAATAGAGTGGCACTTTTACTTCCCTTGATCTAGACACTATATATATAGTCCACTTTCTTAACTGTCCAGCTCTCACATCCATACATGGTTATAGGGAATACAATGGCTTGTACAATTCTAACTTTTGTACCCTATATTATTTTAGGGTCCAAATATTTTATTATATTTTGTTATAATATCAGTTACAGAGATGCCAAAAAGCACGAATCTGGAAAGGTCATGATGACCTTTAAGTGAATCTCTATGACCTGATGGCATGTTCAAAGTTGATGGTTGTGAGGTTTCCTGCTTCCCAACCCCTGCTGTGTGCATTTCCTCTTGAAGGGGCTAGACAAAGAGGTCTTTCAGCCTAAAGCATTAAACTAATCTTTCTGCTAACACCCCATTCTATCCCAAACTCCCTGGGGTTGTCCTGATCTAATCATTGCTTGATTAAATCAATGTCACTTCCATCAACCAAAATATTTTTTGTAACTCTGAAGTTAAAACCATCGACCAGGTGGGAATCCAATTGCTTCTGGGATTCCTGGAAAATCAACTCAAATAGCCTCAAGTCATGTTTGACCAATATCCCTGATTGGTCACTCCCATTTTAGTCTCAGTTGGAATCAGACAGACATGTTGTCAGATTCCATCTGAAAGGCCTCAGATTGCTAGCTGAACTTAATCCCAGGTAGTGATCTGAGTCCAGTCCACTCAACATCCATTCCTCAGATTGGAGCCTGGCTTCTGGAACTGGTAAGCATTGCCCATTGCAATCCTTTAATTTGCTACCCACTACCATCTTTTAATACAGTTGGCCCTTGGTATTGGTGATCCATTCTGGACACACATACCCGTGCCGAGGATACCAAGATTTGTGTATGCTCAAGTCCAATTGACGTCAATGGTGATGTAGCCATACAGCTGCACCACCATGAGGGAGAATGGGACAAGTCCTCTTTCCCTCCCTCTCCCCCTCCTCTCTCCCTCCCTCCCATCCTTCAGTCCCTCTCCCTCCTGCTTTAAGACTTCTGCTTAAAGCCTGGTTTTTGGGATGGAGGCTGGAACCCAGTCAGCTGCAGGGAGTTAGTGCAGGGGTTTAGGTCATGGAGCCTCCACCCCCAGGCCCAGCACCCCAAGCCCTTGTGCTGACACTGGCTCCCTGCAGCTGACAGAGCTCCAGCCTTCACCCTGAAGGCCAAACCCAGGGCAGAAGCCTCACAGGGGGAGGAAGAAGATAAGGAAGGAAGGATGGAGGGAGGACTTGTCCCATTGTCCCCAATGGTGGCAATAAGAACAAGCCGAACAACCAATTAATAGGTAAAATTATATATCAAAATGATGTACCGGCCATCTACTGCTAGTCAAACTTTATGTGTTATCAGTGTCACAAAAAACAATCTATACTCTATTTTTTCAGAAATATTTTCAACAGAGTCCAAAATTATTTTCAAAAGAGTCCATAAATAAAAGAATCAAGAATGGCACTTGTGATCCTGGAGGTGAAGGTAATGTCTTTAAATCCTGGAGACGGCTACCTCCGGAGACTATGAGGCCATTTCGACTCTTTCTAGTCTTTGTCAGTTTAAATCAACGGGTTTCATAGGGCACAAACATAAATCATCCTGTGCCACAAACATAAATCCTTGGACTTAACTATAGTCCTGTGTCTGGTTGCAAATCAACTCTGTTGAAAATATTTCTGAAAAAATAGAATATAGATTGTTTTTTGTGATATTTTGTGACATGAAAGAGATGTATAGATTAGGAGGAAATGGAAAGAGAATTTTAGATAAGAAGGGTTTGAAGGAAGACATGAATGAGATGAAATTGGTGATGAAGGAAAGGTTGGTAGTAAAATTACATCAGTTCTAAGATTATTGTTCCAAAAGCTTGTTAGTTTTAACATAAGTAGATTTGAGTGATGTCGGTTAGTAAGAAACCCCTATCCCCGCTTTAGTGACTGTCCTTCAATTATTTAGAGTCAAAAGTATAGCACAACAGGTACACATACATAAATATAGTTGATGTTGTGGTTTATTGTTGATATTATTATGATTTGTTATATGATGATATGAAATGAGATAAATATGGAAATGATTGCATTAGATGGACTGCAATTGTAAATGTATTTTATCCAATTAAAAATTTCAATTAAAAAAAAAGGGGGGGGTCCCAACAATTATCGTCCAGTTAGTCTGACAATACCAGGAACGATTCTAGAGCAGATTATTAAACAGAAAGTCTATGAACATCTAGAAGAGAATTCCATAATCACAAAGAGTCAATATGAGTTTCAGAGAAGCAAGCCATGCCAGACAAATCTGTTCTCTCTCTCTCTCTTTTGATATAATTACCAGCTTGGTAGATGAAGGGAATGCTGTGGATACAGTATATATTGATTTCAATAAGGCCTTAGACAAGGTTTCCCATGACATTCTTGTGGGCTAGACAAAGTACCTGTTACATGGATTTGTAATTGGTTGACTGGCCACACCCAAAGGGTGCTCAACAATGGCTCCTTTTCATCCTGGAAAGAAATGACCAGTGGAGTGCCACAGTGTTCTGTCCTGGGTCCCATGCTGTTCAACATCTTTATCAATGACTTGAATGACAGAATTGGGGGCATACTTCTCAAATTTGCAGATGACACCAAAGTAGGAGGACTAGCTAATGCCCCAGAGGACAGGATCAAAATTCAAAATAATAATAATAATAATAATAATAATAATAATAAAATTTATTTCTATACCGCCCTTCCGATGATCAGGGCGGTGTACAACATGTGCAAACATTAAAACATCATAAAACATCATAGATTAAAACAATCTGAATACAATAAAAACAATATCACCCAATGCTGTATACAATGGCAGTACAATAAGCGGCTTACATGACAAGGAAGATAACAAAAAAGCCCGTTCAAGAGTATGCCTGCTTAAATAGGTGAGTCTTCAAGTCCTTCTTAAATTGGGTGAGAGAGGGAGACAAGAGGAGCTCTGTGGGCAATGAGTTCCAGAGGATGGGGCAGAGATGGAAAACGCCCTCTTCGCAGTGTTTGCTAATCTAGCCTCTGGGACTCTCAATAATTGTTGCCCAGTAGATCTTAGCGTGCGGGGCGGATTATGTGGGGAGAGACGGTCCTTCAGGTACCCTGGGCCCAAGCCATATAGGGCTTTATAGGTAATAACCAGCACTTTATACTGAGCCCGGAAGCGGATAGGCAGCCAATGAAGGTCATTCAATATTGGTGTTATGTGGGAGGCCCTGGGAGCACCAGTGACCACCCGTGCTGCCATATTTTGCACTAATTGCAGCTTCCTAGTGTGATACAAAGGCTGCCCCATGTAGAGCGCGTTACAGAAATCCAACCGAGAGGTTACCAGAGCGTGTACTACAGTTTCAAGGTCCCTCCGGTCCAAATAGGGACGCTGCTGGCGTATCAGCCGAAGCTGAAAACAGGTGGTCCTGACCGTTGCATCCACCTGAGAAGTGAGATGGAGTGATGAGTCAAGGAGCACCCCCAGACTGCGTACAGTGTCCTTAACGGGAAGCGTGACCCCATTCAGGACAGGTGGAACCACCTCCATACCCGGACCGGGGGAACCTATCACGAGTACTTCCGTTTTCTCTGGATTCAGGCTGAGTCTGTTTTTTCCCATCCAGTCCATTACCGATTCTAGACAGGCCACGAGAGGAGCGACGCCATCCCTGGTCACTGCATCAGTCGGAGGCATAGAGAAGACTATTTGGGTGTCATCAGCGTACTGATAACCCCGCACCCCATGTCTCCGGATGATCTCTCCCAGCGGTTTCATGTAAATGTTAAAGAGCATGGGGGACAGAATGGCTCCTTGAGGGACCCCAGTAGTGAGGGCCCTCTTATCGGAGCACACGTCCCCCAGCTGCACCATCTGGAGCCTCCCAGAGAGGTAGGACCGGAACCACTGAAGCGCAGTGCCTCCAGTTCCCACCTCTGCCAGGCGCTCCAGAAGGATACCATGGTCGATGGTATCGAAAGCCGCTGAGATGTCTAAGAGCACCAACAGGGACACGCTACCCCTGTCGATGCCCAGACGGAGATCATCGACCAGGGCGACCATGGCAGTCTCAACCCCGTAGCCAGCCCGGAAACCGGTTTGAAATGGATCTAGAAAATCCGTTTCATCCAAGATCGATTGAAGTTGGAATGCAACCGCCCTCTCGATCACCTTCCCCAAGAATGGCAGTAGCGAGACTGGCCGATAATTGTTATGAACCAGGGGGTAGAGGGAGGGCTTTTTTAGTATAGGTTTTATAATGGCCAATTTAAGATTGTCAGAAAAGTGCCCTTCCCTCAAGGATGAGTTAATAATCCGGCGTAACAATAGAGTTACAACCGGTCCCCCCTGTGCCACTAGCCACAGGCAGGGATCGAGAGAGCAAGTCGTCTTCCTAACACTTCTAAGGATCTTGTCCACATCCTCGGTACTGACAGACTCAAACTGATCCAGTACAACCGAGTCCACGGAAGCTCTGGATGCCTCTATTCTGGTTTCTGTTTCAACCCTGGCTTCCAGATCTTCGTTTATCCGAGAGATTTTATCCACGAAGAAGTTGTTAAATTGGTCACAGCAGGCCTTGGTAGGTTCAAGGATCTGGTTCGGGGCAGGAGGGAGCTGAGTTAGCTCCCTCACTACCCTGAACAACTCTGCTGGACGCGACTCCACGGATGCGACACGAGTAGCATAGAACGAATTCTTAGCTGCTTGTATCACCTCTCCATAGTCTTCCAAAAGGTGGTCTAGGGGAGCCTTGTCGGATAAACACTGGTGTTTCCGCCAGGCGTGCTCTAGCCGTCGCAGAACCCACTTCCTGGCCCGGAGATCTTCCGTATACCAGGGCTTTTTTTTGGAAGCAGGCCTGAGAGGGCGCTTGGGAGCGATACTGTGTATAGCCCTGGAGAAATCCGTATCCCAGGTGTTAACTAGGGCATCAACAGTGTCGCCGTCACTTCCAATCATATATCCCTCTAGGGCTTCTTGGAACCTATCAGGTTCCATAAGCCTTCGAGGGTGGACCATTCTAATAGGTCCGCCACCCCCAGAGGGGATCTGGGTTCATGCCTTGATGCTTGCCTCCACCAGGAAATGATCCATCCATGACAGGGCGGAAATATTAGTGATTTCCGCCCACGGAGTTTCCATGTCCGTACAGAAAACCAAATCAAGTGTATTCCCCGCAAAATGCGTAGGACCCATAACTAGCTGAGACAGGCCCATGGCTGTCATGGTATCCATGAATTCCCGAGCCGCACCAGATGGAACTTTGTTGGCCGCGAAGGGGATGTTGAAGTCTCCCAGGACTAAGAGCCTGGGGGACTCCAGCACCAGCTCCGACACCAAATGTGTCAGCTCGTTAAGGGAGTCTGTTAGCGCACGGGGTGGCTGGTAGACCAACAGAATCCCTAGACTGTCTCTAGCCTTCAGGGTCAGGTAAATACACTCGATATAGGTAGTCTGATGAACTTGGTTCCTGCGTAGAGACAAGGTGTTTTTATGGACCAAGGCAACACCCCCCCCCGCCCACCTAACCTGTTCTGGTCCTTCACCGAGTACCCGGATGGAAGGGACTGAGCCCACACAGCGTCTCCTTCAGGCCCAAGCCAGGTCTCGGTTATGCAAGCCAGGTCACAGTTGTTATCCTCTATTAGGTCATGTGAGATGTGGGACTTGTTCTTAATGGATCTGGCATTGCACAGGAGCAGAGACAGGGTTTGTGGTACGGCTGGAGTGACCCTCAGGTCCCTTTGGTTAGGAGAAGGACTGGAAGGAGAGATAGATATTAAACATCGATCTCGCCTTCCCTTGTAACACCAGTCCTTACTCCTACCGTCATACCTCCCCTTGCCCCACACAACTTGGATAGGGGCCCCACTTGTATCGTGGGAGTTGCCCTCTTCCTCCCCAAATAGTCCGCCTCCTCCTCCCATATTAGCATTCCCCGTCTCCTCCACAGCATAACAGTAATGGTAGAGGGGGAGATAAAAGGAGGCAAGAGTTACCAAAATCAATATTAATAATCAAACAAGGTCCATTGCTAGCAGAGGGAACAACAATAACTACATAACAGCCCAGCCAATCAGCACCACTCTCGGATACATCTCCCGGCGCTGCATCATCAAACTTTGGCGGTGGTGTCAGTGGAATCAATCTGCGACGGTTCTGTGAGCTAGCGCTCATGCGCAGTTGCGCAGGTCCGCAGTTCTCTTGGCACTGGCGCTAGTCCGGGGCCAGCAGGCCGGCTGAAGAAGGGAGCCGCTCCCACCGGCGTCCCCGCCCCCGCTCGGGTCCTCCGCGCCGCAGGTGTGCTCTGGCACTGGCGCTGGCGCATGATGGCGCAAAATGACCTGTATAGATTAGAAAGCTGACCCAAAACTAACAACATGAAATTGAACATGGAAAAATGTAATGTACTGCACTTCGGGAGGAAAAATGAAATGCATAGATATAGGATGGGGACACCTGGCTGAATGAGACTATGTGTGAAAGGGATCTAGGAGTCCAAGTAGACCACAAGTTGAACATGAGTCAATAGTGTGATGCAGCAGCTAAAAAGGCCAATGCTATTTTAGGCTGCATCAATAGAAGTATAGTGTCTAGATCAAGGGAAGTAATAGTGCCACTCTATTTTGCTTTGGTCAGGCCCCACCTGGAATACTGTGTTCAGTTCTGGGCACCACAATTCAAAAAGGATGCTGAGAAACTGGAGCGTGTCCAAAGTAGGGCCTCTAAAATGGTGAAGGGTCTGGAAACCTTGCCCTATGAGGAACACCTTAGGGAGCCGGGGATGTTTAGTCTGGAGAAGAGACTAAGACATAAGTCTTGTTTTGTCCTTATTCCAGATCCTAAATAGGGAGCGTCTAACACAATGTGTTTTTATGTCTTTGTTTGCTTTTATTTTCTCATAGTGCAGAAAGGTGTGCCATCCGAAATAGTTTACATCGCTTTCAAGTTCCAAAAGTTGATCATTTTCCAGTAGCACCCATTCTTTGAGGCATGTTAAGCAACAAGCTTCAAAACAAAGCTTTAAATTTGGTACTCTTAAGCCCCCTCTTTCTAAAGAATCTTTGTAGTATTTTGAGCCTAATTCTCAGTCTTTTTTGCCCAATTATTTCTTCTTATTATTTATTTTATTTATATATAGCGCTGTAAATTTACATAGTGCTGTACATACAATCTTATAATTAGATGGATGGATCCCTGCCCTCAAGCTTACACTCTAAAAGAGACAACACAAAAGGAAAAGGGGAAGGGAATGAGGTCCAGTGGTTTTTCTCTCCCTCTGGGGCCTGGACCAAGGCAGATGGACTGGAGGGAGGGCTAGGGTTCTTAATACATAGTAAAAAGGAGGCATCCTGGGGCAGATGGCACAATCCTGGGAATGCTTCCCTAAATAATATAGTCTTTAACCTAATTTTGAATCTCGTTAGAGAAGTGATGAGGCGCACATGTGGGGGAAGTAGGTTCCAGGATTGAAGGGCAGCAAGCAAGAAGGGACGAATCCAGGACAGGGCAGTGGAAATCCTTGGCTGGGACAGGAGACCTTGGCTAATAGAGCGGAGGGTACAAGAAGGAGTGTGAGGAAAAAGAAGTTCAGACAAGTAAGGTGGGCTTTGAAAGTCAACAACAAAAGCTTGTACTGAATGCGAAAGGGGAAGGGGAGCCAGTGTAGGGAGAATAAGAGGGGAGAAACATGGTCAAAGCGGCGAGCAGATGTGAAAATATGTGCAGCTGAGTTCTGGACAGAGATTAAAGGATGGAGGTGAGAGAGAGGAAGCCTTGTCAGAAGAAGATTACAATAATCTAGTCGTGAAACCACTAGGGCGTGGACCAGAGTCTTGCCAGTGGAGGCTGAGAGGAAAGGACGAATTTTAGCAATGTTGTAAAGAAAGAATCTACAGGTCTTGATGGTGGCCTGAATCTGGGGAGTAAACAACAGAGAGGAATAAAAAATGAAACCAAGACTGCAGGCTTGCTGAATCAGTTGAATAGAAGTGTCATCAACAGAAACAGAAAAGGAGTATTGAAGCTTAGATGGGAAGATGAGAAGCTCTGTCTTAGACATGTTGAGCTTCAAGCGCCGATTCCGCATCCACTGAGAGATGGCAGCCAGACAAGATGAGACTTGCTGTTCAAACCCGGTGAAAGGTCAGGGGTGGAAAGATACAGCTGAGTGTCATCAGCGTACAGATGATAGGAGAAACTAAAAGAACTAATGAGTTTGCCTAGGGACAGTGAGTTTAGAGAGAACAGGACAGAGTCCTGAGGAACCCCTACAGATAAGGTAACAGAGGAGGAAGTCTGATCATCCGTGGCCACTGCAAAAGATGTGTCTAACAAGTAAGATTTAAACCAGTCAAGAACAGAGTTGGAGAAGCCAAGGTCAGAAAGTAAATCAACCAGGAGACAGTGATCCACAGTGTCGAAGGCTGCAGACAAATCTAGAAGAATGAGAATAGAGGCCATTTGCCTTGGCCTGCAAGAGATCATTTGAGATCTTGGTGAGGGCTGTCTCTGTAGAGTGCCGTGGGCGGAAACCAGACTGAAAAGGGTCCAGGATGGAGTTGGCTTCGAGAAAGACAGATTAAAAATATAGAGGAACAAGGGCAGAAAAGAAGGGGTTATAGAGATTAGAAGATGGGAGTGGATAGGATCAAGAGAGCAAGTTGTAGATTTGGAAGAATTTAGCAGCATAGAGAGTTCATCCAGAGAAACAGGTGGAAACACAGAGAGTTTATTAGTAGAAGGAACCAGGAGATTAGTGGTTAGTGACTTTTGTGAGGAAGCAGTTGGCAAAGTCAGTGGAGGAAAATGATGAGAAGACAGGGGGAGAGGAAGGTTTTAGCAGTGTATTGAAGCAGGAGAACAAATGCTTCGTGCGCCTCTCGTTGGTGCAGATCAATGATTTATAGTAATTCTGTTTTGCCATAGATAGGGCATGTGAGAAGGATAAAAGAACAAATTTGTAATGAATAAAATTGGCCCACTCCCTGGACTTTTTCCAAAGACATTCAGCTGCTCGAGAGCAGGACCGGAGAAACCTAACTGTGGGAGAGAGCCAGGGCTGAGGCCTAGACATAGAGGAGGATGTGCGAACAGATACAGGTGCAAAGCTGTCAAGAGTTGAAGAGAGAGTGGAGTTGAATAAAGACATTGCTGAGTCAGCAGAGTCCCCAAGATTTAGAGAAGAGAGAGAAGAATCCAAGGTCTGACTGAGATGATCAGAATTAACAGATTGAAGATTACGAAAAGTGTGTTGAACAACACGACGAGGAGGTGGGATATAAGTAAGAGTAAAGGAAAAGGATGATGATCTGACAATGGATAGTCAGATGCCAAGTAGTCAGAAATGACAAACTTAGCATCGAGAACTAGGTCAAGACAGTGACCAGAAGAATCGGTTGGAGAGTTGGAATGAGGTTGAAGATCAAAAGAAGCTAAGAGGGAGCTAAAGTGAGACATTGAAGGATTCTTAGGATCTTCAAGGTGGATATTAAAGTCACCTAGAATTAGAGAGGGAACTGAGTCTGAAAGAAAAAATGTAAGCCCTGACTCAAAGTCCACAAGGAATTGGTTAGCAGAACCAGGAGGGCGATAAATGACAGCAACTCGAAGCTGCAAAGGAGAAAAGAGTCTAATAGAATGAGACTCAAATGAAGAAAAAGAATAGCTAGGGGGAAGAGAAAGGGGTTGCAACTGGCAGGAGTTAGACAATAAGATACCAACCCCACCTCCTCAACCCTCGGGGCGGCTTGTGTGGGTGAAAGAAAGACCACCAAAAGAGAGGGCAGCAGAGGTAGCAGTATCATGGGCTGGGAGCCAAGTTTCAGTTAGGGCAAGAACATTAAATGATCTAGAAAGAAAAAGATTGTGGATTACTGCTGCTTTCGGAGCAGCAGAGCAACAGTTCCCGAGTGAACAGAAGAATGGAAGCTGGGAGATAGGGAGAGGTCGGATAGGGATCAGGTTGGGAGAGATGTGTGGAGCCATGGAAAGGGATGGATTTAGTGCCCAATAAACATCAGGAGAAAAAGTGACAGTGAGAAAGGCCGAAAAATAATATCCAACAGTGCTAAATAACATTGCCTGAATACCACAACACAAGAAGGATCTAGTAGATAAGAAAGAGGGTGGCTTTGGAAACCTTTGCCCAATGTCCCAATTGCTGAGGATGATGGAAGGAGAAGTGGCTTCTGAGGAATGTTCCACTGGAGGCAAGGAGGGTGGTGCAGAGGCAGCAGAAAGTGTAGCTGGCTCTTTCTTTCTTTCTCCCCTTCTGAGGATGGAATGATCCAAATGCAGGCAGGAGAGGGATGGTGGAAAGGCAGCAGAAAGTGTGGCTGGCTCTTTCTTTCTGCCCTTCTCAGGATGAAATGATTCAACTGCAGGCAGGAGGGAGATGGTGGAAAGGCAGCAGAAAGGTGTTCATATCTTTATGCCAATTATTAAAGATTTTGTCCTTGGTTATAATTGGTATTTCTGAAACAAACAAAAAAAGCATTTTCGGTAGAATCATCATTTTGAGTACAGCTATTCTTCTGAGTATTGATAAGTGATTCCTATTCCAATTGATCATTTTCTTTTTGATTTCTTTCAAAGTTTTTTTTTATAATTGTCAAATAATTTGATTGGTTTTTTTCGAGACTGTTATACCTAAATAATTTGTTTTTTCGTTATTTTCATACCCAAAATGTTACTTAGTTTTGTTTCTTTTTCTTTAGTCATATTTTTTGTCAGTATTGTTGATTTGTCTTTATTCAATTTGCGAACTAATATGTCCCCAAATTCTTCTAGTGTTTCAACTAGGTTTCTTGCGCTTTTGCAAGGGTTGTCTAAAAAGATGACTAGATCATCCGCAAAAGCTCAAATTTAAAGTCATTTTTAATTTTTGTACACTTAATGTGGTCATTACTTTTAATTTCTTTTCCCCCACATAATCTTTATTGTTTTCCATTAGAAACATTACAAAGGTGACAATATACAATATATCCCATGATTCTATAATTTTTTGATAACTATAATGTTATATTTCATATGTTTACTAAATTGCATAATCATTATATTATCTTATTACTTTGTTTGTCATATCAGAACATATCCATTCACAGATCTTCTTAATTCCCACATTCTTCTTAATCATATCTAGAATCTTTTCTAGGAATTTTTTTTTAAAGAATACACCAAAAGACATTCTATTAAAAAAACACACACTACATAAGGGGCTTTCGAGATTGGCAGGAAAGTGTGACATGAAGTTGCCTTTTCCTTAATGCTTAGCAGCTGCACCACAGCCTTTAGATGGAGCTGCACTGTTCCGCAGTTTTTAAAAAAGAAGCTGGGAAAACCAGCACCTTTTTAAAGGCGCTTCTTCTCCCCTAAAACACAAAAAAAGTGTTTTCATGGCACACTTTCCCTTTTTCTCATCTAAAGGCTAGAGTTTCATGCAGCCATGAACACACTTCTTTTTGCCAATCTAGAAAGCCCCACCGTCTGCCAAGACAGGTTTTTCTATTTCCAATCCCCTCTTATCCCCTATTTATCTTCTAAGTACTTTTTCATGGGTTCCCACTCTTTTCCCCAATGATCAGTTGATTTCTTATTATTCCATACAGTGATTTTATCCATTTCTTTCAAGTCTATTACTTTTCCTATCCATTCCTCTATTTTAGGCATCTTCTCTGTCTTCCAGTATTTAGCCAATATAATTATATTGTCATCAAATACAAAATTATTCTCCAATATATTTTCCCAATGTGCACTCCTAATAAATAAGTCATATTGAGAAGATAGAATTCCAGTGTACAAGGAAATTTTATATCCAAGCTCTTTTGTATAACCCGATATACTTTACTCCAATATTTTTTGCTTTTTGAACACGACCACCAAACGTGATATGTTCCTATTTTAACTTTATATTTCCAACAATCTTTTTTTTAATCCATACATTTTTGCTAATTTAAATGGTGTATAATACAAATGATTAGCAATTTTAAAATAATTTTCTTTAAAGTTCTTGTGAGATTGTAAATTTACTTGTCTGTTCCCATGCTTTTTCCCAATTTTCAAATAAAGTTGTGGGTCCTAATTCTCGTGCCCATTTCATCATCACATCTGTCACTATTTCTTGTTCTAATTCTCTTTGCAATAATACTTTATATATTTTAGATGTTTTCCCTGTATCTTTACCCCAAATGATTTTATCCAGATCATTCTGCTGAATCTCAATCTCTTTTTTTGTTGTATCATCTTTACATTTTGATTTAATGTGATAATATTCACACCATTGTACTTTCTTTCCCATACTTTCTAATTCCTCTTTAGATCTTATTTCTATTTTTCCCTGCGGATTTATTTGCAACAGATCCTTGTAATTTAACCAATTGTCCTTTTCAGCCCATCGCCCAAGAATGCCTCTGGAATAGATACCCATAACTGTATATCTTTATAAAATTTTTATTAGATTGTTTTCCAAATTTGTAAGAGGGGATTTCTTATTAAATGATTTGTAAAGTCTTTATTACTTATTTCGCCACTATACCACATATGTGCTTGCCATCCTTGCTTTACATTTACGTCTTCGATATCTTTTATATCTTTATTATCCAGCTTCATCTAGTTCTGAATCCACAACATAGCACAAGCTTGTGAATATAGTTTTATATCTGGTAGGCCACAACCCCCTTTGTCTGATTCTTTTTTAATATATTCCATTTTATTCCAGCTTCCCCCCCCCCATACAAACTTTCCCAATTCTTTATTCCACTCTTTAAATATTCCATTGTTTGTTATTATTGGCAAATTCATAAAAAGAAACATCATTCTTGGCAAAATGCACATTTTTATAGCCACAACTCTACCTAATAAAGAGATATTCATTTTGTTCTATTGTTTTAGGACTAAACATATTTTTTGCCAGAATGGTTCGTAATTATATTCATATAGATTTATATTCTTATCTGATAGCCATATCCCTATTTTGCCCTCCTTTTAATTTGTATTCCTGAGCTTTTTATTAGTTCTCTTTCTACTTTTTCTTTCAGATTTTTTGTTATCACTGTTTCAGTTTTGTTTATTTTAAATCCAGATAATGGACCAAATTATTTTAATTCCGCTAGAGCATATTCAATGTTTCTTAAAGTATTTTCAAGGATTAGAGCCATATTATCGGCATAAGCTCTAAGTTTCAGTTCATGCCCCTTTATTTTTGTTCCTTTTATTTTTGTATTAGCTCTAATTGAGTTATTTAGTATCTCCAATACTTTGATAAGAGGGATGAGAGTGGGCACCCATGCTTTCCGTGAAGTAGTTTCCCATTCTCATTCTATTTAAGACTTCAAACAAAAATTTCCATCTGACATTATCAAAGGCTTTTTCAGCATCTAATAATAATAATGCTATGTTTTTCCTTATTAATATGATAATATTCAATGGTGTTTAATGTCATTCTTATATTATCCCTTAGATGTCTTTCATTTTGGTCTTTATGTATATATTTTGTCATTTTTTTTCATTCTGTTTGCCAGAATCCATGTATACACTTTATAGTTGTTGTTCATTAAGGCAATAGGTCTATACTTATTTACATCTGATTGATCCTTACCTTATTTTGGTATCAATACCACATTTGCACTTCCCATGATATAGGCTTTCCTTCTTCAGGTATTTTGTTGAATACTACATATAAAGTTTCAATAATTTTATTTTCAAAGGTTTTATAAAATTAAGAAGTATTGCCATCAGGCCATGGTGCCTTACCATTTTATAGGGCTTTTATTGCTAGTTTTATTTCCTACCATCTTTTAGGTCTTTTATTGCCTATTTTATTTCTTCTTTAGTAATTGTTTTATTTATCATCTCTTTTTGTTCTTGTGAAATTTCCTTAATCATGTTTTATCTAAGTAGTCTGTTATTTTACTTTCTATCTTCATATCATCAATTTCCTCTTTAAATAAGTCCGTATAGTATTCCTCAAATGCCTTTTTAATTTACTCTTGTTTGTTTGTTAACCTGTCACTGTATCTAATTTCTGTTATCAATTTCTTTTCTTTCTCCCTTTTTAATTTGTAGGCCAGCCAATGGCCTGATTTGTTTGCCCTTTCAAAATAATTTTGTTTAATCTTTTAAAATTTTTTATCTAATTCTTCTGCATTTTGTTTCTGGATTTTTTGTTTTAAAATTATATCTTTTTTATTATTTACTTGTATTTCTAATCTTTCCTCAATTTTCTTTAATTTTTGTTCAATCTGATGGGTTTTTTCCCTGTTTATTTTTTATTTCTGATGCCCTTTTTATTAGATATCATCTTATTACTGTTTTACATGTGTACCATATTGTTTTCATAGGTGTATCTTATGTATTATTTTCCTCAAAAAATCTTATTATCTCCTTTTTCAGCTTCACTACATATTTTTCATGTTTAATTAGTTTTTCATCCAATTTCCAAATCCATTCTTTTATTTGGTTTTTCAATTCTAATTCTATCTCTATTACGTTGTGGCCTGATACTAGTGTAGGAGCTATTTCCATTGTTTTGATCTTTGATAATATGTTTTTGGTTACAAACAATATAGCTATTCTTGATCTCATATGGTGTACTTCAGAGTAATATGTAAAGCCTTGCTTTTTCCAATATGAGTGTGTCCACACATCTTCCAAACTTGCTCTTCTAACATTTTAAAACATTTTTTGGAAGCTTACCCTGTTTTTTTGGGGGGGGGGGACTCTCGGTCTCTCTGGGGATTGATTACCCCATTTAAAACCCCCACTATTATTGTATTATTACCATTAACTTAAGCTAAGTTTTTGTTCAAGTTGTGGAAAAAAATCTTTCCTTTCTATTAGTGCATGTATACCTAGTTTTTCATTTTTGTTGTCTATTTCCACAGCTACATATCTACATTTCTTATCACAAAATAATTCTTTTGCTCCTAGTTTTTTGTTTACATGAATTGCAACCCCTCTTTTTCTTTTAAGTCAGACGAACAAAATAAATTTCCTAATTTAATAATAATAATAATAATAATAATAATAATTTATACCCCACTCTTCAGCCAAGGCTATCAGAGTGGCTTACAATTTGTTAATTTCCCAGGCTTACAATCTAAAAAGACACAACACAAAAGGAGAAGGTAATGGTGATGGGGAAGGGGGAAAGTCCAGCAGATCTTCTCTCCCTTGGAGGTGTGGACCAAGGCAGATGGACTGGCTCTTCTTCCCTTCAGGCAAGGCCTGTTGTTGCTTTGGCTTGCCTTTCTCTCCCTCAAGATGGTGGATGGAGGGAGGGCTTTTCTTCCTTGCAGACAAGGCCTGTTGTAGCTGGCTTGCCTTTCTAGTGGCACAGTGGTTAAATGCCTGTACTGCAGCCACTCACTCAAAACCATAAGGTGGAGAGTTCAATACCAGCAAAAGGGCCCAAGCTCAACTCAGGCTTGCATCCTTCCGAGGTTGCTACAATGAGTACCCAGATTGTTGGGAGCAAGTAGCTTCAGTTGTAAACAGCTTAGACAATCCTTAGGCAGTATGAAGCGGTATATAAATGAAACTGTTTGTTTGTTTGTTTGTTTTCTCCTCAATATGGTGGATGAAGGGAGGGCTCTTCTTGCTTGCAACCAAGGCCTGTTGGAGCTGGCCTGCCTTTCTCTCCTCCTCAAGATGGTGGATGGAGGGAGGATTTTATAAATATTTTACTTCATTTTCTCTAATTTTTGTTTCTTGTATACACAAAATATCAAATTGATTTTTTTTCCAAATAATGAAATAAAGACTTTCTTTTGTATGCTTTATTTAGTCCTCTAACATTTAATGATCCAATTTTTAGTTTCATTCTTCTTCTTGTTCAGAGTTACTTATATCCAAGCTTCCCTCTCCAACCACTGATATGTTATTCCTCTCCAACCACTGATGTGTTATCCTCCTTATTGTCTTCATTATTTCTCAGATTCTCATCTTTCCCCCTTCCATTTTCTCATACCATATCTTTTTTCATTTCCTTTATCTCTCTCTCTCTTCTTTTCTTTTCTTTATTTTTGAATCTTTAAAGGAAGTCAATGGTGTCTATTCTTTATTTACTTTGTCTCTGTGTTAGTGTTACTCCTTTATCTTCTCCCATCTATATTTTATGTCATTTTTTCTGTAGAATTTCTGTGAGAAATTTATATTCTCATCTTTTTTCAGTATTTGAGCTGAGACATCTTTAAATATTTCAATGTCTTTCCCCCCAATAATCAGTTTTTCAGTATAACTTTGTTGACATGTTTTTTCTCTAAACCTCGCATTTGTGAAACAGATATAAATATCTATCGTCTTGGCTAAGGAAGAATTAATTCTAAAAAATTTTTCTAGCATCTCTTCTGGTATGTCTATATAATATGCTATTATAGGTGCTTACTAGATTGGCAGGAAAGGGTGACATGAAGTTGCCTTTTCCTTAATACTTAGCAGCTGCACTGCAAGTCCGAGGTGTGTAATAAAAAGGCATAGGGCATCTACACTGATCAGGTGTGGGGACGACTTATCTGAAGTCTTTTCTGTTGCTCAGCAATTACATTGGAAGCTGTCAGGATGAGGATGCTAGAAACACAGGTGGAGCAGCTGCATGGGTGGCAATGAATGGGGCTTTTGGCCGCACTGAACATTTAATTTGTTGTTGTTGTTGCCGGCTGCGAACTGCACAGTTGCGCAGGTACATCACACGTGAACTGTGCAGTTATGAAGATCTGTCAAATTACCATTGTGGTTTCACTTCCATTTTTAAAGTGCGCAGTTGCATTGGTGCACCACGAATGAACCCCTTTATTTTATCATTATTATTATTATTATTATTATTATTTATACCCCACTCCTTTGAGATCAGTCGAGGTGGCTTATACATTAAAATACTATTACATCAATAAAACAAACTGCATCCCTCCCCCCTAAAAAGATATTAAATCTGTTACAATATAAGTTTATGAATAAAATTCTTTATTTTATGAATGAATTGACATTTTATGCACGGTTGCATAACAGTTACAGCATTCCAGAGTCCCTACTGCACATGTCTAGGGTTTGGATTAGGACTGGAGCTAGGGTTTGGGAGCTTTAAAAAACTGCACAGTTGCACTGCAGCATTTAGACACAGCTGCACAGTTACACCCTTTTTAAAAAGAAGCTGGGAAAAGCAGGTCCTTTTTAAAGCTGCTTTTTCCCCACTAAAATGCGAAAGAAGTGCGTTCATGCCAAACTTTCAGTGTGGGTCATCTAAAGGCTACACTTTCATGCAGCCATGAACACACCCCATTTTGCCAGTCTAGATGAGCCCATTTTGCCAGTCTAGATGAGCCCATCCTTTCTAGCAATTGTTCATTTTGTATTTCTGGCACTCCCCTCAATTTAATAGACTTCTCCCTATATTTATTATCTTGTAAGATGATATTTTGACATTCTATTTGTTGTTCTTTTATAATCCCTTGCGTTCTTCTCCCATGGTTTGGGGCATGGTTTCCAGACCTTTTATCATTTTGTTTTCCTTCCTCTGGACACACTCGTTTGTCAGTATCCCTCTTGAATTGTGGTGCCCAGAACTGCACACAGTATTCCAGGTGAGGTCTGACAAAAGCAGAATAGAATGGCATTATTTCTTCCCTCAGTTTAGACACTACACTGCATTGATGTTGAGTAGGCTTGAGCCAAGAAAACAGCTTTTGCTTTTGCTTCCTTTCATTTATTTTATTTCTGCCGCTGCTCTTTATGGGACAGATTTTCTCACAGGCTTTTGTCAGAAGCAGGGTGCAAAGTTTGAGGAATCCCCTAAACAAGGTATGGGGAACATGTGGCTCTCCAGAGATTGGATAGTCCATTGAATCAACTGTTTGAATGATGAGCTGATAATTATATAAATCCCACTGACTCTGTGAATTTTCTCCAGTTGGGACCCATTGAATCAATGAGATTTATTCCAATCCTAATGTACTTGCTTAAAACAATTATGGTACTAATATTCTTGTGTCCTTTTTCATGCCTGCTATTCACAATGTTTGGAAAGCTCTTATTGCTCCTGATCAGAGCCACCTTCTCATTATGAACAACAGTAGGCAGGAAGAGAGGGACCGAGACTGAAATTGATTCAAGGATGCCTCAAGAACGAATCCAGTTCAGTATACATTGGGCTCCCTTTCTTAAAAATAGGTCGCCTGTCAGAGGGCTAAGTTAAAATGCTTCATGAAAAAAAATCCTGGGATGTGAGGAAGCATGCGTTCTTCTGTCTAATTCTTTTGTTTTCACTGTCCGTTCTTCCACCTCTTTCTTAATTCCAGCAATTTCATTTGTTAATTTATCTATTTTTTTGATATGCCATTCATTTCTCTATGTAAATCTGATCTTATTTCTTCCCTATTTTCCTTTAGTCCCCCTCTCATCTCTTCCCTAATCTCTTTTTTAAAATCCTTTTTAAATTGTCTCAGCTCTTTTAGTATTATAACACTTATGTCATTTTCCTTTAACTCTGAGGGGTCTCCCCTAAAGCTGGAAGATTCCTGTGAAGACATCTGTGAATGTGATCTTAATATTGCACTGTATGCCATTACCCCTTCACTCCTCTGTCTTATCTGGTTTTATCTGCTATTTTTATCTCTTTCAGTTTTTCTATCTCTCACTTCTTATTCTTTTCCTTTCCTCTCATTTCTTTAGTCTTAGTCTCTTTCTTGGCTCACTCTTTCTCTACCTCAGCATTTCTCTCCTCTGTCTTCGTCTTAGCTTCTTTCTGTCTTCACTTCTTTTTTTTCTTCCTTTCTCCCTTTTTATCAAGGTTGGCTTTTTATCTCTGTTTGTTGTGGAAAAATAAAAAAAGATCAATGGCAAGCTGGTGCCTACTGGCTACCATCTGTGGCACGGTTTCTTCACCTATTTTTCCTCCCTTCTTCTCGAGATTTGGGTGTGTGGGTTGGATTAAGAAACCTTCTATGAGTCCCACTAAATATCACCTTAACCGATGAATATAACCTCAAATTCAGGGATTCTAGGACACCATTTAGTTGAGGTTTGCAGCAAATGGAAGAGCAGCATCGGATGAAAAAATACTTCACTCTGGTAGTTGCTTGCCTCCGTAACCACCACTGCTGGGTGAAGGTCTCTGGAAGCCTTTATAGGCCCTTTGTTCCAGCCTCTCCTCCTCTGCCACTGACAAACGCCTGCCGCTACTGGAGGTAGGCCTCTGGGGGCCTTTGTAGGCCCAGTGTTCTGGCCTCTCCTCCTCCACCACTGCCAAACACCCACCACTGACTTTTCTTTTGTATGCTTTATTTTGGATGACTCTGGTTTATCTTCAGATCGTAGAAATCTTTCACCTTTTACTTTTAATTTCTTTTATCAATCTGTCTATCACAACCAGGAATTAAAGAAGAAAGAGGGGACATCCTTGTTTTGTCCCTCTTTTAATCTCTATAAAATTTGTCCTTTCTCCATTGATAATAATTTTTGCTTTTTGTTCTTTGTATATTTCTTTTATCCACTTTATAAATTTATGGCCTAATTTCAATCTTTCCATAATTTTGAAGAGTGTTGTCCAAATTAACCATAGCAAATGCTTTTTCTAAATCTATAAACAGTAAACCTATTTTTTTTCATTGTGCCTTTTGTAAAATTCTATTATATGTAATACCACCCTATATTATCACACATCTATCTTTGGAGCAAAAAGCCTCTTTGATCTGAATCGATCCAAGATTTTAAGCAATTTTTAAAATGATTTGACAAAATATTGGTAAAAATTTTATAATCACTGTTTAATAATGAAATGGGCCTATAGTTTTTTGCTTCTTTTGAATATTTTCCTTTTTGGGGTATAAGCACAATATCAGCTTCCTTCCAAGACTCTGGTAGACCTTCTTCTAATATTGAGTTCATGGTTTTTTGAAGTGGGATGCACAATTCATTTTAAAAAGTTTTGTAAAACAATGTGGTGAAACAAACAGAAACAAAACAAACAGCTTCATTTATATACCACTTCATACCCTTAAGGAGTGTCTAAGCGGTTTACAATTGTAAGCTATTTGCCCCCCAACAATCTGGGTACTCATTTTAGCGACCTCGGAAAGATGCAAGCCTGAGTCGAGCTTTAGCCCTTTGCTGGTCTTGAACTCGCCACCTTATGGTTTTGAGTGAGTGGCTGCAGTACAGGCATTTAACCACTGCGCCACCAGGGCTGTTCATTGAGCCCTGGAGGTTTTCCATCTTTGCATTTATTAATTGCATCTAATACTTCTGAGTTAGTAATAGGTCTATTTAATTTGATTTTTTTTCAGGTGTTGTAACTTCTTGCTTATCAAGCCGCCTTGATTGATCTCAAAGGGGCGGGGTATAAATAATTTTTTTATTATTACTACTACTACTACTACTACTATTGAATTTTATTTAAATCCACTGGGTAGGCTTCATAGACCTCCGTGAAAAATCTGTGAAACACCTCTTTTATATCTTTTTGTTGTTTTAATATTTCCCCTTCATCCCTTATCTCAAGTATTGCTTTTTTCACTTTGTTTTCCTCAATTTTTTCCAGCTAACCACTTCCCAATTTTGTTGGCTTGTTCAAAATTATTTTGTTTTAATGCTTTTAGTTTATTCCCAATTTCTATAGTGTAATTTCTATTCATTTGCTTCTGTATTATTTTTATCTCCTCTAATATATCCTTATTTCCCAGTGCGTCTTGCAATTTTTTTCTCTTTTTCCAGAAGTAATTTTTGTAGCTCTTTCTCTTTTTTTCTTTCTATTTTTGTGTATATGTGCCTCTTGATTAATAAGAAACCCTCAGAATACTGCCTTTCCAGCATCCCAAACCAAGTCCATTTGTGTTTCCAAATTTATATTTTCCTTAAAGTATAGTGTTATAATTTCTTTTGTTTTCGCTATTATTTCTTTCTAGTCTTTGCTTTTCCAATTAAAGGTTTTATTTTGAGCAAAGAGTGTTAAAATAACTGGATTGTGGTCTGATATATTTTGGGGTGTAGTGAAAAGACCTCAGAAAGAGCAAACACCGGAGACAGAGATAGCCAATCAATGAGCATCAGGTGACCAGCCAATTAGAAGCTGGCTGGGCGAGGTTAGAGTTTTTTGGCTGAGGAAAGGGATGCCACTGAAGGGGGTGCTCTCTAGGTTCCTGATTGGGTCAGGTGTAGGTTAGGTTTTAGGGCAGACAGGGTCTATGTAGAGTCCAGGAGAGGGACTGATTAGGCTTTAGGTTGTAAGCCAGTTGATTTAAGCTGAGAGTATTTGTCAGATTGCCTGAGGTCTGAAGTATTGTGTCTATGTAATTGTGGTAACATAACTAAGAAGAAAGAAATGCGAAAGCCTTGAAAGTAGTTTACTGATTACTTTGATGTTTGTTAATAAACATCAGTATTATTTTATTACAACTTGGCCTCTGTGAAATATTGTGGCACACTACTAGAGATAATAAAGCATCAGAAAAGATAGGCAGTGGTGGAGAAGATCTCCACAGGAAAAAAAATACAATTGGTGGCAGCAAAGGGGAAGACAGGCATTCTGTGTGGGTGGACTGAGAGAGTCTGAGTGAGTGTCCATGCCACCACAGAAGTAATTTGGCGGCAGCGTCAGGATACGAAAAGGTCCAGTTGCCAGAGCTGTGCTAGGAGTTTGGGGTCTGAGGACGAAATACCAGACACCCATAGTTGTTTTGGCGTAAGGCAGGAAAGTAATCTCCGAGGTAACAGCAAAGGGTAATTGGTAGGAGATTACTTGGAACCTGACCGCGCCACATCTAATTTAACACTAGTCTCTGAGGTAACAGCATTGGGTAATAGTAAGAGACTATTAGTTAGAGATAAAATCAGAGAAACGGTGATTCTTGAAGTATACGCTTGGGTAAAGTAGAGAATCACTGGCCTGACTTTGAAAATTACATAAGATCTTTAGTTGTGACAAAGGCACAGTTGAGTCAATGTAATTCCTGAGGAAAAACAGCTTGGGTAAAGTAAGGATTAACAGGTTTGACTGAGATTTGAGTAAAATCTCCATATTTACTGAGGCAGAGTAGAATTGCAGTGAGTCCCAAGGTAAACGTCTTGGTAAAGTAGGGGATCACTGAATCTATTTGAAGAGCCAAGTGGTTTCTTGTGGATTAGTGAGGCAAAGTTAAAATAAAAGTATTTCCTGAGGTAACAGTTTGGGTATTCGTAGGGAAATACTACCAAGATGCCTCCTAAAAGAGTTAAGACCCCAGCAGCAGTTGAAATGAGTGAGGAAAGAGGGATTACAGAGGAGATGATGGCTAGTGTTGACACAGATGTGTCTGAGCCTACACAGAGTTTAGAGATGTGGAGGATTAAACAGGAATTACAAATGAGAAAAGAGATAGAAATAGCCAAGATAGAAAAAGAGAATGAAAGAATTTTGAGAGAAAGTCAGATAGCATGAGAAAAAGAACTTGAACTAGCCAGAATGGAAAATGAGAGGTATTTGAGAGAGAAAGACATGGAGTGTCAGATAAGAATGAGGGGTATGGATCAGGGAATTTTTTTATCTCCAGTAGTTTCTGAGGGAAACAGGATACCTCAAATTGATATGAAGAGGTTTCCCTGATATTATAAAGGGGACAACATTGAAGCCTTCTTTGTTAATTTTGAAAGAACTTGCTTAGAGTGGAAAATAAAAGAGGAAGATAGAATGAGTTATCTGAGATCACAAATTAGTGGGGGTCTCACAGAAGTTTATGCAGAGATGAGGGCAGAGGAAGCCCAGGATTATACTTTATTTAAGGAATTGGTGAGGCAGAGGTTTGGCCTGACACCAGAGCATCATCGGCGAAGATTCAGAGCTATTAAGAGAGAAGGAAATGAGTCCTTTTGTCAGTTGGGAGCCAGACTTGACAATCTTTTAAAAAGCTGGATTGAGGGTGCTAAGATTACAACAAAGGAAGAGTTACAGAGTCTGATAGGACTAGAGCAATTCTTTAATGTGATCCCTCAAGATTACAGATGGCTAGTACAAGACTGACAGCCAAAAACAGTGGCCGAGGCAGCTAAAATGCTGGATGCAATAGCTCTAATCAGGGAAGATGGGCGAAAACCTATAAGATATGAGGGAAAGTCTCAGGGAAATGAGAGAAGAAATCTTAAAGATTGGCATACTTCATCAAATAAGAGCAATAGTAAAGAATTCAAACCCTAGCAACATGAGAAACAAGATAGAGTTGAGAGAAAAGGCTTTGGGTCGAGAGAGTGTGGCCGTGGGACAACTAAAAGAGACAGTGGGGCTAAGGAGCAACTTAAAACCAGTCCTAGAAGTTGTTATGAGTGTGGAGAATCCGGTCACCTCAGATATAATTGTCCCAAAATCCATGGAAGAGAATTGAGGCCTACCATGAAAACAGCTTACTGTGTGCAGGCAGTTCAACCACCAGAGCAGGCAGAGACGAGAGTTGCCATGGAAACTCTAAGACAGCCAGGCCTTGCTTGTTTGTAATGAACTTACCTTATGAGTTAGGAACTGAAGAGCACAGAGAGTTAATAGAAATAAATAGGTCATGGGTTTGGGGTTTTCGTGATTCGGGAGCTGAAGTGTGTATCATCAAATCACACTTAGTAAGACCTCAAGATTTATGCCCAGAGGAAGAAATGTTGTTAAAGGGCTTAGGAGGACCAGCATTTAAAGCACCAGTATGTCAGTTAAATATTACATTCAGAGGACAAAAACTTCAATGGAAATTTGCAGTTTGGGATGACATTCCATTCCCTTGTCTGATTGGAAATGACCTGAATAGGTATTTTAGGTTTGCTGGTGTTGTCACTAGACAGCAAGGGAGAAGAAATCTTCAGAGCAGGTCAATACACCACCAGAGAGAGAACAAGAAGAAAAAGAGATGAATAAAGATGAGAGGAAAGTAAGAGATACCTCCGCAGATAAAGAGTCTAGAGAGATTAAAATTAGTAGAGACTGTGAATTTGCTCAGGACAAAGGAAAGATGAAAGTTCTTGTTCAATGTGGTAAACAATGAGACCAACCTAGAGCTGGGTAAGGAACACCCTCACAGATTTAGAATCATCAATGATAACCTATATAGAGAGGTTTTAAAGGACAAGTATAGTACTCAAAAGGAAATCCAGAGACAGTTGGTGATTCCTAGAAAATACAGGAGCCAGATTTTAGAAATGGGACATTCTTGTTCGTTTTGAGGGCATCTAGGAGTTAAGAAGACCACCAAAAGAATCTCTGCAAATTTTTATTGGCCAAGGATGGGACAAGATATTAAACACTATTGTCAGTCCTGTGACAATTGTCAGAAAGTTGGCACGGGCCGAGATAAGACCAAAGCAAAGCTTTGTCCATTACCAGTGATATTGCAACCGTTTCAAAAGATAGGCATAGATATTGTAGGTCCATTACCTCAAGCAACGCAGAGAGGTAACAAATACATTCTGACTCTGATAGACTATGCTACAAAATATCCTGAAGCAGTGGCTCTGAGAAACATGGAGACAACGACGGTGGCAAATGCCTTAATTACTATCTTTTGTAGATTGGGATTTCCTAACGAGATTGTGTCCGATTTAGGAAGTTCATTTACTTCTAAGTTGATGCAGAAGCTATGGGAGGTTTGCGGAATTAAACATTCAACAACGACCGCTTATAACCCACAAAGTAATGGCTTACTGGAAAAGTTTAACGGGACATTGATCCACATGATTAAGTCCTACGTTCAAGAAAACCAAAGAGATTGGGACACCAAGTTGCAACCCCTGTCGTTTGCATATCGGGAAGTTCCACAGGAAAGCTTGGGATTCAGTCCATTTGAGTTGCTGTTTGGACGCAAAGTGAAAGGACCTTTGGATCTCATTCGCTATGGATGGGAAGTTCCAGATGAAAGAGGGCCTGAAGATGTGGTGACGTATGTCCAAGACCTGAAGACATCCTTGAAACAAGTCATACGAATTGTTGGAGACAACTTAAGAAGATCCCAGAGTCGACAAAAGACTTGGTACGACAAAATGGCCAGAGAGCGAAGTTTCGTGCCGGGAGATGAAGTTTTGCTTCTACGACCGACGAGAGGGAACAAGCTTCAGTATGCCTGGACTGGCCCGGTTCCAGTGACTGAGAGAATCAATGATGTAAACTATATAGTGGACTTGGGAGATGATGGGGGATGTAAAATGGTTCGTGTGAATATGTTGAAACCCTATCATAGGAGAGAAAATTTTGTGTTGTATGCGGTTAGAGAGGTGGAAGATGAAGGGATTGCTATTCCTGAGTGGACATTGGAGAATGTGGGGAAAGAAAAGGTTCAGGAGATTACTCTTGACTCTTCTCTTACTCCTCAACGAGATGAAAGTAATGCAGGTGTTAGTTAAATTCAAAGACATATTTTCAGAGGTACCAGGAAAAGTAAAAGGGGTAATGCATTATATTAATACAGGAGAAGCAGATCCGATTGCTACGTCTCCGTACTGAGTAACTGGTCCAGTGGCAGATAGTATCAGTAATGAAATAGAGACCATGCTCAAGATGGGGATTATTGTGCCATCTCAGAGTCCATGGGCATCACCAGTAGTATTGGTAGAGAAACCGGACCATACTATTAGGTTTTGTGTGGCTTATAGGCGGCTAAATAAAGTAACCCAGACTGATGCCTATCCTATACCCAGATCAGATGAACTACATCCTAGAGTATTAAAAGAACTGGCAAATGTAATATCAGAGCCATTGGCAATAATCTTTGAGAACTCCTGGAGAACAGGAGAAGTCCCAGCAGACTGGAGGAGGGCAAACGTTGTCCCCATCTTCAAAAAGGGAAAAAAAGAGGATCCCAACAATTATCGTCCAGTTAGTCTGACATCAATTCCAGGAAAGGTTCTAGAGCAGATCATTAAGCAGAGAGTCTGTGAACACTTAGAGGCCAATGCCATAATCACAAAAAGCCAACATGGGTTTCAGAGAAACAAGTCATGCCAAACGAACCTGATCTCTTTTTTTGATAAAATTACCAGCTTGGTAGATGAAGGGAATGCTGTGGATATAGTATACCTCGATTTCAGTAAGGCCTTTGACAAGGTTCCCCATGACATTCTTGCAAACAAGCTTGCAAAATGTGGGATAGACAAGTTAACTGTTACATGGATTTGTAATTGGTTGACTGGCCGAACTCAAAGGGTGCTCAAAAATGGCTCCTTTTCATCCTGGAGAGAAGTGACCAGTGGGGTGCCACAGGGCTCTGTCCTGGGCCCAGTGCTATTCAACATCTTTATTAACGATTTGGATGACAGAATTGGGGGCATACTTATCAAATTTGCAGATGACACTAAGCTAGGAGGAGTAGCTAATACCCCAGAGGACAGGATCAAAATTCAAAATGACCTGAATAGACTAGAAAGCTGGGCCAGTGCTAACAAAATGAAATTCAATGCGGAGAAATGTAAGGTTCTGCACTTAGGGCGGAAAAATGAAATGCACAGATATAGGATGGGGGACACCTGGCTGAATGAGACCACATGTGAAAGGGATCTAGGAGTCCAAGTAGACCATAAGCTGAACATGAGTCAACAGTGTGATGCGGCAGCTAAAAAAGCCAATGCAATTTTAGGCTGCATCAATAGAAGTATAGTTTCTAGATCAAGGGAAGTTATAGTGCCACTCTATTCTGCTTTGGTCAGGCCCCACCTGGAATACTGTGTCCAGTTCTGGGCACCACAATTCAAAAAAGATGTGGAGAAACTGGAGCATGTCCAAAGGAGGGCAACTAAGATGGTGAAGGGTCTGGAAACCTTGCCCTATGAAGAACGCCTTAGGGAGCTGGGGATGTTTAGCCTGGAGAAGAGAAGGTTAAGAGGTGATATGATAGCCCTGTTTAAATATTTGAAGGGATGTCATATTGAGGAGGGAGCAAGCTTGTTTTCTGCTGCTGCAGAGACTAGAACGCGAAACAATGGATGCAAACTGCAGGAAAAGAGATTCCACCTCAACATTAGGAGGAACTTCCTGACAGTAAGGGCTGTTCGACAGTGGAACACACTCCCTCGGAGTGTAGTGGAGTCTCCTTCCTTAGGGGTCTTTAAGCAGAGGCTGGATGGCCATCTGTCAGGGATGCTTTGACTTGGAGTTCCTGCATGGCAGGGGGTTGGACTGGATGGCCCTTGTGGTCTCTTCCAACTCTATGATTCTATGATTCTATGATTCTATGATTCTATGAATTGAGAAGATGGGAAGAGCCCAGTATATCACCACTTTAGACTTGACCAAAGGATACTGGCAAGTACCTATGTCCCCTAGGGATCAATTGAAAACCGCTTTTGTTACACATAGGGGTTTGTACGAGTTTACGGTATTGCCTTTTGGGTTAAAGAATGCACCATCTACCTTTCAAAGGTTGGTTGACACCATCTTATCAGGGTTAAAACAATGTGTAGTGGCTTACATAGATGACATAGGAATTTTTAGTAATTCCTGGAGTGAGCATATTCACCATCTTACCACAGTGTTAACCAGACTTAAAGAGAGTGGGATGACCATCAAAAGTTCCAAGTGTCATGTGGGTAAAAGAGAAAGCCGGTACTTAGGATATATTGTGGGCAGTGAAACCATCAAGGCGGAAATTTCTAAGGTAGAAGCCATAGTGAATTGGCCCATTCCGAGTTCTAAGAAAGGGGTACGATCATTCCTAGGACTCGCAGGATACTATAGAAAGTTTATTCCTAACTTTCCATTGTCTGATCTAACTAAAAAGGACAAGCCTACCAAGGTCCTATGGACAGAGAAGTGTGATGAGGCATTTAAAGAACTGAAACATCTGATGACCACAGCACCTGTGCTGATGGCCCCAGATTATACAAAACCGTTTATAGTCACTACGGATGCCTCTAATGTGAGACTAGGAGCTGTATTGAGTCAGGAAGGTAAGGATGGTCAAATACATCCGGTCTTATATATAAGTAAAAAGCTTCTTCCTAGAGAGAGCCTCTTAGCCACAATTGAGAAAGAATGCATGGCTATAGTATGGGCTATGAAAAAACTTACACCATACTTATGGGGAAGAAGATTCTTGATCAGGACAGATCACTCTCCCTTATGTTGGTTGAACCAGACTAAAGGTAACAACAGTAAGTTACTGCGGTGGAGTTTGATCTTGCAGGACTTTGATTATTCCATCCAATATGTCAAAGGTAAAGAAAATGTCGTCGCAGATGGTCTCTCGAGACAGTTTGAAGGGTAAACAGAGAGATTCATCTATAATGATAATGATGTGATTATGTGTATATATAAAGGTAATGTGTATATGTATAAAGTTTGTATAGATAATGTTAAAGATAGGGAAATGTGGTAAGTATATGTTGGTACATGATGTTGTATTAACACACATAACCGTTAGGTCATGTGCGTTAATACACTGGCAAAGGGGGGAGGTATGTAGTGAAAAGACCTCAGAAAGAGCAAACACCGGAGACAGAGATAGCCAATCAACGAGCACCAGGTGACCAGCCAATTAGAAGCTGGCTGGGCAGGGTTAGAGTTTTTTGGCTGTGGAAAGGGACACCACTGAGGGGGGTGCTCTCTAGGTTCCTGATTGGGTCAGGTGTAGGTTAGGTTTTAGGGCAGACAGGGTCTATGTAGAGTCCAGGAGAGGGACTGATTAGGCTTTAGGTTGTAAGCCAGTTGATTTAAGCTGAGAGTATTTGTCAGATTGCCTGAGGTCTGAAGTATTGTGTCTATGTAATTGTGGTAACATAACTAAGAAGAAAGAAATGCGAAAGCCTTGAAAGTAGTTTACTGATTACTTTGATGTTTGTTAATAAACTTCAGTATTATTTTATTACAACTTGGCCTCTGTGAAATATTGTGGCACACTACTAGAGATAATAAAGCCTCAGAAAAGATAGGCAGTGGTGGAGAAGATCTCCACAGGAAAAAAAATACAATTGGTGGCAGCAAAGGGGAAGACAGGCATTTTGTGTGGGTGGACTGAGAGAGTCTGAGTGAGTGTCGACGCCACCACATGGGGTAGTGCTTATATTGATTTTACAAATTTGTTCATTAGTTTAGGTATCCATAGCATGTCTAACCTTGAGAACGATTGGTGTCTGCTGGAGTAAAAATTATACCCAACAGAATCCTGTTTACAATATCTCCAAGTGTCATTTAGACCATAACTGTCAATCAGATGAAAAAAAGTTTTAGGTAATTTACCTTGGTTTATTTATGTTGATGTCTGACTTTCTATCAATACACAAGTAAACCACTCTGTTAAAGTCTCCTATTAAGATTACCTTATCATATTCTAATTCTTCAATTTCTCTATGGATTTTCTGGTAAAAAAATAAAAAAATCCCTTGTTATCTTGGGGACCATAGATCCCCACTATCAATAATTTTTTCTCCATTCCAATTCAACTCCACTCCAATATAATGACCTGCTGGATTATTCAGTATTTTTGTTGTCAAAAATTGGTTTTTAATGTAAATTACTACCCCCTTTTAACAATTTTTGCCACATATATATATTTATTTCCTAATTTCAAGTTCCTAATTAGTCTTTTATTAGTACTTTTGATGTGGGTTTCTTGGAGACATATTATTTCACAGTTATTTTTCTCAAGGATATGAATCCCACTTTCTTTACAGGGGAATTTAATCCTTTTACATTTAATGCTAGGAATTTCATAGGTCAACTTCAGAGTATGGATTAACGTATATTATTTCTTTAAAATTAGTAAAACTCATGAAAGATCCAAAACTATAATAGTATCACAATTGAGTTCACTTAATCTCTGATTCCAACGTCTTCTTCAAAACTCACACTTCTTCCCTCTCTAATCAATACTTCTCTAGTTTCTCCATCACTTACAGAGGTTTTATCCTCTTCTTCAGTTAGATTTGTTTTTGATTCACACTGACTATTCCCTTCCTTATCTTTATCTCCTACTACACCTTTCCTTTCCAAAAATTCTTCTGTGTTGTTCTTATCTCTTTCTCTTGGTTCATTGTCTTTTCTGCTTTCGGATCTTGCTTGTTTCTCGATTTCTTTCCTATGTTCTTTCCAGAAGTTGCTTACCTTGTCAATTGTATTTAGTCTATATCTTTTCTGGTTCCAGGTTAAGGACAGTCCTTCTGTTTCCTTGCATCTGAATGGAATTCTGTTTCTTTTTAATTGTTCTGTTAGAAATTGGTAATCTTTTCTTCTCTTCAAGATTTGAATTAGGATGTCCTTGAACACCTGTATCAATACCTCAAATCATGAATCTGGTCTTTATTTATTTATTTATTTATTTGTGAAAAAGCATCTTTTGTGTGTTTCCTTAACCAGTAAATCACAATGTCTCCTGGCAAGTTTTTAGTTTTAACTGTTCTTGAATTTAATCTGTTCAGTCTGTCGACCTCTCCATATATTTGTTGGATGGGTATGTCAAGATATTTTGCCAAATATGGAGGTAAAAGGTCATAAAGGTTCTCATTGGGTTGCTCTGGAAAACCTCTAAATTTAATGCATTTTTCTCTGTTTGATTTCCAATTTTAGGATGGCATCTTGATCTTGTTGATATTTGTTTAAGTCTTCTATTTTACTTTCCATTTTTTATCTTTTTCTCTAGTTTTTCCATTTTCCCTGTCAGACTTTCAAAATCTTTATTAACCTTATCCAAATCCTGTTTTATTAATCCTGATTTGTACTTTAATTCTTTTTTTTTTCCTCTCTGGATTCTCTAATTTCACATCTTGTTTCCTCCCATGAATCTCTGATCTCGTTTCTCACTTTAGTATGCAGCCTTTTCATCTCTTCTAGCAAAAACTGTTGGATTCATTATTCTTACCTTGGGTTCCAGAACAAGGTCTTCTTTGGTTACCTGCCATTCGAGCTTGTCTTTTTCTTTCTCTTCTTAACTGCATGTTGTTAAATTTGAGTAAAGTAAATGTAATGTTGTTCAATACCTTATGTTGTAGTTCTGTTTGTCTAATTTTGTTTATTTCTTATCTGCTGTCTACGTCAAATCTGAGTCCCTTGTTCATTCTAATTTCTTTATCTTGTAAATACCTTGAGCTTGTTTAATATATCTAATGTAATATATCTAATTTGTGCAATCAAATCTTCTATCTAATTTGCTGTTGTTTCTATTAACTATCCCTTCTTGAAGGAGAAACAGGTATGATAAAAAAATCAATTAATTCATCACAAAGAGAAACAGTTCCTCCTAGTTCCCTTAAATAAAATCAAAGGACCTGGAGGATATCAAATGTCCAAACCCACTAAAGAATATTTGGGGTGATTAGTTTGATTAGTCAGTTATTGTCAATTGCTGTTAACACCTCTCAATCCCCTTGTTTACTATCAATTGCAAGCTTTTGTAGTCTAGTATAACATAACAGAAAAGTGGAAGAGTTAAAATTTTTTGTAAAGACCACCTTTGACCTTAAGGTAATTGTTAAAATTAATAATACAACAGATGGCTAACCTATAAGAGAGATAACAAATCTTATAGTGATTATTCAATTGATACTAATTATCAGTCTTATTACATTACCCCCTCCATTGACACCCCCTTGTCGTGGGGGAGAGACTTGCGTACCCTAATGAGGCTGTGAGCTATGCTGGCAGTGGCATAAACAGCCACCGGTAAGGCCTCCGATGTCAGACAGGTCACAACTGAAGGGTCTGACCAAGAGCGTCAAAGGGCAGGATGGGCTCTTTAGCCTTATGGCAACCATCCTAGGAGAAGGAAAACTCCAATCCCAAACCCAGACAGATGGTGCTCGTCTAACCCTGTAGGGTAAACCATCTAAGAGAAGGAAAATCTAATCAAACCAACAACCCAAGGATCTTGCTGCCACCATCCTTGCTTGCTTGGCCCCAGCAGACGAACCGCTGGTTTAAAGGGTGAGGCCAGTTCTGTGCACACTGCGCTTCACCAGAAAAATCCATTGCACAGGCTCGAAGGATACATCCAATCTGATCCACCCCCCAAAAGTCCTGTAGCGATAGGTGAGGAACGAAAAGGCAGGTGAAAGAAAGCTGCAGACCCAACCCTGCATGCGGGCGGTTTAGGACTTTGGTCTCTTGAGACTGACCGGGAGATTACAGTCTTGTTTGGCAGCATCTGAATGACCAAGCAGCCTTTTAAGGAGAGCACTGCTTGCTCCATATGGAGAAAGGCCTAGGAAAGGTGGCCTAAAGAAAGCTCATCTCCATCTACCCAATTGGTGAGCCGCAGTCAACGGGCATCTTCAGATGTGGTCAAACAAAAACAAAAATACAAAGGCACGCATCGGCCTCCAAAGGTGCAAACAGACTGACGCTTGCATGCTGGAATATCAGAACCACGCAAGATTCTGCAGATAGTGGCAACATATTAAAAACAGTATCTTGCAGTCTGTGGAAGAATCCCTCAGGTTCTCCCACAAGAAAAACCAAGATTGGTTTGATGAAAACATGCAAGAGATCTAGAAGCTTTTGGCAAAGAAGAGAACTGCTCATCAGGCACACCTCGCTCAGCCATCTTGCCATGTAAGAAAAGCAGCCTTCTGTCTCGCATGTAGTAAACTCCAACAAAAACTCTGAGACATTCAGAACAAGTGGTGGATCAATTTAGACACAACATTGTGCAGATCTGGGTGATTCCAGATGATTTTATGAAGCTCTTAAAGCAGTGTTTGGACCTACTTATCAGGTCCAAAGTTCCATATATAGTACGGATGGTTAAACACTAATCAGAGACAAAGCCTCCATCCTGAATCGATGGGCTGAACATTTCCAAAGTCTCTTCAGTGCCTACCGAGTAGTCCAAGGCTCAGCTATCCAACATATGATACAACAACCAATGAAAAATGAATTGGACATCGCTTGGCTCCCACTTTGGAAGAAACCATTAAGGCCATACAGCAGATGAAAAACGGCAAGGCAGCTGGGATTGATGGAATCCCACCTGAAGCTTGGAAACATGGAGGTCATGTACTCCATGCTAAATTCCATGAGCTCCTTGTGAGTTGCTGCGAAAAAGGTGAACTGCCATCAGATCTCCGAGATGCAGTTATCATCACCCTGTATAAGAAAAAAAGGAGCAAAATCTGATTGCTCAAATATCAAGGTATAAAACTGCTCTCCATTGCTGGAAAAATCCTTGCAAGGATACTCCTGAATAGATTAGTTCCTGCTATTGCAGAAAAACTTCTCCCTGAAAGCCAATGCGATTTCAGAGCGAATAGGAGCACTACAGATATGGTATTTGCTTTTAGACAACTGCAAGAGAAACGTAGAGAGCAAAACAAAGGACTTTATGTAACATTTGTCGACCTTACCAAAGCCTTCAACACTGTGAGTAGAAAAGGTCTGTGGCAGATCCTAGAACAACTAGATGTCCCCCCAAATTCCTCAAAATGATTATCTTGCTACATGAGGGCTAGCACGGTCAAGTCAGATATGGTGATGCTCTCTTAGAGCCCTTTCTAATAACTAATGGTGTAAAACAAGGTTGTGTTCTCGCTCCAACTCTATTTACAATCTTCTTCAGCATGATGCTCCAAAGGGCTACGGCAGACCTCGAAGAAGAAGACGGCATCTATATACGTTACCGTACTGATGGTAGCTTGTTTAACTTAAGCCGTCTGAAGGCTTGCACAAAGACTCTAAACTATCTAGTCCGTGAACTGCTTTTCGCTGATGAGTGTATGCCATAGGCAGGCTTTTTATATATTCTTGACTTTATTGGTTTTTGTACAGCACCATGTACATTTATGACGCTTTATAAATAACGATAATAATAATAATAATAATAATAATGCCCTTGTTGCCCATACAGAAGCAGCTCTGCAGCGCCTAACATCCTCCTTTGCAACAGCTGCAGAGCTGTTTGGGCTGAAAGTCAGCCTGAAGAAAACAGAAGTTCTCTACCAGCCTGCACCACAGGAAGAACACTATCACCCCCACATCACCATAGGCAAATCTGTGCTTAAGTCCGTCCAGCACTTCACCTACCTCGGAAGTATCATCTCCTCAGATGCCAAGATCGACAAAGAGATTGATCACAGATTAGCAAAGGCATATAGTGCATTTGGAAGGCTTCACAAAAGAGTCTGGAGTAACAAACATCTGAGGCAAAGCACAAAAATCAGTGTGTACAGAGCCATTGTACTGTCTATTCTCCTCTATAGGTCTGAAACATGGGTCACCTATCGCCAACATCTATGACTCCTCCAACACTTTCATCAGCGCTGTCTACGCACAATCCTAAACATACACTGGACTGACTATGTGACGAATGTTGCCGTCCTGGAGCAAGCAGAGATCACCAACATTGAGTCCATGCTATTGAAAATGCAGCTGTGCCGGGCAGGGTACGTTTCTAGGATAGAGGACCACCGCCTCCCAAAAATAGTACTCAATGGTGAACTCGTCATGGGTCAGCGTACGAGGGACATCCCAAAGAAGAGATACAAGGACTTCCTAAAACAACATCTCAAGTTTGGCCAAATTGATCACCAACAATGGCCTGCCCTGGCCTCACATCGGGAGGCATGGAAACGCACTATCCACAATGCTGCATCCTCTTTTGAGAACTCACGCCGAATGAGTCTCGAAGAGAAACGACAACGCAGAAAGAACCACAACTTGGAAACATCACCCAAGGAGACTTTCTGCTGTGCTTTCTGTAACTGAACTTGTTTATCTCGGATTGGCCTTTTTAGTCATCAACGCACTTGTAGTAAGCGTGGGATGAGTCCTTCCTGAATCTTCGTTAGTGAAGAAAAGCTAGAGAGAGAGAGATCACATTACCATAATATTCAATGAGTGTTAATCATGCATGGTATTACAAATCTGTAAAGTAATTTGTAGGTGTCAAAAATTAATTAAACAAAGGATTACTTTCAATCTATACCCACAATGTATATCTATATCAGCAGTACATACTACTAAAAATAATAAATAGGAACAATACCTTATCTATTAAAGATTTTCTATATAGATAAGAATGTATAAATGATAAAAATTTATATTACAGAGAGATTATGCTCAAAATATCATAAAATAAACCAAAATGGAGAAGACAGTCATTTTTATATTTATAAGTAAACCAAGGATACCCTTAAGTTTTGTTAAACAAAGTAAATTGAGTACAATCCCCAGGATACCCTTCCTGGTAGTTTTGGTAGTCTTAATCTAAGTTGTTGAGCTTCCTCTCTCAGTTAGGTTCTTAACATCCTGCAACTTCAATTAATATCAAAGAATAAGGAATAGAGTGTTTGACAAAATATCAAATTTTCAAATATAGTGTCCAGTCATGTAGTTTGGCATCAAATCCTTAAATGTAACAAAAGGATTCCCCACAGTTATATTGATCAAAATAAATTAAAGATAATCCCAGCTAAAGAGTTTAGATTGGTTTTTTTTCAATGTTCTGTGCCGGTTCCACCCTGCAGTCAAAACAAAATCTGAATTGTCACCATGCTTTCCCTGGGAAAGTAAAGACTCATCAGAAATCCAAAGTAATCAGAAATTCAGAGTATCCCATTATGGGAGAAGGTATTATTATTATTATTATTATTAATATTAATATTATTATTATTAATTTCTATAGCGCTGTATATGTACTCAACACTTTACATACAAATAATCAAATCAATAAAATATAAACAAAACCTCCTGAAGGTGTACAACCTACTATAAGATACAAAAAGCAGGATACAAAATATACAAATTGACAATAAATAATAATGTAAAAAGTTAGGTAAAAAGGGCAAACAGGGGACAATTAAAACATCATCAGCACCCACTATCAAATCAAATAATGGATGAATGAATCACACGTGCCTGGTAATGCTTCCCTGAACAGGGTGGTCTTCAACTCAGATTTGAAGGTCATCAATGAAGTGATAGCCCATATTCATGGGGGAAGAAGGTTCCAAGAGTGAGGGGCAGCAAGAGAAAAGGGACAAATCTGGGACTGGGCAGTAGAGAACCTGGGCTGAGGCAACAAGCCTTGATTACTAGAACAAAGGGTCTGAGTGGGAATGTAAGGAGAAAGGAGATCACAACAAGCTTATACTGGATACAGAAGGGAAAAGGGAGCCAGTGAAGGGATGATAATAAAGCAGCAACATGGTTGAAGCAGCAAGCAAATGTAATGATGCGAGCCACAGAATGCTGAAGAGAAATTAAAGTGAAGGTGAAAGAGAGGAAGCGCTACTAGAAGAAGATTACAGTAATCTAATCAGGAGACCACCAAATCATGGACCAAAGTCTTAGCAGTAGAGGTTGAGAGAAAAGGGTGGATTTTGGCAATGTTGTAGAGAATCTACAAGCTTTGGCTATTGCCTGAATATGGGGGATGAAAGACAAAGAAGAGTCAAAAGTGAAACCAAGACTGTGGGCTTCCTGGACTGGTCTAATAGAAATGTCACCAGTGGAGACATAGAAAGAATATTGAAGGGTAGGCTTAGGTGGAAAGATAAGAAGCTCCATCTTAGACATGTTGAGTTTCAAATGCCGATGGCACATCCACTGCAAGACAGCTGTAAGACAAGATGAAACTTGCTGTTTGAGCCCTGGAGAAAGATCAGGGGTGGGAAAGATACAATTGAGGGCCATCGGCGTACAGATGATAGGAAAAACCAAACAAGCTGATAAGTTTTCCTAAGGACAACCTATCGAGAGAGAACAGAGAACAACCTATCGAGAGAGAGAACCATCGGCAGCAGAGGAAGGGAGGAGCCTGAAGACAGCATTCCTTGCAGGCCCACACCATCGGCAGCAGAGGAAGGGAGGAGCCTGAAGACTTCCAGAGGCTCCCAGCATCCCCTGCAGGCCCACACCATCGGCAGCAGAGGAAGGGAGGAGCCTGAAGACTTCCAGAGGCTCCAAGCATTCCTTGCAGGCCCACACCATCGGCAGCAGAGGAAGGGAGGAGCCTGAAGACTTCCAGAGGCTCCCAGCATCCCTTGCAGGCCCACACCATCGGCAGCAGAGGAAGGGAGGAGCCTGAAGACTTCCAGAGGCTCCCAGCATCCCCTGCAGGCCCACACCATCGGCAGCAGAGGAAGGGAGGAGCCTGAAGACTTCCAGAGGCTCCCAGCATCCCCTGCAGGCCCACACCATCGGCAGCAGAGGAAGGGAGGAGCCTGAAGACTTTCAGAGGCTCCCAGCATCCCCTGCAGGCCCACAC
Organism: Urosaurus nigricauda; assembly: GCA_034509955.1. Taxonomy (NCBI): domain Eukaryota; kingdom Metazoa; phylum Chordata; class Lepidosauria; order Squamata; family Phrynosomatidae; genus Urosaurus; species Urosaurus nigricauda. Next base: position 105,831,103 of record JAOEGL010000005.1, on the reverse strand, counting down.
CATCGGCAGCAGAGGAAGGTATCAGCTGAGGCAGCCTGGCAGCAGCTTTCCTGGGACTCTGGGGCCTTTAAAACATCTGCCCTGCCCCTTCCAGCAATTCCATCAGCTGAAGCAGTTTGACAGCAGTGTTCCTGGGATTTATTTTTCAATATATGTTTAAATATATTTGCTTTGTAAATCTTTTATGTATTTTATGTGATCTTATATAACTTTGTAAACCGCTTTGATCTTTTTGGAAAGGCGGTATATAAATAAATCATCATCATCATCATCATCAACAGAAGGGAAGAATAAGAACAGAATAAAAGCCATTTGTCTTGGTCTGTAAAAGATCATTAGAGATTTTTTGAGGGCCGTCTTTGTCGAATGCTGTGGGCGAAAACCAGACTGAAAGGGATCAGGAATGGAGTTGGCTATAAGAAACTCAAGACAGAGAGAATAGACCACCTGTTCCAAGACCTTAGAAAGATATGGAAGAAGAGAAATTGGACGATAGCTGGACAAAGAAGAAGATCAGGAGAAGATTTTTTCAGAATTGGGGAAACAAGAGCGTGTTTAAAGTCTGAGCGAAAGGAGCCAGTAGAAAGAGAGAGATTAAAAATAAAGAGAAGTGAAGGGAGGAGAGAAGGAGCTATAGAAATTAGGAGATGAGAGGGAATTGGATAGAGAGAACAGGTAGTAGGTTTAGAAGAGATCAGCAACTTAGAAAGTTCATCCAAGGAAACAGGGGGAAACACAGAGAATTGATTGGTTGGAGGAACCAGGAGATTAGTGACAGAAGACAGGTCAGGAAGAGCTATATCAGATCAGATAGAAGTGATCTTAGTAATGAAATAGTTAGCAAAGTCAGTAGGGGAAAATAATGAAGAGACGGGGGAGAGGAAGGTTTAAGCAAGGAGTTGAAACAGGCAAAGAGATGCTGAGAAAAGGCAAAAGGTGTTCAAGCTGAGGATAATCATAGGACAGAATAGGGAAATTTCAGCACAGAATAAGTAAAGAGTTAGTACAGGAATACCTGGTTAACCTAAATGAATATAAGTCTCCAGGACCAGATGAACTATATCCAAGGGTATTAAAAGAACTGGCAAATGTAATATCAGAACCATTGGCAATAATCTTTGAGAACTCCTGGAGAACAGGAGAAATCCCAGCAGACTGGAGGAGGGCAAACGTTGTCCCCATCTTCAAAAAGGGAAAAAAAGAGGATCCCAACAATTATTGTCCAGTTAGTCTGACATCAATACCAGGAAAGATTCTGGAGCAGATCATTGAACATTGAGAAGGCAATGCCATAATCACAAAAAGTCAACATGGGTTTCAGAGAAAACAAGTCATGCCAGACAAACTTGCTCTCTCTCTCTCTCTCTCTCTCTTTGATAAAATTACCATCTTGGTAGATGAAGGGAATGCAGTGGATATAGAATATCTTGATTTCAGTAAGGCCTTTGACAAGGTCCCCCATGACATTCTTGCAAACAAGCTTGCAAAATGTTGGCTAGACATGTTAACTGTTACATGGATTTGTAATTGGTTGACCAGCCGAACCCAACAATGGCTTCTTTTCAACCTGGAAAGAAGTGACAAGTGGGGTGCCACAGGGCTTTGTCCTGGGCCCAGTGCTATTCAACATCTTTATTAATGATTTGGATGACAGAATTTGGGGTATACTCATCAAATTTGCAGATGACACTAAACTAGGAGGAGTAGCTAATACCCCAGAGGACAGGATCAAAATTCAAAATGACCTGAATAGACGAGAAAGCTGGGCCAAGGCTAACAAAATGAAATTCAATGCAGAGAAATGTAAGGCTCTGCACTTAGGGCGGAAAAATGAAATGCACAGATATAAAATGGGGGACACCTGGCTGAATGAAACTACGTGTCAAAGAGATCTAGGAGTCCAAGTAGACCATAAACTGAACATGAGTCAACAGTGCAATGCGGCAGCTAAAAACGCCAATGCAATTTTAGGCTGCATCAATAGAAGTATAGTGTCTAGAATTGTGGTGCCCAGTTCTGGGCACCACAATTCAAAAAGGTTGTGGAGCGTGTCCAAAGGAGGGCAACTACGATGGTGAAGGGCCTGGAAGCCATGCCTATCAGGAGCGACTTAGGGAACTGGGGATGTTTAGCCTGGAGAAGAGAAGGTTAAGAGGTGATGTGATAGCCCTTTTTGAATATTTGAAGGGATGTCATATTGAGGAGGGAGCAAGCTTGTTTTCGGCTGCTCCGGAGACTAGAACATGGAACAATGGATGCAAACTGCAAGAAAAGAGATTCCACCTCAACATTAGGAGGCACTTCCTGACAGTAAGGGCTGTTCGACAGTGGAACACACTCCCTTGGAGTGTAGTGGAGTCTCTTTCCTTGGAGGTCTTTAAGCAGAGGTTGGATGGCCATCTGTCGGGGATGCTTTGATTGGGAGTTCCTGCATGGTAGGGGGTTGGACTGGATGGCCCTTGTAGTCTCTTCCAATTATATGATTCTATGGAGGCATGGGGTGGGGTGCTATCAGTATGCTGATGACACCCAGATATATCTTTCCATGCCCCAAAATACAACATTAGCTAAGGATGGCATCTCCCCTCTGAATGAATGCCTTAGGGCAGTAATGGACTGGATGAGGAGGGGAAAAAAACTGAAACTGAATATAGAGAAGTACTTGTTGTTGGAGCCCCTAGTCCAGGTATGGAGGTTTGTCAATCGGTCCTGGATGGGGTCACACTTCCCCTAAAGGACTGTGTTTGCAGCTTGGGGGTACTTCTGGATCTGTCACTACATATGCCAGCTCCGATAGATGTGACAGCCAGGATTGTTTTCAATCAGCTTTGTTTGATATGCCTTATACACCCCTTCCTGGAGCCTGGGGACCTAAAAACTGTGGTACACGCATTGGTAACCTCATGACTTGATTTCTGCAATGCACTGTACTTAGGGCTATCCTTGTGCCTAATTCAGAAACTTAAATTAGTTCAAAATAAGGCAGCCAGATTAGTCACCGGGAGATCTAGGGGTGATCATATAACACCAACTTTAAAGTCCTTTCACTGACTACCCATTAGTAGTTGTGATTATAACCTTTAAAACCCTTCATGGCTTGGGCCCAGTTTATTTACAGGATTACCGTCTTCCATATAGTCTGCCCCGCTCACTTAGGTCCTCTGGGAAAAATCTACTGCAGCTCAAAAAAACTAAGCTGGCTGTGGGTACCTGGAGGACCTTCTCATCTACTGCTCCCAAATTATGGAATGGCCTGCTGGAGGAGACCCACTATATTATTAATCTTAAAGGCAGTCAAAATGGATCTCTTCTAACAGGCCTTCTCAGATTAGCATCTCAGTCACGTCCCACTGAATACCCTGTCTTGCCCATTTTAATAATTTTAACTGTATTGTTTTATTGTTATTTTTTATTGCTGTTATTTATTAGTTATTGTGGGTGTGTGGGTTTATGGGGCATTGTATTTTAATGTATTTTAATGTTTTTAATATTATTGTAAACTGCCTCAATCTCACTGGAGAGGTGGGGTAATAATAATAATAATAATAATGGCATGAGATTCTCTCTGTGTGAGTACTGATTTGTAAACAGTGGAATAAAGGTTAAAGTGCCTCTGATCAAGAGCTTACATATCATTTTGTTTGCTACTTCTCTGTGTGGGAGAAGGTTTCTCCAGCCAGCACAAGCTCAGGGTGCCTCCAGGCACTCCAGAGTGCCTCAAGGCATACTGCTTTGGAGGTGTGGACTGCTGGTTGCACAGAAGCTCCAACAAGGGTTATTGGCCCACTGTGTGCCATGGTAACTGCCAGGAGGACTGTATGTAAAAAGTTTTTCCAGCTGTTCAGTGACTTTGGTAAAGAGATAGTTAAAGTGTTTTGATGCTGTCAAGCCTTTATCTATAGCTGGGCTGAGTTTGGAGGTCTGCCAAGGCACAGCTAAACAACTGCAATTATTCATCTTGGAGTGTGTTTGTCAAAGCTCTTTTAACACATGAAGGCTTGTAGGATGTGATGCAGACACCCCCTAATGAGGCTGAGGCAAAGGAGGACAGAAAGGCTAGGGCAACCCTGATTTTGTCCCCAGAAGCCAGTCTGCTCAACCTTGAGAGACACACATTCTGCTTATGATGTTTGGCAAACAATCAAAGATGTGTATCAGTCTTCATCATGGTTTTCTAGGATGATTTGATGCAAGAGGCTGTATGGTTGCAAGATGAAAGAGGAGGACTCAGCAACCCAGCACTTGGCAAAGATGCAAGAATTGTTTATTCAAACAGAAAGCCGAGGCATGGAAATCCCACGGTGCCAAAAAGCTTACCTGTTGCTGGACAATCTGACTAAGAACTGGGATTTCATTATGTACAGCCTGCAGGGCATACCTGAAGAGAATCTCACAGTAGATATGGTGTCGGGTCGGGTCTTGGAAGAGGCCAAGCAAAGGGAGTATGAAGTCGGACACAGAGACAGGAGAGAGCTGAGCCAGTGCCAGCACAAAACAACAAGACATCTCCTCCAGATCTACCAAATAAGAGTGCTGCAGTCTGCAGGGTAAGGTCCTGCTTCAACTGTGGAGTGGCTGGGCAAGTCTGGACAGGAAACCTCCAGCAGCACATCTGGTAGCAATAGGCCACAGATAAAGCCCTGGGAAAGGAGGGGGGTTGTTTTGCTCATCAAACAGACACTTTTAAGAATTCTTGGCTTTTAGACTCAGAACCCTCACATCAACTTGTGAACGATGCAGGGCTCCTGAAAAAGGCTAAGCACACTTGTGTTGAATATGTAGGCCTGGCAGATCTAGCCAGATACAGGACATGAGGACTGTGTATTTTCCCAGTTTTGACAGGGATTTTGATGATGTGCTATGTGCCAAGAAATTACAATATTGCCTGGTCAGTGTATCCACAAAGTGGCTATGAGTTACACTTTGAAGGGGATGGTTGCACAGTTTCCAAGAATGGGAGTGTGTATGCTAAATCAGAGAAAGGGATCAGGCTTTACCAAAGGTTGGATAAAGCAGAGTGTGCAGCAGTTTGCACTAAGCCCATACACTCCTATTGTTCACACTATTTGCACAGGATCATAGGACATGCCAGTTTCACCAGCCTCAAGAAACTGAGCATTGTCTGTCCTGAGCTACAGTTTAATCTGTGCAGTCACTATCTGGACTTCTCTGTTTGTTGCAAAGGAGAGCAAGTGCACCACACAGCAGCCATTCCAGATAGTGCATGCAGATCTTCCAGATCCATTTCCTCCGAGTGTGGGAGGGAATAGGTTTGTCATGATGATTCTTGATAGACACACCAGATACAGAGTGCACAACTCTGCTAAAAGGCAAATACAAGGCTGTTGAAAAGATAAAGCAATGGGTTAACATTGTGGAGAGGGAATTTAAAGTATAGTATAGTGTCTAGATCAAGGAAAGTAATAGTGCCACTCTATTCTGTTCTAGTCAGGCCCCACCTGGAATAATGTGTCCAGTTCTGGGCACCACAATTCAAAAAGGATATTGAGAAAGTGGAGCGTGTCCAAAGGAGGGCAACTAAGAAGGTGAAGGGTTTGGAAACCATATCCTATGAGGAATGCCTTAGGGAGCTGGGGATGTTTAGTCTGGAGAAGAGAAGGTAAACAGGTGATATGATAGCTCTGTTTAAATATTTGAAGGGATATCATATTGAGGAGGGAGCAAGCTTGTGTGATCTCTTCCAACTCTATGATTTTATGATTCTATGATTCTATGTTTACATTTATTTATGAGAAATTCTATGAATTTATGAATCTATGATTGCAATGTGGGTTTGTTGGTGACAGACAGGGATGGTTAGTTTTTGTCCCAGACCTTGCAGAATTGGCTGAAGCGGAGGGGAATATGTCCCAATACAATGAATCCAGGGACTCCCCAGGAAGGTGGGCTTACAGAGAGAAGGATTGGGGTTCTAAAGCAGATGAAAGGCTGCATTATGCTCTATGCAGACACCCCTACCAGGCTGTGGGGACAAGCAATGTTAGCTGCCTGTCACATAGCCAATAGAATGTGTAATGTTGCAGTCCAACTGACCCCATATGGGAGACCACCAAACCTTAAATATTTGAGGGTGTTTGGGAAGTTTGCAAATGTGTTAATCCCTCCAAACTTTCTAAAGAAAGAGTAGCCCAGATGAACGAGATTAAGGTTTGTGGGCTATGAAGGCAAAGGTTATAGATTCTCCCTGGACATGGTCGTGTTATGTCCAGGAGTGCTAACTTTGAGAAGCACTCAGGGTAGGAGACTATATATAGCAACCATGAGGTGTTCCTGCCTTTGAGGAGACCGAACACAAATGCTGGAAGTAGAGGGGTGGATTTGCCAGTGGCTGCAACTAACGTGAAGCCAAATACCTCACCTGAGAGCAAGCCAGGTATCAAGGATCACACTGATACACACACACACACACACACACACACCTCCTATCACTACCAGAATGCTTGAGCAAAAGCAGGAAGCTGATGTTCAAACAAGCAGTGATAGTGAGGATGAGAGTGGTAGGACTAAAGTGATCATAGAATCATAGAGTTGGAAGAGACCACAAGGGCCATCCAGTCCAACCCCCTGCCATGCAGGAACTCCAAATCAAAGCATCCCTGACAGATGGCCATCCAGCCTCAGCTTAAAGACCTCTAAGGAAGGAGACTCCACCACCATCCAAGGGAGTGTGTTCCACTGTCGAACAGCCCTTACTGTCAGGAAGTTCCTCGTAATGTTGAGGTGGAATCTCTTTTCCTGCAATTTGCATCCATTGTTCTGCATCCTAGTCTCTGGAGCAGCAGAAAACAAGCTTGCTCCCTCCTCAATATGACATTCTGTCAAATATTTAAACAGGGCAATCATATCACCTCTTAACCGTCTCTTCTCCAGGCTAAACATCCCCAGTTCCCTAAGGCGTTCCTCATAGGGCATGGTTTCCAGAACCTTCACCATCTTAATTGCCCTCCTTTGGACACACTCCTAGGAGGACACAGAAGGTGAGAAGACCACCAGACAAATTTGTGGTTCAGACAAATTTGCTCTTCTGTGGGGTAGGTGAGCAATTCCTGATAGCTCTCCTAGCATGAGTTTACACTGTGGTGGCAGAGGAGCCAGAGAGCTATCAGGACTTGCTCACCTGCCCCATAGAAGAGCAGGAGAGATGACATGAGGCCATGGACACAGAATGTTTTTCTCTAGTGAATAGAAATATTTTTGAAGTGATTGATAGATCTGCAGATCAAAAAGTAGTAGGATGCAGGTGGGTCTATAAATAGAAGGTGATGTTGGATGGTATTCACAAGTACAAGGCTAGATTGGTGGTAAAGGGCTATTCACAGCAAAAATGTGAAAGCTATGAGAAAACTTTCATGCCCATAGCTAAGCCTGAAAGCTTGAAGCTTGTGTTAGCATTGGCAGCCAGGAAAAAGCAGATAGGCAGTTTTGAAGTCAAAATGTTTGACTATCTCAGATGAGATAGTTTTTATGGAGCAGGCACCTGGATATGACAAGGACAACAGCAACAAAGTGTACAGGTCAAGAAAAGCACTTTATGGCCTTAAGCAAAGTACTCGTTGCTGGAATAGATGCATACGTGAAGAGCTGTTGCAATTGGGATACAGACACAGCATCGTGGATGTGTGGGTGTATACCAAGAAGGATGTCACACTGGTGATATAGGTAGATGACTTGTGTGTAGCAGCTAGGACTGAGATTGCAGGAGGAGTTCTCCAAGAGATTCATTGTGAAAGACCTTGGAGATTTAAGAAGTTACCTTGGCACAGAGGTAGAAAAGATTCAGGATGGTGGATTCCTGCTATGTCAAAGACAGACAATTGACAAGTTGATTGAGAAATTTGGACTGGTGAGTGCAAAGGTAATGCAGAATCCAATGGCACCTGGTTATGGTAGTAGTGAGTTGGACAAAGCATTTGAGAACATGCAGCTGTACCATTCTGTGATTAGCAGTTTGATGGTGATAGATAACAACACAAGGCCAGATATCTCGTTTGCCGTAGGAGTTTTAAGCAGAAAGGTTAACAAGCCTAGTGTGGAAGACTAGTCTGCTTTAAAAAGGGTCCTGAGATATCTGAAGAGGAGTAGAGACAGAAAGCTGGTGGTTCATGGGAACATGTCACAGATGGAGTGTTACGTAGACAGTTCCTTTGCTTCAGAGATGGCCGACAGGAAGTCAGTATCAGGATTGCTGATCAGATACAGTGAAAGCCCTATGATATGGAGGTCCAGGAAGCAAAACTGTGTTGCCCTAAGCACCACTGAAGCTGAGTTCACAGCACTGTCCAAAATGGCAAGCAAAATTCAGTGGGTGAGACAACTTCTGGAAGATCTAGGTGAAGAATGCAAAACACTTACCATCATACATGAAGACTCACAATCATGTATAGCTATGGCTGAAGCAGAGAACCTGATGTTCAGGAACAAATACATAGGTACCAGAATGTGCAGGAGATGATACAGAAAGCAGTTCTGGGTCTGAGATACATTAGTTTGGAAGAAGACATTCTCACAAAGGCACTTCCAGTGGAGAGACATGAGAGGATGTCTATCCAGATGGGGCTGAACCTCACTAGTCACTGAAAACACTTCATGAAAGCAAACAGTTAAGGAACATCATCACACAACTGAACATTTTGGAGGTGCATGTCAGGATTTAGGTATCCTGGAAAACATATGGATGTGGGACAAAGGTAACAAGGTTACTATGGGTCATAGGAAGCCATGATGACCAAGTATTTAGACCCAGATGAGGTAATGGGGTATGTTGTAATCATGGCAGGACATAAAATCAGCAAGTGGCAGAAAGTGCAAAGTCATGCCACATGGAGGATTTATATAGACTGAACACATGGGGAAGAGGCTGGACTGAATGCCTGGAGAGGAGCTCCAATGCCCAGTGTGGGTGTCATATGATGTATTGTATAGGCATGAAATTCTGTCCATGTGAGCGCTGGTTTGTACACAGTGGAACGAAGATTAAAGTGCCTCTGAGAACTTAGTGTGTCATTTCGTTTGCTGCTTTTTGTGTGTGTGGAGAAGGTTTTCTCCAGCCAGCACAAGATCAGAGTAACTCTTTGGGGATTGATACAGGCACACTGCTGTGTGGGACTGCTGATCACACAAACAATCCAACATACAATTTATGGGTGCCCTCTTGGGACCCTTTGCAATTTAGCTAACAGTATCTCATTTTTGGGGTTGTCTTTTGGAGGAATGCCAACACTGTCAGTTATATGTGTTGTTTTGATATGGAATTCTGAGCATAATTACAAAATAGATGTATATCAGCTTTATAACAGTATAGTGTCATAGCTTGACAGCCCACAACTTTGCAAAGTCCTGATAGCTGGAGTTTGGTAATGGTGCTGATAATTTATATTTGCTGTATCCCTAGCTCCTCCTCTCCAGTTTCCTTGGAAGAAAGAATGTCTATTAAACCACTTTCATTATGTGTAGTTACATGCACATTGTCTCATTGAAAACTGTGTTCTGTTGTTCGTCGTCCTGTTGTTTCATCATATAGGTTCATATAGGAAAATTTAGTAATAACAATCTCTGTGATTTGATGAAATCTGAACTATTGTTAAAACAAATTACAGCAAAACTGAAAAAGCAACACTTAATACCTTCATTTCTCTTTAGTGTGCTGATGACCCCGATTCAGTATGTACCCATTCAGTCTTTGTTCAACTTCAGGATGAGAATTACACTATTAAATTGAAACATGGTGGTGCTGGCATATCTTTGAATGGGCAGGACATACAGATTCCTTTCATGCAAGGTGAGTCATCTTTTATTAGTATCTCAAATTGAGTCAGAAGCCACATTCTTGTGGTGTAATGTGTCTTTAAACACCTGAAAAATATTTTGATTGACAGGTGACAGTTGAGAGTTGACAGTTAGAATGTTTGGTTGGTTGAGAGTTATGGTTGAATCAGCAGTGTGTGTTTGATTGCTGTGTGTGTGTCTGGAGCTGAGTTTGGAGTAGTGAAGCAGACTTTGAAGTTGATTATAAGTGAGAGAGATTTGTGTGTGTGTGTGTGTGTGTATGCTGTACAGTTCACATGCGCCATACACAGCTTTCACCTTATGCTGAAGCCAGGTGATAGAAGCAGCAATGGTGCATGTGTGCCACATGCATGAGCCCCATTGTTTTCAATGTGGCTTGAGCATATGTGGTATTTCCCTTACATGGGCAGTTCAGAACAGATCCCTGCATAAGGGAAAGACTGACTGTATTATATTGCATATATATTTTAACTGAAGATAAAAGCCTTCAGAGACTTTGGATGAATCTATCAGTTGTTTTCTTTTGAGTGTGAAAAGTGGCCAGGGCACTGCCAATATTTATTTATTTATTTATTTACGGTATTTATACCCTGCCCATCAGCCCTAAAGTTGTTAGAACCAACTGTTGCCTGCTGTGATGCATTTAATGACTTTTTTGCTGATAAAATCTCTCTGATAAGCGCCAATCTCAACACCGGCATTAGAACAGAGACTAGGAGAGAGGTGTCCATTGACTCCGTGGGTTGTATTAGACTGGATCAATTTGAGCTTGTGAGTACCAGTGAAGTGGACAAGCTCCTTGGATGTGTAAGGAAGACAACTTCCCCCCTCGATCCCTGCCCATCCTGGCTGACTACCCAGGGAGGGGACGTGGTAACAAATTTGTTACATACAATAATCAACACGTCCCTTAAAGAGGGGAGATTCCCAGACAACTTGAAACAAGCAGTAGTCAAGCCACTCTTGAAAAAACCCTCCCTGGATCCCCTGTTAAGAAACAACTACAGGCCAGTCTCTTTATTACAATTCTTGGGCAAGGTGATTGAGAGAGCAGTTGCCTCCCAACTACAATCTGTCTTGGATGAAGCTGATTATCTAGACCCATTTCAAACTGGCTTTAGGGCGGGATACAGGGTGCAGACTGTCATGGTCGCCTTGGTTGATGACCTCCATCTGGCCATTGACAGGGGAACTGTAACCCTGTTGGTGCTCTTGGACATCTCAGCGGCATTCTATACCATTGACCATGGTATCCTTCTGGAGCGCCCAAGGGAGTTGGGTATCGGAAGCACTGTACTTCAGTGGTTCCGTTCCTACCGCTCGGGCAGGTTCCAGATGGTGATGCTGGGGGACAGTTGCTCTTGTAAAAGAGAGCTGACATCTGGTGTCCCTCAGGGCGCCATTCTGTCTCCCATGCTTTTTAACATTTACATGAAGCCACTGGGAGAGGTCATCCAGAGACATGGGGTGCAGTGTTATCAGTACGCTGATGACACCCAAATCTATTTCTTTATGTCTCCGACTGAAGCAGTAACAAAGGATGATATCTCCCCTCTGAATTCCTGCCTGGAGTCGGTAATGGGCTGGATATCATCGCCAACTTTCATTGGTTTTTATATAGACAGTTGAAAGAAAGGTTTATCATGGATAATAAATTAAATGGGATTGGTGATTGGGATAAAAAATTTGTCAAAATTTGGAAATCTGGAGATTCGCATCAAGTAGCCAAATTGTATAAATTATTGTTACAGAATGAATTAGAAGATGAAGCAGTCAAACATTGTATGGTAAAGTGGGCAAAAGATATTGGATAAGATATAGAATTGCAAGAATGGAAAAGATGTGGACAAAAAATATATAATTTACAATGAGTTATTATCTCAGAGAAAGCTTTTATAAAATTCAGTTCCATTTTATAATGCAGTACCTGACACCTTATAAATAGGAAAAAAATGTATAAAAATACAAAAAGGACTTGCTGGAAATGTGGCTCAGAGACTGGTACATTTTACCAAATTTGGTGGCGATATTCGAAAGCAAGTAGCTTCTGTAAGAAGATACACAAGCAGATGAAGAAAATTCTCAAATTAGAATGTCAGATGGACCCAAAAATATATCCTTTAAGCATGGTCACAGATGAAAAGATAAACAGTAAATATGGGAAACTCATATTTTATATTACAACAGCTATGAGGTTGTTATTTGAGGCTAAATGAAGGAAAAAGAACGTATGGAAATCCAAGAGTGAGTATGAAAAATGTATGATTTTATGGAATCAGATAAGTTAACCCAATTATTAAGAAAAACTTGTTGGATAATTTTCGAAAAGACTGGGAGCCAATGATAAATTATTTGAAGCTTGATTGGGGTCCAATATTCGAGACAGGATGAAAATAGTTTAATTTTAGAAAAAATAGAAGAAGGAGAATAAAATTATAAAAATAGTCTATAAATAATAATAGAATTTAGATGATAGGTTATGATAAACAGTGGATAATTATAAATTATAGATTAAAAACATAGAATATATAGGATTTAGTAAAATAACTGAAGAGCATTAGAAATTAATAAACTTTACTTATATATAGAATCATAGAATCATAGAGTTGGAAGAGACCACAAGGGCCATCCACTCCAACCCCCTGCCATGCAGGAACTCTCCATCAAAGCATCCCTGACATGGTCATCCAGTCTCTGCTTAAAGACCTCTAAGGAAGGAGACTCCACCACACTCTGAGAGAGTGTGTTTCACTGTCGAACAGCCCTTACTGTCAGGAAGTTCCTCCTAATGTTGAGGTGGAATCTCTTTTCCTGCAATTTGTATCCATTGTTCCGCGTCCTAGTCTCTGGAGCAGCAGAAAACAAGCTTGCTCCCTCCTCAATATGACATCCCTTCAAATATTTAAACAGGGCTATCATAAAATAATATATTCTATATCATAGAATATAGACACAATATAACTTTGGTACTGGAATATTATTGTTTAGAATGATACCTTTCCAAAGTATTGTGACATATTAAAGATGTGTCTTCAAAAATTCACACCTGGCTCATAGACGAATTCTGTGGCAATGGCCTTACTCACAAATGAGGCTGGGAATTAAATCTGAACACCAAAATTCAAAACTCTAATTAGCAGAAAATGTGGTGCCCCCTCCGTTTAAGCAAAATCAGCACTAATGAAAGTGCCCACCTTGAAGTTAATTCAAGAATAATATTTCACTCCTGCTCAAATTGCAAGAAGCACAAACAACATGCCCATGTGGTGTAGAGAGGTTGTAAAGATGGAATGTACAAAAGTGAAACCATTCTGGCTGGAGAAATGTCAGAAATGTCAGAAATTATCATATCTTGTCCAAGTTTTGTATTGCTCTTTCTTTTTCAAATGAAAAGAGAACTTTGTGTGTATGTGTGTGTATATCTTTGAAGCATAAAGTATTAGTTTTTTTATAGCAACAGTGAGAATTGAAATTGCTCAAAAAATGAAAAATTGGTAACTTCTGTGGCATCGCATATAGGATGCATTGTTAATGGGGGGCGGGGGGATGACTGCCATGTCAAAGTTTCCAAAAAAAGGAAGTATCTCATAAATGCTTTGAAGAGAACTGGTTCCCTTTCTTGGACTATGTTAACAACAACACTCAAGGTCTGAATCTACAGGCTCATCATTCAGGTTTTTGGAAAGACATCATAATGATAGCAGGCTCTGAAACAACTATAGAAGATCTTTAGTTTCTCTTTCATTTCTTTCTGTCTTATGCGGCATCCATGGTTTGCTTTGTTGGATTATTGGTAGGAGCTAACAAATGTATTCTTGTTTATATGTATATTTTATATATTATATGTTTATATGTTATATGTGACCAGTGACCAGTGGAGTCCCACAGGGCTCTGTCCTGGGCCCAGTACTATTCAACATATTTATTAATGATTTGGATGACAGAATTGGGGGCATACTTATCAAATTTGCAGATGACACTAAACTAGGAGAAGTAGCTAATACCCCAGAGGACAGGATCAAAATTCAAAATGACCTGAATAGACTAGAAATCTGGGCCAAAGCTAACAAAATGAAATTCAACAAGGAGAAATGTAAGGTTCTGCACTTAGGGCGGAAAAATGAAATGCACAGATATAGGATGGGGGACACCTGGCTGAATGAAACTACATGTGAAAGAGACCTAGGAGTCCAAGTAGACCATAAGTTAAACATGAGTCATCAGTGCGATGCGGCAGCTAAAAACGCCAATGCAATTTTAGGCTGCATCAATAGAAGTATAGCGTTTAAATCAAGGGAAGTAATAGTACCACTCTATTCTGCTTTGGTCAGGCCCCACCTGGAATACTGTGTCCAGTTCTGGGCACCACAATTACAAAAAGGATGTGGAGAAACTGGAGCGTGTCCAAAGGAGGGCGACTAAGATATTGAAGGGTCTGGAAACCATGCCCTATGAGGAACGCCTTAGGGAACTGGGGACGTTTAGCCTGGAGAAGAGAAGGTTAAGAGGAGATATGAAAGCCCTGTTTAAATATTTGAAGGGATGTCATATTGAGGAGGGAGCAAGCTTGTTTTCTGCTGCTCCAGAGACTAGGACGTGGAACAATGGATACAAATTGCAGGAAAAGAGATTACACCTCAACATTAAGAGGAACTTCCTGACAGTAAGGGCTGTTTGACAGTGGAACACACTCCCCCGGGGAGTGGTGGAGTCTCCTTCCTTAGAGGTCTTTAAGCAGAGGCTGGATGGCCATCTGTCAGGGATGCTTTGATTGGGAATTCCTCCATGGCAGGGGGTTGGAGTGGATGGCCCTTGTGGTCTCTTCCAACTCTATAATTTTATGATTTTATGTATATTGTCTTGATTGCTCTTTTTCTAAAATAAAAATTAATTAAAAATTAAAGAGGAGGAGGAGGAGAAGAAAACTTCCACCATTTCTAGGATGACTCCTTAATTTCAGCAGTTAATTATTTTCTCTTACAACTGGATTTTTAATATATAAAATCTTGCCTAATGAAGCAATCTGGACATTGCTAAAAATTAGGTTGCTTAATAAAGTTTTTTTAAAAATATATTTATAAAGTTAACCACATAATAATGATAATAGGAATAAATTGTACAGTGGTCCCCCGGGTTAGGAATCCCCCGGGGAACGAAAATCCCGGGATACGAAAGAGCCGGGGCCGGAAAAATGGCCCCGGCTTACGAACGTATCCCCAGGTTACGAAGGCCTCCGCTGGCTGAGAGGAAAGGAAGGCCTGATCCGCCGGATCGGGCCGTCCAATCCTCTCTGAGGAGGCCTCTCCGCCGGCTGAGAAGAGGCCTCTCCTCCAGCGGAGAGGAAGAGACGGCCCGATCCACCGGATCGGGCTGTCCCTTCCTCTCTGAGGAGGCCTCTCCGCCGGCTGAGAGGAAGAGACGGCCCGATCCGCCGGATCGGGCTGTCCCTTCCTCTCTGAGGAGGCCTCTCCGCCGGCTGAGAGGAAGAGACGGCCCGATCCGCCGGATCGGGCTGTCCCTTCCTCTCTGAGGAGGCCTCTCCGCCGGCTGAGAGGAAGAGACGGCCCGATCCGCCGGATCGGGCTGTCCCTTCCTCTCTGAGGAGGCCTCTCCGCCGGCTGAGAGGAAGAGACGGCTCGATCCGCCGGATCGGGCTGTCCCTTCCTCTCTGAGGAGGCCTCTCCACCGGCTGAGAGGAGGCCTCTCCGCCGGCTGAGAGGAAGAGACGGCCCGATCCACCGGATCGGGCTGTCCCTTCCTCTCTGAGGAGGCCTCTCTGCCGGCTGAGAGGAGGTCTCTCCGCCAGCTGAGAGGATCGGGCCGTCCCTTCCTCTCTGAGGAGGCCTCTCCGCCGGCTGAGAGGAGGCCTCTCCGCTGGCTGAGAGGAAGAGACGGCCCGATCCGCCGGATCGGGCTGTACCTTCCTCTCTGAGGAGGCCTCTCCGCCGGCTGAGAGGAAGAGACGGCCCGATCCGCCGGATCGGGCCGTCCCTTCCTCTCCGAGGAGGCCTCTCCGCCGGCTGAGAAAAAGGGAAGGCCCGATCCGGCGGATCGGGCCTTCCTTTTCTCTCTGAGGCCTCCGGAGGTCTCTTTTTTTTTTCTCTCTTTCCCCCGGGTTACGAAAATTTTCGGGTTACGAAAGGTAATCCGGAACGGATTACTTTCGTAACCCAGGGGACCACTGTATTTTGGAATCAATGCCCAGCATTTTGATTACCAGGTTAGATTGCATTTCCCAGATAACTATCTGTTTCTCCTCCCCATACCCTGTTGTTTTTTCCTAGGTGCTCTCCATATCCGGCATACTGTAATGTCTGCAATTCGCCTCAGCTATAGGGAAAATATGCAGATTGATTGGGATGGACGTGGAACTCTTCTAATGAAGGTATGATTTTATTTTATTTTTGCCACCCTCTCCTGCCTATATTTGCATGTAAGAAAACATGATTGTGCCATGCAAAAAAAATTCCTGCTATATTTTCCTGCCTGCCTTTGAAGTACAACACAGGGTGCTTTGTTTTCTAGAAATTAACAAGTTTCTGTTGCAGGACTGTTTAGTAATTATTTCTCTGCATGTTAACTCCAATACTGATATGTGTTAGTGCAATTGTGAGAACTGTGTTGCACCATGCTGAAGCTGTGCACCTGGATGGGCTCCAAGATCAATTTCTCTGGTATTTATGGGACCATGTCTATGTCCTGGAAGGAACAGGCATGCACAATAACTGCCCCTGCAATAAACCAGCCAGTGTAAAGCCTCTGGATTTCCTGGGCCTAGTATTGTAACTAGGCCCCTGCCCTTCTGACTTTGCAACAGCTGCTGAACCACACACTCTTGACAGCGTATTGCCATGTGATACTGTTTCATAAAAACTGCAAAGTTCCCCTTCCTCTTCCTTCTGTATTTTAAATCTTAATTCTTTTAATACTGTTTTAAGGGGAGGGAGGTGGGTATCTTTGGAGGATTTTAACTGTATATGTTTTTAACATGTTGCACCCCACCCCGATTGCTTGCTCAGAGGGGCGGGTAAGAAATAATAATAATAATAATAATAATAATCATCCCTCTTTCATTTCCTCTTTGTCCTCTCCACTTTATTACTTGAATTTTCTCTCTGTTTGCCCACTTTTCAATTTTTTTCACCACTACTCCTTTCCTTTCTATCTGTTCCCCCACTCTTTCAGACAGACCATGTAGGCATCCACCAACATCAGAGGAAATAAGTTGTCATTTTTTGCCATCAAACTGGCTTTGACCGATGGTGACCCTATTAAAAAAAAATACCTTCATATGTCTTTCCATGCTCAGATCTTGCAAACTCAAGGTTTTCAAGGTTTTCTTTAGAATCATAGAATTATAGAGTTGGAAGAGACCACAAGGGCCATCCAGTCCAACCCCCTGCCATGCAGGAACTCCCAATCAAGACATCCCCAACAGATGGCTATCCAGCCTCTGCTTAAAGACCTCCAAGGAAGGAGACCACTACACTCGAGGGAGTGTGCTCCACTATCGAACAGCGCTTACTGTCAGGAAGTTCCTCCTAAGGTTGAGGTGGAATCTCTTTTCCTGCAGTTTGCATCCATTGTTCCATGTTCTAGTCTCTGGAGCAGCAGAAAACAAGCTTGCTCCCTCCTCAATATGACTTCCCTTCATATATTTAAACAGGGCTATCATATCACCTCTTAACCTTCCCTTCTCCAGGCTAAACATCCCCAGCTCCCTAGGTCATCTTATATCTGGGCATTTAATTTTTACGCCCTAAGTGCAGTACCTTACATTTCTCCGCATTGAATTTCATTTTGTTAGTGTTCGCCCAGCTTTCTAGTCTATTCAGGTCATTTTGAATTTTGATCCTGTCTCCTGGAGTATTAGCTACTCCTCCTAATTTGGTGTCATCTGCAAATTTGATAAGTCCACCATGCAACATTTATTCCTAGAGGTAGAGAAAAGAGGAATAAAGTTGGCTAAAGAACAAAAAGCATACATCTTGCTAGAGAGCTTATCCAGTGAATTTGATCACATACTGTACAGCCTGCAGGGGGTTGCAGAAAGTGAGCTCACAATGGACTTGATGTTGACACGTGTCTTGGAGGAATGTCAGAGACAGCGTTTTGAGAAAGGCATTCAGAGCAGCAACATGCTGAACCAAGGTCAGCAAACACACCATCAGAGGCAGTTCAACAAGCCAAGAGTGCAACTGTTTGCAAAGTTCAGCGATGCTAAAACTGCAGACAGCCAGGTCACTTGAAGAACTGCAATAATCCATCTGCTGCCAGAAAGAAGAAACAGCACTGGACTCCTGGGAACAGGAAGGGAGCTGTTTTGGGAGTGAAGAACAGCAGCTGTTTTAGCCAAATAGCTGTCTTTGGTCGACAGTGGTGTGAGACATCATTTGGTCAACCGAAATTCCTTGCTGAAGAACAGGAAGCCCTCATGGGTTGAATCTATGGATTTGGCTGGGGACTATGTATTTTCCTGGGTTTGCCAAGGACTTTGAGAATGTGTTATGTGCTTCCCAGTTGCAAAATTATCTGGTCAGCATGTCATCACTGACCACAGATGGATATGTCCTACATTTTGAGGGGTATAAGTGTGTCATCACTAAAGGGGGGCAGGTTTGTGCAAAAGCACACAAGCACAACAAATTGTACTTTCTAGATGACCATGCAGAGTGTTCAACAATGAGCAATGTGCCACTTCACTCAGTTGTGCACACTATTTTCATAGGGTGCAGGGACACACTAGTTCCACTAGTTTGGAAATACTGGGAAGTGTTTGTCCTGGGTTGAAATTGAATGACTGCAGGAAACATCTGAATTGTTTTGTGTGCAACAAGATAAAGCTGTAGTTTTTTCTGTTGCCAAGAAAAGCAAATGTACGACCCAGAGGCCTTTCCAGCTGGTGCATGCTGATCTGGCCAATCCCTTCACTAAATCTGTGGGCAATAGTAGATATCTGATGGTCATTGTTGGCAGGCACACCAGATACTCCTATGCCTACACACTCAGGGAGAAGAATCAGGCTGCTGCCACATTCAAGAACTGGGTGGAGATGGTGGAAAGGGAATTTGAGTACAAGGTTGGTACTCTAGTGACAGATTGGGGTGGTGAGTTTTTGTCCCAAAGCTTGAGCAATTGGCTGAAACAGAAGGGCATCTGCCATAACACCACTAATGCAGCCACTCCACAGGAAGACAGTTTGGTGGGGAAAAAAAGATTGGGGTGTTAAAACAGATAAAGGATTGCATGCTGCTTGATGTAGGAGCCCCAGAGGGACTTGTGGGTAGGCATTCCTGGCTGCCTGCCATATCACTAACTGGGTATGGAATTTTGCTGGGAAACAAACACCCTACTTCATGTTATATGGGAGGCCACCCAACCTCAACCTCAGCTACCTAAGGGTGTTTGGGCAGTATGCCAACGTCTTGGTTCCCCAGAATTTCAGAAAGAAAGGTGACCCCAAGTGGTGGAGACTGATGTTTGTGGGGTATCAGGGGAACAGTTACAGGTTCTACCTGGGGAATGGCCGCATCCTGTTGTCCTGTTCTGGCAGATCTTGACCATAGAACTGTCTTAGAAGACCTTGAGATTCCAAGAGAGGTGTTCTCCCAGGTTAAAAAAGAAAAAGGGTTTTTATTTGCCATTTTCCCACTTTCATGGCAGTCCTATGCCCCTAACCCGAGTGAATGTAGAAGGAACCACTGTAATATTGGAAAAGGATATGATTACTTGGTATTTCGGTCTTTGGTTTAGGAGTGTGGGGCACCAAGTTTATAGTTTGTTGGTTGGTTTGTATTTGTTGAGGGGAGAGACTAGGGGTTGTGTTGGTTTGTATGTATAATGTAACGTGTGATGCAATGTGTAATGTGTAAGGAGTATGTAATAATACAATAAAGATGTTGGGGGGGGGAAAGAAGTTTCAGTATTCTATTGAAATCTACTCTTCTGTAACTTCAACCCATTACACCTATTTCTGCCCTCTGAAGTGGTAGAGGACAAGTCTGTATCTCCTCTTTGTGGCAACCCTTGAGGTATTTAAATAGTGTGACCATGTCACCCCTCATTCTTCTCATCACCAAGGTGAACATGCCCAGCTCCTTTAACCTCTTATCATTTGTTTTGTTCTGCATACCTCTTATCATCTTTGTTGCCTTTCTCTGGGCCTGCTTCCACTAGTCTGCTATCTTTCTTAAATTAATATCACCCACAGTTTGACAGTGTGAGGATATCTTTCATGCTGTGGTACTTCTTTTGTGAAAAATTAATTTACACAAAAACTGTGGATTTGGCCAAAGATTCAAGATTGCACACAAGAGAAAGGTAATTGTCAATCAGCAATTACTTGTTTTTGTTTTTTGGGGGTGTTTTTAGTACAGTGGTCCCCCGGGTTACAAAAGTAATCCGTTCCGGGATTACTTTCGTAACCCGGAAGTGTTCGTAACCAGGGGGACCGCTTTTTTTGGTGCACAGCGCGCCGGAGCGCGCTGTTTTAAAGGGCCCGGGTTGCTTTTTTCTTTCCAACCCGGGCATTTTTTCGTAGACCGGGGCCATTTTTCCGGCCCCGGCCATTTCGGGTCCTGGGGATTTCATTCCCCGGGGGCTTCGTATCCCAGGGGACCACTGTATTAATTAGCATATTTATATTTTCAGTCATGGCCAATGTGTTTTATTTTGTTTATAAAAACCATCTGTTTACTGGATTTTTTTTCTTGAAATAGATCAGGGGTACGGAATTTCTGCCCCTACAGATGTTGTTGGATTGTCAGTCCTACAGCCAGTGTTAATGAGAGTGGATTCCCCACTTCTGAAATAATTTCATAATTAAATTTCATAATTTAAATCATTCAATATTGTATCGGTTATATCTTTTCAGTTATCTCCAGAATATACTGAGCGAATCTGTGGTTTGTGTGGTAACTACAATGGTAATCAAGGAGATGATTTTCTTACACCTTCTGGCCTAGTGGAAACCCTTGTTGAAGACTTTGGAAACTCCTGGAAGCTTAAGGAAGATTGCCAAGATTTACAGAAGCAAGACAGCAGTTCCTGTAATCATAACCCTCAATTAGGTAAATTCATTTGCAACAGATGAAAGATAGTGGTATATTTATTGTCCTTCAGTATAATATACCAATTAAATACAACAAAGAGTCTTGTAGCATATGAAGGATGTAAAAATATTGTTTGGGTCCTGCTTTCATGGAGCAGTATCATGCATACATATAGATTAAGTGGTCTACATATGGGTTACAAGAAATCAAAAATATTAAATAATAATAATAAGGTTAGGGAATGGCAGATGAAAGTACTAGGAGGACGGTATAGAACACCACTACAGGTGTTGTATATTAATAAAAAATTTTCACCTGAATATTGGCATGGGTATGGAAGCAAAGGAACCTATAACAAGTAAACGGTTCACACTGCAGAAAGAAGTAATGATTTTCCTGATGGTACATTACTTTGAACTGGGGCCCAAGCAGTGGGGGGAAAGAGCAGAAAAGGAAGGGTTGCTGCGAAAAGGCGCCCAGCCATCATGAGAAATAAGGTCCAGGCTGGAGGCGGGCAGCCCTGGCACGCTGTCTGCACTGCCGAGAAACTAAAATTCATGTTGGGGCAGTGACAGGAAACAATCTCTAGCACTCAGCCTGCATTGCCAGAAGAGCAAGGACTGAGTGAGGGGGCAGCTAACAAGGCAAACTTCCCCAGAGCACAAAACATGCTGCCAGGAGGGGACAGACCAGACTGGGGGCAAGAACAGGCACCCAGCACGCCTCTTTGCCAAATCAACAAAGCTGCACTGAAAGATGCCCCCCCCCCCCCAAAAAAAGCCAATGAAAAGGCAAATTCAGATAAGAGAACCTAGCCACAGAAGCTCAATGATGGCTCTGTTTTGGAGAAAAGAGGCAGGATGCGGAGCAAATTTGACCTTAAATACTGACTTCACCCACATCATGTGTCCAAGCTTGGCCCATTGAAAGTTTTGGCCTGTTATCATGGAGGGTATCAAAACTCCACTCTCCCTCCCTCTATGGCTCTGCCTATCGTCCTGGTGTAAATTGTTGAAAGTCATAAAGTCTGCAATTCACCAATTCACAGTTTAAGCTGAAACTGCCTATCTACTAACTCCACCCACTAACAAAAGACGCAAACTATATTCTCCCACCTACTATTCCCATTACTTAATCCCCCTTCAACCCCTCCTTGCCATCTTCCCAATAGCAGACTATTCTAACTTCCTACCACATTCCAAAGCTCTGAACTGAAGCCCAAGGTCAAGATAGACAGCCCACCTGTCCTACCCAGCCCCCACCAACCAAACTTTAGTTCTCACCAACCAATATCTCTAACTACCCACAATACATGCATATCACAATCCCCATAATTCCCAAAACATCTGGTAGAACTACCAAGTTCTAACATAGTCAGGAAATTCTTCCTAATTTTTAGATGCAATTGGTTTTCTTGAATTTGAAAAAAAAAATTGTTTGTTTTGTATTCTCTGGAGCATTAGAAAACAATAGAAGGATACCATCTGAAAATAAAGTTGTTGTTATAATTGTTGTTGTTATTCTTCATTAGCGTGTTAATGGTTGAAGTCAGCCTATAGCTTATCAGAAAGACCTAGACTTTATCAAATCATTTTCAGGAGACTTAAACACTTCCAATGTCATGTTGTATCTTTTCTATTGTTGCTGCTGCAATGAGCATAGATATTCAGTCATTATAAGTTAAATCTTCACTGCTTCTACAAAATAAAGATGTTAACAGAAGACCCCCAGAAATATCAACTGATTTGTCATTTCTGAAATAAACATCAGAATTTGTGCCCCAAATTTGTAAACTGTAGGGCATATAAATCACGTGTGTGACATTGTTTTCCTCTCTTTGCAACCTTTCTAGTGGGTTGGAAGAAGATTGCCATTAATTAATGATAGTCTAATTTGGGGGTGGGGAGTCAGATATCACTTATGGTACATATTGCTTTCAGTGTATTTTCCTTTATGTCCAGTGAAAAAGATTTGTAGGGTGTGTTATAGACCATAGTTCCTCCAAGTTCCTCCTAGAAATCATTAGGTTTAAATTATTTTCTTCAGCTGCCTTGATAAGCTGCTGGACAAGATTTGTACTAGACCTCTATTAGACACACACACACACACACACACACATATATTTTAGAAACCATACTATTTTGATTGTTTATATGAGTTAAAATTGGAAGAATTGTATAGCTATAGCTATACAATTCTTCCAGTTTTTAACCTTGGGTGACCTATTAAGTAGTTGGAGATATTTACATTTTTTTAATTTATGCTATCAAGGCTTCATTTTATCCTGTAATTGTGCTAATGAAATTAGATGAAGAGAGCTGATTCTGAGTCTTTCAGTTTTGTGACTGATTTTTGGTTTATCCCACTGAAAAGCTAATTTTTTCAACAAGAGGAAGGCAGGAGAGAAATGAGACCCCAGTATTTTAGACCACATTTTACAGAAGACTATGTTTTTCAGAGTAGAGAGCAGAAGGTGACCTGGGAGGAGTTTCCATTATGTTTTCACTCTTTTTAAAAGGGGCTAGTTGGGAGCTTTTGTTTTCCTTTGGCCATGTGCTCTTCCTGAGCACATGGTGTGAGGGGTAGGGCTTCTGATGAGCCATAAGGAGGATGTATCAACAACTAACTCTATATAGACTTGGCTGATGACAAAGATAGCAGCACATAGCTCTCTGGATAGCTTCAACCCTAGTCTTCAGACCTTGGGGCACAGGCTTGGCTAACAAGGGTGTTTGTGTGTGTGTTTGTTTAGCGGGGGAGTTTAAAGGATGAGGCTTCAATGTTTACTTGAAACTATTAAACATGATTAGCGAGGGAGCCCCTGCAATCACCTACAAATGCTATGGTATGTTTGTCTTCCTGCCAGAAGATGAAGGTAGCTATACCTGCACCATATGCAAGATAATAGCCCTGTTGGAATAGAAGGTCCAGCAAATGGAGACCTGGGTATCTACAATTCAAGAGCAAGAGGTTTTCTTGAACAGAGTAGAATTGACTGTCCAGGATTAAGTTTCTAGGGAGAGGTCAGTTCCCTGTCCTAGATTAAGTTTCTAGGGAGAGGTCAGTTCCCATACACAGGAAATAAACAGTGGCAGGAATGTGACTCATAGAATTAGGAAATTCAGAACATTCTGCGAGTCTGAAGCTACAGAATTGATTTAAAGCATTCTCCCTTAATAGTGATAAGAAAGAGCAGCAGGGCAAGTCTGCAGGGTATGTGTAAGAGACTCAGGGACTGAATAGACCAGTGTTATATTTTGGCCTTGGGGCAGATTGGGGGTGTGCTGTCCACACAACACATGCCTGATGCTGCCCTCGTAATGGCATCATGCTGTGCACCCAAACTGCATGGCGTCCAGATGATGCATGCCAAAAGGAGAGCCAGAAAGTGCTGCAGTGGTGGCAAAGGTGTCATTTTTACAGCTCCAAAAGGAGTGGGATTTTGAAGTTCTTTTGGGCTGGAAAAATGTCGGATTGGAGCCACAGTGTGTAGTTGCAGCAGCCCTGATCTGGTGTGGAAAGAGCTGGACCCTCCAAAGAGGTGGCCTGTTTAACCCCTTAGATAGAATCAGCACAGGAAATGGCTGCTCCCAAGGCTCAAAGAAAATGTGTGGTGGTGGTGAGGAATTCCATGCTGAGGGGAACAGAAGCAGTGGTTTGTGGGCTTGACAAGATATCTTGGAGGTGTGTTGACTTCCAGGGGCAAAAATCCATAATGTAACAGAGAGGCTTGACAAGGCTTATCAAATCTACTAACCATTACCCCTTCCTTTTGTTCCACATGGGTACCAGTGATACTGCAAGGCACAGTCTTCAGAATAGCATAAGGGATTATGAGGCTCTGAGTAGGTAGATGTACAGGTTGTCATCTCATCTCTTCTCCCAGCTAAAGTCCAGGAAGGAAGAGGAAAATAATGGAGAAGAACAATGAGCTCTGCAGATGGTGCCACCGAGAATGATTTGGATTCTTGGACCATGGCCTGTGGTTGCAGGAGAGGAGACTTCTGGCAAGCAGTTGACAGAAATGTTTTTTGTTAACAGTTTCAAAAATTTGATAAGGATGGCTTTAAACTTAGTTATGTGGGGGAGGGATGCTCTCCAACATCTGCCAGTGAAGACAGGCTGAGAGAGTGTTTGTTTGCCCTCCTTCTACGTGGGCTGCTCCCATGCCTTGGCTCCTGGACTTAAGGAGGAGGAATGGCCCTCTTTCCCTCCCCTCCAACATCTGCCAGTGAAGACCAGCTGAGAGAGTGTTTGTTTGCCCTCCTCCTGCCTAGGCTCCTCCCATGCCTTGGCTCCTGGACTTAAGGAGGAGAAATGGCCCTCTTTCTCTCCTTTCCAACATCTGCCAGTGAAGACCCGGCTGAGAGAGTATTTGTTTGCCCTCCTTCTACCTGGGCTCCTCCCATGCCTGGGTTCCTGGATTTAAGGAGGAGGAATGGCCCTCTTTCCCTCCTTTCCAACATCTGCCAGTGAAGACCCGGCTGAGAGAGTAATTGTTTGCCCTCCTTCTACGTGGGCTCCTCGCATGCCTTGGCTCCTGGACTTAAGGAGGAGGAATGGCCCTCTTTCCCTCCCCTCCAACATCTGCCAGTGAAGACCAGCTGAGAGAGTGTTTGTTTGCCCTCCTCCTACCTAGGCTCCTTGCATGCCTTGGCTCCTGGACTTAAGGAGGAGGAATGGCCCTCTTTCCCTCCTTTCCAACATCTGTCAGTGAAGACCCGGCTGAGAGAGTGTTTGTTTGCCCTCCTTCTATGTGGGCTCCTCTCATGCCTTGGCTCCTGGACTTAAGGAGGAGGAATGGCCCTCTTTCCCTCCTTTCCAACATCTGCCAGTGAAGACTCGGCTGAGAGAGTGTTTGTTTGACCTCCTTCTACCTGGGCTCCTCTCATGCCTTGGCTCCTGGACTTAAGGAGGAGTCTTGTCTCTCCCTCCCCCCCACCTTTTTTAGATTGTCTATATTTCTCATTGTTTCTAGGACTGGGATGGGGGGTTGAGAATGGGGATTATTTTCTTTTTACTTGTTTTGGTATGTTAATTGTTATCTGTTAATTTTATTTATTTTTTGTTATTTTTGTTATAATTACTATGTATTTTGTTGTTGTTGTTGCTATAACTGCTATGTACTTTTGCTTTGTTAATTGTTATGTATTTTGCTTTGCTAATTTTACTGTTACTAAAATTACTATGTATTTTTGCTGCTATAATTGTTATGCATTTTGTTATTGTTATTAATACATTGCCATTTGTTTTTTAATTCATGTATATTGTTATTGTGTGTATAATCCCCTCTGTTGTAACCCGCCCTGATTGCTTGCTCAGACGGGCGGGCTAGAAATAAAAATTATTATTATTATTATTATTATTATTATTTATGTATTTATTCTGGAGGACAGGAGTTCATCAAAGGCTAGAGATAATAGCCAAACAGTTTTAGAGGGAACAAGGCAAACAGTGTAAGGACCCAACAATGGAAGGAAAAAACACTTTACATAGTCTCTACACTAATGCATAGAGCATGGAAAATAAACAAGATAAACTTGAACTCCTAGCACAGCAAAGCAAAGCAAATATGATATAATAGGAACCACTGAAACCTGGTGGGATGAGTCTCATGACTGAAATGTAGTAATAGAGGGGTTTATTTTTTAAAAAGAAATAGGCCAAACAGAAAAGGAGGAGGAATAGTATTATATGTCAGAGATGTTTACACATGTGAAGAGACCTGGGACTTAAATTTTGGAAGCAGCTGGATAAAAATTTAAGGAGAGGGAAACAACATGCATGTTATTGTAGAAGCCTACTACAGACCCCCACATCAGACTGAGGAATTAGATGATGCTCTTCCAGAATAGATGAACAAACACTCAGAAAGTAGAGATGTAGTAGTGATGGGTGGTTTCAACTATCCCACCATATGCTGGAAGGCAAACTGAGCCAAAACCTCAAGGTCTAGCAAATTCCTCGCTTGTCTGACAGACAGTTTCATTGTTCAAAATGTGGAAGGGGCAACAAGGGGATCAGCTATTTTAGATCTAATCCTAACTGACAGGGACGGCCTTGATAACAGGGAGCAAGTGACAGGATGCTTCAGTGGAGTGTTCACATTCTCCTAGAATATATTATTCAGCAGAAAGGGGAAACCAAGCATAGTTAGGCATGCATTCTAGACTTTAGGAAAGCTGGTTTCTGTAAACTTATGGAAATACTGGTTGTGATCCCATGGTCAATAATAATTATATGTATACTTTTAAATGTTGTAAGCCGTTGTAATAGTACCTGTAAAAGAGAAAGGGGTTCAGGATAGATGGAAGGACAGGCTTATCAAATTAGCAGATGACACCGCATTAGGAGGGGTTGCTAATGACCTAGAGGACAGGATCAGAATTCCCAATGACCTTAAGAGATGAGAAAGCTGGGCCAAAACCAACAAAAGATGGAGGATGAAGTAAGCTTTTTTCTGCTGCTCTAAAGTCTAAGACCTGGAGCAATTGATTTAAGATACAGAAAAAGAGATTCCACCTTAACATTAGGAAGAAGTTCTTCATGGCAAAAGCTGTTCAGTATTGTTACACATTGCCTTATAGTATGGTGGCATCTCCTTTGGGCATTTTTAAGTTGAGACTGGCATCTGTTGGAAGTGTTTTGATTGTGTAACGCTGCATGGAAAGGGATCAGATTGAATAGCCCTTTAGTCTCTTCCACTGCTATGATTCTGGAACATGAACCAGTGGATTCAGAGTGCAAGAAAAGAGATTCCAACTAAATAGTAGGATTTTAAAAAAATATTGTAAGATCATCAGTGGAGTACATTGTCTCAGAGGGTGCTGGACTCTGTCTTTGAATGTCATTAAACAGAGGTTGGATGACCTTTTTGCATGACAGGGGATTGGACTAGAAGGCCTTTGTGGTACCTTTCAACTTTAAGATTCTATGATTGATTAATTCTGTAATTCTCAGACAGAGTTATTCTTAAATTTGGTTTCTTTAAGCCCGTTCCATTTTGCTTCCTTCTTGTAATTGTTCGCAATTGTGCCTTCAATATCTCACCTTTAATAAACTTCTATTTATCATGAACTACCTTCCTTTTGAGCATTTCTGACCATGGGATCTCACCCAGTATTACAGAAGTTATCTTTCTTAACATTCAGAGTGTATGGGTGGCTATGGATGGCTTTTCCTTTCCTCTATGTAGCAAATTATGGAACAATGTAATTTGCTCACTTCTACCTATGGTTCCCACAACTTCCACTCTATTGACCTTCAGTGTTGGTTAAAATTACATCCAAGATATATGCTTCCTTTTCTGTCTCCTTCAATGTCTGGACAATGAATTATGAGTGAGAAATTTTTGGACCTTACATTCTTGGCAGAGTTTGTCTTCCAACCAGTATCAACATGTGAAGTCAAAGGCTTTTATGGCTGGCATCCATTGGTTGTTTTTTTTTTGTTTTTTTTTTTTGGTGGGCTTTTCGGGCTATGTGGCCATGTTCTAGAAGATGCCAGCTACAGAAGCTGGTGAAACATCAGGAATAAACTCTTCTAGAATATGGCCACATAACCCGAAAAACCCACAAAAAAACTATAATAACAACATGGTTGAAGATCTTCTTTCCTACTGTATTCCTCTTTCCTACTGTATTCCTTTAAAAACTAAATATCTTTATTTCTTCTGTATTCTTATAAAGGTAATTTTTTAAAACTGTTCTGTCGTTTTATCTACAATGGCACCATTAAAGTCTTCAGTCTGGCTTGACCTTCTATAGCAGACCTCCCACAATGATGTTACTGCTGTTTCTCTTCCCTTTATTTTTTACTCAAATTCTACCAAATTGTTTTCCATGTTCTAAATCATGGACCTCCTCCCTGGTATATACATCCTTGACATATAATGCTATTTCTTTTCCATTCCTGTTTGGTCTATTTCTTTGGAATAGGTTACAACCCTCTTATTAGTACACCCCATTTGGTTTCAATTATGCCTATGAAATTATATTTGCCTTTCTGTATTAAGAGTTCTTGTTCACTTTGTTCATTTCCCATGCTCTGTGCATTCATGTACAGACATCTGAGGATAAGCATCATTCTTTCCAACCGATTTTTTGTCTTTGGTTCCATCCATTGTTGGATTCTTACACTAGAATCCCCATTGTCCCTTACAATCAAAGTTATTTTCCCCAGTGCTTGGTGTTCCCTTGTTCTTTGGGTTGCTGTCTTCTACCCGATATTGCTCAGATGCAGGTAGTGTTTATACACTTGTAATATATTAATCATAAATTTCTTGTGCTAATTATACAATTGTTATTGTTGATTCTAAAATTCTAAAATGTAGTACTTTATAATAAAGATCAAAGTACTACACATCTCACAATATTATGCAAACCATGAATAATCTGTTTAAAGTTATTCTCTTTACAAATGACATAATGCATTTTGCTTCTGTGTGCTGATAGTAGAATCATAGAATCACAGAATCATAGAGTTGGAAGAGACCACAAAAGGAAATTAGAAATAATTCCTTTTAATGACACTTACAGTGCAAAAGGAGAAACTGCTACTTTTTAATTTTAGGGCAGAACAGATGGGCAGGAAGGAGTGACTAGAAGCTGCTCCAAGCTCAACTTCCCCAGGACTATAGAATCATAGAATCATAGATTCATAGAGTTGGAAGAGACCACAAGGGTCATGCAGTCCAACCCCTGCCATGCAGGAACTCCCAATCAAAGTATCCCTGACAGATGGCCATCAAACCTCTGTTTAAAGACCTCCAAGGACAGAGACTCCACTACACTCCAAGGGAGCGTGTTCCACTGTCAAACAGCCCTTACTGTCAGGAAGTTCCTCCTGTTGAGGTGGAATCTCTTTTCCTGCAATTTGCATCCATTGTTCCGCGTTCTAGTCTCTGGAGCAGCAGAAAACAAGCCTGCTCCCTCGCCAATATGACTTCCCTTTAAATATTTAAACAGGACTATCATATCAGCTCTTAACCTTTTCTTCTCAAGGCTAAACATCCCCAGCTCCCTAAGTCGCTCCTCGTAGGGCATTTCTTCCAGGCCCTTCACCATTTTAGTTACCGTCCTTTGCACCCGCTCCAGTTTTTCCACATCCTTTTTGAATTGTGGTGCCCAGAACTGGACACAGTATTCCAGGAGGGCCTGACCAAGGCAGAATAGAGTGGCACTATTACATCCCTTGATTTAGGACGCTATAGAGGCAATCTAAAATAGCCGCGTCGAACTGTTCACTCATGTTCAATTTATGGTCTGCTTGGAATCCTAGATCTCTTTCAAACATAGGTTCATTCATCCAGATGTCCACCATCTGTCCATTTCATTTTTCCACCCCAAGTGCAGTACCTTACATTTCTCTGCATTGAATTTCATTTTGTTAGTGTCGGCCCAGCTTTCTAGTCTATTCAGGTCACTTTGAATTTTGATCCTGTCTTCTAGACTATTAGTTTCTTTTCCTAATTTGGTGTCATCTGCAAATTTGATAAGTATGCCCCCAATTTTGTCATCCAAGTAATTAATAAAGATGTTGGACTGGATGGCCCTTGTGGTCTCTTCCAACTCTGTGATTCTATGATTCTGTGTTGAATAGGACTGGGCCCAGGACAGAGCCCTGTAGGACCCCACTGGTCACTTCTTTCCAGGTTAAAAAGGAGCCATTGTTGAGCACCATTTTGGTTCAGCTGGTCAACCAATTACAAATCCATGTAAAATGTCTAGCCCACATTTTACAAGCTTGTTTGCAAGAATGTCATGGCGAACCTTGTCAAAGGCCTTACTGAAATCAAGATATACTATATCCACAGCATTCCCTTCATCTACAAAGCTGGTAATTTTATCAAAAACAGAGATCAGGTTTGTCTGGTATGACTTGTTTCTCTGAAACCCATGTTGACTTTTTGTGATTATGGCATTGCTTTCTCAATGTTCACAGACTCTCTGTTCAATGATCTGCTCCAGAATCTTTCCTGGTATTTATGTCAGACTAACTGGATTGTAATTGTTGGGATCCTCTTTTTTTCCCTTTTTGAAGATGGGGACAACGTTTGCCCTTCTCCAGTCTGCTGGGACTTATGTTCTCCAGGGGTTCTCAAAGATTATTGCCAGTGGTTCCGATATTACATTTGCCAGTTCTTCTGGTCCTCGATACTTATATTCATTTAGGTTAAACAGGTATTCCTGTACTATCTCTTTACTTATTCTGTGCTGAAACTCCCCTGTTCTGTCTTATGCTCCACTATCCTTAGGTTGAGAACCCTTTGCCTTTTCTGAGAAGACTGAAGCAAAGAAGGTGTTAAGTAATTCTGCCTTTTCTCTGTCCCCTGTGAGCATTTTGTCATCTTCTGCACGCAGTCGCTCACCGTTTCATTCTACTTCCTTTTGTTGCGGACATATTCAAAAAAGCCCTTTTAATTGTTCTCAACCTCTCTAGCAAGCCTGAGTTCATTCTGCGCTTTAGCTTTTCTGACTTTACCCCTACATGTGCTTACTGTTTGCTTGAATTCCTCTTTGGTGAGTTCCCCATTTTTCCATTTCTTATACATGTTCTGTTTAAAATTTATCTCAATTGAAAGTTCTTTAGTCATCCATACTGGCTTCTTGAGGCACCTCCCATTTTTCTTCCTCATTGGAACTGTTTAAAATTGTGCCTTCAGTATCTCCCTTTTGAGAAACTCCCATCCGTCTTGAACTCCCTTCTCTTTTAGTATTCTTGATCATGGGATCACCCCCAACATTTCTCTAAGTTTATTGAAATCAGCTCTCCTAAAGTCTAGAGTGCGTGTCTGACTATGCCTGGCTTCTCCTTTCCACTGTATAACAAACTCTAGGAGAACATGATCACTCCCACCTAAGGATCCCACCACTTGCACCCCATCAACTAGGTCTTCCCTGTTTGTTAAGATAAGATCTAAAATGGCTGATACCCTTGTTGCCTCTTCCACTTTTTTGACAATGAAACTGTCTTCGAGGCAAGTCAGGAATTTGCTAGACCTTGAGGATTTGGCTGAGTTTGACTTCCAGCAAATATCCGGAAGTTACCCATCCCTACTACATCTCTCCTTTCTGAGTGTGTGATCATCTGTTCTAGAAAGGCATCATCCAATTCCTCTGTCTGACCTAGGGGTCTGTAGTAGACTCCCACAGTTATATCCCTGTTGTTTCCTTCCCCTTTAAGTTTTATCCAGATGCTCTCCACTTGGCCTCCAGTACCGATGTCCTGGATCTCTTCACTGGTGTAAATATCCCTGACATTTAATGCTATTCCTCCTCCTTTCCTATTTGGCCTGTTTCTCTTAAAAGATTATATCCCTCTTTTTCTACATTCCAATCATGAGAGTCATCCCACCAGATTTCAGTGATGCCTATTATATCATATTTCCCTTGTTGTGCTTGAAGTTCAAGTTCATCCTGTTTATTTCCCATACTCTGGGCATTAGTGTAGAGACATCTAAGAACATGTGTTGCCTTACCTTGCTGCCTGTGCAAGTTATTTATTTATTTATTTATTTATTTTGCCTCCCACTGTTGGGTTCTTGCACTGTTTCCCTTCTTCCCTCTATCTCAGTTTGGCTATTTTCTCCATCCCTTTTTCCTTCCAGAATACTGGCTTCCTCCCCCACGTAACTCAGTTTAAAGCCCTCCTGATCATATTTTTGAGACTATTGGCAAAAACTTTTTTGCCAATTGGCGTGAGATGCAGCCCATCCCTTCCCAGAAGTCCCCCCTCATGGAACTGCAGCCCATGATCCAAGAATCCAAACCGTTCTTGGCGGCACCATCTACGGAGCCACTTGTTTACATCTGCTATTTTCTTCTCTCTTCTTGGCCCATGCCCTTCAACTGGGAGAAGAGATGAGATGGCAAGCTGTACATCCATCTCTTTCAGTTTCCTACCCAGAGCCTCATGCCATGGCCCCAAGAGTGCCTACATCCATGTACCCAAATAGGAGTGGAAAAGATCTGCTCCCTTTGGGTCCAGATTTGGTCAACCTTAGGGATGCCCCAGCGCAGCTTCAATCTGGGCACTCTGGGGCATGCATCATGTAAATGATACACCCCCAGAGCAGCTGAAAGCTGACCCCATCTGCCTGTCTGTTCCAGGCCTATGTAAATGTGCCATCAATAGATTCAATTGAAAAGAGGGGAAAGGAGCAAGATTATAAAATAAAATTATAAAGCAGGCCTGTTGACTACCAAGAGAGGAAAGAGGCAATGGTGATCATGGATGTGTACAAAAGAGATATAAATAAAAGAGAAGAACATACATAACAAACATGTTTAGCAATAGCAAGCAATAGTAAGTACATTTCTATACTGCTTATCAGTGAACTAGCATTCCCTAAGTGGTTTATATTGGGATAAAGTGTCCCAAGGAAAATGTACAATGTGTAATTTAATGGCAACAGGCCGGCCAAACACCAGCCAAGAACATCAGCCAATCAGGTGCTGGCTGAGGGGATTTGAACATTCTGTTGGCAGTTGGCTTTGGATTCTGTTAGAACCAGTTGACTGTGTGGCTTCTTTTGTTGATAGATGGTGGATTGTGTAGATGTTTGTAGATTGGTACATATTGTAACTTCTAAGAATAAAAGCCTCATCTGAGAGACCTTTGTCTACAGTGTTTCTTCAGTTATTCTAGAAGAGGAGAGGTACTCTCCTACCCACAAACTGCTGCCTGCACTACAGTTGCAAAGGTGATCCTGGTGCCAAATGTAGCCATGGTACATCATCACGGACTGTGCTACAAACTCTAACAGTTTACAATGTGTTTCTACATATAAAACAATATGTCAATAGAAAAATGTGTATTACTTCATGTATTACTCATGCACCTACTCCACTGGAAAAGAAAAAAAAATTCAGAAAGATTGCTGGGCAGACAACATAGAGGATGAAAACACTTTAATTTTCAAAATGCAAGACTTACTGTTTGACATTTGTACATCCCCACTTTCATTTAGAGCCTAAAGGCACCACATCCTGTCCGATCTCAGAAATTAAGCAGGGTCGTCCCTGGATAGTAACTAGATTTCAGAGGAAGGAATTGGCAAAAACACCTCTGTGTGTTCCTTGATTAAGAAAACTTTATGAAATTAATGGAAACATTTTAAGTCAAAAATCAGCTTGAGGGCACATGCACATGCACACATACACTTTCACATTCCAAAGCTGGGTGCAGAGTGGCCTGGAACCTGTTCTTCACATAATTTAGAACTTATTTCAGCAAATCCTAAACTGTGAACCCAGTCTACATGTGTTGAGCAGACTTCATCCTTCAGGTCTCCTTCCCCCAACTGTGTGGGAGCATCCAGTGGGAGGAAGGCCAATGAGTGCAGGCTCATTCACTCATCTTGCAGTGAGAAGGAATGTACAGAAAAGGAGCTCAAAACTGTCATGCTCAGAATATGTCAAAGAAAGGAAAGAAATGGTGCAGATACTTGCTGTGAAGTGGAGGTGGAGGGTGAATATAATTTTAACTCTTCGTTTCTCCCCCTTCAACTCAGGTACTGACTACAAGTGGGGTAGAAAGGGATAATGGAGGAAATATGTCACTCTTGTTTGAGATGCAGAAAATAAATAGTTCAGTGCATTATTTTCTT
Organism: Urosaurus nigricauda; assembly: GCA_034509955.1. Classification (NCBI taxonomy): domain Eukaryota; kingdom Metazoa; phylum Chordata; class Lepidosauria; order Squamata; family Phrynosomatidae; genus Urosaurus; species Urosaurus nigricauda. Next base: position 105,796,636 of record JAOEGL010000005.1, on the reverse strand, counting down.
GCAGAAGAAGAATTATGGGGAAGGAAAAAAATGAAGCCCCTTTACAAATGCTCTTGAAATTTCACAATGCTCTCTACATGGGGCTACCCTTGTGCTTAACCAGGAAACTTCAACTGGTCCAAAACGTGGCAGCCAGGCTAATTACTGGTGTATCAAGGAGAGAGCACATAACACCCGTGCTCAAATCTCTCCACTGGCTGCCGATTAGTTTCTGGGCACAGTACAAGGTGTTGGTTTTGACCTTTAAAGCCCTACATGGCTCAGGTCCATCCTATCTCAGGGACCGCCTCTCCCCATATGAGCCCCCTCACACACTTTGGTCCTCTGGGAGGAACCTGCTACAGCCTATGAAAACTAGGCTGTTGCAGACCTCCCAGAGGGCCTTTTCTGCCATTGATCCCAGGCTGTGGAATAGCCTGCCAGATGAGATGCATCTTATTACAACCTTGGACAGTGTCAAGAAAGCTGCCAAGATGCATCTCTTCCGGCAGGCCTTTCCAGATAGTGGTTAAACTTTTCCTGATTCCTAAATGTTTATCCAGCCTCTCCCAGCGAGGCGGCCCAAAAATTCTCATTGGAGATATTGTATTGATTTAAGGTTTTATTGATACTGTTTTTAATTCTGTGTTAGTTTAATCTTATTTTAAGGGTTGGGAGGTGGGACTGGGTTGTAATATTTTAACTGTACCTGTTTTTAAAATGTTGTACCCCTCCCTGATTGTTCATTCAGAAGGGCGGGTTATATATAATAATAATAATAATTATTATTATTATTATTATTATTATTATGAGCTAATAGTTGTTGTTGTTGTTGTTATTATTATTATTTACACAGTACTTTATGAAGGTTCAAAGTACAATGGTACCCTGGGTTACGAATCCCCCGGGGTATGAAAACCCCGGGGTACGAAAGAGCCGGGGCTGCAAAAACGGCCCTGGCTTACGAAAAAAAACCCGGGGTACGAAGAAAAAAAAACCGCGCGGCCGCTTTAAATTTGCCGCGCGGTCTGGCAAACAAAGCGGTCCCCCAGATTGCGAATATTTCCGGGTTACGAAAGGTAATCCGGAACAGATTACTTTCGTAACCCGGGGGACCACTGTACTTCACACATACTATTTTTGTAATTAATTTATAAGACAGGTGTTTATTATAATGTGCATATTGCCAATGAGGAATACAGCACATTGCCATTGAGAGAGAGAGTTTTATTTAAAATGCTTTGTGCATTTATAATTAGAGATCTGAACTAGGGATTTTATGGTTTTGAGCATACATTTTGGCCTCTAAATTGTACCAATCATGTACAAAGCTGACCCACATCTGCTGAACTGTTTGGATCTAAGATGTAGTGCACTGTTTGCTTTGTAACTTTAACTGTTCCTATTTCTTTCTTTAGCAGTTGATGTTACTGTATTAATGAAATGACATTTTGAAACTGTTTTTATTTTAGCCAAGTATTCTGAAAGCTCATGCTCAGTGCTGTTGTCTCCACTGTTTCAACCTTGCCACCACAAAGTCAGTCCTTCTCCATACATCAAGAATTGCCACTTTGATGTCTGCTCCTGTTCTGATGGCAAGGACTGTTTGTGTACTGCTGTGTCTGCCTATGCCATGGCTTGTGCTCGCAAAAGTGTTCTCATAAATTGGAGGCAGCCAGATTTTTGTGGTATGTGTTATCTTGCCAAAATACAGAATCCATGGTGTCCATTTGGGTCAGGCCTCTGCCTTGACATTTGTGTGCTAATGTGTAGTGTGGGTGTATGAGAGTGTGAAGCTGAAGAGCTTCTTTGCAATTTCAGTGTCAGTTGCTTTGCTCACACTTTTATCCGCTAGAATATATTTATTTTCCAAAAAAGTATTCTAGTTGTATATCATGGCATCATAAAAGTTATAATGCACAGCGTTCAAACTGAGAGATGTAAAGCTACCATTCTCTTCTGCTTTAGTCAGAACTACCACAGGGTATCATGTCTAACTGACTTTTGCTCACCTTCACTGTGAGATAAAATGAGTTAATCCTAGTGAAGAAACATTCTCCCTACTTATCTAGTTTTCTGTAGAAGACCAGAAATCCTAGGAAAACCCTATTCTTCCTTTGTTTTCCAATTATTCTTTGACATTTTAATGTGAAGCAAAGAACAAATTCACTTTCTCCATTTACATCCCCACTCCACTGCCGCCGTCTTAGTAACTTTGGGACACAGGTTAGAGAAAAGCATTCTTTATTACTGAAGGAAATTTTTTAGAGAGAATTCACAGTGGATTACTTCTAGAGAGGATTCAGAGGGACAAAGACAGAACACACAAAAACACATGCACACTTTCAAGTGCAAGAAAATCTGTGGAGAGAAGCCCAGTATATGATGGCAGAGAAAAAGATGACTACTACAGAAATATAGTATGCCAAGAGATATTATAGCACTTTTGAAAATGAGGGATTGTCTGCACAGGCCAAATGGCCCAGGTTCCCCTTGGCCTAACATCTAATTTAAACAACACAGGACAAAATCCTTGTGAGAGGATCAAGCCTGATCCTGCCAATATAGATGTGGATCTGGAGGATCCAATCTGACACCAGAGTAAAATAGTCCTGGTTTTGCATGGAGTTTCTAAGAAACTCTGAAGCAAAAATGGGCTGTTCTGACAACCCCACTGTGGCCCTTACCTTTCTGACATATGAACCATCTGATGCCAAAAAAAAGGGTGCCTGGCCAAGTGGGCACAGGTGCTCCATTTCGATGTCAGTCAGGGCAACTGGGGGGCTTTTTGGTTTGCATGCCAGCAAACTTAGGAGCAGCCCCAATGAACACTTGCCCATCCTCATGCCAACCCAGAGATGAACCCAGGTGAGCACTGATGGCAGGATATTAAAGGCTAAGCCCATGCTATCCTGTCCCATCTGCTCCAGGTCTGAAAGAAGTGTATAGCATAAGTTTTTGTAGACTGATCATAGAATCATAGAGTTGGAAAAGACCTAAGGGCCATCCAGTCCAACCCCCTGTCATGCAGGAAATCCCAATCAAAGCATCCCTGATAGATGGCCATTCAGCCTCCGTTTAAACACCTCTAAGGAAGGAGATGCCACTATGCTCCAAGAGAGTGTGTTTCCCTATTGAACAGCCCCTTCTGTCAGGAAGTTCCTCCTAATGTTGATGTGGGATCTCTTTTCCTGGAGTGTGCATCCATTGTTCCGGGCCCTAGTCTCTGAAGCAGCAGAAAATAAGCTTGCTCCTACCTCAATATGACATCCCTTCAAATATTTAAACAGGGCTATCATATCACCTCTTAACCTTCTGTTCTCCAGGTTAAGCATGCCCAGCTCCCTAAGTTGTTCCTCATAGGGCGTGGTTTCCAGGCCCTTCACAATTTTAGTTGTCCTCCTTTGGACAAATTCCAGTTTCTCAACATCCTTTCTGAATTGTGGTTCCCACAACTGGACACAATATTCCAGGTGGGTTCTGACCAAAGCAGAATAGAGTGGCACTATTACATCCCTTGATCTAGACACTATACTTTTATTGATATTGCATTGGCCTTTTTACTGCCTCATTGCACTGTTGACTCATGTTCAACTAGTGGTCTGCTTGGACTCCTAGATCCCTTTCACATGTAGTCTCCTTAAACCGGGTGTCCCCCATCCCTATATCTGTGCATTTCATTTTTTCCACCCTAAGTGCAGTACCTTACATTTCTCTGTGTCAAATTTCATTTTGTTAGCTTTGGGCCAGCTTTATAGTCTGTTCAGGTCATTTTGATGCATTGCACCTGAAGCAGTGCATCTGATAAAGTAGACTCAGGGTTTTGCAGACAGCCCCGAAGGGGTGGCATCCAGCCACCCTTTTTACAGCTAGTCGAGGCCACAGCAACTGCACACTGTCACCCCGATCTGGCCTTTCCAAGGTGTGATAACTGCAGCACTATGGCTTTTTGGTGCTCCTTCACGAGAGGAGTGCCATTAGGCCACATGCCATGGAGTGTGGCATGCGGTGCTGCAATCTGCCCTGGAGGTGGAGCCAAGGCATGCATCATATGGATGCTATGCCCCAACCCCAACCTGGCCTTTAAGGCTGGTCTGCACAGGGCAAAAGTCTATGAAAGATGCTACAAAATTCTTTCAGTTAGTCTCAAAGGTGCTACAATATCTTTTTTGCATACTGATTCAGACTGCTATGTCTTTGAATTATGTAGAATTATGGGATAGTTGAGAAATTTATAGAAGACCACCTAAGGTCAAATGTAAATTTATAAAACAATAAATTGTAGATATAATCCCTTTCATTCCTTCCAAAAAGTTCTCATTATAAATACTTGTGTTTTAATATAGTAAGCCAGATTTAAACAATTTTTGGCTCACCAAGCTAAATGATACCCTAGAAGAGTTCAGTGCATTTCTTGATTTTTTTTTCCTCTTGCTTGGCCCTACAAAAATGTAGGAGGTAAATGTAGAATCAAAATTTGTCAAGGCTTGGTGGTAACTGGCATCCTGTGTTTATCTTTTTCAGTTACGTCATGCAGGACAGAAATGACCATGCAGTTGTCCCATTGTTTTTCAGGACAGATGTTACTTTTGTAATGTGACAGCCTTTGCTGTCTTTTCCCTTCCTGTGCCATAATGTCACATCTCCTTCCTTGTTTTGTCTCAGGTCTGGCACTGTTAAGGAAATGACATTGAGAAGGATTGCTACCACATGATCTTGGATCTCTTTCGGTCTCTCATTACTTTTCCCATGTGGAAAGTAGCGAGCTGCAGTAGTCTGAGCTGAGAGGCAATCTCACCAGAATTCATATTACTTGTTGTATTGATATATCTTTTCATACTTGTTTTGGTCCAGTGTCCAAGGAGGACAGCAGTCCTAGCTCTGCATATTAGCTCATTTTGCGATTATGTCCCCCTCCCCAGGACTAAAAAAAACACCCCTTTTTCTCATATGGAAAAAGTATTCCTCCCCATAACATTTATTTTGTTCAAAGCCATATTGTGGAATATGAGCGTATCTATTGGATAGAGTTTCTTATGAGTAGTGACTTTTAAAAGGATGCAGTTTTCTGACACCACAAAACAGTGTTTTGCTGTGTCAGTGATTGAAAATAATAACATACCTATACTTTCCTTAATATTCTGTCCTGTTTTATAGCTTTGAGTTGTCCAGGAGGTCAGATTTACCAGCAGTGTGGGAGTCTGTGCAACCAAACTTGTCGATCCCTGTCATATCCTGATACAGACTGTAGTGAATTCTGTATGGAAGGTTGCTATTGTCCAGCTGGATTATACCTTGATGAACAGGGAGAATGTCTCCCGAAGTCACAGTGCTCTTGTTACTATGATGGTGAGATCTTCCAGCCCGGTGATGTGTTCTCAGATCATCATACCATGTGGTAAGTGGATTGTCATACCATCTGGTAAGTACAGGACCATGCATGAAAGAAATTTCTTTTAAAAAACCACACACACCATCCTGCCTTTGTATTCCGTGTATTGTGTCCCAAACATGAGAAAAGCACTACCCTCCACCCCCAATCTAAGTCATTCTGTTTAGGGAAAGATTTATTTGCAAGGGCACTTGTGAGCAAGTATTTGACATTTGTGGAATGTAAAAATACACAGAAGAGCACAGAACAAGAAAAAAAATGAAAAGGGGAAACTGAAACATGAAACACTGGTGTGTACATAGGTATCACCTCATTTTATCTTTACCACAAATTTAAAAGGCATGGGAGAAAGAAATGGTGGTACAGTATAATAATATTTTACAACATGTCTTCTTGGCCCTATTATGCAATGTAGTATAGAGGCTGTGCACTACGTTGCAGAGAACTACAAGTCATCTGATGGAAATGATAGGTGCTAAATGTGACAGAACTGGATTACAATGTGCCATGACTAAAGTACTTGACTGTTCAAGCAAAGACTGGAGTCCAGGCTTTTACTAATGTATAAAACAGTCTCAGGCTTGATAGATGAAGGGAATGCTGTGGATGTAACATATTTTGATTTCACTAAGGCTTTTGACAAGGTTCCCCATGATATTCTTGCAAAGAAGCTAATAAAATGTGGCCTAGAGAGTGCTACTGTTAGGTGGATTTGTAATTGGCTGACTGACCAAATCCAAAGAGTGCTCATCTAAGGCTTCTCTTCATCCTGGAAAGATGTGCCTAGTGGAGTGACATGGAGATCTGTATTGGGCCCTGTACTGTCCAACATCTTTATCAATGGTGAAGGAATAGAGAGCATGCTAATTAAATTTGCAGATCATACCAAACTGGTAGGGATTGCTATCAGTACAGTGTCTAGTATAGTCAAGGGAAGAAATAGTACCACACTATTCTGCTTTGGTCAGGCCTCACCTGGAATACTGTGTCCAGTTTTGGGCATCTCAGTTCAAGAAGAATGTTGACAAGCTGGAACATGTCTAGAGGAGAGTAAACAAAATGGTGAGAGGTCTGGAAGCCATGCTCTATGCTATTCAATATTCAATATTTGCTATTCAATATTTATATGAAGCCGCTTGGTGAGATCGTTCAGAGGCATAGAGCTCAGTGCCATCAGTATGCTGATGACACTCAGATATACTTCTCCATGACCAGATCATCTGCTCAGACCTCAGATGGCATCTCTCCTCTCAATGACTGTCTTGCGGCGGTAATGGATTGGATGAGGGAAAACAGATTGAAACTTAATCCAGACAAAATGGAGGTACTCACAGTTACAGACCTGAAACCCGGTTTGGGAATACAATCTCCAGTCTTCGACGGAGTCACACTCTCCCCGAAGGACTCTGTTCGCTGTCTTGGGGTAACTCACGTCTGGACTACTGTAATGTGCTCGACATGTGCTTAACCCAGAAACTACAACTGGTTCAAAACATGGCAGCCAGGCTTGTCACAGGAATACCTAGGAGAGAGCACATAACAGCTGTGCTTAAATCTCTCCACTGGCTGCCAATTAGTTTCTGGGCGCAGTATAAGGTGTTGGTGTTAACCTTTAAAGCCCTACATGGCTTGGGTCCATCCTATCTCAGGGACCACTTCTTCCTGTATGAACCCCCCCTCCCCCGCACACTTTGGTCCTCTGGGAGGAACCTGCTACAGCCTATGAAGACCAGGCTGATGCAAACCTCCAAGAGGGCCTTTTCAGCTATCACCCCCCAAGCTGTGGAATGACCTGGCGGATGAGATGCATCTCATTGCATCCATCAATGGCTTTAACAAAGCCTTAAAGACGCATCTCTTCCGGCAGGCCTTCCCAGATAGTGTTTAACATCTCCCAGCTCCAAATCCAAGACTTAGAGTTCTTCCAGCTTCTTTCCCCCATGATTTCAGCCCACCCATACAGCACAAGAATTTTTAGGAATAATACTGTGTATTATGTTTTAACTCATTGCTAATTTAATTTTATTTTAAGGGGTGGGAGGCTGGATTGTTCGATTTTAACTGTTGTTTAATTTTGTTGTACCCCACCCCGATTGCCTGTTCAGAGGGGCAGGCTATAAACAAAAATTATTATTATTATTATTATTATTATTATTATTATTATTATTATTAACCATGGAGAAGAGAAGGTTAAGAGGGGACCTGATAGTCATATCTAAATATCTGAAGGGATGTCATATCAAAGAAGGAACAGGCTTGTTTTTCATACTTCCAGAGACTAAGATAAGGAGCAGTGGATTCAAACTACAGGAAAAGAGATTTCACCTAAATCTCAGGAGGAATGTCCTGATGGTCAGAGCTGTTCAAAAGTAGAATGTGTGCCTTTGAGTATAGTGAAGTCTCCTTCTTTGGAAGTTTTTAAACAGAGGCTGGGTGGCGCTTTCTTGGGGGTGCTTTGATTGGTGTTCCTTCTTGGCAGGGGGCTGGACTTCATGGCCCCTGTGGTGTCTTCCAATTTTACGATTCTCTAATTCTCTGAGTCTCTCAATCTATGATAAGGTTAGCCAGTCTGGCCCATACAGACACTTCTTATATGTCCTTGGAGTTTATTACACGGGAGAAATTGGAAGATTAAAATGATGTCAGTGTGGAGGAATCCTTCTGATTTCATGTAATTTCATGTGAATTTATCAGATGCAATAGAAGCCCTTGTGAAGTAAATGCGATTCCAATTATGAACCATTTGAGACATAGGAAAATTCGGGGGACCATTGGATTTAGAAATCCTAGCTCACTGCAAATTTGCAGTCAATTCGAATGTGTGGAAAAATGTTTGGAGTTTCTGGCGGAATGGCGGGCGTGAGGATCGCTGACTAGGAGCTCCGGTCAGCGATCGCTTACTGCGGGGATCAGCTCCGCTCTAGGAGATACCAGAGCGGGGATTCGGTTCTCCTAAAAAAGGAGCAAACAGAGGGACCCTCAGCCGCAATCAGGACCCCCAGCAGACCCCTTACCCAAGGGTAAGAAGATCCAGGGGACTGTGGAGGGAGTCAGACTGCGGAGGGCCAGCCACGTCCGCAGCAAGTCGCCTTTGGGCAAAGCGCTGCCGTCACTTGTTTTCTATAGAGTGAAAGAACCAGGAGAGAAGAAAACGCTAAAAACGCTTCTGAAAGAGGTATCTCCTGAAGAGAAACATTTTTGATGATCAATAAGCTCTAATAGGTCCCTTTTTTTAAACTTAAATTTGGGGGGAAAAATTTTGTGCTAATTTGAAGACTGGAAAATAGGAAAAAGAAAAATAGTCGTTGGGCACCTTATTATAAGAAATCACTGTAACCTCGGAGTGAGTAAAGATTGAGGATCTATTTCTGATAGATCTATTTCTGATAAAATACCAAATAAACTTTAAAGTCAGTGTTCTGATATAAAGAATTTAAAACGCTAATACGGAATGGAATGAACTTGGACTGAACTGGATGATATTAATCATTTATTTCATGTGATTTGAATGTTACAACTTGGTTTTTGGAACTTTTGAAATCTTAAGATCTTGAAATTTTGGATGCCGGACTATTAAAATCTGTGGAACATAATAGATAACAGAAGATATTAAGACGGCAGAAGATATTGTCTAATTGTGATTACCCAAACCGAAGATATAAATTGGATTGGTGGGAAAGTTGGAAGATTGAACACAGTAGTTATCTGGAGAGTGGCTAGAGTTTAACACCTGTACTTGAATATTGAATATTGGAGCTTTTTCCTTTTTCCTTTTTTTTTTTTTTTTGGAACTATTACAGACCTGCTGGTGGAACAATTGATTTTGACTATTTGGATTATTTCCTTGGTGAATCGGTGAAGAAATGTGCGTTAAGAATAGACGAAAAAGCTGACCTTGAAAACGCTGACAGAGCCTGATAAGACTGTTAAATACACAAAGGAGCTATCTGTTTAGTCTAAACAAAGTAAGCAGGATTGATAATATAGAAGAACAGAGTGCCACTTCCCGATGAAATAAGTTGAGACAAGAAACAAACAGTTGATCTGTCTTACTACTATATATTCGGCTATCTTAATCTGCTATAATTGTTTTGGGTTTTTTTTACACCAATTGCTTACCTGATTTTTTTTCTTTTTTAATTGTTCTTGCGTGGATGTACTAAGACTGGAATGTCACTGCTTAAGAGGTTATAGATAGGATCTGATTTGAGTCGTGGATCAGGAAAGAGAAGGGAAAGAATATTGAATTTAGATAATAAGACAGCTCTTTCTGTACTCTGGAAGGAACTGAACTGAAAATTTTTGGGAAACATAGATAAATATAGAATATCCTTGGAAAATTTAAGAAATTTAGAAGAATTTGGAAAAATTTGGTGAAATTTTGAAAATTTTGGAAATTGTGAAAATTAAGTACAATTTAGCATAATTTTATTATTTTTTTGTTCTTGGTTGTTTATATTAAGTTTCCTTAACTCTTTTGAACTCTCCAGAATAATTCAGAACTTTTTGGAAATTTGAAATATTTCGAGAAATTTGAAAACTTTGAAAAAATTTAGAACTTGATGTAACGCTGCTGATATAATAGGGTAACTTGTCTTAAAACATATCGGAATCTAAGTCTTATACAAAATTGGAGTAACTTGAGAAATTGGGTAATTTGGAAATTCAGAAATTTTGGTAAATTTGGAAATATTGAGATATCGTGGTTCTCTTGGGGCGTGTGGATACATTGTATAGTATAAATACTAGTTAAAGATAAAGATAAAGATAAAAATGGCAATGGGAAAGAAACCACCAAGTCAAACACTAACGTTGACTCAAAGAAGACCATCATTTGAATCAGTTAAACTATCGGAACAAAACGAACTCATGTTGGAAGAAATGAGGCGTATGCGGGAAGAGATGAGAGAAGATAACCTAAGAATAAAAACTGAAATAAGGGAAGAAGTGAGAATGGAGATTAAGAATGAGATGAGAGATATGAAACACTCTCTGGAGCAAATTACCTCAGATGTGGGAAGAATCACCAATAAAATAGGAAAAATGGAAGTGAACGTGAAACAAATGGAAACTAAAATGGAACACCTTTCGCGACAACAGAGAGAGGAGCAAGAAATCGTGACAAGAATGGAAATTAAGCAAAGAGAGAACACCCTTAAACTTAGAGGGATTCCTGAACGTAGTGGTGAGAACTTATATAAGATGTTGGCAAAAGCTTTAGCAAACTTTGTAGATGAACCAGAGGAACAATTTCCATGGGAATTGGACAGATCATATAGAATTAATTCTAAAGCAGCAAGAACAAAAGATGTGCCCCGGGACGTGATTGTTTATTTTGTTAGGAAACAAACAAGGGACCTTGTTCTGCAACAGAGTTACAATAAGGAACTAGTAATCAAAGGAAGAACGATCCGTATTTTTAAAGACATTCCAGGTAGGGTGCTAAAATCTAGAAAAGATTATACATTTCTGACAGATCAACTGAAAACTCATGGAATTCCTTTTCGCTGGGAAGAAGTTGAAGGTTTATCCCTTACCTGGAAACTTAAGAGATATAGATTGAACTCAGTCGAGAAAGCAGCCGATTTTTGGAAAAAACACAGAAAAGAGATAGAAGGAGACAAAGAAAGTAGTCCCCAAATAGAAAGGATTGGAAAAAGACCAAGACTACAGGTTTCATTGTTGGAAACACCTGAAAAAGAACTAGAAATCCAAGGTACAGAGACAGAGGAAGAAAAAGAAGAAGAAGGATAGGAGGAGAGTCAAAGGGAATTCATATGCCAAATTCTATATTGTAACCTAATTGTATGAATTTCATCTGATTGTGTTCTTGGAATACAGAGAAAAGGGAAAATAGGATAAAGAGAGGAAAGGGGATGAAACTAAGTTTGTTCTGTGTGTAACTTGTTTCCCTATTTACTTTAGATCAAAAAAAAAATTTTTTTTTGATAAAGACATTGTAAAATGAAATTTATCTCTTTAAATGTTAAAGGTTTAAATTCCCCTATAAAGCAGAAAAAAGTTTTTGCGTTATTAGAAAAACAGAAATGTGATGTGATATGTTTACAAGAATCCCATATTAAGACTGGTGATATTAAATTAATCAAAAATAAGAAGCTAGGAAAAGAATTTGTGGTATCAACGGATAAAAGAAAGAAGGGGGTTATTATATATGTTAATAGTCTTCTAGAATCAAAATAAATCTTTAAAGACAATAAGGGCCAAATATTAGGAGTAGAAATCACTTGGAAAGGAAAAAATTTTTTGGTGGTAGGTATATATTGCCCGTTGGAAAACAAAGCAAAATTTTATGAGGAGTTGAATAAAAGGCTGTTGGATTATGAATATGAAAATATTATTATAACAGGAGACTTCAATGGGGTAATAAATCCCAAATTAGATAGAAAATCTACAAAAAAAAAATCAGTGAAAAACAAGGCAAATTGCCCAATACTTTTTTTTACTCAATGAAAAATCATATGTTGATAGATTTATGGAGACACTTATATGGTATAACGGAAGGATATACATTCTACTCGGACTCTCATAATTCTTTGGCTAGGATTGACTTAGTGTTAGTTAGCAAACCCCTATTGACTGAAATCAAAGATATGGAAATTTTACCAAGATTACTTTCTGACCACAATCCCCAAAGTTTGACTCTGAAAGATCCCATAAAAAAGAAATATTGGAGATTGAACGAGGAATTGCTAAAAGACCCAGAAATAGTAAAGAAGATAAAAAATCTAATTATAAACTTTTTAAAAGAAAATACATGTACAGATTCTAGAATGAGAATAATTTGGGATACTTTTAAAGCGGTAGTAGGGGTTTTTTTTATTCAACAAAACGCTATCTTCCAAAAGAAAAAAACACAGAAACTAAAGATGTTAAATGATCTAATTAAAGAAAAGGAAGAGGTTCTGAAACTCAACCCAAGAGATAATGCAGTATTGAAAGATATTAAAATGGTTAAGAAACAGATTTCTTTGGAATTAACTTCAAAATTGGAACAGAAATTGAAAAAATTAAAACAACATAATTTTGAACATTCAAATAAAATCGGGAGATGGCTGGCGTTAAAACTAAAAAAGGAAAAAGAAAAAAAACTAATAACTAAAATTAAGGATGAAAAAGGAACATACTCAAACAGAAAAAATTCAGGAAGTCTTCGTTGATTATTACCATAATTTATATAAAGAACAATCAGTAGATAAGATAAGACTTAAGAACTATTTAGAAAACAATGAATTACCTAGAGTGAGTGAGATACAGAAAGAGCAGTTAAATTCACCTATTACCAAAGAAGAAATAATGGAAGCAATATTGGGAAGTAAAGAGGGCAAAACTCCGGGTCCAGATGGATTTCCAGCAATTTTTTACAAAATATTTAAAGAAGAGTTAAGTGTACCATTTTTGAAGACAATAGAAAAAATAAAGGAAGAAGGGATACCAGACACCTGGAGAGAAGCTAATATAACATTGATCCCTAAAGAAGATAAAGATTTGGAGAATCCAGCCAATTATCGACCAATATCGCTTCTCAATGTAGATTATAAAATTTTCACGGCGATCTTGGCTAAAAGACTAAAAAATTGTTTAAATACTTTAATTGGGGAAGATCAAAGGGGATTCCTACCAGGAAGACAAATGAAGGATAATCTAAGATATATAATGAGTGTAATAGAATATTATGAAAGGCACAGCGACAAAAAATTGGGTATGTTTTTTTTTTTTTTGATTTGGAAAAAGCATTCGACTCAGTCAATTGGTTGATGTTAGAGGAAACGGTTAAGAAACTAGATTTAGGGGAAACGTTTCTTACATGGATTAGAGAAATATATAAAAATCAGAGAGCCCATATTTTGATTAATGGAGATAAAACACAGATCATCCCGATAACCAGAGGTACCAGGCAAGGATGCCACCTCTCACCCTTGATATTTATAGTGATAATGGAAATATTGATAAGGAAAATTAATAATGAAAGTAGGTTAAAAGGTATAAAAAATTAAGAAATATACTTATAAAACAAAAGCTTATGCAGATGATCTGGTAGTAAATTTAGAGAACCCGAAAGAAAATATAGGGTTACTAATGAATATTATGAATGAATTTGGGGACATGTCAGATTGTAAAATTAACAAATCTAAATCAGCCCTAATTACAAAAAATATAAAACATAAAGAAGAAGAAGAAATTCAGGAATTGACAGGGATAGAGGTAAAGAAAAAAATTAAATACTTAGGGATTCATATTACTAAACAGTCAATAGATTTATTTGAAAATAATTATATAAGGGTATGGAAAGAAATACAAAAAGATATAATTAAATGGAATAAATTAAAACTTTCCCTCTTAGGAAGAATTTCAGCAGTAAAAATGGTTATATTACTGAAAATGTTATTTTTATTTCAAATGCTTCCTATTATTAATAATAATAAACCCTTTTTGACTTGGAACAGAGATATATCCAAATTTATTTGGCAGGGAAAGAAACCTAGAGTTAGATTTAAAGTTTTGCAGGATTCCAAAGATAGAGGAGGACTAGCCTTACCAGATCTCACTCTATATTTTGATTCGTGTGGACTAGAGTGGATAATAAAATGGTTAAAACTAGAAGATAGACGACTTTTAGAATTGGAAGGAGAAGGGATTAAATTCGGGTTACATGCTTATTTAGTATATGATAAAGAAAAAGTTAACCAGGTTTTTAATAATCATTGTATAAGGAAATCGCTTTTGAGAATTTGGAAAAAATATAAAAGGAGGCTGTTCGAGAAAATCCCCATGTGGCTTTCTCCAAAGAAGCATTTTATAGAAAAGAAATGGACAGAGATGAAAAATGGTGTACTTATAAGGATTTGGTGGAAGTACAAGTAGGAGAATTTAAAATCAAAGAGAGGGAATGCCTGGAAGCAAAAGGATTCAATCTGGGATGGTTTCAGTATAGACAACTCTATGAAAAAGCTAAGAATGATATAAAAACTTACGGAATTGCTGATAGAAAAACAGAACTAGAAGAGATTTTGTATGGGAAGAAGGAGAAAATGATTGGAAAAATATATGGAAAGTTGCTGGAATTCCAAATGGAGGGTGAAGTAGTGAAAGAGGTTATGATAAAGTGGGCGAATGATATTGGTCATCCTATAAAACTAGAACAATGGGAGAAAATCTGGAAAAAAGGGTTAAAATATACGGTATCCCAAAATCTGAAAGAAAATTGGTATAAAATCTTCTATAGGTGGTATCTGTCGCCGGATAAGCTAGCAAAAATGTATAAAAATACAACAAATAAGTGTTGGAAGTGTGGAAGGGCGCCAGGTACATTATTTCATTGTTGGTGGAAATGCAAAGCTGCAAAAAAATATTGGAATATGATTAAGAAATTAATTAACAGAATGTTAAATATCAAAATAGAAATGAAACCTGAGACTTACTTACTAGGAATTCTAGAAGATGATTCAGATAGAAAATTTGGTAGAATTCTTTTTTATTTGATTACGATAACTAGAATAACTTACGCACAGTATTGGAAAAAAGATTCCTACCAAAGCAGAATGGATATGGAAAATATATGATATAATTGAAGCGGATAAACTGACATAACTATTAAAAGATGAGACACTCGAAAACTTTTATAAAACTTGGGATCCGGCAATTGAATTTCTTAGAGAGGAATGGGGAGATATAGCAATTTTAGGACTAAAGGGGAAATAATAGTTAATATTATTTTGATATATTATTTCGATAGATAAAATAAAGGAGGTTATAGTAATAAATAAGCTGATAAAGAATAAACTAACAAATTTAAGTGAATAATTATTGATATTTGTTACCATGATAACAAAAAATATAGAAATGAAGGGTAACATCAAAAAAAGAGAACAGGCAAATATAGGGAGATGGGAAAAAATGATTGAAGATAGAAATTCGGAAGCGAGGAAGCTCAAGTAACTGATGTTAATCTATATTTTTGTTTTGTTGGTTTGTTATAGTTTATAGTTATTTGCTTGTTTTTTTATTTTTTATTTTTTATTTCATATATATATATATATAGATAGATAGATATAGATATGTTAACTTGGTAGGAATAAGTATAAGAAAGTAGTAGAAAGTAGAAGAAAGTAGATGTAAGTAGATATAGTTCTAAAGGAGATAGGATAAAAATAGGTAGATAAGGAAGGAAAGATGATTTTGTAGAAGGAATGCATAGATAAAGAAAGTAAGAGAAGAACTATAGATAAAATTAAGAAGTGGGGAAGAGGCTATTAGAAGAGTAAGGATTGAAGAATGGAGAGATAGAAGAAAGAAGAAAGAAGGAAGAAAGAAAGGAAGGAAGAAAGAAAGAAAGAAAGAAAGAAGGTGAAGAAGAGGATTGATTTGGTTTATGTCTTATGCTTTGATTTATATTTTAGGAACGTGTTTTTTTTTTTTGTATGGTTGTTTATTTCTTGCAAATAAAAATTTAAAAAAAATCGAATGTGTGATGGTGTGGAAAACAACTCTAGTTTATCCCTGGGTTTCCCCATTGCAAAAAAAAAAAAGAAAAAAAGAAAAAAAAAGGAAACCTCTCATGATCCTCTGTTTACATTTTGTTTCCACATTTCCTAGGATTTCCTAGGACTTACTCGGCTGCTGGGAGGAAACAGCAGCTGTTTTCGATGGAGGAGAGTGTGAGGGGGTGCGGGGAGGTAAGGCTTCCTTCCACCAGACAAAGGAGGATACAGAGAAAGCGTCCCCCTTCTCCGTGGGGGGGAGGGGAAGAGTGGGGCACCTTGGGGAATTTGGGTCTCCCTCCAGGTAAACTGCAGCATTCAAACCCCACTATCCTTCCCCCCCCCCCTCCGACTCTCCTCGGGCTTCTTTGGGTCACTTCTCTCCAGGATGAAAGGAAGCCACAGCTGAACACCCTTGGTTTCTGCTGTTCCAGACAACAGGACCCAGTACAGTGGATGCAAACTATGAGAAAAGAGATGCAACCAAAACATTAAGAAGAACTTCCTGACAGTAAGAGCTGTTCGACACTGAAATACCCTCCCTCAGATTGTGGTGGAGTATAACAACAACAACAACAATAGGATTTATTTCTATCCGGCTTTTCCGGGTGGGGAATCAAAGCGGATTACAGCAGTTATTCAAAAAATACAATAAGATCACAGTCAACTTAAAATCCCCTTGCCCTCCCCCCTCCTCCCAAAGGCATATAAAATTTTAGAACATTAATCTAAAAAGGAATTAATAGAAAAATTTAAAATGTCAATAGAAGGAATTTAAAATAGAAATAAATCTATATACAAAGTCTTAAAATAGGAGGAGGAAATATGTTATCCTTGGGAAAAGAGGTGGAGAAGGTCATCGGGAGGAGGGAGGGGAAAACTGAATAGGGCTAGTCTGGAAAGGCAAGCCAGAAGAGGTCCGTCTTGATGGCCTTTTTAAAGACTTCTAGAGTGGTAATGTGGCGGGTCTCATCCGGCAGGTCATTCCAGAGCCTAGGAGCGGCACCAAGAAGGTCCTCTGGGTCACTGCTGATAATCTAGTCTTTTTTACTTGTAGTAGATCCTTTCCAGAGAACCTAAGGGTGCAGGGTGGATTGTATGGGAGGAGGAATTCCCTTAAGTAGTCAGAACCCAAGCCATGTAGGACTTTAAAGGTAATAACCAACACCTTTTACCTTGAGCAGAAACTAATAGGCAGCCAGTGTAATAATTTTAGAACTGGAATAATGTGGACTGATCGTGGAGTGCCCGCAACCAGTCTGGCTGCCATGTTCTGGACCAATTGAAGTTTCTGAATTTGGCATAAAGGTATCCCCATGTAGAGTACATTGCAGAAGTCAAGCCGGGAGGTTACAAGTGCATGTACTACTGTTTCAAGGTCGTCCAGTTCCAAGAAGGGGCGCAGCTGGCATAACAGCCAAAGCTGATAGCAGGCGCTCCTGACTGTCACATCTATCTGAGCTGTTATCTGGAGAGACAAGTCAAGGAGCACTCTCAAGCTGCAGGCACAGTCTTTCAGGGGAAGTCTGACCCCAGCCAGGACAGGTGCACATATCTCCATTCCCGGTTTTGGAGTCCTGATAACAAGTACCTCTGTCTTACCTGGATTCAGCTTGAGTTGGTTTCCCTTCATCCAGTCCATTACCACCCCAAGGCAGGTGTTCAGAGGTGAGATGCCATCCTTAGTCACTGTGTAAGTTGGAGGCATAGAGAAATATATTTGGGTGTCATCAGCATACTGATAACACTCCACCCCATGTCTCTGGATGATCTCATCCAATGGCTTCATGTAGATGTTAAATCGCATGGGGGACAGAATCGTGCCTTGAGGGACACCCAACTTGAGCTCCCTCTTGGCTGAGCAGCTGTCTCCCAGAGACACTATTTGGAATCTGTCTGAGAGGTAGGAACAGAACCAATGGAGAACAGTGCCCCCAATTCCCAATTCTCTCAGGTGTTCCAGAAGGCTACCAGGGACGATGGTATCGAAGGCTGATGAGAGGTTGAAGAGCACCAACAGGGTCACACTTTCCCTGTCGATGCCCAGACAGAGATCATCGACTAAGATGACCATGGCAGATTCAACTCTGTATACTGCCCTGAAGCCGGTTTGAAATGGATGTAGATAATCCGTTTTATTCAAGATGGCTTGGAGTTGAATGGTGACTGCCTTCTCGATCACCTTACTTAAAAAAGCTCAGAGTGAAACTGGCTGATAGTTGTTTTTATCCAGGGGGTCAAGGGAAGGCTTTTTTTAACAGAGGTTTTATCACTGCCCTCTTTAAGGCAAGCAGGCAGATGGCCTTCCCTGAGAGATGCATTGATAAAAGAATCATAGAATTGGAAGAGACCACAAGGGCCATCCAGTCCAACCAACTGCCATGCAGGAACTCCAAATCAAAGCATCCCTGACAGATGGCCATCCAGCCTCTGCTTAAAGACCCCTAAGGAAGGAGACTGCACCACACTCAGAGGGAGTGTGTTCCACTGTTGAATGGCCCTTACTGTCAGGAAGTTCCTCCTAATGTTGAGGTGGAATCTTTTTTCCTGCAGTTTGCATCCATTGTTCTGCGTTCTAGTCTCTGCAGCAGCAGAAAACAAGCTTGCTCCCTCCTCCATATGACATCCCTTCAAATATTTAAACAGGGCTATCATATCACCTCTTAACCTTCTCTTCTCCTGGCTAAACATCCCCAGTTCCCTAAGGCGTTCCTCATAGGGCATGGTTTCCAGACCCTTCACCATCTTAGTTGCCCTCCTTTGGACTTGCTCCAGTTTCTCCACATCTTTTTTGAATTGTGGTGCCCAGAACTGGACACAGTATTCCAGGTGGGGCCTGACCAAAGCAGAATAGAGTGGCACTATAAATTCCCTTGATCTAGAAACTATACTTCTATTGATGCAGCCTAAAATTGCATTGGCTTTTTTAGCTGCCGCATCGCACTGTTGACTAATGTTCAGCTTATGGTCTACTTGGACTCCTAGGTCTCTTTCACATGTGGTCTCATTCAGCCAGGTGTCCCCCATCCTATATCTGTGCATTTCATTTTTCCGCCCTAAGTGCAGAACCTTACATTTTTCTGCATTGAATTTCATCTTGTTAGCATCGGCCCAGCTTTCTAGTCTATTCAGGTCATTTTGAATTTTGATCCTGTCCTCTCAGGTATTAGCTACTCCACCCAGTTTAGTGTCATCTGCAAATCTGATAAGTATGCCCCCAATTCTGTCATCCAAATCATTAATAAAGATATTGAATAGCACTGGGCCCAGGATAAAACGCTGTGGGACCCCACTGGTCACTTCTCTCCAGGATGAAAAGGAACCATTGCTGAGCACCCTTTGAGTTCGGTCAGTCAACCAATTACAAATCCATGTAACAGTTAACTTGTCTATCCCACATTTTACAAGCTTGTTTGCAAGAATGTCATGGGGAACCTTGTCAAAGGCCTTACTGAAATCGAGGTATATATATCCACAGAATTCCCTTCATCTACCAAGCTGGTAATTTTATCAAAAAAAAAAAAGAGATCAGGTTCGTTTGGCATGACTTGTTTCTCTGAAACTCATGTTGACTTTTTGTGATTATGGCATTGGCCTCTAAATGTTCACAGACTCTCTCCTTAATGATCTGCTCTATAATCTTTCCTGGAATTGATGTCAGACTAACTGGACGATAATTGTTGGGATCCTCTTTTTTCCCCTTTTTGAAGATGGGGACAACGTTTGCCCTCCTCCAGTCTGCTGGGACTTCTCCTGTTCTCCAGGAGTTCTCAAAGATTATTGCCAGTGGTTCAGATATTACATTTGCCAGTTCTTTTGATACTCTAGGATGTAGTTCATCTGGTCCTGGAGATTTATATTCGTTTAGGTTAACCAGGTATTCCTGTACTATCTCTTTACTTATTCTGTGCTGAAATTCCCCTATTCTGTCTTCTGCTCCATTATCTTTAGGTTGAGCACCCTTTGCCTTTTCTGAGAAGACTGAAGCAAAGAAGGTGTTGAGTAATTCTGCCTTTTCTCTGTCCCCTGTGAGCATTTTGCCATCTTCTGCACGCAGTGGCCCTACCATTTCCTTCTTCTTCCTTTTGATGCGGACATACCCAAAAAACCCTTTTTATTGTTCTTAACCTCTCTAGCAAGCCTGAGTTCATTCTGCGCTTTAGCTTTTCTGACTTTACCCCTACATGTGCTGGCTATTTGTTTGAATTCCTCTTTCGTGATTTCCCCTTTTTTCCATTTCTTATACATGTTCCGTTTAAAACTTAGCTCAGTTGAAAGTTCCTTAGTCATCCATCCTGGCTTCTTGAGACATCTTCCATTTTTCTTCCTCATTGGAACTGTTTGAAATTGTGCCTTCAGTATCTCCCTTTTGAGAAACTCCCATCCATCTTGAACTCTTTTAGTATTCCTGACCATGGGACCACTCCCAGTATTTCTCTAATTGTATTCAAATCAGCTCCCCTATAGTCTAGAGTGTGTGTCTGACTATGCCTAGCTTCTCCCTTCCACTATATTACAAACTCCAGGAGAACATGGTCACTTCCACCTTAGGATCCCACCACTTGCACCCCATCAACTAGGTCTTCCCTGTTGGTTAAGATGAGATCTAAAATGGCTGATCTCCTTGTTGCCTCTTCCACCTTTTGGACAATGAAATTGTCTTCCAGGCAAGTCAGGAATTTGCTAGACCTTGAGGATTTGGCTGAGTTTGACTTCCAGTAAATATCAGGATAGTTGAAGTCACCCATCACTACTACATCTCTCCTTTCTGAGTATGTGATTATCTGTTCTAGAAATCTAATATTTTTCAACAGCATCTTGATTGTATCTCCCCCCCCCCCCCCCCCCAGATTGCCAGCCAAGATGGACAGGGATCAAGGGGGCAGGTCATCTTTTTCATACTGCCAAGTAGCTTATCCACATCTTTGGTAATTACCAACTCAAATTGATCCAGAATAACAGTATAGAGGCGGGAGCGCTGGACACCTCCCTTGTGACTTCAGTGATAAGGCTGGCATACAGGTCGGCTTTTATCTGAGAGATTTTATCTGCGAAGTGATTACTGAAAGTCACAGCAGGCTAAAGTTGGTTCTAATAGTGGGTTCTAGGTGGGGGGCAGCTGGGTCAAGCCCCTCGCCACTCTGAACAGCTCTGCTGGACGAGATTTCGCAGACACAATAGAGGCAGAGTAGAAAGACCTCTTCACTGTCTCTATTGCCGCTCCATAGGATTTAAGAAAAGTTCTATGGCGTGTCTTGTAAGATATGAGTCGAGTTTTTTTGCCAGTGACGCTCTAGTCTTTTTTTTTTTTTTCCTTTAAGGAGGAGAAAGAAAAGGAGGAGGTTCTAGTCCATGTGCTTGGGTGAGATCTAATTTAATTTACACTTGAGCCATTGCATTCTGGGAGCCAGTGCTGGGAGGCTACTTAAGGCTACTCAAGGCTAGCAGAAGCTTCATTTCCTTTAAAGAGGAGAAAGAAAAGGAGGAGGCTGTAGTCCATGTGCTTGGATGAGATCTAATCTAATTTACACTTGAGCCATTGCATTCTGGGAGCCATTGCTGGCAGGCTACTTAAGGCTACTCAAGGCTAGCAGAATTTTGATTTTTTTTATCTAGTCAAGGAGGTGTTTAGAGAATAGTAGAGGAGCCGGCCTGAAGCATCAGAGGAAGTGAATCAGAGACTTGCCTTTGGAAGGAGCTTTTAGCCAGGAGCTCTCTACCTAACTATAGGCCCCGTGACTTGAACTCAGTGACAGAGCTTGGGAATAAAGGCCAAGTCTAGCAAGGGAAGCCCACAGTCTTGTTTCAGTGCCTCCTTAAGACTTTTCAGTATGGACACTGAAGGCCCTGCTGCAGTCACCTGCAACACATGTGGGATGTTTGTCTTCTTGCCTACAGATGTGGGGAACTACACCTGCCCCAAGTGCAAGTTGGTAGCCCTCTTAGAAGAGAAAGTGCAGCAGCTAGAGGAGCAGATATCTGCACTCCAGCATCATAGAGAGCAGGAGATTCTCCTGAACAGATCAGACCAGAATGTCTTGGGTGGGAAACAGAGAGAGGAAGTTGTTGGGGTGGAGGAGGTCACTCCACATACAACAGAGGTAGATGCTTGGAGGAAGGTCACACACAGAAGTAAGGAAACCAGGGAACGTTCTGTGAGCGGCTTGCAGCTACAGAATCGCTTTGAATCTCTCTCTGTTGTCAGAGATGATGAGGAAAAGCAGCAGGGACAGACATCAGGGACAGAGCAGGAGAGCCTGAGAGTATCACGAAAAGGAACAGCCACTGTTAAGCCTCGGAGGAGGCGCGTGGTCGTGGTGGGGGACTCCTTGCTGAGGGGTACAGAAGCAGTGGTTTGTGGGCCTGACAAGATGTCTCGGGAGGTGTGTTGTCTCCCCGGGGCAAAGATCCATCATGTGACGGAGAGGCTGACAAGACTTGTCAAGCCTACTGACCGTTATCCCCTTTTTTTGGTTCATGTGGGAACCAATGATACTGCAAGGCACAGCCTTCAGAATATCAAAAGGGATTATGAGGCTCTGGGAAGGAAGCTGAAAGAGATGGATGCACAGGTTGTCATCTCATCTCTACTCCCGGTAGAAGGGCATGGTCCAGGAAGGGAGAGGAAAATAGCAGAGGTGAATAACTGGCTCCGTAGATGGTGCCGCCAAGAACAGTTTGGATTCTTGGATCATGGGCTGCGGTTCCATGAGGAGGGACTTCTGGCAAAGGATGGACTGCATCTCACGCCAGTTGGCAAAAACGTTTTTGCCAAAAGTCTCAAAAATCTGATCAGGAGGGCTTTAAACTGAGTTATGTGGGGGAGGGAGACATTATACTGGAAGGCAAAAGGGATGGAGAGAAGAGTCCAAGTGGCATAGAGGGAACAAGGCAAACAGTGCAAGGACCCAACAGTAGGAGGCAAAAAAATGTGCAAAAGCAGCAAGTAAAGAGGACACATGGTCTTAAATGCCTCTCCACTAATGCACAGAGTATGGGAAATAAGCAGGATGAACTTGAACTCCTAGCACAACAAGGGAAATATGATATAATAGGCATCACTGAAACCTGGTGGGATGAGTCTCATGATTGGAATGTAGAAATAGAGGGGTATAACCTTTTTAAGAGAAACAGGCCAAGCAGGAAAGGAGGAGGAATAGCATTTTATGTCAGGGATATTTACACCAGTGAAGAGATGCAGGAAGTCAATACTGGAAGCCAGGTGGAGAGCATCTGGATAAAAATTAAAGGAGAGGGAAATAACAGGGAGGTTACTGTGGGAGTCTACTACAGACCCCCGACTCAGGCAGAGGAATTGCATGATGCCTTTCTAGAACAGATAATCACATACTCAGAAAAGAGAGATGTAGTAGTGATGGGTGACTTCAACTATCCTGATATTTGCTGGAAGTCAAACTCAGCCAAATCCTCAAAGTCTAGCAAATTCCTCACTTGCCTGGAAGACAATTTCATTGTCCAAAAGGTGGAAGAGGCAACAAGGAGATCAGCCATTTTAGATCTCATCTTAACCAACAGGGAAGACCTAGTTGATGGGGTGCAAGTGGTTGGATCCTTAGGTGGAAGTGACCATGTTCTCCTGGAGTTTGTAATATAGTGGAAGGGAGAAGCTAGGCATAGTCAGACACGCACTATAGACTTTAGGAGAGCTAATTTCAATAAACTTAGAGAAATACTGGGAGTGATCCCATGGTCAAGAATACTAGAAGAAAAGGGAGTTCAAGACGGATGGGAGTTTCTCCAAAGGGAGATATTGAAGGCACAATTTCAAACAGTTCCAATGAGGAAGAAAAATGGAAGATGTCTCAAGAAGCCAGGATGGATGACTAAGGAACTTTCAACTGAGCTAAGTTTTAAACGGAACATGTATAAGAAATGGAAAAATGGGGAAATCATGAAAGAGGAATTCAAACAAATAGCCAGCACATGTAGGGGTGAAGTCAGAAAAGCTAAAGCGCAGAATGAACTCAGGCTTGCTAGAGAGGTTAAGAACAATAAAAAGGGCTTTTTTGGATATGTCCACAGCAAAAGGAAGAAGAAGGAAACAGTGGGGCCACTGCGTGCAGAAGATGGCAAAATGCTCACAGGGGACAGAGAAAAGGCAGAATTACTCAACACCTTCTTTGCTTCAGTCTTCTCAGAAAAGGCAAAGGGTGCTCAACCTAAGGATAATGGAGACAGAATAGAGGAAATTCAGCACAGAATAAGTAAAGAGGTAGTACAGGAATACCTGGTTAACCTAAATGAATATAAATCTCCAGGACCAGATGAACTACATCCTAGAGTATTAAAAGAACTGGCAAATGTAATATCAGAGCCATTGGCAATAATCTTTGAGAACTCCTGGAGAACAGGAGAAGTCCCAGCAGACTGGAGGAGGGCAAACGTTGTCCCCATCTTCAAAAAGGGAAAAAAAGAGGATCCCAACAATTATCGTCCAGTTAGTCTGACATCAATTCCAGGAAAGGTTCTAGAGCAGATCATTAAGCAGAGAGTCTGTGAACACTTAGAGGCCAATGCCATAATCACAAAAAGCCAGCATGGGTTTCAGAGAAACAAGTCATGCCAAACGAACCTGATCTCTTTTTTTTTTTGATAAAATTACCAGCTTGGTAGATGAAAGGAATGCTGTGGATATAGTATACCTCGATTTCAGTAAGGCCTTTGACAAGGTTCCCCATGACATTCTTGCAAACAAGCTTGCAAAATGTGGGATAGACAAGTTAACTGTTACATGGATTTTTAATTGGTTGACTGGCCAAACTCAAAGGGTGCTCAACAATGGCTCCTTTTCATCCTGGAGAGAAGTGACCAGTGGGGTCCCACAGGGCTCTGTCCTGGGCCCAGTGCTATTCAACATCTTTATTAACGATTTGGATGACAGAATTGGGGGCATACTTATCAAATTTGCAGATGACACTAAACTGGGAGGAGTAGCTAATACCCCAGAGGACAGGATCAAAATTCAAAATGATCTGAATAGACTAGAAAGCTGGGCCAGTGCTAACAAAATGAAATTCAATGCAGAGAAATGTAAGGTTCTGCACTTAGGGCGGAAAAATGAAATGCACAGATATAGGATGGGGGACACCTGGCTGAATGAGACCACATGTGAAAGGGATCTAGGAGTCCAAGTAGACCATAAGCTGAACATGAGTCAACAGTGTGATGCGGCAGCTAAAAAAGCCAATGCAATTTTAGGCTGCCTCAATAGAAGTATAGTTTCTAGATCAAGGGAAGTTATAGTGCCACTCTATTCTGCTTTGGTCAGGCCCCACCTGGAATACTGTGTCCAGTTCTGGGCACCACAATTCAAAAAAGATGTGGAGAAACTGGAGCATGTCCAAAGGAGGGCAACTAAGATGGTGAAGGGTCTGGAAACCTTGCCCTATGAAGAACGCCTTAGGGAGCTGGGGATGTTTAACCTGAAGAAGAGAAGGTTAAGAGGTGATATGATAGCCCTGTTTAAATATTTGAAGGGATGTCATATTGAAGAGGGAGCAAGCTTGTTTTCTGCTGCTGCAGAGACTAGAACGCGAAACAATGGATGCAAACTGCAGGAAAAGAGATTCCACCTCAACATTAGGAGGAACTTCCTGACAGTAAGGGCTGTTCGACAGTGGAACACACTCCCTCTGAGTGTAGTGGAGTCTCCTTCCTTAGGGGTCTTTAAGCAGAGGCTGGATGGCCATCTGTCAGGGATGCTTTGACTTGGAGTTCCTGCATGGCAGGGGGTTGGACTGGATGGCCCTTGTGGTCTCTTCCAACTCTATGATTCTATGATTCTATGATTCTAGTCGTAGTCCGTCTTGCTTCATTCTTCCAAGATATTACGTGTACCACAGATTACAATTTGGAGTGGGATGGAAAGGACGCTTGGGAGCGATAGTGTCTATGGCACTGGTAAGGTTGGTATTCCAAGTAGTAACCAGAGTTTTGACAGAATCACCGGCTTTGCCAACCATTAACCCCTCTAGGGCCTCTTGGAACCTGGAGGGTTCCATCAGCCTTCGACAGCAGACCATTTAATAGGTCCTCCACTTCTGATGGGAGAAGTAGTGATCTTTAGGTCTTTAGGTCAGCTTTGATCAGAAAATGATCCGTCCATGACAGGGCGGAGATCTCAGTTACCTCTGCCCATGGATATACTTGTTCCATACAATGTGTGGGCTTGGAGAGGCCCATGTTTGTCATAGAAGACATGAACTCTCGAGCTGCACCATTTAGATTATTTAAACAGGGATGTTGAGGTCACACAGGATAAGAAACCTCAGAGACTCCAGCATCAGCTCCAAGACCAGTTGTGTCAGCTCAGTTAGGGAATCTGTTGAGTTACGAGGTGGACAGTAAATCAACAGAATCCCCAGACTCTCTCTTTTAAAGAGGCTGGATGGCCATCTGTTGGGTGTGTGTGTGTGTTATTTAAGTGTTCCTGCATGGCAGGGTGTTGGATTAGATTGCTCTTGTGGTCTCTTCTATGATTCTATTATTCAATCAGATCTAGCTAGATGACAAAATTTAAATTTATCCTTGCTAGGTAAAATCTCAATAATCAATATGAACATTTTTCCAAAAGTGATGTTTCTATTTCAAGCAATCCCTGTCTCTTCAAATGCACCATTACTTAAATGACAATAGGACTTGTCCAAATTTTTGTGGACCGGCAAAAAACCAAGGGTGAAATGGAGAGTATTA
This sequence comes from Urosaurus nigricauda, assembly GCA_034509955.1. Lineage (NCBI taxonomy): Eukaryota > Metazoa > Chordata > Lepidosauria > Squamata > Phrynosomatidae > Urosaurus > Urosaurus nigricauda. The sequence continues at coordinate 105,770,053 of JAOEGL010000005.1, read as the reverse complement.
ACAGATGTAAAAGATGTGGTTTAGGGGTTCCCAACTTAAAAAAAATTATTTTGAGGCAGTATGCCTATCTTGGATAAAGCAATGAATTATATTATATTAGATTAGAACTAGATTTAGAAGGAGATGAATTGAAAGTTGGGTGGCATAGGTATTTGTGGCATGGGAAAATCAAAATTGATGTGATTTAAAAGTTTTAAAATCACATTATTAGACAATCTTTATTAAGGGTTTAGATAAAATATAAAGATAAGATATGACCTAAAATCCCAGGTTGGCTTTCCCAGCAAGAAGCAATGTGCAAATGGGAGTTGAAAATTAATAATTGGTTAATTTGTAGAAATATAGTAAGAAAATGATTAGGTAGGTGGAAAATTAAGGATGTAGAACAAACAGAGGAGGAAATCACAATGGTTGGCTTGCAGTCATTTGAGAGAAAAAGCAATGGACGATCTGAAGATTTGGCAAAATGGAGATGTAAAATCAGAATTTCAAAAAGTACTAGAGACAGATGATAAATTGATAAGAAAATTGCATACATTATTACTTAAATTTGAAATGGAGGATGAGCAAGTAATGGAATTTATTATTAGCTGAGTGAAAAGTCTAGGACATAAGATACAGCTTAACCAAAGGGAGAATATTAGATCCAAGGCTGAACAAGATAATGTGCATGTGCATGCACTTCAAGGACCTGTTTTGCCAGGGGAAGGCTTGCATATGCCTTTTAACCCTGAAACAGGGTTTGCAATCAATGTCTGAATACTCCAAAAGTTCCATTGGTTGGCATAAATGGTTGGATATTAAAAAATCAAAGTGGATTTTAACCAATAAGGCAACTGAGGAAGAAAACACACTGCAGAAATAATGCAGTTTGAGACCGCTTTAACTGCTCTGGCTCAATGCTAGGCAATTCTGGGAACTATAATTTTGTGAGACATTTAGCATTCTGTCAGAGAGCTCTGATGCCATAATAAACTACAAATCCCAGGATTCCCAGGCACTGAGCCAGGGCAGTTAAAGTCATCTTAAACTGCATTATTTCTTGGACCAGAGACATAATTTAATATATGCTGTGAAGGTCATAGAAATATTAGATAAATACAATGTTAGATAAACAAGCACCTTTTAAAAAAATTTGGATGAAGATAAAGTCATTTGATAACTTGAGTTGGGACATTTTTATTAGCATTTTTGGAAAAGATTGATTTTGCATCTAACTTTCCTTGAATACAAGTCATCTATGATAATCACTTTGCAAGAATTTCAATTAATGGAGCACTTGCTAAGCAATGTAATGTTAAAAAAGGAACAAGGCAGGGTTGTCCTCTGTCACTATTGTTGTTTATACTGACATTTGAAATTTTATTAAGAGTGATTACAAGATCAGAAATTAAAGGATTGAAATCCGGGAAAGGTTCAATTAAAGTAAGAGCATTTGCAGATGATGTGATGATTATGTTGGAAGATCCATTGAACTCTTTACTGCTTAAAACAATGAAAGCGTTTGGACTGTTTTCAGGATTCAGTGTAAAATGTTCACTAAGAATTTTACAAAATAATATATAGAAGAAGTGCAAATACTTTCTGGATTTAAAGTGGGGGTGGTGATGAGATATGTAGGGATTATTGTAACAAATAAAAATTCTATTTTTTCCAGAATAATTACTAAAGAATTTGGAAAGAAATTAAGAAAGATTTCCAGAGATGGAACATATTGAAGTTCTTAATGGGTAGAATTTCAACTATTAAGATTAATGTATTGCCTAATATGTTTTTGTTTCAGACTTTACTAATTTTGACAAATAACTCCCTTTTTGGAGTTGCAGAAGGATGTAATGAAATTTATAGGACTAGGCAAAGAACCTAGAATAAAGTTCAAGCTTTTAAAGGATTCAAGAGAAAGAGGAGGTCTGAGATTACCAGATTTGAAATTCTGTTAAGATGTCTTGTTATATATGTGGTATGTTTCTTTAAGACTTACATCTTCTCTCTTCATCCACCTGTTTTGTGTTATTGTGTTACTATAAATGATTATGTGGTCTTGGGAGTGGCTGAGTTGTCTGGGAAAAGAGATTGACCATGTGTGTAAGTATTCTGAAGCTCGAGCTTTCCAGAAGACATTGACTTTCTTCAATAAATGCATTTCTGTCTTGGAAGAAGCTAGACGAAGCACTCTTTATTACATTACATGGTGTCAGAAGTATGGACTTTCTTCGACTTCCACCTCCCCTGGTTATGCAGGGTAATCTGGCAGTGAGTTGGAAGAAGTGGGAACAAGCCTTTCAAAATTATCTTACAGCAGTTGGAGCAGATAAATATTCAAGGAGAAGACAAATAGCTATTCTCCTGAGTTGTATTGGCCAGGATGCTGTTGAAGTCTATAATACGTTTGTTTTCTCTGATACGGAGCCAAAAGATGTTGATGAAGTACTTAAGAACTTGAGAGATTATTTTACTCCTCAGACAAATGTTATATTTGAGAGCTATTTATTTTGGAGTTCTTTGTGGAAAAGCGAAGATTCTGTTGATACTTTTGTCACAGACATACGAGGGAAAGCAAAAAACTGTGATTTTGGTTCTATGGCAAATGAGATGATAAGAGACAAAATTGTTTTTAGTGCACCGGAGCACATGAAGGAAAGCCTTTTAAAGCAGTCTGACCTTACATTAGAGAAGGCATTGGATTGTGCCGGTTGGTTGAAGTGACCACAGCTCGGTTACAGACCATGGTATGTTCTGGCAAGCAACAACAGGAAGCATGTGGAATACAGCAAGAATCTGAAGAAATACCTGTTCAAACTCTTGGATATAAAAAGTTTTCCTCTGATAAGAAACAGGCTCCTACTGAATGTATAGTATGTGGAAGATGTGGAACTGAACATAGACTATATAAATGTCCTGCATTTGGTAAATTATGCCATAAGTGTGGAAAGAAGAATCATTTTGCTAAGCTTTATAGGCTTATGAGGACAAATGAGAGTGGAAGACATGAAGGACATCAAGTTCATAATTTGGATTTACAAACTTTATTTATAGGACTTCTATCTCATGATATTGTTGAACCTGTGTTGACAAATCAAATTCCAGGGTTGTATGCAGATGTAACCTTGAAAGGGCTTGTAGTAAAGTTCAAACTAGATACAGGGGCTGAGATAAATGTTTTGCCATCAAAAATATTAAATGCTCTGCCAGGAAAAAAAGAATTAGATAAAAGTGAAGCAATTCCTGTAGCTTATGGTGGAGCTCAGATAAAGCCTCTTGGTACAATTGTCCTGGAAGGGCGCACTAAAAATGGAAAAGCTAATCTGTTGTTTTATGTAACTGATAAGTCAACAATTCCACTGTTGGGCAGAGTGGCGTGTGAGACTTTAAATTTAGTGCGTCGGGTTGATGATATACGCCCGGTTAATTTTACATCACGTGAACAATTAGTTGCAGCATATTCAGATGTTTTTGATGGACTTGGGGAATTTGAAGGCCCTCATCATATACACATTGATCAAACTGTTCCCCCTGTAATACATGGGTGTAGAAAGATACCTATTGCAATTTTGGATAGGTTAAAGGAGGCTTTAAGTCAGATGCAAGCAACAGGAGTGGTGTCTAGAGTTGAAGGTCCCACAGACTGGGTGAACAGTTTGGTTGTCACAGAAAAGAAAAATGGAAAGTTACGTATATGCCTTGATCCTCGTGATTTAAATAAATCAGTTTGTAGGCAACATTATACTATTCCTACAATAGAGGAGGTATTATCTAAGCTAGCAGGAATGAATTTCTTTACTATCATAGACGAAAAGGATGGTTATTGGCAGGTGAAGTTAGATGAAGCTTCAGCCCGTTTGTGTACATTCAATACACCATGGGGAAGATATTGTTTTAATCGTCTGCCATTTGGGCTTAAGTCTTCTAGCGAGGTGTTTCAGCAAAAGAATGAAGAAACTTTTGGGCATATAAAAGGAGTGTATATGATTGCTGATGATATGATAATAGCAGGAAAAACGTCTGAGGAACATGATCAGATTTTACAGCAGGTAATGGAGACAGCAAGGGCCAAAAACACCAGGTTCAACAAGGAAAAGATCCAATTTAAAATTGATTCTGTAAAATACATGGGACATATAGTGACAGCTCAAGATGTTAAGGCTGATGATGAAAAGATAAGAGCAATTCGAGAAATGCCCCCTCCACAAGATCGACAGGGTGTTCAGAGATTTTTAGGGACTGTTCAATATTTGGCAAAATTTATTCCACAAGACTCTGAGATTACAGCACCTTTAAGGGTGTTACTGAAAAAGAATGTACTTTTTCAGTGGATGCCTGAACATCAAGCTGCATTTGAAAGGGTTAAACAACAACTATGTCAGGCACTGGTGCTTCAGTATTTTGATGTTGAAAAGCCAGTAATTGTTCAAGCTGATGCATCAAAAAATGGATTAGGTGCTTGTTTGATGCAAGCTGATAAACCAGTATTTTATGCATCCCGATCTCTTAGCCAGGCAGAACAAAATTATGCTCAAATAGAGAAGGAATTGTTAGCTGTGTTATATGCAATGAAGAAATTCCATCAATATGTTTTTGGTAAGGAAGTATTCAGTCTGATCATAAACCACTAGAAGTAATCTTCAAAAAGCCAATTGGTAGTGCTCCTGCTCGTTTACAGCGTATGTTATTACAGCTTCAAAGGTACCAACTCAATGTGGTTTATACTCCAGGGAAATATATGTACTTAGCTGACACATTGTCCAGGGCTACTGTAGATCCCCCCAGCAAGTATGAAGAACAAGTAGAAGGGGAAAGAGTAATACATGAGTTGAGTAAGATAGCAATGCATCCAGTAGGGGTTGCAGCTATAAAAGAGGCAACTAGGAAGGATGAACAGCTTCAGGTAGTGGTCACTTACAACACAGGGTTGGCCACAATATTATAGAGAGGTACCCTCAACAGCGAAGCCATTTTGGTCAGTGAGAGAGTCCCTTCAATATGAAGAGGGTATTCTCTATGAAGGAGAAAGGGTAGTTATTCCATTTGCCCAAAGGCAAGAAATGTTATCTCAGTTGCATGAATCCCACCAAGGTATTCAGAGGACTAAAGCAAGAGCAAAAGGCCTTATGTATTGGCCTGGTATGGGTAAGGATATTGAAGTACATATTGGGAATTGTTCTGTTTGTGCATATTATGCATCAAGGAATCAAAAAGAACCATTTATACCTCATGAGATACCTGAACTACCTTGGGAAAAAGTGGGTATGGATATTTTTGAGCATAAATCATGTGTATTCCTTTTGGTGGTGGATTATTATTCAAAATATCCAGAAGTTGTAACCATTCCAGATAAGACAGCACGGACAGTGATATCAAGACTAAAAGCTATATTTGCATGGCATAGCATTCCCAAAATTGTAATGAGTGATAATATGCCTTTTGCTAGCCGTGAGTTTCAACAGTTTGCTCGGGAATGGGGTTTTCAGCAGTGTTTTAGTAGTCCGGGGTACCCACAGTCTAATGGAATGGCAGAAAGGATGATACAGTCTATCAAACAACTGATTAAAAAGGCAGAGGATTCAAAAACAGGTCCATATTTGGCATTGTTAGAATATCGAAACACTCCTGTTACTGGAATGTCATATTCACCAGCACAAATGCTGATGAACAGAGTATTGAGGACTAAACTGCCTGTAACTAAGGATGTGTTATCTCCAGAAGTGCCTAGTGGTATAGGAGATGGTCTTAAAAGAGCTCAGGAGAAACAGAAATATTATTATGATCAAACTGCAAAGCCTCTTAAGCCTCTGCAAGAAAGAGATCATGTATGGGTTGAAGAGAAGGAAGGGTGGTCTGCTGCAATTGTTGTAGGAAAGTGTAAGCAGCCCCGAACATATTGGGTTGCGACTGAGGATGGACATACGTATAGACGTAATAGGCGTAGATTGTGACGGCGAGGGATGGCTTCCGATAGTCACTTGGAAGTGAGTCAGGATGCTTACCAAGGTGACCAGTCTTCTAATAGGTCAAGTGAAAGAGAGTATAATGGTCACATAGACAACTGTCAAAGTACAAGTATTTCTCAGATAAAAGAAAGGTCCCCCATTTATGTAACATCTTATGGGAGAAAGGTATTCTTACCTGAGAGATATGTATCATCATGATGTTGTAAAGATTGTAAAGATTGTAATTTTACTATTAATGTATGGTTTTTATGGATTTTTAATTATCTTAATATTGATGGTGTTTGTAATTTTTTTTTTTATTAGAAAGAAAGGGGATGTGATATATGTGGTATGTTTCTTTAAGTCTTACATCTTCCCTCTTCATCCACCTGTTTTGTGTTATTGTGTTACTATAAATGATTATGTGGTCTTGGGAGTGGCTGAGTTGTCTGGGAAAAGAGACTGACCATGTGTGTAAGTATTCTGAAGCTCGAGCTTTCCAGAAGACATTGACTTTCTTCAATAAATGCATTTCTGTCTTGGAAGAAGCTAGACGAAGCACTCTTTATTACATTACAACTCTGGTTGGGTTAAAAGAATTGTTAGTTTTAAAGAATGAAAAATGGTTAAATTTAGTGGGGCAAGATATTTTGCTTTAAATTTTCTGGACTGGAGGGAGAAAATTAGGTTGTTATATATAGATTTGTTTGTTTAGTTTGATTTAGTTTATAGTTGGTTTACATTTTTAAAGTGGGAGGACAGGTGATGGAATTAGGATTTTTCAGAGTATTTTTATTCTGTTTTTGTATTTTGTAAGAAATATTCATAGAATCATAGGGTTGGAAGAGATGACAAGGGCCGTCCATTCCAACCCCCTGCCATGCAGTGCAACCACCTGCCAAGACCTCCAAAGAAGAAGACTCCACCATACTCTAAGGGAGTGTGTTCCTCTGTTGAACAGCTCTTGCTGTCAGGAAGGTCTTCCCAATATTGAAGTGGAATCCCTTTTCTTGTAACTTTCATCTATTGTTCCAGGTCCTAATCTCTGGAGCAGCAGAAAAGAAGCTTACTCTGTTCTCAATATGACACCCCTTCAAATAGTTAAACAAGGCTATCATATCAGCTCTTAACCATCTCTTCTCCAGGCTAAACATGCCCAGCTCCCTAAGAACTTTATCACACAGGGGAAACGGGGCAAAATTGGGGGTTTAAACAACAAAACATGATACCATACTCAAGATTTTCACACAATGTCACTATTAAATAGGCAATCTAAACGCAATAAACAGCAACAAATTATTCACAGGGAAATCCAGAAAATGACTTGTTGCTGTTTATTGTCTCTTTATTGCCTGTTTAAGAGTGATGTGTGTGAAAATCTTAAGTGCCATATCATTTTTTACACAGGATAATCAATCTTTAAACCCCTGATTTCCCTTGTGTGAAAAAGTCCATAATCTTTCCTCATAAGGCATGGTCTCCAGATACTTCCCTCCTTTGGAAACACTCCAGCTTGTTAACATTCTTTTTTAATTGTGGTGTCCAGAACTGGACAAAGCATTCCAGATGAAGCCTGACCAAAGCAGAATAGAGTGCCACTAATACATCCCTTGTTCTAGACACTGTACTTCTATTCATGAAGCATAGAATCATGTTTGCTTTTTAGCTGCTGCATAAAACTGTTGACCCATGTTTACCTTGTGGTCTACTAAGACTTCTAGATCCCTTTCACATGTAGTCTTGTTAAGCCCCAATATTATATCTATCCATTTAATTTTTTTTTTTACCTCCCAGTCAAAGCATCCCCGACAGATGGCCAGCCTCTGCTTAAAGACTTCCAAGGACGGAGACTCCACTACATTCTGAGGGAGTGTGTTCCACTGTCGAACAGCCCTTACTGTCAGGAATCACTCTATGATTCTATGTTCAGGGAGAAATAGCTAGCAGGACATATCAGACAGAACTGAAAACTATGTGCACATATACCAGACATAAACCTATCAAAAACATTAGTTCCACTGCACAAAATTGATGGGCTCACTTATTTCACTGTTTTCAAAACACTTGGTTCTTCTTAGGTTGTTTTGCCTTCTTTTCCAGGAAAGCTCTATGTAGTTATTTTAACCATTGCAACAGTAGATAAGGGAGGTCTTCAGAAACTGAAAAGTAAAAACACCCCCACATATTTCTTTACCAAGCTTTCAGTAAAATCCAATTATTATACAAACCCTCTCTCTGAAGTTACCTTAGGTTGTGTAATTAACATATTTAAAATATATCAATGCATCACACATTTTGCTATCCATATAACTATTAATGTAGCCAAGAACATATGTTATCTGTTTGTTTAACCCATACATCAGATTTGTGTTTTCCCCTTCCAAGATAACACAAACCAGGTTTTGCGCACCATACTAGCTAGTAGGAACGATGTGTCACATATATGTGCTACATATGTAGAGTAAATGGGATGCCCAGCAAAATCATTTCAGAACAGAGCACACAATTCATCTCACAATTTTAGAGAGAATTTGGGGGATTGAGCAGGTGATGAAGACAACTCGTTTGAATGGGCAGGCAAAGAGGACTAATCAAGTTTTGGAACACTATTTGTACTGTTATGTCAATTTCCAGCAGGATAATTGGCTCAGAGGAAGGCTTCTAAACAAAGGGGCGAAACAGTTAGCTCAAAAGGGACTCGGAGCTGCCACTTTTAGGTTGGACTGGGGCCTCAACAAACAGACGTGTGGCTCCAAATGTAAAAAGGTGGATTTCTTAGACTCTCAGTCCACCCACTGCCTACTTTCAACTGTGGCAGCCCTATGGGACTTTCAATCCCACCGCTGCCACCAAATATGCAAAGGACTTATCACTCCTTTACCCCCAACCTATTCTCCACGGAGGCACTATTTGGTAGTGTGTTTTAAATGTTCAAACGGAGGCCAAGTTGTATTACAAACACTAATAAAAGTTTATTCATAAAATACAAAAAGTAAACTAAAAAGTAGGCTTAAAGTTGTTATTTGTCTTGTTGCTTAGTTACAAAAGGTTCTTTAAAGTAATAATATCAAAACAGCCACTCAGGCAATCTTATCTCCCATACCAAGACCAAAATCTTTCTTAAAAACCACTGGCTTGTTCTGAGTCTCTCTCTACTAGACTCCCTAAAGCCTATTGAGTCCCTCTCTGAACTCTTCAGATCCTTCTGTGGTCTCCAAACATCATCAAAATGTTCCTTCAGGAACCCTAAGAGCACACCCTCCCTTCGATGTGACTCTTTTTCTCAAAACCCCAAAACTAAAAAAACAAACATTGGCTTACCTTGTGAGATGTTTGTTTTCAGCATTGAAGGCGGAGACGTCCTTGATGAGGGTTGGTTCCCCGCTCGCTCCAATCAGGTAGGACTAAAGAGTTGTAGGCGTGTCCTAGGGAGAACCCAACCCCCTCACAGCCCAGTCAGTGAATAGCCAAGCATCAGAAGCTCATAGAAAAAACAACAAACTCTAACCCGAACTGGTAAGAATAACTTTAACACTAACACTGGAACTAACTAACAAACTGCATCTAAGCATATCAGCCCCCTCCCCCGACACCCGGACATCAATCCTCAGCATCGGGTGGGCAGGACATCTGTGCCTTCAACGATGAAAACAAAACATCTCGCAAGGTAATCTCTTTCTTTGATAAAATTACCAGTTTGGTAGACGAAGGGAATGCTGTGGATATAGTATATCTTGATTTCAGTAAGGCCTTTGACAAGGTTTCCCATGACATTCTTGCAAACAAGCTTGTAAAATGTGGGCTAGACAAGTTAACTATTACATGGATTTGTAATTGGTTGAGTGGCCGAACTCAAAGGGTGCTCAACAATGGCTCCTTTTCATCCTGGAGAGAAGTGACCAGTGGGGTCCCACAGGGTTCTGTCCTGGGCCCAGTGCTATTCAACATCTTTATCAATGACCTGGATGACAGAATTGGGAGCATACTAATCAAATTTGCAGATGACACCAAATTAGGGGGAATAGCTAATACCCCAGAGGACAGGATCAAGATTCAAAGTGACCTGAATAGACTAGAAAGCTGGGCCAAAGCTAACAAAATGAAATTCAACACAGAGAAATGTAAGGTATTGCACTTAGGGCGGAAAAATAAAATGCACAGATATAGGATGGGTGACACCTGGCTGAATGAAACTACATGTGAAAGGGATCTAGGAGTCCAAGTAGACCACAAGTTGAACATGAGTGAACAGTGTGATGCGGCAGCTAAAAAGGCCAATGCTATTTTGGGCTGCATTAATAGAAGTATAGTGTCTAGATCAAGAGAAGTAATAGTGCCACTGTATTCTGCTTTGGTCAGGCCCCACCTAGAATATTGTGTCCAGTTCTGGGCGCCACAATTCAGAAAGGACATTGAGAAACTGGAGCGTGTCCAAAGGAGGGCGACAAAAATGGTGAAGGGTCTGGAAACCATGCCCTATGAGGAACGACTTAGGGAGCTGGGGATGTTTAGCCTGGAGAAAAGAAGGTTAAGAGGTGACATGATAGCCCTGTTTAAATATTTGAAAGGATGTCATATTGAGGAGGGAGCAAGCTTGTTTTCTGCTGCTCCAGAGAACAGGACCCGGAACAATGGATGCAAGATACAGGAAAAGAGATTCCACCTGAACATTAGGAAGAACTTCCTGACAGTAAGGGCTGTTCGACAGTGGAACGCACTTCCTCGGAAGGTGATAGAGTCTCCTTCCTTGGAGGTCTTTAAGCAGAGGCTGGATGGCCATCTGTCAGGGATGCTTTGATTTGGATTTCCTGCATGGCAGGGGGTTGGACTGGATGGCCCTAGTGGTCTCTTCCAACTCTACGATTCTATGATTCTATGATTCTATGTAAGCCAATGTTTGTTTTTCCAGTGGTGAAGGCAGAGCCGTCCTTGATGAGGGACATACCAAAGCTCCCCAACCGGGAGGGCAGCTGAGGAAATCCTTGTCTAAACAATAAACTGTAAAATCCATCTACCAAAAGAGGCCTCAGCCAATTGGAAGGCATCAATCTGGTAGTGACGGATAAAGGTGGATGGAGAAGACCAAGTAGCGGCCCTACAGATATCATTGAGCGGGGCATTACTGGCCAGAGCGGCAGATGTGGCGGCATTATGTGTGGAATGAGCAGTGAGCTTTCTCTTCAAGGTAGTTCCAGATAAAGTGTAGCACTTGGAAATGCACACCCAAATCCATCTAGCCAGCGTAGAAGATGATACTTTGTTTCCCAGATAAGAAGAACAAAATAATACAAACAGGCGATCAGACTTGCAAAAACAGCATGTGTGCTTGATGTAAATATGTAGGGCCCCACAGACATCTAGGGTATGCCAAGTCTTTTCCTTTTTAGGATCAGGGACAAATGAAGGTAATATAATCTCCTGAGATGGATGAAACGTAGAGTTAACCTTGGTCATGAAGGAAGGGTCGAGACGTAACAAAACCGAGTCCTTCCTGAAGACACATAATTCGCTTCTAGTAGACAAGGCTCCGAGTTCTGAGACTCTACGAGCGGAGGTAATTGCTGTAAGAAACACCACTTTCCAAGTAAGAAACTTTAAATCAGCCTTATCTAGGGGCTGAAATAGTGATCTAGTCAATGCCTGTAGAACGATATGAAGGTCCCAGTTAGGGTATCTGTGTATCGTTGGCAGTTTAAGTAGTGATGCCGCTCTCAAGAATTTTTTGACATACAGGTGATTAGACAACTTAAAGGCCAATTTGAACGAAAGAGCTGATGTGATGGCAGAAACCTGCCAGTTAAGTGTAATAGGTCTTAAACCTTTATCTAGTTCATTTTGAAGATACGAAGATATGAAAGATAAGAAGATATGAAATTGACGATGGAGAAGTGTCATTGGCGTCACACCAATGGACGAAGGATCGATAAAAATATTCGTAGATTCCCTTCTTGACTGAATGATAGTGTCCGCCACTCTAGGGTTTAAACCATCTTTTATCAACAAGCGCCACTCAATCTCCATGCATGGAGGTCTAACCATCCCGGGTCTGGATGTACTATCTGACCTTGGGTGAGAAGGTCCCTGCGCAGTGGGAGATGAAACTGATCTTGAGACAGGAATGCTATCTCTGAGAACCATGCCCGTCTTGGCCAGTACGGTGCCACTAGGATGATGGTCGACCTTTAATTTCTTAGCTTTTGAAGGCATTTGGATATCAAATCTGTCAGAGGGAAAGCATAGAGAAGTCCCCTCGGCCACGGGGCGTGCAGAGCATCTATCTGCTCTGATCCCTGAGTTTTGAACCTTGAGAAGAACCTGGGAACTTGGTTGTTTGCCGGGGACGTGAAAAGATCCACCAGGGGTGTCCCAAACCTTTCAGTTATCAGGCTGAATGTTTCCATGGCTAACGTCCGATCTGCTCAGCCAATCGGCCTTAGTGTTTAGTTCTCTTTGTGTGTTCCGCCTTGATGGATAACAGATTGTTTTCGGCCCATCGGAAGAGGACGGTCACTTCTCTCTTTAGTGACGTGGACCTGGTTCCACCTTCCCTGTTCAGATGCGCCTTTGCTGTCATATTGTCTGTGCGCAATAGAACCGGCTTGTTCTTCAAGAGATGGGAGAATGCTAAGAGGCCCTTTTGTATTGCCTGGAGCTCGAGCCAATTTATGCTGTGGCTTCTTTTGTCTTGGTTCCATTGGGCCTGAGCCCAAAAGTTGTCTAGGGTTGCCCCCCAGCCCCTCAGGCTGGCATTCGTTGTGATTATAGTCAGAGAAAGAGGCTGAATAGGCTTCCCTTTTTGAAGTTGATGTGATGTACACCATGCCAAGGATGTCCGAACCCTGAGTGGGATAGGTATTTGTTTGTGAATGTGTTGGGCTATCACGCTTTGATAAGGCAGGATCAACTATTGAAGCTCTCGAGAATGGAAGCACGCCCAGGGAACACACTGTGATGCAGCAATCATGAGGCCTTGTAGCCTTGCCAACAGCAGAAGATCAGCTGACTGTCCCTTGGTTACCATGCTGATGATGTCCCAAATGGACTTGATCCTCTCTGGTGGCAGGCAAACCAGGTTGTTCACTGTATCTATTATCACCCCCAAGTGATGAATGCGTTGAGAAGAGTAAAGGTGGCTCTTCGTAAGATTTACCTGAAAACCATGGTGACTTAAAGAGGAAAGAACGAAATTCACATCTCTCACTCCCTGTTCTGGAGACGATGCAGCCACCAGAATGTTGTCCAAGTAGGGAAAAACATGCCGGCCCTGAAGATGCCAAGAGGCCACCAGAGCCACCATTATTTTGGTAAACAACCTCAGTGCAGACGACAGACCGAACAGGAGGGACTTGTATTGAAGATGTTGGTTGTGGTAGTAGAAACGTAGACACCTGCAGTGATCTGGATGGTCGGGACATGCAGATAATGGGGATTAGTAGTTATAGAGTCTATTGTACACACCCTGTTGGTTGTTAAGATGTGTAGACATAAACAATTTGAACTGTACAACCTCAAGGCCACAGGTGCCTGGGTAGTGATAAGGGCGCCTGGGAAACTTAATTGCTTGTTAGAGACTTGCCAAGATCCGGGGACCAGAGGTCTGATGAATTAAATCATGGTTTTCACCCACGCACGGGAAGAGAGATCCAATCCTGGATCATATTGACTCTGCAGGGAGGGAGGTTGGTAAAGGCCTATAAAAGTATTGTATATGTAGTTCTTAGTCTGGTCAATGGAAGTTTACTTCTAACCCATTTCCTTCTTTTCAATAAAGTAGTTACTTGCACCGGAACTGAGGCTGCCTGAGCGCGAGCACTAAATTGAAATATGTCTAGAGAGGAATCGGCTGTGAAAGCCAAGACCTTAAGCAATTTATTAATTCCCTGGCACATCCTAGTATTGCCACAAGGGACATCCAGCAAGAGGTCCTTGGCCCACAAGTGAGCCACCCTAGTCAGAATAGAAACTGTAGAGGCAGCCCTGATTGCGGTAGAAGAAGCCTCAAAGGATCTCTTTGGGGCCGAATCAGCTCTCTTGTCCTCTGGTAATTCGAGTGAAACCTCATCCCTGGACTAAATGGCTGATGTAACAAGGGATGACACGGGGGCATCCACTAGTGTAATTTAGACATAATAGACTGAGGCAAGGAGAAAAATCTTTTAACAGAACTAGGATTGGGTCTAACCGTGGCCGGCTTAGACCACTCCTCCTTAATCACACTCATGAAATCCAAGGGAAAGGGTACCTCATCATAATCAGGAGAAGGCTCAGGAAAGGAATCCCTTTTGCCCTTAGGGAGCCCAGATTCCTCCTGTGTGGAGGGCTGGGCTTTCATATCTAATTCTAGGACCCTAATAGCCTTTTTCAAAAGGATTGAGAAGTCATCTGGGCAAATGAGTCTAGAAGATGACATCGAGGTAGAGGGATGAATGTCCTCCTCAATGTCAGACCATTCCCCTTCTTCTGATTCAGAGTCGGCAGTGGAATGAGATCCAGAAAAAATGTCCTCCTCAGAGGACCTGGCTGAAACAATTCTAATCCTCTTGGACTTAGATTTAGCCTTAGATTTAATGGGCTTGACACTAGATGGCATTCCACACTTATATTTATGCTTAGAATGGGAGCTATCTATAAGTGTTGAAGACTTCCCGCTTTTTAAAAAATTTCGTGCCAAAAAGGGCTTGGGCGCTAATTTCCCTCTTTCCAAGGGAGGAATGGCTTCCCTTGATGTGCATGACGCTGGGGGGGAAGAAGAAGAAGACTCCCTTGTCCTCTTGCTTTTTGGAGCACCCTCCGCCTCCGAACCTGACTCCTGGGACCCAGCATTTGCTGCAGTTCTAGTCAAGGGCAATTTGCCTCCTTCAGAGGCTCCCAGCCCGGCAGTGTTGGATGCGGCTGCCACAGGCTGCATGGCCAACCAGGTGGACAGGAGAGCCGCTAACTTGGGAGGGGGCAGCTGCAGGGGACCCAAGCCGCTTGCTGCAGCAATACTTACAGTTTCCTGGGCATCCTCCCTGCCAACTGCTCCCTCCTGATATCGGGACAGGATCCCACGGTCCGACGACTCAGAGCGTGGAGACGAGGGATATCCCTCTTCCTGCTGCACTGCGTGGCCTCCAGGCCACAATCCCACAAGGGCTGTCCCTCTCCTCTTGTGTTGGGCCCTCTGGTCCTGTCCGGATTCCCCAGACATGCCCGGGCTCTCTAGGTCCTCTGACCTATGTTCCATCCTTGCCCCTTCTGCCTCACAGAAGGAGAGATAGAGGAGAGAGAGAAATAAAGAGGGTTTTTTTAAAGAGAAAGGAGCAGAAAAAGAAAGAAATGCGACCTGATGGAGTGAGGTAGGAACAAGACTGGGCTGTGAGGGCGTTGGGCTCTCCCTAGGACACACCTACAACTCTTTAGTCCTACCTGATTGGAGCAAACAGGGGGAACCAACCCTCATCAAGGACAACTCTGCCTTCACCACTGGAAAAACCCCTTTCCACTTTTATAGCCCTGCCCAGCCAGCTTCTCATTGGCTGGTCTCATGTTGCTCTGTGATTGGCTGATTGATCAGCCTGTTCACTACACCAAACCAACCAGCTTCTGCTGTTAATAATCAGCAACCTGTGAGCTACTCCCACAAGCCCACAGCACCTTTGGCTTTGCAGAGCAGAAGAAAGAGGGGGACCAAGGTCAGTTGTAAACATGGAGTTCTTTAATATGCTGGCAGGCCCAAAAGGAATTAATATTCCAAAGATCTTTGGATCAAGAACAGACTAAAATGGCTATTTTTATAGGTATTCAGACAAAGATACTCATCTCTTACATCTCATTGGACATTTCAAACCTTAAACATACAGGGTTTCTAGCAATGGGGGCAAAGATACATGAATACATTTAAATCTACTTTAGGGTACATCTGGCACATTCCATTGTCCCCTTATGAGTAAAGATGGTACCATGGGCCTCTTTGCACAGAGAGACTGCATCCTCTATCAGTGATTTATTATGGCTGCCATACAGCTCTCTGGCGCCTTAATGTACCAGGGTCCTTCACAAGGGCAATCTGTACTCTAAAACATTCCTGTTGTAAATCCTTCCCAGCTTTCCATCCTTTCTCAGGGGCTTCAACTCCAAAATCCTCTCTATGTGCCCAGTGTGCATCTATTTTCTACATTTCTACTACAGTGGTCCCCCGGGTTACGAATCCCCCGGGGTACCAAACCCCGGGATCCGAAAGAGCCGGGGCCGGAAAAACGGCCCCGGGTTACGAAAAAAACCCCGGGTTATGAAAAAAAAGTGGCACAAATTCAAATTTGACACAGTTCATTCCTATACTTACAGTGGTCCCCCAGTTTGCGATCTTTTTCGGTTTACGAAAGCAGTGCTGGAACGAATTACTTTTGTAAACCGGGGGACCACTGTATAGCTAATTGAACTATATATTGATTATTGAAATCATTCCATATCACTGCCCCAAATAGGAGCTGAAAAAGTCCTTTGCCTTTAGAGCTGGCTTTTCATTGGCTCTGGGGCAAGTGGTATAATCACTGGCATGGCTTTTGTCTGGCTTGGGGATGTGGTGCATCTAAATGCTATGCCCCCAAACCAGCACAAAGCCAGTTTAACTAGGTTACCTGTTTCATCCCAAAGTGACTGTACAATTTGATTTACCAAAATCTTACAAATATTTGTATCCTGTGATTCAATTTAGTCTTCTCAAGCCTGTGGTAGAGTCAGACTAGTAATACCAAAAGGAAATACAGTACTGCCTATCTTGATTGATTAGGAGCAGCATTTTGACGTGTCAAAGATTTGCACTCAAGAGCTCACAAGGACAAATTGCAGCATTTTTTGGAGTGGAAAGATTTTCCAGTGGGTCAGAAAGAGTAGATGGATGCCCAACACATGTGGGCTCTAAAGTTGATGCAAAAGTTCCATCTGGACAGGGCAGTGCTGGACTAGCTCCCAATTGTATTACTTATCGCATGTGGTATAATGCAAGATCTAATATAAGAGAAATACTAAAAAAGTTTAATGGGCAAAATTTTCTAATTAGATTTCAATGTCAATCTTAAAACACAATTTAAAGATTTTAAAGCCATTGTTCAGAGAATTTTTCAAGTTTATTGTCATTGACTTATAATAACAACTATCTGCGTTTTCCTCTCTAAAGTAAAAAAGCTGAAAATTACAGGAATATTTTCTTTTAGTTTTTTAAAAATGACTTTGGCTGAAGTTTACAATCAATTGTATAATTTACTATTTATTTAAAATAACTTTCCAAACTGAGCTTGGGAAGGTCTATACTGAACTACAGATTTTTCTAAAATAATTTTACTTTCCAAATTGAATTGTTGGTTTACTTCATTACATTATCTGAAACTTTTAAGACATAAATGTAGTGATTGTTAATGTGGTAGATATATCAAATTAACTATATTTTAAAGAGATGAATCATATTATTAAATAGAATTATGAATACATAGAAGTGTTGTTTAGTAAACACGTTGCTCTCCTTTTTCTAGCAGTCCTGGCCATGTATGAAATTCTCAAGAAGTATATTATGGGCCTCATGCTCCTTTGCCTTTCACAGCTTCCTGCAGGTCCTACTGGTATAGGTGGCTCCTGCACATCTGTATATTTCTTCCATTTGTCAACAATCCAGCCTGTTCGCCATGCATTTCTGACTTCTGTTATAGACCTGTCTAGTTAAGTGCACATGCATCAGTTTAATTTTTATTAAATGACCCCCCTTTCCCCCTTGTTTTTGTTTTAGTTATTGTGAAAATGGATTCATGCACTGCAGCTCAAAGAGACTTCCAGGGGCTTTTCTACCAGATGCTTTCTTTCAGCGTCATCCTTCTGCCAGAGGTTACTATTTTCTAAAAATTAATATATATTTTTATTCTGGCCTTTACCTTGCCTTATCCTATTAATTTTGAAGAGAGGGATACAACAGGCAATGTTAATGTGAGCTTTGCATTCATTTTAATTCCTGGTTTAGCTCCTGTCATGGGGGCAGTGCTTGTCACGGTTACTAAGATGAGGGAGCCAGTGTTGTCAAAGATAACTTTGTGGTCATATGGTCAGCATGACTAAACACCAAGGTCCACAGAACAATGTTATTTTCCCACTGAAGTGGTACCTATTTATCTATTTGCACTTTCACATGCTTTTGAACTGCTGTGTTGGCAGAACTTGGGATTAGTGATGGGAGCTCACTCCATCACACAGTGCTTGGGTCTCAAACTGCTGATCTGCTGACCTTGTGGCAGTTGGAGTCTTAACTGCTGAGCCACCCCATCCCTTTGCAGTTTTTAGTAAGACCATCTTAATCATGGAAGGATAAATTGGAGATCTTAGCCCTCCCTCTGTATCTCTGCTCTCCCACAACAAGTACAACACTGAGGGGTTTGAAAGAGGGTTTCTTGGAAGCTTAAATTAAATACAACACATGAGTTCACTAAAATGTGGAGTCCAATTTACAAAATAATAATAACTTGGAAATAGGTGAAGACATATACATTTCAGATACACACACACACACACACATTAATATCCAGGGACTTTAGACGAATAGATCTATGAACTATTTATTTATTTATTTATTTTACTGAAATACATAAGATTTTAAAAGGAGACTATTGGCAGGACTACTCCAGCTTTAGCCTCAAAGGCCATAAAAGCTGGAGTATCCTGCATTGAGCAGGCACTTGGACTTTATGGCCTTTGAGGCACCTTTGAACTCTGTAATTCTGTGATTCTCTCTGTGTGGAAATCTCATGCCTATTGGCTTTACACTAGAATTCTTCCTTATAGTTCTGCAATCACAACCCAGAATTATCTGATTAAACAGTGATGTAAAAGTCCTTCATATTTTTTGTAGAGAATTGAGACATACTGTTTTATGTTTGTGTTCTTGGTTTGAGGAGGGGTTAGACCGTATATATTTCAATTTTATTGTTGTTGCAAACAACAACTACCCATTCGTTGTGATTAAAAAATACTAGCATTATAAGTGTTACTCTGACTAATTAAATACTTCCTTTTCCTTGTGCCAACTTTATTACGTCCCGTCCAACCCAGCTAGTAATTAATTATGAATAACCTTTTAGGTAGTATGATTCTATTCCCTTGCAAGAGGTGTTAATTACCACTCTTATTTCCTAATTTTAATTTTTTCTTTTATAGCAAAAATGTCACTGTTTTCAGTATGACAAGAATGTCATACTGAAAACCATACAGAACAAAAAACAATGTGATGACCATAATTACTATCCTCTCTGCCTGCTGGTGTGGAATGGACGGTGCCCAGTTCCTTACTAATTCCCACACAATGTGCTTGGCCAAGCAGGAAGCAATTGACTGGAACCTGCAGGAAGAAACTTTTAATTAATATTTCAGAGGAATGTTTGTGAATGGTATTAGCCTATAATACTGTAGAATAACTTTTATATAACTTTTTTCTACCGTGTGTCTGCATCACACGTGGGTGCGCCTTATGCGGCTTCCAGCATATGTGGAAGCCAAGCTGGGAAAAAAACCTCTTGCACCCTGGAAGGAGTAATACGGTGCATACCCATGGCACACGCCCCACGCCGCGCTCCAGGCACAAGCCCCATATGTATTTTTTCTTTTATGTGGGGGCAGGGTCCGGAACGGATCCCCTGTGTAAAAGAAGGGCCAACTGTATTTCTCAAACAAGCAAACAAACATTTATTTATTTCACTTCTGTGCTGCCTTTATTCCCCAAAAAGGACCCAAGGCAGCTGACAAGATAACTTTCGTCATGAGGAAGGGCATTAGTCAATTAGTTTATTAAGTTCTCTTGGAAGTTTTCATTTTAATTTTCCTTCTAAGAAATTTAAGAAAACTGCAGTAAGTACTCTGAAGAGTCTCCATTTTAATGTTCCTTGTGAAAACTTTCAGAATAAAGAAGTTCCTCAATAGCAATAAAGGGATCAGGTGTAGAAGCAATCCAGTTGTTTAAGTTGTTGGTTACATGCAAAGTTAATGTTTGGACTTCTAGTTGGGGTAAGGTAATAATAATAATAATAATTTTATTTATATACCGCCTTTCCAAAGGATCAAAGCAGTTTACAAAAATGCTTAAACAATTACATGCTGTGGATATAGTATACCTCGATTTCAGTAAGGCCTTTGACAAGGTTCCTCATGACAAACAAGCTTGCAAAATGTGGGGTAGACAAGTTAACTGTTACATGGATTTGTAATTGGTTGACTGGCCGAACTCAAAGGCTGCTCAACAATGGTTCCTTTTCATCCTGGAGAGAAGTGACCAGTGGGGTGCCACAGGGTTCTGTCCTGGGCCCAGTGCTATTCAACATCTTTATTAATGATTTGGATGACAGAATTGGGGGCATACTTATCAAATTTGCAGATGACACTAAACTAGGAGGAATAGCTAATACCTGAGAGGACAGGATCAAAATTCAAAATGACCTAAATAGACTAGATAGCTGGGCCAATGCTAACAAGATGAAATTCAATGCAGAGAAATGTAAGGTTCTGCACTTAGGGCGGAAAAATGAAATGCACAGATTTAGGATGGGGGACACCTGGCTGAATGAGACCACATGTGAAAGGGATCTAGGAGTCCAAGTAGACCATAAGCTGAACATGAGTCAACAGTGCGATGCGGCAGCTAAAAAGGCCAGTGCAATTTTAGACTGCATCAACAGAAGTATAGTGTCTAGATCAAGGGAAGTTATAGTGCCACTCTATTCTGCTTTGGTCACGCCCCACCTGGGATACTGTGTCCAGTTCTGAGCACCACAATTTAAAAAAGATGTGGAGAAACTGGAGCATGTCCAAAGGAGGGCAACAAAGATGGTGAAGGGTCTGGAAACCATGCCCTATACGGAACGCCTTAGGGAATTGGGGATGTTTAGCCTGGAGAAGAGAAGGTTAAGAGGTGATATGATAGCCCTGTTTAAATATTTGAAGGGATGTCATATTGAGGAGGGAGCAAGCTTGTTTTCTGCTGCTCCAGAGACTAGGACGAGGAACAATGGATACAAATTACAGGTAAAGAGATTCCACCTCAACATTAGGAGGAACATTAGGAGACCATGACTTTTGCCATTCTTGGAAATATTATTAAGATTTACTTATGGTCCAGACTATTTATATATTCTCTTGTTTTATTTCTTAAAGGAAAACGAAGTTTGGCTTGCAGGCACCCCATGACCATGTTTGTATGCCCTGCAAATGATCCAAGAGCTAAAGGAATAGAATGTATGAAGACCTGTCAGACTTATGAATTAGGCTGTGTCAGCCATGGATGTGTGTCTGGCTGCCTCTGTCCCACTGGATGGGTAAGAAAAATGAATGTTCTTAAACAAAGTTACTAGGGGAAATGATAGTGGGACATACTTGGGAAGGAAAAACACATCTTGATTTTAAGGTAATCTCAAGTAATATGTTGCAGCACACCTCTTAACCCTGCTTCATTGCTTCCTTCCTAACCAAGTGAAAAGTCTCTCTCCTCCCTTAGATATTTTTTATTATTAATGTTATTAAACGACTCTATAAGTTCCAATTATATAGATTGCTACAGAGCTGTTGCTGTGGCAGATATATGCCTTCCCATTTTGTCCAAACAGGTTTCTGCTTTGCAATTTTCACTGATCTCCTTCTTTTTGTTTCAACAAGTTCCTTCTTACAGTTCTTTTTTGTATTTTTAATCACTCCCCACACCCAGAGATACAGTGCAAAATTGGTAAACTATGATGGTACAGTAGTTATGTTGGTTTCCAAAGAGCAGGATCATCCCCATTCCCTAGTACATGAATTCTGTGTGAATAGAGGCATTGAAAGAGGTTAACCATGAAGAAAGAAGGGGCGCTTCTTTGTGGTGCTGGAAACAACTTTGTGCTATGGGAAAACCCATAGCAATAGCACCAGTCCACTTAAGTCATGGGATTTGGCCCCATTCTTTTGGCTTCAGTCTGAGAGAAGAAACCAGAGACATTAATTTGTGGAGTTTTTTTCTGTACCACCCAATAGCTAAAGCTGTTTGAATGGTTCACAAAACAAAGGTTGAAACCATAAGATACATCAATATGATAAAAAACTGTAAGTTCTAAAACAAACTTCAAAGCAGACTCAGAATTAAACCAAAGTAGGACTTCCGGTGGCATGGCGTCACGAAAATCCACCTCCTAAAGACGCTCCTGGAGGGGGATTGCTAATTCTGAGACAGAGGAAAGAGACAAAATTACGGAATAATATAAAGGGTCTCCCGAGATAGAGAAGAAGAAGATGGGTTCATCGGTGACTTTTAATTACTCCGGGGCGCTCGAGGCAGAAAGATCAGCTGATTGGAGTCACCAGCCATCAGCGAGGCCAGAGATGCCAGAGGAGTATGGAGAAGGTTTGAGCTATCCGGGTCTGGGATCAGGCAGCTGCGCCGCAGCACAAGCGCTGCCACCACTGTTTTAAATTTTTTTTCTTTCTATTTGTGGGATATACTTGGACTCTTCGCTCACTGGGAACTAACCTTTTCTACATAATTCACTGCGATAGGTGAACTTAGGAAACAACAACTGGATAAATTTGGGGAAAGAGTTAGAAATAAAACCTTTCCCTCCTGGCATTTCCTTCCTCCGATTTGGCTATTTGTTTTCTTTACTACAAAATTCATCTTTAATAATTATGGATTGTGGGTATTTCAGGAAGAATTCATTCTTTAATACTGAGACTGTGTAAAGGAAGAAAACTGTGTTTGCATACATAAGAGTTTAAGAAGATATTTGAATTCGGCTGTTTGGGAGCAATGCATATCTGAGACAAAATTGCCATCTTTTTTCTCCTTGCATGGAATGGAAAGAGACAGTAAACGGTATAAATTAATAAATACTTTGGAACTGGACTATAAGGAGTTTATTGAAAATTTCAGATTACAAAAATTACTAGCAACAAGAAGCATCTCTTTGTGAGTTTTTTGTGTTTTTTTCCCCAACTGATGTTTGAAGACTTCATTGGATTGAATTGGAGTGTCTGGGACCACTGAGACAATCATGTTTGAACTGCTATTATTATAAGGAGTTAAGAGTTGCGGAAACATATTAGAGTGTAATGCATTTTCATCATATATTGAGGAACTATTTACTTTTGATTCTCGTAGATATTTTCCAGCTATCTGCCTTTACTTATGCCTGATGTGAATCTTTAATATTTCTTCATTGAAACTTTTATCAATATTGTTAAATTGTGATAGTGGTAAGAAGAACTGGATTTATTTACAGAAGTAATCTTGAAAACTTACTTACATTGGTTACATATCATTACACATTGCATTGAGATCTTGACTTGATAAATAAGAGGATTTCATTACTGTTAGATATATATTGAGATTTGATATTATATATTGATATATTGATATATTGTATAGATAGAGCATAGTAACTGAAATAGTGGTCTTAAAGAGATAGTGTCTAATAGCTGAATTATTGTTTAGAGAAAGAACCCATTGTTGTCGTTGCTGGAATTTATCAAGAGAAGTAAGGAGAATTCATAGAAGTATATTTAGCCCAATATAAAAATTTATATATACACATATTTTTGAATTCTATATTTTTTATCTTGAAAGCTTTGTGTTTAGTTGGTAGAAGTGGACTGACAGAAGATAACAGATTTTTAGACTTACTAGATACATTCACGAATAAGCCAAATTAGAACAAGAATATAAAAAGAAATCTATTGAGAAATAGCGAAAAAACGAAGTATACATACACACAAATACCCTTTTTGGGATAAATCGGATTTCACTAAGAGGTTTTGTGAGGTATATTTACGATTAAAGAGGAAAACCCAAAACAATTGATTATCAGAGATAAAAAAGAGCAAAGAAAAGTGTGTTTTTGGAATAAAAGAAATGGAGATAAAATAGATCAGAATTAATATAATAAAAAGATTGTATTAGGGAAAATAGTGTTGAAAATCGTACTAAAGAAGTAGAAATTGTATATTGTAAAACTTACCTTTTTGCCTTGGTCCAATAACCACTTCAACAGTTGTTTACTCAATTTTCTTTACAAAACACCCAATTATTTAAACTTTGTACAGGTAGATCAGATTTAGTGGAGAAGAAGAATAAGAAAGAAAGGTAATATGATGACAACAAGAAGAGAAAAAGAAAGACAGGTACAGGCAACAGCATTAGCAAACCAGAGAAGGCTATCTAATTCAGATTTGAATGTATCTTTGATGGAGGAAATAAAGAGATTACACATGGAATTAAAGAATGAGATCTGGGATTCAAAAGAAGAAATGTGATGAGAAATAAGAAAATCTAGAGAAGAAACTAAGAAAGAACTGAGACATGAGTCTAACAAGATAAGACAGGATTTAGACAAGATCAATAAAGATATTGAAAAGATAACTGGTAAAATGGACAAGTTGGAACATAAAACAAAAAGGATGGAGGATAAGATTGAGGATTTGAATAAATATCAACAAGAAGACCAGGACAAAGAGAAAGAAATGTATTAAACTGAAAGACCAGGACAAAGAGAGAAATGTATTAAACTGAGAGTTCTTCCAGAACAATCAAACATGAATTTCTATAATTTTCTAACGCCATACCTAGCAAGATAGCTTGATGTACCACTACAACAAATGCAGGGAGAGATTGACAGAATTTATAGACTGAACTCAAATACTGCAAGAGTTAAAAAAAACTTCCAAGAGATGTTGTGATATATTGGGTCAGGAAACAGATGAAAGACAATTTTATGCAAAAGAACTTCAAGATGAGACTGGTGATACGGGGTAATGAGATTCAAGTGTTTAAAGATATCCCCATGGAAATTCTGAGAAGAAGAAAATATTACCAATTCTTAACAGAACAACTGAAGTGCTATAGAATACCTTTTAGATGGGAAGAACTGGAAGGATTGTCATTGGCATGGAATCAAAAAAGATATAAACTTAATACTATTGAAAAAGTGGGTGAATTCTGGAAGGAATTTTAAAAAGATATATCAAAGCATGCAGCATCGTCCAGGAGAGAGGAAAGCTCAACAATGGAAGAAGAAGATGAAGAAGGAGGAGATAAAGCAGAGCTTTTACTGAGATTTAAAACAAGTAGGAAAGATGGGGGAATAGAAGGAAATCTAGAGCTGGAAGAAGGAGAAATGATTGGAAGAGAAGTAGAAAATAACGAAATTATAGAAAGTGTAGAAGAGAGAAGAGAAGAAGAGATAGAAGAAACAGAGAGAAAAGATCAAAGAAAAGAGGAACAAGGATAAGATAAGTGCGTAAAATTTAGGAAAATATAAAATTTCAGGTAGAGTTAAATACAGTGATTACTTAGTAGTCATTCTTCCCAGTAAATGAAAATTTTAACATGGAATGTAAAGGGATTAAATTCTTCATTTAAAAGAAAAAGAATAAACCAGTATTTAACTAAATTATGTTGTGAAATTGTTTGTTTACAAGAAACCCATATTAAATATATTGAAAAGAGACTGATAAGATTTAAAAATCTAGGGAAAGATTTTATTTTGGCATCTAAAAATAGGAAAAAGGGGGTGGTAATTACGTAAAAAAACATATTAAAGCTAAAGAAGTGTTAAATGATGAATCCAGTCACTATGTAGCTGTTGAATTAGAATGGGAAGGGGGAAAAATTATTAGTAGGAATATATAGTCCTCTAGATAATAAGAATCTATTCTATCATAGAATACATAAAAATTAGATAATCTAAACTGCGAAAATGTAATACTGTTGGGAGACTTCAACGGGGTGGTAGAACCTCAATTGGACAGGAAATCTGTGAATGACATAAAGCATAACCAAGGGAAACTTCCCTTAACTTTTAATGAATTGATCGAGAGTTATGGATTAAATTACGTGTGGAGAATATATCATAAAAAAGAACAAGGTTATACATTCTATTCTAATAGACACCGTTCTTTCTCGAGAATTGACATGATATGGATACCAATAACAATAAACAAACAATAATAATAACAACAACAACAATATTTATTTATATTTCCCGCCTCTCCCCATGGATCGAGGTGAGATTCCAACAGACTAAAAACATTACAAAATCATCATAAAAATATAATACATTATTACATACAGTTAAAATCTAAGGACTGCGTAACTTTAATAATTATCCATACTGTTATCACTTTCTACCTAATTAGCTACTGTCGTTCCTTGAACCATTCAAACTGTCATATCAGGTCAGGTGGATAGGCCCACTGGAAGAGATCTGTCTTTAGTACTTTTTAAAAAGCATCTAGAGTAGTAATAAGATGAATCTCCTCCGGCAAGTCGTTCCAGAGTTTTGGAGCCACGGCAGAGAATGCTCTCTTAGATGTTGCCACAAATCTTGTATTGGTGGCTTCCAGTAGATTTTTCCCTGATGTTCTGAGGGTGCCGGGCGGATCATGTAGGGAGAGGCAATCCTTCAAGTAACTCGGGCCTGAGCCATATAGGGCTTTAAAGGTAATGACCAATACTTTGT
Source organism: Urosaurus nigricauda (assembly GCA_034509955.1). Taxonomy (NCBI): domain Eukaryota; kingdom Metazoa; phylum Chordata; class Lepidosauria; order Squamata; family Phrynosomatidae; genus Urosaurus; species Urosaurus nigricauda. The sequence continues at coordinate 105,743,637 of JAOEGL010000005.1, read as the reverse complement.
ATTGTGCCCAGAAGCTGATAGCCAGTGTAAAGATTTTAATATCGGGGGGATGTGATCTGTTCTTAATGCCCCGGTGAGCAATCTGGCAGCTGCATTTTGGACTAGTTGAAGTTTCCGGACTTGGTACAAAGGTAGCCCCATGTAAAGCACATTTCAGAAATCCAGACAAGAGGTTACCAGTGCATGTATCAATATTTCAAAGTCCTCTCTGCCCAAGTAGGGACACAGTTGGCGTATCACCCATAGGTGATACCACGTGCTCCTGGCTGTCACCTCCACCTGAGGTGTCAGCTGGAGCAACAAGTCCAGGAGCAAGCCCAAACTGTGTACTTTGTCCTTTAGGAGAAGTGCGACCCTATTCAGGACAGGTTTGAGGATCTCCATCCCTGGACTGGGAGAGCATATCACAAATACCTCCATTTTCTCTGGATTCAACTTAAGTTTGTTTTCTCTCATCCAGCCCATTACCGACTCCAGGCAGGCATTTAAAAAAGAGATGCCATCCTTGGTCACTGCAGCAGTCGGAGACATGGAGAGATATATTTGAGTGTCATCAGCATATTGATGACACTGTGCCCCATGTCTCCGGTTGATCTCTCCCAGCAGCTTCATGTAAATGTTAAATAGCATGGGAGACAGAATGGCACATCAAATTGATAGAAATATTACCGAGAATTATATCTGATCATAACCCGGTAATAATGTCATTGTATTAAAAAACGAAACCATTGAGTTGCAGAATTAAAGATTATATACTACAGGATAAAAATATAATAGAAAAAACAAAAGAAACTATCTTATTGTATTTTAAGGAAAATCTTCCATCCACCCATCTGTATCTCCACTGAATTCCACTGTGAGACAGGCAATCATGGAACGTGTGCTTGGCCTTTTGTGAACCTTGAACTGTTATAATTGTCTCTGTCATAGATGTCATATTGTATGATTTGGAATTGTTATAATATGTTGATATATTAGGTTAATTTATTGTTTGCATTGTATATGTATTTACTGTTTATATGCTGTGCACCGCCCTGATCGTTGGAAGGGCGGCATATAACTTTTATTATTATTATTACTCCTGGAATGAAAATGACAAATGTTTGGGATGCCGGCAAAGCTGTATTTAGAGGCTTTTTGATAAATCAAGAGGCTTATATAAGAAAAAGAAAAAAGGAGCAAGAACAAGAATGATTAAAACTACTTATAGAGAAAGAAAAGGAATTGATTTCTAAACCAGGGGATACTAAATTATTAGAGGAATTAGATATACTTAAGAAACAAGAAAACAGGAAAAATGCAATAGAATTGAGTACAAAGTTAAAATGGTAAATCAGAAAAACTTTGAATATGCAAATAAAGTAGGCAAAAACCTAGCTGAATTATTGAGAGAAAAACGGGTAAAAAACTGTATTATAGAAGTACGAGCAATGAAGTAGTAGTGAACAAACAAGAAGACATCAAAGAAGCTTTTTTAAAAAATTATTCAAACTTATATCAAGCTCAAGATATTGACATTATAAAAATTAAACAATACTTGGAAGATGACAAAGAGATCTATATTACACCAAGCAAAAGTCAACTGGAGGATTTAAACAAGCAGTTTACGTACACAGAGGCTAGAAATGCAATTAACAACTTGAAAAGTGGAAAATCTCCAGGCCCCAATGGTTTTACACCATTGGTTTACAAAACTTTTGTAGATGAAATATGTGGTCCCCTGCAGAAAACGTTTAATTGCATACTTGAAGAAGGAGTTCCTATGTCTTGGAAAGAAGCTGAAATAATTGTTATACCTAAAGAAGGGAAAGATACAAAAGAGATCAAAAATTATAGACCAATCTCACTTCTAAAAATCGAATATAAATTATTTACTTCTATTTTGGCATCAAGATTAAAAAAAATTATTTAAAGGATTGGATAGATCAAGATCAAAGAAAATAGCCATACTGCCATAGACAGAAGAAGGCAAACATTGAAAGGACCCAACAGTAGGAGGCAAAAAAATGTGCACAGGAGGCAAGCAAAGGGGACACATGGTCTTAGATGTCTCTATACTAATGCACAGAGCATGGGAAATAAACAAGATGAACTTGAACTCCTAGCACTAGAAGGGAAATATGATATAATAGGCATCACTGAAACCTGGTGGGATGAGTTTCATGATTGGAATGTAGAAATAAAGGGGTATAACCTTTTTAAGAGAAACAGGCCAAACAGAAAAGGAGGGGGAATAGCATTATACGTCATGGATATTTATATAAGTGAAGAGATCCAGGACATAAATACTGGAAGCCAGGTGGAGAGCATCTGGATAAAAGTTAAAGGAGAGGGAAGCAACAGGAATGTCACTGTGGGAGTCTACTACAGACCCCCAACTCAGGCAGAGGAATTGGATGATGCCTTTCTAGAACAGATGACCACACACTCAGATAGGAAAAACATAGTAGTGATGGGTGACTTCAACTATGTGGATATTTGCTGTAAGTCAAACTCAGCAAAATCCTCAAGGTCTAGAAAATTCCTTACTTGCTTCGAAGACAATTTCATTGTCCAAAAGGTGGAAGAGGCAACAAGGGAGTCAGCTATTTTGGATCTGATCCTAACCAACAGGGATGACCTAGTTAATGGGGTGCAAGTGGTTGGATCCTTAGGTGGAAGTGATCATGTTCTCCTGGAGTTTGTTATACAGTGGAAAGGAGAAGCCAGGCGTAGTCAGACATGGGCCAAAGCTAACAAAATGAAATTTAACACAGAGAAATGTAAGGTCCTACACGTAGGGCGGAAAAATGAAATGCACAGATATAGGATGGGGGACACCTGGCTGAATGAGACAACATGTGAAAGGGATCTAGGAGTCCAAGTAGACCACAAGTTGAACATGAGTCAACAGTGTGATGCAGCAGCTAAAAAGGCCAATGCAATTTTAGGTTGCATCAATAGAAGTATAGTGTCTAGATCAAGGGAAGTAATAGTGCCACTCTATTCTGCTTTGGTCAGGCCCCACCTGGAATACTGTGTCCAGTTCTGGGCACCACAATTCAAAAAGGATGTGGAGAAACTGGAGCATGTCCAAAGGAGGGCGACTAAAATGGTGAAGGGTCTGGAAACCATGCCCTATGAGGAACGCCTTAGGGAGCTGGGGATGTTTAGCCTGGAGAAGAGAAGGTTAAGAGGTGATATGATCGCCCTGTTTAAATATTTGAAGGGATGTCATATTGAGGAGGGAGCAAGCTTGTTTTCTGCTGCTCCAGAGAACAGGACTCGGAACAATGGATGCAAACTGCAGGAAAAAAGATTCCACCTCAACATTAGGAGGAACTTCCTGACAGTAAGGGCTGTTCGACAGTGGAACACACTCCCTCGGAGGGTGGTGGAGTCTCCTTCCTTGGAGGTTTTTAAGCAGAGGCTGGATGGCCATCTGTCAGGGATGCTTTGACTTGGAGTTCCTGCATGGCAGGGGGTTGGACTGGATGGCCCTTGTGGTCTCTTCCAACTCTAAATTTCTATGATTCTATGATTCTATGAATTCTAGGAGTGTTGATTTCAAGAAACTTAGACAAATACTGGGGGTGATCCCATGGTCAGAAATACTAAAAGAGAAGGGAGTTCAAGACGGATGGGAGTTCCTCAAAAGGGAGATACTAAAAGGACAATTTCAGACAGTTCCAGCGAGGAAGAAAAATGGGAGATGTCTCAAGAAACCAGGATGGATGATAAAGGAACTTTCAATGGAACTATGGAATTATTGTCAAACAGAATTTATTCTGTGTTGGTGTGGTTGAAAGAGGACCAATGAAATCAATCTGGATTTGGGCCCATGGTCCCTCATTTCACTGATGTTGGATCTGAGCCTTGAGGCCACATTGACTATTGCAAAGGAGAGACAGTTGTCAACCCATTGCTCCACATCACAGAACATATGGGACCACCAGCCTGTCTCCTGCACACTCTAAAGTTCCTCATTTGCCATGATACCCTTGTTCAAGGACAAACTTGACAGGATCAAACCAGTGGGTATCACTCTCCTCCTCAAGGGTCCAGAAGACTCCCTCTTGGTACTCTATATGGTACCTCCCAATGGTGTCTTTCCCTGCTTCAGAGAGCTATCTAATTTCAGAGTCCTCTCTTTGTAACTGAACTAGGTCTAATATTGGGGAGACTATTTTGGATTGAAATTAATGGGGATCCAAAGGGACCTCTTTCTATTTTTGCAGAGCTGCTTCTTTAGTGAGGATGTTTGCCCTGTTGTTCATGTGCTTGTTTCAGTCATGCTTTTCTAAAGTCCTTTGATGTAACTGACCCAGGTTGGCACATTCTTTCCCTTGTATCGATACACAATATACACAACTGGTTTACCCTCTGATGTTCTCCGTTTATTGGCCAGAAAAAATAGGAAGCCAGACATTAGCTGCTGTAACATGACAATCTTAAAGTCTGGCCAATGAACAATCTAAAGGTTCAAATTACTGGACAGTAAAGGGAGCTTCCACCTCCATGGCTTGGCAGGAGTGGGAATGAACCTTCCCTTTAAGAGTGAACACATAGAATCATAGAGTTGGAAGAGACCACAAGGGCCATCCAGTCCAACCCCCTGCCATACAGGAACTCCCAGTCAAAGCATCCCCGACAGATGGCCATCCAGCCTCTGCTTAAAGACTTCCAAGGATGGAGACTGTACCACACTCAGAGGGAGTGTGTTCCACCGTCGAACAGCCCTTACTGTCAGGAAGTTCCTCCTAATGTTGAGGTGGAATCTCTTTTCCTGCAGCTTGCATTCATTGTTCCGCGTTCTAGTCTCTGCAGCAGCAGAAAACAAGCTTGCTCCCTCTTCAATATGACATCCCTTCGAGAAGAGATGAGATGACAACCTGTGCATCCATCTCTTTCAGCTTCCTACCCAGATCCTCGTAATCCCTTATGATATTCTGAAAGCTGTGCCTTGCAGTATCATTGGTTCCCACATGAACCAAAAGAAAGGGATAACGGTCAGTAGGCTTCACAAGTCTTGTCAGCCTCTCTGTCACATCACGGATCTTTGCCCCAGGGAGACAACACATCTCCTGAGACATCTTTTCAGGCCCACAAACCACTGCTTCTGTACCCCTCAGCAAGGAGTCCCCCACCACCACCACTTGCCTCCTCCGAGGCTTAACAGTGGCTGTTCCCTTTGGTGCTATTCTCAGGCTCCCCTGCCCTGTCCCTGATGTCTGTCCCTGCTGCTTTTCCTCATCATCTCTGGTAACAGAGAGAGATTCAAAGCGATTCTGTAGCTGCAAGCTCACAGAATGAACCGTGGTTTCCCTACTTCTGTGTGTAACATTCCTCCAACCATCTACTTCTTTTGTGTGTGAAGTAACCTCTTCTTCCCCAGCTGATACATGGATCAGTCTTGGGGGGTGCAGCAGATAGAATCACAGAATCACAGAGTTGGAAGAGACCACAAGGGCTATTCATTCCATCCCCCTGCCATGCAGGAAATCACAATCAAAGCACCCACAATTAGTGGCCATCCAGCCCCTGTTTAAAGACCTCTAAAGAAGGAGACTCCACCACTCTCCAAGGGAGTGTGTTCCTCTGTCAAACATCTCTTACTGTCAGGTGGAATCTCTTTTCCTGTAGCTTGCATCCATTGTTCTGGGTCCTATTCTCTGGAGCCACAGAAAACAATCTTGCTCCCTTCTCAATATGACATCCATTCACATATTTAAAAAAGGTTATCATGTCCACTCTTAAACTTTTTTTCATCGGGCTAAACATACCCAGCTTCCTAATAACTGCTTTATCACACTAAGAGACAAACAGGATTTAAATGAGAGTTAAACTAGGGAAAACCAGGAAATGCCTGATGTTTATCCCATGACATTTCCTGGTTTTCTCTAGTTTAACTCTCCTATAAATCCCATTTGCCCCCAGTGTGATAAAGCTCTAAATCTCTATCATAGGGCATGATTTCCAGACCTTTCACTGTTTTAGTCTCCCTCCGTTGGACATGCTCCAACTTGTCAATATCATTTCTGAATTATGGTGCCCAGAACTGGACACAGTATTTCAGGTGAAGCCTGACCAAAGCACAATAGAATGGCACTGTTACTTCCTTTGATCTAGACACTATACTTCTATTGATGCAGCCTAAAATAGCATTGGCCTTTTTAGCTGCCGCATCGCACTGTTGACTCATGTTCAACTTATGGTCTACTTGGACTCCTAGATCCTTTTCACACGTAGTTTGATTCAGCCAGATGTCCCCCATCCTATATCTCTGCATTTCATTTTTGCGTCCTAAGTGCAGTACCTTACATTTCTCCTCATTGAATTTCATTTTGTTAGCGTTGGCCCAGCTTTCTAGTCTATTCAGGTCATTCTAAATTTCAATCCTGTCTTCTGGAGTATTGGCTACTCCTCCTAATTTGGTGTCATCTGCAAATTTGATAAGTATGCCCGCAATTCTGTCATCCAAGTCATTAATAAAGATATTGAATAGCACTGGGCCCAGTACAGAACCCTGTGAGACCCCACTGGTCACTTCTTTCCAGGTTGAAAAGGAGCCATTGTTGAGCACCCTTTGGGTTCGGTCAGTAAACCAGTTACAAATCCATGTAACAGTTACCTTGTCTACCCCACATTTTACAAGCTTGTTTGCGAGAATGTCATGGGGAACCTTGTCAAAGGCCTTACTGAAATCAAGATATACTATATCCACAGCATTCCCTTCATCTACCAAGCTGGTGATTTTATCAAAAAAAGAGATCAGATTTGTCTGGCAATACTTGTTTCTCTGAAACCCATGTTGGCTTTTTGTGATTATGGCATTGCCTTCTAAATGTTCACAGACTCTCTGTTTAATTATCTTTTTTCCCCTTTTTGAAGATGGGGACAACGTTTGCCCTCCTCCAGTCTGCTGGGACTTCTCCTGTTCTCCAGGAGATCTCAAAGATTATTGCCAAAGGTTCCAATATTACATTTGCCAGTTCTTTTAATACCCTTGGATGTAGTTCATCTGGCCCTGGAGACTTGTATTCATTTAGGTTAACCAAATATTCCTGTACTATCTCTTTACCTATTCTGTGCTGAAATTCCCCTATTCTGTCTTCTTCCCCATTATCCTTAGGTTGAGCACCCTTTGCCTTTTCTGAGAAGACTGAAGCAAACAAGGTGTTGAGTAATTCTGCCTTTTCTCTGTCCCCTGTGAGCATTTTGCCATCTTCTGCACACAGTGGCCCTACTGTTTCCTTGTTCCTTTTGCTTTGGACATACCCAAAAAAGCCCTTTTTATTGTTCTTAACCTCTCTAGCAAGCCTGAGTTCATTCTGCGCTTTAGCTTTTCTGACTTTACCCCTACATGTGCTGGCTATTTGTTTGAATTCCTCTTCCGTGATTTCCCCATTTTTCCATTTCTTACACATATTCCATTTAAAACTTAGCTCAGTTGAAAGTTCCTTAGTCATCCATCCTGGCTTCTTGAGATATCTTCCATTTTTCTTCCTCATTGGAACTGTTTGAAATTGTGCCTTCAGTATCTCCTTTTTGAGAAACTCCCATCCGTCTTGAATTCCCTTCTCTTTTAGTTTTCCTGACCATGGGATCACCCCCAGAATTTCTCTAAGTTTATTGAAATCAGCTCTCCAAAAGTCTAGAGTGCATGTCTGACTATGCCTGGCTTCTCCTTTCCGCTGTATAACAAACTCCAGGAGAACATGGTCACTTCCACCTAAGGATCCAACCACTTGCACTCATTTGACTAGGTCATCCCTGTTGGTTAAGATCAGATCTAAAATAGTTGGTCCCCTTGTTGTCTCTTCCACCTTTTGGACAATGAAATTGTCTTCCAGGCAAGTGAGGAATTTGCTAGACCTTGAGGATTTGGCTGAGTTTTACTTCCAGCAAATATCAGGATAATTGAAGTCCACCATCACTAGTACATCTCTCCTTTCTGAGTGTGTGGTCATCTGTCCTACAAAGGCATCATCTAATTCCTCTGTCTGACTTGGAGGTCTGTAGTAGACTCCCAGCATAACATCCCTGTTGTTTCCCTCCCCTTTAATTTTTATCCAGATGCTCTCCACCTGGCTTCCAGTACTGATGTCCTGGATCTCTTCACTGGTGTAAATATCCCTGATATATAATGCTATTCCTCCTCCTTTCCTGTTTGGCCTGTTTCTCTTCAAAAGGTTATATCCCTCTAGTTCTACATTCCAATCATGAGACTCATCCACCAGGTTTCAGTGATGCCTATTATATCATATTTGCTTTGTTGTGCTAGGAGTTCAAGTTCATCCTACTTTTTTTTTTTGCTTAGAAAGATACAGAAGAAATACACAGAATCAAAGTCACCTGGATAGCATCCCCTGACTAAATTATGAGCTGGGGTCAGTTGAGTGGAGATGTGTGCTGAGGAAATAAATCACTCCACACTGCAAAGCTTAAAGGAATTAAGTCAATTTAGGCTGGACAGATAGAATATAACTCCAGTTAATTAATAGGACCTTTTGTACCTTGTGCTTTACAAGGAAGAAGGATCCCCTCATTCAATTGGAATTCTTTACATCTGAGTGAGTATGATCAATTGCTACCCAAAGAAAGATAGACTGGAGGTGGTCTCCACCAGATATGTCAGAAATTAGCTTTGCAAGAGGCTGAATAACCTTTAGGACTGTTTGTACCTGTTTATACCAGTAATAACTGAGGAGAAAACCAGGTCTGGGGTGAATTAGGAGGGATTTATTTTGAAAAATGAAGAGTGCAATCACATACAGTAGCAAATCACAGAGACATAGCATTCAGAGGTAACTGAAATGGAAATATGGAAACTGGATTGTGGAATCTGAGAGTTTTGCAGGTGTGTGATAATTACCTGTCCAATGGGCAGACCCTAGAAAGCTTGAGTGACTCACACTGGGAGGTATGAGGTTGGCACAGCTGCATACACAAAGGACAGCCTTGGACAATTGTATGTGTATTGTGAGTGTGTGGAGACTTGGTTTCTGAAACCTATACCTATAACTAAAATCTAGCCCCTAGCAGTGGGTTTTTTCAGGTAAGAAAGGCTGGATGTCCTTTCCCAGGAATCAACAGTGGGATTCCAGCAATTGCATGAAGATATCCCCAGGATGATTAGACAAGGAAGTTTGGCTGGGAACAGAACACTGGGCAGGTAGAGAAGTTTGTGCTGGTCTGTGACCATAACAAAGATGAACTGAACAGGCAAAGAGATTGGATTACTGCTTTGGGTGCAAGGAGATCTTTGTTTCAAGATGCAAGAGGAAATACAGATGACTTTTATCTCTTGTCTGACACTGATACTAAGATAACTTAAAAGGTTTCACTGTTTGCCTCAGCAGCAATCAAAATTCAGGCTAGAGTCATAGCAGACATTGCAGTTGACTGCCATGGGGACGATTTTATCTAATCTATGAAGATGTTTTTAATGTTGTTTTAGTTAATTGTCTGGAATTTTATTATGTCTATTGTACAATATTCAGATGTTAATGACTTGACGGAGGAAGGAGACTTAATACACCCATCTAGATTTGATTGCCTTATTAACTGGAAGTGCACATGCTTCGTCTGATTTACAAGTTCTCAAAACTGTTTAGTTTACTAGACAGGGACCTTGGATACTCAGACTTATGTAACATGTGATTTTATCAAACCATTTTACCAAACTGAATTGTTTCAATAAATCAATACCTTTAAAAAATCTCCTCTATACAGTTCTTCAAGTTCTCTAAATGTTACTCAGCTCCTAAAACATATCCACTTAAGTAAATAATACATTTAATGCTCTTTATGTGGATTTGAGATGTGTTTTAGATTTAACTAGATACAAGTATTTATGGAATGTTTTGTATTTTGTACTGTTTTTATATTGCTAGATTTTTATTGTGGGGGTATGATGTTCATAGTGATATATTGGTGTGTTATATATGTATATCCTGTTTGGGGTTTATTTTTATTTTTTTAATTGTGGATTCGGCTTCAAATGGTTCTCCCTTTAAGGAATCTGTCATCATTTATTCTCTTTTATATAGTTCTTCAGTGTGCTGCTTCAAGTGACTTTTTATTGCTCGTTTTCACTTGTTGCATTGTGTCCAACCAGACTTCTTTCATTGAATGTAAAAATTTTAGTAAAATCTGTGTATCTGTTCTAGGTGAGACATGGAAATAAATGCATTGTGCCTGACAAATGTCCCTGTTTTTACAATGGACAAGAGTATTTTCCAGGAGAGACTGTAACAAGAGACTGTAATACTTGGTAAGAAATTGGGCTGTTTTTGAATTGATGCCTATTGTACCTTTCTGTAGCAATGTTTTTAGGGATATTGTTTGTAAATATTGCATTTCCCAGTTGTTAAGTGCTATGTATAATCATATGTATAATCATATGCATATGTATAATCGTATGGGACATGGTGGCTCAAGCAGTTAAGATGCTGACTCTTGTTGATTGCAAGATAGGCATGTTGGAAGTTTGAGGCCCAAATGCCACGTGATGGGGTGAGCTCCCACCACTACTCCCAGCTTCTGACAACGTAGCAGTTTGAAAGCATACAAATGCAAGTAGATAAATAGCTTTCTAGTCACCAGGTGTACAACGACTGTGGTTCCCGCACTGGCCACCCATTCCACTCCTACCACCCGGGTCACGAGGACTCCCGATCCAGTGCCAGAGAGCCCTGGAAACCCATCAACCCAAATCCAGGCCTATGCTGCCACCCCACAAGAGTTGTGACAATCAACTCCCAAGAGGGTGGGAGAGCTGATGCTGACAATGGCACTGCTGAGCACCTGCCTTAAATAGGCCCAGCAACCAATAACAGGCCGAGGAGAATGGAGGCACCACCCTCCTGCCAGCTTCCAGCCAATCATGGGGCGAGGTGGGCCACCCACAGCCAATCCGGTGGCACCACCTCACTCCAAGGGATCCTGGGACATGGAGTCCCATGTAAAAGGCGGGCTCCCCGCGCAACCCGGCAGCCAATGGGAAGCGAGCCCGCTCCCCCACAGGCTGCCAGGGAACAGAGCGTGGCAGGGTGCCCGGAATTGGTGCCCTGGACCGCATGGCAACCACGCCAGCCTGGTAAGTTGGGCGGCGCCAAAGATGAGCACTGCCCCCTACAGTCAGACACAACTTAACAGCCTTGTCAAAGGAGAATACCTTTACCTTTATAATCATATGGCAGGTTAGTAAATGTTTTGTAAAACAATTAGTTTTAATTAAATATTTTATTTTGTCATTCTATTTCCAGCATCAAATGTTGTTTTTTATTTATTTACTATGACTATGAACATAAACTAAAAAAGGGAAAACACTTTTCTGTTAAAAATATAGCTTGATTTAAATTCCTTTAATCAGGGGTGGGAAACTTCATAGGAAGAGGATTATGTTTGAGGGAAAGGGCAAGTGGGGTCATCTTTCGATAAAGACAGTGTCACTGTCGTTCCAACAGTGTCCTTCATGACAACTGTGCCAGGAGCCAACAAAGTAAGCCAGTCCACAGGAAGCTGTTGACTCCAGGAATCAACAGAACCTTCAGTTTCCTAGGCAAGCTTGAATTGGCAGAATGAAAATTGCCTGTCCTGTCTCATTAGCTTGCACTGGGGAACAAATAATGATTCTATTATTATTCAAACTCAGCGCTATCCTCAAGATCTAGAAAATTCCTCACTTGCCTGGAAGACAATTTCATTGTCCAAAAGGTGGAAGAGGCAACAAGGGGATCAACTATTTTGGATCTGATCTTAACCAACAGGGAAGACCTAGTTGATGGGGTGCAAGTGGTGGGATCCTTAGGTGGAAGTGACCATGTCCTCCTGGAGTTTGTTATACAGTGGAAAGGTGAAGCTAGGCATAGTCAGACACGCACTCTAGACTTTAGGAAAGCTGATTTCAATAAACTTAGAGAAATACTGGGGGTGATCCCATGGTCAAGAATACTAAAAGAGAAGGGAGTTCAAGATGGATGGGAGTGCCTCAAAAGGGAGATACTAAAGGGACAATTTCAGACAGTTCCAATGAGGAAGAAAAATGGGAGATGTCTCAAGAAACCGGTATGGATGACTAAGGAACTTACAAATGAGCTAAGTTTTAAACGGAACATGTATAAAAAATGGAAAAATGGGGAAATCACCAAAGAGGAATTCAAACAAATAGCCAGTACATGTAGGGATAAAGTCAGAAAAGCTAAAGCGCAAAATGAACTTAGGCTTGCTAGAGACGTTAAGAACAATAAAAAGGGCTTTTTTGGATATGTCCGCAGCAAAAGGAAGAAGAAGGAAACAGTTGGGCCACTGCGTGGAGAAGATGGCCAAATGCTCACAGGAGACAGAGAAAAGGCAGAATTGCTCAACACCTTCTTTGCTTCAGTCTTCTCAGGTTTTCCTAAGGATGATGGGGCAGAGGACAGAATAGGGGAATTTCAGCACAGAATAAATAAAGAGACAGTACAGGAATACCTGGTGAATCTAAATGAATATAAGTCTCCAGGACCAGATGAACTACATCCTAGGGTATTGAAAGAACTGGCAAATGTAATATCAGAACCAATGGCAATCATCTTTGAGAACTCCTGGAGAACAGGAGAAGTCCCTGCAGACTGGAGGAGGGCAAATGTTGTCTCAATCTTCAAAAAGGGGAAAAAAGAGGATCCCAACAATTATTGTCCGGTTAGTCTGACATCAATTCCAGGAAAGATTCTGGAGCAGATCATTAAGCAGAGAGTCTGTGAATATCTGGAAGATAATTCCATAATCACAAAAAGCCAACATAGGTTTCAGAGAAACAAGTCATGCCAGACAAATCTGATCTCTTTTTTTGATAAAATTACTAGCTTGGTAGATGAAGGGAATGCTGTGGATATAGTATATCTTGACTTCAGTAAGGCATTTGACAAGGTTCCCCATGACATTCTTGCAAACAAGCTTGCAAAATGTGGGATAGACAAGGTAACCGTTACATGGATTTGTAACTGGTTGACTGACCGAACCCAAAGGGTGCTCACCAACGGTTCCTTTTCATCCTGGAAAGAAGTGACAAGTGGGGTCCCACAGGGCTCTGTCCTGGGCCCAGTGCTATTCAACATCTTTATTAATGACTTGGATGACAGTATCGAGAGCCTAGTTATCAAATTTGCTGATGACACGAAATTGGGAGGAGTAGCTAATACCCCAAAGGACAGGATCAAAATTCAAAATGACCTGAATAGACTAGAAAGCTGGGCCAAAGCTAACAAAATGAAATTTAACACAGAGAAATGTAAGGTCCTACACATAGGGCGGAAAAATGAAATGCACAGATATAGGATGGGGGACACCTGGCTGAATGAGACAACATGTGAAAGGGATTTAGGTGTCCAAGTAGACCACAAGTTGAACATGAGTCAACAGTGTGATGCAGCAGCTAAAAAGGCCAATGCAATTTTAGGTTGCATCAATAGAAGTATAGTATCTAGATCAAGGGAAGTAATAGTGCCACTCTATTCTGCTTTGGTCAGGCCCCACCTGGAATACTGTGTCCAATTCTGGGCACCACAATTCAAAAAGGATGTGGAGAAACTGGAGCATGTCCAAAGGAGGGCGACTAAAATGGTGAAGGGTCTGGAAACCATGCCCTATGAGGAACGCCTTAGGGAGCTGGGGATGTTTAGCCTGGAGAAGAGAAGGTTAAGAGGTGATATGATAGCTCTGTTTAAATATTTGAAAGGATGTCACATTGAGGAGGGAGCAAGCTTGTTTTCTGCTGCTCCAGAGAACAGGACTCGGAACAACGGATGCAAACTGCAGGAAAAGAGATTCCACCTCAACATTAAGAGGAACTTCCTGACAGTAAGGGCTGTTCGACAGTGGAACACACTCCCTCGGAGGGTGGTGTAGTCACCTTCCTTGGAGGTTTTTAAGCAGAGGCTGGATGGCCATCTGTCGGGGATGCTTTGATTGGGAGTTCCTGCATGGCAGGGGGTTGGACTGGATGGCCCTTGTGGTCTCTTCCAACTCTAAATTTCTATGATTCTATTATTCTGTTATTGTTATTGCTGTTTTAAAAAATCCACATCCACCTAACATTTTGAGACACAGCAGCACCTAAAGAGGAGATAAACCCCACTAAACTTTGCCAGGTAACTTCAGGAGTTTTTTCTGCTGGGCACATGAAAAGTTCAGATTTTCAGAAATCCAAAACAAATTCTCAAGGAGGTTGGGCACTCACTCTTTGCAATTCATGCTGTTTTTGTTCACTCCCAGTCTTCTTAGAGTACAGTTTGCTAACTGTCAGCACAGTCTCCTAACTGTGCACAGTGAAGGAACCAATTGTTGCCCTATACCCTCATAATACCAGTACCTAAGTAAATATTGTAGCTGTTTTGTAGCTGGTTTTTGCAGATGTTGGAATGGATTGGGTTTCTCCCTCTGCACTATTCCAGGAGTTGTGGTTTGTGGTGGTGGTGGAGATATTGAGCAGTAGGTGATGCCAGGATGCATTGCTGATGTTGTGTGCCTCCCAGTCATTTCCTACTTACAGCAACCCTAAGGCAAACCTGTGATGGGGTTTTCTTGGCATGATTTGTTCAGAGGAGGTTTACCTTCCTCTGAGGTTGAGAGAGTGTGACTTGCCTAAGGTCACCCAGTGGGGTTCCATGGCCAAGTAGGGAATTGAACTGTGGTTTCCAGAATCACGGTCCAACATTAAAACCACAATGCCACACTGTTTCTCACCAAGAAATTCATCCTTGTCTTATTGCAGTTTTGCCTGACCTTTAGGTTTTTTTTCTGCCTTTGTTCAGACCAAAATAGCTTGAGGTGGCCTCTTAATGTGCTTCTGGTCATTTAGTACCCTGGGAGTTTATCCCCACTCATTTGTTGCCTACAGAAAAAGGAGGAAGCTGCCATTATTATTATTATTATTATTAGCAAGACCCCAACAGTGGGAGGGGAAAAAATTATATAGGAAGCTAGAGGGGAGGGCCCATGGTCTTCAGTGTCTCTACACGAATGCACACAGCATGGGAAATAAAAAAGATGTACTTGAACTTCTAGCACAACAAAACAAGTATGATATACTAGGCCTCACAGAAAACTGATGGGATAACTCACATGATTGGAACATAGAAATACGGAGGGGTATAACCTTTTTAAGAGAAAAAAGCCAAACAGAAAGGGAGGTATAGCTTTATGTGTCAGGGATGTTTACACCTGTTAAGAGATCCAGGAGTTCAATCCTGGAAGCCAGGTGTAGAGCATCTGGATAAAAATTAAAGGGGAGTAATATGACAGGGATATTTTTGTGGGAGTCTGCTACAGACTCCCAAGTCAAACTGAGGAACTGGATGATGCTTTTAGAGAACAGATGGCCACACACTCCAGCTGGAAGTCAGACTCAGCCCAAACATTAAATTCTAACATGTTCTCATTTGTCTGGAAGACAATTTCATTGTCCAAAAGGTGGAAGAGGCAACAAGGGGATCAACTATTTTATTTTTTATATATTTTATTTACTATATTTATACCCCACTTTTCAGCCAGTAAGGCTCTCAGAGTAGCTTACTTTACCTATTTTACTCATTTTAGATCTGATCCTGAGCTCTCTGTGCAGGAACTGGCCTGGAAAGCCTCTGGCAGCAATTATATAGGGTTAGGCGGCTAGCTCCAACCCCCAGTGACTCACAGAAGTGATGCATACTTTTAAAAAATACATAAATTTGCCCAGTCAAAATTCCACCAGAAACAGCTTTCATTCTTCTTTTTGTGCAGGGATGGCAGCTAAAAGGGCCAATACGATTCAAGCTGCATCAATAGAAATTTAAGGGCAGTACAGACCTCCCAAAAAGGGTGGTCTGGCGCCACCTCTTTTTGCTGCAGAACTTTGCTGCAGCAGCTAGATGCAGCGGTGAAGCTGCGCAGCAAAAAAGAAGCGGGGTTGCTGCCGTTGCAGTGCAATTGATGAAAAAGGCACCATTGGGCGCCTTTACATCACCACAACTGTACAGCTCCGTCTAAAAGCTGCACAGTGGTGGCGACATGCTTATGCTTGCCATCCAAAGGCTCCTACGTGATGACGCAGGGAACGATGCTCCCTAACCCTAATCCCACCCCACAGACGGTCATCTGTATCGGGCCATAGTGTGTAGATTAAGGGAAGTAACAATGATACCCTATTCGGCTTTGGTCAGGTCTCACATGGAATCCTGTGTCCAGTTCTGGGTGCCACAATTCAAAGAGGATGTTAACAAGCTGGAGTGTGCCCAGAGGAGGGTAATAAAAATGGTGTCTGGAAAGTCTTAGGGAGCTGGATATGTTTAGCCTGGAGAAGAGAAGTTTAAGAGGTGATATGATAGCCCTTTTAAAATATTTGAAGGAGTTTCATATTGAGGATGGAATAAGCTTGTTTTCTGCTAATCCAGGGAATAAGACACAGAGCAATTGATTCAAACAACAGGAAAAGAGATTCTGCATCAACATTAAGAAGTATGTCCTACCTGTAAGAATTGTTTGATAGTGAAACACACTTGCTTGGAGAGTAGTGGAGTCTCCTTCTTTGGAGGTCTTTAAACAGAGGCTGGATCGCCACTAGTTGGGGGGTGCTTTGATAGTGAGTTCCTGCATGACAGAGGGTTGGACTAGATAGCCCTTGTGGTCTCTTCCAATTCTATGATTCTATGATTGTATGTTTCTATGAAATTTGGTTAACATAATACTCCAAAAGGTTAATTGGTGTGCAAGACACTCAGTCTTTTCAGGTTCCAATGGGAACTCAAGTTCATCTGTTAGCGAACCAAAGTCAGCTAAGAGGTTTGCATATTTATTTTTTGCCATAAGCCACTATAAAAGAAAATCGCCCGCATAATGTATTATACCATTGTGACCTGATTAAATTTTGATTCTAAAAATGTGCTGAAGGTGGCACAGAAAACTGAACATCGCATTGCCAATGCCTGGTCCATATAAAACATGCCCTTAAACCAAAGTCCCCAAAACTCAAAATCATTTGGGTGTACCAGCAATAAACAAAAGGCTGACTTAATGTCACATTTCATTAATTCAGCCCCCAATCCATTTCTCTGCTCCTCTCTGACAGTTGCATCAAATGATGTGTATTTATGTGTATTCACAGATTGCATCATTGACAGAGTCCCCCCTTTATGTAAGAAAGGTGATATATTATTCTGTATTCCCCAGGGGCTTTTTGGTGACCAATCCCAAAGGCAAAACCATCAAATTTATCACTAGAGGCTTAGGGAATGGGCCAAGCACCCTTCCTTTAGCCAGCTCTTTGTAAATTTTCTGTCTAACAACATGCTCTAAACCTTTAAGAGACTGTAAATTATTGGCCATAGATGATTGCCTGATACCAAAATGAGGGTCCAAAACCCTTCTCTAAAGCTCTACATCAGAAATAGTGCTCAACATCTATTAGGATTATTGCTTAACCAGAACAGCAAATTATCTAGGTCAACAGGTGAGCCCCTCCCCATCCTTTTCCTGGAATGCTGATGCATCTGGTTCCTCATTGAACCGCTTGGAGCACTTTCAAAATGAGTGGGTTCCTCCACAAATGGAACACTTGTATCTAAACTTACAGAGTTTTCAGTTGTACACGCCCTGGGTCCCAAATTCCCAGCACAACATCTGTGGTAGCTGTCTTGATCCTTGATAGGACTGAAAGGAATTGGTTCTCCCCTAGCCATTGAACTAAATGGCCACTATGGGAACGCTACCCATGTATTGGGATCATAAGTTGCACCCACATCATATCCCACCAAAGGGAGGGATAGATAGCTGCTCTCATAGAAAAGGCATAATCATACAGCAACAAAGCAGGTCCTGCAAAATCAGTGTAAGCTGTATGAATTATGTCCATATATTGAATGAGGCATGCAGCCCACATGGGCTGCGACCTGGCAATAAACCTTGCATTATGAGTGATTATGAGGCTCTGGGTGGGATGCTGAAAAAGATGGATGTACAGGTTGTTATCCCATCTCTTCTCCCAGTTGAAGGGCTTGGTCCAGGAAGGGAGAGGAAAATAGCAGAGGTGAACAACTGGCTCTGTAGATGGTGCTGCCAAGAATGATTTGGATTTTTTGGATCATGGGCTGTTGTTCCATGAGGGGAGACTCCTCGCAAGGGATGGGTTGCATCTCACACCAGTTGGCAGAAACGTTTTTGCCAGTAGTCTTAAAAATTTGATAAGGAGAGCTTTAAACTGAGTTATGAGGGGGAGTGAGACAGTACTTTGGAAAACAGGAGTTTATCAAGGCCTGAGATAATAGTCAAATTGTTATTCAGGGAATAAGGCACATTAGTGCAAGGACTCAACAATGAGAGGGAAAAAGCTTTACACAAGCAGCTAGAAGAGAGGACCCATGGTCTTAGATGTTTCTACACTAATGCCCAGAGCATGAGAAATAAGCAAGATGAACTTGAACTCCGAGCACATCAAAAGAAATACAATATAATAGGCTTTGCGGAATGTTTTAGACTTCTAAGGAAGGAGACTCTACTACACTCTGAGGGAGTGTGTTCCACTGTCAAACAGACCTTACTGTCAGGAAGTTTCTCCTAATGTTTAGCTGGAATCTCTTTTCCTGTAGCTTGCATCCATTGTTCCAGTTCCTATTCTCTGGAGCAGCAGAAAACAAGCTTGCTCCCTCCTCACTATGACATTGCTTCGGATATTTAAACAGGGCTATCATATCACCTCTTAACCTTCTCTTCTTCCAACCAAACATACCCAGCTCTCTAAGTCATTCTTCATAAGGCATGGTATCCAAACACTTCACCATTGTAGTCACCCTCCTTTGGATATGCTCCAGTTTCTCAATATCTTTTTTGAATTGTGCTGCCCAGAACTGGATACAATATTCCAGGTGGGTTCTGACCAAAGCAGAATACGGTAGCACTATTACTTTCCTTGATCTAGACACTATACTTTTATTGATGCAGCCTAAAATTGCATTGGCCCTCTTAGCTGCCGCATCGCACTTTTGACTCATGTTCAACTTGTGGTATACTTGGACTCCTAGGCCCGTTTTAGACGGACAAAAAGGGGCGTGAATAGGGCTAAAAAGCCCACCTTTAGGGTTAGGGAGGGCATAGCGTTTACACCCTCCCTAGGCCTAAAGCGCATGGACGCCGCCATTTAAGGATGGCAGCGTCCATATGGTGGCGCCGCAAAGGCATCATCACGTGCGCAGCATTTTGACGCGCTGCACACGTTATGACATTTTTGTGGCGCGGGAGGGCGCCAATCGCACCCTACCGCGCCGCAAAAAAAGAGCTCCATCTTGGAGCTCTTTTCTTGCGGCGGGTCTTTGCCGCGGCCTTTAAATGGCCGCGGCAAAGACCCAGGGAGAAAGGGGCCACGGCGGCAGCCCCTTTCCCCCTTCAGCCCCGCCGAGGCAAGCGGGGTGCAGCAGGTGCTCAGAGCACCTGCTGCACCCCGCGGCCTCCAAAAGCGGCGGGATGAGGCCTCGAGGCTGCCCGTGCGGCAGCCTTGGCGTCATCCCGCTGCTGAAAGGGGCGAGAATGGACCGCCCCTTTTGGGCGGTCTAAAAAGCCCCCTAGATCCCTTTCACATGTGGTCTCGTTCAGCCAGGTGTTCCCCATCCTATATCTGTGCATTTCATTTTTCTGCCCTAAGTGCAGTACCTTTTATTTCTCTGTGTTGAATTTCATTTTGTTAGCTTTGGCCCAGCTTTCTTGTCTATTCAAGTCATTTTGAATTTTGATTCTGTCTTCTGGGGTATTAGCTACTTTTCCTAATTTGGTGTCATCTGCAAATTTGATAAGTATGTCCTCAATTCTGTCATCCAAATCATTGATAAAACAGAGAAGGATGTTGTATATATAGCATATCTGTATTTCAGTAAGGCCTTTCACAAGGTCCCCATGAGATTCTTATAAACAAATTAGTAAAATGTGGGCTAAACAATGCAACTGTTAGGCGGATTTGTAATTGCCTGACTGGTCGAACCCAATGGTTGATCAACAATGGCTCCTAGAGAGGCTCCTGAGAGAAGTGACCAGTGGGTTCTGTCCTGGGCCTAGTGCTATTCAACATCTTTATCAATGAATTGGATGAAGGAATAGAGGGCATGCTTATCAAATTTGCAGATGACACCAAATTGGGAGCAGTAGCTAATACCCCATAGGACAGGTTCAAAATTCAAACTGACCTAAATAGATTAGAAAGCTGGGCCAAAACTAAGAAGATGAACTTCCACAGGGTGAAATGTAAGGTACTGCACTTAGGGCGTAAAAATGAAATGCATAGATGTAGGATGGGGGACACCTGGCTTAAGGAGACTATGTGCAAAAGGGATCTAGGAGCCCTAGTAGACCACAAGTTGAATGCGAGTCAAGAGTGTGATGTGGCAGATAAAAAGGCAATGCAATTTTAGGCTTGATCAATACAAATATAGTGTCTAGAATAGATCAAGGGAAGTAATAGTTCCACCCTATTCTGCCTTGGTGATGCCTCACGTGGAAATACTGTGTCTAGTTCTGGGCACCACAATTCAAAATGGATGTTGACAAATTGGAGTGTGTTCAAAGGAGGGCCACCAAAATGGTTAAGGGTCTGGAAACCATGCCTTATGAGGAAAGAGCTGGATATGTTTTGCCTGGAAAAGAGACAGTTAAGACGTGATCATAGAATCATAGAATCAGAGAGTTAGAAGAGACCACAAGGGCCATCCAGTCCAACCCCCTGCCATGAAGGAACTCCCAATCAAAGCATCTCCGACAGATGGCCATCCAGCTTCTGCTTAAAGACCTCTAAGGAAGAAGACTCCACCACTCTCCGAGGAAGTGTGTTAAACTGTCGAACAGCCCTTACTGTCAGGAAGTTCTTCCTAATGTGGAGGTGGAATCTCTTTTCCTGTAGCTTGCATCCATTGTTCCGGGTCCTGTTCTCTGGAGCAGCAGAAAACAAGCTTGCTCCCTCCTCAATGTGACATCCCTTCAAGTATGTAAACAGGACTATCATATTACCTCTTAACCTACACTTCTCCAGGCTAAACATCCCGAGCTCTCTAAATTGTTCCTCATAGGGCATGGTTTCCAGATCCTTCACCATTTTAGTCACCCTCCTTTGGACCTGCTCCAGTTTCTCCACATCATTTTTGAATTGTGGTGCCCAGAACTGGACACAGTATTCCAGGTGGGTCCAGACCAAAGCAGAATAGAGTGGCACTATAACTTCCCTTGATCTAGACACTATACTTCTATTGATGCCGCCTTAACTTGCATTGGCTTTTTTAGCTGCTGCATTGCACTGTTGACTCATGTTCAACTTGTGGTCTACTTGAACTCCTAGATCCCTTTCACATGTGGTCTCATTCAGCCAGGTGTCCCCCATCTTATCTCTGTGCATTTCATTTTTCCTCCCTTAGTTCACTTCTCTGTGTTTAATTTCATTTTGTTAGCTTTGGCCCAGCTTTCTAGTCTATTCAGGTCATTTTGAATTTTGATCCTGTCCTCTGGGGTATTAGCTACTCCTTATAACTTGGTGTCTTTCCTGGTATGGATGTCAGACTAACTGGACAATAATTGTTAGGATCCTATTTTTCCCCTTTTTTGAAGATGGGGACGTTTGCCCTCCTTCCAGTCTGCTGGGACTTCTCCTGTTCTGCAGCAGTTCTCAAAGATTATTGCCAATGGTTCTGATATTACATTTGACAGTTCTTTTAATACCCTTGGATATAGTTCATCTTGTCCTGGAGACGTTTATTCATTTAGATTAACCAGGTATTCCTGTACTATCTCTTTACTTATTCTGTGCTGAAATTGCCCTATTCTGTCTTCTCCTCCATTATCCTTAGGCTGAGCACCCTTTACCTTTTCTGAGAAGACTGAAGCAAAGAAGTTGTTGAGTAATTCTGCCTTTTCTCAGTCCCCTGTTAGCGTTTTGTCATCTTCTGCATGCAGTGGCCCTACCATTTCTTTCTTCTTCCTTTTGCTGCGGGCATATCCAAAAAAGCCCTTTTTATTGTACTTAACCTCTCTAGCAAGCCTGAGTTCATTCTTTGCTTTTGCTTTTCTGACTTTATCTCTACACATGCTGGCTATTTGTTTGAATTCCTCTTTGGTGATTTCCTCATTTTCTCATTTGTTATACATGTTCCATTTAAAACTTAGTTCAGTTGTAAGTTCCTTAGTCATCCATACTGATTTCTTGAGATATCTGGCATTTTTCTTCCTCATTGGAACTGTTTACAATTGTGACTTCAGTATCTCCCTTTTGAGGAACTTCCATTCGTCTTGAACTCCCTTCTCTTTTAGTATTCCTGACCATAGGATCACCCCCATATTTCTCTAAGTTTATTGAAATCAGCTTTCCCAAAGTCTAGAATGCATGTCTGACTATGCTTAGCTTCACCTTTCCACTGTATAACAAACTCCAGGAGAGCATGGTCATTCCCACCTAAGGATCCCACCACTTGCACCCCATCAACTAGGTCTTCCCTATTGGTTAAGATCAGATCCAAAATAGCTGACTCCCTTCTTGCCTCTTCCACCTTTTGGACAATGAAATTGTCTTCCAGGCAAGTCAGGAATTTGCTAGACCTTGAGGATTTGGCAGAATGTGAATTCCAGCAAATATCTGGATAGTTTAAATCACCCATTACAACTATATTTCTCCTTTCTGAGTGTGTGGTCATCTGTTCTAGAAAGGCATCATCCAGTTCCTCTGCCTGAGGTGATATGATAGCCCTGTTTAATATTTGAAGGGCTGTCACATTTAGGATGGAGGAAGCTTGGTTTTTTTTGTTTTTTTTTTTGTTTGTTTTTTTGTTTGTTTTTGTTTTTTTTGTGTGTGTTTTTTTTTTTGTTTTTGTTTTTTGCTGCTGCAGAGACTAGAACACAGAACAATGGATGCAAACTACAAGATTCCACCTTAACTTTAGGAGGAACTTTACTGACAGTAGGAGCTGTTTGACAGTGGAACACACTTCCTTAGATTGTGGTGGAGTCTCCTTAGGAGGTGTTTAAGTAAAGGCTGGCTTGTCATCTGTTGGGGATCCTTCTATTGTAAGTTCCTGCATGGCAGGGGATTGGACTGGATGGCCTTTGTGTTCTCCTCGTACTCTAAGGGGTGAAACAGATGGACAGGAAAAAATGGCTTGAAGCTGCCTTTTTTAAAGCCACATTGAAACCCCAGCAACTGCACCACCGGCTCCCAAGGCAACTGGAGTGCTCATGTCATGACCATATGACATGGCTTCAAGCCAGGAAGAAGCAGAAAAAGCTACTTCTTTTTGAAACAGCTTTTCTCTGCATAAGGACACTTTTCTGCTGGCTTCAAGGCATGTGTCTAAATGCCTTGCCTTCAACTCAGCCTGAAAGCACCTCTTTTTGCCTGCCTTTTTAGCACCTATGATCCTATGCTCCTATGATTATATGACCCATTAACAAAAAATCCAGACATCCAATTGGACTAGTTGTATCCCACCTTTCTTGTTTTAAGCTTTTCCTTTTCTTTATAATCAATATCATCTTTTTCATTCTTTTCCAATCCATGATATAAAAGTGTAAATATGTTCACATATTCCCCTTTTAAGATCTTGTCTCTGGTAGTTTGCAACAAAAGATTGCCTAAAGGGAGAGTTATGTCTCCATATGAGATAGTCATATAGTGAGCTGGCTCATAACTGGCTGGGGCTGGATGGCCATGTGTTAGACAGAGGCTGGATGGCTCTCTGTCGGGGATGCTTTGATTGTGATTTTCTAAATGGCAGGGGGTTGGACTGGATGGCCCTCTTCCAACTCTACAATTCTATGATTTTCTGATTCTAACTTTTTTGCTCAGTTGTATATTTTTACATTTTAGGATTTTGTCCAGTTCTTTCACAGCTGCCCTTCCCATTCCCAATCTTTTTTTGATTTCTTGAATGCAGTCCCCATTCTGATCAATGTTTGACCCAAGGTGTAGGAACTCTTTTATTATTTTGATGTCCTCATTGAATCTGTGTAGATCTTCCTTG
The DNA here is from genome assembly GCA_034509955.1 of Urosaurus nigricauda. Taxonomy (NCBI): domain Eukaryota; kingdom Metazoa; phylum Chordata; class Lepidosauria; order Squamata; family Phrynosomatidae; genus Urosaurus; species Urosaurus nigricauda. The sequence continues at coordinate 105,719,659 of JAOEGL010000005.1, read as the reverse complement.
GTCATTATTTTTGTTTTCTTTATGTTGAGCAGTCAGTCTGCCTTTGCACTTTCTTCTTTAATTTTTCTTAGTAGTTGTTCCAATATTTTCTGCTAGTAGTATGATATTGTCTGCATATCTCAGATTATTGATATTCTTTCCTTCTATTTTATCCTGTGTCCAATCCTGCTCTTTGTGTGATATTTTCTGCATACAAATTGAACAGATAAGGTGAAAGGATGCAGTTTTGCCTGTCCCCTTTGGCAATTGGGAACCATTTAGTTTCTCCATATTCAGTTCTAACAGTAGTCTCTTGTCCTAAGTACAGATTTCTCATCAAGACTATCAGATGTATTTTTACTCTGACATCTTTAAAGCTTTTCATGATCTATGCAGTCAAAGTTTTGCTATAGTCTATAAAACATACGCTGATCTTCTTTTAGAATTTCTTGATTCACTCCATTAGCCATTGTATATTTGCAATATGGTCCCTAGTGAAGCTGTGAGCTATGCTGGCCACTGGTAGGGCCTCCCATGCCAGAGAGGTCACAACCGAAGTGTCTGACCAAGAGCGTCAAAGAGCAGGACGGCTGCTCTTATGGCAACCATCTGCTCTTATGGCTGCCTTATGGCAACCATCCTAGGAGAAGGAAAACTCCAATCCCAAACCCGGGCAGATGGTGCTCGTCTAACCCTGTAAGGTAAATCATCTAAGAGAAGGAAACTCTGATCAAACCTATGACCCGAGGATCTCGATGCCACCTTCCTTGCTTGCTTGGCCCCAGTAAACGAACCTCTGGTTTAAAGGGTGAGGCCAGTACTGTGCATGCTGCTCTCTACCGGAAAAATCCATTGCACAGGCTTGAAGGATACATCCGACCCCCCTCCCCAAAAGTCCTGTAGCGATAGGTGAGGGATGAAAAGGCAGGTGAAAGATGCACTGAAAGCCACAGACCCAACCCTGCATGCCGGCGGTTCAGGACTTTGGTCACTCAAGACTGACTGGGAGATGACAGTCTTGTTCGGCAGCATCCTAAATGACCAAGCAGCCTTTTTAAAGGAGAGCACTGCTTGCTCCATATGGGGAGGGGCCTAGAAAAGGTGGCCTAACAAAAACTCATCTCCATCTACCTGGTTGGCGAGCCGTGGCCAACGGGCATTTTCTGATGCGGTCAAACAAAAACAAAGATACAAAGGCACACACTAGCCTCCAAAGGTGCAAATAGATTGACACTTGCATGCTGGAACATCAGAACCATGCAAGATTCTGCAGATAGTGGACATCCTGAGCATCGTTCTGCTCTAATAGCCCATGAACTATCATGACTTCATATTGATATCACTGCTTTTAGTGAAGTTCATCTCCATGAGGAAGGCAGCCTTAAAGAACATGGTGCCGGCTATACACTCTACTAATCTGGCAAACGAAAAACTGAGAAACATCTTTCAGGAGTAGGCTTTATGATTAAAAACTCCATTACATCCAAACTCGAAACCCTGCCAATAAGTCACTCTGATCGCATTATCTCCTTATGCCTCCCATGTGTTGTTCTCTTCAGTATATATGCCCCAACTATGCAATCCAACCCTCTGGAGAAAGACAAATTTTACTCAGACCTACGCCATCTCATATAAAAAGTCCCTGCAGAAGATAAAATCATTATTCTTGGTTACTTCAATGCCAGAGTAGGAAAGAACTTCGAAGCCTGGAAAGGTGTTCTAGGCAAGCATGGTGTTGGAAACTGTAATGACAACGGACACCTCCTGCTAGAGTTTTGTGCAGAACAGCAGCTGACTATTACAAACACTATCTTTCAGCAGAAAGATAGCTTGAAGACAACCTGGATGCATCCCCGATCCAAACACTGGCACCTCATTGACTATGTTCTAGTGCACCAGAGAAACATTCGCGATGTCCATCGTACTCGAATGATGCCCAGTGCAGAATGTCAAACAGATCATCGCCTTGTAAGATTCAAACTAAATCTTCATCTTAAGCTCAAACCTATGAGGGGTGACATCTTAAAGAGGAGACTCCATGTCAACAAGCTTCAACAAGCTTCCATAAGAGATAACTTCCAGGCAAATCTGCAATCAAAACTTGAGGACCATCCTATAGATTCTTCTACTACAGTGCTTTGGCAACATATTGAAAACAGTATCTTGCAGTCTGTGGAACTATCCCTCGGGTTCTCCCACAAGAAAAACCAAGATTGGTTTGATGAAAACATCCAAGAGATCCAGGAGCTGTTGGCAAAGAAGAGAACTGCTCATCAGGCACACCTTGCTCAGTTGTCTTGCCATGTAAGAAAAGCAGCCTTCCGTGTCACATGTAGTAAACTCCAACAAAAGCTCTGAGACATTCAGAACAAGTGGTGGATCGATTTAGCAGAAAAGACACAATGTTGTGCAAATCTGGGTGATTCCAGAGGATTCTACGAAGTTCTTAAAGCAGTGTTTGGACCTACTTATCAGGTCCACAGCTCCTTATACACTATGGATGGTCAAACACTAATCACAGACAAAGCCTCCATCCTGAATCGATGGGCTGAACATTTCCAAAGCCTCTTCAGTGCCAACCGAGTCGTCCAAGGCTCAGCTATCCAACATATGATACAACAACCAATGAATAATAATAATAATAATAATAATAATAATAATAAATTATTTCTATACCGCCCTTCCAGAGATCAGGGCGGTGTACAACATATAAAAACATTAAAACATCAGAGTACAAATAGGTTAAAAGCAAATCAAATACAATAAACACTTTAAAAACAATATCCCCCATGCAAAGTGCGATGGCATTACGATATGCGGGTTGCTAACAAGGCAGATTACGAGAAAGTATATTCAAGAATATGCCTGCTTGAACAGGTAAGTCTTTAAGTCCTTCCTAAATTGGTTGAGGGTGGGGGACAAGCGGAGCTCAGTAGGCAGAGAGTTCCAGAGGCGAGGGGCAGAGATGGAAAATGCCCTCTTCGTTGTACTCGCTAATCTAGCCTCCGGAACTCTCAATAACCGCTGTCCAGTAGATCTTCGTGTGCGGGGCGGATTATATGGGGAGAGACGGTCCTTCAGGTACCCTGGGCCCAAGCAATATAGGGCTTTATAGGTAATAACCAGCACTTTGTACTGAGCCCGGAAGCGAATCGGCAGCCAATGAAGGTTTTTCAAGATTGGTGTTATATGGGCGGCCCTGGGAGCACCAGTGACCACCCGTGCTGCCATATTTTGCACTAATTGCAGCTTCCGAGTGTGATACAAAGGCTGGCCCATGTAGAGCGCGTTGCAGAAATCCAACCGAGAGGTTACCAGAGCATGTACTACGGTTTCAAGGTCCCCCCAGTCCAGGTAGGGACGCAGCTGGCGTATCAGCCGAAGCTGAAAGCAGGTGCTCCTGACTGTCGCATCCACCTGGGAAGTTAGATGGAGCGACGAGTCAAGTAGCACCCCCAGACTGCGTACAGTGTCCTTAACGGGGAGCGTGACCCCGTCCAGGACAGGTGGAACCACCTCCATGCCCGGACCTGGGGAGCCTATCACGAGTACTTCCGTTTTCTCTGGATTCAGACTGAGTCTGTTTTCCCTCATCCAGTCCATTACCGATTCTAGACAGGCCACGAGAGGAGCGACGCCATCCCTGGTCACTGCATCAGTCGGAGACATAGAGAAAACTATTTGGGTGTCATCAGCGTACTGATAACCCCGCGCCCCATGTCTCCGGATGATCTCTCCCAGCAATTTCATGTAAATGTTAAAGAGCATGGGGGACAGAATGGCTCCTTGAGGGACCCCAGAAGTGAGAGCCCTCTTATCGGAGCACACGTCCCCCAGCTGCACCATCTGGAACCTCCCAGAGAGGTAGGACCGGAACCACTGGAGCACAGTACCCCGGATTCCCACCTCTGCCAGGCATTCCAGAAGGATACCATGGTCTATGGTATCGAAAGCCGCTGAGATGTCCAAGAGCACCAACAGGGACATGCTACCCCTGTCGATGCCCAGACGGAGATCATCGACCAGGGCGACCCCTGGTCCGCCCGGAAACTGGTTTGAAATGGATCTAAAAAATCAGTTTCATCCAAGATCGATTGAAGCTGGATTGCAACCGCCCTCTCGATCACCTTCCCCAAGAATGGCAGTAGCGAAACTGGCCGATAATTGTTGTGAATCAGGGGGTCGAGGGAGGGCTTTTTGAGTATCGGTTTTATTATGGCCAATTTAAGGATGTCTGGAAACTGCCCTTCCCTCAGCGATGAATTGATGATCCGGTGTAACAGTTGAGTTACAACCGGTCCCCCCTGTGCCACTAGCCACAAGGGGCAGGGATCGAGAGAGCAGGTTGTCTTCTGAACACTTCTAAGGATCTTGTCCACATCCTCGGTACTGACAGACTCAAACTGATCCAGTACAACCGAGTCCACGGAAGCTCTGGATGCCTCTATTCTGGTTTCTGTTTCAACCCTGGCGTCCAGACCTTCGTTTATCCGAGAGATTTTATCCGCGAAGAAGTTGTTAAATTGGTCACAGCAGGCCTTGGTGGGTTCAAGGATCTGGTTCGGGGCAGGAGGGAGCTGAGATAGCTCCCTCACTACCCTGAACTACTCTGCTGGACGCGACTCCGCGGATGTGACACAAGCAGCATAGAACGAGTTCTTAGCTGCTTGTATCGCCTCTCCATAGTCCTTCAAAAGATGGTCTAGGAGAGCCTTGTCGGATAAACGATGGTGTTTCCGCCAGGCGTGCTCTAGCCGTCGCAGGACCCGCTTCCTTGCCCGGAGATCTTCCGTATACCAGGGCTTCCTTTTGGAAGCAGGCCTGAGAGGGCGCTTGGGAGCGATACTGTGTATAGCCCTGGAGAGATCCATGTCCCAGGTGTTAACTAGGGCATCAACAGTGTCGCCGTCACTTCCAACCATATATCCCTCTAGGGCTTCTTGGAACCTATCAGGTTCCATCAGCCTTCGAGGGTGGACCATTCTAATAGGTCTACCACCCCCGGAGGGGATCTGGGTCGATGCCTTGATGCTTGCCTCCACCAGGAAATGATCCGTCCATGACAGGGCAGAAATATTAGTAATTTCCGCCCACGGAGTTTCCATGTCAAGAGTATTCCCCGCAAAATGCGTAGGACCCGTAACTAGCTGAGACAGGCCCATGGCTGTCATGGTATCCATGAATTCCCGAGCTGCACCGGACGGAACTGTGTTGGCCGTGAAGGGGATGTTGAAGTCTCCCAGGACTAAGAGCCTGGGGGACTCCAACACCAGCTCCGAGACCAACTGTGTCAGCTCGTTAAGGGAGCCTGTTAGCGCACGGGGTGGCCGGTAAACCAACAGAATCCCTAGACTGTCTCTAGCCTTCAGGGTCAGGTAAATACACTCGATATAGGTAGTCTGACGAACCTGGTTCCTGGTTAGAGACAAGGTGTTTTTATGCACCAAGGCAACACCCCCCCCCCGCCCACCTAATCTGCTCTGGTCCTTCACCGAGTACCCGGAAGGGAGGACCTGAGCCCACACAGCGTCTCCTTCAGGCCCAAGCCAGGTCTCGGTAATGCATGCCAGGTCACAGTTGTTGTCCTCAATTAGATCGTATACAATGTGGGATTTGTTCTTGATGGACCTGGCATTGCATAGGAGCAGAGACAGGGTTTGTGGTACGGCTGGAGTGACCCTCAGGTCCTTTAGGTTAGGGGAAGGACTGGAAGGAGAGATAGATATTAGACATCGATCTCGCCTTCCCCTGCAACTCCAGTCCTTTCTCCTAGCGTCATACTTCCCCTTGCCCCACACAACTTGGATGGGAGCTCCGCTTGCATCAAGAAGGTTACCCTCTCCCTCCCCAGATAGTCCTCCCCCTCCTCCCATATTAGAATTCTCCATCTCCTCCACAGCAAACAATATGATAGAGAGGAGGGTAAGAGGAAAACAAGAGTTACCCAATCAGTAAACAACCAGATAGAGTTCATTACTACTAAAGGGGACAGCAACAGCTCAGAAGGGGCAGGTGTTCTTTGGGCCGTTTTATATGGCCCCTGAGCGTCCGTGCTCTCTCCCGCAGCCGCCCGGGCTCTCTGGGAGGAGCAGTTGGTGGGTGGGCCTCCTGACTGGCCCCGGACATCCGCGCTCCCTCCTTCCGCCGCTAGCGCCGCCTCCCTTGCATCACTCTGCACTGTCAGTGGATGTATTGGCATCCTAGGGGGTTTGAAAAATAAACTGGACGTGACTCCCACTTTGGAAGAAACTATTAAGGCCATAGAGCAGATGAAAAACGGCAAGGCAGCCGGGATTGATGGAATTCCACCTGAAGCTTGGAAACACATGTACTCCATGCTAAATTCCACGAGCTCCTTGTGAGTTGCTGGAAAAAAGGTGAACTACCATCAGATCTCCGAGATGCAGTTATCATCACCCTGTATAAGAAAAAAGGAGCAAAATCTGATTGCTCAAACTATCGAGGTATAACCCTGCTCTCCATTGCTGGAAAAATCCTTGCAAGGATACTCCTGAACTGATTCGTTCCTGCTATTGCAGAAGAACTTCTCCCTGAAAGCCAATGCGGCTTCAGAGCTAATAGGAGCACTATAGATATGGTATTTGCTCTTAGACTACTGCAAGAGAAACGTGGAGAGCAAAACAAAGGACTCTATGTAACATTTGTCGACCTTACCAAGCCTTCAACACTGTGAGTAGAAAAGGTCTGTGGCAGATCCTGGAACGGCTAGGATGTCCCCCCAAATTCCTCAAAATGACTATCCTGCTACATGAGGGCCAGCATGGTCAAGTCAGATATGGCAATATTCTCTCAGAACCCTTTCTAATAACTAATGGTGTGAAATAAGGTTGTGTTCTCACTCCAACTCTATTTACAATCTTCTTCAGCATGATGTTCCAAAGGGCTACAGCAGATCTTGAAGAAGAAGACGGCATCTATATATGTTACCGTACCGATGGTAGCTTTTTTAACATAAGCCGTCTGAAGGGTCACACGAAGACTCTAAACTATCTAGTCTGTGAGCTGCTTTTCGCTGACGATGCAGCCCTTTTTGCCCATACAGAAGCAGCTCTGCAGCACCTAACATCCTCCTTTGCAACAGCTGCAGAGCTGTTTGGGCTGAAAGTCAGCCTGAAGAAAACAGAAGTTCTCTACCAGCCTGCACCACAGGAAGAGCATTATCTCCCCCACATCACCATAGGCAAATCTGTGCTTAAGTCAGTTCATCATTTCACCTACCTGGGCAGTATCATCTCCTCATACGCCAAGATTGATAAAGAGATTGATCACCGATTAGGAAAGGCATATAGTACATTCGGAAGGCTTATTTTTTATATTTATTTATTTATTTATACCCCGCTCTTCAGCCCTATAGGCTATCAGAGCGGCTTACAATTATTATTTTAATTAGACGGTTCCCTGTCCTCAGGCTTTCAATCTAAGAAGACACGACACAAAAGGAGAAGGGAATGGTGTTGGGGAAGGGGATCAGGTCCAGCAGTTCTTCTCTCCCTCTGAGGCCTGGACCAAGGCAGATGGACTGGAGGGAGGGCTCGGCTTCACAAAAGAGTCTGGAGTAATAAACACCTGAGGCAAAGCACAAAAATCAATGTGTACAGAGCCATTGTATTGTCCATTCTCCTCTATAGGTCTGAAACATGGGTCACCTATCGCCAACATCTGTGACTCCTCGAATGCTTTCATCAGCGCTGTCCACGCACAATCCTAAATATACACTCGACTGACTATGTGATGAATGTTGTTGTCCTGGAGCAAGCAGGGATCACCAGCATTGAGGTCATGCTATTGAAAACACAGCTGTGCTGGGCAGGGCACATTTCTAGGATGGAGGACCACCACCTCCCAAAAATAGTACTCTACCGTGAACTCGCCATGGGTCAGCATAAGAGGGGCATCCCAAAGAAGAGATACAAGGACTCCCTGAAACAACAACTCAAGCTCGGCCAAATTGATCATCAGCAATGGTCTGCCCTGGCCTCACATTGGGAGGCATGGAGATGCACTATCCACAATGCTGCAGACTCTTTCAAGAACTCACGCAGTGCCCCAAAAGCGACCCAGAAGCCGAGAAGATCGCGATCTACTGGTGAGGGACGCCGAAGGGGCATGGAAGAGGCTTGAGCCAGCCAGGTCCGGGGACGGGCCGCCGCTCCGCGGCACAAGCTCCGCCGCCGCTGTATTTTAAACTTAATTTGCCAGAGACAAAGGTGATTTCTTTTTCCCACTAGGGAATCTACCTTCTGACGTGAATTTCACTGCGGCAAGTTTGATCTGGACTATATACTATATTTGGATTAGGACTCGAGTAGCGGACAAACTTCTTACTACCCTTTTGTTTTTTTGCGTTCTTCTGGGTTTACTGGTGTATTAGAAAAAAAATATATAGAGCAGACTCTGTCTTGACTGCTTAGAATACTGGACAATTGTGAAAATAGAGGGATAAGACTGAACAAAATCCTTTTCCTCTGAAATTTAAAAGAAGAATTTGGATTTCTCCAAGATTGGGTCCCGTTCTGTGGAATTCGAATTTAGTTGCGAGTGCGGTTAGGCAAGAAGAGAAGGCATCGCCATCTTGGACCTTTTGAACTTTTACTTTCCGCTTGAAACGGGGACAACAACTACAAATTCAACTTTATAAGTGAAAGTGAAATAAGAGGAAGAAATTGTAACTTATGTTCTATGGTTTTGAAAAACATTGAGTTAGAGAACTATTATTAAAGACTAAGGTCGGATGGACTAAGATTATCCAAGGGAAGGGAAAAGAAACAAAGTATTTTTGAAGCATCAACGTTGGAGAAAGCGTACTTTTTTTGGAGCCATCAGCGGGAACTGCAATAGATTAATAAAAGCAAAGAACAGAAGAGTGGAAACGACGAAGAAAACGCACTGAACTGATTTAACTTCAGATTTGACTTTTGGTTTGGAAAAGGTGGGGGGGTGGTAATCAGGGAGAAGGGATTGCTCAAGCAGAATAAATTTGATTATATGACATAGATTATTAGATTAATGGACTAAATAATTAATAGAAACTAATATTAGTATTGTTTACTTGTTTATGTATTATTTACTTTAGAAGGCTGGACTTTGGGAAATTATTTGAGAAAATTTGGGGATTTATTTAAACTATCTAAATTATTTAAACCACTTGGAAAGCATTGAGAAGTCTAAAAATAATCAGGTAGAGAATAAGGATAAGACAAATGTCTCTTTGGTCACGATCTGACCTATTATACTACAACTATACATTATATTTCATACCTAAAGAATTTGCTATTGTTATATAGTTATACTATTTGGGTAAGCTAGAGTTTATTTACTGATTAGAACTGAAGAAAATAAGAAGGTAAAGGAGATTGTTTGTATAATCTATATTATCTATATTATCTGCATTTATTTCTGGTAAGAATATTGGGGACCATTATAACCATTATAAATTATAATTAAGAGAGAATTAATTTAGAACTGCAGTGCTTTAACATACTTTAGTGTTTTAATATAATACTTAGGATATATAATTTGATTCACCCCACTTTTTAATTTGTAGCTTCTATAGATTAAGACAATTTCATTTTCCTTTCTGTCCTCTCCTCTTCTGGATCACTAAGGATTGATATTTAATATTGTAATTTAGGGCCTCTTGTCTTGTATTTTGTGCTGTGTTATACATTTACAGCTTCTTTAGAATTCTAACTTGATCCTGCTAAGTAGATATATATACACATATTGAAACAAACAGTGGGAAAAGTGGGCAATAAGCAAAGATTGTGTTAACCACTATAGAGGCTCAAGGGTGAGAAAGGCATTAGAAGCAAGTGGAAGTTATAAAGAGTGAATAATAGAAACCAATAACAATAATAATAGGCTAAGATAAAAAGAAACAGACATCTGTTATAGGACTCGACTTTAATATACGATTAGAAATTCTCTTATTCTTTATTTTTTTCCTCCTCTTCTCTTCTTTGTTCCACATATTTTTATAGTGATTATTTTGCTGAGACCATTTACCTGATCCAACATATTATAAATCATCTTAACTCCCATAAATAAAACCCAGTTAAAATAACTGACGCTAAACAAATACTTGAAAAATTCTTAATAAATACACTTGAAAATTCGTAAAGCCAAATCAACTATAACTCAGAGCCATTTAGATAAAATAAATTAAAATATATATATAGAGTAAACAAACCCCAATATAACAAATTAAAGAAAAAAGAAGGAAAAGTAGAAGAGAGAGAAATAGATAGATAAAAGAAAAAAAATAAAATAAAATAATAACAATCTATTAGAAAACATTAGTATCTCTATTCCCTAAAATTGGAGAAAAGAGTAAATTATAATAATAATAACAAAATAAGTTGGATTAATTGACAAAAAAAAAACAATCTAAATAAGAAAAATGGCCTCAACAAGAAGAGAAAAGGAAAGGCAGGCACAGGCCTCTGCAGCCATGGCATTAGCAAATCAAAGGAGACTTTCCACTTCAGATCCGAATACTAACTTAATGGAAGAAATGAAAAGGCTACACATGGAGTTAAAAAAAGAACTGAAAAGCGAAATTTGGGAATCAAGAGAAGAAACAAGAAGAGAAATAAGAGAATCGAAAGAAGAGACAAAAAAAGAGCTAAAATATGAAGCAAACAAAATAAGACAAGACTTGGATAAGATAAATAAGGATATCGAAAAAATCACGGGGAAAGTAGAGAGAATTGAATTAAAGACAAAGAAAATGGAAGAAAAAATAGAAGACTTAAACAAATACCAACAAGAAGATCAGGATGCAATATTAAAACTGGAAATTAAACAAAGAGAAAAATGCGTGAAATTAAGAGGACTACCAGAGCAAGTTAACGAAAACCTTTACAACTCCTTAACTCCTTACCTGGCTAGATACCTAGATGTACCAGTGCAACAGATGCAAACCGAAATAGACAGGATGTACAGATTAAACTCCAACACGGCTAGAATCAAAAAAGTACCAAGAGACATAGTAATTTACTGGGTAAGAAAACAAATGAAAGATAACTTCATTCAAAAAAACTTCAAAACAAGGTTTGTAATAAAGGGAACGGAAATCCAGGTATTCAAAGATGTCCCGGCAGAGATATTAAGAAGAAGGAAAGATTATCAGTTTTTAACTGAACATTTGAAAAGATACAGGGTACCTTTTAGATGGGAGGAGATAGAAGGACTATCGGTGACTTGGAATCAAAAAAGATTCAAACTTAATACGGTGGAAAAAGCAGCTGAATTTTGGAAAGAATTTAGGAAAGAAATATCTAAACGTCGAACTAACACATTTGATGAAGAAAAATACTTGGAAGAAAGAGAAGAAGACAAGCAAAATAGAATATTAAGCATTGGAAAAATAACAGAAGAAAGAGACGAAGAAACCTTATCAGACAGTGAAAAAAACGAAGGTGCAACAGGTTTTGATAGAAAAACTATTGAGAGTGAAGAAGACAGTAGAGAAGAGGAGGGAGAGATAGAATTAGAAAAGGAATCGTTGGAAGAGAAAAATCGATAATAACAGTAAGAATCAAGAAAACACAGAGGGAGGGGGGGTAAGTTAGGTAAAGGAAAAAAGAAAGGAAGGAAAAAAGGTAAAGGAAAAAAGAAACACCTACCTGAAAAGAAGCTAATTAGAGATGAGGATTTTGACCTGGAACGTAAAAGGCCTGAACTTAAAAGGGAAAAGAAAAAAAGTGAATTACTATTTAGAAAAATTAAATTGTGATATAATCTGCATTCAAGAAACTCATATAAAAAAAACGGAAAAAAATCTAATTAGATTCAAAAATTTAGGAAAAGAGTTTATATCGGCAACGAAACAAAAAAAAAGAGGGGTGGCAATATTTGTAAAACGCAATATACAGGCTAAAGAAGTAATAAACGACAACAATGGACATTACCTAGGGGTAGAAATAACGTGGCAAGGAGAAAAAATTGTAGTATTAGGAGTATACAGCCCACTGGAAAATAAAAGCTTATTTTATGACAAGATCTACAAGGATTTAAGCAATTTAGATAATGATAAAATTATAATATTAGGTGATTTTAATGGGGTGGTGAAACCCCAAATAGACAGGAAATCAAACAATGAAACAAAAAACTACCAAGGGAAGCTACCAACGTCTTTTTTCAAGTTAATAGACCATTATGGCTTATGTGATATTTGGAGATTGCATAATAAGGAAAAGCAAGACTTTACTTTCTACTCTCATAGACACCATTCGCTGTCAAGAATCGATATGATTTGGCTTCCTATGGTATTTAGTAAAGTCGTCAAGGCTATAGAAATACTACCGAGGGTAATATCTGACCATAACGCGTTAGTATTAACCTTCAACCAAACAAAAAAGAATTATAATTGGAGAATAAAAGATTTTATACTATTAGACAAAAATTATGTAGAGAAATTAAAAGAAACAATAAAGTTATATTTTAAGGAAAATTTGACTCTTGAAGTAAAAATGATCGATATTTGGGATGCAGCGAAAGCAGTTTTTAGAGGTTTATTAATTAGTCAAGAGGCGTTTGTCCAAAAAAAAAGAAAAGAAAAAGAGAATGAGATATTAAATCTGATAACACTAAAAGAAAAAGAGCTAGCACAAAATCCAGGAAATATTAAAGTAATAGAAGAACTACAACTACTTAGAAAGCAGGAAAACAAGAAAAGTGTATTAGAAATCAGCAATAATTTAAAAAAGACTAAACAAAAAAACTTTGAATATGCTAACAAAGTAGGGAAGAATTTAGCTGATCTGTTGAAAAAAAAGCAAATGAAAAGAACAATTTTGGAAATAAAGGAAAAAGATACTATACTTAACAAACAAGAAGAAATTAAAGAAGCTTTTGAAAGGTTCTATACCAACTTATATAAGGATCAAAAGACAGACATAAAAAAATTCAAGAATATCTAAGCGAGCAAGAAGAGACATATGCAAGCCCATCGAAGCAGCAACTTGAAGACTTAAACAGGAGAATCTCTTATGAAGAAGTGATGACAGCGATACAAAATTTAAAAGACAATAAAGCTCCAGGTCCAGACGGATTTAATGCTTTATTCTATAAAACATTCAAAGAAGAGCTTTGTGGTCCGTTACAAATAACCATGAACGCAATCTTAGATCAAGGGGTCCCAAAATCATGGAGAGAAGCCGAAATAACAGTAATACCGAAAGAAGGAAAGGACGTAAAAGATATTAAAAATTTTAGGCCCATCTCATTATTGAATGTAGACTACAAGATCTTTACAACTATTTTAGCTACAAGATTGAAAAATTATCTAAAAGATTGGATAGGTCCGGAACAAAGGGGTTTTTTACCGCAGAGACATTTAAGAGACAATGTAAGAATAGCTTTAAACATCTTGGAGGTATTTGAAAAACATAGAGAGAAAGAATTGGGTTTGTTGCTGCTAGATCTGGAAAAGGCTTTTGACACTGTCAATTGGGATACTATTATTGAAATCTTGAATAAAATGAATTTAGGAGAGAATTTCATAGGTTGGATAAAGGAAATTTACAAAGAACAAAAAGCGAAAATTATAATTAATGGGGAAAGGACAAATTTTATTAACATTAATAGGGGAACCAGGCAAGGCTGCCCTTTGTCTCCACTGCTCTTCATAATAGTAATAGAAAGACTGCTAAAAAGAATCAAAAATGATGAGCAAATTCAAGGTGTGAAAATTAAAAATCATATAATCAAAATCAGAGCATTTGCAGACGACTTAGCAATTTTTTTAGAAAATCCTTGTAAAAGCATTAACAAATTGAACGAGACAATCGGCAGATTTGGTGAAATTGCAGGATGCAGACTTAATAGAGAAAAATCAATAATTATAACCAAAAACTTATCTAGAGAAAAAGAAAAAAAACTAGTAGAACTCTCAGGAATAGAAATTTAAAAAAAGGCAAAATATTTAGGAATTGTCATATCCAAAAATCTAGGGGAACTATTCAATAACAATTATACAAAAACATGGAAGGATATTAAAAAGAAATTGGAGAATTGGAACAGATTGCAATTATCACTTTTGGGGAAAATAGCAGCAATTAAAATGTCAATCCTACCAAAAATGTTATTCTTATTTCAAAATTTACCCATAATAATTAAAGAATCTTCCTTTAAACTCTGGCAGAGAGACCTGAGTAGTTTCATCTGGCAAAGAAAGAGGCCGAGAATTAGGCTCAAAGTAATGCAAGATACAATTGGAAGGGGAGGGTTTGGGCTACCAAATTTAAAGCTATATTTCGAAGCATGTTGTATGATGTGGATTAAAGAGTGGATAACCCTAAGAAATAAAGAACTACTAGATCTTGAAGGGGAAGATCTATTATTCGGCTGGCACGCGTATCTAGGTTATAACAAGGTCAAAGCTAACAAAAATTTCAATATTCATTGTATTAGGAAACCCCTATTAAAAATCTGGGAAAAATACAAATTTAGGATTATGCCAAAAATACCACTCTGGTTTTCCCCACAAGAGGCTATACAAAGGACAGAAATAAAACAAAACACAAATTGGCTCACATATTCACAATTGTTAGAAGAGAATGAAACAGGCAATCTGGTCTTAAAAACACTACAAGAAATAAAAGAAAAAGGCTATAATATAAATTGGTTTGGATACTGGCAGATTAAAGAAAGGTATAAATTAGACCTCAAAACAGTAGGCTTTGAAAAAGAAGAAAATAACTTTGACAAAATAATATTAAAAGAAAACACTAAATGGATAAAAGAATTTTATAAAATGCTTTTGGACTGGTTTGAAGAAGAAGAAGTGGTCAAAGAAAACATGATACAATGGGCAAAAAACTTCGGCTACCCAATCAATTTAGAAAAATGGGAATCAGTTTGGCAGAAAAGATTAAAATATTCGGCCTCCCAGAACTTAAAGGAAAATTTTTATAAAACTTACTTTAGATGGTATCTGACGCCAGATAAAATTTCAAAAATATACAAAACGAGTAACAATCTCTGCTGGAAATGTAAGCTAGAACCAGGGACTTTATATCATTGTTTATGGACCTGCAAAAAAGTGAAAAAATATTGGATCAGAGTAAATGAAGTAATAAATTCGATAATTGAAAACAAACTAAAATTTACCCCAGAAACTTACCTTTTGAATATGTGGGACGAGGAACTAGACAAAAAACACGGGAAACAGTTATATTATCTTATTTCCACTGCAAGGCTCACTCTAACTCAAAAATGGAAAAGTAAGGATATACCAAGTCTTAAGGATTGGCTCATCAAATTATTCGACGCAATTGAAATGGATAAACTCACATTATTAATTAGAAATCAAGAAATAGACAGAATAGATGAGGAATGGAGTAAAGTATTGGAACACTTGAAAAAAGAATGGGGAAACATAGCGGCCTTAGGATATAACACCAATTTCTAGATTATAATAAAGAAATCAGAGATTATACCTAGATCCAGGCAAATATAGTAAAAGATGACAAAATATCAGATATCAAAAAATATCAAGCACGGAAGCACCAAGAATAGTTAATAAATAAGAGTATCAATTTTAATTAAAATAGAAACAGAGGGAAAGAAAGGAAGAGCTGAAATGATGAGTTGACAGAATGATTACCAGACTGTGCCAAACATATTTTACGCAGTGAAATGGTTAACTAAAGCTCCTAAAAATCTATAAATAGATCTACAAGAGAAAGTAATATCCGTAAATAACGGCAGTATATAATGACAGATACAAGGATAGCTTGATAAGAAAAACTTAGATATTCACCTTTTTGGCAAAAGAAGGTAAGAGAAAGAGGTAACGCTACCCAGTGGGAAAAGAAGAGAAGTCAGGTATGAAAGGAGAGAAGAGTGAAAGAGTGTAAGAGAGAAAGAAGATAGAGGGTATGGGATGTTGTTGAGGGTATGAGAAGGTAGAATGTATTCAGGACAGTAGAAAGAGGAGAGAAGAGGGAAGACGAGACGAAAGATAAAGGAAAGGACACTCATTGAGAAGGAATTTGGTTTGAGGTTAAGCAAGTAAGGAAGCCAAGGAAGTAGTTAAGGTAGGAGAGCAAATACCAAAGGGGAGGGGGAAGAAGGTGGAATTGCGGATGTTGTAGAATCCTGTCTCTCCCCTTCTCCTGTTCTTCTTCTTCTGCTTTTCTTTTTTTACCTCACTTCTTCTTTTTGTTTATTAAAGCTTTATATTTATAATCAAGGAGACTTATATGTAATAGAGATTTTTTTCTTTCTTCTTTTTCCCTTTCTTTAAAATGGTATGATGCATCTACTATAGCGATAACGTATGAATACAATCTAGACACTTGTGAAAAATAAGCTGATATTATATTTAGTAATACTGTATTCCTTTTTTCTTATTATATACATGTAACCTCTACCAAACCAGCAATGATGTAATTGTATGGAGATGTTTTTAAAAATAATAAAATTCTTTAAAAAAAAAAAAAAAAGAACTCACGCCGAACGAGTCTCGGAGAGAAACAACGCAGAAAGAACCACAACTTGGAAACATCACCCAAGGAGACTTTCTGCTGTGCTTTCTGTAACCGAACTTGTTTATCTCGGATCAGCCTTTTTAATTATCAATGTGCTTGTAGAAAGCGTGGGATGAGTCCTTTCTGAACTTCATTAACGAAGAAAAGCCAGAGAGAGAAAGAGAGAGACTCTTTTTTTTCCCTGATCCCTGCTTATGCCTCTGGGATTTTCCTCCCCATGTATGGTTGGAGTCTGTGTTGCAGAATTTTGAGCATAATTTGTTTTCCTTGAGAAATTGATGCTATGCCCTACAGTTGCTGCAGTCTTTTTTGTCTCCTTTTTGTGATTTGGGATGTATATTGAACATCTCCAGTCTGTTGGCCACTGATTTATTTTCCATAATTGTTGACATATGTTGATTAGCACTAGAGTTGATTCTGTCTGTGTGGATTGTAGCAGTTTTATTGGAATATCGTTTGTTCCCGGTGATTTGTTTTTCCCAAGGTCTGTTATTGTGGTTTTCACTTTGCTTTGTAGAATTAGAGATTCATCTTCATATGGTTCTTCATTCCATGTATCTTTCATTTTCTCATCTCCTTTATATAACTTCTGCGTATTGCTTCCAGTCTTTTTATTTCTTACTGGTCTTGAATTATGCTCTTGTTATTGTCATATTGCATATTACATTGGTCATTGTAGAAGTTGTCTTTATCTTTTCCTACTAGTCATTGTATAGTTGCATTCACAGTTCTGATTTTGATCCTATCACTCTGTTGTTTTGCTTCTCTTCTTTGCTTTACTGCCTGAAACATTTTGGGATAACTGGTTTTTGTTTCTTCGTGAGCTTTACTCTTATTCTTGACATAAGCAGTGTGTGGCCTGAACCACTGTAAGCACCTTATAAAACCACCGTCAGCACCGTCAGCACCTTATAAAATCATGGAGCTTGGGAAGGAGCCCCCTAGTTTGGCCTTCCAAGATGACTTAGATGGCAACCAGTGTCTTTTGATTGCCTTTGGGTTCTGGTGTTTCCCCAAGGGTAGCTGAGTAGATGCAACAGTTTGACGGCTGTGCCACACTAGGTTCCTCCCCACTTTGTTTGCTCCACCCCAGGCCTCAAACATTTAACTAGGTTTTGGATCAATAAAGATGGCCTTGTTTACTGTGTCTGCTCTCATTGTTTCATGGTTGGTAAACAATAACTATGAGGGAGGATTGTAGTGGCTAATCTGTGTTGTGAGGCTATCTGCCAAAGCGATGTTAGATTTCACAAATAAACCATTTTTCCTTTTCTTTGAAATAGGAGTGAATTCATGGAAACTATAGCTGGAGGAAAGGGCTTCAGCACTTTATTGAAAGATAATTTAGTCTTCCAGGCTAAATAAATTTATCTAATTAGATTTTTTAAAAATATTTTATATCTCATGGTGTCTAAAATTGGATTATTTCAGCCTTTCATCAGTTATTAATGATTTTATATCTGCTTTCACGAAGAGATAGCATTTGCTTACAGTAGACCTTTGGTAACTTTAAGAACTTGTTTTCTGCTCATTGCAGCACATGTCATGCTCGAAAATGGGAATGTACAGAAAACGTTTGTGATGGGACCTGTTCAGTCATAGGTGCAGCTCATTACTTGACCTTTGATGGATTGAAATATAAATTTCCAGGGAACTGTCAGTATATATTAGTTCAGGTAAGAGTTCGGTTAGAAGGCCATGTGGGCGATGGTAGTTAATAGAATGCTGAGAGTTAAAATAATGTTCCATTATCCTACATGCTAACCAAAACCATTTTTCCCTATCTCAAAATTATCCAGAAGAGGAATAACCAAACAGTAACCATTTTTGCTTCTTTTTTGATTGTGACTTTAAATTTATAGCCATAGCAATAGCAATAACAATAGCTAGTACATTTCTGTACTGCTTATTAGTGGACTAGCACTCACTGAGTGGTTTACAATGTGTGTTATGAAATTTAGTATGCAATAACATAGTATGCCATCCACAGGGAGGAGGGGTCTGGAAGTTAGAGTAATTCCATGGGCATCGGTGTATGAAACCTAAAGGCAATGGCAAGACTGTCATATCCCCAAAGCTGGTTAAAACACAGGCTTGTGAAACAGCTGTAATAATAAGTTCCACCTGGTATCCAGTGGAATGTGAAGTAGATCAAGTGATCAACCAATATGCTAGCCAGTTGGTAAATGTACCTTTTGACCTGGTGAGGGATCGGTAGGGACTCCCCTCCAATTTCACGCTGTGCTTTGGAGGAACTCAGCAGTGAGATGCAGTGCTGCTTAAGTGCTTTTGAAACCTGGTGGCTAATTGCTGCCCTTCTCTCAATGCCAGAGAAAGGTGGAGGCTTTCCATTCTGGGGTTTGAAGGCACTTTCAAAGTTCCTCACTGTTATCTAAGTAGTGCTGAAAGTGGAAATATCAGGGACGAAAAATCTCCACCCCTGTGAAGGACCAAATTTTGTCCATCATAAATGTTGATTAGCTAGCAAATGCAGCCAAAATGTATATATTGAATTGCTCTATACTTGCAAGTAAGCATGGATACAACCAGGCTACACAACTAATATTTACACAGAGAATTTAAGATGCAAATACAAAGATTTACAGAGATTACAATCCACCCCCCATATCTACAACAAATATATTCCCAGACTAACAAGATAGTGAGAACCATGTGAGATAGTGTGAATCAGGGATAATTGTGAATGCTATATTTCTACTGGAAGCTGACCACAGAGACCCTTTGGAGAACCTCCAAATGCCTAGACAGACCTGCCCACCCTCAGACATGAGTAAGTAAAACCGGACTTACTGGTACCATAGATATCGGACTGCATTCTTCTCAGATATTTCCATTTAGACTTGATTGTCTTTAAAGTTGGTATTTTAAAAATGGGTTTCTATATGTGTTCCTAACATCTACTCTGAATACCTCCATTTTTAAAGGATTATTGTGATGACCATGATGGTGCTTCTGGAACCTTTAGAATACTAGTTGCCAATGAGGGATGTAGCTTCACTGGAGAGAAATGCACTAAAAGGATCACTATTCTGTTTGACAGTGGAGAGATTGAACTATACAGAGGAAATGTAAGTATGCCCCTCCTTCTCTATCTTTACAGGAGCTCCACTTTAGAAGAACAGGCATTCAGTGATTTTCTAGTAGATCTGAAAAGGGCATTTTTGATTAAGGCAATATTCCATTCCAACAATATTTTTAGGAGAAACATTTCTCACTGCTAGCTCTGCAATGGAATAGAGCTTCCCTAGGACTTTGATGGATGGTGAGAATATCCTGTCTAGATTTATCAATAAAGGAGAATCAGGAAACTGCAGGGATTTATTGGAACATCAAAGTATTAACTGAAGACCTGTTTTCCATGCTGGGGCTCAAAAGTAATAAAAATGACATTGTCTAATTTTTGCAAGACTCTTCCTCCATTGCATGCCAGTGTTCGCAAACCAGTCAAAAACCAATGTGTGTCTATTCTGTTTTTCCACATCTATAGATTTTTTTGCAAGAACATGGGAAGAAGAAGCCTTTGATAAACATGACAGGATTAAATATGGAAAGCAAACATTTCAGGACTTCTGTACAATTCTTAGCTTGAGGCAGAATAACAGCAGGATCAAAATTGTAATTGGCAGCACTCTAAGTCAGTACAGAACAAAGGTTAAAGTTTCTGAAGAGGGAGGCATGTTATTTAGGCACACTGGATTTTTGTCATTTTTGTTATCAGTAAGTAAAGATAGAGACAGGAGGCTGAACTGTTCAAAGCTTTCTTTGTCTTGGCCTTGTCACAAAAGAAAAGAGTTCTCTAACAGGTGAAAATAGAAGTCATACATTAGATGGACTATTGCACAGAATAGGTAAAGAGGTAGTAAATGAATAATGAACTAAATGAATTCATGTCTCCAGATGACCTACACCCAAGACTATTAAATGAGTTTGCAGATAGTGATGTGACAATTATGCTCAACTCCTTTATATTTCTCTTTATGGGTGGAGAAATATGCCAGCTTCTTGTTGAAGTTCTTGTCAGAGTAAGTTGCATTCCAGGCAGAAAATGTCATAGATGGGCTATGGCCTGAAACTGGAACAAAGGTGAAAAGGTAACCTGAGTTCAGTTGGGAGACATGATGACTCAGCATTTGAAGAGTCCTGAGTTACAGTAAGCTGATGACAGAGGGGAAGGAGGGGAAGTCAGCAAACTTCAGGCGATGCTTTGATTGGGAGTTCCTGAATGGCAGGGGGTTGGACTGGATGGCCCTTGTGGTCTCTTCCAACTCTATGATTCTAAGCAGAGTTACAGCTGTCATGTGACAGGAAACGGGGTGACATACCAGTAGGGGGATGGACTCAAATCCCAGGAGGGGAAAGCATATATAAGTCTGCGAGCTGAATGCTCAGTGTGGTTGCATTGTAAATAGGAGTTGGGTGAAGCACTTTGACGGTCTGATGTATATAGCGAAAGCAAGAATAAAGTCTTTGTGTGAGAACTCAACAGTCCAGCAGTTTCTTGTCTTGCCAACAGCTTCTACGTGGGAGGATTTTTTTTTTCTCTGCATCCTGCACCAAATTGCACACCAAAGACCTTTCCATGGCATCCTGTTTCTGTTATGCATGTTGATTCCTGATTACACATCCCCAAATGTTCTCTACTGTTCTCTACTGTGAGACACATGAAGTCGGCATGGTATCTCCCCACCCCAGCTCTGAAATGGATGCTAGTCATCTGGGGAGGAAATGTGGTTAAGAGCAGTGCTGAACTGTTCTCTCTGTCTGCCTCCCCATCCCTCAATCTGGCCTCAGACTCTTTGGCATTAACATAGGTTTTTTTTTTTTCCTGAAAAATTATGTCCTGTAGCCCAGTGGCTGGACCTTCCCTAATAGGGGTCAATGATCATGACAATATGGAGCAAAGGGACACCATGATTGGGGGGGGGGGGGATCTGTCTAGGCAACTGAGAGGATCTGACCTCTGAGACAATATAACCTAGCTATCTATTTTCTATAAGAAGGAATAAGGGGCTGAAATAGTAAAGTTCAGGAAAAAACACCAATTTTAAATGCATTGAAAATAAATCCAGCTTCTAGTTTAAATGGGTTTCTATATAAATTGGTCAGCTATCAAAAAAGAAGAAAAAGAAAAAGAAAATGGTCTCTTCAAGAGTTAAGACAGGATAATCTGTTAAGAGCAAGTGCAAAATACTGGCTTCTGCTGTATAATAATTAAATACACTGAATTATAGCCCTGGAGATTTTGAATTGAATCCTATACAGTTCTCATGCAAAGTGTAGTATTAACCAGTGGCATCACTAGGGTTGGTGTCACCTGGTGCAGTAACTGAGCCACATGTCACTTCCTGCATTGACCTCCTCTCATACCTATCATATACACAATCCTTATTTTTTATATTAATGTTACTCATTAATTCATATTTTTATACTAATGTTACTTATAAATTGTAATTCCCATATATCACTGAAGGTAATGACAATAGTTGTGACATAAACAACTAGCAAAATTAAATTATACCTTTCAATTATTATATCGTAAGCACAGGCTATGCACAATGGTACATCTCCCAGCTTTTGGCTTAACAGGCACAGCAAGACAGGACAAGATGGAGCTGGGGTAGGCAAGCATCTAGTGGCCCCGATGTGACAAGTGGAGCCTTCCCACTTCCCAGCTCTGCCTATGAGGCCCAAGTGATGGAGCATGCAGGCTGCCAGCTCTTGGACCAATGTCTCACTCCACTTGCAGCCAGGCCCTTGACAGGAGGGCTCAACTATAGGACCTTGGGGCCCCTCCTTTGACCCTGTAGCATTCCTTGCTTGTACAACAAGGGTAGTGGCAGTAGGGTTTCCCATGCCTTGGGGCCAGGACGTCCCCCTCTTTTCCAGACAATCCCATCTGCAGCAGTACCAGGTATGGGTCCCCCAATGATGGCAGCAACAGCGATCTTGACAGCATCAGAACCAGCAGCCTAAGGCAGGGGTCGTGGGGCTATTGGAGTGGGCCCTGGAAGAACTGCCAAGTAGACCAATGGAGGTGGTTTGAGCAGAGCCAGAAGATGCCCTCAACACTTTTCTCCCCTGATGAGCTTCCTACCAATGACCTGTTTCACTTCCTCCCCTGCTCCTGAGGAGGCTGGAGAGTCAGGGGGACGTTGAGACTAGGTAGTACCCTCCAGCCACAGGAGATTCCCACCCTCTTCTGGGGTGTCTTCTGAGGCCACACCACTGCACACCATTATTATTATTATTATTATTTCCCTCCCTTCTCCCAGGGCTGGGACTCAGGGCAGCTCACTACATTAAAAAACACCATACAGTTAAAAACATACAAAAATAGTATATTAAAAAAGAATTAAATTACTATAATAATTAAAACAAATTCCATGCTAAAATTAAGTACTTTAAAAAGATTAAAATGCTTAGAACACATTAAAACAATATAACAACACCACTTCACATGCCTTAAAAACTTCCTGTTTTAAAAGACTGTCTAAACAAGTAGGTCTTAGCCTGCCATCAGGATAATAAGGAAGGGGGGCATTCTGGCCTCCCTGGGCAGTGAGTTCCAGACTCTAGGGGCAGCCATGGAAAAGACCCTCTCTCATGTCCCTACCAACTGTGCTTGTGAATGCAGGGCGGCTCATATAGGGAGATACGGTCTGCCAAATAGCCTGGACCTGAGCCATAGGGCTTTATAGGTCATCAGCCGTACTTTGAATTGTGCCTGGAAACAAACTGGCAGCCAGTGGAGCTGTTTCAATAGGGGCATTGTGTGATCTCTATAACCTGTCCCTGTTAGCAGCCAGGCTGCAGCTCTTTGGACTAGCTGAAGTTTTTGAACAGTCTTCAAAAGCAGCCCCATGTTGTGTGCATTACAGTAGTCCAAATGTGATGTAATCGAGGCGAGTACCACTGAGGCAAGATTTGGTGTCTCAAGGAACGGACACAGTCAGTGCACAAGTTTTAAATGTGCAAAAGCATTCCTGGTCACCGGAGAGACCTGGGCTTCCAGCTTCAAAGCTGAGTCCAGGAGTACCCCCAAACAGTGACCTTGCATCTTCAGGGGGATTGTGACCCCATCTACCACAGGCTGGATCCCTATTTCCAGATTTTCTTCTGCCTGACCAAGAGCCACTTAAGTCTGGATTAAGTTTCAACTTGGTTGCTCTATCCAGTCCATTACTGATGACAGACACCCCTAATGACTCCGCAAGTATTAGGCAACTATAGCTGCCTAGTAAAGTCAGCAGTCTCCCCTTCCCTTTCTAAACTACAGAGCATGCAGCAAGCTATTTAGAATTATAGAATCATAGAATCATAGAGTTGGAAGAGACCACAAGGGCCATCCAGTCCAACCCCCTGCCCTGCAGGAACTCTCCACCAAAACATCCCCGACAGATGGCCATCCATCTGCTTAAAGACCTCTAAGGAAGGAGACTCCACCACACTCCAAGGGAGTGTGTTCCACTGTCGAACAGCCCTTACTGTCAGGAAGTTCCTCCTAATGCCTAGGTGGAATCTCTTTTCCTGGAGATTGCATCCACTGTTCCAGGTTGTAGTCTCTGGAGCAGCAGAAAAGAAACTTGCTCCCTCCTCAATATGACATTCCTTCAAATATTTAAACAGGGCTATCATATCACCTCTTAACCTTGTCTTCTCCAAGCTAAACATCCCCAGTTCCCTAAGGCATTCCTCATAGGGCATGGTTTCCAGACCATTCTAGTTGCCCTCCTTTGGACATGCTCCAGTTTCTCCACATCTTCTTTGAATTGTGGTGCCCAGAACTGGATACAGTATTCCAGGTGGGGCCTGACCAAAGCAGAATAGAGTGGCAATATTACTTCCCTTGATCTAGACACTATACTTCTATTGATGCAGCCTAAAATTGCATTGGCCTTTTTAGCTGCTGCATCGCACTGTTGACTCATGTTCAGCTTATGGTCTACTTGGACTACTAGATCCCTTTCCCACGTTTTTCTCCCACATTATGAAGACACATTATGAATTTCTACCATATTATGAAGAAAAAAACATGTTTATATATAATATATTTAATATATGTAATTATCTAGTAATCATTTCTTAAGATCAAATTGCCTTTCTGGCACAGTAGGGAATATTGTCTGGGTAGAGGGTAGTGTCTGTACTGAAATATTTTTCAATGAGCCAAATAGAAGACTGAAAGGAGTGCTTTCATTTTCTGTGCCATAACAAATATCCTGATCAATATGGAGTTACCTCATTACAGTTCACGCTACCTCTTAGGATGACTCAGTATGTATATGGCAAGGTGAAACTCAGGCCTGTGGCTACTTTGTGGCTGCTTCTAGCTAGCTATTGTCAAAGTAGTACTGGGCTAAAAACATTGCAATTTGGGCTGCATTTCTATCAGTATTTTGAGGGGAAGTTACAGGTAAAAAATCTATTAAGTTTCAGGGCAAGGTTGCCCATTATAAAAAGTAAAAGGCAAGAAGGGTTTCCAGTTTCCTTCCTTTTATCAAAAACAGGCTTACTACCTGCACACAACAGCTTAGGAGTATTGAAACATCAAATGGTATGACCTGGCTGCATAGTTTCATTCCCAAGGCCATTGTTGTTGGCTAATGTGTATATACAAGGGGGTATCCAAAAGTTTTAATGACCACCTTTTTAAAAAATTGACAGAAAGTTTGTTTTGATTTGTAGTTGTTAACTTATCTCTTTGTAGTCACTATCTAGATTTATACATTTTTCCCAGCGTATCTTAACCCTCCAAATATCTGATATTGTAGAAGCCTGCAGATTGCCCCTGATGAGGATTTTACACTTTAGTCACTTCTGGCACAGCTAGTCACAAAAATAAAGGACACAATGAGCTGATTTTCTTAGCAACATACACCTACGGACCAAGGATGACACTGACAAACTTTCATCAATATGCCATAATAACTTCCGGGTGATAATTATTACTTTACGATACCCCCTCGTAAGGCATAATCTGCAGACTTCTACAATATCAGGTATTTGGAGGGTCAAGATACGCTGGGGGAAAATGCAGCTTCCAGACACGTTGGGGGCATGCATTGTCTGCATGCCACACCGACAAAGTAGCCAGAAGGCATCTTTTTTAGCCCATGTGTTTTGGGCCATAGGGAGCTGGGTATGTTTAGCTGGAACAGAGAACGTTAAGATGTGATATGATAGCCCTGTTTTAATGTTTGAAGATATGTCATATTGAGGATGAGGTAAGCTTGTTTTCTGATGCTCCAGAGACTAGGGCACGGAGCAATGGATTCAAACTACAGGAAAAGAGATCTTTTGGAAGACCTTCGTAACATTAAGAGCTGTTCGACAGTGGATCATGTTTCCTTAGAATGTGGTGGAGTATCCTTCTTTGGAGGTCTTCAAACAGAGGCTGGATGGGAGTCCTTTGATTGTGTACTATTGTATGGCAGGGAGTTGGACTGGGTGGCCCTTGAGATTTCTTCCATGATTCTATGATTCTATGACCTCTCTTGCTAACCAACATATGCTAATGAATATGGAAAACAAAACAGCGGCCAACAGTGGGAGACAGACTACAGCAATTATATGATCCATGAATGGTCTCTTTCCTCCATGCTAAGAAATCTGAGCAGTGGCTGGATGTCCTACATGCTTAGAAGTAAGATTCACATGTTGTTTTGGGTCCCAGTAGCTCAGAGTCCCACAGCAGCTTTCCAGACACCTTTTAGCTGGCAAGTGCTTGACACAGGCAGCAGACCATCAGATTTTTTCACGTAGATATAATTCCTCACTTTTTATTATGAGTTCTGTTGAAGAATCTGGACAAAATTCAAATATTTATCCATTCATTAAAAACAATTCTTAGATGTAGAAAAAGTCACTAGATGGCCCTATTACTCCACCCTCCTTCTAGCCACATGTTATGCAGAGTAAACCAAAGGGTCAATTCCCAACCTCTATTTTCTCTTGAGAAAAAGAAAAACCCCTTTCTAATGGGTAGAGTTCAGCTGTTTGTCTTGGGCATTGTAACAGCCAGGAATGTCCCTGCATTCATTTTACACAGACCTCCAGAGTGATATAGAATTACCATTACCTAAATATCCAAAAGTGCCTGAGCTTTGCAAACAGGTTTGAAGTGAAACATGAAGCCACACAATTCTGCTTTGTTTCTTTGCTTAAATATATAAAATGTTAATACAACAATTTCCATTCAAAATGTTATTTTTAAGTTGTTAAAATGCATTCTTTTTAAATTTTGTATTATTATTTTAAAACTTGTACATACTGGTTTTTAAAGGCTCAAATCACTCTATGTTCAACAAATGAAATAATATTAAAAATCAGATATAAATCCACAGAAAATAGGACCTATTTTGAGTTTGCTGACCCAGATTTCCCCCCTTCACTTTCTTCCTCTTAGTACACATTAATCTTAAAGCTGGCCCTTGGAATTTGTCTCAGGGTGTGTGAGAGTTAATAGTGTGATATAGCAGCCAAAAAGGGTAATGTGAAACATAGGTCCAGAACATACTACAGAAATAATCCAATCTGAGACCACTTTAGCTTTCCTGGCTCAATGCTAGGGAATTCTAGTAACTGTAGTTTTGTGAGACATTTAGTCTTTTCAGTCAGAGAGCTCTGGTTCAATAATGAACTACAATTCCCATGATTCTCTAGCAGTGAGGTAGAGTGGTTAAAGTGATCTCAAACTGGATTATTTCTGCTGTGTGTTTTGGACCATATTCTCTAGATCAATGGAAGTAGTCTTAGCATGTTATTCTGCTTTGGTCAGGTCTCACCTGAAATTCTCTTCTGGCACCACAATTCAGAAATGATGTTTACAATCTGGAGCTTGTCCAGAAGAGAGTCACCAAAATGGTGAAAGTTCTGGAAACCATGTTCTATGAGGAGTGACTTAGGGAGCTGGGTATGTTTAGCCTGAACAAGAGAAGGATAAGAGCTGGTATGATGGCCCTGTTTAAATATTTGAAAATATATCTTACTCAAGATGGAGCAAATTTATTTTCTGCAGCTCCAGAGAATAGGATATGGAGCAATGGATTCAGACAACAGGGGAAAAGATTTCACCTAAACATTAGGAGGAATGCCCTGTTAGTAAGAACTGTTTGACAATGGAACACATTGCTGTGGAGGGAAGCGGAAGAATACAAAGGACAATGAATTGGCAAAGAAAAGGCCACAACTTTATTGAAAACAGCAAACAGTGAAATGAGGGTTGGCCTGAAAGCAAGAGGTCTGGATCTGCCATCTCCCAACCCGTGTTGGTCGATGAACCGAAATGCCTGGTCACGGCCAGACTTCGGGATGACAGAGGGGTAACCGGCCAAAGCGTGCATGTCACTTAATGACCCGGCCATGCGCATAAGCGCATCTTCGACCCATGTCACCGGGGAACGCTGAATCGATGTCGCCCCCGCACTGGCGCCATCGCTACCCACAGCACCTCCGTGTCCCGGTGGGACTCCCGATCCGATGCTCCGCAGCACCGGAAAACCACGCCCATCAGATCCGAGACCTCTGCTGCCGCCTCCCTAAAAAAGTTGTGACAAAACACAAGCAAGCACAAGGGAGGGAGGGTGGGGAGCCGGTGAGGCAATGGCGCTGGAGCCAGGGCACCCAGGGCCAGGAGTGGCCTCTCAACCAATGAGAGGCCAGGAAACCAGGGAAGGCCCACCCTCCCCAGCCTCCTGGCCTATCCAGGGTGGCACCAGGCAGCAACCAATCAGGGGCCACTTCCTCCCCCCCGAGGGATGCTGGGAGTTGGAGTCCTTCCAGCCTGGAAGCGGCCCCAGCAGCTTGGCACCTCCTCCCAGCCCCCAAAGGAGCCTGGGAGCAGTAGTCCACATGCATGGACAGGAAGAGCTGCCTCCAGCCTCCTCCCAGCAGCAACCTGACCAGCCCGTTAAGTCGGGTGGTCACATTTGCTGTGGAGGGAAGCGGAAGAATACAAAGGACAATGAATTGGCAAAGAAAAGGCCACAACTTTATTGAAAACAGCAAACAGTGAAATGAGGGTTGGCCTGAAAGCAAGAGGTCTGGATCTGCCATCTCCCAACCCGTGTTGGTCGATGAACCGAAATGCCTGGTCACGGCCAGACTTCGGCAGAGGGGTAACCGGCCAAAGCGTGCATGTCACTTAATGACCCGGCCATGCGCATAAGCGCATCTTCGACCCATGTCACCGGGGAACGCTGAATCGATGTCGCCCCCGCACTGGCGCCATCGCTACCCACAGCACCCCCGTGTCCCGGTGGGACTCCCGATCCGATGCTCCGCAGCACCGGAAAACCACGCCCATCAGATCCGAGACCTCTGCTGCCGCCACAAAAGGCGAGGACAGCCAGGCCCGCCTTCCGCCAACCCTCGCCGACGAGGCCTAAGCCTAGGTGGCCTGAGACACCCCGCCCCTGAGTTCCTGGCAAATGTCCTTGTGCGGGCGGATGTAACTGGCAAAAGCCTTGGACCTCCATCTGCCCACCCGCTTGATGGCATCTGCAGGCAATCCACATTGAGCTGCCGACGTCGCAGCTCCGATGCGAAAAGAGTGGCCACCGAAGTCTTCAGCTGGAAGCCCCGCCTTGCGCAGTGCCATGCGCATAACTGCTACGAACTGGAACCTGGTGACTGGTGTGCCATTGCAGCGGATGAAGAGGGGCCCAGGAGAAATAGGGCGAGTAGCCAAGAGTTTCTTGAGAGTTCGAACAGGGCAAAGCCTGTGACCATGAAGTCGACGAAGGGTGATGACGGTCCCTTTTCCCAACTGGTCGCACTTAGACCTGCGGAGAGCTAAGAATACAGCATTGTCCCCAAAAGACACATCCCCCACTTGGAGATATTTACCAGAGCCATCTGACAAGGAAGCAGGGACCAGCTCGCCCACCCGCAGCGCCCCAAAGAAAGCTGTCACATATGCAGCGCGAAAAAGCTTGGCCTCGGTCTTGGAGTTACAAACATATCTTAGGTGATCGGTAAGCATGCAAAGTACTTGGAAGCAGATGGGCAAAAGGCGAGGACAGCCAGGCCCGCCTTCCGCCAACCCTCGCCGACGAGGCCTAAGCCTAGGTGGCCTGAGACACCCCGCCCCTGAGTTCCTGGCAAATGTCCTTGTGCGGGCGGATGTAACTGGCAAAAGCCTTGGACCTCCATCTGCCCACCCGCTTGATGGCATCTGCAGGCAATCCACATTGAGCTGCCGACGTCGCAGCTCCGATGCGAAAAGAGTGGCCACCGAAGTCTTCAGCTGGAAGCCCCGCCTTGCGCAGTGCCATGCGCATAACTGCTACGAACTGGAACCTGGTGACTGGTGTGCCATTGCAGCGGATGAAGAGGGGCCCAGGAGAAATAGGGCGAGTAGCCAAGAGTTTCTTGAGAGTTCGAACAGGGCAAAGCCTGTGACCATGAAGTCGACGAAGGGTGATGACGGTCCCTTTTCCCAACTGGTCGCACTTAGACCTGCGGAGAGCTAAGAATACAGCATTGTCCCCAAAAGACACATCCCCCACTTGGAGATATTTACCAGAGCCATCTGACAAGGAAGCAGGGACCAGCTCGCCCACCCGCAGCGCCCCAAAGAAAGCTGTCACATATGCAGCGCGAAAAAGCTTGGCCTCGGTCTTGGAGTTACAAACATATCTTAGGTGATCGGTAAGCATGCAAAGTACTTGGAAGCAGATGGGCTTTCTGCTGTCTAACTGGCGGGGGGCCAATCTCCTCCAACCTTCGAGGGTCCTCCTAACAGGGAAGGACAAACATGGGTCTTGAAAGCCTCCCATCTTGGAGAAGAAGGAGATGCCTGCCAGATGAACAGACATGGTGCGAGGAGTCATATTAGCTTGCTTCAGCCAGACCAAAAATTGCAAAACAGTGGTGGAATCAATAGGCCAATGAGGGGGGAGCCCAGTTGTCACAAAGAATGACTGAAGCTTGGTGATTGCTCTCTTGTAGGCACCGAGGGTGGATGGGGCCAAAGACGCCAAAATGCCCTGTGTCACAGCCGCTTGCCAATCTCCCACAATTCCTCTGGGAAGGGCGTGGGGGAGAGGTCTGCTCCAGGCGCAAGCAGGCGGAACCTGGCTACCTGGAAACGAGAAAGCGAATCTGCGATGTTATTATTGAGGCCGGGCACAAAACGGGCTCTAAAGGTGATGTTTCGCTGGAGGCAGAGGAGGACAAAAGGACGCACCAGGAGCATGACCCGCTCAGACTTACAAGTCTGGCGGTTGATAACCCTAACCACTGCCTGGTTGTCACACCTAAAGCAGACGACCCTATTGGCCAGTCTATCACCCCAAATGTGTACCGCCACCAGGATAGGAAACAGTTCGAGGAAAGTAAGGTCCCTCAGAATCCCTTTTTCTGCCCAAAGAGCAGGCCAGCGTTGGGCACACCAGTGACCTTGGAAAAAGACACCAAAGCCCAAGCTACCAGAAGCGTCAGAATGGACCTGCAGCCCAGACCCTAGGTCCCAAGGGCGCTGCCACAAGGAAACCCCATTGTAGCTTTTTAGGAACTGCTCCCAAATGAGAAGGTCCTCCTTAATGCCCTTAGAGAGGCGAATGTGGTGATGGGGTGCCCGGACCCCTCTAGTGGCCCTGGCCAGCCTAGCGCAAAAAGCCCTCCCAGGAGAAACAGGAGCCCTCCCAGGAGAAAGCACCCCCCCCCAAGCCACCCCAAGAGCAACAGCAGCAGCTGGTCTCCCCTCCAATTACTAACCAGAGCTGATACTGCTTGGAGAGGGAGGCAGAAAGCCCCCGAAAAGTGTCCACCGGGGCTTCAGATGCTTCAGATGATGGCCCCCATGGGGAGGGGGGAGAAACATGTGGCCACAGCACCCAGAGGAGGCTGCAGGTTAAAGCCTCCTCAGATGCCCACAGTGGGCACAAAGGATGTGCCTGCAGCTCCAGGCAGAGCCTGCAGGCCAACACTGCTGGGCTGGAGACAACAGCAACTTAAAAAAGACCGGCGGAGGGAGCCTGGAAAATGTACATGTGCTCCCAGAGCCGGTGAGGCAATGGCGCTGGAGCCAGGGCACCCAGGGCCAGGAGTGGCCTCTCAACCAATGAGAGGCCAGGAAACCAGGGAAGGCCCACCCTCCCCAGCCTCCTGGCCTATCCAGGGTGGCACCAGGCAGCAACCAATCAGGGGCCACTTCCTCCCCCCCGAGGGATGCTGGGAGTTGGAGTCCTTCCAGCCTGGAAGCGGCCCCAGCAGCTCGGCACCTCCTCCCAGCCCCCAAAGGAGCCTGGGAGCAGTAGTCCACATGCATGGACAGGAAGAGCTGCCTCCAGCCTCCTCCCAGCAGCAACCTGACCAGCCCGTTAAGTCGGGTGGTCACATTTCCCTCGGAGTGGTGTACTTTCTTCTTTGGAGGTTTTTAAATAGAGGCTGGATGGCCATCTTTTGGGGGTACTTTGATTAAGTGTTCTGTGTGGCAGGCGATTGGACTTGATGGCCTTGAGGTCTCTATGATTCTGTGATTTACTCCATCATCTAAGTGATTGATAAAAATGTTGAAGAGTGTTGGCCCCAGGTCAAAACCCTGCAGCATTCTGTTCAAGACCTTTTTCCAGTTTGAAGCTCAGCAAGTAATGACCACTGTTTTAACATATTTTTCCTACCAGTTATGGATACAGTTGATCATATTTCAATATATTGCACATCTATTCAGTTTGTTATAGAAAATGTTACATAAAATATCATATTAAGAATCCTCCCTGAACCTCCACTCAGTAGTCAGAAGCTTCTGTTACCTTTGTTTCCACTAGTGATGTATTTCTTTGCTAATGTTATTCTTTATGGAAGCAACAAATAATTTTAGTAATTTTCTTTCCAATGTGAGAAAATCTTTTAAAATGCATGTTTTCAATATTATTCACTCATAGCTTTTTTGTCAGACACAACATTTTATACCAAGAAAATAATATAGGAATATCTTATTTAACAAATGAAGAAGCACGTTTTCATATAGTTTTTTACACTGGCCCAGTGTATGGAGTTTATCACATGGTAGAGAAGCACCCAAAGCATGTGAATAAACAGGGTTTCAACCCAGGAAAATCCCATAAGAGCAGGATCATTTTCAAAAGATGTCACTTGAATTAAACAGGATTAACCCATGCAAAAGCAGCAAAATTGTGCAGCTTTTTAATTTTGGAAAAATCCCAAAGTTAAAAAGTAGTGCAATTTTGCTGCTTTTTGTACAGGTTAATGTTACGTTAATGCTTAATGTGTGTGATATGTCTGAAAACAATTCCACTCTTGCGGGATTTTCCCAAGATTTAAACCCTGTTCATCCACAGGATTTGGGCACTTTGTCTCCTGTGTGAAAAACTATATCCACAGCATTCCCTTCATTCACTCAGCTGGTAATTTTATCAAAAAAAGAAATCAGATTTGTCTGGCATGATTTGTTTCTCTGAAACTAGAAAAGAGGAAAATGATTCTAGAAATCTGTGGCTTGCTAGAAAGATCTTCTAAAATGTTCCTGCTTGACACAGACAGTATGTCAAGTGTATTGCAGAGCTGAATTAATGATGAATCCACAGTAGTACTTTATATATACTTGTTCCTATCTGCTTAACATATGGGAAGCTGGGAACCATAAAACAAGCAGGGATGTAAAACCTTTTATTTTATCATCTCATCCCTCAAAGTGGGCAGTGAAGTTTATTTCCCTTCTATACAGAAAAATGAGTAATTAAAATGATGAATCTCTCATACTATAGGAAAGGACATTTTTTTGAAATTCCAGCAGGCAAGAACTTTTATGCAAAGGATGTTAGAACATTTACACAAAAGATGTTATTAATGCCAGCCCCTAGGTGGTATCAGTAACTTTAATTTCACAGTTCTGAGATGCCAGAAGCTATTATGAGATTCCAGACACTGTAGCAGAGAAGGAGCCGAGCATCCTGACATTGGGTAGCTCTGCCCACTTGGATCCTGATAGGCATACAGCAAAAAAACCTGGGGCCTGGCCCTGTCCGCATGGGCAGAGCGACCCAAGGAACCTCAGTCTTCTTCCTGCCTCGCTCCTGGTAGGATGTGCTTTGTTTAGTGCTCTTCCGAGCCCTTTGGATTCTGCTTTTGCCAGCATTTAAATCTTTAGCTCCCCGGATTCACTTGGCTTCTCTTTCACCTCTCCTCGCCTTCACCTTAAAAAAAAGAGGGATTCCTTCTTCTCCCCCCTTTTTTCTGCCTGCTGTTCTCCTTTCCTCTTGCTTTTTGCTCTACTACTGCTGCCTCACCAAACGGTGGAAGTGCAGCTGCAGCAAATGGAGGGGTTCCCCCTCCCTTCTGCTGCCGAGGCCAGGACCACCCCAGTGACCCAGTGAGGGTCAGAGGAAGGGGAGCCCACATCGAAAAACCCAGATCTCATCAGAGGGGAGGATGTGAGCAAATCCCCACCGCTGGAGATGGTGCGATGGCTGAGGTCCTTCCTAGCCCAGGAAATCCTGACCATTGTCAGGGCGTCCCAGGGGGAAGGCGATCACACCAGATCGCGGCTGCCCAGACCCAGCAGCATGCTGCTCTGGGGTGGTGGGCCCTTCAATTCTCGGGGGGGGGGGTCCCCTTCTGTTCATGTGGCTGGGACCCTTTCTCCAACAGCCCCCCCCTTAGTTACCGTCCAGACTGCCCTCCCTCGCAGTGGCTGGGACAAGTCCATTCTCTTTGGGTGGGGTGCCCGCTGGGCTGCTGAGGCCAGCCGCAGCTTCTTTGCCCCATGGGAGAGGGCCTGTTTGCTCATCTCCTCGGGAGCAGCCATCTTGCCCATGCAGCTCCCACTGGGAGTGGCCATCTTGAACACATGGTTCAGGATGGGTACCGCTATTTTGGGGCCAATGCAGTAGTGCAGCATGTTGGCTGCAAGAACACTGATGGGGCCGCCATTTTGATTGCATGGTCCCAGATGGGGGCCACCATCTTGAGAGCACTGGGGGTTCCCACACCCATCGTGGATCTAAGCACCATACCCTCTCCCCAACCACTCACCAGCCACCCCAGAGTTCCCTTCAGACCTCCAAATAGTCCCTGGGAGGGGTGGGCACCAAGGGCCCAGCAACCATGACAGGGCCTCATGGGGTGGGGTGGGGTCTAATGATGCCTCCACCAGGTAGTTGGGCCAGCCAGACTAGGCCCAAATCAACCCTAACCTCACCCAGACTTTAATTGAATCTAAGTGGGATGAGGATAAAGCCTCATGCTCAGATTTGGACTCTGAGCATTCCTATCCCCCCCCCCCCGCAATTGGGCTAGAGGGGCTGTTCAAAGTGCAAGCGATCTCACTCCTTTCACTCCTCTGACGAGGAGAGTTCAGGGGGGTCCCTTGAGTCTTCAGACTCTGCATCTAAAGAACCTGAGCTGTCACACGATGCTGGGAAGGATAGCAAAGACGTACCCCGTGACTTCTCGCCTTTTCAGGCCAGAAGATTATGTCCCTCTCATTAAGAAAACTACCAAGACCCTGGGCATCAGCATGCCCTCAGCCCAGACACCTCCTCTTGATTCTGACCTCCCCAAAGTCAGCGAGGAACTTTTTCCAGTTACATAACCCTCTGTTCAGGAGATTCCCTGTCCCTATAACATCATGGAGATTGTTAGGGATGAGTGGAATAGGTTGGCTGCTAGTAGGCCCAATCACAGTGTTACTCGAAAACACTCTATCCTTCAACCAGCTGTCATGGATAAGTTCAAGGTCTCACTGGTAGATGCCCCAGCGTCAGCCCTGGTCTCTTCCGCTATCTTCAACAGATATGGAGAAGACACAATCAGAAACCCTGAGGTTAGGAGGGCAGAGGGGGCTCTTAAGAAGACCCATGAAGCCTTATCCATAGCCATTAGGGCGGCGACTACCATCACTATGGTAATGCATACCAACCTCCCATGGTCTCGAGATCTTCTAGACCTGCTTCCTAAAGCAGATACTAAGGTCAGACAATATATCAACAAGATTGCCAAGGCATCTGCCTTCATGCCAGATGGTACCCTTGACACGGTCCAGCAGTGTGCTAGGGCCCAGGCAGCGATTGTGACTGTCAGACAACAGTTCTATCTTAAAAATTGGAATGTGGACTCTAAGTCCAAACAAAATTTGGCCTCCACCCTCTTCCTAGAAACTAAACGTTTTGGAGAATCACTAGAACCTGTGTTGGTTGAGGGTAAAGATATAAAGAAGACTCTGCCTTCAGGTAAAAAGAGAGAAGATAAGAAACAATTTAGAAATCGCTCTTTCTTTTGTTCCTCTCAATCTTACTTTCCCTCCAATTCCAACTCCAAATCTTTCTGAGCCAGGGAGTCCAGGCCCAACAAGCCTAGCTAGGGAGACTCCAAATTTCACAAACAAAATCTGTCCTCCTACCCCACCAAGGATGGAGGAGGCTCCAAAGCATCTTGAAAGAACCAGCAACAATGACAGCATTCCTCCAGTAGGGGGCAGGCTTCAGGGGCTCAGTCACATCTGGGAAAGATCCACCACAGACAGGTGGATCTTGGACACCATTCACCAAGGCTACAAAATAGAATTCCATCACTTGCCTCGCAACATGTTCACACCATCTCCCAAGTCAAATGACCCCAAAAAGCACCGCCTCCTGCTGGAAGCCATCGAGTGCCTATTGACCATTCAAGCCATAGAACCCATGCAAAGAGATCATAGAGGAAAGGGATGCTATTTGACCTTCTTCTTAGTGCCCAAGAAAAACAGGTCATGGAGAGCAATCTTGAGCCTGAGAGGTGTCAACCAGTTTGTCCTCAAAAAGTTCAGAATGGAGATACTGAGGACCATCTTAGACAGTCTTCAACCTGGAGATTTCCTCTCCTCACTGGATCTTCAGGATGCTTATGTACATATTCTTATCAACCCATCCTCACATCGGTCCTCTGCTTCAGATATGGCAGGCTGCACTACCAATACAGGGTGCTTCCCTTTGGACTAGCTTCAGCCCCCAGGGTCTTTACCAAAGTTATGGTTGCCCTAGACGCTCATTGGAGATCGCTTTGCCTTTATATCTATCCATGTTTAGACTACCTGCTGATCCGATTGTCCTCCAAACATTGGGGGATTCAAGACACCAACAAGATCCTCAGGTCACAGGAGGACCATGGTTTCTTGGTCAACCTGGAAAAGAGCACTGTCCTTCCAGATCAATGGATCCACCACCTAGGGGCCATGATAGACACTCGGGCAGGGATAGTCTGCCTCCCCCAGGACCAAATCACATCCATCCAGCAGACAACACTAAAAGTCCAGTACTCCCCCCAAGCCAGTTTACAGCTTCTTGCCCATCCACAGGGCCTTATGATTGCACCCATCGACTGCCTGCCTTGGGTGAGATTTCATGCCAGGCCCCTTCAATGGCTTCTCCTTCCTCACTAGCAAGGCATCACTCTCAAAAAAATCCAAGATGATCCTCCTAGAAAACAGCTTACGTCAGTCTCTCCGATGATGGACCGCCAAAGCAATCTTGAAGGGACAACCCATTTGGAAGTCACAAAAGGTCCAGATCACCACAGTCTCTGAGGCTGGAGCACCTACTTCAGGATGCATATAGCCCAGGGCCATTGGTGCCCGACAGAACAATCTCACAGCATCAACTGGTTGGAGCTGCGAGTGATTTGCATGACACTTCTGTACTTCAAACATTGGATTCTTCACAAGCTTATCCTGATAAGGACAGACAACATCACTGCCAAGGCTCATGTCAACCTCCAGGAAGGAACCAGATCCCAGTGCCTAATGGCCTGGACTGAAAACAACCTATTATCCCTAGAGGCCGAACATCTACAAGAAAAACTAAACTCCAAGGCAGATTGGCTAAGCCGAATGGACATAGACCAGGGAGAATGGAGCCTTCATCTGGAGGTGTTCTTAAACATCATGGCAAGGTTCTGCCACCTGGTATTAGACCTGCTTGCTTCCCCATCTAATGCCAAGATTCTTCTCCAGATTTTGGACAGAGGGGTCAGAAGACATAGATGCTCTCAACTGTCATTGGCAGAAGGGTCTTCTATATGCCCCCCCCCCCAGTTCCACTTATGCTGAAACTTCTGTCCAAAATTCGCATGACCAGGGCGGAGGTCATTCTGGTGGCCCCAACCTGGCCCAGGTAGCTTTGGTTCTCAGAAATCCTCAACCTGACAACTCAGAGCCTGCCCTTGCCAATCAGGCCGGACTTGCTGTCTCAGGGTCAGATTCACCACCCAGACCCGGCCTGGCTTCAGCTACACGCCAGGAGATTGAAACAAACAGGTCTAATACTGAGTGCTGACTGGCTACAGTTACTCTCCAGAGATAATCGAACTCATCTTAGCATCCCAACACCAGTTGATGATCAAGATTCACGAATATACCTTCAAGGATGCTCAAAAAGAGAGATTTCATCCAGGTCTCAGTCTCACTGATCCTCCAGTTTCTCCAAGACAGATTCAATCAGGGCCTTTGCCCTAACACAGTCAAGAGACAGGTGGCAGCAATCACCTCCATCCTTCCTAATGACGAGGCAGCCAAGATATCCCACCATCCTCACATTCACAGGTTGCTCAAGGGTGTTTCCAACAGGGGACCTCGAATCAGACACTGGTTCTCCCCGTGGGATCTTCACCAGATTCTAAAGGCTCTGACCATTCATCCATTTGAGCCTCTGAGGGAGTATCAGACTTCACCAGCATATGAACTCCAAGTCAAGTCCAGCAGCACTTTTAGAAAATAACAGCTTTTATTGAAAAGAAGGAATATGAGATGAAAAGCAGACTTCCATTGACGAGACTGAGTAAGGATTACATAGACAATACTTTTATAGGCTTTTACCAACCTCCCTCCCCTCCAGGATTTGATCGCTCTTCCCGCGCGCGGGTGAAAACCATGATGTAATTCATCAGACCTCTGGTCTCAGGATCTTGGCAAAGTCTCAAACAAGCAATTAAGTTTTCCAGGCACGCTTATTGTTACCCAGGCACCTGTGGCCTTGAGGTTGTACAGTTCAAATTGTTTATGTCTATACATCTTAACAACCAACAGTGTGTGTACAATAAACTCTATAACTACTAATCCCCAATATTTATGCAAGATACCTATGTTACTTTATCTATAAAATAAGTACATAACAATCATGGACTATATATCCCATCAGATCCCCTCCTCACACTAAATGTCCATTTCAAAACCAGGCCTTGGATGGTAGCTAACTTCCAATGCATTCTTGGCTAATGAGCTTACATTCCCAAGGCATTACCCATTTCACTCTGGCTCTGTCTGTCCTAGCTTATTCTATCTTAACCCATTATTCCCCATCTAAATCTATATCTATTCCCCCCTAACAACTCAACCCCATAATCCTCATGGCTAGATCATAATAACTAAACAGGATTCATGCCAGGGAGACATCTCTCAAGTTCCTCAACTGGAAGACACTGATTCTTACAGCACACACGTCAGCATGGCATGTCTCTGAGATCAGCATGCTTTCTGTCCGCAAGGAGTTGTGCATCATCAGAACAGACTCTTTCCTGCTTCGACCTGACCCGACCTTCTTTCCCAAAGCAACTCTTTATTCAACAAATTCAGATGTTGTGAACCCATCAAATCTTTGTTTCAAGTAGTCCTGACATTTATCCCAATATATAATAAATTTACTATTGGCTGTTTGAGCTATGATCATATATGAAAAGTTTGAGTATGCAGTCTCAGAGACTAATATAGATTCATGCTAGTAGAGTCTCTTTTTTTCCCTTCTTGAGGTGAACATCTTGACATCTCCAAGAGAAGAAATAAACTTTGAAGTTCTGAAGTCTGGGCGCTACTACATTTTGTTACTGGGTAAAGGGATCTCTCTAGTTTGGGATCAAGATATGGGAATTACTGTTATCTTGAAAGAGAATTACAAAGTAAGTGTAATTTGATTTATTACTTAATATAGCTTTTTTATTTGATTGTTTAAGAGAGAGACAAGAGAGAAGGAGTTCTAAGAGTAAATAAGAGAGAGTGTGTGTAGACACACACACTCACAATCACAATCACTCTCTCCTTCTTTGACCTCAACAGGGATAGTATATGCAGACACACAGACATACACACACAAATGAAACAGATTATATCATTGGAACCAAAAGATGGAGAAATCCCATTCTGGTAGCTACAACTAGACCAGGTGCTGACTGTTGTACAGATTACAAACTACTTATATCAAAAATTAAAATAAAGCAAAGAAGAAAACAATACCAGTCATTATACCAGAATATGACCTGAACAATATCTCAATAGACTCTATTGACAATTTAAGAAATAGATTCATGCTGTTAAGCATAATCAACCAAGAACCAGAAGAACAATGGTCAGAAGCCGAGACATGATTAAGGAAGAAAGCAGAAAGACACTACCTGCAGCTAAAAAGAAAAAGAAGAAACAATGGATTGCAGACAAAATGTTTCAAGCAGTAAAGAAAAGAGAAGCAAAACAACAGAGTGATAGAGACAAAATCAGAACCCTGAACTGCACAATAACTAGTAGGAAAAAATAAAGACAACTACTACAATGATGACTGCAGAGAAAGAGAAAACAACAAAAAAAGAAGAATGAGATACCTCTTTTGCAAAGTTCAAACCAAGGGCCAGGATGCTCTGTGAGAAGGAAAAGAACATACTACAAGATCAGGAAGAAATAAAAAGATGTATGATTCAATACACACATGAGATTAGAAATAAATGTCACATGGAAAGAAGAACCATATGAAGATGACCCCAAATTCTAAAAAGTGAGGTGGCAGTTGCAGTAAAAGAAATTGGGAAAAAAATAAATCACAAGGAACAGATGGCAAACTGAACCAGACTGCTACAATCCACACAGACAGAATCAACGCTAGTATTAACTATTTTATGTAAATGAATATAGAAAATAAAATGGCGGCCAACAGATTGGAAATGATCAGTATACATCCTCAACCACAAAAAGAGGACACAAAAGACTGCAACAACTATAGGGCTGTAGAACTAATTTCCCTTGCAAGCAAAATCATGCTCAAAACTGCAACACAGACTCAAATCATACAGGGAGAGAGAAATCACAGGGAGCAAGTGGGGATCATCACCATGTACTGTATCGATGTGAAAATTGGACAGTGAATAAAGCAGATAAGAAGACAGCCAAAAAGAAAAAGAAATAGATCATAGAACACCTCAAGCCTGAAATCTTCCTGGAAACCAAGATGATCAAACTAAGACTATCATACTTTGGCCACATCATGAGAAAGCATGACTCATTAGAAAATATAATAATGTTAGGAAAGGTGAAAGGAAGTAGAAAGAAAGGTAATTTCAACAACATGTTGAATGGATAAACTCAATTAGGGTATGCAGTTACAGGACCTAAGCAGAGCAATGGAAGACAGGGAATCTTGTTGATGTCTCATCTACAGGTCTCCATATGTCTGAAATAACTCAAAAGCAGTTAACAACTATATATACACATGCTACTTTTGTTATCCTCAAACAGACCCACAAGGTGCCTTCAACACTAACATTGCAGCCATATTTACAATATTTTCATGGTAAAGTGATAAAATGCAAGGGCTTTTCCCTCATTTTTTCAAAGAATAATTTGCAATATGCAACATTACTGGGAAAATACTCATGCAAAATATTTTCTCATAGTCAAATATTTCACAGTTCAATGTTTTTTAAAAAATTCTACAGGAATATTAGTGAATAATTCAGGATTATTAACGAATGATAATTTCTACTATATTGTACATTTCGGTGATTTCAGTATTGTTATGCACATTGACAGTAGTTAGAATGTTGGGTTTTAGCTGGAAATGCCTGGGTTTATATTCCAGACCTCTAGTTAAATATACTAGATGAACTTGTACTATTGCTATCTAACCCTAGACTACTTCTTAAAGTTATTATGATTCACACCTATGTATGTAGACCAAATTCTTTTTATTCTTTTTGTTCTTTTGTTTCTCTAAAATATGTGATTATTTCCAGCTTGTATTTTACCTGCTTCTCAGATGGCAACAAGAAAGATAAGTGTGCATAGATAGCATTAGATACAGTGGTTCACAGTTTTTTCTCAAGCACTTGAGATTTGTGATTTACATTTACAAAACCAAAGCATTTGTGCTGATCAGGCTGCAGTCCTCTGCACACAATGCCCTGCGCACAGCCAGTAGTAAATGCAACCAGAAAAATGGGCCCTATGTCTGAATAAGCATGCATAGTATTGTTTTATGTTTAATGTCTTGAAACAGGCTTTGCCTAAAGTGGAGCCTAGAAAAATACTGGGGAGGGATAGGGTATGGGGGAGGGAGGTAGAATTGCTCTGTAAATTTAATAGATATGTCAGATAGTCAAATTTTATATATTGAGTTATAAATAATTGATTTTATTCTGTTAAAGTAGAAAAACAGGTCTAGGTTTGATAAGAAAAAAAATCAAACCTATGAGAGTTAGGTTTTATAAGAAAATATTGCACACATTTCCATTCATTTTTTTTCCATGAGAAGAATGGAATGAAAAGGCTGATTTCCATAGCTTTGACATTTCCAGAAATAGATCTCTAGTATGGGTTTGAGTTCTCTGGTAAGGCATGAAGTGCATTGAGTGACCTTGTGCTGATCACTCAACTAAGAATATTGTGAGAGCAAAAGGAAACAACCCTTCTTTGCACCCCAAGCCCATGCATCTGTCCTGGGCTTCTCTGACAAACCAAAATATTGAATTCTCAGAGTATTCTGACTGTAACTCACACAATAGCAAAATTAATTTTGATTGTGTGATATATACCATAAGTGGAAAAAAAAATCTTGTGGTTTATTTCTTTGCCAGGATCAAGTATGTGGCCTGTGTGGGAATTTTGATGGCATCCAAAACAATGACATGACAAGCAGCAGAAAGCAGGTTGAGGTGGATCCAAATGACTTTGGGAATTCCTGGAAAGTTAATTCACAATGTGCTGATGTCAGAAAGGTATTTTTAAGTATAAATATAAAACTGGGAAGGGGGCATCTGTCTGCTGTAAGCATGGCTTGACATATGAGCATGTGTCACTGATACATACCTGAATGAGAATGACCTGGAGAAAATCTAAGTTGCTGCACATTTCCACAAGAAAAACTCAGTCTATACAGATGGGTGGCATCCAGCCACCCCTTTTCACCCCGGATTGGTGCTGCAGCAACTGCACGCAGCGGCACCAATCTGCTCCCTGGAGGGAGCAAAAAGAAGCTGCCCCAAGAGGCTCCCTGGAAGGGGTGTCATAGGCACAGCAGCATGCCATGATGATGCACCTTCCGTGCTGTGCCATTTGGGTGCTGCATCACAGTG
The DNA here is from genome assembly GCA_034509955.1 of Urosaurus nigricauda. Taxonomy (NCBI): domain Eukaryota; kingdom Metazoa; phylum Chordata; class Lepidosauria; order Squamata; family Phrynosomatidae; genus Urosaurus; species Urosaurus nigricauda. The sequence continues at coordinate 105,676,817 of JAOEGL010000005.1, read as the reverse complement.
GCATCATCATGGCACATGCCGTGTAAATGGATGTGTACCAAAACGATGCTCTGGCAGCAGGGTCATGGTGTCAAGTGTGCCAATGCTACACTGTGACTCTGTCCACAGGCCTGTACTTTTTGCTGGTCTGTACAGGGCCTACATGACATGTTTGCCATAAATTTAGAAGCAGCGCTACTTAAAATCTGAAATAGCTATTAGCAAATTATGATTGGCACAGTCCAGTTAACCAGCAAATCCATTGACTAATCTACAAATCATGTTGATCAAAGCTTGTAGTCTTCACAATAATTGTTCCTACTTTTATTTTTAGTGCCTACTCCATCCCAACAAAGTATTTTAAGTCCCGTCTATTTCCATATTAGAATTAGGCATATGCTTTAAATATCTTCCACTGAAATTAATTATGCCTTTATTTACACTTACTGCTTTACATAGAATCGTAGAGGTGGAAAAGACCACAAGATCCATTCAGTCCAACCAGCTGCCATGCACTAATTGGAAATAAGTTTTGGACTACGTTTAACTGGGTTGTCTCATCCATCTAGTGTTGGAAACTCTGGGTTGCTTTTTATACCTGAGAGAAGCTCCAACCACAACCAACTCATCTTGCATTTTTCTTCATAAAATAAAATGCCAAATCTGTTTCCTCCTTGTCAGATACACTCAGAATTTCCTTGAATTGCCATTGTGTTAGATAAATATTAAATAAATGCATAAATAACAGTATTATTTCTATTCATTGAGCATTTTCAGGACCAAACCTTTGTTTCTTCTTTGTGCAATGGTAATATTGTGAAACAAGTGATGGTAGAGACTTCATGTAGCATCTTGAACAGTGAACTCTTCAAAGACTGCAAAAAAATGGTAAGCAATTTCTTATATACTTATCACATTACTTTTCCAGCTTCAGTTCTTGGGAACCAGCTATTATTGATCCTGGCAATCATTTACTACACCAACAACTGATTAAGCAACTCTTCAATGGAGCTGATACAGATCTTTACTACTGCTGAATTTCTTGATCTTACAGCAGATCAAGCTTACAACTTGATAGAGTGAAAACCTATCTGAAGAATAAGAGATGGCAACAGTCAAGGATATGGGGGAAAGTTTTGGAAACTTAAAGTTTCACAAAGTAGCCAAGTAGTCTTCATCTGTTGTTGTTGTTGTTATTTATTAAGTAAAATGTTTACACAGCAAGCTGTCCAAAGTGTGAGTAGTATTAAGTGACAAATAGAACTTTTGGGCACCACAGGTAGAGCAGAAGGTTCAGCAGAGCTGGCACCAACTATATCTAGTTTCATATTTCCCCTTGTCTTGCAAGGTTCCCTTACACTTAGGAAAAGTCCAACTATTTAAAAAGCTGAAGAATAATATCTTACTTTGGTATAGTAAGACTGGGTTATGTCACATATGGTTCTGTTTTGGAATAAAAAAGAGAACTGGCACCAAGCAGCCAGAAAGATTTTGAAAGCTGCTCTCCCCAGAGAGTCAAAGAGACAGCCTTTTTTTTCCAGTGAAGTCAGGGAATCTAGAGAAAACTTCAGAAGCATTACAAGCTATAATCCCCAAATCCAGAATCATTTTAAATGTTTCAAAAACATATTTGGAAAAAAAAAACCACAAGCATTTTTAGAGCCAGCAAAAGTTGAAAAAGACCAAAAATATGTTTGGTTTTGGTTGATATATGATTAGATGAGCCAGAAAACTTACATCTGTTGGGCTCCAGTGATTGTTGCAATTTCAGCTGCACAGACATTACAGGCACAGAGTTTGTACTGACACAAAGAGACACATTCTCCATCCAGAACTTGCATCATCATCACTGCCACCGCTACCACCATCAGCACCACTAGCACCACATTATCACCCTGAACACACCCAATCTTGTCTGATTTTGGAAGCTGAGCCGGGTTGGGCCTGATTCGACCACCAAGGAATACCAGGAAGCTATAGGACTAGAAAGAACCTCCTGTCCCTGAACCCTGCTGCCAATCAGAAATGATAATACACAGTCCACTGGTTTGGCTCAGTATGAAGTAGCTTCCTATTCTCCTGTCGTTGCAATAAAACCCCTATATCAAGAGAGACTATGTTCCTAGACTTTGCATGGTTAACCAAGATGGCAACCAAGTGTGCTAAATTATGTGTCTGTTCCATTCACAATCACATGCTGAAGAACCTAGAAAGGGTGGGGGGAGTCTAGAGACCCACTGGGGAAGGTTAGATGGTCAAAGATTTGCCTACAGTACAGTTGGCCCTGAATATTCATGGATTCTGCACCCACAGATTCAACCATCCAGAACTTGCATTTTTTTTTAAAAAAAAATATCCAAATAGCAAACCTTGATTTTGCCATTTTATATTGACACCGTTGTACTATTCCATTAAATATTATGGAACTTGAGCATCCACAGATTTTGGTATCCATGGGGAGGGGGTGTCCTGGAACCAAGCCCGAGCGGATAACAAGATACCCTTGGTATCTGCTCGGGCTTGGTTCCAGGACACCCCCTCCCCATGGTTACCAAAATCTGTGGATGCTCAAGTCCCATAATATTTAATGGAATAGTAAAACGGTGTCAATATAAAATGGCAAAATCAAGGTTTGCTATTTGCCATACAGTTTTAGAAGGAATGAGAATAAGAAAGATAAGGCATTGAAAGAAGGGTCTTTTGTGTGTGCGTGAAAGTGAATTACCTCCTGAATGTAATGGAAAACTATTAATGAGTGAGAAAATTTGACAAATGTAACTTCTTTTGCAGATAAATCCTGAACCATATGTAGATATCTGCATGTATGACACTTGTAATTGTGAATCCATTGGAGATTGTGCCTGCTTCTGTGATGCTATAGCTGCTTATGCTCATGCCTGTGCACAGAAAGGAGCAATGGTTCATTGGAGGTCACCAGCTCTGTGCTGTAAGTTTTATATTACTAGAGAAAAAGTAAAACAAAACTGAGATGCAATCTATTTTTCAGAACTGAATGTATATCACCTTCATTGCCATAGAATTCAAATAATCATAGAATCATCATAGAATCCTAGAGTTGGAAGAGACCTCAAGGGCCATCAAATCCAACCCCTGCCATGAGTTCACTTACAGTAAGACAATCAACTGACCACCAATACTGAAAAAACTACATGGTCTGTCTGTATGTTACTGGACCAGGTTTAAGGTTTACTCTCTCTTTACAATGCCCAAAGCAACTTGGGATCTTCTCCTTTAAATGCATCTGAGGAAGTAGACTTTAGTGTATGAAAGCTCATTTTGTCAACTTCTTTCTTTCTCCCCCTCCCTTTTCCCCCTATTTTATTTTTATTACAGTCACAATAATATATATTGTCATAATATGTACATTGTCATACTATTTATATATCTATTCAATCTAAATTTAAAAATATTCTTTTCATGTTTATGTACAGATATTGTTATTTCCAAGTTGAAATTTCCATGTGCCATATAACACATAAGTTCTTTCTTTGTATGTGTTTTGTATTTTCTACTTCCTTTGATAACATACATATTATATGATTGTTTCTTGAAATAAAGGGGCTGGACAGATGGGCAGGAAGGGGCAGCAGGATGCCTCCCTTTCTTTCCTGGATTGTTGCCGTGGCAACTGCACATCGCAACATTGATCCACTCAAAAAAGGAGCCGCAAAACAGTTCCTTTTTCCAGCTGCTACAGAGGCACCATAAGCACCCTGGTGTGGCACTATGACGTCCCTCATGTGCCATGGCATTTGGATGCAGTGCACGAGGGACGTCACCATGGTGCACCCCGTGTAAACGGCAGAGTATCAAGATGGCGCCCATGGCATGCGGTAGGGTTTGGCAGCATGTGAATGCTCCACCTTACCATAGCCCTAGTTCAGGCCCAGGCCAGCACAAAGTACTGATCTGTTTAGGGCCTAAGTCTCCTTCTGTTTAAAGGTTATATTTTGTATAAACTTCTGTATCCTAAATGTTTCATTACTTTTACTGATCCTGTTACTCAATATCTTCAATTATTTTTATACATTTTCTTTTATAATATTTATTAACTATTTCCCAGTCTTTCTTTGGTATTTTATTAATCATATGTAGAAAATATATTTCTGGAGCCATTTCATATTTTGCCTCCAAAATTTTGCAGTTTTGTATAAGACTCCAGAACTTTTTAAGTTTTGAGTACTCCCACCATACATGATATCACATGCCCACTGCCGATTGGCACTTCCAACAAGTGTTATCAATCCCTTTACATATATTGGCACTCTTTGATAGTGTCACATGCCATCTAAATTCCACTTTTAAGTAATTTTCCCAGAAATTTTGGCTTTTAGTAAATTTAAGTGTCTTTTTCCTTGCATAATGCCAACAGTCTAAACCAATTTATCTTCCCAGGCCCAACAAACCATGGAGTCTTTAATTGTATCTTGCTCTAATTTCCTTTCCTGTAATAGTTAGTAAAATTTAAATGTTAGTTTCTTGTTTTCTTTTAGTAACCAACTATCCAGTTGATTTTTTTTCTGTTTCAAAGTTCTCTTGTGTCAAGTCTGTCTTAAATCTTACTGACAATTAGTTGCATGAAAACCAATGTTTTTTATAATTTCTATCCCTTCTATTTCATCAACTGATTTCATTCTAAAGTTATTTTGACCACTTTTTATTATAATATCCTCATATCTTATCCATGTTGATGTTTGGGTTCTATTAAAGAAGGCTTCATTGGGAAAGATCCAACCAGGGATTTTTCTGTAAAATGTATGTTTTATCTTAGTCCAGTTCATCAGAACTGATATTGGTGTGCAAAAGAAAAAAATTTGGTAGTCTCTTTTGGCCTCTTCTAAAGTCCTCTCAATATGGCTCCATTAAAAGCAGCCTCTCCATCTGGCAGCAGGTCATACAGTCATAGAAACAAAGAATCATAGAGTTGGAAGAAACCACAAGAGCAATCCAGTCCAGCCCCCTGCCATACAGGAAATCTCAATCAAAGCATCCCTGACAGATGGCCATCCAGCCTTTTTAAAGACCTCCAAGGAGGGAGACTCCACCATACTCTGAGGGAGTGTGTTCCACTGTTGAACAGCCCTTTCAGTCAGGAAGTTCCTCTTCATGCTGAGGTGGAATCTCTTTTCTTGTATCTTGCATCTTTTGTTCTAGGTTCTAGTCTCTGGAGCAGCAGAAAACAAGCTTGATCTCTGTTCAATATAACATCCCTTCAAATATTTAAACAGGGCTATCCTATCACCTCTTAACCTTCTCTTCTCCAGGCTAAACATCCCCAGTTGTTCCTCATAGGGCATGGTTTCCAGACCCTTCACCATTTTAGTCACCCTCCTTTGGATCTGCTCCAGTTTATTATTATACTTCTATTGATGCAGGCTAAAATCGCATTGGACTTTTCAGCTGCTACATTGCACTGTTGACTCATGTTCAGCTTGTGGACTACTTGAACTCCCAGATCCCTTTCACATATAGTCTCATTCAGCCAGGTGTCACCCATTCTATATCTGTGCATTTCATTTTTACACACTAAGTGCAGTGCCTTGAATTTATTTTCTTTTTATTTATTAAAGTACAATTACAAGTGACAATGACAGAAACAAATTGTGCATACAAATCTAACAGACATTCAAATAACAATAATAATTTTTATTTATATTACCTGCCTCTCCCTTCGGATCGATAAAATAAAACTGAAGCTAACTGGTGTTGCTGTTGTGTTTCTTTTCCTCACCTTTGTTTCGAATGGATTTAGATCTATAAGTGGCAGTGACTTCTAGTATCATTGTCTGTGAACGTGAGTGATCTCGATTTTTGTAGCTTTATTTATTTATTTATTATTTTATTTCTGATGTTTCTTCATTATGTTATATGATGATACTGCTCATTTAAGTTTGTAACTAGTCATATGTTTCCCAATTTAATAGTTTTTTGTGGAGCTTTTGGGCTATGTGGCCATGTTCTAGAAGAGTTCCTTTCTGATGTTTTGCCAGCATCTGTGGCTGGCATCTTCAGAAAATGATAGCCTGGAAATGGATTGGATATATATATCTTGTGTGACCCTGGGAAAGAAGGAGTAATTTGCAAATGTATTGTTCTGTTGCTAATGGCAGTCCTCAGGGTGGGAGGATATGCAAACAAGGATTAATGTCTGCTAACTGGTGCTCATTGTCTGCTGGGAATTCCCTGGCCTTAGGCTGTTGCATAGGCTGAGTCTTGACCTTCTGTCCTTCAGGACTGGTAGCCAAGCCTTGTTTACTCTCAGGGTTTCCTCTTTCCTGTTGAAATTGTCCAGGTGTTTATGGATTTCAATGGCCTCTCTGTGCATTCTGGCATGGTAGTTATTGGCATGGTCCAGAATTTCAGTGCTTTCAAACAGCATTTTATGCCCAGGATGATTTATAGCCTGTTCTGCTACTGCTGATTTTTCCGGTTGACCCAGTCTGCAGTGTCTCTCATGTTCTTTGATCTTTTCTGCACACTGCATTTGGTGGTCCCTATGTAGACCTGTCCGCAGCTGCATGGAATGCGGTAGACTCCAGTGGCGGTGAGAGGGTCTCTCTTGTCCTTGGCTGAGTGAAGCATTTGCTGGATTTTCTTAGTCGGTTTGAAAAACCATTTGAAGATTGTGTTTCTTCACCACTTTTCCTATTCTATCTGTGACTCCTTTGATGTATGGTAAAAATATCTTCCCTTTGGGTGTTTGCTTGTCTTGAGTCTTCTGGGTTTTTTGGGGCCTGGCAGCCCTTCTGATGTCTGCACTGGAGTAACCATTGGCCTGTAGAGCCCAGTCCAAGTGTTTCAGTTCATATTCCAAGAAGTGGGGTCCACAGATATGTTTTGCCCGGTCCACCAGTGTTTTTATAGTGCTTCTTTTTTGTCCTGGGTGATGGTTGGAGTTCTTGTGCAGGTATCTGTCCATATGTCTAGGTTTTCTGTATACTGTGTGGCCCAAACTTTGGTTTGGTTTGTGAATGACTAGGACATCCAAGAATGGAAGTGTTCCATCCTTTTCTTTTTCCATTGTGAATTGGATGTTAGGATGAATGTTGTTCAAATGGTTCAGAAATACAGCCAGATCTTCTTCTCCATGGCTCCAAATGATGAAAGTATCGTCCACACATCGGAACCATGTTATCGGCTTTTTCGGTGCCTTTTCCAGGGTTTGTTTTTCAAAGTGCTCCATGTAAAAGTTTGCTATCAGAGGGCTCCCCATTGCTCCTCCTGAAAGCTCCACAAAAAACTATGGATGCCGGCCATGAAAGCCTTCAACTTCACTTTCCCAATTTAAGTTGGTAACTAATAATATATTTCCCAGATAAATTTATGTTTTGTTTTTCTATGTTTTTAACAAATCTCCTATTTCCATTTTATTCAAATATTATTTGTAAAAATCCAAAAATTTATCCCACTCTTTCCTATCTGAGTTTTTCTCATCCATCGAGTTGGGAGAGTTTATCCATTTCTATGGCTTCACACATTTTGATCAGCCATTCTTCTATGGACGGCGCTTCTGGCAGCTTCCATTTTTGTGCTATAAGTATTCTTGCTAAAGAAATCATGTATAAATAATTTTGTGGTGTTTATTTCTGTCTTGAACTTTTAATTTATTCAACATGTTTAAAAGGTAAATTTCAAGGTTCTCTATCAAATCTAATTATTATTATTATTATTATTATTATTATTATTATTTCTAGCCCGCCCCTCTGAAAGAGCAATCGGGGCAGGTTTCAGAAGAGAGTTAAAAACAACAGCAGTTAAAACATCCAATCCCATCCTCGCCTCCCCCCTAAAAAAGGATTAAATCAAACAACAAGTTAAAATATAGCATACAGTAAACAATATCAACAGTATCAATTGAGAGTCCTTGAGCTGTTTGAGTGGGCAGAGGCTGGAATCTCTATGACCAAAATTTGGAGCCGAGAGGTGTCAAATATTTTCCAGGAAGGCCTGCTGGAAGAGATATGTCTTTAGGGTTTTTTTTTTTTTGAAGCCGTCGATGGATGGAATAAGATGTATCTCATCCAGCAGGTCATCCCATAGCTTAGGGGTGACCGCTGAAAAGGCCCTCTGGGAGGTCTGCACCAACCTGGATTTCATAAGCTGTAGCAGATTCCTCCCAGATGATCGCAGTGTGCGGGGGGGGGGGGGGGTTTCATATGGGAAGAGGCGGTCCCTAAGATAGGATGGACCCAAGCCATGCAGGGCTTTATACATTAAGACCAACACCTTGTGCTGTGCCAGGAAACTGATTGGCAGCCAGTGGAGAGACTTAAGCACAGGTGCCATATGTTCTCTCCTAGATGTTCCTGTAATAGGTCTGGCTACCATGTCCTGAACCAGTTGTAGTTTCTGAGTTAAGCACAAGGGTAACCCCATCTAGAACACATTACAGTAGTCCAAAACTATATTCTTATATTAAGAATTTTACAAATATTATTATGAATTTGTTCCCAAAATTTATATATCTGAGGACAGCTCCACCACATATGTTTCCAAGTACCTATTTCTTTCTGGCATTTCCAGCAGTTAGGTCTTTGGTTTTTATATATTTTATTTAGTTTAACTGGTGTAATATACCACCATAATTCCATTTTGTGGTAATTATCCCTAATGTTTCTGTTTTTTGTGAATTTGTAAGTTATTTTTCTTGCATATTCCCAGCTATCAAGGTCTATTTCTCTTTTAATATCTTTCGCCCACTTTATCATGTTCTCTTTTACAAGTAATGTCTTGTATAATCTGTATAAGTAATGTCTTGTATAATCTGGAAATTTGTTCGGGTTTTCCGTCGAGAAGTATTTTATCTATCTCATTATCTTCCAATGTAATATTAAGCTTTATTATTATTATTATTAAGCTTTATCTATATAGTGCTGTAAATTTACACAGCACTGTACATACAATCATTTAATTAGACTGTTCCCTGTCTTCATGCTTACAATCTAAAAAGACATGACACAAAAGGAAAAGGGAATGGTGATGGGGAAGGGGATCAGGTCCAGCATTTCTTCTCTCCCTCTGAAGCCTGGACCAAGGCAGATGGACTGGAGGGAGGGCTCATCTTCTATCAGGCAAGGCCTGATCGATCTAGCTTGCCTACCTTTCGCTCTCCCTGGATGATGGTGGGTGCAGGAAAGGCCCTTCTTCCCTCCAGCAAGGCCGGATGGAGCTGTCCTGCCCCTCTCTCTTCCTGGATCATGGTGGGTGAGGGGAGGGCTACTCCTCCTCCAGGCAAGGCTGGATGGAGGAAGCCTGTCTTTGTCTCCCCCAAGATGGTAATGGATGTAGGGAAAAGTCCTTCTATTTTCAGGCAAGACTGGATGGAGGAAGCCTGTCTTTGTCTCCCCCAAGATGGTGATGGATGTAGGGAAGAGTCCTCCTCTTTTTAGGCGAAGCTGAATACAGAATACTGTTCTTTTCCTGATTTGTGTTAAATCTTCCTTTTAACTGAAGGAATGTTAGCCAGTGGTTTCCACTTTGTAAATTTGGAATTTTGTGGTTGCCTTTAATTTTAATCTGTCCAGTATCTTTATTAACTTTTAGAATGTCCTTGTACCTAAGCCAGTTTTCTTTAGGGTCAAACTTCCCTATTAAGGCTTCTTGAGGTGAAGCCCACCCTGGAATACCTGTATAGAAATCTTTTTGTTCTTGTTGTTTTTAACCAAGCTGTGAATCAGGATTTTCTCAAAAAATGATGCTCAAATTCTGGATTTATCATACCAGAGGTATGCATATAAGCCAAATTGTATGTTAAATCCTTCTAGATTTAAAAAAGTTTTTGATTTTTAAATTTGGCCCATTCTGAAATCATCGCTAAATCTGGTAAATCTAAACCACCATTATCTTTGGAATCAATTAATTTTTTCCACTTCACCATAGCTGTTTTTCCTTCCCATAAGAATCTTTTTAATTCTTTATTCCATTTGTCAAATGGTTTTTTGTTTGTGATTATGGGAAGGTTTGCAAAAAGAAAGTTAAATTTTGGGAGGGCACACATCTTTATGGCAGCTATCTTTCCTGTAAATGACAGTTTTAGCTTGGACCATTTTAGATTTTTCCTGAAATTTTGATAAACAAGCCCCGAAAAAGCACTGAAATTTTCAAAAAATTTCCAAAATCCAAAAAAAGTCTCAGAAACTGAAAAAAAAAAACTACTAAATATGGTCCAACCTAAACTTCTAAATGATGCTGAGGCAAATCTGTTTAGAACAGTTATAAAAAATCTCATCAAACAGTCCTCTTTTCCTTGTCTTCTATTAGAGCCCACAAAACCACAGTACGTTTCCTTATAAGCTATTTATAACCTATTTATTGCAGACTCTACCATTCAAATGTCATCTTCAGCATCTCCTTTTTCAAAATTTTTATTTTCAATTGCGTTCTAAGTATTTTTCTAACAAATTAAACCAATCACGTAGATCTGTCTGATGTCTCCTCCTCCCGTCCTCTTTCCGTCAAAATCTTTCTTTTATTTCAATTTTATATATCCACAATAACAAAAACCAATTTTTAACACCACCACCCCAGCTCATAATAAATTTGTAAAATTATTCCAGCAGAGTCAAACTAATATCCTCCATTGTCTCCTCCTGTCCTCTGTCCGACTCAACCTTTCTTGAAACCCTCAGGTCCAATTCGTGAGAAGAGTAAAAAGAAAAAAAGAAAAGAAAAGAAAAACCAAGTCTGGTCTCTCTATATCTCACTTCTCTCTCCTCCTCTTACTGTCCATTAAATTGAACTTAGCATTTAAATGTCATGTTTAGGTTTATAATAGAGAAATATATATATATATAGACCTACTTCGTTGTGTCCAGCTTTGTCTTCCAGATTTATTTACTTAATTCCACATGGCAGCCACTATCTTGACTACGTAGTAAAAAAAACAAAAACAAAAGAGCAATAAGAAGTTTTAGAAACAGCCGCTTTGCTTTGCTAATAATAAAAGAAAATCTTATCCGTTTGTTAATTGGCTTGGGTCCAGTTCAGTGTTCCCTTTTTAATTTACAGCTCTTTGGAAGCTGTTTGATCTCTCCCTCCTCCTCTCCCTCCTCCGAGAGGGAAGAAAGGAGAGGGGGAAAAAACAGTTCCTGATGTACAGCAGAACTTAAATTGGCACTTTGTGGCTTCCTTCAAAGTCCAGAGCAAGCGAGCTGGGAAATGCTTTAAAGTATTTATACAGAAAGTAAGCAAAGAGAAGAAAAAAAAAACTACTGAAGATCTAAAAGGAACGGCTGGCTGGACTCAGTGCCAATGGCAGCCATTAGCAAGCTCGGCTGCTCTTCGGTCCGATCACCGTGGCTCTCCTCCTTCGATAGAAACAGACCCCCTTCAAGCCCCGTGCCCCGGTCTCCTCTCCAAGAACGGGGGAGCAAGGAATACTCCTTACATTCCTGCTAATGCAATCACCTTGACAGAGCTCTGTTCAAGGCAACTTTTTTCGTCTGCTGCCGCTGGAAGGAAGTTTTACAATCTTACATTGTGTAATTTCAGTAATTTTTCCTTCTTCCTGTGGTGTTAAGTTCTTGGTTAAGATATTTGCTTTTTGTTTATTCATTTTGAATGCAGTAATATTCCTGAATTTGTCCGCTATTGAAATCAGTTGTGATAAACTACATATAGGATCTTCAAGAAATATAACTAAGTCATCAGCATATGCGTTAAGTTTGTACTCAGATCTTTTAATTTTTGTTCCTTTTATTGTGGGTTCTTGTCTAATTTTGTTATTTAGGAGTTCTAGGACTAAGAGGAATAATAAAGGTGACAAAGGGCAGCCCTGTCTGACTCCACGTTCTATTTTAAATTCCTTAGATTTTTGTCCATTTATTATTAGTTGTGCTCTCTGATCTTTATAAATGTTATGGATCCAGATTATAAAATTGTCACCTAGTCCTAGATTTCTTAATGCCATGAAGATGCTGTCCCATTTTAGGGAGTCAAACACTTTTTCAGCATCAATAAAGAGCATACTGAACTTCCTATCCTTGTTTTATTCATAAAACTCCATCATGTTTATCACAGTTCTGATGTTGTTTTTCATATTTCTGTTTGGAAGAAATCCTACTTGGTCATGGTGAATTAAGTTTTTTTAAGATGTTTTTTAATCTGGTTGCTAGTATGGATGCGAAGATTTTGTAATCTATATTCAGAAGTGCAATTGGTCAGTAATTACTGCCCAAGGTTTTCTCTTTGCCTTCTTTATGGATTACCACAATATTTGACATCTGCCACTTTTCAGGGATGCCACATTTCAGTAGTGCATTCATCATATTTTTAAAAGGGCAGTTTAATTCTCTTTCAAGTTCTTTACAGTATTCTCCTGGGAACCCATCTGGTCCCAGAGTCCCTGATATGAGCGGGGCTCCTATTCAAGTAGTGTGAGGCAAGGGGAGGTATGGTGGTAGGAGTAAGGACCAGCATTACAGGGGAAGGCGAGATCGATGTTTAGTATCTATCTCCCCTTCCAGTCCTACTCCTAACCAAAGGGACCTGAGGGTCACTCCAACCGTACCACAAACCCTGTCTCTGCTCCTGTGCAAAGCCAGGTCCATTAAAAACAAGACCCACATTCTTTATGACCTGATAGAGGACAACAACTGTGACCTGGCGTGCATAACCGAGACCTGGCTTGGGCCTGAAGGGGATGCTGTGTGGGCTCAGGTCCTCCCACCCGGGTACTCGGTGAAGGACCAGAACAGGTTAGGTGGGCGGGGGGGGGGGTGTTGTCTTGGTGCATAAAAACACCTTGTCTCTAACCAGGAACCATGTTCGTCAGACTTCCTATATCGAGTGTATTTACCTGACCCTGAAGGCTAGAGACAGTCTAGGGATTCTGTTGGTTTACCGGCCACCCCGTGCGCTAACAGACTCCCTTAAGGAGCTGACACAGTTGGTCTCGGAGCTGGTGTTGGAGTCTCCCAGGCTTTTAGTCCTGGGAGACTTCAACATCCCCTTCGCGGCCAATGATGTTCCATCTGGTGCGGCACGGGAATTTATGGATACCATGACAGCCATGGGCCTGTCTCAGCTAGTTGTGGGTCCAACGCCTTCTGCGGGAAATACACTTGATATGGTCTTCTGTACGGACATGGAAATTCCGTGGGCGGAAATTACTAATATCTCCGCCCTGTCATGGACGGATCACTTCTTGGTAGAGGCAAACATTAAGGCATCAACCCAGATCCCCTCCGGGGGTGGCGGACCTATTAGAATGGTCCACCCTCGAAGGCTGATGGAACCTGACAGGTTCCAAGAAGCCCTAGAGGGATATATGGTTGGAAGTGACGGCGACACTGTTGATGCCCTAGTTAACACCTGGGATAGAGATCTCTCCAGGGCTATACACAGTATCGCTCCCAAGCACCCTCTCAGGCCTGCTTCCAAAAAGAAGCCCTGGTACACGGAAGATCTCCGGGCCAGGGAGCGGGCTCTGCGATGGCTAGAGCACGCCTGGCGGAAACACCAGCGTTTATCCGACAAGGCTCTCCTAGACCACCTCTTGGAGGACTACGGAGAGGCGATACAAGCAGCTAAGAATTCTTTCTATGCTGCTTGTGTTGCGTCCGCGGAGTCGCGTCCAGCAGAGTTGTTCAGGGTAGTGAGGGAGCTAACTCAGCTCCCTCCTGCCCCGAACCAGATCCTTGAACCTACTAAGGCCTGCTGTGACCAATTTAACAACTTCTTCACGGATAAAATCTCTCGGATAAACGAAGGTCTGGACGCCAGTGTTGAAGCAGAATCCAGATTAGAGGTGTCCAGAGCCTCCGTGGACTCAGTTGTACTGGATCAGTTTGAGTCTGTCAGTACCGAGGATGTGGACAAGATCCTTAGAAGTGTTAGGAAGACAACCTGCTCCCTCGATCCCTGTCCCTCGTGGCTAGTGGCACAGGGGGGACCGGTAGTAACCTCTTTGTTACACCAGATTATCAATACATCACTGAGGGAGGGACAGTTCCCTGACCATCTTAAATCGGCCATAGTAAAACCATTACTCAAAAAGCCCTCCCTCGACCCCCTGGTTTATAATAATTATCGGCCAGTCTCGCTACTGCCATTTCTGGGGAAGGTGATCAAGAGGGCGGTTGCATTCCAACTTCAATCGATCTTGGATGAAACGGATTTTCTAGATCCATTTCAAACCGGTTTTCGGGCGGGCCATGGGGTTGAGATTGCCCTGGTCGCCCTGGTCGATGATCTCCGTCTGGGCATCGACAGGGGTAGCGTGTCCCTGTTGGTGCTTTTGGACATCTCAGCGGCTTTTGATACCATCGACGATGGTATCCTTCTGGAGCGCCTGGCAGAGGTGGGAATTGGAGGCACTGCGCTTCAGTGGTTCCGGTCCTACCTCTCTGGGAGGTTCCAGATGGTGCAGCTGGGGGACGTTTGCTCCGATAAGAGGGCCCTTAAATCCGGGGTCCCTCAAGGAGCCATTCTGTCCCCCATGCTTTTCAACATTTACATGAAACCGCTGGGAGAGATCATCTGGAGGCATGGGGCGCGGGGTTATCAGTACACTGATGACACCCAAATTGTTTTCTCTATGTCTCCGACTGATGCAGTGACCAGGGATGGCGTCGTTCCTCTCGTGGCCTATCTGGAATCGGTAATGGACTGGATGAGGGAAAACAGACTCAGCCTGAATCCAGAGAAAACAGAGGTACTGGTGATAGGTTCCCCTGGCCCAGGGATGGAGGTGGTTCCACCTGTCCTGAACGGGGTCACGCTCCCCGTTAAGGACACTGTACGCAGTTTGGGGGTGCTCCTTGACTCGTCGCTCCATCTTACTTCTCAGGTGGATGCGACGGTCAGGAGCACCTGCTTTCAGCTCCGGCTAATACGCCAACTGCATCCCTACCTGGACCGGAGGGACCTTGAAACCGTAGTACACGCTCTCGTAACCTCTCGGTTGGATTTCTGCAACGCGCTCTACATGGGCCAGCCTTTGTATCACTCTCGGAAGCTCCAATTAGTGCAGAACATGGCAGCACGGGTGGTCACTGGTGCTCCCAGGGCCCCCCACATAACACCAATATTGAAAGATCTTCACTGGCTGCCTATTCGCTTCCGGGCTCAGTACAAAGTGCTGGTTATCACCTATAAAGCCCTAAATGACTTGGGCCCAGAGTACCTGAAGGACCGTCTCTCCCCATATAATCCGCCCCGCACACTTAGATCTACTGGGCAACAGCTACTCCGAGTTCCAGAGGCTAAATTATCAATAACTACAAAGAGAGCGTTTTCCACCTCGGCCCCTAGCCTCTGGAACTCGTTGCCCACTGAGCTCCGTCTGACCGCCTCCCTTGCTTCATTTAAAAGGGGTCTCAAAACTCACTTGTTTGAACAAGCATACCCCTGATACCTTCCCCTCATTGTGACCCCCCCTCCCCCTACTTACTGAAGGCCCTGACATGCTGCTATTGTAATTGTCATGTTGTTATATTGTTTTTAATACTGTTTTATCCATTTTAGTATGTTCATTTCTTATGTTGTACACCGCCCTGATCGTAGGAAGGGCGGTATATAAATAAAGTTTATTATTATTATTATTATTATTATTATTATATTTCTTTGATTTTCGATTTTTGATTGCCATTGTTATTTCTTGGTTAAGGGTCTGAATGTCCGATTCTGAGATTATAGATGTTTGTTGTTTCTCCAAGAAACTTATAAAATCATCTACTACAGATGTCTCACCCTCTTGTTTGAAGAAATTAGTATAGTAATTTAAAAATTATTCTTGGATTCCTTCCTGAGATGTAATATAATTATCTTTTCCTTTCACCTTTTCTATAGCTCTCTCAATCTTTTTTTATTTTGTTAGCAAGCCAATTTCCCATCTTATTGGCAAATTGAAAAATATTTAATTTAGCTTTTTTATTTTCCATTCTATTTCCTGAGTTAGTCTTGAATCCATCTGTTTTTGTAAGAGTTTTAATTGTATCAGACTTTTTTATGTTGGATTATTTCTGATTTCTTTTTCTTCTTCTAATATTTTTCCTTTAATTGATTCATTTCAAATTCTGATTTCTTTTTAAATTCTACTCCTTTTTAATGAATAGTCCTCTTATTACGGCTTTGTGTGCATCCTAGACTGTTTTTATTTGAATATCTTGTGTTATGTTTTCTCCAACGAAGTTATTAATACTTTTCTTTATATTATTCCTAATTTACAGGTCATTAAGTAAATTTGCATTCATTCTCCAGTTAAAATGCTTTTTACCATCATCCATTTCTAAACAGATTGGGTTATGATTTGAATCTATTTTAGGAAGGATTGTCATCTCTTATATTGGATGATAAAGCATTTGATACCAAGAACATGTCTATCCAAGAAAAGGAATTATATTGTTGAGAGTAGTATGTAAGCCATTCATGTTACCATACAGGAATGTCCATATTTTTTAATTCCAGATCTTCTTTCAGCTTAAAAAAAGAGTTAGGTAGTTTCCCCTGATTTGTTTTGATTTTCCTGTTAGATCTTCTGTCCCTAAGGGGTTCTATGATCCCATTCCAACCTCCCATTATAAAAACTTTATCATTGTTACATTTTTCGATTTAGAATCATAGAATCATAGAATTGGAAGAGACCACAAGGGCCATCCAGTCCAACCCCCTGCCATGTAAGAAATCGCAATCAAAGCATCCCAGACAGATAGCAACCCAGTCTCTTTTTAAAGACCTCCAAAGAAGGAGACTCCACCATACTCCGAGGGAGTGTGTTCCACTTGAAAAGCTCTTAGCATCAGGAAGTTCCTCCTAATGTTGAGGTTGAATCTCTTTTCCTGCAGCTTGCATCCATTGTTCCGTGTTCTAGTCTCTGCAGCAGCAGAAAACAAGCTTGCTCCCTCCTCAATATGACATCCTTTCAAATATTTGAACAGGGCTATCATATCACCTCTTAACCTTCTCTTCTCCAGGCTAAACATCCCCAGTTCCCTAAGGCAGTCCTCATAGGGCATGGTTTCCAGTCCCTTCACCATCTTAGTTGCCCTCCTTTGGACATGCTCCAGTTTCTCCACATCCTTTTTGAATTGTGGTGCCCAGAACTGGACACAGTATTCCAGGTGGGGCCTGACCAAAGCAGAATAGAGTGGCACTATTACTTCCCTTCATCTAGACACTATACTTCTATTGATGCAGCCTAGAATAGCATTGGCCTTTTTAGCTGCCGCATCGCACGGTTGATTCATGTTCAACTTATGGTCTACTTGAACTCCTAGATCCCTTTCACACATAGTTTCATTCAGCCAGGTGTCCCCCATCCTAAATCTGTGCATTTCATTTTTACGCCCTAAGTGCAGTACCTTGCATTTCTCCGCATTGAATTTCATTTTGTTAGCGTTGGCCCAGTTTTCTAATCTATTCAGGTCATTTTGAATTTTGATCCTGTCTTCTGGAGTATTGGCTACTCCTCCTAATTTGGTGTCATCTGCAAATTTGATAAGTATGCCCCCAATTCTGTCATCCAAGTCATTATTGAATAGCACTGGGCCAAGTACAGAACCCTGTGGGACCCCACTGGTCACTTCTCTCCAGGATGAAAAGGAGCCATTGTTGAGCATTGTGTGCGGCCAGTCAACCAATTACAAATCCATGTAACGGTTACCTTGTCTAGTCCACATTTTTCAAGCTCGTTTGCAAGAATGTCATGGGGAACCTTGTCAAAGGCCTTACTGAAATCAAGATATACTATATCCACAGCATTCCCTTCATCTACCAAGCTGGTAATTTTATCAAAAAAAGAGATCAGATTTGTCTGGCAGGACTTGTTTGTCTGAAACCCATGTTGGCTTTTTGTGATTATGGCATTCCCTTCTAAATGTTCACAGACTCTCTGCTTAATGATCTGCTCTAGAATCTTTCCTGGTATTGATGTCAGACTAACTGGACGATAATTGTTGGGATCCTCTTTTTTCCTCTTTTTGAAGACTGGGATAACATTTGCCCTCCTCCAGTCTGCAGGGACTTCTCCTGTTCTCCAGGAGTTCTCAAAGATTATTGCCAATGGCTCTGATATTACATTTGCCAGTTCTTTTAATACCCTAGGATGTAGTTCATCTGGTCCTGAAGGCTTATATTCATTTAGGTTAACCAAGTATTCCTGTACTATCTCTTTACTTATTCCGTGCTGAAATTCCCCTATTCTGTCTTCTTCCTTATTATCCTTAGGTTGAGCACCTTTTGCCTTTTCTGAGAAGACTGAAGCAAAGAAGGTGTTGAATAATTCTGCCTTTTCTCTGTCCCCTGTTAGCATTTTACCATCTGGTAAAATTTGGGCCTGCAGTTTTTAAAAGAAAAGATGTTTGTTTTGTAAAGGGGAGTATAGGCCGACAATTAGTAGTTTGTGATTAGTAAATTGGATTTCCACCCCAATATAATTTCTGTTATCATCTGTGAATTTTTCCTTACAAGTTATTTTTGAGTTTATATATAGGCCCATTACAGACGGCCAAAAATGTCCATCCCCGGGGCATGATTAGGGCTGGGGAGCATGCAGCGTTTGCAACTCCCTAGCCCTAGCATGTAACGATGCTGGCGTCATTACGTAGCACTGTTTACATAGCATACGTAATGATGCTGTCGCAACTGTGCACCTTCTATACAGAGCTGCGCAGTTGCAACAGACTAAAGGCGCCCTGTAGCACCTTTTTCCTTTAGTGCATCGCAACTGTGATGCTAAAAAGTAGCAGGGTTTCCCCGCTCCTTTTTAACTGTGCACCTTTGGCACAGAACTAGCTGCTGTGGCGAAGTTCTGCAGTAAGAAGAGGAGGCTACAGACCGCCCTTTTGGGGCAGTCTGTAGAAGCCCCATAATAACCACTCCTTGTTTCCTCTTTTCATTTAGGGAGTAAAAAACATTCCCTAACTTTGAATTTTTGAGCTAGATAGCATCTTTTTTCTTAATTTTGATTTCTTGTAGACAAAGTACATCACTTTGGGGTTTTTTTAAGAAATGAGAGATCTTTTTCATTTTGTACACTGAGTTTATTCCTTTTATATTGCAAGAATAAAACTTTATTACATTTTTCATACTGAACCTTGGAAATTCACCTTAAATTAATGTAAGAGGAACTGTTCTCTATTACTTAATTATCCTTAAATGAGATTTCTTTATGCTATAGTTATAAATAACTATTTGTCTTGTTCCACTAACTCCTTCTTTTTTATTTTCAGTTTCTTTCTTGTCCCTTCCCTCTTTTCTATTTCCTTTTCTTTTTCCTTTTTTAGAAAACTCAGAAATTCTTCTGCTTCCTCTTTGGAGTTAATTCTGTGTCTTTTTTGTTTAAATGTAAAAATAATTCCTTCAAATCTGTCCCAAGAAAATCTAATACAGTGGTCCCTCGGGTTGCGAAAGTAATCCGTTCCGGGATTACTTTCATAACCCGCAAATGTTTCGCAACCCGGGGGACCGCTTTAGTTGATGCACAGCGCGCCGGAAGCGTGCTGTTTTAAAGGGCCCGGGTTGCTTTTTTTCTTCGCAACCCGGGGATTTTTTCAGATCCCGGGGGCTTTTTTTTTGGCCCCGGCCATTTCGGGTCCCGGGGATTTCGTTCCCCGGGGACTTCGTATCCCGGGGGACCACTGTATTATTTTTAACTAAGTATTGTTTGTAGTCTTGTCTTTTTTTTCAATATTGATGGGGGAATATCCTTGAACATTTTTACCACATTTCCTTCTATTTGTAACTGACGATTGTAATTTTTCTGTATAATTTTGTCTCTAATTTTAGCTCTCATTAAACAGATTATGATGTCTCTTGGAAGATGTTGTCCTTTAGCTATTTTTGAATTTATCCTAAATATTCTGTCAATTTCAAATTCCATCAGGTCTTCAGAAGTTTCTAATAATTCAGCTAAACTCAGTATTATTCTGTCATATAAATTTTCATTATCAGTCTCTGGTACTCCCTTTAATTGTTTTTTCTTCTAATTTTTGTGTTTCAGATTTGGTAATTACCATTTCCTTTTTTAGTGTAGTGATTTCTTTAGTGATTGCTTCCAAATTCTTTTCAAATTTGTCTAGTCCATTATTTATATTGTCATTTACTTCATGTCTACGATCTTTCAACTCCAATCTTATTTCCTTTTTTAACTTTTAACTCTTCCATGAGAGTCTGTATTTGTGACGATTCTTGTTGTTTACCTGACATTTCTGTTGCTCCACTTTTGTTTGAATTATATCCCTGTAATTTGGCCATTTGGGCTGTTGTTCATGAGGCCATACTTTACCAAAGTTCTTTTAAGATCATAATGGCTCTTAACACCATCCCCCAAATAATATCTGTATTTTAATTTAGTAAACACATATTTGTCTTCTCCTGTGTAATCTTGTTGTAGGTAATCGGATTCACAATGGTTATTTCCACAGATCTAATAGTTTCCATAAGTTTCAAAGCAAAGAAACAGATTTTATTGATTAACCAGAGTTAAACTTCTGATTGTCCTACTATTTAGGATTGTCGTTTCAGTCCTGAATAGATCAGACCTAGTAATTATATCTTAACTGCCCCAAATTTAAAGTAAGTTGCTAAAATATTATGGATATTTACGTCAAGTATATTTATGGTATGTCAAACAGTCTCTTATAGTTCTCTAGTTGATATATTAACCACATGGCTTAGGTAAAATGTCTTCCAGTTTCTGTAGGAACCCTAGAGAACACCAATAGAGAAAGGGGCATGGTTGCTCTTCGATTGATAACCCTAGATACTGTCTTGCCTATCTTATCTCCTGTCAACCCCAAAAGTTCTTCCTTCCCAGGAAGACATCCCAATGGGTTATTTCTGATGAGTACACAGCCAACCCCCTGATCCCCTTTCTTTGGAGACAGACATGAGGAACAATCCTCACATGTGTCTAAATTACCATCAACCATGTCTAGAAGTCAATATACAAGTTGAAATAATATTTTTCCCCTTATATAATGTGAAGTAATTTAAAGAAAGAAAAGCAACGATTCATGCCTAGCGCCTTGCCACCATGCCGCCATGGAAAGGAGGTGGCCTAGGGGTTGGCTGTAGAGGCTGTGCCTAAAGCCTTGCAGGCATGCCACTGTAGGAGGAGATGGTCTGGGGGATTGGCTTTATAGTTGCTCCCAAGCCTCTCTGCCATACCATGAGGGAAAGGAGGTGGTCCAGGGGCTGGCTATTGAGGCCATGCCCAAAGTCTTGCCACTGCACCGCCCGAGCAGGAGACAGTCCGGGGGATTGGCTTTATAGCTGCTCCCAAGCCTCTCTGCTGCACTGCCAGGGAAAGAATGTGGTACACGGGATGGCTGTGGAGGCCGCACCCAAAGCCTTGCCACCACGCTGCCAGGAAAGGAGGAGGTCCATGGGCTGGTGGTCAAGGCCATGCCCAAAGCCTTTCCTCCTCCTAGTCACCCTTCTTAGGACACACTCCAGTTTCTCCACATCCTTTTTGAACTGTGGTGCCCAGAACTGGACACAGTATTCCAGGTGGAGCCTGACCAAATCAGAATAAAGTGGCACTATTATTTCCCTTGATCTAGACATTATACCTCTATTGATGCAACCTTGGCCTTTTTAGCTGTTACATCACACTGTTGGCTCATGTTCAATTTGTGGTCTACTTGGACTCCTAGAACCCTTTCATACATAGTTTCATTCAGCCAGCTGTCGCCCATCTTGAGGAGGAGAGAAAGGCAGGCCAGCTCCAACAAGTCTTGCCTGTAAGCAAGAAGAGCCCTCCCTCCATCCACCATCTTGAGGAGGAGAGAAAGGCAGGCCAGCTCCAACAGGCCTTGCCTGAAGGGAAGAAGAGTCCTCCTTTCATCCACCATCTTGAGGAGGAGAGAAAGGCAGGCCAGCTCCAACAAGTCTTGCCTGTAAGCAAGAAGAGCCCTCCCTCCATCCACCATCTTGAGGAGGAGGGAAAAGCAGGCCAGCTCCAACAGGCCTTGCCTGAAGGGAAGAAGATCCCTCCCTTCATCCACCATCTTGAGGAGGAGAGAAAGGCATGCCAGCTCCAACAGCCCTTACCTGCAAGCAAGAAAAGCCCTCCCCCTATCTACCATCTTGAGGGAGTGAAAGGCAAGCTAGCTCCAACAGACCTTGCCTGCAAGCAAGAAAAGCCTTCCCTCCATCCACCATCTTGATGAGGAGAGCAAGGCAAGCCAGCTCCAACAGGCTTTGCCAAAAAAGAAGAGCCCTCCCTCCAGTCCATCTGCCTTGGTCCAGGCTTCTGAGGGACAGAAGATCTTCTGGACTTTCCCCCTCCCCCACCACCATTTCCTTCTCCTTTTGTTTCATGTCTTTTTAGTTTGTAAGCCTGAGGGCAGGGAAATGTCTAATTAACAAATTGTAAGCCGTTCTAATAGCCTTGGCTGAAGAGCGGGGTATAAATAAAATTATTACTATTATTTATTATCCTATATCTGTGCATTTCATTATTATTGTTATTATTATTATTATTATTAACCTTTATTTATATAGCACTGTAAATTTACACATATATTTCCGCCCTAAGTGCAGCACCTTACATTTCTCTGTGTTGAAATTCATTTTTTTAGCTTTGGCCCAGCTTTCTAATCTATTAAGGTCATTTTGAATTTTGATCCTGTCCTCTGGGGTATTAGCTACTCCTATTTTCGTGTCATCTGCAAATTTGAGAAGTATGCCCCCAATACTCTCATTCAAGTCATTGATAAAGATGTTGAATAGCACTGGACCCAAGACAGAACCCTGTGGTACCCCACTGGTCACTTCTCTCCAAGATGAAAAGGAACC
Source organism: Urosaurus nigricauda (assembly GCA_034509955.1). Taxonomy (NCBI): domain Eukaryota; kingdom Metazoa; phylum Chordata; class Lepidosauria; order Squamata; family Phrynosomatidae; genus Urosaurus; species Urosaurus nigricauda. Next base: position 105,654,077 of record JAOEGL010000005.1, on the reverse strand, counting down.
ATTGTTGAGCACCATTTGGGTTCGGCCGGTCAACCAATTTCAATTCCATTTGTCTAGCTCACATTTTACATGGTTATTTCAAATAATGTCATGGAGAACGTTGTCTAAGGTCTTATTGAAATCAAGATATACTATATCCGCAGCACTCCCTTCATCTACCAAGCTGGTAATTTTATCAGAAAAAGAGATTATATTTGTCTGGCATGACTTGTTTCTCTGAAACCCATGTTGACTTTTTTGTGATTATGGAATTTCCTCCTATGTGTTCACAGACTCTCTGCATAATGATTTGCTCTAGAATCTTTCCTGATATTGATGTCAGACTAACTGGATGATAAATGTTAGGATCCTCTTTTTTCCCTTTTTGAAGATGGGGATATTTGCCCTCCTCCAGTCTGCTGGGACTTCTCCTGTTCTTCAGGAGTTCTCAAAAATTATTGCCAATTGCTCCAATTATACATTTGCCACTCCTTTTAGTAACCTTGGGTGTAATTCTTCTGGTCCGGGAGACTTATATTCATTTAGATTAACCAGGTATTCCTGTACTATCTCTTTACTTATTCTGTGCTGAAATTCCCCTATTCTATCCTCTGCTCCATTATCCTCAATTTGAGCACCCTTTGCCTTTTCTGAGATTGAAGCAAAGAAGGTATTGCGTAATTCTGCCTTTTCTGTGTCCAATTGTCTTGTAAATAATTGATGTAGCATCACAAATATTTTTCCAAGGAAGAATTCAACCGTTCCATCTAACCATCCATACAGGGGTGATGAGCAGAGCTTAAAGCCAATTCGACCCCAAGTTTTTTTCTTGAGGAACTTTCCAGAATTGTGACATGAACTGAGCACCTATATCTAATATTATCTTATCTGGGAGCCCATGAAGTTTTGTATATATGTTCAACAAAGAAATCCGACAATTTTTGAGAAGTTTCCAGATCTTTACACGCCACAGAATGTACCTGTTTGGAAAGCAAATCAGTGACAACCCAAATGATGTTTCTGCCCTTGCTTTTAGGCAAGTCTGAGATAAAGTGTATTGCTATATGTTTCCTGGGCCCACTAGGGGTCTCTAGTGGTCTTAAAAACCCACTAGACTTTCCAACTGCAGGTTTTGACCAGGCACAAATAGGGCAGCCTTTTACATAAAGTTCTATGTCTTTTCTCATCCCCTCCCACCAGAAGTGCCTGTGAACTGTGTGTGAGGTTTTTGCATATCCCCAATGTCCTGCATCCTTAACATCATTTTAGGACCTTACGTCTCATTGTTTTAGGACCTTACGTCTCATTGTTTGTGGTATATAGAACTTCTGTTCTTTGTACCACACTGAATTGTCCTTTAAATTCAGCTCATTTTGGTTGTCCACTTGAATTGGGGTAGGCATCAATGATCTCTAGGATCAGGGGGTCGACTGGCAGGTCAGCTGCCTTCCCGTTTTTTGGTTTGATTCCAAGTGGTTACAGCCAGACTCAACTGTTCGGGGGTGAACAGGGTTTGTAAAGGTTGACTCTCCTTTTCCCAATGGAGAGAGAGCTTAGACAAGGGATCAGCCAACACATTTCCTACAATGGGATGAACTTGATGGTTAAATTATATTTATAGAAATCTTTAGCCCATCTACGCTGTTTGTGGCTGAGCTTCCTCATGGCCTGCAGAGTTTCTAACTTCCAATGGTCTGTCAAAAGGTTGGGTGGACCCCTCCAAAAATTGCCTCAATTTGATGGCAACTGCCTCATTCTATCACCATGGCCAGGAAATCTCAGATAAATTGGACTTTTTGGGATACCGGGTGTCTACTCAGGGGATTGAATTGGATCCTGAAAAGGTTTTGGAGTGGCCCATTCCAAAGAACAGAAAACGGATTCAGAGCTTCTTGGGTTTTGCCAGTTTTTACAGACAGTTCATTGCCCATGTTTCCCAGATTGCCGTGCCCATCGCTGACTTCTTTAAAACCAAGTGGCTGGAGGAAAAGTTCTCTGATTAGAGGGGGCAGGGAGAAGAGGAAAGGGGGTCCTAAACCTTCAACCAAGATAGAATGGTCTCTAGAGAGTCAAGCAGGCTTTGACAAGCTTGGGAGGGAGCAAGATTGTTTTCTGCTGCTCCAGAGAACAGGACCCAGAACAATGGATGCAAGCTACAGGAAAATAGATTCCACCTCAACATTAGGAGGAATTTTCTGACAGTAAGGGCTGTTTGACAGTAAAACACACTTCCTCGGAGTGTGGTGGAGTCTACCTCTTTGGAGGTCTTTAAACAGAGGCTGGATGGCCATCTGTCAGGGATGCTTTGATGGAGAGTTCCTGCATAGCTGGATGGCACTTGTGGTCTCTTCCAACTCTATGATTCTAAGTTAAAACAGATGTTTAGGACCGAGCCAATCCTGAAACACCCAGACCTGCAATATGCCTTTGTAATACAAGTAGATGCTTTGTACTTGGTCCTGGTGGTGGTGCTGCTTCAGAAAGATAGGGAAGAGATATTGACACGCTGTGCATATTTGTCTCAGAAGTTCCAATCATCTAAAAGGTATATATTCCTATCATAATAAGATTAGTATTTTGAATTTTCAGTTCATTGCCCTTCTTCATCTCTAAAATCTGCCCTATTTTCCAATTTCTTAAATATTTCACGTCTTTTTAAAAAAAATCTTGGTTTCTTGTAAACAAAATGTTGGAACTTTTTTTCCTAAATAATGAAAAATTCATCTTCGTTTGTATGGTGAGTTAAGCCCTTTATCATTCCAAGAGCGGACTTTAATTCTCACCACTGAAGTTTAGTTCTTTTAACTTATTTGGATTCTCCTCCTCCTCCTCCTCCTCCTCCTCCTCCTCCTCCTCCTCCTCCGTTTCTCTTTTTATATATATATTTAAATGTTCCTCTTCTTCCCTTGTAATTCTTTGCCTCTGTTTCTGGCCCTCTGCATCTGAGTCTGTCTCTCTTGTTTCACTGACCAGTTCCTCTTTTCTTCTACTTGATTCTGTCTTTTTAAAGCTTGATGCTTTTTGTCTGTGTTTATATCTTGTCTCCATATTGCGTATACACTTTCTGATCTTTCTTTTGCCTTTCTTTCCATATTTCTTCTTCTTTTCTATGTTCTTTCTAGGTTTTTAAAGTAAAATTTACTACTTTTTCTTTAGAATTTATTTTGTATCTTTTCTGTGCATAATTGAATATTAATGTTTCAAATCTGTCCCAAGAACAATTTAATTTATGTTGAGTTAATAGCTGTGTAAATTATAAAAAAAGTCTCAATACTCTCCCCATCCCCACGTAGCTCTGCCATGACTAATTCCAAGCCGTGTTTTTCCTCTTAATTTATTTAGTCAAGATTAGTGCACTTAACTGCACAGGTTCTTAAAAATAATCAAGAAAAAAACCGAAAAAGTGTTTGAACTTCTTTCAGTTAGTCTCAAAGGTGCTACAAGATCTTTCTACATACTTCATTGCCATAGTTAATATAGAAGATAGTGATTGTTTTTTCAGTCCTTTCCATACCCATGTCTGTCAGTGGGAAAGCAAAACTAAATAAGCCAAAATTCACCTTTAACAGGTCCCTCAGAATATAAAATACATCAGGATCTCATTGAACATTCCCTCTAGACTCAGTAATTTAGGTTTCTGTGGATGACCAGCAAGCTTTTTTTCTGAGACCAGGGAGAAGTAGCTTGTGCAGAGAAGGCAGGGTTTGGCCAGTTTAGCAACAATCAATAGAGAGAGAGAGCTGGAGCCAGCTAATCAAATTGAAGGCTGGAGAGGATAATTAGGTCTGTTGGTGACAGTTAGAGTCAGATAGAAATGGTTAGGGCTCTGTCCCTGAAGTCTTTCCATGCTGCTCTTCCTCATCCTCCTTGATAAGTGAAAGGGCTTCAAAACGATCCTGTAGCTGCAAGCTCCCACAGCTATCCCTAATTTCCCTGCTTCTCTGTGTGACATTCCTCCAGCTATCTGCCTCCTGTGTACATGAAGTGACCTTCTCATCCTCAGCAACTTCCTCTGTGTGGTCCCCTTCCAAGATCATTCCTTCCATTCTGTCCAGGAAAACCTCTTGCTCCCTGATATGCTGAAGTGTCACTACCCTGGATTTCAGCTACTGTACTTTCTCCTCCCAGAGGGCTACCAGCTTGCACTTGGGGCATGTGAAGTTCCCCACATCTGTAGGCAAGAAGACAAACATCCCACAAGTGTTTCAGGTGACTGCAGTTGTTCCCTCAGTCTCCATACTGAGAAATGTTAAGTAATCACTAAAACAGGACTGTGGGCCTCCTCCTCAAAGAATATAATAATAATAATAATAATAATAATAATAATAATTTATTTATAGCCCGCTCCTCTGTACATACACTCGGAGCGGGATACAAGTAAAAAAAAACATAGATTAAAACAATCCCATGACCCGTTTCCAAACCTCCCACCCCTTAAAAATAGATTAAACCAGCAATGATTAAAACAGTTATTTAAAAACATATAACTACATCCTAACCCTTCCTTATGAGGCCACGTCATAAGTGGGGATCAGAAACATGGGAGTAGGCAGGAAATCAAAGTCTGGAACCGAAGCCGGGGATAGGGAATTTCAGGGGAAGGCCTGCCAGAAGATATGCGTCTTTAGGGCTTTTTTGAAGCAATCTAAAGATGTCGTGAGACGCATCTCATCCAGCAGACCATTCCAGAGCTTGGGAGCGGTCACAGAAAAGGCCCTCTGGGAGGTCTGTGCCAGCCTGGTCTTGATAGGCTGTAGTAGGTTCCTCCCAGAGGATCGAAGTGTGCAGGGAGGATCGTACGGGGAGAGGCGGTCCCTGAGATAAGATGGGCCTGAACCATGTAGGGCTTTAAAGGTTAAAACCAGCACCTTGTACTGTGCCCGGAAACTAATTGGCAGCCAGTGGAGAGATTTAAGCACTGGAGTTATATGTTCTCTCCTAGATGTCCCAGTAACTAATCTGGCTGCCATGTTTTGAACCAATTGAAGTTTCCGGGTTAGGTACAAGGGCAGCCCCATGTAGAGCGTGTTGCAGTAGTCTAGTTGTGAGGTGACCAAAGTGTGTACCACAGTTTCCAAATCCCTCATCTCCAGGAAAGGGCGCAGCTGGCGTATCAGCCGAAGCTGATAACAGGCACTCCTGACCGTCGCATTCACCTGACTAGTCATGTGAAGTGACGAGTCTAGGAGTACCTCCAGACTGCAAACAGGGTCCTTCGAGGATAGTGTGATTCCATCTAGGACTGGGAGTTGTATTCCCAGACCTGGTTTCGGGCCGGTGACTGTCAGTACCTCTGTTTTGTCTGGATTCAGTCTCAATCTGTTTTCCCTCATCCAATCCATTACCGCTGCCAGGCAATCATTGAGAGAGGAGACACTATCTGAGGTCTGAGCAGATGATCTGGTCATGGAGAAATATATCTGAGTGTCATCAGCGTACTGATGACACTGAGCTCCATGCCTCCGAATGATCTCACCCAGCGGCTTCATGTAAATATTAAATAGCATCGGGGACAGAATGGCGCCTTGCGGGACGCCACAGCTTAGCTCAATTTTGGAGGAGCAGCTGTCCCCGAGCCTCACCCTTTGGGTCCTGCTGGAGAGAAAGGAAAGGAACCACTGTAAGGCGGTGCCTCTGATCCCCATCCCTCTCAGCCGGTCCAAAAGGATGGCATGATCTATGGTGTCAAAGGCCGCTGAGAGATCCAAGAGCACCAGCAGGGTCACACTACCCCTATCAATGCTCAAGCGGAGGTCATCTGTCAGAGCAACCATGGCAGTCTCAACTCCATATCCTGCCCGGAAGCTGGTTTGAAATGGATCGAGATAATCGGTTTCATCCAAGACAGCTTGGAGTTGGGAGGCGACTGCCCTCTCGATCACCTTGCTTAAAAATGGCAGCAAGGAAACTGGTCTATAGTTGTTTCGGTTCAGGGGATCAAGGGAGGGTTTCTTCAGGAGGGGCTTTACGGCCGCCTCCTTCAGACAAGAAGGAACAGTGCCTTCCCTGAGGGACGCATTGATTACATCCCTAAGGAATGTCTTCAATGCATCCCCTCCCTGGACGACCAGGATCGAGAGGGCAGGTTGTTTTCCTCACGCTTCCAAGGAGCTTGTCCACGTCATCAGTACTTACAGATTGAAACTCATCCAATAAAGTAACAGTAACGGAGTTGCTAGGTGCCTCATTTACAGATGCTGCTAAAACATTGGCGTCTAAGTCAGCCCTTATCCGAGAGATTTTGTCTGCAAAGTAGATGTTAAATGCGTCACAGCAGGCCACTATAGGGTTAAGTAGGGGATTTGGCGCAGGGGGAACCTACGTCAGCTCCCCAACCACCTTAAACAGCTCCGCTGGACGGGACTCTGCAGACGCAATGCGTGCAGAGTAGAAGGATCTCCGCGCTGCACGCAAAGCCTCCCGATAGGCACGAAGATGCTGCCTATGGCGAGTTCTGTCGGACAAGAGCTGAGTCTTCCGCCATTTGCGCTCTAGTCGTCGTCCAACCCGCTTCATCTCCCGGAGTTCCTGGGAGAACCAGGGCTTACGGTTGGGAGCGGGTTGGAGAGGACACTCAGGAGCGATAGTATCGAGGGCCTTGGGAAGGACGGTGTTCCAAGTATTCACCAAGGTCTCGGTAGAGTCGCCGGTGCTACCAACCATTAAACCCTCTAAGGCATTCTGGAAGCCTATTGGTTCCATCAGCCTTCGAGGGCGGACCATTCTAATGGGTCCGCCACCCCCGGGGGGGCGGAAAGTGGCCTTAAGTTCCATCTTGATCAGAAAGTGGTCCATCCATGACAATGCGGAGGTTTTGGTTACCTCCGCCCACGGATACTCCTGTTCCGTACTAAAAATCCCATCGAGTGTATGACCCGCACAATGAGTAGGCCCGTCAACCAATTGGGATAGGTTCATGCTTGTCATGGATTCCATGAACTCCCGAGCCGCTCCAGATAGATTGGATGGGCTGGTCTCTAGAGGGATGTTGAAGTCGCCCAAGACCAAAAGTCTGGGTGAGTCCAACAACAACTCAGAGACCAGCTGAGTCAGCTCGGTTAGGGAGTCCGTTAGGCAACGGGGTGGCCGGTATACCAACAGAATCCCCAAGCTATCCCTGGTCTTCAGGCTAAGGTACACACACTCGATGTGGGTTGTTTTCTGGACAGGCTTTCTGATCAAGGTCAGGTTGGTTTTATGGACTAAAGCCACACCGCCCCCTCGCCCACTTTCCCTTATCTGCTCACTGACCGTGTAACTGGCTGGGAGAGCTTGCGCCCAAGTTACAGTGCTGGCATGTCCCAGCCAGGTCTCAGTAAAGCATGCCAGGTCGGCCTGTTCATCCACGAGGAGGTCGTGGATGATGTGGGTTTTCCCCTTGGCCGACCTGACATTGCAGAGGAGCAGATTAAGGGATTGTGGAACGATTGGTGCACTCCCCACATTATCCTGGGAAACAGAGTGAACAGAAGAAGGGATAGATATCAAACATTGATCCCTTCTTCTTTTGTAACATGTGTTCACTCTTTTACCGCCATATCTTCCCTGACCCCGCACAACTTCAATAGCCGCTCCCAAGTTACTTCCAGCTCCATTATCAGATGATGAAAGTGGATAATCCAGCTAAATTTCCCGTCCCAGTACAGATGTAAAATTTCCAACACATAAGAGACTGGGGTTACAGCAGGCGTCCCTTCAGGCTTCCTTCAGGGTCAGCAGATGTTGGGGAGGGGTGGGAGGGCAGAGACTTAAGTCCTTCAAGAGACCACACCCTCTGGCTTGCCCTGCCTTGCCTGGCCTTGGCTGTGGAGCCTCAGATGGAAGAATGGCTTCAGGCTGCAGCAGGCGTCCCTTCAGGCTTCCCTCAGGGTCAGCAGATGTTGGGGAGGGGTGGGAGGGCACCCCGGTAAACACCAATGTCAAAGCCCCTGATGGTCTGGGCTATTTCACCAAATCTCTGTCAGTGAGCTCAGTCTACTGGGAATATAACTTTATACAAATCTCGTGGTTGCTAACTTGTACTCACTTTCTCTGAGGTGGAGGAGAACCCCTCAAAAGTACTTTTAAAAAGGAAAAGATTTAAAGGAAAACCTCTAGAACAAAGTTTACAGCTCCCTTGCTCCTTATATTGTACTTTCCCATATTTGGCTCTGGGAGGAGTTCTATATAGCTAGTCTCCTAGCTCCTTCCACTTGTGACTCACAGATGTGACTCACAGAAGCTCCTTCTCCTCCTCTGCAACAGACACGCTCCCCCAAGAGATTTTAAATATCCAGACACTCACCACTTAAAATGGCCACCGAGAAGCTGCTCTTGATTCTTCTCTCTCTGGCTGCAACTGGCCTCCAGAGGTTAGGGACTCAGAACACATACAGGACTCTGAGAGAAGGAATTAATGTAATGTAATATTGTGGGATACCGTTAGCCTTGGTGCCTAGTACAGAACTAAGTTTAGGAAAGTAACCTAAAATATAGGGACTGTGTGGGTCCTGGGTAAAAGTAATTATTGTTCTCTGGAGAGAGTGTTGTGAAGTAAACTGTAACTGTAACAAAGTGGAACCAAGAATGTAAGACCTTGAAGTAACAAGTGCATAAAACATCCCAACAAATGAAACATTGTTCAAACCATCTTTCAAATACAGTTTTATTATTGTTCACATACAGGCTTGTCTGAGACTTGAATAAGTAACCACAGTACTGACATTTACAATAGGGAATTAGTTTCACATATAAGTTGGTGTACATAAGAAAAATAAAGTGACCATCACACATACTAGTAGGAGGTAGTGTCACAAATTAATAAGGAAAGGATTTTAAAAAGTACAGATGCTTGTCACATATTGGTGGCAGCAGTGGGGTAACAAAACCCATTGGGCTACCATCTGAGGAAAATAGTTAGGAACTGAGTGTCACCATCACATAGCTAGGAGGACATCTTTGGTCAGAACAAAAGATCAAGAACACATACATCAAATGTAATATTTGAAAGGCATAGTCCCTCCTTCCAAATTTGACATGCAAATGTTTTCAGTTCTCTTGACACAGGCCCAGAACAGAGGGGCCAAAAGAAGTGCCTTTCAGCCACTTAGATGACACACCCCCCCAAAGTGACTCAAAGCTGCTCTGATGCCACATTCTGGTCCTTTGGACTGGAGTGAAAAGGAGCCAGGATAATCTGCCTCCTGGTGGTGCAGGCTGGGTCCAGCAGTGGCACCCTGCTTTCAGAGCAGGCCCTGTGGTCCCAGTCTGCTTGTGGCCAGTGCGGCCTGAGGCTGCTTCTTCCTGCCCATTTGTTCTGGGCCTCAGCTAAACAATTTGTAAAACAACAAAGTTACTTTCAATAGTGATTTTTCTCTACATTCCCAAATCATTAGTGTCCATTAGAGTGGCTGATGACAGTTGCTACCAAGCTACTAAAGCTTTCCACACAAGTTGCTCTCAAAAGGCCAACCAGCTAAACTGTCTTTTATTGGAATGAAGGACACATTGCAATATTGAACACAGGTATTTCTAATATCATCGAATCATCAAATCATAGAGTTGGAAGAGACCACAAGGGACATCCAGTCCCCCTGCCATGCAGGAACTCTTAATCCAAGACCCCCAACAGATGGCTATCCAGCATCTGTTTAAAAAACCCATGTAAATAAAACCTTAACCAAGGAAATCCAGGAGCTCAGCCAATCTGCTTCTGTCTCCATTGATTGTTTGAGCCACAATGATGAGCTAAGGGCATCAGGGCTCAAATCACCTCTGGCCATGCCCCCAAGCCTCCTTTTGTCATGGCAGTTATGCCGTGGCTATTTAACCTTGCTTCCCTGTTCCAGGGAGGCTAGCAAACTATGCATCACTCCCCAACGTCTCTGTCATGGAGGTTGTGGTGATGATGAAGAATATTACTGCTAAGACAGGCATCTTCCATCCTATACTATACCTGTGAATTTGGATTTTGTGGCCCAAATGTAGACATATGCACTCATCTTTCTTGAATTTACACTCGTGTTTGGTGAATTTCATTCTATTAGGTTCAATCTGCTTTTTTACTTTATCTAGGTCCTCTTGAATTTTGTTCTTATCACCCAGTATGTCTGCTACTCATCCCCAGTTGGCAGGTTGAGACTCAGTGGCTTGTGTGGCCATTCTGATCCTGTGATTTTATGATTTTATCTTTCCTCATAATTGTTTCTTTTTACTTCATAGAATCATAGAGTTGAGAGAGACCACATGGGCCATCCAATCCAAGCCCTGCCATGCAGGAAGTCACAATCAAAGCATCCCTGGCAGATGGTCATCCAGCCTTTGTTTGAAGACCTTTAAGGGAGGAGACTCCACTACACTCCGAGGGAGTGTGTTCCACTGTCGAACAGTCCTTACTGTCAGGAAGTTCCTCCTAATATTGAGGTGGAAGCTCTTTTCCTGTAGCTTGCATCCATTGTTCCAGGTCCTGTTTTCTGGAGGAGCAGAGAACAAGCTTGTCCCCTCCTCATAATAATAATAATATCTAACCCGCCCCTCTGCTCAGCAACCGGGGCGGCGTACAACAAGATTTAAAACAGACAACAGTTAAAAACACATCTTTAACCCAGTCTCTAACTCTTCCACCCCTTAAAACTAAATTAAACTAGTGCAGAATTAAAATAACAATTAAAACAACATGAGTACAATAAAGCCAGCATTAGGACAGCACAGGTAATGGCAACAAGGTGGGAGGATAGTAATCACATCCATTGAGCCAGGAAAGTTAGTTATTCCGGGAAGGCCTGCCAGAAGAGATCCGACTTTACTGCTTTTTTAAAGCTATCAAGAGTGGAAATCAGATGGATCTCGTCCAGCAGGTCATTCCATAGTCTGGGAGGGGTTGCAGAAAAGGCCCTCTGGGAGGTCTGCTACAACCTAGTTTTCATGGGCTGTAGCACGTTCCTCCCAGAGGACCAGAGCGTGCGGGGGGGCCACCCCTTCAAATATTTTAATAGGGCTATCATATATTAACTTTCTTTTCCCTAGGCTAAATATAGCTCCCTAAGTCCCTCCTCATAAGGCATGGTTTTTAGATGCTTCACCATTTTAGTCACCCTCCTCTGGACATACTCCAGCTTGTTAACATCCTTTTTGAATTGTGGTGCCCAGAACTGGACACAGGATTACAGGTCGAGGCACTCAGAGCCCTTGTGGCTCTAAGTAAGCATTCAGAGTCCTTGTGGCTGAAGAATGGGGTATAAATTATCTAGATAAACAAAGTATATTGTTGTTGTTGTTGTTGTTGTTTTTATTATTATTAAATATACCCAAATATATTTTATTAACTTTATAATAATTTGACACACATTCTATATTCATACTTCAACATATTTGTAAAAAACATGAAAACATAAATTACTAACAATGACTAGAACCACAAAAGAACCCATTCACTACTTCCTAAATACTCCTTTACATCAATTCATTTATCCTTCTCCTACTGCATATCTTATTTCTTTATCCATTTTTGTATTTACCATTTTTTGTTAACCCATCTGCTCTATTTTTCTTTATGTCCTTAATATTTACTCACATTCTTTTCTTTTTTTCTTTAACATGTCAAGTGAATGGTATTTTCAACTGATATCCTTTTTTAATGAATGTAATTTTAAACCAATAATTCATTCCACATTTTTTTCTTTTCTGATTAAAATTTGTTAAATGAATTTGGAAGAAGAAAGAAAAACATTCGAACACATATATAATAACCTCTTTATCTATCCAAGATCGCAATGGTTGTTATATTTCACCATTTTCCCCTTATATAAACATAAACCCTTTCCCAGACCTTTATCGTAACCTCTTTTGAGTCCTCCTTAAGTATTTTAGAAAGTAAATCTAATTCCATCATCTCATTTATTTTATTAATTGTTCATCAATTTTTATTTCCTTATTTGATTTATATATATTATATAAGATCATATATTATATATATTAATCCTGCTGCTGTCAACATATAAAATATAAAATATGATTTTACCATTTTTTTCCAGTAATATTATTATTGCTTCTTGGCCTGTTGGCCAAGTGTAGGCACTTGCTAGAAAGTTCATTGAAAGAACTTTTAATGGAGAAATATACTATCACACTTTTGAGCAAGCCTGACCAGGGCAAGGTTTTTGAGGTGACGTGGCAATCGGACTCAAGCAATCACTTTATACCATGTGGAGATTTCACTCATTTTGCTGACTGGCAACTTGTTCACTGAGCCCACTTGAATGTTGTGCTTCTCAATGGTGCCGTTAAATCTGGCAACCGTGATAAACCTTGTTGCCATTGTGGCCGCCCAAATGAGACACTGACAAATGTACTCTGCAACTGTCCCCTTTGCTCAACAGCCTGGAAACATCTGCATGATGCTGTGATGCATCAACTGGCTAAAGCTGTCTCAGCTTCAATGGGCACTATATCTTTAAATCAAACTGTGCCTGGGACAGATAGTCAGCTGAGACCAGACACAGTAATCACAGATGAAGGCCATAAGAAGATTACTATTGTAAAACAGGAAGCAAGCCATAATGGAAGCCAGACAATGTAAACATTAGAAGTACACCTGTCTGGCTGATGTACTGAGACAAAAGGGGTATGAGGTCTCTGTTCAGGCATTGCTTGTTGGAGCCCTGGGTGCCTGGGATCCAGCTAATGAACCTGTTCTGAGCCTTTGTGGGATGGGAAAGTGCTATGCAAAACTCATGCACATGCTAATGGTGTCAGATACCATTAGATGGTCCTGACACATTTACATTGAGCATATCTCAGGGCATTGTCAATATGAGGAATCAGCTACACTTGTCGTATAGAAGGATCCATTATAAGTTGTAACTGTTTCTATATGTTAGTGATCACTATTTTTGATATAAACGTAAACGATATGTTTAGCCTGGAGAAGAGAAGGTTAAGAGGTGATATGATAGCCCTGTTTAAATATTTGATGGAATGTCATATTAGGGAGGGAGCAAGCTTCTTTTCTGCTGCTCCAGAGACTACAACCTGGAACAGTGGATGCAATCTCCAGGAAAAGAGATTCCACCTAGGCATTAGGAGAAACTTCCTCACAGTAAGGGCTATTCGAAAGTGGGACACACTTCCTCAGAGTGTGATGGAGTCTCCTTCCTTGGAGGCCTTTAAACAGAGGCTGGATAGCCATCTGTCGGGGACGCTTTGATTGAGATTTCCTGCATGGCAGGGTGCTGGACTGGATGGCCCTTGTGGTCTCTTCCAACTTTACGATTCTATGATTCTAGGAATGAAATATGCTTTATTTTTTGTATATCACTATATTACTACATATATTTTATTTGCTATTGCATTCCTTGGACTTGAAATGTACTATCTATTGTTTCTGTGCTAAACTGTACTTCTAAATATTCTCTAATAAAAGGTTTAATCTGTTCTTTATGTACATTTCTGTAAATGTTCTAGCACAAAGTTGTGAAGACATGAATAGAGAAGTGGAAGGATACCAGTGTGAATGGCGATACAACAACTGTGGTCCTGCATGTCCAAGAACATGCCAGCACTTTGATTCAGTGATGTGCCCTGTGAAATGTGTTGAAGGATGCCATGCACATTGTCCTCCAGGCAAGTATGTTTACTTTGGTGGAGTCTTCTTAGGAATTCCTATCTTCCACCCTCAAACAGATAATTGTTATAAAAAAAAATTAGCACAAAGGGACAGCGTTGTTTTTTAGTTTTTAGGTTCCTAATAATTAAATAGCTTAGTTTATCACACTGCTGAAGGGGGGCAACATAGTGTGTAGTAGTAATAATACGGTAGTAGTCACTGGTCACAGTGATGGTTCTGGCCCAAATCCAAACTGAATAGGTGATATGGCGAAGATACCAGCAGGGTAGATCATAGGAATTATTTTTTTCTGTTTCACTAGCATAATCTTCCTCAAGTGAACTATATGCTACATATCATACAAAACACTGATAGAATCCAAAATGATGAAACCTTATAACAAAAGTACAATATTCTTACATATTGTAAAGAGAAAGTCACATGTCCACATTCAAGCTGACTGCTAACAAATCTTTTTTCTCTAACACAGGAGTGGAGTAGGGCTGGAGGAGAACCAAGAGCAGAAACAGCTTTCTTTGTGGCTCAGAAAATTGTTCATAATAAGTGTGGCAGAACATGAATAGGTGAATAGGAATATATTCTGCTGAAGTGGAGAGAAAATAATGCCCCCCCCCCCTTTTTTGCCCCAAAGTATCTTGCATGTGTGCGAGGTGCAATTTTGGACCTAAAAGGTGTTTCCTCCACACATCGTTCAGAAAAGGGAGAAAGCCCCAGGAACAAGTTGAAAGGAACCGGTATTGATTGAGAGTGGTTGAGAGATTGGTGATACTACTAATAGTGCAGGCATCAGAACTAAGTACCCCTTGAAGGCTATTCTCCTGATATGTGAAATAGCTCTTCCAAGCTTTCAAGAGAGATTACATATTTGAAATTTTGTGTTGCTCTTGAGTTGCTTTTATTTTGAAAAGCTTTGTTTTTGCAATTGTTGTGAAACAGGAAAAATACTTGATGAAATTTCCAGCTCCTGTGTTAATCCTGAAGAATGTCCAGTGTGTGAATTAGGAGATCGTAGGATTCCTCATGGGGAGAGGATCATTTGGAACCCTGAAGATAAACATATCTGCAAATCCTGGTAAAATAGAAAGTGTTTCTGATCATGGGTGGTGGGCAAGGTGAGGGGATGGAAGAGAAGAAATGTATGAACATAAATCGCAATATTGAATTTTGGTAATGCTTCTGTATGATATCACAAATGTTGATTAAATAGTTTGGCAAGGTTTTCTACCAATATTTACTTGGTCTCAGAAGATCACAGATGTAACACTATTGTTAAACAAATTAAGAATGATCTCATGATGAATGCTTGGGAAATTCCATCCTCCCTCACCTCTCAAAAGTTGAGAGAAATGTTACTAAAGACATTAAGAGCTAATCAATGGTTCCATATAATTAGGAATGAGACTATGGGCTGATCTAGACTGGCAAAAAGGGGTGTGTTCATGCCTGCATAAAAGTGTAGCCATTAGATGACCCACACTGAAAGTTTGGCATGAACGCGCTTCTTTTGCATTTTAGTGGGGGGAAAGCAGCTTTAAAAAGGACCTGCTTTTCCCAGCTTCTTTTAAAAAGGGTGTAACAGCACAGCTGTGTCTAAATGCTGCAGTGCAACTGTGCAGTTTTTTAAAGCTCCCAGACCCTAGCTCCAGCTCTAGTCTGAACCCTAGACATGTGCAGTAGGGACTCTGGGATGCTCTAACTGTTATGCAACTGTGCATAAAATGTCAATTCATTCATTAAAAAAAGAAGTTTATTCATAAACTTAAATTGTAACAGATTTAGAATCTTTTTTAGGGGGGGTGGGCTGCAGTTTGTTTTATTGATGTAATAGTATTTTAATGTGTAAGCCACCTCAATTGATCTCAAAGAGGTGGGGTAATAATAATAATAATAATAATAACAACAACTATTATTATAAAATAAAGGGGTTCATTCATGGTGCACCGATGCAACTGCACACTTAAAAAAGGGAAGCGAAACCACAATGGTAATTTGACAGATCTTCATAACTGCACAGTTCATGTGTGATGTACCTGCACAACTGCGCAGTTCGCAGCTGGCAATACAATTGCCTGTATGATGTAGTGGTGCAACTGCGCAGTTCGCAGCCGGCAATAACAACAACAAAAAATTAAAGTTTCAATGTAGCCAAAAGCCCCATTCATTGCCACCCGTGCAGCTGCTCCGCCTGTGTTTCTAGCATCCTGACAGCTCCAATGTAGTTGCTGAGCAACAGAAAAGACTTCAGATAAGTCGTCCCCACACCTCCTCAGTGTAGCTGCCCTATGCCTTTTTATTACACACCTGGGGCTTGCAGTGTAGCTGCTAAGCATTAAGAAAAAGGCAACTTCATGTCTCCCTTTCCTGCCAATCTAGAAAGCCCCTATAATTGAAAGTGAATTTCAGATGTTGGTTTGATTAGAACAGTGCTTGAAATTACAAGGCTCATACAGATAGTCCTTCTTTTTTCAACTGAAAAAAAGATTGGGGGAGAGTTAGGCCTGGATGGGTTGATGGGGGTTCCAAAAAAGCAGGAACAGGCTGTAAGAGACCATCCTGGATACATGCAGCCTATGGGCTAAACAATTCCATCTGCAGCAAGGTAGCTAAATCTGTGCTCAAGGAAAAAAATGTTGAGATTGAAAAAACAGGTTACAGTCAAGTGCTTTATTAGTTATCTGAACACAAGTCTGTAACTGGTCATTTCAACAAGCCACTGATTTCTGCACAGGAAACATTTTCTGTGTGTAAAATAATATTCAACGCAACAGTTGGTTGATTTAATTCCCTCTTTTGTTCCTCTAAGGAGCTTATTACACGACCAATTTTTTTCTGAAAAACTGAACGCAGTCATGGGGTTTCGCGCGATTGCGTGATTCCTCACTACATGCAATTGCTGGTTTTGCGAATGCAGTCATAAGGTTTCGCGCGATTGCGTGATTTCTCATTATACGCAATTCCTGGTTTTTGCGAACGAAATGGGAGTTTTCACATAATTGCGTGAAAGGTTATTATATGCTTTTGCTTGATGTGCGAATGTGGTCCGAACACAATCAGAACATAGACAAATTCGGTGAACTAGCGGACTTACAATTCCTATTCCCTGGCAATTTTGTATTCATTTCGCTTTTTGAGGTGTGATAGGCATTTCTGTTCATCCCCAATTTCACCATCTTTACTACAATTCCCATGATCCTTCATGGCACTGGCTTTTCCTTTTTACTTTCTGTATTCCCCAAAATGTTTTGCCATGCATGAACAGGTGGCCAGAGGAGGGAGCACTTTTACTCTCATCTAGTGCCAGCTTTACCCTCATCTTTTTTGCGTGATTCCTGCCTTCCAACAGTTGCCATAGCAATGCCTCCTTCACTTGTCCAATTAAGATGAGGTCCCCAAGGGCTATCCAAACAGACCCCCCATCTGCCCAGGTTCCCATTCATTCCATAGAATTCGTGCATGGCACCACTTGTCCAGGTAGATAAGCTGTGACCCCCCCTCCCAGAATTCGCACTGTTACAGTGATTTCAAGATGACACGTCATGGAGCATGGGGTCCTGAGAGTCTTCTATTTTGACCAATAACATGCAGCATGATTTGATGGGGAATTCCTGCATGGCACACCAACATCTCAGCGCACATGGGGCTTTGGGCACTGGTCCAACATGGAGGATGCTTTGATGGGGAATTCCTGCATGGCGTGGCACACCAACATCTCAGGGTGCATGCAACTTAGGACGCGGGGCCAACATGGAGGATGCTTTGATGGGGAATTCCTCCATGGCACACCAACATCTCAGCCAGCAGCCTAAAGGGGTGAGTACCATGGGCCCTCTCTGCAGCCAGCAAGGAACCTTTCCCAGATCTAATGCCTTGCTATGGATAGTCATTGCTAGGAGGCCTCTGCCACTGCCACTGCAGGCACTATGCCTAGCATAAGGTTTGGGACTCTGCCAGGAGGGCAGATGAGGGGTCTCCCCCTTCCTTCCCATTCCTGGTCCCAGTGGCACACAGGATCCCAACAGATGTGGGAGATCCTGTTGCAGCCTGGGAATCACATGGTGATGTTGCCAGGGCTCTTGCACATTCCCTTTGAATTCTTATAATGAAATGTGTGGAAAGAGGCAGAGGACTCCTCCTCGGGCATATAATAATAATAATAATAATAATAATAATAATAATATATTTATTTGTATCCCGTCTCTGCCTGTGTTGGATATACAACCACCATCTTGGCTGCATGGCTTTAAGGTAAGCTAGGTAGGGCCCAGCAGGAGCTGAGGCTTGCAACTCTAAAATGGGCTTTTTTGGCTGCCACAGAGCATCCCACAATGAAAGCAGAAAATGGCCTCTTGCCCTCGCCAGAGGGAGCATGGCCTTTGCCACTCACCTCTAAACAGAGGCTGGATGGCCATATGTTGGGTGTACTTTGATTGAGAGTTCCTGCATGTCAGGGGGTTGGACTAGATGCCCCTTGGGGTCCCTTCCAACTCTAGGATTCTATGAATAGCATTGGCCTTTTTAGCTGCCACATCGCACTGTACACTCATGTTCAGCTTATGGTCTACTTGGACTCCTGGATCCCTTTCACACATAGTTTCATTCATCCAGGTGTCCCCCATCCTATATCTGTGCATTTCATTTCTCCTCCCTAAGTGCAGAACCTAACCTTTCTCTGTGTTGGATTTTATTTTATTAGCTGTGGCCCAGCTTTCTAGTCTATTCAGGTCTTTCACGTGAAAATGAGGAAAAAGCACAACAAGTAAAACCTTTAGCTGCTTGCAGGCTTTCACGTGAAAATGAGGAAAAAGCACAACAAGTGCCAACACTTAGAAGGAAGAGTTCAGCAGTTGGAGGCCCAGGTGTCAACACTTCAGCATCACAGAGAGCAGGAGGTTCTCTTGAACAGAAAGGACCAGATGGTCCTGGACAGGAAACACACAGAGAAAGTTGCTGAGGAAGAAGAGGTCACTTCACACACAAAAGAAGGAGATGGTTGGAGGAAAGTTACACGCAGAAGTAGGGAAACCACGGTTCGTTCTGTGAGCTTGCAGCTACAGAATCACTTTGAATCTCTCTCTGTTATCAGAGATGATGAGGAAAAGCAGCAGGGACAGACATCAGGGACAGAGCAGGGGAGACTGAGAGTACCACGAAAGGGAACAGCCGCTGCTAAGCCTCGGAGGAGGCGTGTGGTGGTTGTGGGGGACTCCTTGCTGAGGGGTACAGAAGCAATGGTTGGTGGGCCTGACAAGATGTCTCGGGAGGTGTGTTGTCTCCCTGGGGCAAAGATCCATCATGTAACTGAGAGGCTGACAAGACTTGTCAAGCCTACTGATCAACACCCCTTTCTTCTGGTTCATGTGGGAACCAATGATACTGCAAGGCACAGCCTTCAGAATATCATAAGGGATTATGAGGCTCTAGGAAGGAAGCTGAAAGAGATGGATGCACAGGTTGTCATATCATCTCTTCTCCCAGTAGAAAGGCATGGTCCAGGAAGGGAGAAGAAAATAGCAGAGGTGAATAACTGGCTCCGTAGATGGTGCCGCCAAGAACAGTTTG
This sequence comes from Urosaurus nigricauda, assembly GCA_034509955.1. Taxonomy (NCBI): domain Eukaryota; kingdom Metazoa; phylum Chordata; class Lepidosauria; order Squamata; family Phrynosomatidae; genus Urosaurus; species Urosaurus nigricauda. The sequence goes on along the minus strand of JAOEGL010000005.1, from coordinate 105,634,936 downwards.
GATTCTTGGATCATGGGCTGCGGTTCCATGAGGAGGGACTTCTGGCAAGGGATGGGCTGCATCTCACACCAGTTGGCAAAAACATTTTTGCCAAAAGTCTCAAAAATCTGATCAGGAGGGCTTTAAACTGAGTTATATGGGGGAGGGAGACATTATTTTGGAAGGCAAAAGGGCTGGAGAAAATAATCAAACTGACATAGAGGGAACAAGGCAAACAGTGCAAGGACCCAACAGTGGGAAGCAAAAAAATTTGCACAGGCAGCAAGTAAAGGGAACACATGTTCTTAGATGTCTCTACACTAATGCACAGAGTATGGGAAATAAACAGGATGAACTCGAACTCCTAGCACAACAGAGCAAATATGATATAATAGGCATCACTGAAACCTGGTGGGATGAGTCTCATGACTGGAATGTAGAAATAGAGGGATATAACCTTTTTAAGAGAAACAGGCCAAACAGGAAAGGAGGAGGAATAGCATTATATGTCAGGGATATTTACACCAGTGAAGAGATCCAGGAAGTCAATACTGGAAGCCAGGTGGAGAGCATCTGGATAAACATTAAAGGAGAGGGAAACAACAGGGATGTTACTGTGGGAGTCTACTACAGACCCCCGACTCAGGCAGAGGAATTGGATGATGCCTTTCTAGAACAGATGAGCACACACTCAGAAAGGAGAGATGTAGTAGTGATGGGGGACTTCAACTATCCGGATATTTGCTGGAAGTCAAACTCAGCCAAATCCTCAAGGTCTAGCAAATTCCTCACTTGCCTGGAAGACAATTTCATTGTCCAAAAGGTGGAAGAGACAACAAGGGGATCAACTATTTTAGATCTGATCTTAACCAACAGGGATGACCTAGTCAATGGGGTGCAAGTGGTTGGATCCTTAGGGGGAAGTGACCATGTTCTCCTGGAGTTTGTTATACAGCGGAAAGGGGAAGCCAGGCATAGTCAGACACGCATTCTAGACTTTAGGAGAGCTGATTTCAATAAACTTAGAGAAATACTGGGGGAGATCCCATGGTCAAGAAAACTAAAAGAGAAGGGAGTTCAAGACGGATGGGAGTTTCTCAAAAAGGAGATACTGAAGGCGCAATTTCAAACAGTTCCAATGAGGAAGAAAAATGGGAGGTGTCTCAAGAAGCCAGGATGGATGACTAAGGAACTTTCAACTGAGATAAGCCTTAAACAGAACATGTATAAGAAATGGAAAAATGGGGAAATCACGAAAGAGGAATTCAAACAAATAGCCAGCACATGTAGGGGTAAAGTCAGAAAAGCTAAAGCACAGAATGAACTCAGGCTGGCTAGAGAGGTTAAGAACAACAAAAAGGGCTTTTTTGGGTATGTCCGAAGCAAAAGGAAGAAGAAGGAAACAGTAGGGCCACTGCGTGCAGAAGATGGCAAAATGCTCAAAGATGACAAAGAAAAGGCAGAATTACTCAACACCTTCTTTGCTTCAGTCTTCTCAGAAAAGGCAAAGGGTGGTCAACCTAAGGATAATGGAGCAGAAGACAGAATAGGGGAATCTCAGCACAGAATAAGTAAAGAGATAGTACAGGAATACCTGGTTAACCTAAATGAATATAAATCTCCAGGACCAGATGAACTACATCCTAGAGTATTAAAAGAACTGGCGAATGTAATATCGGAACCATTGGCAATAATCTTTGAGAACTCCTGGAGAACAGGAGAAGTCCCAGCAGACTGGAGGAGGGCAAACGTTGTGCCCATCTTCAAAAAGGGGAAAAAAGAGGATCCCAACAATTATCGTCCAGTTAGTCTGACATCAATTCCAGGAAAGATTCTAGAGCAGATCATTAAGCAGAGAGTCTGTGAACATTTAGAGGCCAATGCCATAATCACAAAAAGCCAACATGGGTTTCAGAGAAACAAGTCTTGCCAGACAAATCTGATCTCTTTTTTTGATAAAATTACCAGTTTGGTAGATGAAGGGAATGCTGTGGATATAGTATATCTTGATTTCAGTAAGGCCTTTGACAAGGTTCCCCATGACATTCTTGCAAACAAGCTCGTAAAATGTGGGCTAGACAAGGTAACCATTACATGGATTTGTAACTGGTTGACTGACCGAACTCAAAGGGTGCTCAACAATGGCTCCCTTTCATCCTGGAAAGAAGTGACCAGTGGGGTCCCACAGGGTTCTGTCCTGGGCCCAGTGCTATTCAATATCTTTATTAATGACTTGGATGACAGAATTGGGGGCATACTTATCAAATTTGCAGATGACACCAAATTAGGAGGAGTAGCCAATACTCCAGAAGACAGGATTGAAATTCAGAATGACCTGAATAGACTAGAAAGCTGGGCCAACGCTAACAAAATGAAATTCAATGCGGAGAAATGTAAGGTTCTGCACTTAGGGCGGAAAAATGAAATGCACAGATATAGGATGGGGGACATCTGGCTGAATGAAACTATGTGTGAAAGGGATCTAGGAGTCCAAGTAGACCATAAGTTGAACATGAGTCAGCAGTGTGATGCAGCAGCTAAAAAGGCCAATGCTATTTTAGGTTGCATCAATAGAAGTATAGTGTCTAGATCAAAGGAAGTAATAGTGCCACTCTATTCTGCTTTGGTGAGGCCCCACCTGGAATACTGTGTCCAGTTCTGGGCACCACAATTCAAAAAGGATGTGGAGAAACTGGAGCGGGTCCAAAGGAGGGCAACTAAGATGGTGAAGGGTCTGGAAACCATGCCCTATGAGGAACGACTTAGAGAGCTGGGGATGTTTAGCCTGGAGAAGAGAAGGTTAAGAGGTGATATGATAGCCCTGTTCAAATATTTGAAGGGATGTCATATTGAGGAGGGAGCAGGCTTGTTTTCTGCTGCTCCAGAGACCAGAACGCGGAGCAATGGATGCAAGCTGCAGGAAAAGAGATTCCACCTCAACATTAGGAGGAACTTCCTGACAGTAAGGGCTGTTCGACGGTGGAACACACTCCCTCGGAGTGTGGTAGAGTCTCCATCCTTGGAGGTCTTTAAGCAGAGGCTGGATAGCCATCTGTCGGGGATGCTTTGACTGGGAGTTCCTGCATGGCAGGGGGTTGGACTGGATGGCCCTTGTGGTCTCTTCCAACTCTATGATTCTATGATTCTATGATTCTAAGTAAAACCTTTAGCTGCTTGCAGGCTTTCACGTGAAAATGAAGAAAAAGCACAACAAGTAAAACCTTTAGCTGTTTGCAGGCTTTCATGTGAAAATGAGGAAGAAGTACTTTTACATTTCAGGGAGGAACCGGAAATTGCAGAGGGAGTATCCAAACTCAATGACCTGGAAGTACATGAGGTCACCATGGCATGGGTTGAGAAGTGGGCATGCGCAGGAGAGCAATTTCGCATTTAGAAATCCACTGGTGTAATAAGATATTCCTGAATGTGTTTGTATAAATGTACAATAATGTATAATAAGCTTTCACGCAATCGTGTGATTTGCCAATCCATAGTGCAATTTACTTTCACGAAATAACTTAGGCATGTCATTGTGTGATGCACTTTCACGCAATCACGCGAAATTCCGAATTGAATACGAAAATTACTATTGCGAAATTGAGAGAAATTCCTCACATGTGATAAACTCCTAAATGTTTAGGGATATTCTGTTCTTTTAAATATATGTCCAAGTACTCTTGCATTTGTATTCTCTTTCGTTGTTCAAAATTCACTTGGATCTTGGAACAATTCTTTCGCCGGTAAATTATTGTTAACGTGCACAACTATCCTGCTTTTCTTTATATTTGTGCCACAGCAAAGCTATCTCTTCCAATTTATTATTTCTCAAATATTTGAAATCTACCTCTTATATGCATTTCTTGGAGGTAGATAATGTCACATTTGAGTTATTTTCTAAATAATGAAGTATCTGCATCCTATTATATTTAGGGTTTAGTCCATGGATGTTACAGGATAAAAAAAAATTAAATCCATTTTTCTAGTTATTCTTTCTGATCTATTTTAAATCAAGGATAATATATTCTGGATGTTCTTCACTCTGACTTTCTTCTTCTCTCTTTCCTCTTCTGGTTTCCTCTTCAGATTCTGCTCCTTTCGCTTCTCGGAATGGATGAGCCATCTTATCTTTCCTTCCCTTTGTGTAAGGATCTTGTTGATCTTTTTCTTTCTGTTACTTTATTATATTTTAAAAGAAGTCTTGTTCCATCCTCAGTATGATACCCCTTGAAATAGAGAAACGGGGTATCATATCAACTCTTAACTTTCTCTTCTCTAGGCTAAACATACACAGCTTCCCAAGTCTCCTTTAGGACATGGTTTCCAGACCCTTCACCATTTCAGTCTTCCTCCTTTGGACATGCTCCAGCTTGTCAACATCCTTTTTGAATTGTGGTGCCCAGATCGAGACACAGTATTCTAGGTGAGGCCTGACCAAAGCAGAATAGAGTGGCACTATTACTTCCCTTGCAACTTTATAATCACATTGGCCTTTTTAGCTACTGCATCACACAAGTGATGCAGTATCAAGTGATGCAGATTCTCTGTCTCCATTTGGATTGGGTAAGAGCTAAAATTTAAAAGGGGGCCATTTCCTTTGGCTCATTCTATACAACTGCTTGGAGAGGCATTCTGGGACATCCTTTGCTAAGGGAAGCCTGGTGATTCTCTGTCTCCATTTGGATTGAGTAAGAGCTAAAATTTAAAAGGGGGCCATTTCCTTTGGTTCATTCTATACAACTGCTTGGAGAGGCGCGCAAATTTTTCTTTTCTAATTCATTTTTATTTTTTTGTAGTCGAGAGGTATGAATACAGAGGTGAAAGTAACATAGGCACAGTGTTAGAAGGCAACTTATTCAATTTTAACAATTGTCTGTTCACATTCCCCTTCAAGGGGTGTGGATATTCAGAGGAAGTGCCTCTGGAAGGAGCTATCAGCCAGGAGCTCTCTAGATAACTATAGGCCCAGTTGATTGAGTTCACTAACAGAGCTTAGGGACAAAGGCCAGCCAGCCAGGGATTCTTTACGCTGGTGTTTAACAGGAGAAGCCCACAGTCTTGTTTCAGTGCCTCCTTAAGACTTCTCACTATGGACACTGAGGGACCTGCTACAGTCACCTGCAACACCTGTGGGATGTATGTCTTCTTGCCTATAGATATGGGGAACTTCACCTGCACCAAGTGCAAGTTGGTAGCCCTCTTAGAAGAGAGAGTTCAGCAGTTGGAGGCCCAGGTGTCTGCATTTCAGCATCACAGAGAGCAGGAGGTTCCCCTGAACAGAATGGACCAGACGGTCTTGCACAGGAACAGCCACTGTTAAGCCTCGGAGGAGGCGCGTGGTGGTGGTGGGGGACTTCTTGCAGAGGGGTACAGAAGCAGTGGTTTGTGGCCTGACAAGATGTCTCGGGAGTTGTGTTGTCTCCCTGGGGCAAAGATCCGTGATGTGATGGAGAGGCTGACAAGACTTGTCAAGCTTACTGATCAATACCCCTTTCTTTTGGTTCATGTGGGAACCAATGATACTGCAAGGCACAGCTTTCAGAATATCATAAGGGATTATGAGGATCTGGGTAGGAAGCTGAAAGAGATGGATGCACAGCTTGTCATCTCATCTCTTCTCCCAGTAGAAGGGCATGGTCCAGGAAGGGAGAAGAAAATAGCAGAGGTTAATAACTGGCTCCGTACATGGTGCCGCCAAGAACAGTTAGGATTCTTGGATCATGGGCTGCGGTTCCATGAGGAGGGACTTCTGGCAAAGGATGGGCTGCATCTCACGCCAGTTGGCAAAAACGTTTTTGCCAATAGTCTCAAAAATCTGATCAGGAGGGCTTTAAACTTAGTTATATGGGGGAGGGAGACATTATCCTGGAAGGCAAAAGGGCTGGAGAAAATAGTCAAAATGACATAGAGGGAACAAGGCAAACAGTGCAAGGACCCAACAGTGGGAAAAAGAAAAAAACTTGCACAGGCGGCAAGTAAAGGGAACACATGTTCTTAGATGTCTCTACACTAATGCACAGAGTATGGGAAATAAACAGGATGAACTAGAACTCCTAGCACACCAAAGCAAATATGATATAATAGGCATCACTGAAACCTGGTGGGATGAGTCTCACGATTGGAATGTAGAAATAAAGGGGTATAACCTTTTTAAGAAAAACAGGCCAAACAGGAAAGGAGGAGGAATAGCATTATATGTCAGGGATATTTACACCAGTGAAGAGATCCAGGACATCAGTAGTGGAAGCCAGGTGGAGAGCATCTGGATAAAAATTAAAGGAGAGGCAAACAACAGGGATGTTACTGTGGGAGTCTACTACAGACCCCCAACTCAGGCAGAGGAATTGGATGATGCCTTTCTAGAACAGATGACCACACACTCAGAAAGGAGAGATGTAGTAGTGATGAGGGACTTCAACTATCCGGATATTTGCTGGAAGTCAAACTCAGCCAAATCCTCAAGGTCTAGCAAATTCCTCACTTGCCTGCAAGACAATTTCATTGTCCAAAAAGTGGAAGAGGCAACAAGGGGATAAGCTGTTTAGATCTGATCTTAACCAACAGGGATGACCTAGTCAATGGAGTGCAAGTGGTTGGATCCTTAGGTGGAAGTGACCATGTTCTCCTGGAGTTTATTATACAGCGGAAAGGGGGTAGCCAGGCATAGTCAGACACGCATTCTAGACTTTAGGAGAGCTGATTTCAATAAACTTAGAGAAATACTGGGGGTGATCTCATGGTCAGGAAAACTAAAAGAGAAGGGAGTTCAAGACGGATGGGAGTTTCTCAAAAGGGAGATACTGAAGGCACAATTTCAAATGGTTCCAATGAGGAAGAAAAATGGGAGGTGTCTCAAGAAGCCAGGATGGATGACTAAGGAACTTTCAACTGAGATAAGCCTTAAACAGAACATGTATAAGAAATGGAAAAATGGGAAAATCACCAAAGAGGAATTCAAACAGATAGCCAGCACATGTAGGGGTAAAATCAGAAAAGCTAAAGGGCAGAATTTACTCAGAGAGGTTAAGAACAATAAAAAGGGCTTTTTTGGGTATGTCCAAAGCAAAAGGAAGAAGAAGGAAACGGTAGGACCACTGCGTGCAGAAGATGGCAAAATGCTCACAGGGGACAGAGAAAAGGCAGAATTACTCAACACCTTGTTTGCTTCAGTCTTCTCAGAAAGGGCAAAGGGTGCTCAACCTAAGGATAATGGGGAAAAAACAGAATAGGGGAATTTCAGCACAGAATAAGTAAAGAGATAGTACAGGACTACTTTGTTAACCTAAATGAATACAAATCTCCAGGACCAGATGAACTACATCCTAGAGTATTAAAAGAACTGGCAAATGTAATATCGGAACCATTGGCAATAATCTTTGAGAACTCCTGGAGAACAGGAGAAGTCCCAGCAGACTGGAGGAGGGCAAACGTTGTGCCCATTTTCAAAAAGGGAAAAAAAGAGGATCCCAACAATTATCGTCCAGTTAGTCTGACATCAATTCCAGGAAAGATTCTAGAGCAGATAATTAAACAGAGAGTCTGTGAACATTTAGAAGGCAATGCCATAATCACAAAAAGCCAGCATGGGTTTCAGAGAAACAAGTCCTGCCAGACAAATCTGATCTCTTTTTTTGATAAAATTACCAGTTTGGTAGATGAAGGGAATGCTGTGGATATAGTATATCTTGATATCAGCAAGGCCTTTGACAAGGTTCCCCATGACATTCTTGCAAACAAGCTAGTAAAATGTGGGCTAGACAAGGTAACTGTTACATGGATTTGTAACTGGTTGACTGGCCGAACTCAAAGGGTGCTCAACAGTGGCTCCTTTTCAACCTGGAAAGAAGGGACAAGTGGGGTGCCACAGGGCTCTGTCCTGGGCCCAGTCCTGTTCAACATCTTTATTAATGACTTGGATGACAGTATTGAGAGCCTAGTTATCAAATTTGCAGATGACACCAAATTAGGAAGAGTAGCTAATACCCCAAAAGACAGGATCAAAATTCAAAATGACCTGAATAGACTAGAAAGCTGGGCCAAAGCTAACAAAATGAAAACACAGAGAAATGTAAGGTCCTACACATAGTGCAGAAAAATGAAATGCACAGATACAGGATGGGGGACACCTGGCTGAATGAGATAACATGTGAAAGGGATCTAGGAGTCCAAGTAGACCACAAGTTGAACATGAGTCAACAGTGTGATGCAGCAGCTAAAAAGGCCAATGCAATTTTATGTTGCATCAATAGAAGTATAGTGTCTAGATCGAGGGAAGTAATAGTGCCACTCTATTCTGCTTTGGTCAGGCCCCACCTGGAATACTGTGTCCAGTTCTGGGCATCACAATTCAAAAAGGATGTGGAGAAACTGGAGCGTGTCCAAAGGATGGCGACTAAAATGGTGAAGGGTCTGGAAACCCTGCCCTATGAAGAAAGGCTTAGGAACTCCCAATCAAGGCATGCCTGACAGATGGCCATCCAGTCTCTGCTTAAAGCCCTCAAAGAAAGGAGACCCCACTACACTCCAACGGAGCTTGTTCCACTGTCAAACGGCCCTTACTGTCAGGAAGTTCCTCCTAATGTTGAGGCGGAATCTCTTTTCCTGGAGCTTGTATCCATTGTTCTAGGTCCTGTTCTCTGGAGCAGCAGAAAACAAATTTGCTCCCTCCTCAATATGACGTCCCTTCTAATATTTAAACAGTGATATCATATTACCTCTTAACATTGTCTTCTCGAGGCTAAACATCCCCAGCTCCCTATGTTATTCCTCATAGGGCAAGGTTTCCAGACTCTTCACCATTTTAGTTGGCCTCGTATGGACATGCTTCAGTTTCTCCACATCTTTTTTTTGAATTGTGGTGCCCAGAACTGGACACAGTATTCCAGGTGAGGCCTGACTAAAGCAGAATAGAGTGACACTATTACTTCCCTTGATCTAGATACTATACTTCTATTGATGCAACCTAAAATTGCATTGGCCTTTTTAGCTGATGCATCACACTGTTGACTCATGTTGAACTTGTGGTCTGCTTGGTCACCTAGATCCCTTTCACAAGTAGTCTCATTCAGCAAGGTGCCCCCCATCCTATATCTGTGCAACTCATTTTTCCTCTCCAAGTGCAGTACCTTACATTTCTCCGTGTTGAATTTCATTTTGTTAGCTTTGGTCCAGCATTCTAGTCTATTCAGGTCATTTTGAATTTTGATCCTGTCCTCTGGGATATTAGATACTTATCCTAATTTGTATCATCTGCAAATATGATACTATGCCCCCAATTCTGTCACTATTTCCATGATGAAAAAGAGCCATTTTTGAGCACCCTTTGGGTTCGGCTGGTCAACCAATTACTAATTCATGTAACAGTTATGTTTTCTAGCCCATATTTTATCAGCTTGTTTGCAAGAATGTCATGGGGAACCTTGTCAAGGGCCTTCTGAAATCAAGGTATAGTATATCCACAGCATTTCCTCCATCTACCAAGCTGGTAATCTTAACAAAGAGAGAGAGAGAGAGAGAGAATGAGAGATAAGATTTGTCAGGCATGACTTGTTTCTCTTAAACCCTTGTTGACTTTTTATGATTATTGCATTCCCTTCTAGACGGTCACAGATTCTCTGTTTAATGATCTGCTCCAGAATCTTTCCTGGTATTGATGTCAGACTGACTAGATGATAATTGCTCAGATCCTCTTTTTCCCCGTTTTGAAGATGGGGACAATGTTTTCCCTCCACCAGTCTGCTGGTACTTCTCCTGTTCTTCAGGAGTTCTCATAGATTATTGCCAGTGGTTCCAATATTACATTTGCCAGTTCATTTAATACCCTTGGATGTAGTTCATCTTATCCCTGAGACTTATATTCATTTAGATTAACCAGGTGTTCCTGTACTATCTCTTTACTTATTCTGTGCTGAAATTCCCCTATTCTGTCCTCTGCTCCATTACTCTCAGGTTGAGCACCCTTTTCCTTTTCTGAGGCAAAGAAGGCAAAGAAGGTGTTGAGTAATTCTGCGTTTTATCTGTCCCTTGTTAACATTTTGCCATCTTCTGCATGCAGTGGCCATAGTTTTCTTTTTCTTCCTTTTGCTGTGGGCTTACCTTTTGGGAGCCATTTTTGTTGCTCTTAACCTCTGTACCAAGCCTGAGTTCATTCTGTGCTTTAGCTTTTCTGACTTTACCCCTACATGTGCTTGCTATTTGTTTGAATTCCTCTTTGGTGATTTCCCCATTTTTCTGTTTCTTATACATGTTCCATTTAAAACTTATGACGGTTATCCAAAAATTTTAATGATCACCTTTTTAAAACATTGAAAGAAAGTTTGTTTTCTCCCTCATCCTCCTTGATAAGGGTCAGGGCTTCAAATCGATTCTGTAGCAGCAAGCTCTCAAAACGATCCCTGGTTTCCCTGTGTCCATGTGTCACATTCCTCCATGCCAGTTGACAGAAATGTTTTTGCCATAAGTCTCAAAAATTTGATCAGAAGCGCTTTAAACTGAGTTATGTCAGGGATGGAGAGAGTCTTCTGGAAGGCAAAAGGGCTTGGAAAAAAACAGTCAAACTTATATAGAGGGAAGAAGGCAAACAGTGGCATCCAACAGTAGGAGGCAAAAAAAAATTTTCACAGGCAGCAAGTAAAAGTGACATATGGTCTTAGATGTCTCTACAGTAATTCTTAGAGCATGGGAAATAAACAGGATGAACTAGAACTCATAGCAGAACAAAGCAAATAAGAGTTAATAGGCATAACTGAATCCTGGTGGGATGAGTCTCACGACTGGAACGTAGAAATAAAGGGATATAACCTTTTAAAGAGAAACAAGCCAAACAGGAAAGGAGGAGGAATAGCATTATATGTCAGGGATATTTACACCAGTGAAGAAATCCAGGACACCAGTACTGGAAGGCAAGTGGAGAGCACCTGGATAAAAATTAAAGGGGAGGGGAACAACAGGGATGTTACTGTGGGAGTCTACTACAAGACAGAGGAATTAGATGATGCTGGGACAGATGACCACACACTCAGAAAGGAGAGATGTAGTAGTGATGGGTGACTTCAACTATCCTGATATTTGCTGGAAGACAAACTCGGCCAAATCCTCAAGGTCTAGCAAATACCTCACTTGCCATTGTCCAAAAGGTGGAAGAGGAAACAAGAGAGTCAGCTATTTTGGATCTGATCCTAACCATCAGGGATGACCTAGTTAAAGAGGTGCAAGTGGTTGGATCCTTAGGTGAGAGTGATCATGTTCTCCTGGAGTTTGTTATACAATGGAAAGGGGAAGCCAGGCAGAGTCAGACATGCATTCGAAACTTTAGGAAAGCTGATTTTAGTAAACTTAGAGAAATACTGGGGATGGGTCAGGAATACAAAAAGAGAAGGGAGTTCAGGATGGATGGGAGTTTCTCAAAAGGGAGATACTGAATGCACAATTTCAAACAGTTCCAATGAGGAAGAAAAATGGGAGGTATCTCAAGAAACCAGGATCGCTGACTAAGGAACTTTCAACTGAGCTACAAGGGGGTATCCACAAGTTTTAATTGTAACTGTTTTAAAAAATTGACAGAATGTTTTGATTCGTAGTTGTTAACCTATCTCTATTTAGTCACTATATAGATATACACATTTTTCCAGTGCATCTCTACCCTCCAAATACCTGATATTTTAGAAGTCTGCAGATTGCGCCTTATGAGGGGGTATCGTAAAGTAATAATTATCGCACGGAAGTTATTATGGCATGTTGATGAAATTTTGTCAGTGTCATCATTGGTCCCTAAGTGCACATTGCTGAGAAAATCAACTCATTGCATCCTTTATTTTTGTGACTGGCTCTGCCAGAAGTGACTAAAGTGTAGAATCCTTGTCAGGCACAATCTGCAGACTTCTACAATATCAGGTATTCAGAGGGTCAAGATACACTGGGAAAAATCTGAAAATCTAGATAGTGACTACATAGAGATAAGTTAAAAACTACAAATCAAAACAAACTTTCTGTCAATTTTTTGAAAAGGTGATCATTAAAACCTTTGGATACCCCCTTGTAAATTTTAAATGGAACAAGTATAAGAAATGGAAAAATGGGGAAATCACCAAAGAGGAATTCAAACAAATAGTAAGCAAATGTAGGGGTAAAGTCAGAAAAACTAAAGTGCAGAATGAACTCAGACTTGCTAGAGAGATTAAGAACAATAAAAAGGGCTTTTTTGGATATGTCCGCAGCAAAAGGAAGAAGAAGGAAACGGTAGGTCCACTGTGTGCAGAAGCTTTCAAAATGCTAACAGGGGACAGAGAAAAGGCAGAATTACTCAACACCTTCTTTGCTTCAGTCTTCTCAGAAAAAGCAAAAGGTGTTCAAGCTGAAGATAATGGAGCAGAGGACAGAATAGGGGAATTTCAGCACAGAATAAGTAAAGAGATAGTACAGGAAGACCTGGTTAATCTAAATGAATATCAGTCTCCAGGACCAGATGAACTACATCCAAGGGTAATAAAAGAACTGGCAAATGTAATATCGGAACCATTGGCAAAAATATTTGAGAACTCCTGAAGAAAAGGAGAAGTCCCAGCAGACTGGAGGAGGGCAAACGTTGTCCCCATCTTCAAAAAGGGACAAAAAGAGGATCCGAACATTTATCGTCCAGTTAGTCTGACATCAATACCAGGAAAGATTCTGGAACATATCATCAAACAGGGAGTCTGTGAACATCTAGAAGGGAATGCAATAATCACAAAAAGTCAACATGGGTTTCAGAGAAACAAGTCATGCCAGAAAAACCTGATCTCTCTTTGATAAAATTACCAGCTTGGTAGACAAAGGGATATAGTATATCTTGATTTCAGTAGGCCTGTGACAAAGTTCCCCACGACATTCTTGCAAAAACAAGCTTGTAAAATGTGGGCTAGACAAGGTAACTGTTACATGGATTTGTAACTGGTTCACTGGCCAAACTCAAAGGGTGCTCAGCAATGGTTCCTTTTCATCCTGGAGAGAAGTAACCAGTGGGGTCCGTCAGGGTTCTGTCCTGGGCCCAGTGCTATTCAACATCTTTATCGATGACTTGAATGAGAGTATTGGGGGCATACTTCTCAAATTTGCAGATGACACGAAAATAGGAGGAGTAGCTAATACCCCAGAGGACAGGATCAAAATTCAAAATGACCTGAATAGACTGGAAAGCTGGGCCAAAGCTAACAAATTAAATTCAACAGAGAATGTAAGGTTCCACCTAGGCTGGAAAAATGAAATGCACAGATATAAAATGGGGGACACCTGGCTGAATGAAACTGCATGTGAAAGAGATCTAGGAGTACAAGTAGAGCATAACTTGAACATGAGTCAACAGTGCGATGTAGCAGCTAAAAAGGCCAATTCAATTTTAGGCTTCATCAATAGAAGTATAGTGTCTAGATTCAGGGAAGTCATAGTGACACTCTGCTCTGCTTTGGTCAGACCCCACCTGGAATACTGTGTCCAGTTCTGGGCACCACAATTCAAAAAGGATGTGGAGAAACTGGAGCCTTTCCAAAGGAGGGCAACTAAGATGTTGAAGGATCTGGAAGCCATGCCCTATGAGCAGCGACTTAAGGAGCTGGGGATGTTTAGCCTGGAGAAGAGAAGGTTAAGAGGTGATATGATAGCCCTGTTTAAATATTTGAAGGTTTGTCATATTGAGGAGGGAGCAGGATTGTTTCCTGCTGCTCCAAGACTAGAACGTGGAACAATGGATGCAAACTGCAGGAAAAGAGATTCCACCTCAACAGTGGGAGGAACTTCCTGACAGTAAGGGCTGTTCAACAGTGGAAAACACTTCCTTGGAGGGTGGTGGAGTCTCCTTCCTTAGAGGTCTTTAAACAGAGGCTAGATGGCCATCTGTCAGGCATGCTTTGATTGGGAGTTCGTGCATGACAGGAGGTTGGACTGGATGGCCCTTGTGGTCTCTTCCAACTCTATGATTCTATGATTCCAGCTGTCTTTCTCCTGCATACATGAAGTGACCTTCTCCTCCCCAGCGACTTTCTCTGTGTGGTCCTCATCCAAGACCGTTCGTTCGGTTCTGTTCAGGAAAACCTCTTGCTCCCTTTTATGCTGAAGTGTAGCTACCCAGGCCTCCAGCTGCTGTACTTTCTCCTCCAAGAGGGCTACCAACTTGCATTTGGGGCATGTGAAGTTCCCCACATCTGTAGGCAAGAAAACAAACATCCCACAAGTGTTGCAGGTGATAGCAGCAGTTCCTTCAATGTCCATAGTGAGAAGCATTTATTAGTTCCTGAAACAGGACTGCGGGCTTCCTCCTCAAAAAAAAAATCCCCCAGTAAACACAAACGTTAAAGGCCCCTGTCAACCTGGACTTTTCACCAATCACTTGCTAGTGATTAAATTAGTGATAACTCTGGGAGGGGTTATATAGCGCTAGGCTGCTAGCTCCACCCCTAGTGACTCACAGGTGTGACTCACAGAAGCTCCACCCCCTCAGCAACAACACAGTCTCCCAAGAGTTTTAAAAATTCAACATTCACCCACCTAAAATGGCTGTCCAGGAACTTCTCTCTTCCTACTTCTCTGTAGCAGGAACTGTTCTAGAAATAATTATACAGATATCCCTCCGGATTTATGGACTACACATTTGCGGCTTTGATTATTCATGAATGGGAGGGCAGGGAGATGAAGAAAGGCAGGCACGTGCCTGCCTCTCTTCATCTCCCTGCCCTCCTGTGTCTTACCAGAGTGGGCTAGAGGGACTGAAAGTCGAGGGGATGAGGAGAAGCGCAGACACACAGCTGGTTCTCATCATACCCTCACCCTTCAGTCCCTTCAGCCAGCACTGGGAAGGGACTGAAGGAATGGGGGGGGGGGGTGAGAAGAAGAAGGCACACCCCTCTTTCTCCACTTACCCTCACCCTATAGTCTCTTTAGCCAGCTCCAAATGACTGAAAGGTGAGGTGAGCAGCCCAGGCAGCGATCCTGTTGGGAAAGACACTTGGGGGGATGGAGGCGCCTCTCCCCTTTCCCTGCCCCATTGTCCCCAAGGGAAAGAAGTGAACGGGCTCGACGCACCCTCCTTCCTTTGTCCCCAAGGCATGAGTGTCATGGCCAGCCAAGAGATAGAGTCAGAGGAGGAGGAGGAGGAGGAGGATATGGCTCCTCAGGAGCAAGAGGAGTTTGAGGTTAGACCAGGTCCCAGTTCTGCCATGCCAGATCCCAGTCCTGACATTTCAGCCCCAGGAGTGGGAGCCCAGCCAGGCTCTGGCACTGTGGCTAAGCAGAGGCTAAGAAGCTGAGTGAGGTTTCAAATGAAGAATCCAGTTTGGTGGTCCCCTCCTTTAAGGAGAGGAGAGGAGAGGAGGACTGAGAGTGCTTGTGTGCGTCGGTCCCACAGGCTTGCTGAAAATCAAGCTGGTAATAAAGCACAGCTGCCAACAGGGAGGGTGTCTTCTACTTAAGCACCTGTGGGATGCCATTCCTTTGCCAGAACTTATTAAAAGTCTCTTGGTGTGACTGTGTGCTGGCTTCGTGTCTCTGGAACTCTGCTTTGCCTTGATCTTTGAATGACTTGGAATTCTGCTGCTTTCTCTTTGCCCTGACCTCGGATCGGACTGAATTCTGTAACTTCCCCAACCCTGACCTCAGCTCTGGCTTTTGGACTATTCTTAGGATCAACATTTAGGTTTGTGGAACTGCCTTATCAGCTTTTGTTGGTGTGTGCTGGCCGCAGTCCGGGACAATGAAGGGGTGTGTGGACCCCTCTCTTGCCTTGGAACTGAAGGAGACAGCGGCCACCACTCCCTTTAACCTTCCCTCCCAAGGCATGACAGGGGTCTGCAGCCCCCCCTCTTGCCCTGGGAAGGGAGGAAGAAGGGCCCAGCCATCACCACCCTCCTGGACCCTTTGCCTTCTGTATCGCTCCCTTAACTGTGTGTGGGGGGTGGGGGTGGGGGCATGACTGAGCAGGCAAACAGAGGAGCCAGCTAAAGAGACAGGAGGGCGAGGGGATGAAGAGAAAGAAGTGTGTGCCTGACCTGCTTACTTCTCCTCTTTCCCTCACCCTTCTGTATTTTCAGCCAGTGCTGGGAAGAAAATGAAGGAAGGGGGCATGAAAACAGAGGTGCACGCCTTTCAGTCTTGACTTTCAGTCCCTTCCCAGCACTGGCTGAAGGGTCGGGAGGAGGGCAAAGGAAAAAGGAGAGGCAGGCACATGCCTCTTTCTCCTCATCCCCTCGCCCTCCTGTCCCTATAGCCAGCCCTGGGAAGGGACAGGAGAGCAGGTGAGGAAGAGAGGCAGGCGCATCTGTGCCTCTTTCCTCCCACCTCCTGTCCCTGGTTAAAGGCAGGGGAGGGCAGGAGAAGAGCCAGGTGAACTCCCTCTGGCCCCTGCCATGCCTTGGACAGTCATCCCAGGCATTGGAAGGAAACGCCAGCCGGAAGAAAGCTGTGCCAGCCGAGGCAAGAGCTACCTTTGGCCGGAGCCGCGCTGGCAGGAAGAGGGAGGGAGGGAGGGAGGGAGGGAGGGGAGGGATCAAGTCCCATTGTCCCCAATGGCAGCTCACCATTGGGAACAATGGGACTTTAATATTCACTAAATTTCAAATTCGTGGGGGTCCCCAGAAAGGATTCCCCGCAAATTCAGAGGGAGGACTGTATTATATAAGGAAAATATTGTATTCTGCTGGATAAAAAACCCTCGTAAGACTGCTTTAAAAGTATCCCAGACCACTGTCATTTTAGTCTCTTTATTCATATTGTTTTCAAAAAATCATTTAATTACCTTTCTTGCTTTTTCTACCATTTTGGGGTTTTTAATAATTCCTCATTCAATCTCCTATTAGTCTTTTTAATTTGTTCTTTAAGTATCAAAATGTGTGGGTTATGGTCCGAAATCGTTCTGGGCAGGATTCTCATTTCTTTTATCTCTTTCAACATTGTTTCTGTAGACCCCAATATTAGATCAATTCTTGCTAAGGATTTATGTCTGTCTGGGTGATATGTGTATCTTTCTATTCCATTATAAAGATATCTCAAAATATCTCTTAAGTTTTCCATCATATAAAATAAGGATTTTCCTATCTGATCTGGGGTCTATAACTCCATTAAAAATAATTTAAAAATAATTATATTTTAATATTCATAATTTTTTTATACAGCCCATCATAGTATTTTCCTTTGATTTCTTGGGGACAATAAACTCCTACCAACTTTTTCTTTTTTTCTATGTTATTTCTACCTCTAGCCAGTGACCTTTACTATCCTTAAAAAATTTCTTTGGAATGGATTTGATTATTTATATATAATTATTCCTTTTTTTTCTTTTGTCTGCTGATGATACATACTCCTTACTTAATTTTTTATTCTTTATAAGTTTGATGTCCTTAGTTTTGATATGAGATTCTTGGATGCAAATAACATCACATTTCTATTTACCTAAAAAAAGGCTTTTTTCCTCTTTTGTGGTGAATTCAATAGTGTTCAAAGAAATTATTTTCAGAGAAACTCAACAGGTCTTACTATTTAAGGTCATATATATATATATATATATTCTTACTCTGTCCCTCCTCCTCCTCCTCCTCCTCCTCCTCCTCCCCTCTGTTTTCAGCTCTTTTTTCTCTTTCTCTCCTTTGTGCTTCTTGTCATTTTGTCATTTCCAGTGGTCTTTTTCCATATCTTTTTTCTCTTGGGCTGCTTTCTCTTTATACTCTTTTATTAAGTTATACTTTGACATACAATAAACATCGTAATCAATGTAATAACAGAAATTTGAATGCATCGACTCAATTTACCAGCTTACTACAAAAACAGAATACTTCAATATTTCTTGTTTTGCATCTATATTTTATCCTCTATTGTTCTAACCAGACAATCTATTAAAATTCCCTATATTAATCCATCTTCTTCCAAAGAAATCAAAAAGCCGAAATAATAATAATAATAAACCCATCTTAACAATTTATTCGGTATCTGTACATCTTATTTTAGCCGTATTAATTGCATACATAACTCTATGTTCATATAATTATCTTTTTTTTCTCTCCTATTTCTTCCTCCCTTCCATCTTATAATTTCATATAAACTCTTCTTCTAAATTGCATTTTTTAAACCAGTACTTCTCTATAGGTTCCCATTCTTTTATTACCTTGTCTTTAGATTTGGTATTAATCATTGCCGTTAATTTATCCAACTCTTTCACTTCCAAAATCTTTTGGAACCAATCCTCTATTGAGGAGACTGTTTTTTTTTTTTTCCAATTTCTCGCCAGAAGAATCCTGGCTGCGGTAATCAAATATAAAATAACTCTCCAATATTTATTTTCTGTTGATGTTCCCAGGAAAGACGTCATGTACAATAAAAAGAGTTCGGGGATAAGTGGAAATTTAATTTTAAATATTTCCTGAATCTTCATATGTACTTTACACCAAAACTTTTTGACTTTTGGGCACGACCACCACATATGAAGATAAAATCCCTTGTTTCTGAGGCACTTCCAACATCGATAATCACTTATTCTATATATTTTTGCAATCCTAAGAGGTGTGTAGTACCATCTATTGGACACTTTTATATAATTTTCCTTAAAATCCTATGAAGCTGTAAATTTATTTGATTTCTTCCAAGCATTTTCCCAATCTTCCATCTCTATATTGTGTCCTAGTTCTTGTGCCCATTTTACCATATATGAGGTTACCGTTTCCTGTTCTAATTCTCTATTTAATAGTAATTTATATGTTTTGGAGATTTTCCCTTTGTCATCTTCCCAGATTAACTTGTCCAGATCATTTAATTCCTTTTCTATGCTGACTTTCTATCTTCGTTGTATTTGTGTAATATTTGCAAATAGCTAAACCAATTAATTTTTATATCTCTTTCTTCTAGCTCTTCTCTTGATCTCATTTCCAATTCTCCCGCTGAATTTATCTTCAAAATATCTCTATATCTAATCCAATTTTCTCCTCCTTCCCATCTTCCAAGAAAGGCCTCTTGTACAGACACACCCATAACAGTAAACCTCTATAAAATATACTTTTTAGGACCTTCCAGGTTTTTAATAATGTCTTTCTAATTAAGTGATTGTTGAAGTCTCTGTTCACTGTTTCTTTACTGTACCATAGGTATGCGTGCCAGCCAAACCTTAAATTAGAAGATTCCAAATCTAACATGTTTTTATCTAATAACTTTATCCACTCTTGTAGCCATAACACACTACAAGCCCTGTAATAGTTTTTTAAATCAGGCAATGCACTGCCTCATAGAGATCTATCTTTCTTAAGTATTTTCCCTTGTATTCTTGCTTTTGTACCCCTACAAACAAATTTAGAAATAGTTTCTTCCCATTCTTTAAAAACCCTTTCATTCGGTATTATTGGGAGGTTTATAAAAAGGAACATAAGTCTTGGTAATATACTCATTTTGATAGTTGCAATTCTACCCATTAAAGATAAATCATAATTATTCCACAATTTAAGATCCTTTTCTATCTTTTTCCATACCACCTTATAATTGTTCTCAAACAAACTTATGTTCCTATCGGTAAGCCAAATCCCTAGATATTTGACTTTCCTTTCTATTTTTATACCTATCCTAGAAGATAATTCTGTTCTCTCTTTTTCTTTCAGGTTTTTAACCATAATTTGAGTCTTACTTTTATTTATTTTAAAAACTGCCACCTTGCCAAATTCATTTAGATCTCCTAATAGATATTCTATATTTCTTGAGGGGGTCTTCTAAAAAAATAACTAAATCATCCACGTAGGCTTTTAGTTTTACTTCCCAGCTTTTAATTTTTGTCCCTTTATTTTTTTTGTTAGCTCTTATAGAGTTATTCAGGACTTCCAAAACAATAATAAACAAAAGCGGGGACAAAGGGAAGCCCTGTCTGGTACCTTTGTCCACCTCAATACTATCAGTTTTTTCCCCATTCACAATAATTTGTATTTTTGTTGAGTATAAATTTGTTGAATATTCACTAAGAAATTATTTCCAAAGCCATTCTCCTAAGTACCTCAAACATGAATTGCCAGCCTATATTATCGAACGCTTTTTCCACGTCTAAAAATATAAGCGCCAACGTCTTTTCATTGTTAGTATTATAATGTTGTATTATATTAAGCACAGATCTTATATTATTTCTTATTTGCCTATCTGGCAGAAAGCCGTTTTGATCTTTATGAATAATTTCTGCCAATATTCCTTTCAGTCTTTTTGAGATTATCGAGGTAAATATCTTATAATCCTGATTTAGTAGAGCAATTGGCCTATAATTTTTTATATCTGTCTTCTCTTTTCCCTCCTTAGGTATTAGTACTACCTCGGCATAATTCCATGATGCAGGTTTACCTTCTTGCATTACTTTATTAAATGTGCTACATAAAATTTTCACAAGTTCTTTTTTGAAGATTTTATAAAATTTTGCTGTATAACCATCAGGGCCAGGGGCCTTTCCTGTCTTTAACGAATCTATTGCTTCTAATACTTCTTCTTCCATGATTGGATTATCCATTTTTTCCTTCTGATAAGTAGAGATCTTTGTTATACACGAAAGCTTGCTATCAAGATATTCTTTCACATTCTGCATAATAATTGAATTATCACCCTTTTCTTTGAACATCTCTCTATAATGTTCTTGAAAAGCCTTTTTAATATCTGCTTGTTTTGTTAATATACTTCCCCTAAAGTTGATTTCTGTAATTAAACTTTTTTCTTTCTCTTTCCTTAATTTATAGGCCAACCAACGTCCCGTTTTATTTGCTTGTTCAAAATGTTTTTGTTTGACTCTTTTTTATTTCTTTGCTATTTCTTCAGTAAATGACTCCTGTTTTTTGCGCTTTAGTGTTTCATATTTATTTTTAAGTTTCTTATTATTAGGATCTTTGTATAGTTCTTCTTCTATAGATTTTAATTCAGCATTAATCTTCTTTTCTTTTTCTTGTCTTTTCCTCTTAATTTCTACTGCCTTCTTAATGAGTATTCCCCTGACTACCGCCTTGCAAGTGTCCCAAACAACTTTATCTTTTGTTTCCTGCATGATATTTTCTTTCAGGAAGTAATTTATTTCTTTTTTTAATCCATCAACATATGATTCTTCATTAAGTAAATCCTGGTTTAACCTCCAGCCACCCTTAAATTTATTTCCATTTACTTCTAATGTAAGTTCTATCATATTGTGATCTGACAGCTCCCTTGGAGCGATTTCCATCTTTTGAATTAAAGTTAATAGATTTTTCGATGTTAAAAACATATCTATTCTTGAAAGAGAATTGTTGGAGTCTGAGAGATATGTAAATCCATCTTTTTTACCATACAAATATGGCCATATGTCTGTCAAATTATATTCTTTTACCATTTCCACACAGCTAGTTGGAAGCTTGCCTTGACTATTCATTATCTTCTTTTTTGATCTTCTATCTCTCCTTGGATTAAAAACCCCATTAAAATCCCCTGCGATAATCAAGTATTGACTGCCAATTTTATCTAGTTCTTGTCTAAGCTTTTTGTAATATTTATCTTTTTTCTCCAGTGGAGCATATACACAGACCATATCTAATTTTTGATTCTGTATCTTAATTTGAATTGCTATATATCTACCCTCTTCGTCTTTAAATAACTCTTTAACTTCATATCTTTTGTTAACATATATCGCCACACCTCTACGCCTTTTCTTTTTATCAGGGGAATAAAAAAGATATCCTAAACTGTTATTTCTCAGATATTTTATTTCACAATCTTTTATTTTGGTTTCTTGTATACACACAATATCACATTTTTTTCCCTAAATAATGAAATAAAAGTTTCCTCTTATATGCTTTGTTCAAACCTCTAACATTTAAAGAACATATCTTAACTTTCATCGTATTCCTATCTCTTTAACTCTGAGCTTCTCTTTAACTCTATCCTTTCACCACTGTTCTTTAATTTCTCTTCTTCTTCTCTAGATCCTTTACCCCTATTGTCTTTCTCAAGTCCTTTTATTTGTTCCTCTTCTGTCTTTTTTCTCTTTTCTAAGATTCTTCTGTAAAATTCCTTTGCTTTATTGACTGTGTCTAACTTGTATCTCTTTTGCTTATATGTGAACAGTACTCCTTCAAATTTGTCCCATCTGAATTTGATGTTGTTTTTAAAAAGAGCTTGTGTAAGGAATTTGTACTCTTGTCTTTTCCTCAAAATCTGCAGGGGTATATCTTTGTATACCTCAATCTCTTTGCCTTCTATTATCAATTTCTCTTCTAAGTTTTGTTGACAGATCTTATTTCTTACTCTTACATTAGTGAAACAGATTGTTATGTCCCTATCTAGGTTTTTTTCTCTTGCTAATCTGAAATTAATCCAAAAGATTTTTTTTCGATTTGCATGTCTAAGATTTCTTCAGGAGTGTCTATATATGCTGCTAAATCGGGAATTATTCTCTTCAACAGTTGTTCCTTTTCCATCCCTGGTAAACCTCTTAACTTTATGAATCGTTCTCTATATCTGATTTCATGGGATAAAAGAATCATATTTCCACTCTGTTGCTCATTCATTATATTAGCTGTTTTTTGTTTGTATAGCTAACTGATCAAATTCTGTTTTCAGATCTTTAAATTCTCCTGTGATTCTATCAATTTTACTTGCTAAACTTTCTATTTTTTTAATTTTTATTTATAAACAACATTAAAACAGTACACATAAAACAAAATAGCGAACAAAACAACCATTAATACAGTCATACAACTTCAACATACTTCAGTACATCCAAACAATCAGTTCTTAAATCTTCTATAACATTCTTCCTGACAAAACATAAAACACATGATTTCCATCAGGTAAACCATACCGATTTATTAACCACATTATTTTTGCTTATCGGCTTATTACATTCCCCCCCTTTTTTTGTTATTAATGTTGTCCCCATTACTTTCCTTATTTTCTATCTATTTACACATATGATTTAAACCTAATTATTTTTGCTATCTCTATTTTTTTAATTATCTAATCAAAGTTTATATTCTATTCTGTATGTCTGGCCATTTTTCCTTTACATAACCATACAATTTATCCCAATGCTTATTTTTTTTGTCCCCGTCTTCTCTCATATTGAGATCTCTCTTTCTCTCATCTATCAGTTTTTTGAAATTATATCACATTGCATCAAATCAAATAATTTCAAGACCCATTCCTCAATTCGAATTTCTTTGTTTACCTTCCAGTATTTTGCATAGACCAGCCTGGCAGCTGTCAGCATATAAAATATTATTTTACCATATTCTTTTTCCATATTCCCATCTAACATATTCAATAACAATATTTCAAAAATATTTCTATTTCTTTATGCATATCCGATCTTATTTCTTCCCTGGAGTCTTTCAGTTCTTCCCTAATCTCCTTTTTAAATGATTTTTTAAAATTCCTGTAGCTCCTCCAATATAATAGTACTAACATCTTGTTTGCTAGTATATTCTACAGAGTCCCTTCTCACGCCAGAATATTGTCCGTGTGTCTGATTTTTAGATCTAACCCCAGAAGCCACTATCGAATATATATGGGTCTAACTTGCCCTATACCTTTTGTGACTTGTTTATTTTACTTATAGATTCCCCCCCAAAAAGAAAACAAACAAACAAAAATTCAGTACACAGTCTCATGGGATATTCAAAGAGTCCCAATCTTAATCCTGCCCCTATGTTTTATAGTCCAGGAAGAAGTAATATTGAAAGAAAAAAGCTTTACAAACCTGTAAAACCAGAGAACATAAAGTTCATATAGAAAAACAGTGCTAGTTCAATCTTACATATACACTCTATTTTTCCTGGTTTTCTTTAGGCTTTCCGTAGTTAAGCGTAAAGCAGAATGAAAAAAAAATTCTTATTTCTCTAGAAGCTTTGAATCATCAGTCTTCTTTTAGATGCCAAAAGGGGTTATTTGCAAGACAGAACCACAAAAGTTACTTCCACTGGTGATGGCTGCCCTTCGGTTTCACACCCCTTCCCTGAAACCCCCCTGCTCTCGAGCAGATAGTGTGACAGATTGGAGTCAGAAACCCCCAACGAGCCCCAACAGTTAAGCACTTTCGACAGTGCTTTTAGCACCCCCTTCTTCTTCCAATCTCTTCGGAGCTTCTCAAGTTAAGGGGATTCACCAATGAAGGAAAGGCTTCAGGGTGCAGAATTTCTGCTCCCTTTAACCACTTGCTTGTTTTAAACCCCAAGGAGCGAAGGCCTGTTGGGCTTTGGGCTTTCAAACACCCGTACTCCTCCCCACCGCCGCTGCCGTCTCCTGGGTGGGGCAGATGGTGGGCAGGCCTCTCAGGAAGGCCCTGGGCACTCGCGCTTCCCTCCGCCGCCGCAAACCGCCGCTTCGGAGGGAGCAGATGGTGGCTGGGCCTTTATTCTGGCCCTGGGCGCCCTCGCTCCTCCCCGCCGCCGCTGGTGTCTCCTGGGTGGGGCAGATGGTGGGCGGGCCTCTCAGGAAGGCCCCAGGCGCTCGCGCTTCCCTCCGCCGCCGCAAACCGCCGCTTCGGAGGGAGCAGATGGTGGCTGGGCCTTTATTCTGGCCCCGGGTGTCGTCACTCCTCCCCGCCGCCACTGGCATCTCCTGGGTGGGGCAGATGGTGGGCTGGCCTCTCAGGAAGGCCCCGGGCGCCCGCGCTTCCCTCCGTCGCCGCAAACTGCCGCTTACAAAGTTTTTGTATTTAAATATATATACAGTATATAATAAATGTTCATTTTTTGTTATTGTTCAACAATAAATGTGAATTCTTCTTCATGGAAAAAATAAGACATGCCCTGAAAATAAGACCTAGCACATCTTTGGGAGCAAAAATTAATATAAGACACTGTCTTATTTTCGGAGAAACACGGTATTTAACTCTGTATCACAATAGCTTTCCTATCTTTTAAGTCCTTTATGTACAATTCTTACCCCTTGTTCTCCTCCAACTTTCCTTTAACAACTTATTCCCTTCACAGCTTGACAACTTATTAAAATACCAGTTTAAGTACCATTTGCAGTAATACTTTTGCTATTGTGTAAAACTTTATCTCCAGATATCAAGTCTCTTCTTTTAATCAGATATTTAAACTAGATAGTCTATATCTTGAAAGTCATCAATTTAAGTTACATCCAATTACAGCAAATCAAACACAGAGAGTATATTCCTACCTTTTTTCTATTCGCCCTTTCCCCTTAGCTTACAGTAAACTAAGCAAAAAAAGCCTATGTGTATTCCAGCTCGTCTATCTTACCTATACTGTCAACATTCTCAATGTTACTATCTGTTTCTATGTTCTCCTCAGTCCCTTTCTTTTCTATAGCTGAATTATACAGTTTATTTATTACTTTCTATTTGTGCTTTCTATTTCTATTTTTGTCTTATATTAACAAACAGTACAATAAATAGTTCAAGATACAAAAACAAATATGCTCTATTCTTTTCCTTATAATCAATCTCAACTAATAAATATTTTAGAATTAATTATATAGTCAGAAATCCATTAATCACAATCACATTCTCTAAATATATCTTATCTTTCATATAATTGTATTTAACTCTTCAATACTTTATATATACAACAAATTTTAATCTTCCAACTTAATTACTTATGGTTTGATTGCTTGTAGTTTGTATGTTTCTTTGCAGCTTTTTAACTTGTAGGTTTATTGTAACTTTATTCTGTTTGTTTGTTCTGTTCTGTTCAGGGAGATTTTCAAATTCATATAGTTCCAATTTTATTTTTATTTTTATACTTATTCTTTGCCACAAACCAGTCCAAATCAGAAATCTTCAATAATTAATAGTTCAAAAGTCCATTTTAATTCAGCTAGTCCAGTTTGGTATTATCAGATTTAAAATTCAATAGTCCTGACCAGTCCAGTTCATTAGTCCAGTCTAATATAATAGCTGTTTAATAATCCATTCTTTGCATTTTTTAATTTTTGTTCCATGCCTTATAAGATCTAGTTACAATTCAGTTCAGTAGCATATAAGTCCTGTTGTAAATCCTGTTATGGCTCAGTTCAAATCACTTATGTATTTATTATATAAAAGTCTTTTTCAGTTGAAATCCATTTAAATAATCCTTTTCTGTTGAAATCCAATAGTAATCCGGTTCATTACTTTCAATAATCCATATATACTCAAGTCTGATTTGTGTAAGTTAGGGCCAAAATTGTTAAGTAGTGTGTCTTTTTGCTAGTATTTTTAATAATTTTTCTTCATCTCCCTCTCTCCCTCTCTCTCCTTTCCATTTTCTCTTTCTCTTTTTTAAAGACAATCCTTTTTCTTATTTGTTGTGGAATCCAAGTACAGTGGTTCCCCGGGATACAAAGCCCCCGGGGAACGAAATCCCCGGGAGCCGAAACCGCCAGGACCGCCAAAAAGCTCCCGGGATCCGAAGGAAACCCCGGGTTAAGAAAAAGAAAAACTGCGCTGCCCCTTTAAATCGGCCACGCGGTCTGTCAGAGAATGAGGTCCCCCGGGAAACGAAGATTTCCTGGTTACGAAAGGTAATCCGGAACGGATTACCTTTCGTAACCCGGGGGACCACTGTACTAAATTGTCAGCTGTTATATTTTTGAATAGCAAAGCTCTTTTTAAAGAAAGTGCCTGTAATTGGCATGTCTGTTGCTTCCTTGCCTGCTTACTTTCTTCTGATTGTTAAAAGCAGCAGCAGTGCTTAAGCCTTGAATTGGCAGCTTGCCGCAGACTTGGCTTGCTCTTCACCAGCTCAATCTCCCCCTCCGCAGTATCCTCGATCTGCGATCCCTGGTCATCTTCTTCTTTTCTGGGCATGCTAGGGTCAATCTGCCACTGGATAAGGGCCCCCTCTGCTTCCCCTTTATTGGGGGGAACAATTTATCTACCTCCAAAAACCTCTGAGGTGAAGCTAATCCCCATGACAGGCTATACAGGCTATACAGAGCAGTGTTACACAGTGACCAGTGCACCCGCCATGCCACTGGAAGCTCATTCACCCTCTTTTTCAGAGTGCAGAGAAACATTCACAATTTCAAAGTTGGGAAGTTCATGGCCTGGATACAATTAGGAACCTGTTTTCTGCTGCTCCAGAGAACAGGACCCAGAACAATGGATGCAAGCTAAAGGAAAAGAGATTCCACCTAAACATTAGGAGGAACCTCCTGAGAGTAAGAGCTGTTTGACAGTGGAATACACACCCTCATAGTGTGGTGAAGTCTCCTTCTTTGGAGGTCTTTAAACAGAGACTGGATGGCCATCTCTCGTGGGTGCTTTGATTGTGAGTTCCTGTATGGCAGGGGTTGGACTGGATGGCCCTTGTGCTACCTTCCAACTCTAGGATTCTCTACGATTCTATGAATAAAAGCTTCATTTTAATTTTTCTTTGGTGTGAACTGTAAAACAGCTTCATTTATATACCGCTTCATACCACCTAAGCAGTGTCTAAGCAGTTTACAACTTTAAGCTAATTTGCCCCCATCAATCTGGGTACTCATTTTAGCAACCTTGGAAGGATGCAAGCCTGAGTCAAGCTTATGCCCTTTTGCTGGTATTGAACTCGCAACCTTATGGTTTTGAGTGAGTGGCTGCAGTACAGGCATTTAACCACTGTGTCACCAGGGCTCCTAAAAGCAGTTTCCTCTTGGGAGTCAATATTTGTTTTGAATGCTTTAAATCTGTGGATAGTTGACTCCAGGGATAAAGGCCTATTGTGTATATATATAGTCTCCAGCACCTGGTCTTGGTTGACGGTCTCCCATCCAAGTACTAACTAGGGATGACCCTGCTTAGCTTCCAATATCAGACTGAGGCAGTTCTAGCACTCCACTGAGTCATCAGCTGTAACACTGTAGTAGTTTTCAGGTGATATAGTACTGTTAAAGCTGTTTTTTAAAAACTGGCTTGCTTTTCATGTGTGTTTTTTCCCCTAGCCATTGTGTAGGACGAAACTTGACATGTCATTCATGTGATCAAGAAGAGAGTGAAGGAATCCTTACTACCACAACAATTGTTCCAGATGATGAAATGATATACGACTACTCTTGCAGCAAAATGATGGACCTTGCCTTCTTGATTGATGGCTCCAACAAGATTTCTGAGAGCGATTTTGAGCAGTTGAAAGCTTTTATAATTAGTACAATGGAAAAACTCCATATCTCCCAAAAAAGAATTCGCTTGTCTATCCTGGAATATCGCACTGGTTCACATATTTATCTTGGTCTAAAAGATGTTAAAAGGCCATCTCAAATGAGGAGGATTGTCCAAAATATAAAATACACTGGGGGAGATGTTGCCTCTGCAACAGAAGTACTTAAATATGTAGTATTTCATGTGTTTGGAAAGGCTCCAAGAACAAATGCGGCCCGAATAGCTGTGTTACTTACAGCTAGCAAAGACCCAAAGAGAATTCAGAGTATATTCCCTCTTCTGAAAAAGAAGAAGGTTATTGTGATACCAGTTGGGATTGGACCACACATAAGCATTGAGCAAATTCGACATATTGAAATGCAGTCATCTGAGAACAAGGCTTTCATAATGAACAGTGTGGTTGAGTTAAGGGAACACAGGGATGAAATAATTGATTACTTTTGTGCTCTTGTGTCTGACGTAAGCACTGTACTGTTTACTACACTAAACCCTACTGAAACTGTTCCTAGTACTACTACAGTGACAGTACCTCGAATAAATCAGGGGTTAACAGAGGCAATCCCAACAGAATTTACTAATATTCACAAGCCAATCAACATTGTTTTTTTAATTGAAGGTTCAGACAAAGTTGGCAGGGAGAATTTCAATTTGGTCAAAGAATTTATTGCTCAGACAATCAAAGAAATGAATATGGACAAAGAAACCATTCACATTACAATAATACAGTACTCATTTACAATCACGGTGGAGTATTCCTTCAGTGAATTGCAGTCAAAGGAAGACCTGATTGAAAAGGTGAGAGAGATCAAATACCATGGGGGCAATGCCACCAACACTGGAAAGGCTCTTAACTTTGTCTCTGAACAAACCTTTATTACAACCAGTAGAGGAAGACGGCAAGTACCACAGTTGGTTTACATGGTGACTGGAAATCCTGCCACAGATACCATCTCTCGTCTACCTACTGATATCAACCTTATTCCTATTGGTATAACTCCAAATGTGAATATCCAAGAATTGCAAGAGTTAAGTCAGCCACATACACCAATAATCTTGGGAGGGTATAACAAACTCCTGCAAGAAGGACCTGACTTGGTTCTAAAAACATGTTGCTCAAGAGAAGGTAATAGCTGCATTCTTTTCATCTAGTGATAAGGATTTTTTTTTCTTTTTATGAATATTGTTGTAAATATCTTAAAGAAATCTGTTGTAAATATTCTTACAAATGTTCTTTCTACCACAACTCTAAATGTTCAGACATTTGGACTAGAGATATAGAGCACCAGGTGATATGTTAATATTTGTATTGCCGTAATAATTCTTTGTCCTACTGTTCTATCAAACTAAAGAGGTATAGTTTTTTGTGGGTTTTTCAGGCTACGTGACTGTGGTCTGGAATAATTTAGTCTTGATGTTTGCCTTCATCTGTGGCTCCCATCTTTGGAGAATGGTGGCATGGAGGTACGTGGGGTATATATGCTGTGTGACTTGGTTGAGAGGAAGTGATTTACATGATAATCTCTGTGTTGGTCTGCTGGTGAATGGCAAGGCCTCAGGGTGGAAGGATATGTGTCTATTTAATTAGTGATCCATTGTCTGCTGGGAAACCCCCTGACCCTGGGTGATGTTCATTTGCATATGCTGAATCTTGATTATGATGTTTTCAGGACTGGTAGCCAAACTTTGTTTACTTTCAGGGTTTCTTCTTTCCTTTTGAAGTTGTCCAGGTGTTGATTTCAATGGCTTCTCTGTGCATTCTGACCTGATAGTTGTTGGTATGGTTCAGAATTTTAGTGTTTTCAAAAAGCATCTTATGCCCAGGTTGCTTTATAACAAGTTCTGCTACTGCTGATTTTTCTGGCTGGCCCAGTCTGCAGTGTCTCTCTTAATTTATGTTTGAACACTGTGTTTGGTAGTCCCTATGTAGACTTATCCACAGCTGCATGGCATGTGGTAAACTTCTGTTGCCATGAGAGGGTCTCCCCTGTCCTTCATTGAGTGCAGTATTTGCTGGATTTTCTTGGTTGATCTGTAGATCATTTAGAGATTGTTTCCCCATCAGTTTCTCTATTCTATCTGTGGGCCAAAACAGATTGGCAAAAAATGCCAGCTTTGGGATAGCATGATAGTATGCACGGCACACGCCCCAATAGGCAACACGCCGCCCCACTGACCACAAGGCAGGCAGCATTGTGATGTTTCTGCAGTGTGGCATTTACATGTACCATGCTGCAGAAACTCCAAAAAGCTGCTGTCATAGTGGAAAGGATACCTTTGTTCCAACCCAAAAAGGAGCAGCATTTTGCTCCTTCTTTTTGAATTGGAAAAATTCCAGATTGGAGCTGTGGTGTGTGGTTGCCATGGCCCCAATCTGGTGCTCAAAGGGGCAGAGTACAGATGGCCCTTTATGGCTGTCTGTTTCAGCCCTGTGATTCCTTTGATGTATGGTAAAAATATCTTTCCTTTGGGTGGTTGTTTTTCTTTACTCCTGTGGTTTTTTCTAGGTCTGGCAGCTCTTCTGATGACTGAGCTGGAGTAACCATTAGCCTGTAGAGACCAGTTTAGGTACTTCAGTTTATTTTCCAGGAAGTGGGAATTTTTTGCATGGTCTACCAGTGTTTTTATTGTGCTGCTTTTTTTTTTTTTTTGCCTTTTTTTTTTTTGTCCTGGGTGATGTTTGGAGTTCTCAAATCAGGCAACCCACACACCAAAGCCTATGCAAATATGAGGCTCTCCCACTAAGACTGTATGGACTTCTCAAGACACAAAAGTATCCCACTCCATTCTGGTCCATAGTGAGTGCCATTGGATCCCCCACGTATAACTTGGCCAAGTTTCTGGCTACAGAAGTACAACCCCCCACTATGTCAGCTCACTTCATACTCAGAACAAACCTGGAGACAGCTTTGATGTGATCTCCCTGTTCACCAAAGTCCCATAATGGAAACTATGACACTCATCCAACAATTTTTGCAGAAGACATCACAGCCTGGTTTGGACATTGCCTCACCACAAGCTACATCTAGTAAGACAATGGATTCTACGAACAGAGAGTTTGGGTAGCCATGGGAAGCCCTCTGAGCTCCTTGATAACAAATTTTGGAAACAAGCAAGCTTTGGCAAGCCCAGGAAACAGTACCAAAAAGCCCACAACATGGTTCCAATATGTAGACAAGACTGTCACCATTTGGAGCCATAGAGAAGAAAATTTGACCATGTTTTTGAACCATTTGAACAACATCCATATGAACATCCAATTCAGAGTGGAAAAAGAAAAGAAAGGAATATTGCCATTCTTGAATGTCCTGGTTATCTGCAAACCGAAAAAAACGATTGGGCCACATGGTATACAGAAACCTACACACATGGACAGATACCTACTGAAGAAATTCAGCCATCACCCAGGACAAAAAAAGAAGCACAATAAAAACACTGGTAGACTGTGCAGAAAGGACCTGCAAACCCCACTACCTGGAAGATGAACTGAAGCACCTAAACTGGGCTGTACAGATCAGCTCATACATCAGAAGAGTTGCAACACCCAGAAAAAAACACAGGAGTGAAGGAATACAACCACCCAAAGGGAAGGTATTTTTACCATACATCAAAGGAGTCACAGACAAAATAGGGAAACTGGTGAGGAAACACAGACCAATGTAGTGAGCAGGCTGAGGAAACAGCCAATCGCAGCGCACCAGGAGTCCAGCCAATGAGAAGCTGGCTTGGGCAAGGCTATAAAAGAACCTTGACAGAGTGTGAAAGGGGGTCTTTTTGGTTGGGGTTTTGAGGGGAAGAGACACCTCGGAGGGAGGGTGTGCTCTTAGGGTTCCTGTGGGATCAACCAAGAGTATATATATCTCACACACCTCCATGACACCATTCTCTGAAGATGCCAGCCACAAATGCAGGTGTAATGTTAGACTAAATTACTCCAGAACACAGTCACATAGCCTAAAATGTCAGGAATGTACATGCTAGGTTCATAACCCTTGTCGAAGCGAACACAAACAGAGTTTATGTATGTGGATAGGAAGAAGAAGAAGGTCTGTGGAGAATCTTAGTTGCATAGCAAATTTCTTCTAACACAGGAATTACTCTCAGGACAGCGAGGTTTCTCTCAAGAAGAGGGTTTTTTAATCTTTGTTACATAACTATTTACAAAGATTACATAGAGTATTTGACATGGATAAGTCTTGGATACTCATCAACAAGTTATTTTACCAACCAACCGACCATAACAACAGCCTCTGAGGCAGTTCTTGTAACACCAATTGTCTAACCGACATTCTCTCTCAGAAGAAGAAGTGATAGCCTCTCCCTGTGCGATCCTCCCCACACACTTCGATCCTCTGGGAGAAATCTGCTAAAGCCTATCAAGGCCAGGCTGACGCAGACCTCCCAGAGGGCTTTTTCTGCCACCGCTCCCAAGCTCCGAACAGTCTGCCGGATGAGATGCGTCTCATGACATCTTTAGACTGCTTTAAAACAGCTTTAAAGACGCATCTCTTTTGGCAGCCCTTCCCTTGAAACCTTTGACCCCGGCTCCGGACTTAGACTATGCTTTTCGCCTTCTCCCATGTCTCTGACCCTCAACTTATGATATGGCCACATAAGAAGGGGTCTGGATACACCTATACTGTTTTTAGATCCTACAGTTTTTAATTTATTGCTGATTTAATTTATTTTTAATGGGTGGGAGGTTGGAATGTGGGTTATGGGATTGTTTTAGTTTTAACTTTGTTTTAATTTATGTCTTTTAATATGCTGTATTCCGCTCCGAGTGTTCTTACAGAGGAGCGGATTATAAATAAACCATTATTATTATTATAGTTGAATCAGCCTTCTCATGATGCACTGTTTCAAAGTGCAAACTCATGTAACTGCCACTAGACCTGTAATAACATCCAGTACAGCTCCACATCATTGTAATTTTCTCAGACCTGTTTACAACATGGTCCTGACATTAAAAAAAAACCAGAAAAAAACTATGGATGCAAGTCATGAAAGCCTTCGACTTCAAATACAGTGGTCCCCCGGGTTGCGAAAGTAATCCGTTCCGGGATTACTTTCGTAACCCGGAAATGTTTCACAACCCGGGAGACCACTTTAGTTGATGCACAGCGCGCCGGAAGCGCGCTGTTTTAAAGGGCCCGGGTTGCTTTTTTTCTTCGCAACCCGGGGATTTTTTTGGATCCCGGGGGCTTTTTTTTGGCCCCGGCCGTTTCGGGTCCCGGGGATTTCGTTCCCCGGGGGCTTCGCAACCCGGGGGATCACTGTAGGTATCAATCAATCAATCAATCAATTTATTCGGTCATTGACCAGAAAATACAGGTATAAAATACAAAAAGAATACAGATATAAAAGTATAAATGTATAAATATAAAATATGAATGACAGTTGGATCCCAAAAGTAGTGACATAATTTAAAGCCTATATTAAGGTCCGGTAAATTCCCACATTCCCACTTTCAGTTGTTCAATTGTTCACAATCCCGTCTTATATTTCAATCCTTTTCTTCATTAATGGCTGCAATTTATAAACAACGTAACAGAATTTAGCTACCATGAATACAATATTAGGAGATTGACTGTTCAAAAGCTTACAAACAAAAGAAGTATCATTACATCTGGGAAATTTTTCCAAAAGAGGGATGATTAATTGGCACCGAATGTCTTTATAGAATTGACAGTATAGGAAGATATGTTCTAAGGTTTCAATTTCACCTTCATTATTACAAGGACACAATCGTGCTTTAAAGGGGATTTTACTGCACCTTCCTTCTAAGATTGCTGAGGGAAGGGCATTAAACCGAGCTAAAGAAAAAGCTCTCCTGAATTTAGGTAAAGTGATTTGAAACAAGTATAAAGCAGGTGCAGAAATTGAAATTCGTCTATTAATCAGTATGTGGTTTGGAAAGGCAGCGATCTCAGTTTGACCTTCGATGTCAAGCAATCTTTGTTTCAGGGCTAATTTGGCCTGATCGAAAGTTAGCTTCAAAATGTAATCCTTTGAGAGGCCAATGATTGCCAGTTTTTCATTTATAGCCAATTCCCATGAGGATCTATGAGTGTCGGACAGGGTATATTTGGTTAATCCTTCATGCTTTTTATTTAGTTTAAGCCAATATAGTAGGGTGTACAACCACATACTAGTTTCAATTTTACTGACACTGGCTTCCCTTCTCAGTACTGCATTAGAAACACTACAATCAATCACTGTAGGTATATTTTGCTGAGTTTTGTAGTGCTTTAAAATAGGCTGAAAATTGTTTTGACCCAAAACATAGCTGTATACATGAAATTGTCAAGCTTGCACCTCTAAAGTAGTCCTCTTTAAACAGGTCTTGGGAATCATAAGATTCATCAAATAATTTTGAGCCAGTTTTAAAACCTTTGGATAAGAGTCTTCTCCTGGTCCTACCATTGTCATAGGGATGGCTGGTGAGGGCCTTTGAGGTGGCTGTTTACCTTCCCACAGAAGAATAGATTGCACCCCTCTGAGCACTCTTTTTTGGTGCTAGGCAAAGGCTTTGTTAATTTTATACAAGTTTTTTTCAGTCGACTGGTTGTTACTGAAGGTTTTTTTTTTAAAAAAAAACGGAATAAATTTTATTCTCAGTATTCTGTTTTACATGCTTTTTTCTGTTTTGATCCAGTTTTTTGAAACAGGATGGTTTAATTATTTTAAGACTTTTAAAAACATAACCAATGCATTATAACCAAGGTTTTTAAGCTGTATTTTATTTTATTTTATGTGGTGAGAAATCTCTGGGCCCAAAGTTGGGTGATGCGGAGGATACAAATAAAATAAGCAAATAATAAATAAATAATTTATATTGGAAATTAATTTAGTAGAAGATCAGTTATAACAGAAAAGATCCCTGTTATGGAGAAAAGAAAACATGTTTTGTGCTGATAAAAGCTAATAACAAGGCCCAAAGTATGAATTGGGAGTGCTACAGTGCTCAGCAGTATTCTAGATGTTCAGAAAGTCTTTACCAGTCAAGCTGACATAGAAACAATTTCCTACATTTGAAAAAGAAACCACCATTTCCTTGAAAAACAGTAATTTAAACCTAATTGTGTTTCTCTGTGAAGATTTATCATTGTCTGAATGTTCTTAAATAAACTTATTTGCACATTTAGGAACCTGCAACAGTCCAATAGATGTGATGTTTCTTCTGGATGGAAATCCTAATGTTAAAGAATCACAGTTTGAGAAAATGAAATTTTTTGTGAAAGCATTTATTGAACACACTGATGTTGGTGAGTCATGCATATTCACTTCATTGTTCTAGAGATTTAAAGTTCATGTTCAATTTCTTCATGAGGAGATTCATGAATAATGTTCACTACTGATGCTCTCAAAACATTTTAAAAAGGATGATCAAAATTATATACTAGGATAATTCAACCTCTGTACTAGGAAAAACTGGATTTGGTTACTATTACACAATCTGAGGCCCAAAACACACAGGCAAAATGATGCAGCTTTAGGCAGCATTGGGAGTGTGCCATTTACATGATCCATGCCTCAAACATGACCTGAAGCTGTTCTGAGGCCATGCCAATGAAAAGGAACCAGGATAGAATCTGCCAGGGTCAGAAATTTCACAGTAAGGGGAGGGGAGACTTAGGACAGAGAGCAGAAAGGAGAAGGTAAGCAGTGAGCTGTATTTCAGGACTTCTCCTTTACTTTTCACTGTTAGTAATTTCTTTAAGTGGTTTGTGGGGGGCTTTTGCTCAGAGGAATTGAGTCAGAGACTTGCCTCAGGAAGGAGCTAAGAGCTAGAAGCTCTCTATATAGCTATAGATCTAGTCTCTTGAGCTTAGTGACAGAGCTTGGGGGACATGCCAGGCCAACAGGGGGCTTTTACCTGTGTGTTTAATAGGCAGTTTTTCAAGGGGAAGCTCACATTCCTGTTTCAGTACAAACAAACAAACAAACAGCTTCATTTATATACCGCTTCATACTGCCTAAGCAGTGTCTAAGCTGTTTACAACTGTAAGCTACTTGCCCCCAACAATCTGGGTACTCATTTTAGCAACCTCGGAAGAATGCAAGCCTGAGTCAAGCTTGAGTCCTTTGCTGGTCTTGAACTTGCCACCTTATGGTTTTGAGTGAGTGGCTGCAGTACAGGCATTTAACCACTGCGCCACCAGGGCTCCCTCCTTAAGTACCTCCTTAAGACTTCTGAGGTTGGACAGTGAGGAAGCTGTTGCAGTCACCTGCAACACTTGTGGGATGTTTGTCTTTTTGCCTATGGATGTGGGGGAACTTCACTTGCACCAAGTGCAAGTTGGTAGCCCTGTTGGAATAGAAGGTCCAGCAACTGGAGGCCCAGATATCTATACTTCAACATATTAAGGAGCAAGAAGTTTTCCTGGACAGAATGAAACAAACTGTCCTGGATGTGGAACACATGTACAGGAGGTAGACAGTTGGAGGAATGTGACACACAGAACTAGGAATACGAGGGATTGTCCCAGGAGCTTGCAGCAACAGAATCAATTTGAAACCCTCTCCCTTATCAGGGATGATGAGGGTGAACAGCAGAGACAGTTCTCAGGGACAGTGCAGGAGATCTTGGTAGAATCACCACAAGAAATGGCTGCTGCTAAACCTCGGAGGAGGTGTGTAGTGGTCACAGGGGACTCCTTGTTATGCTTTGTGAGCCTGATAGAATATCTCAGG
This sequence comes from Urosaurus nigricauda, assembly GCA_034509955.1. Classification (NCBI taxonomy): domain Eukaryota; kingdom Metazoa; phylum Chordata; class Lepidosauria; order Squamata; family Phrynosomatidae; genus Urosaurus; species Urosaurus nigricauda. The sequence goes on along the minus strand of JAOEGL010000005.1, from coordinate 105,598,188 downwards.
CTGGGCAAAGATCCATGATGTGAAAGTAAGGCTGACAAGACTTGTCAAGCCTGCTGACCATTATAGCTTCCTTTTGGTTCATTTGGGAATCAATGATACTGCAAGGCACAGCCTTCAGACTGTCAGAAGAGTAGGAAGCGGAAAGACCTGGATGCACAGATTGTCATCTCATCTCTTCTCTCAGTAGAAGGGCATGGTCCAGGGAGAGAGAGGAAAACAGTGGATGTGAACAACTGCCTCTGCAGATGGTGGCGCCAAGAACAATGTGGATTCTTGGATCATGGGCCTCCATTCCACGAGGGGGGTTTCTGGCAAGAGATGGATTGCATCTCACTCCAGTTGGCAGAAATGTTTTTGCCAGTACTTTGGAAAATTTAATCAGGAGGGCTTTAAACTGAGTTATGTGGGGTACGGAGACAGTATTTTTGGAAGGTGGGGGTACATCAAGGGCTGGAAATAATGGTCCAACTGGATGGCTGTTGTGGTCTCTTCAAACTCTATGGCCTGATACAGACAGGCAAAAGGGGGTGTGTTCATGCCTGCATGACGGTGTGGCTTTTACACAACCCACAGTGAAAGTTTGGCATGAACACGCCTCCTTGGGTTTTAGCAGGGAAAAAGTGGCTCTAAAAAGGATCTGTTTTTCCCAGCTTTATTATAAAAAGAGTGTAACTGTGCATCTTCATCTAAATGCAGTTGCACCACAATGCAATTAAAGGGCCGCTATATATTTAAAGCGCCCATTGAAAGACACCGACACAGGTGCAGATGAAAATGGATCGTGTGTGGGGAGCATGCGTGGTGTGCAGTTGGGTTCTAATTAAAGTGGCTAATGCAATCCAGGTGTAAAAGCTGCGGTGCAACTGCACAGTTATTTAAAGCTCCCAAACCCTAGCCCTAACCCTAATGCGAACACTACACAAGCGCTGTAAAGACTCTGGGATGCTGTAACTGTTGCTGCTGGATGTTTTGACTGCTTTGGCACTTGGCACAATGTCACAGCCTTCCACAAGCACCCAGAAAAGAGGGAGAGAGACTTCTTGGTCTCATGTAGAGATGGCAGATGTCATATCTATATGGTCACAGCCACATATTTTGGAGAAATTGGAGGCCATCTACCTGAATGCAGACACATATCAGGAGGTTGCCAAAGGCATGGAGGGCAAGGGCCACTGGCGCTCTTAGGAAGAGTGTCGCTGAAAACTTTAAAGTTTAAAAAACTTTAAAGTCACAGTAAAAACAATATCGAGACAAGGTCAGAAGTGGAAAGAGTGGCATCCTGCCACCTTTTTACAAGGAGCTCCATGCCTTCATTGGCAAGGATGGGAAGATCAGACCCAGCAGACTCTCCACCAGCACAATTATGCAGTTGTACCTGTCAAATCTGCTAGGGCTATTGATCGCCTCATTAGTGCCACCTCAGAGCACATGACAGGGCTCCTGCAGCAGGGAGACCATTACCATCATCAGAGGGAGAGGGAGGCAGAGTGCCGCAGGAAGTTCATGGAGAGATCTCTGCAGCACCAAGAGAGAGTAGTCCAGCAGCAGGAACTAGCAGTCCAGGAACAGAGGCAACTCACTTCCATTTTTGAAGTCCAGACTGGTCTGCTGGGGCAGATGGTGGACATCTTCAGAGCAGCCCAGGGTGGCAGAGGTGGCACAGGGGGCAGTGATCAGGAGGGTGCTCCACACAGGCCCATTCCCCTGGCTGTAGGGGGCCATCTAGGCAGTAGGGTGAGGAAAGGGGTGTTTTCACTCCTGCCAGGTCCCTATGGAGGTGGAGACCTCTCAGCAAGGCCCTAGAGATGAGTCTTCTAGACTGTTCAGCAGCCAGGTGGAGGTCCCACCACCCACTCATCGCCTCTTCAGGCGTAAGGGAGGTAAAGGGTGGAAGGCATGTAGTTGTGACAACCACTGAATACACATTGAACACTATGATGTCTCCTAGTAACCATCTCCCCTCCCAAGGGTGTCCCTTCCCTCCCAGCACTTCCTTTCCCACCAGCCACCACAGCCACCTCACTGTATCCCTATGGCAGTGGTGTTCAAACTGTGATGTTGATGAGCTGTTGGACTGAGGCTTCTGGGAGCTGAAGTTCAACATCTCTTCAACATCACCGTTTGAACACCACTTCCCTACACTGATTCTAACCCTAATCCTATGGTGGAACTGTGCAGCTGTGTATAAAATATCAATTCATTCATAAAATAGAGAGGTTCATTCATAAAATAAAGGGGTTCATTCATACAAATGGCTGTGTGGTGTACCGGTACAAATGCACAGTTTAAAAAAAGCATTAAAAAAAAAACAAATTTTTTAATTAACAACTATGTACACTATTTACAAATATTTTTATGTATACCCCACTCTTCAGCCCTAAAGTCTATCAGAGCAGCTTACAATTATTATTTTTAATTAGATTGTTCCCTGCCCTCAGGCTTATTTACAAAGGGAGGGGAGGGGAGGGAAGGGAAGGCAAGGGAAGGCAAGGGGGGAAGCAGCTTCAGGAGGAGGGGAAGGTGGGTGGGTCTGGCAGCCGTTGGAGGATGGCCTGCATGCGCTCGAGGATCCTCCTCTGGCCATCCTCCAGCGCAGCCACCCTCTGCTCCAGTTGGCAATCTGCAGAGGACAGGAAAAAAGAGGATGGTTAGGAGGGGGCAGTGCAGCCAAACACCCACTTCACAGGCTGTCTGTCTGTCTAGGAATCTCCCCTCATTTTTCTGACACACTTACCTCTCTTCCTCTGTTGCAGGACCTGATCTAAGGCCCTGGCATCAAGGGCCAGGTCCTCTTCTCCCCTGCGCAGGTGGTGGGTCGGCCCAGGCTCCTCCAGATTTTCCATAGCAGCAGCAGCACTAGGTGGCACAGGAGTTGCTGGAAAAGGGGGAGAGGGCATAGCAATTACCACACTGGCATGGAGGGAAGGGACAGGACAGGAGCGTTGTGGAGGCTTGCAACAACCCCCCCCCCCCGGGCACCTACCTGCTGCCAGAGGAGCCTGTCGTCTGGGAGGAAGAGTGGCATGAGAGGGCCCTGGCTCTGCTGCATCTTCAGGGACATCCCTCTCCTCTCCCTGAGGTGCAGCAGCGGGTGACCTCCTGCCAAGCTGCTGTGGCTGGTCAGGCTCCCTCTGTCCACACCTGGGCCACATGCCTACAAATGGGAAGTAGAGGAAAGGCATGAGGACCCATGGAGGACATCAGGGAGCAGTAGGGAAGGGTCAGTAGCATTGGGCACTGTACCAGGGGCACTGACATATCTGGGGGATGGCGATCTTCTCACCTTGGCTCGTTGTCCCTGATCCAGAAGTCTCTCAGCTGCTCAAAAAAATGGTGGCCTCTTCTGAACCAGGGGATGCGGCCCAAAGTCCTCCAGGGTTTCAAAAAAACTTGCCTGCAAGTCCTTGAATTTGACTCTACATTGATGGAAGATTCTTTGAAACCCTCACCACCTGACGGCCCAGGAGGCATCAATGAAATATTCCCAGTTCGGTTTATTAGTAGAGGCCATCACTCTCCGAGCAGCCTCCTCTGGCATCAGGGCATCCAGGGGGATTTCCATCTCCTGGTCAGACCAGTAGGCTCTGCGAACCAGAGTTCTCCTTCATGGAGCCATGATCGCCATCCTGGGGACCTGCACAGTGTGGCAGTGATATTTATGGGCACTTGTGGGTGACGGCATGGTGGGCAGACGTGGCTCCAAGCCAATGGAGACCCCTCAAAGTTGCACTTTGAATCTCTTCCCCGATAGATGCCTGTGGGCTCCACATTGTTGCAATAATTTCAAGTGTATTGATACATTGTCAGAGGTACCAATTGGCAGTTGGAGCTGTTGTATCTTTCTTTACCAGGAAAGCTGGTGCCGGATGAACTCTTCATGCCCTTTTGTTAGTGTGCCTGTGTGTGTCAAGCCAACAGGCACATGGCTGAGACTACCCACACAGCAGACCATGAATGACAGGCATACATAGACTGTGGATGATGTGATACATTTATTCAGGTGCTGATATACTTTTACACTGCACTTGTAGGGTGGCATCACAAATGGAGGAGGGGCCAAACTTCACATTCTCCCTGTGTGAAAGAACTCTGCCAGTGCTTCCCTCACAACCTCCCCTTCTTGCTTGCCAGTGGCATCTTCCTGCATAGGTTTTCCCAGGGTAGGCATTACAAAATGGCCCCTGTACTGCAGCCCCTCATCCAAAACCCTCCCCTTGGTCTCACAGATGTTGTGCAGGATGACACATGAGGCAATGATGGGCACCATGTTCTCTTCTGCCACAAGGAGGGAGCCAGTCAAACAGCACCATCTCACTTTCTGCCAGCCAAAACTTTGTTCCACCTTGACCCTACAACTGTTCAACTTCTTATTAAAAAGCTTCTGCTTGGCAGTGGTGGGCTTTTGGAAGGGTTTCATAAGCCATCTTCTGATTAGATATGCAGCATCAGCAAGCAAGAGGGGGCCAATCTGCTTGCCCCTGATGGTGATACTGGGGTTGCCTGGCACAAAGATCCGAACTTCCATGGTTTCAAAAATGACAGAATTTCTGACCACCCTGGCATCATGTGTGGACCCAGGCCATCCAAGCTCCACATCCACAAAGCATCCTGTGTGGTTGCATGTCCCTTGCAGGACAACAGAATAGGAACCCTTTCTGTTCACATAATACTTCCTCTGCCCTAGGGGTGGCACAATCAGACAGTGTCACCCATTCACAGTGCCCACTACTTCTGGGAAACTGAGCTCACCAAATCCTTCCATGATCTATGAAAGAAAAGAAGGGGGAGAAGCAGGAGAATTAATGACAAGTTTGGTGCATCTATGCAGTTACACCATAAACCCACCCGGGTCATTTCCTCCTTATACAGCATAAGGAAAATTGACAATTTATGTGCAATTGCACCGGTCAGCCGCAGTAATAGGAAATATGTTTTGGAAAGTGTCTTACCTGGTGTGCATCTCCCAGGTACACAGTCCATGACAGCAGGACCTTCTCCATGGCCAGGGAAAATACCATCAGGATTTCCCCTGCAGTGGCAATGCCAACCCCAAAGTGCTCAGAAGTCACCTTGTAACTGGTTTTGTGTGCCAGCATGAAGATGACAATGGCCACTCTCTCATGCACTGGGATGGCTTTCCTCATCACAGTGTCAGACCTCTCCAGTTCCGGATGCAGGATGTCCTAGCTGGTGAAAGATGGCATGAGGCATTCAGAAGTCAAGCCTCCGTCACTCATCAGACCAGATGCGTGTGAGAAATTTGTCCCACCAGTGGGTGCTTCTGTCCAGCTTCCAATAGCGCCATGTCCTCCTCTTCTCAGATATAGTGATGGCACCGCTGGAGGCACACTGCTGAACCACCAAGGCACCAATTACAGCTGTTCTCTCTGCTGTATCATCAGTGCCCTCATCCATCGCTGCAGCTGTTATTTCAGTGGTCAGTTGGACCATCCTTGCAAAACCGGTGGTTGCAGCAGCAGCAGTTCTGGCTGTGCATTGCATGGTGACGAGAACCGTTGGCCACAAAGGAGAGGAGCCAAAAGCTTACTTAACTGCCAGGCTTATTCTGAGCCTCTCTTTCTCAGACTCCCTCGAGCCTCTCTAGTCCCTACTGGACTTATCAGACCCTTCCCTGGCCTATAACCATCCTATAAAAGTTCCCACAGGAACCCCAAGAGCACACCCTCCCTACAAGGTGTCTCTTCCCCTCAAAACTCCAACCAAAAAGACCCCCTTTCGCACTCTGTCAATGTTCTTTTATAGCCTTCCCCAGCCAGCTTCTCATTGGCTGGACCCCCTGGAGCTCTGTGATTGGCTGTTTCTATGGCCTGCTCACTACACACCTCCCCCCTTTCCAAGTGTATTAACGCACATGACCCAACGGTTATGTGAGTTAATGCAACCTTGTTCACAAACATATACCTATCATACATTCCCACAATCTATAACATCATACACATAAAAACTTTATACATATACATATTACCTTTCTATACATACTTACATCAATAATTTTATAGACTCGTATTTGTCTGTTTTCACTCTTCAAATTGTCTAGAGAGACCGTCTGCCACAACATTTTCTTTACCTTTCACATACTGGATGGAGTAATCAAAGTCTTGCAAAATCATACTCCAGTGCAGTAACTTACTGTTATTACCCCATGTCATCAATGTAAGCCATCACACAATGTTTTAACCCTGTTAAGATGGTGTTAACCAACCTTTGAAAAGTAGAGGGTGCATTCTTCACACCAAAGGGCAGCACTGTAAATTCGTACAATCCCCTATGTGTAACAAAGGCAGTTTTTATCTGACCCTTTGGACACATGGGTACTTGCCAATATCCTTTGGTCAAGCCCAGTGTGGTGATATACTGTGCCCTTCCCATCTTTTCAATTAGATCCTCTGATCGAGGAATAGGATAGGCATCAGTTTGGGTGACTATTTACCCACCTGTAATCCACACAAAACCTAATAGTATGGTCCAGTTTCTGTACCAATACTACCGGTGATGCCCACGGACTCTGCGATGGTATAATAATCCCCATCTTGAGCATGGTATCAATTTCATTACTGATGCTGTCTACTACTGGACCAGTTACTCGGTACGGAGACGAAGCAATCGTACTTGCTTCTCCTGTATTAATATGATGCATTACCCTTTTTGTCTTTCCTGGTACCTCTGAAAAGGTATCTTTAAACTTAACTAACACTTGCATTACCTCCTCTCGTTGCTGAGGAGTAAGAGAAGAGTCAAGAGTAACCTCTTGAACCTTTTCCTTCCCCGCATTTTCCAGTGTCCACCTGGGAATGGCAATCCCTTCATCTCCCATCTCTTTGACAGCATATAACACAAGATTTTCTCTCCTGTGATAGAGCTTTAACATATTCACATGCACCCATTTACATCCCCCATCATCTCCCAAGCCCACTAAATAGTTCACGTCGTTGATCCTCTCGGTCACTTGAATTGGGCCAGTCCATGCATATTGAAGCTTGTTCCCTCTCGTCGGTCATAGAAGCAAAACTTCATCTCCCGGCACAAAACTTTGCGCTCTGGCCTTTTTATCGTACCAAGTCTTTTGTTGACTCTGGGTTCTTCTTAAGTTTTCTCCAGCAATTTGTATGACTTGTTTCAAGGATATCATCAGGTTTTGGACATATGTCACCACATCATCAGGCTCTTTTTCATCTGGAGTCTCCCACTCATGGTGAATAAGATCCAAAGGTCCTTTCACTTTGCGTCCAAACAGCAACTCAAATGGACTGAATCCTAAGCTTTCTTGTGGAACTTCACGATATGCAAACAACAGGTGTTGCAGCTTTATGTCCCAATCTCTTTGGTTTTCCTTAGCATAGGATTTAATCATGTGGCCCAATGTCCCGTTAAACTTCTCCAGCAAGCCATTGCTTTGTGGGTGATAAGCGGTTGTGGTTGTATGTTTAACTCCACAGACCTCCCATAGTCTCTGCATTAACTTGGAAGTAAATGAACTTCCTAAATCTGAGATAATCTCACTAGGAAATCCTAATCTGCAAAAAATATTGATTAAAGCCTTTGCCACCGTTGTTGTCTCCATATTTCTCAAAGCCACTGCCTCAGGATATCTCATAGCATAGTCTATCAGAGTCATAATGTATTTATTACCTCTCTGGGTTGCTTGAGGTAATGGACCCACAATGTCTATGCCTATCTTTTGAAATGGTTGAGATATTATGGGTAATGGACAAAGCTTGGCTTTGGTTCTATCCTTGCCAGTGCCCACTTTCTGACAAGTGTCACAGGATTGACAATAATATTTAATATCTTGTCCCATCCTGGCCCAATAAATCTTCAAACAGATTCTTTCGGTGGTCTTCTTAATACCCAGATGCCCTCCAAATGAACTAGAATGGGCAATTTCTAGAATCTGGCTTCTGTATTTTCGAGGGACCACTAACTGCTTTTGGATTTCCTTTTGAGTGCTATACTTGCACTTAAGGACCCCTCTATATAAGTTGTCATTTATGATTCTAAATCTATGAGAGTGTTCTTTACTCAGCTCTATATTAGTTTCATCGTTTACTAAAGTGAACAAGGATTTTAAACTTTCATCATTCCTTTGTTCCTGAGCAAAATCACAGTCATTTCTTACTTTAATTTCCTCAGAATCTTTACTCTCTGAGGTATTTAGTACTTTCCCCTCCTGTTTAGTCCTCTCCTTTTCTCCTTGTTTTCTCTCAGGCAATGGATTGACCTGCTCTGAAGATTTCTTTCTCTCTTATTGTCTAGTGACAACACAAGTAAACTTAAAATATCTGCATTACTGGGAGCCACTGCTGGGAAAAGCCAGACCTCTTAAGCTACACAAGGCTTGGAGAGGCTGCATTTTCCTTTAAGAAAGGAGAAGAAGGAGGAGGAAGAGGAGGGGGCTTTAGTCCATGTGCTCGGGTGAGATCTAATCTAATTTACACTTGAGCCCATTGCGTTACTGGGAGCCACTGCTGGGAAAAGCCAGACCTCTTAAGCTACACAAGGCTTGGAGAGGCTGCATTTTCCTTTAAGAAAGGAGAAGAAGGAGGAGGAGGAGGGGGCTTTAGTCCATGTGCTCGGGTGAGATCTAATCTAATTTACACTTGAGCCCATTGCATTACTGGGAGCCACTGCTGGGAAAAGCCAGACCTCTTAAGCTACACAAGGCTTGGAGAGGCTGCATTTTCCTTTAAGAAAGGAGAAGAAGGAGGAGGAGGAGGGGGCTTTAGTCCATGTGCTCGGGTGAGATCTAATCTAATTTACACTTGAGCCCATTGCATTACTGGGAGCCACTGCTGGGAAAAGCCAGACCTCTTAAGCTACACAAGGCTTGGAGAGGCTGCATTTTCCTTTAAGAAAGGAGAAGAAGGAGGAGGAGGAGGAGGAGGAGGAGGGGGCTTTAGTCCATGTGCTCCGGTGAGATCTAATCTAATTTACACTTGAGCCCATTGCATTACTGGGAGCCACTGCTGGGAAAAGCCAGACCTCTTAAGCTACACAAGGCTTGGAGAGGCTGCATTTTCCTTTAAGAAAGGAGAAGAAGGAGGAGGGGGCTTTAGTCCATGTGCTCGGGTGAGATCTAATCTAATTTACACTTGAGCCCATTGCATTACTGGGAGCCACTGCTGGGAAAAGCCAGACCTCTTAAGCTACACAAGGCTTGGAGAGGCTGCATTTTCCTTTAAGAAAGGAGAAGGAGGAGGAGGAGGAGGAGGAGGAGGAGGGGGCTTTAGTCCATGTGCTTGGGTGAGATCTAATCTAATTTACACTTGAGCCCATTGAATTCTGGGAGTCATTGCTGGGAGAAGCCAGACCTCTTAAGTCTACACAAGGCTTGCAGAATTTTCATTTTTCTTATCTAGTCAAGGAAGTTTTTAGACAATAGAAGGGAAGCTGGCCTGAAGCATCAGAGGAAGTGAATCAGAGACTTGCCTCTGGAAGGAGCTAGTAGCCAGGAGCTCACTACATACCAATAGGCCCCGTGACTTGAACTCAGTGACAGAGCTTGGGAACAAAGGCCAAGTCTAGCAAGGGAAACCCACAGTCTTGTTTCAGTGCCTCTTTAAGACTTCTCAGTATGGACACTGAAGGCCCTGCTGCAGTCACCTGCAACACCTGTGGGATGTTTGCCTTCTTGCCTACAGATGTGGGGAACTACACCTGCCCTAAGTGCAAGTTGGTAGCCCTCTTAGAAGAGAAAGTACAGCAGCTAAAGGAGCAGATATCTGCACTCCAGCATCATACAGAGCAGGAGATTCTCCTGAACAGAACAGACCAGAATGTTTTGGGTGGGAAACACACAGAGGAGGTTGCTGGGGTGGAGGAGGTCACTGCACATAAAACAGAGGTAGATGCTTGGGGGAAGGTCACACACAGAAGTAAGGAAACCAGTGAACGTTCTGTGAGCTGCTTGCAGCTACAGAATCGCTCTGAATCTCTCTCTGTTGTCAGAGATGATGAGGAAAAGCAGCAGGAACAGATGTCAGGGACAGAGCAGGGGAGCCTGAGAATAGCACCAAAGGGAACGACCTCCCTTTGCTAAGCCTCAGAGGAGGCGCGTGGTGGTGGTGGGGGACTCTTTGCTGAGGGGTACCGAAGCAGTGGTTTGTGGGCCTGACAAGATGTCTCGGGAGGTGTGTTGTCTCCCTGGGGCAAAGATCCATCATGTGACAGAGAGGCTGACAAGACTTGTCAAGCCTACTGATCAAAACCCCTTTGTTTTGGTTCATGTGGGAACCAATGATACTGCAAGGCACAGCCTTCAGAATATCAAAAGGGATTATGAGGCTCTGGGAAGGAAGCTGAAAGAGATGGATGCACAGGTTGTCATCTCATCTCTTCTCCCAGTAGAAGGGCATGGTCCAGGAAGGGAGAGGAAAATAGCAGAGGTAAATAACTGGCTCCGTAGATGGTGCTGCCAAGAACAGTTAGGATTCTTGGATCATGGGCTGCGGTTCCATGAGGAGGGACTTCTGGCAAGGGATGGGCTTCATCTCACGCCAGTTGGCAAAAACATTTTTGCCAATAGTCTCAAAAATCTGATCAGGAGGGCTTTAAACTTAGTTATATGGGGGAGGGAGACATTATCCTGGAAGGCAAAAGGGCTGGAGAAAATAGTCAAAATGACATAGAGGGAACAAGGCAAACAGTGCAAGGACCAAACAGTGGGAAGAAGAAAAAAACTTGCACAGGCGGCAAGTAAAGGGAACACATGTTCTTAGATGTCTCTACACTAATGCACACAGTATGGGAAATAAGCAGGGTGTACTTGAACTCCTAGACCAACAAGGGAAATATGATATAATAGGCATCACTGAAACCTGGTGGGATGAGTCTCATGATTGGAATGTAGAAATAGAGGGATATAACCTTTTTAAGAGAAACAGGCCAAACAGGAAAGGAGGAGGAATAGCATTATATGTCAGGGATATTTACACCAGTGAAGAGATCTAGGAAGTAAATACTGGAAGTCAGGTGGAGAGCATCTGGATAAAAATTAAAGGAGAGGGAAATAACAGGGATGTTACTGTGGGAGTCTGCTACAGACCCCCAACTCAGGCAGAGGAATTGGATGATGCCTTTCTAGAACAGACGACCACACACTCAGAAAGGAGAGATGTAGTAGTGATGGGGGACTTCAACTATCCGGATATTTGCTGGATGTCAAACTCAGCCAAATCCTCAAGGTCTAGCAAATTTCTCACTTGCCTGGAAGACAATTTCATTGTCCAAAAGGTGGAAGAAGCAACAAGGGGATCAGCCATCTTAGATCTTATCTTAACCAACAGGGAAGACCTAGTTGATGGGGTGCAAGTGGTGGGATCCTTAGGTGGAAGTGACCATGTCCTCCTGGAGTTTGCTATACAGTGGAAAGATGAAGCTAGGCATAGTCAGACACGAATTCTAGACTTTAGGAGAGCTGATTTCAATAAACTTAGAGAAATACTGGGGGTGATCCCATGGTCAAGAATACTAAAAGAGAAGGGAGTTCAAGATGGATGGGAGTTCCTCAAAAGGGAGGTACTGAAAGCACAATTTCAGACAGTCCCAATGAGGAAGAAAAATGGGAGATGTCTCAAGAAACCGGTATGGATGACTAAGGAACTTACAACTGAGCTAAGTTTTAAACGGAACATGTATAAAAAATGGAAAAATGGGGAAATCAACAAAGAGGAATTCAAACAAATAGCCAGCACATGTAGGGATAACGTCAGAAAAGCTAAAGCGCAAAATTAACTCAGGCTTGCTAGAGAGGTTAAGAACAACAAAAAGGGCTTTTTTGGATATGTCCGCAGCAAAAGGAAGAAGAAGGAAATGGTAGGACCACTGCGTGCAGAAGATGACAAAATACTAACGGGGGACAGAGAAAAGGCAGAATTACTCAACACCTTCTTTGCTTCAGTCTTCTCAGAAAAGGCAAAAGGTGCTCAACCTGAGGACAGTGAAGAAGGGGACAGAGTGGGGGAATTTCAGCACAGAATAAGTAAAGAGACAGTGCAGGAATACCTGGTTACTCTAAATGAATACAAATCTCCAGGACCAGATCAACTACATCCTAGAGCATTAAAAGAACTGGCAAATGTAATATCGGAACCACTGGCAATAATCTTTCAGAACCTCTGGAGAACAGGAGAAGTCCCAGCAAACTGGAGGAGGGCAAACGTTGTCCCCATCTTCAAAAAGGGAAAAAAAGAGGATCCCAACAATTATCGTCCAGTTAGTCTGACATCAATACCAGGAAAGATTCTAGAGCAGATCATTAAGCAGAGAGTCTGTGAACATTTAGAAGCCAATGCCATCATCACAAAAAGCCAACATGGGTTTCAGAGAAACAAGTCATGCCAAACGAACCTGATCTCTTTTTTTGATAAAATTACCGGCTTGGTAGATGAAGGGAATGCTGTGGATATAGTTTACCTCTATTTCAGTAAGGCCTTTGACAAGGTTCCCCATGACATTCTTGCAAATAAGCTTGCAAAATGTGGGATAGACAAGTTAACTGTTACATGGATTTGTAATTGGTTGAGTGGCCGAACTCAAATGGTGCTCAACAATGGCTCCTTTTCATCCTGGAGAGAAGTGACCAGTGGGGTGCCACAGGGTTCTGTCCTGGGCCCAGTGCTGTTCAACATCTTTATTAATGATTTGGATGACAGAATTGGGAGCATACTTATCAAATTTGCAGATGACACTAAACTAGGTGGAGTAGCTAATACCCCAGAGGACAGGATCAAAGTTCAAAATGACCTGAATATACTAGAAAGGTGGGCCAATGCTAACAAGATGAAATTCAACACAGAGAAATGTAAGGTTCTGCACTTAGGGAGGAAAAATGAAATGCACAGATATAAAATGGGGGACACCTGGCTGAATGAGACCACATGTGAAAGGGATCTAGGAGTCCAAGTAGACCATAAGCTGAACATGAGTCAACAGTGCGATGCAGCAGCTAAAAAGGCCAATGCAATTTTAGGCTGCATCAATAGAAGTATAGTGTCTAGATCAAGGGAAGTAATAGTGCCACTCTATTCTGCTTTGGTCAGGCCCCACCTGGAATACTGTGTCCAGTTCTGGGTACCACAATTCATAAAGGATGTGGAGAAACTGGAGCGGGTCCAAAGGAGGGCAACTAAGATGTTGAAGGGTCTGGAAACCATGCCCTATGATGAACACCTTAGGGAACTGGGGATGTTCAGCCTGGAGAAGAGAAGGTTAAGAGGTGATATGATAGCCCTGTTTAAATATTTGAAGGGATGTCATATTGAGGAGGGAGCAAGCTTGTTTTCTGCTGCTGCAGAGACTAGGACGCGGAACAATGGACATAAATTGCAGGAAAGGAGATTCCACCTCAACATTAGGAGGAACTTCCTTACAGTAAGGGCTGTTCGACAGTGGAACACACTCCCTCGGAGCGTAGTGGAGTCTCCTTCCTTGGAGGTCTTTAAGCAGAGGCTGGATGGCCATCTGTCGGGGATGCTGTGACTGGGAGTTCCTGCATGGCAGGGGGTTGGACTAGATGGCCCTTGTTGTCTCTTCCAACTCTATGATTCTATTCTATGATTCTAGGGTTCTGTTTTGGGTCCTCTCTTGTTCACTTTATACACACTGTATCTCGGTGAACTTATCAGTTTTTTTGTTTTTTCTTATCATTTGTACGCCGATGATACTCAGCTGTACCTTTCCACCCCTGACCTTTCTCCAAAGCTCAAGCAGCAAGTTTCATCTTTCCTGACAGCTGTCTCCCACTGGATGCGCCATCGGTGCTTGAAGCTCAACATGTCCAAGATGGAGCTTCTTGTTTTCCCTCTTAAGCCCACCCTTCAATCTTCTTTTTCTATCTCTGTCGACATTATCTCTATTCAGCCAGTTCAGGAAGCCTGCAGTCTTGGTTTCATTTTTTTATTCCTCTCTGTCATTTATTCCTCAGATCCAGGCCACAGCCAAGGTCTGTAGATTTTTTTTTCTTTATAATATTTCCAAAATCCGTCCATATCTCTCAGCTTCTACTGCAAAGACTTTGGTCCATGCCCTAGTGGTCTCACGATTAGATTACTGTAACCTTCTCTTGGCAGGGCTTCCTCTCTCTCACCTCCACCCATTAATTTCTGTTCAGCACTCAGCTGTTTGCATCATCTCACTCGTTCACCGGTACGACCATGTCTCTCCCCTATTGTCATCCCTCCACTGGCTCCCCTTTCCCTTCCACATTCAATACAAGCTTCTCCTGCTCACTTTCAAAGCCCTGCATGGGCTGGCCTCTCCATATCTCTCTGAACTTCTTTCTCCCTACATTCCCACCCAATCCCTCTGTTCTGGTAGCCAAGGTCTCCTTTCCCAGCCTAGGATTTCCTGGAACCTCCTCCCCTTACAAGCACAGTTCAACACATCTCTAACCAGTTTTAAAACTGAGTTAAAGACCATATTGTTTAGGGAAGCGTTCCCAGGAAGTTTGTGACTGTGACCTGGTTGTTTTGATGCTTGATTTAATATTTGATATCTGCTGTTTTAACTTGTTTCTTATGATGTTTTTAACTTGTTGTTTTAATCTGTATATTGTACGCCATAGGCAGGCTTTTTACATATTCTTGATTTTATTTGGTTTTTGAACAGCGCCGTGTACACTTAAGGCGCTTTATAAATAAAGCTTATAACAATAAGGGGAAAACAACTCATTACTTAATATATAGGAGCATTCAAAGTGGTCCATGTATAAGTTTGCCAGCTCTGGGGCAAACTTGCAACCCATTGCCACCCTAGAGGTTTGCCAATAGAATTGGTTACCAAATTTAAAATAATTTTTAGTCAAAGTTATTTCTAGAAGATGCAACAGACAGTGAATGGGAGGAAGTCCCATAGGTTTAGAAAGTAAAGCTGCTTCCTGGATCTCCAAGGCTTGACCCTGGGGAATGTTCGTGTAAAGTGATATAACATCTAATGTCACCAAGAAAAAATCTTCTGCAGGTGGTGTTAATTGTTCCATGTATATAACAAACTCCTTAGTATCTTTTATATATGATGGTATATCTGGAATTAAAGGTTTCAGGAAAGATGAAATATATATAGCCAATAGTTCCAGGATGGAGCCACAGCCGGACGTACTAGGTCTACCCGGAACAGGAATTTTATCCTTGTGTATCTTAGGTAATAAATAAAATAGGGGAATCCTTCCTGGGGAATCCAATAAATATTCATAAATGTTAGTTTTTATATAGCCCATATTTAATGCTTCTTCCAGAGTGATTTTAATAGATTTTAAAATATCTTCTGTAGGGTCTTTCATACATTCCTTATAGTGTTTTGCACTACATGCCTCTATTTCATAATCTTTCCTCCCCATATGACTATGGCACCTCCTTTATCTGCTGGTTTAATTATTATATCTTGTCTTTTTTGCAAATTTTCCAGAGTAGCTTGCTGTAATTTAGATAAATTGTGCCAGCTCTTGGATTGAGAGGTAAAGATATAACGCATGTCCTTTAACACTCTGTCTTGAAAGACCTTGATATATGGGTCATCTGTATTGAGGTTGAAGTTAGATTTTTTTTGGAAAATTCTTATATCTATCCATGTCCGGGGGACATAATAATAATAATAATAATAATAATAATAATAGATGTATGTATATCCTGCCCAATCACAGAGAATCTGGGCAGCTAACAACAATATGAAAATACAGTACAGGAAATACAGTACAATAATGCAAATAATCAACTCCCACTCCACTGACCAATATTTAAACAGAACAAAATCAATAAACAATATAAATACAATAGCAATCAAATGGAAAACATAAAAGCATTACAAATCAAATGAAGTTCATAAATAATCCCTTCTCCAGTCCCTCTAATTACATAAAAATATATTAAGATATATCCTCCCATACAACAAATGGACTAGCCCTCCCCCCCCCCCCCCAGCAGCTCACCGAGGTAAGAGAAGGACTTCACTTGTTCTATTGGCTCACCATCTAACTGCCATCTCTGTCTCTGATATCTTTTACCAAATACCATTATATTTGACTTGGAATTATTAATGGTTAGAGAATTATTCTGACAATAGCAGCTGAGTCTTCTTTGCAGTCTTCGTAAACCGACTTGTGAATATGCTAAGATTATCATATCATCAGCATAAAGCAGTATGTTGCAAGTTGTATGTAGAACTCGGGGCATGTGGAGAGTTGGGTGCTTCAATTGCCCGGGTAATTAAATAACAAGGGGGCAAGTAAGCACCCCTGTCTTACCCCTTTATGTGTATTAATTTTGTTTGTCATGGCTCCATTTAACTCAAATCTCACTCTCAGACAGGTACCTGTATAAAGGGCTTTGATTAGTAATAGCAGTGTTGGTTCAATTTTAAGGTCAATCAGTTTGCTCAATAGAATTTCTCTACTCACAATATCAAATGCTGCAGACAGATCGATAAAAGCAGCATATAGATGTTTACCTTTGCTGGCATATTTGGCTACCTTTGCTGGTATATTTGGCAATCATATGATTTAATATGAAACAGTTATCAATGGTGGATCTGTTTTGTCTGAAGCCTGCTTGTTCTTTGGTTAGGATACCCTTTTCATTACCCTAGATTTCAATTTTATTCAGGAGGAGCCTAGAATAGATTTTAGCAACAATATCTATTAGGCTGATAGGCCTATAGTTACTGGGATCCTTATTGTTCCTTTTTTTGTAAACGGGGACCACTATTGTCAACTTCCAACCAACTGGGATCTGGCAGGTATTATTTATATGTGTAAAAAGACCAGTCATAATGGGTACCCACCATTCACTGAATTGATTGAATAATTCTGCTGGTAAAAAAATCCTTCCCCTGAGCTTTATTGTTTTTCAAACCATTAATAGCAGACAAAGTTATTTCCATATTATTTATATATCATTATATCATTTCCATAACTAATTAACTCTCAGCCAAGTGAAGGCTAAATGTTATTACAATCAGTATCTAACACAATGCATGGCAAAAATATTGAAAGTTCACAAACAGATTTTATAATTCATTGGAAATGGTTCAGGCTGCTCTCTTTGCTTTGGATTGCTGGAAAGAGAGAGATAGAAGGAAGTCCTGTATCATTGTAGTCTTCTAAGAGCAAACATGAGTGGGGAAGCAGAACTGAGAAAAAAAGAATTGCTGAGCAGACAGCATACTCTCCAAAACTGGGACACATATTGCCAAGCAATGTCAGAGTGTTGTGAAGATGGCAAAAGTTGTTAATAAGGAAAACCACACAAGCTAGAAGAGGTTGTAGTAGTTTGCTTTTGCCTGGGACTACTGGAAAGGGCAAGATGCCACATCAAGATGCCACATCTAGACTAGAAAGCTGGGCCAAAGCTAACAAAATGAAATTTAACACAGAGAAATGTAAGGTCCTACACATAGGGCAGAAAAATGAAATGCACAGATATAGAATGGGGGACATCTGGCTGAATGAGACAACATGTGAAAGGGATCTAGGAGTCCAAGTAGACCACAAGTTGAACATGAGTCTACAGTGTGATGCAGCAGCTAAAAAGGCCAATGCAATTTTAGGTTGCATCAATAGAAGTATAGTGTCTAGATCAAGGGAAGTAATAGTGCCACTCTATTCTGCATTGGTCAGGCCCCACCTGGAATACTGTGTCCAGTTCTGGGCACCACAATTCAAAAAGGATGTGGAGAAACTGGAGCATGTCCAAAGGAGGGCGACTAAAATGGTGAAGGGTCTGGAAACCTTGCCCTATGAAGAACGCCTTAGGGAGCTGGGGATGTTTAGCCTGGAGAAGAGAAGGTTAAGAGGTGATATGATCGCCCTGTTTAAATACTTGAAGGGATGTCACATTGAGGATGGAGCAAGCTTGTTTTCTGCTGCTCCAGAGAACAGGACTCAGAACAATGGATGCAAACTGCAGGAAAAAACATTCCACCTCAACATTAGGAGGAACTTCCTGACAGTAAGAGCTGTTCGACAGTGGAACACACTCCTTCGGAGGGTGGTGGAGTCTCCTTCCTTGGAGGTTTTTAAGCAGAGGCTGGATGGCCATCTGTCGGGTATGCTTTGATTGGGAGTTCCTGCACGGCAGGGGGTTGGACTGGATGGCCCTTGTGGTCTCTTCCAACTCTAAATTTCTATGATTCTATGATTCTATGATTCTTTTTGCTCCCTTGAGTTAGTTGGGTACATTTGGCCCACCATCAGCAGGGGTTCAGTTCCAGAACCCCCCTCCCCCCATGAATACAAAAAATTGTGGTACCACAAGTTTCATTATAATAAATGAATGCCAACATGTCTGTGGACATATTGGCATGGCTGTGTGGATGTTCTAATCCATAGATGGCTAGCCCTCTGATACAAAGGGCGGAAAGTACAACTTTTTGCACTTTGACAATTGAAGTAGCCTGTGGATGGGGGGGGGGGGTGAGAGAGAAACTGAGACATTTTGAAAGCCACTTGAAAAGTGGAACAGCAGATTAATTGGTACTATCCCTTCCAAACTGGGACACTTGGAGGGCATGAAACAGGTTTGCACTGAGAGAGAGTCAGACAACAAAGAGACTGAAAGATATGAAGATGGATTTTTGAAACAAGCAATTAAGACATGGCCTGGAAAAATGGAAGAAGCTAGATGAAACCATCCTACTTCCTCAGGTTCCTGTACTCCTTTTTGCAGGGTAGTTTAAGTAAGAGAAAAGGAGAATATGAGTTGGGGTGGGAGTGGTAGGATTTCAGGCTTCTTACCCATTATAAAGATGTTTTTACAGGCAGGTTTTGCTGTTCCTTTACTGTCTCATTTCAGAGATCTATTTTACTTATGGCTGACACTGTTTTGGGGTGCAGTAGTAAGATCAACAGTTGTTATTTCATAGAATCATAGAATTATAGAGTTGGAAGACACCACATGGGCCATCCAGTCCAATCCCCTGCCATGCAGGAACTCCCAATCAAAGCATCCCCAACAGATGGCCATCCAACCTCTGTTAAAGACCTCTAGGGGGATGGCAGGGGGTTGGACTGGATGGCCCTTGTGGTCTCTTCCAACTCTATGTTTCTATGATTCTAAGGAAGAAGACTCCACCACACTCCAAAAGAGTGTGTTCCACTGTCGAACAGCCCTTACTGTCAGGAAGTTCCTCCTAATGTTGAGGTGGAATCTCTTTTCCTGCAGTTTGTTTGCATCCATTGTTCCGTGTTCTAGTCTTTGCAGCAGCAGAAAACAAGCTTGCTCCCTCCTCAATATGACATCCCTTCAAATATTTAAACAGGACTATCATATCACCTCTCAACCTTCTCTTCTCCAGGCTAAATTATATCATATTATACACTGCATTTCTCATTGCTTATATATCAAAGCCTAGGAAAAAAAACAGCTCTTCTAAACCAAGTATTTTCCCAAGTCATTGAAAATATTTTTTTAAAATTCTCCCTTCCCCCATATAATCCTCCCCGCACACTCCGGTCCTCTTGGGAGGAATTTGCTGCAGCCTCAAAAATCTAGGCTTTCGGCTACCTCCCAGAGGGCTTTTTCCGTTGTTGCCCCCAAATTGCGGAATGGCCTGCCGGATGAGATCCGTCAATTGATATCTTTAGACAGCTTTAAAAAGGCTGTCAAGATGGATCTCTTCCGGCAGGCCTTTCCAGGATAGATACCCCGGCCTCGGGGACTCTCTCTTCTGTAGACTCCCCAATGTCTATGTAAAAATCAATTAGGATGTTGCCACATTGTCCTGTTTGTTTTGTAATTTGTATTAATGTTGTTTAAATTTTTGGTTTTAATCTGTAATAGATTTAATATTGTTTTAAGGGGGAGGGATGTAGCTGTTTTATTCGATGTAATTATATTTTAATGTTAGCCACCCCGATTGATCTCAAAGGGATGGGTATAAATCATCATCATCATCATCATCATCATCATTATTATTTGCTGCTCCCTAATTTAAAATAATGATCAAAGCTGACATTGAACTGCTTTTCTTTTGCTGACCCAAGCCAGATGCCAAATAAAGCAGTCAAAGCTCAGACTCAACAAAGTCCACCTTGAGGTAGATACAGTTTTTGAAAGGTATTCCAAAATTCTGCTAAAAGACTTCTCAGTGCTTTTCATTCAGCAGCCTCAGGTGGAGTTCATTCCTACAGAAAAGTTAATTGATGATGCCTTTCCTGGTCTGTCACCAAAACATAACGTTTTCCCATAAAAAAAAAATCAATCTTTTTTTTTTTATTTTAAGAAAACAATACATACAAACATACAAATATATACATACAAAACCTATTACATATAAATCTAAATCTATACTTACATACGGTATATTATCTTCTACCTCTACCATCTACCTCTCCCTACTTTCCCTATTAGTTATTTTAAATTCCACTTTATCCATGACGCGTTACTTGATGCATATTTCGCTAAAACATGTAATCTTTACACCATATAACATTTTACAAACATGACATTCATTTATTTACCTGAAATAATCATGTCTAAATTCCATTGTAATAATCAATTTAAAATCTATGTTATGTTGTTCTTCATTATGCCCAACCTGTAAGGAGGCCTTCTCATGTTTTATCTGCTAACTATCTTTACGGTCATCCTGATTGAATCTTGCATTGTTTTATGTACCTTGTTTAATTATAAATTTATGAATTGATCATCCCCTTTCTTATTGATTGGTTCCTTTATTATTCAAATAAGCTTCCCCTTTTAAATTAATATATGTCAGTCCTCAATGTCCTAAATTCTCCATCTCGTTCCACGTCCATCCAATTTATCATATTGATTTTAGATAGTCTTCACATACTTATAGAAAAGCTTCCCAAACCTTCTCATCATAATTTTTACCATATACCTTGTTGGAGAGTTTATCTATTTCTATAATCTCAACCAAACCCACAAGCCATTCTTCTAACATTGGTGACTCTGTTTGTTTCCATTTTTTTGCTATTAATATTCTTGCAGAAGATATCATGTATAAGATGATTTTCTGTTGTTTATCCCTTGCTTGTGGGTTTAATTTACTTATTATATTCAATAGACATACTTCAGGAGTCATGTCAAGCTTCATCTTAAGAGCTTTACACATGATATCAAACATCTTGCACCAAAAAACAGCAATTTGTGGACAAGTCTACCACATATGTAACCAAGAACTGATTTCTTTCTGGCATTTCCAACAGTTAGGTCATTGAGTTTTGTAAATTTTGTGTAGCTTTGCAGGAGTTATGTGCCATCTAAGCTCCATTTTATGATAGTTATCCCTGATATTTTGGTTTTTTATAAGCTTATATGTACTAAGTCTAGCAAATTGCCAGCTTTCAAGATCTATTTCTCTTCTGATTTCTTTTGCCCAATTGATCATGTTTTCTTTGATTATCTCTTTTCCCAATTTCCATCTTATCAGTGTTTTATATAATTTTGATATTTGTTTAGGTTTCTCGTCCAGTATAATTTTATTTAATTCATTCTCTTCTATGAGAAATCCTTCCTGATTTTGGTCTTCTTTAAACCTTCCTTTTATTTGGTTATATTAAAGCCAGTGTGTTCTTTTACTTAAACTAGGTATATCCTCTATGTTTTTTATATCAATTTCTCTTGATTCTTTATTTATTTTCAGTATATCTTTATATCTAAGCCAGTGACCCTTGTAGGCTGTATTTCTCATTAAGGCTTCCTGCGGGGAGACCCATAATGGAATACCTCTGTAGAATTCTTTTTTTATTTTTTGCCATGTTGTAAATATGGGTTCTCTAAGAGGGTGTTGTTCAAAATTGGGGTCTGTTTTATTCTTTTTATACCAGATATATGCATGAAGCCCAAACTGTAAAATATTCAAGAGTCTTTGATTCTTAAGTTTTACCCTGTCTGAAAACATTGCTAAAATATTTGCTTCATAATAGGTTTCAAGATCCAGCATATCAAGACCACCTTGTTCTTTTGTTTCTATCAATGTTTTCCATCTAATCCTCTTTTTTTCCATCCCAGATGAATCTCTTTAGTTCTTTATTCCATAATTCAAAAGGCTTTTTATTTGTAATTATGGGTAGGTTTGCAAAGAGGAAATTAAGTTTAGGAAGCATACTCATTTTGATGGCTGCAATCTTTCCCGTGATTGATAATTTTAATCTTGACCATTTTATTAAATCTTTTTAAAATTTCGTTCCATGTTTTATTGTAATTTATATCAAAGAGGTCTGAATTATTTTCTGTTATCCATATACCTAAGTATTTCACCTTCCTTACGATCTTACATTAACTTATTTCCCTCAGCCATTCTATTTCTTGTTCGTTCAGGTTCTTCGTTATGATATTAGTTTTTTGTTTGTTCATTTTAAACCCCGTAAATTCCCCAAATTTCTCTATAATCAAAAGCAGATTTTTTATATTATTTATGGGGTTTTCCACAAAAGTCACTAGATCATCGGCATATGCCTTTAGTCTGTATTCATATTTTTACATTTTAGGACCTTTAATTGTTTCTTTGTGTCTAATTTTGTTGTTTAGAAGTTCAAGAAGTAATATAAAGAGTAGCGGGGATAACGGACATCCCTGTCTTACTCTTGTATATGTTGAATTCTTTAGTTAACTGACCGTTTACAATTAAAGTTTCTATAAAGTTTCTTCCTATCTTAATTTTTTCTAATACATATGCTATACTCTCCCATTTAAGTGAATCAAACCCTTTTTCCGCGTCAATAAATAACATTGCTAGTTTCCTTTCCTTGTTTTTTTTCATAAAAGTGTATCATGTTTATCACTGTCCTAATGTTGTTTTTTTTTAAAATTTCTATTTGGGAGGAAACCGACTTGATCCTCATGAATCAGGTTTTTTATTGTTTTTTTCCACCTGTTTGCTAGAATGAATGAGAATATTTTGTAATCAGTATTCAGAAGTGCTATTGGTCGATAATTATTCACCAAAGTTCTGTCTTTCCCTTCCTTTGGAATTACAATTATATTAGACATTTGCCAAGTATCGGGAATTCCTAATTTTAATATTTTGTTTATAGTTTCTCTTAATGGGTTGTTAATTTCTTTGTAATATTCACTCGGAAATCTGTCCGGCCCGGGAGATTTCCCTGTTTTTAGTTTTTTGATTGCTTCCATAATTTCTGCACTTGAGATTTCTTCATTTAAAGCTTGAATGTCTGATTCTGGTATTTCAAAAATTGGATGTTCTTCCATAAATTGATTAATATCTTTAATAGTTTTATTTCCTGGGTCTTGTCCAAAAAGCTTGATGTAGCATTTTAAGAATTCCTCTTGTATTTCATTTTGTGAAGTTATATGTCTGTGGTTTATTTTTATTTTTTCTATATCTCTCTTATCCTTCTCTTTTCTCAATCTAGTCGCCAACCACTTTCTGCTTTATTAGCAAAATGAAAGTTATTCAATTTGTCTTTTTAAAATTTTCCATTCTAATTCTTGTGTTAACTTAATGTCCATCTGTTTTTGTAACCTCTTCAATTGCATCACCAAGTTCTTTTTTGATGGATTTTGTTGTATCTCTTTTTCTTTCTCCCTAATACTCCCTTCCAATTGCTTTTTCATTGCTTGCTGTTTCTTTTTATATTCTGCCCTTTTTAAATAAATATCCCTCTAATAAGTGCTTTATGTGCATCCCGTATTGTTTTCATTGACATACCTTGTGTTTTGTTTTCTTTGAAGTAATTGTTAATACCTTCTCTAATACTTTCCTTGAAATCCGGTTCTGTTAATAAACAAGAGTTCATTCTCGAATTATATAACTTTTCCCCCGTATCTAGTTTCAAACATATTGGATTATGGTCTGAATCAATTTTGGGAAGAATTGTCATGTCTTTTGTTTTAGTTATAAGGGATGTTGATAGAAAAAACATATCCAACCAGAAGAATGAATTATTTTGTTGGGAGTGATATGTGAAACCTTCTTCGTTGTATAAATTTGGACATACATCCTTTACATTTAAATCATTCTTTAATTTAAAAAAGTTGCTAGGAAGCTTTCCCTGATTACTTTTGATTTTCTTATCTGATTTTCTGTCCTTAAGGGGGTCTATCACTCCGTCCAATTTCCCATCAAAAGAAATTTGTCACATTTGCTTTTTTCTATCTGTTTTTCCAACACTTTAAAAATGAGTTTTTATTTTGCACGGGTTCATATATACCTACAATTAACACTTTATCTTTATTCAGTTGTACTTCTAATCTGATACAATTACCATTGTTATTTTTAAATGATTCTTTGCTTGGATATTTTGGGTTAATATATAAAACAACCCCTGTTTCCTTTTTTTTGTTTAGAGAGTGAAAGTTATTCCCTAATTTATTATTCCTAAGGTATTTCGCGTCTTTCTTTTTAATTTTGATCTCCTGTAAGCACAGAATGTCACAGTGGTTTTTTTAAAAAAAAAAAATGAAAGATTTTTTTCTTTTGCAACTTGAATTTATTCCCTTTACATTCCAAGAATATAGATCTATCGTTTTTTCCATTGACAGTAACTTTGCTAACAAGAATATAAGGTAACTGATTCAAAAATAAAGTAAGAGTTTCTGACACTAATTCTTCTATTGTCTATCTTATCCAAGTTCCCAATTTTCAAGCTGATATCTATTTTTCTTCTGTTCCTCTCTCTTTAGTTATTGTCTTTTGTTTATCTTTTGAAGAAAAGTCAAAATTTCTTCTGTCTTTTCTTTTAAGTCAATCCTATGTCTTTTTTGTTTGTATGTAAGGATTATTCCTTCTAATTTATCCCAGGAAAATCTGATGTTATTCTAATTAAGGAACTGGGTTAAGTTTTTATATCCCTGTCTTCTTTTCAGTATAATTTGGGGAATGTCTCTAAATATTTTAATGTCTGCTCCTTCTATTCTCAGTTGATGATTATTATTTTTTTGAATAATCTCATCTCTAATTTTCATTCTTGTCAAGCATAATACCATGTCTCTTGGTAAGTGTCTTTCTTTAGCCCTTTTTGAATTGATCCTGAATAGTTTATCGATCTCGAATTCAATTAATTCCTCAGAGATTTCTAATAGTTCTGCTAAACCTGGAATTATTTTGTTGTATAAGTTTTCGTTTTCAGACTCTGGGATGCCCCTTAATTTAAGACATATCTCTCGATATCTAAGCTCTTGTAGAAAAAAGGAGTTATCTTTGGCTTTTTGTTCTTCTTCAGTATTAGTTTTTCTTCTAATTTTTGTGTTTTGATTTTATAAATTGTCATTTCCTTCTTAATTGTAGTGATTTCATTAGTTATTATTTCCAAATTTTTCTCAAATATGTCTAACCCAGTATTTATGTTATCATTTACTTCTTGTCTATGTTCTTTTAGATCTTGTCTTATTTCTTCCTTAAAATTCTGTAGTTCTTCTGTTAGAACAGATAGTTGAGAGATTTCTGGGTGTTTAGGGGACATTTCTAAACTTCTTTTTGAAGAGCAACTATTCCCAAGCAACACCATGTGGAACCTGTACGAGAGATGGGACCAGAACCACTGGAGCACACTGTGTCCTGTTCCCAAATCCCCCAGGTGTTCCAGAAGTTTACTATGGTATTGAATGCCTCTGGGAGGTCCAAAAGCACCAACAGGGACACACTTCCCCTCTCAGTGCTCAGGTGAAGATAATCTACTAAGGTGATCATAGCAGTCTCAACTCTTTATACTACTCTGAAGTTGGTTTGAAATAGGTCTAGTTAATTTGTATCATCCAAGACTGCCTGGAGTTGGAAGACAACTGTCCTCTCAATCACCTTGTCTAGAAAAGGGAAATTTGATACCAGTCTATTGTTGTCCAGGGGTGCAGGGAGGGCTTTTTATGCAGTGATCATACCACTGCTTCTTTTTAAACAAGATGGAAAACTTCCCTCATCCAGAGAAGCATTACTAATATTTTGTATTTGAAACCTATTTTTGTGTCTCCACCCTGGACGATCAGCCAAGGAGGACAAGGATCAAAAAGACAAGTTGCCTTCCTTACTTGCCTCAGCAGTTTGTCCACATCGGTGGTACTCACTGGTTGAAACTGATCCAGTATAACCCTAATCACAGAATTACTGGACAACCTCCACTGCAATAACAGCATCTAAGTCAACTCTTATCAGAGATATTTTATCTGTGAAGTGATCATTAAAAGCATCACAGCAAATGTCTGAAGGTTCTAGTGTTGGATTCAGGGGGGAAGGTGCCTGAGTGAAACCTCTCACCACTCTGAACAGTGGGGCTGGATGTGAATTCACAGATGTAAAACATGCAGAATAGAAAGCTTTCTTTGCTGTATATATTGCCACCTTATAGGAACAAAGATGTTCTCTATAGCATGCCTTGTTGGATAGAAGTTGCATTTTCCATTATCTGTGCTCCACTCATTGTCCTTCCTGTTTCAGATTCCTGAACTACTCAGTGGCCTGATTAGTAATGGGGCCTGATTAATAAGGGATTGGAGAGGATGTTTGGGAGCGATCATGTCAATAGATCTAGTCAGGTCTTGATTTCATCTATTGACCGGGACTTCACCAGGATCCTGGGTGATACCAGTCATATGACCCTCTAAAGTTTTCCTGAATCCTAAAGGCTCCCTTAGCCTTTGAGAGTGGAACATCTTAAGAGGTCCACCACTCCTGCAGGAATGGATAGTAGCCATGATACTAATTTCTGACCAGAAAATGATCTGCCCATGACAACTCGGAGGTGTTAATCACCTCCACCCACAGTTCTGTATGTTCTGGGCTGAAGACAGCATCAAGGGTATGACCTGCTGTATGTTTGGGTTCTGAAACCAGTTGTGATAGCCTCATGTTTGTCACGAATAACATGAACTCCCAAGCTGCACCTGACAAATTGGTCTCAAATTGTATGTATATCAAATAACCCAAAATCAAAAGTCTAGGCAACTCCAGTACCAATGTCAGAAGTGTGGAACTCAACCCTCAATGTAAACAATCAGTCATTGAAGATGAATCAAAATCAAACAACTTTACTGAGTGCAAAAGAACAGAAGTTTCCAAGTTAGTGTGTAAGCTGAAACTGACCACTCCCCATCCCAATACAATATACAAACCCCCAAAAGCTAAAAAAAGCAAACAAAAAACCCTCCCCCTAAATTGGCATGCAAAACTACATTCCCGCAGCTAGCTCCAACGATTACATATCCCTCCACCTGCCCTCCCTTTTGTCATTCCAAAAGCACTACCAGGCTAGAAGCATAAATACTACGGAGTAAAATCACCCCACACATTCCAAACTGTAAAGGCAGAAGCAGACCAGACACTCAAGGCCAGGGGAGAGCTATCAGACCTTAGTGTCTAAGTTAAATCTCCTGCTCATACAAAGAAATGCCAAATTATGTATGTATGTATATATGTATTTATTTATTTATTTTAGTCCGCCTTTCCCAAAGGATCAAGTTGGGTTACAAAATAAGCAAATAACAATAAAATACAGATACAAATATCCCACCAGCTATATACATAACCCAAAACCCACATGTCATCCTAAACACACATGCCCTCCTAATAGAACCCATCATAGGTTCTGACAGTGTGCCTTCCGAAAACCACACTCTCCAATTAGGCCCCGGATTGTTAGGGTAAGGTAGAATTTGAATTTGAATCAATTTGGGAGCCACAACATATTTTGCATATACCCACTTATTTTCTGATTCAAGAAAATGCTTCCGTTTAATCAGATACTACAGTTTGCCCCTGTGCAGTCCAAAATTATAGAAACTTGGAAGTGTTGTTCCCCTTCATTTCTCTCAGGGTCTTTTGTTCATTCCTCCCAGGGTCTTTTGCTAGTGCCTGTTTCAGCAGGCTGAAATGAAAAATGGGATGAAAATGGATATAAGTTCTAACTCAGCAGTTACTGATTAATCAGTCTTTTGACTAAAAATGGGCCAATGTATTTGGGACCCAACTTCTTTCCAGGCTCCCTGGTTTTCAAGTGTTTTGTGTACAGATAAACTTTGCAACCTGGCTTTAAATCTCATTCTTTAGTTCTTTTTCAGTCTACTATTTTATAGCTTGTTTTTGCCTCCTCCAAAGCAGTCACAATTGAGAGCCAGGGCTCCTTGATCTTTGCAATCCATTGGGTCACAAAGACTGGATCTGATGTGTCAGTCCCTAGTGACAGCAACATCTTTGGTTCATAACCATAGATGATTTTAAAGGGTGAGTGTCCTGTATTCTGATTAATTGTTCCTTTGAAAGCTATTTCTTCATGTGGCAATAAATCATACCAATTGTCCTGCAAATATTTCATGTAACACCTTAGATATTGTTCCAAAGCAGTGTTAGCTTGTTCTGGTTGCCCATTCATCTGTGAATGATGGGATTGTTGTCATGGCTTGTTCCACTCCCAATTTCTTTTGCAATACTTTCCAAAACTGAGAAACAAACTGGCTCCCCTTAGTCACTAATTATCCTATCCAGGAGCCCATGTAATTTGAATATATGAGCTATGAACAAATTGGCCAGTTTTGTGGCTGTTGGTAGCCCCTTGCATCCCACAAAATATACTTGCTTTGTGAACAAGTCTGTTACCACCCAAATAGTATTCCACCCCCTGCTGTCTGGTAATTCTAGTATAAAGTCCATTGCTATATGTCTACAGGGGGCTGCTGATGTGGACAACAGCTTTATCAATCCTCTAGGCTTGCCACCAACTGTTTTGGCCCAAGCACAAACTGGACGCCTCTTTATGTAAGTCTCCACTTCAGACCTGATCCCATCCCAACAGTACTTTTATGGATCATATGCCAAATCCTTAAGAAACCTCAATGTCCTGTTGTCTTAGTGTCATGACATAATCGTAAGACTCTGAGTCTCAATGCTTCAGGAACAAAGGCGCTGGAGGCTTGAAACCATAGTCCGTTCTTTTTTCCAGAGAACTCCCATGCTCCTGTAACCATGGGTCAGTCTCTGTTGCCTTCTGGATCTCTTGGACCAAAGGGTCCATAGGCTCTGGACTCTCATTCTCCAGCATACTAGACTGGCTCAGTGTCATTACAGTGAGACCCAATTGCTCTGGGGTGAAAACAGTCTCAATAGGTGCCTGTCACTTGCTCTTAGGTTGGAGGAGCCTGGAGAATGCATCAGCTTGCTTGCCAGGGAAAAACTACAATTTAAACTTGAATTTCTAAAAATACTTAGCCCACCTGCAGTGTTTAGGGCTAGGTTTTCTTGGAGTCTGCAAAGCCTGCAAAGCCTCCAAGTTGCGGTGGTCAGTCCAAACCTACAAGGGGTGGGCCCTCCAAAAATGGGTACCAATGTTCCAGCACCCATTTGGCCATGAAAGCCTCCCGCTCCCAAGTGGACAAATCTAAGTCTTCACCTTGGAACTTCTTGGACATATAGTCGCATGGTCTTAGTGTCCCACCTAAGTTGGTTCTGACATTACTTGTAGGATGCACAGAGGGATCCCCCCTCTCTATCAGGATGCGGCTGTCCAGTCCTGCTGCCTGCCTTTTGCTGCTGTCTAAGGCAGGCTGGGGAAGATGGCTTTGAGCTTGCAATGGGGTCTCTGTCTTCCCACACCTCAGCTGGCTCTGCTGCCCCATTGCTGGCTGCTTTAATGGCTTGGTTACCCTGTGCCCCTTTGTTGGGTCTTTTTTTGTCCCCCCATTGAGGACAGTGTATAATCATAGAATCATAGAGTTGGAAGAGACCACAAGGGGCATCCAGTCCAACCCCCTGTCATGTAGTAACCCTCAATCAAAGCATCCCTGACAGATGGTCGTCCAGCCTGTGTTTAAAGACCTCCAAGGAAGGAGACTCCACCACACTCCACCATCTTGTATTTTGTACCTGTCTTCTAGGATGTTAGCTATTCCTCTTAATTTGGTGTCATCTGCAAATTTTATAAGTATGCCCCCAATTCTGTCATCCATTTCATTGATAAATATGTTGAATAGCACTGGGCCCAGGACAGAACCCTGTGGGACCCCCATTGGTCACTTCTCTCCAAGATGAAAAAGGAACCATTGTTCAGCACCATTTGAGCTCATTCAGTCAACAAATTTCAAATCCATGTAACAGTGGTTTTGTCTATCCCACATTTTACAAGCCTGTTTTCAAGAATGTCATGGGGAACCTTGTCAAATGCCTCACTGAAATCAAGATATGCTATATCCACAGCATCTACCAAACTGGTAATTTTATCAAAAAAGAGATCAGGTTTTTCTGGTATAACCTGTTTTTCTGGAACCTGTGTTGACTTTTATGATTATGGTGTTGCCCTCTAGATGTTCACAGACTCTCTGTTTAATGATCTGCTCTAGAATCTTTCCTGGTATTGATGTCAGACTAACTGGACAATAATTGTTGGGATCCTCTTTTTCCCCCATTTTGAAGATGGGGACAACGTTTGCCCTCCTCCAGTATGCTGGGACTTCTGTTACCCAGGAGTTCTCAAGGATTATTGCCAATGGCTCCAATATTACATTTGCCAGTTCTTTTAGTACTCTTGGATGTAGTTCATCAGGAGACTTATATTCATTTAGATTAACCACATATTCCTGTACTTTCTCTTTACTGATTCGGTGCTGAATTTCACATTTTCTGTCCTCTGCTCTGTTTTCCTCAGGTTGAGCACCCTTTTCCTTTTGTGAGAAGACTGACGCAAAGGAGGTGTTGAGTAATTCTGCCTTTTCTCTATCCCCTGTTAACATTTCGACATCTTCTGCACGCAGTCGCCCTACCATTTCCTTATTCTTCCTTTTGCTGCAGATATACCAGAAAAGCCCTTTTTATTCTTCTTAATCTCTCTAGCAAGCCTGAGTTCATTCTGTGCTTTAGGTTTTCTGACTTTACTCCTACATTTGCTTGCTATTTGACTGAATTCCTTTTTGGTAATTTCCCCTTTTTTCCTGGCTTCTCCTTTCCACTGTATAACAAATCCCAGGAGGACATGATCACTCTCACCTAATGCATCACATTAACCAGGTCATCCCTGTTGGTTAGGATCAGATATAAAGTAGCTGACCCCCTTTGTTGCCTCTTCCACCTTTTGGCCAATGAAATTTTCTTCGAGGCACTTGAGGAATTTGTTAGACCTTGAGGATTTGATAGAATTTGACTTCCAGCAAATATCTGGATAGTTGAAGTCACCCATCACTATTACATCTCTCCTTTCTGAGTGTGTGGTCATCTGTTCTAAAAACGCATCATCCAATTCCTCTATATGACTTGGGGGTCTGTAGTAGACTGCCACAATAATATTCCTGTTGTTTCCCTCCTCTTTTATTTTTTATCCAGACTCTCTCCAACTGGCTTCCAGTATTGATGTCCTGGATCTCTTCACTGGTGTAAATATCCCTAACATATAATCCTATTCCTCCTCCCTTCCTGTTTGGCCTATTGCTCTTTAAAAGGTTATACCTCTCTATTCCTACATTCCAATTATGAGACTCATCCCACCAGATTTCAGTGGTGCCTATTATATCATATTTGCTTTGATGTACTAGGAGTTCAAGTTCATCTTGCTTATTTCCCATGCTCTGTGCATTCGTGTAGAGACATCTAAGACCATGTGTCCTCTTTACTTACTCCCACTGTTGCCTCTATGACATTTTGACTATTTTCTCCAGCCCTTATGCCTCCCAGTATACTGTCTTCACTGGCATCCTTTGATCTGGGTAGTCATCGATCCGGTGACCCTTCTTCCCACAGGCCAGGAAAAGCTCCATCCCCTTCTCCCATTCCCTCTCAGTGTCTCGGTTTGGGTTTTTTTTTTTTAGAGACCAGTTCTATAAACTTGGGCAGGGAGACTGTTAGACAATCGAGTGGACAATACAATATCAGAATCCCCAGTATATCCCTGTGTTTGGAGAAAAAGGCAGATTTAAGCAGGCAGGTTGAACCTTGGCAACATCCAAAAGGAATGAGCTTAGCATCAGCCAATGAGAGTATAGCCAGGAGGGATATAAAGAGGGAGAGAGAAAGAGCTGAAATTAGATAGGGAATTGGTTAGGGTCAAGATAGAAATTACCCTGAGAGGATGAAGAGCCATTGGGGCTGGAATAGGCTGAAGAGAAAGGCAGTTTAAAAAGTTTAAAGTACCCAAGAGAGAACAAAGAGTGTCCTGGGTAAAGTGAAGTGTTGTTAGCATGTAGCATTTTTAGTGATAAGTGTGTAGTGATAAGTGAGGCATAAATAATTAGAAAAGGTGTAGGAAATAAAAGTGTGATAACGATTCTGAGAGTTTTGGTTTATATAAGGAAACAAATATAAAAACAGGAAACAACGAAGGTCAAATACTGTGAAAAATAAAGTATTCCAGTAATGTATCAAATGTGAACAACAACTCACTCAAGAGATACTGTAGTCGACTTAACTTCCATATAAACTTATAACTTTGTTTCAACAGTTACTATCTGGAGTGATTTCAGAAGTACAATTTGCACTCTACTAACATTAAGGAAAATCTTTTAGTATTAAGACCCCTTGAATGGTTTGGGGAAGTAAGTCACTTTCACAAATTGGTGGCAGTGGTGGCACAAACAAAAAGAATAAAAGGTCCATAAAGAGATTTTGGCAGTACCACATTTTCATCATCACACTCTGGTCTTCAGGTACCTATACTTAATGTGGTTCAGCTCCCTAATAGGTAATTTGGTCAGGTTCTTTTTAGACCACAGCTACTCCCTCCACCCACCCACTTTCTCTTACTTAATCACTAATGCAGTATCTGGCTGGGAGAGCCTGCACCCATGTCAGGCCACTATCATCCCCCAGTTAGATTTCTGTGAGGCATGCCAGGTCAGACTCCTCATCCTTGAGGAAATCATAGATTATGTGTGCTTTATTTTTAACTGACCTGGCATTACACAGGAGCAAGGTGAGCTTTTCTGGGTGGCTTAGTTCATTCTCTAGGTTCCTGAGGATGGCAGGATGCCTGGAAGGTTAGACAGGTTTTAAGTATCTCTCTCTCTTTCCCTTGTAACAGCAGGTCACCTTACCCTCACCATAACTCCCTCTGCTCTGGACAACTGAAATTGCCACCCCATTTTCTTCACATAAACAATAAAACTCTGACAATTAAAACACTTTAACAAACTCTGCTGCCCTCTCTTTTGGTGGTCTTTCTTTCTCCCACACAAGCCGCCCCGAGGGTTGAGGAGGTGGAGTTGGTATCTTATTGTCTAACTCTTGCCAGTTTCAACCCCTTTCTCTTCCCCATAGCTATAGTTTTTCTTCATTTGAGCATCATTCTATTAGACTCTTTTCTCCTTTGCAGCTCCGGGTTGCTGTCATTTATCACCCTTCTGGTTCTGTTAACAAATTTCTTTCAGACTTTGAGTCATGGCTCACCTTTTTCCTCTCAGACTCAGTTCCCTCTCTGATTGTAGGTGACTTTAATATCCACCTTGATGATCCTACGAATCCTTCAACGTCTCGCTTTAGCTCCCTCTTAGCTTCTTTTGATCTTCAACCTCATTCCAACTCTCCAACCCATTCTTCTGGTCATTGCCTTGACCTAGTTCTTGCCACCAAGTGTGTCATTTCTGACTACTTGGCACCTGACTATCCATTGTCAGATCATCATCTAATTTCTTTTACTCTTACTTATACCCCACCTCCTCGTCATGTTGTTCAACACACTTTTCGTAATCTTCAGTCTGTTAATTCTGATCACCTCAGTCAGACCTTGAATTCTTCTCTCTCTTCTCTAAATCTCAGGGACTCTGCTGAATCAGCAATGTCTTTATTCAACTCCACTCTCTCTTCCACCCTTGATAGTTTTGCCCCTGTATCTGTTTGCGCATCCTCCTCTATGTCTAGGCCTCAGCCCTGGCTCTCTCCCATAGGTTTCTTCAGTCCTGCTCTCGAGCATCTGAACGTCTTTGGAAAAAGTCCAGGGAGTGGGCCGATTTTATTCATTACAAATTTGTTCTTTTATCCTTCTCTTGCGCCTTGTCTATGGCAAAACAGAATTACTATTCATCCTTGATCTGCGCCAATCAGAGGTGCCCACAGCGCTTGTTCTCCTGCTTCAATTCACTGCTAAAACCTTCCTCTCCTCCTGTCTTCTCATCATTTTCCCCAACT
Source organism: Urosaurus nigricauda (assembly GCA_034509955.1). Classification (NCBI taxonomy): domain Eukaryota; kingdom Metazoa; phylum Chordata; class Lepidosauria; order Squamata; family Phrynosomatidae; genus Urosaurus; species Urosaurus nigricauda. The sequence goes on along the minus strand of JAOEGL010000005.1, from coordinate 105,564,165 downwards.
GACTTCACCAACTACTTCCTCACAAAAGTCACCACTATTTGATCTGAAATTGTTCCTCCTGATTTGCCCCCTACCACTAATCTCCTGGTACCTTCTACTAATAAACTCTCTGTGTTTCCACCTATTTCTCTGGATGAACTCTCTACACTGCTAAATTCCTCCAAACCTACAACTTGTTCTCTTGATCCTATCCCCTCCCATCTTCTAATCTCTATAACCCCTTCTTTTCTGCCCTCGCTCCTCCATATCTTTAATCTCTCTCTCTCTTCAGGTTCCTTCTCTTCTGACTTCAAACATGCTCTCGTTTCCCCAATTCTGAAGGAACCCTCTCTCGACCCCTCTTCTTTGTCTATCTATCGTCCGATCTCTCTTCTGCCTTTCCTCTCTAAGGTTTTGGAACAGGTAGTTTATTCTCGCTGTCTTGAGTTTCTCAAAGCCAACTCCATCCTGGATCCTTTTCAGTCTGGTTTCCGCCCACGGCACTCTACAGAGACAGCTCTCACCAAGATCTCAAATGATCTCTTGCAGGCCAAGGCGAATGGCCTCTATTCTATCCTCATTCTTCTAGATTTATCTGCAGCCTTCGAAACCGTGGATCACTGTCTCTTGCTTGACTTACTTTCTAACCTCGCGTTCTCTGACTCTGTTCTCAACTGGTTTAAATCTTACTTGTCAAACAGAACTTTTGCAGTGCCCACAGGTGGTCAGACTTCCTCCTCTGTTCCCTTATCTGTAGGAGTTCCTCAGGGCTCTGTCCTGGGCCCCCTCTTGTTCTCTCTATACACATTATCCCTTGGTAAACTCATCAGTTCTTTTGGTTTCTCCTATCATCTGTATGCTGATGACACTCAGCTATATCTCTCCACCCCTGACCTTTCGCAGGGGCTTGAACAGCAAGTCTCCTCTTGTCCGGCTGCCATCTCTCAGTGGATGCGACATCGGCGGTTGAAGTTCAATATATCTAAGACAGAGCTTCTTGTCTTCCCACCTAAGCCCGCCTTTCAATACTCCTTTTCTGTTTCTGTTGATGGCACTTCTATTCATCTGGTTCAGCAAGCCCGCAGTCTTTGTTTCATCTTTGACTCCTCTCTGTCATTTATCTCCCAGATTCAGGCCAAGACCTGTAGATTCTCTCTTTACAACATTGCTAAAATCCCTCCATTCCTCTCAGCCTCCACTGCCAAGACTCTGGTCCATGCCCTGGTGGTCTCATGACTAGATTACTGCAATCTTCTTCTGACAGGGCTTCCTCTCTCTCACCTCCATTCTTTAATCTCTGTCCAGAACTCAGCTGCACATATTATCACATCTGCTCACCGCTTTGACCATGTTTCTTCTCTCTTATCCCCTTCCCCTTCCACATCTAGTACAAGCTTTTGTTATTGACTTTCAAAGCCCTCCATGGACTGGCCCCTCCTTACTTGTCTGAACTTCTTTCTCCTCACACTCCTTCTTGTACTCTCCATTCTGGTAGTCAAGGTCTCCTGTCCCAGACAAGGATTTCCACTGCCCTGTCCCGGATTCGTCGCTTCTCACTTGCTGCCCCTCACTCCTGGAACCTTCTTCCCCCACATGTGCACCTCATCACTTCTCTATCCAGGTTCAAAAGTAAGTTAAAGACTATATTGTTTAGGGAAGCGTTCCCAGGATTGTGCCATCTGCCCCAGGATGCCTCCTCTTAACTATGTATTAAGAAGCTGTGCCCTCTCTCCAGTCCATCTGCTTGGTCCAGGCCCCAGAGGGAGAGAAGAACCACTGGACCTCATCCCCTTCCCACCACCTTCCCCTTTTCCTTTTGTGTTGTCTTTTAGACTGTAAGCCTGTGGGCAGGGATCCATCTAACGATAAGATTGTATGTACAGCACTGTGTAAACTTACAGCGCTATATAAATAATAATAATAATAATAATAATAACAACAACAACTACTATCATGGTCAGTTGTTGTGATCACAGCACCCAGTTCACAGCCCCCTTCTGGACCAGCTTGCTGTGGATCACCTCTCCTTGATGCACCACCCCGAGTCCAATGGGCAGACAGAGTGTACCAATGGGACCCTAGAGCAGTACCTCTGCTGCTATGCCAGCTATCGACCTGCTCCTGTTGGCCGAGTTCACCTACAACAACTCAGTCCATATGTCGACCCAGCAGATGCCTTTCTTCACCGCAGGGGTGAAGAAGGGGAGCTCCCATCTGTGAGGGTTCCCAGCTATGGCCCTGGTCTCTGAGGTTCCTGCAGTGGACCAGTGGCTCCAGAAGTTCCAGGCAGCTCAGTCCCTGCTGCAGGAGCAGCTCGAGGTGGCCAAGGAGGCATATAATCAAGGAGCAGATTGGTGCCATCAGGAAGATCCCCTTTTATAGGGGGGATTCCGTCTGGTTGTCGACACCCCATCTTCCTCTGCAGTGGCCATGCTGGATGTTGGACGCTCAGTTTGTGAGGCCTTATAATATCCTGGGCCAGGTGAATCCCATGGTGTTTCGGCTCCAGCTTCCAATGCCCTGGCAGATCCACTTGGTCTTCCACCACTCCTTGCTGCTCCTGGCTTCTGGGGTTCAGCCCAATGCTGGCTTGATGCCTCCACCCAATCTGGTCTTGGTGGATGGGGAACAGGAGTTCGAAGTGGCCCACATCTTGGACTCTAGTCGCCATCAGGGGCACCTCCAGAACCTTGTCAATTGGGTTAACTATGGGCCAGAGGAGTGCTCCTGGGAGATTGCCTCTGATGCCCATGCTCTTTGTTTGGTTCAGGCTTTCCATCGCTATGCCCCAGACCAACCTCGCTCTTTGCAGACGGAGGGAGAGCGTTATGAGAGGGAGAATGATGTCATGGTCAGCTATGAGGAGGACACAGAGGATGAAAAGGAGGACTCGGCTCCTCAGGTGCAGGAGAAACCTGAAGCTGTGCTGGGCCCCAGCTCTGCTTTCCCAGCCCCAGTGGATTTGGCTCAGCCAGACCTTACCTCTGTGGGAGCTCCTTCAGTGGATCCTGGGGCTCAGCAGCCCAGCCTTGCCCCAGTAGAAGTGCCAGACTTGGGAGACATAGAGCAGCAAGGCATTGAGGTTCCTACCTTTAGCCAGAGGAGATCAGAAAGGGTGTGCATTCGGCATTCCAAGAGGCTTGCTGAGAAATGTTCATTTGGTAATCAGCAGCTGCGTTAAGGAAGCTATATATAAGGTACCTGGCAGATGCTGAGTCTCTTGTGAGAGACTATCTGTTCTCATTAGTGAGTGCTGCTGGATCTGACTTCTTGTCTCTTAGGCCTTGACTCCTCGACCTCAAACCAGACCCGCTGACCAACCTTCTGGTATTTCTGACCTTGGACTGCACTGGTGATATTGCTTTCTGTGTCCCTGAACTTTGGACTGGCTTGTAACTTACTCTCTTTGGACTTCGTTTGGCATTGTGGGTGGAGGAACTGCTTTCTGGCAGCTCAGCATGTTTATCTTTCAACAAGCAGGCTCTTATCAGCTGTGTGTGTGTGTTGGCAGCATTCCCGGACAACAACTCTGAAAACCTCTGTACACATTGGTTTAACAGAACTAAGTAGTTGGCTGGTCCAGCATAACCCACACTAAGATGATATGTTATAGCCGGCTAGAGGCTATCAAGCTGTGCCTCCACTACTACCCACTCTTACACCTGCCAATCTCACTGATAGTTGGCTCACTATTCATATATACCTAGTAATAGAAAAAGAGTTCTAATGTACAAACAGGATTTCAACATACGACAATACAATCCAACATAACAGAACACAACTAAAACTCTCAACTAGCCACTCCCATCCTTCCAGCTACTGTAAAGAATCATCCAGGTGGCTGAGGCTGCTGCTTGGCTTTCTGCTGTAGGCCATGCACCTGCAGGTAACTGGTGCTTTCTTCAAGTAGGTGGCTTGTCTTAGAGGTAAAGCCAGTGTAGTTCTTCTAACCACCAATAAAAACATCATTGGAAACTTAATTGCTGAACTGGAATAGACGATTGGATTAATAGGATTTACATTATATTGATTTGGTAAACTCCATTTATTATTCAGGATACAATTATTAATTCTGTTCATCCCTTATTTTTTTGTTAATCTTCTCTAAACCACATAAACAATCTGTGGTGCTTGGTAGGATAGCATATCTGTTGCCAAGGATGTCTGTAAGGATGGAAAGAAAAGAGATGCTGGTTAGTGATAAAATATAATTGTAGACTCTAAAGATCATAGCCAGCAATTAAATTTAGCCATCCTAAAACTACCAGATTGAGGGAGGTAGTTTAATGTACAAAAAGAGCACATTTAAAGGAACATACAGCAAATCTTGCCACTTGTAGGCAATAGTGTGAATTACTTTGACACATGCTATCTTCTAAAAATTAATTTAATACTAACTAATGATTTAATGTACTAATATATTAAAAGTTATGAAGTTTTTAATTCTACCTTTTCCGGTTTACATTAAAATGTAAACAATTAATTTTTGAAAATAATTCAAATATTGACTAAATTATTGACTAGATATTAATAAATGAGTTTTAGATACAAGTGTTCCAAGCTTGTAGCTACCCGGAAATAATTTTATGGGTTCCTATAGGTGCAATTCAACAACAGCAACTACAAATGATGGCTGTATCCAACCCGTTCCTAGCTTCTTGGTTTTGTTTTGGGTTTTGTTTTTTGTTTTTTTGTTTGTTTGTTTGTTTGTTTGTTTTGGTAAAATGGCAATTCTAACATTATAAACCTGGATGAAAGTTCTTTGTTATTATTTGATTTCAAAGTATCTTTCAATATTGGGACACATGTATAACAAAAAAAATGCACCTTGATAATATAGTATGTCTTTTTCATGATGTCTCTGATTGTCTGTTATCATATATCTTTCATTTACAATAAATTGACAAGGAGCCATGAGTGGAGTCTCAGATGAAGCAAAATCCCTTGGTCATGATTGCTTGTTGCAGGCTAGGTTTGACTTATGAAACAATTTTGGTAGTATTGCTAGTAAGATTCAGGCAGTCTTAAGTTCCATTGCTTTAATCTCTCAATGTTTTTTCTTTCATAAAACTCCAGGCCATACAGCAACTCAAGTGGCTATTCTTCAGTATGGAGAGGTTAATACTTTGGAAATGTCATGGAATGTACCCCAAGAGAAGGCAATTCTTTTGTCTATAGTGAGCTCAATTCATCAAAGAGAACAAGGCCCTAGCAAACTAGGTAAGTGATTGTTCAGTTTGGGCTGAAGGAGGGCTATATTCCAGTCCATTCCTAACAAGACTTATTTTTCTGGTGACACATATATTTCTTTCTTTCTTTCTTTCTTTCTTTCTTTAAAACTAAATATTTCCCTCCTTTTTGAGAGTGCAGGTGCTATCACACGGGCCAGCATTTCATCACCTCAATTGACCATCAATATCAAATCAATAAGAAAAAGAGATATTTGGTCACATAGCCACATAGGGGTGCCCCAATGCTAGGAGATAGCCTGCCCAAATATGGTAATCTGTCATACTTGGTTAGGAAACAGAAGCACTAGTAGACAGGATTGTCTCTGCATTGAATTTCATTTTGTTAGTGTTGGCCTAGAAAGCTGGGCCAACGCTAACAAAATGAAATTCAATGCCTAAATGTAAGGTTCTGCACTTAGGGCGAAAAAATGAAAAGCATAGATATAGGGTGGGGGACATCTGCCTGAATGAAAGTACGTATGAAAGGGATCTAGGAGTCCAAGTAGACCATAAGTTGAACATGAGTCAACAGTGCAATGCGGCAGCTAAAAAGGCCAATGCTATTTTAGGCTGCATCAATAGAAGTATAGCATCTAGATCAAGGGAAGTAATAGTGCCACTCTATTCGGCTTTGGTCAGGCCCCACCTGGAATACTGTGTCCAGTTCTGGGCACCACAATTCAAAAAGGATGTGGAGAAACTAGAGCGTGTCCAAAGGAGGGCAACTAAGATGGTGAAGGGTCTGGAAGCCATGCCCTACGAGGAGTGCCTTAGGGAGCTGGGTATGTTTAGCCTGGAGAAGAGAAGGTTAAGAGGTGATATGATAGCCCTGCTTAAATATTTGAAGGGCTGTCATATTGAGGAGGGAGCAAGCTTGTTTTCTGCTGCTCCAGAGACTAGGACATGGAACAATGGATGCAAACTGCAGGAAAAGAGATTACACCTCAACATTAGGAGGAACTTCCTGACAGTGAGGGCTGTTCGACAGTGGAACACACTCCCTCGGAGAGTGGTGGAGTCTCCTTCCTTGGAGGTCTTTAAGCAGAGTCTGGATGGCCATCTGTCAGGGATGCTTTAATGAGGAGTTCCTGCATTGCAGGGGTTTGGACTGGATGGTCCTTGTGGTCTCTTTCAACTCTATCATTCTATGATTCTAGGATAGACCCCCTGAGGTTGGAATTTGCATAACCCCTTCGCATAGGAGTGTGATATGGGAAGACACTAAGTATCTGTCAGAAAAGTTGGAAATTAAAGGTCACTACCATTGGAGATTACATCTCTTTGTTTACGATGCTTCCATTTATTGTTTGGTTATTTCCACATCTCTGGCCATTCTTTCTCCTAGAAAAATCCACTCAAAATGCCCGAGAAACTGCACCAAATACCTGGTTTGCCTTATATAAACAGCTGTTTGGGCCATTCTAATTCAGTCTCAGTTGAAACCAGACAGGCACCCTGTCAAATTTCTGCTAGACTCCTCAGTATCACTAGCCAACACTTCCAGGTAACAATCTGGGCACAACCTGCTCAATTGGTGAACCATCTCTGGAACCAGTAACATATTGCCCCACCCTCTGAATTGCTATCAAGCTCTCACCTTTTACCTTCTTAGCTCTTAGAATAATAGAATCACAGAGTTGGAAGAGACCACAAGGGCCATCCAGTCCAACCCCCTGCCTTGCAGGAACTCCCAATCAAAGCATACCTGACAGATGGCCATCCAGCCTCTGCTTAAAGACCTCCAAGGGAGGGACTTCCGGTTTGATCGTGGAGGCGCTAGGAGGCGTGAGACATCAGCTCTGCGTCCTCCCCTCTTCAGCTGCTGCAGCCTGTAAACTAAGGACAGCCCAAGTCGGAGGAGACTGGGCTATGGGGTTTGTTGGGGCTTGGTGCTTCCTCTGAAGGCCCCCACCTTCGGGGAGAGACCAGAAGAGGTTGCTGGGGAGCCGAAGAACAGTCGCTGCAGCAAGCTGTTGCCAAAAGGCATTCGCCAAAGCGACGGACAGCAATCGCCCATTGGAGTGTGGGTGAGAGACTGAGAGGATGTGGTATGAAGACCTTTAATGTTCTTTTTTTCCCAGATGATGACTCCTTATTAAAAAGAAGAATAAAATAAATAACTTTGTGCAGAAGGGGGGAAAAAGGTGGAGAAGGATAGAAATCTAAGAACAAGGAGCAGCAGAAATTTCCCTGGACCTTGAAATCTGAAGGGGAAATTAGGGGGTTTCTTTTCCCCTTCCCTCCCCTTTTCTCTCTCTCTCTCTCTCTTTTTGGTGACCATTACCATCAACTCATAAGGAAAGCAAGATTAAAATAGCTGTGGTGAAAGTTTTTGTTTTTACCACTACAAGGATTTTCACTCCTCACTGAATAATAAGGAATTTTCTTTGATAAATTGGAATAGTGACTTGTATTTAATATATTAATAGACTGTTGTGCTAGGCTGTTGTAAAAAGGACTGACTTACTATTTTGAGGAATAAGAACAACTATTGTGTTACTGTGTTGATACACCAAGGACACTGACTTACTACTCTGAGTGGATATAATCAAGGACGCTGACTTACTATCTTGAGGAAAATAATAATTAATGTGCTACTGGGTTGATATAACAAAAACACTGATTTAACATCTTAAGAAAAAGAACAATTATTACTTTTTTGTGTTGACACAACAAGGACGCTGAGTTACTATCTTGAGGATAAGAATAACTACTGTGTTTTTGTGCCATTGTGTTGATACAGCAAGGACGCTGACTTATTACTCTGAGTTGATATAACAAGGAAGCTGACCTACTATCTGGAGAAAAACAATAATTGATGTTTTATTGTGATGATATAACAAGAATATAGATTTAACATCTTGATAAAAAGAATAATTACTACTTTTTTGGATGCTGAGTTACTATCTTGAGGAAAAGAATAACCATTGTGTTATTGTGCCATTTTGTTGATACACTAAGGACGTTGATTTACTATTTTGAGTTGATATAACAAGGACGCTGACCTACTATCTTGAGGAAAATAAGAATTAATGCGCTATTGTGTTGATATAACAAGGACACTGATTTAACATCTCGAAATAAAGAACAATTACTACCCTTTTGTACTGGGTAGTAATAAAGATACTGACCTATTATCTTGAAGAAATAACAAGGACAATGATCTACTAACAAGTATTACCTTTTTTTGTGTTGATATAACAAGGATGTTGATTTATTATCTTGAGGAAAACAATAATTATTGTGTTATTGCATAGATACAACAAGGACGTTTACTTATTATTTTTGAGGGGAAAAAATAACTTCTGTGATAATGTGCGGATACAACAAGGTTGCTGATTTATTATTTTGAGGAAAAGAAAAACTACTATATTCCTGTGTTGGTATAACAAGGAAGTTGACTCTTTATTGAAAGGAAAATAATAATAATTGTATTACTGTGTTGATATAATAAGGAATCAGTTTTATTATTTATAGGAAAGGTGCAATTAATGTGGTATTGGGCAAATAGCAAGTTAATTGGGCAGATACTATGTTGAAGCATTAAGGCTACTGATATATTATTTTGAGGGAGAAATATAATTAATAAATTAGATATAGTTGGGGTCGATTAGGATTCAGAACCTATATTTATTTACGTGAAAATTAAATGCAAACTAGAAGAATGACACAGTATCAAAATAAAACAAGAAGGGGTTCAATGGAAATGAAATAAATGGAAATAAGTGCTATGATCTTGCAAGAATTAAGAGAATTTAAAAAGAATTTTAAGAAAGAGATTAGGGATGAATTAAGAGATAATAGGATTGAGATAAGAGAGGATATGCAGAAAGAGATAGATGGACTGGAAAAAAATTGATACTATAACAAGAGATATATCTGACGTTAGATCAAGAGTAACGGAGGTAACGGATAGAACAGTAAGTTTGGAAAAGAAAACTGAAGTAATAGAAAAAGCACATGAAAAAGATCAGCAAACCGTACTTTTGCAAGAAATAAGACATAGAGAGAGAGCAATTAAGATTCGAGGAGTAAAAGAGATGCAAAATGAACAAATTTATGATAGGATTATTCCGATATTAGTAAGCTACTTAAATATTGATGAGGATTTGCTGGAAACTCAGGTGGACAAAATTTTTAGAGTGAATTCAAAAATTGCAAAAGAGAAGAAATTGGATAGAGACATTATAGTCTGCTTTACAAGTTCCAGATTAAGAGAAAGAATATTACAGAGGAATTATGAAGAGAAACTAATTATAGACGATAGAGTGATTGAGATATACAAAGATCTACCTATGCAAATAATCAGAAAGAGACAAGAATACAGATTTCTTACTGTATTACTTCAAAAAAATGACATACAATACAGATGGGACAAAATAGAGGGGGTAATTTTTAATTACCGACAAAGGAGATATAAAACAACATCTTTAGACCAAGCGAGAGCCTTTTATGAAAAGTTAAGTAAAATAAATAAAAAGGAAGATAATAAAGACAGGGGAAATTGAAATGAAGAGCTGAGCAACATACCAAGACGTGAAGAGCAAAGGACCGAAAGAGAAGGCACTCAAGGAAGTGAGTTAGGAGAAAGATTATCTTTAATTGATTTAGGTAATCAAGAAATTCACTCATTAGAAAACGAAGAAGATATACTGGCCGAAGGGAAAGATAGCACCTCTAAGGAAGAGTAACAGTTGTGGGAGAGGAGAGAGGAAGAGATTTTTGCTCATCCTCTCGTTCTCTCCATAGGATCTGTGTCTGGACTATAGATAATAGAAAATTATACTCAAAGTTACTCTCAAAAAATGGGTCTAAAAATTGTATCGTGGAATGTTAAAGGGATAAACCAAGAAAAGAAAAGGAAGCAAATTGTGCATTATTTAGGGAAAAAAAAAACAATTTTGATCTTATCTGTCTACAAGAGACCAGATTAAGGGAAGGTGATATCAAATACTTGAGAAATTCAAAACTGGGAAATTTATTTTATTCCACAATTAATAAGAAGAAAAGGGGGGTTATTGTGTTTGTTAATAAGATAATAGAAGCTAAATTGATTGAGAAAGACGTAGATGGCAGATACGTATGCGTAGAAATTACAATAAATAATGTTAAATATACAATTTTGAATGTGTATGCCCCCTTAGATAAGAAAGATTCCTTTTTTCAAAAATTAAATAACATGATAAGAGAGGCAGATAGAGACAACTGGATAATGACTGGGGATTTCAATGGTGTGGTTAAACCACAGAGAGACAGGAAATCGGAAAGAAAGATCAAGAATTTGCAGGGCAAATTGCCCCGTAGTTTTTTTGAGGTAACAGAGGAATTTAATTTGACTGATGTCTGGACTTACTGTAAAGGAAATAAAGATAGATTTACTTTTTATTCGGATGTGCATCAGTCATTTTCTAGGTTGAACATGTTCTGGAACGCAAAAATAACTAAGGTAAAGAATATGGAAATTTGGCCAAAAAATATGTCGGATCATAACATGATTGAAATGGAATTGGTTATAAAGGAAAATAGAAAGGGTGGTTGGAAGCTTAGAGATGAAATACTGGATAATGAGGATTTTGTTAATAAAATGAAAGAAGAAAAAAAATTTTAAGACCAACAAAAGTGAAGAGATTAAAATGAATATAATTTGGGGCACAAGTAAAGCTTTTGTTAGAGGTTTATTAATACAGAGAATGGCAGAAATAAAGAAGGAAAAAATGTTAAGGAGACAAAATTAAGGAATGAGCTAAAGAGAAAGGAAGAGGAATTAAAGACAGCGAAAGATAAAAAGAAAATAACAAATGAAATTAAGCTGCTACAAATGCAAATGCAAAAGCATGTTACAGAAGAAATAGCTCTTAACCTTAAAAAAAATTAAGCAAAATCAGTGTGAGAATGCAAATAAAATAAGTCACTGGATGGCAAATAGGTTAAGAAAGGAAAAAGATAAGAGGTCAATCACAAAGATTATTAATAATGGAAATATATTGACAACTCAGGAAAAATTTTTAAAAGCTTTTGTAAATTATTATAAAGATCTGTTCAAAAAACAGGATGAAGGAATACAATGGAATAACCAAATGGAGAAGCTGATAAAAAGTGAAAATGTAATAAAAATAACAAAATCGCAAAAAGAATTGTTAAACGCAGAAATCACAACTGATGAGATTAAAAAAACGATTGGTAAACTTAAAAATGGGAAATCTCCAGGTTTGGATGGCATCACGGCAAAGTACTATAAAATTTTTGAGGAAGAGTTATTGGATCTACTGAAAAAAATGTTGAAAGCAATTGTGAGGGAAGGAATGCCGGGCTCTTGGGGGAAAGCAGTAATATTGCTAATTCCGAAAGAGGGAAAGGACGAGCAGCAAGTATGCGATTATAGGCCAATCTCATTATTGAATAATGATTATAAAATTTATACAATGATCTTAGCAGAAAGAATGAAAAAATATTTGTCTGAAGTGATTGGAGAGGATCAAAATGGATTTCTACCAGGTAGGCAGATAAAGAAAAATATAAGAATTCTAATAAATGCATTAGATTACTATAATACACATAATGAAAAGAAAGCAGCTTTTTTATTTTTAGACGCTGAAAAAGCTTTCGATAATTTAAATTTGAATTTTATGTTAAAACTTTTGGAACAAATGGAGATTGGAAAGTTCTTTTTAAATAGTGTATAAAAATATACAATAATCAGTCTGCCTGTCTCAAGATTAATTATGAATTTACGAATGAATTTCGGATATATAAAGTAACAAGGCAGGGATGTCCCTTGTCACCTTTATTGTTTATATTGGTTTTAGAATTTTTTAAAAATTTGATCAGGAAGAACACTAAGATAAAAGGTATAAGAATAAAAAGTGAGGAGATAAAAGTAAGAGCTTATGCAGACAATGTGGTGGCCATATTGGAAGACCCCACTACAAATATAGAACATTTCATGTACCAACTCAATAATTTTGGAAGGTTCTCAGATTTAAAATAAATAAAGGGAAATCTAGCATAATAGCAAAAAATTTAACTAAAAAGGAGGAAGAACTGTTGAAACAAAAATCAGGATGTCAGATTGGAAATAAAATAAAATATTTAGGGATTTGGCTTACCAAAAATAACACCAATTTATATGAGAATAATTACAAAACAATATGGAAGAAGATCAGAGAGGAGCTGTACAGATGGAATAAATTAAATTTACCTATTTTAGGTAGAATTGCAGCGATAAAAATGGGAATCCTTCCAAAGATATTGTTTCTTTTGATAAACCTACCTATCGAAATACAATATACAAAATACAAAAGACGATAAATGAATGGAATAAGGATTTATGGAAATTTGTCTGGAAGGGAGGTAAGGCTAGGATTAAATGGAATAATTTGAAAGAAAATAAAGAAAGAGGAGGATGTGCATTACCTGACCTTAATGTATATAGGTTGGCATGAAACATGCTATGGATACAGGACTGGATTAAACTTGAAGATCAACAAATGCTTAATTTGGAGGGAGCAGGGCTATGTTTTGGTTGGCACACCTATGTGTGGTATAAAAAGGCAATAATAAACAAAGATTTCTATAATAATCCGATAAGATGTGCATTAATGAAAATTTGGATTATGATCGAAAATAAATTCTATACGAGAATACCACTCTGGGTGTCACCACAAGAGGCTTTTTTTAGCAGATGGGAAAATAAAATAAAATGGTTAACTTACAAAGATCTAATTACAATTAATGAAAAAAATGAAACCATTTCGAAGACTAGAGAAATGTTAATAGACAAAAAGAGGGAATTAAACTGGTTTAATTACCTACAAATAAAATACAGATTTAATGTTGTATTTTAATTTAATTTTAATTTAATTAATTAATTTAATTAATTCCATCCACCATCTTGAGGGAGAGAAAGGCAAGCCAGCTCTAACAGGGCTTGCCTGAAGGAAAGAAGAGCCCTCCCTCCAGTCCACCTGCCTTGGTCCAGGCCTCCGAGGGAGAGAAGATCTGCTGGACTTTGCCCCTTCCCCACCACCTCTCCCTTCTCCTTTTGTGTCGTGTCTTTTTAGATAGTAAGCCTGAGGGCAGGGAAATGTCTAATTAACAAATTGTAAGCCGCTCTGATAGTCTTGGCTGAAGAGCGGGGTATAAATAAAACATTATTATTATTATTATTATTATTATTATTATTATTATTTTAGATCAGAAATCAAAGGGTATAGAAATGAACCAAACGGAGCTGGATGAAGTAATAATGAAATCAGATGTTAAGAAGATATCAAAATATTATAAATTACTTATAAATAGAGAATTAGAGAAAGAACCAATAAAACAATATATGATCGAGTATATATTGCAAAACCTGTGGGATGTTAATCTTCTTGCCTACAGATGTGTGGAACTACACCTGCCCCAAGTGCAAGTTGGTACCCCTCTTGGAAGAGAAAGTACAGCAGCTAGAGGAGCAGGTGTCTGCACTCCAGCATCATACAGAGCAGGAGATTCTCCTGAACAGAACAGACCAGAATGTTTTGGGTGGGAAACACACAGAGGAGGTTGCTGGGGTGGAGGAGGTCACTGCACATAAAACAGAGGTAGATGCTTGGGGGAAGGTCACACACAGAAGTAAGGAAACCAGTGAACATTCTGTGAGCTGCTTGCAGCTACAGAATCGCTCTGAATCTCTCTCTGTTGTCAGAGATGATGAGGAAAAGCAGCAGGAACAGATGTCAGGGACAGAGCAGGGGAGCCTGAGAGTATCACGAAAGGGAACAAATACTGCTAAGCCTCGGAGGAAGCATGTGTTGGTGGTGGGGGACTCCTTGCTGAGGGGTACTGAAGCAGTGGTTTGTGGGCCTGACAAGATGTCTCGGGAGGTGTGCTGTCTCCCTGGGGCAAAGATCCATCATGTGACAGAGAGGCTGACAAGACTTGTCAGGCCTACTGTTCAATACCCCTTTCTTTTGGTTCATGTGGGAACCAATGAAACTGTAAGGCACAGCCTTCAGAATATCATGAGGGATTATGAGGCTCTGGGAAGGAGGCTGAAAGTGATGGATGCACAGGTTGTCATCTCATCTCTATTCCCGGTAGAAGGGCATGGTCCATGAAGGGAGAGGAAAATAGCAGAGGTGAATAACTGGCTCCGTAGATGGTGCCACCAAGAACAGTTTGGATTCTTGCATCATGGGCTGTGGTCCCATGAGGAGGGACTTCTGGCAAGGGATGGGCTGCATCTCACACCACTTGGCAAAAATGTTTTTGCCAACAGTCTGAAGAATCTGATCAGGAGGGCTTTAAACTGAGTTACGTGGGGAAGGGAGAAAGCATTCTGGAAGGCAAAAAGGCTGGAGAGAATAGCCAAACTGGCATAGAGGGAACAAGGCAAACAGTTCAGGGACCCAATAGTAGGAGGCAAAAAAACGTGCAAAAGCAGCAAGTAAAGAGGACACATGGTTTTAGATGTCTCTACACTAATGCACACAGTATGGGAAATAAGCAGGGTGTACTTGAACTCCTAGACCAACAAGGGAAATATGATATATTAGGCATCACTGAAACCTGGTGGGATGAGTCTCATGATTGGAATGTAGAAATAGAGGGATATAACCTTTTTAAGAGAAACAGGCCAAACAGGAAAGGAGGAGGAATAGTATTATATGTAAGGGATATTTACACCAGTGAAGAGATCCAGGACATCAGTATTGGAGGCCAAGTGGAGAGCATCTGGATAAAAATTAAAGGAGAGGGAAACAACAGGGTTGTTACTGTGGAAGTCTACTACAGACCCCCAAGTCAGATGGAGGAATGGGATGATGCCTTTCTAGAACAGATGACCAGACACTCAGAAAGAAGAGATGTAGTAGTGATGAGGGACTTCAACTATCTGGATATTTGCTGGAAGTCAAACTCAGCCAAATCCTCAAGGTCAAGCAAATTCTTCACTTGCCTGGAAGACAATTTCATTGTCCAAAAGGTGGAAGAGGCAACAAGGGGATCAGCTATTTTAGATCTGATCTTAACCAACAGGGATGACCTAGTCAATGGGGTGCAAGTGGTGGGATCCTTAGCGGGAAGTGACCATGTTCTCATGGAGTTTCTTATACAGTGGAAAGGGGAAGCCAGGCATAGTCAGACACACATTCTAGACTTTAGGAGAGCTGATTTCAATAAACTTAGAGAAATACTGGGGGTGATCCTATGGTCAGGAATACTAAAAGAGAAGGGAGTTCAAGATGGATGGGAGTTCCTCAAAAGGGAGATAATAAAGGGACAATTTCAGACAGTTCCAATGAGGAAGAAAAATGGGAGATGTCTCAAGAAACCAGTATGGATGACTAAGGAACTTACAACTGAGCTACGTTTTAAACGGAACATGTATAAGAAATGGAAAAATGGGGAAATCACCAAAGAGGAATTCAAACAAATAGCCAGCTCATGTAGGGATAAAGTCAGAAAAGCTAAAGCGCCAAACGAACTCAGGCTTGCTAGAGAAGTTAAGAACAATAAAAAGGGCTTTATTGGATATGTCCGCAGCAAAAGGAAGAAGAAAGAAACAGGTTGGGCCACTCCATGCAGAAGATGGCAAAATGCTAACAGGGGACAGAGAAAAGACAGAATTACTCAACACCTTCTTTGCTTCAGTCTTCTCAGAAAGGGCAAAGGGTGCTCAACCTAAGGATAATGGAGCAGAATACAGAATAGGGGAATTTCAGCACAGAATAAGTAAAGAGATAGTACAGGAATACCTGGTTAACTTAAATGAATATAAATCTCCAGGACCAGATGAACTACATCCAAGGGTATTAAAAGAACTGGCAAATGTAATATCAGAACCACTGGCAATAATCTTTGAGAACTTCTGGAGAACAGGAGAAGTTCCACCAGACTGGAGGAGGGCAAACATTGTCCCCATATTCAAAAAGGGAAAAAAAGAGGATCCCAACAATTATCGTCCAGTTAGTCTGACATCAATTCCAGGAAAGATTCTAGAGCAGATCATTAAGCAGAGAGTCTGTGAACATTTAGAGGCCAATGCCATAATCACAAAAAGTCAACATGGGTTTCAGAGAAACAAGTCATGCCAAAGGAACCTGATCTCTTTTTTTGATAAAATTACCAGCTTGGTAAATGAAGGGAATGCTGTGGAAATAGTATACCTCGATTTCAGTAAGGCCTTTGACAAGGTTCCCCATGACATTCTTGCAAACAAGCTTGCAAAATGTGGGCTAGACAAGTTAATTGTTACATGGATTTGTAATTGGTTGACCGGAGGAACTCAAAGGGTGCTCAAAAACGTCTCCTTTTCATCCTGGAGAGAAGTGACCAGTGGGCTCCCACAGGGTTCTGTCCTGGGCCCAGTGCTATTCAACATCTTTATTAATGATTTGGATGAAAGAATTGGGGGCATACTTATCAAATTTGCAGATGACACTAAACTAGGAGGAGTAGCTAATACCCCAGAGGACAGGATCAAAATTCAAAATGACCTGAATAGACTAGAAAGCTGGGCCAGTGCTAACAAGATGAAATTCAACGCAAAGAAATGTAAGGTTCTGCACTTAGGGAGGAAAAATGAAATGCACAGATATAAAACGGGGGACACCTGGCTGAATGAGACCACATGTGAAAGGGATCTAGGAGTCCAAGTAGATCATAATGAGTCAACAGTGTGATGCGGCAGCTAAAAAGGCCAATGCAATTTTAGGCTTCATCAATAGAAGTATAGTGTCTAGATCAAGGGAAGTAATAGTGCCATTCTATTCTGCTTTTGTCAGGCTCCACCTGGAATACTGTGTCCAGTTCTGGGCACCACAATTCAAAAAGGATGTGGAGAAACTGGAGCATGTCCAAAGGAGGGCAACTAAGATGATGAAGGGTCTGGAAACCATGCCCTATGAGAAACGCCTTAGGGAACTGGGGATGTTTAGCCTGGAGAAGAGAAGGTTAAGAGGTGATATGATAGCCCTGTTCAAATATTTGAAGTGATATCATATTGAGGACGGAGCAAGCTTGTTTTCTGCTGCTCCAGAGACTAGGACACGGCAAAATGGATAGAAATTGCAGGGAAAAAAAATCCACCTCAACATTAGGAGGAACTTCCTGATAGTAAGGGCTGTTCGACAGTGGAACACACTCCCTAGGAGTGTGGTGGAGTCTCCTTCCTTAGAGGTCTTTAAGCAGAGGCTGGATTGCCATCTGTCGGGGATGCTTTGATTTGGAATTCCTGCATGGCAGGGGTTTGGACTGGATGGCCCTTGTGGTCTCTTCCAACTCTATGATTCTATGATTGTATGATCGATTGGGAAAAGATTTTGGACACCCAATTCAATTGGAAATGTGGGAAAAAGCATGGAAAAAAACAAATAAATTCACCAAATTGCAAGCTCTAAAAGAAAGTTTTATTAAAATAAGCAACAGATGGTACCATACTCCGGTGAAGCTTAAAAAATTATTTAAGCTGAAAAATTATTTATGTTGGAGATGTAAAAAAGAAAGAGGCACATCGATACATATGTGGTGGAAGTGTGAGAAGGTCAATATTTTGGAGACAAAATACACAAGTTAATACAAGAGATATTGAATATAAGATTAAAAATAAACCAGAGTTATATCTATTGAACATGATATCAATATTAAAACCAGAAGATGAAAGTAAATGGTGGCGGATAATATTATATCTAATTACCACAGCAAGAATAATTATAGCAAAGAATTGGAAATCTGAGATGGATTTAAATGTTGAAGAGTGGCTTTTGAAAATTAATGAAGCCCGAGAAATGGACTATCATATATGTTAGACGCTAAAAAAATAGATAGATGAAGAATGGATACCAATTGTTATGTACTGGGGAAAGAAATGGAGTTTGGAGAAAGAATTATTAATATAATATTCCTGAAAACTGGCAAGAACAAACTGTACTATATATCAAAATGACATAGAGATGCAACGTTAAATACGATCTCTTTTTCAGGAAGATATGAATAAAATCAGAAATACCAAAGTTATAGTTTGGAAAGAAATAATAGGGAGAATATTTAAAATATACATTCCATTGTTTATATAAATTAGAAGGAATCAAAATGTTTGGTGGTAAGATAGGTTTCTTCTTCTTTTTTTCCTTTTTCCTCTCTTTCTTTTTTGTTCCCCAAAATGTTTGAAAAATAGGAGGGAAAAATTATTTATATGGAATGTAAACCAAAATAGCAGGAAACGAAAATACTAATTGAATAACATATAAAGGAATTGAAAAGAAGGAAGCGAGAACGAAAAAAAGAAACTATAGGAAATGTTAGATGGTAGAAAACAATAGATGGCTACATCATAATGTAATAAGTAATAATGTGTGTTGTGATTTTATGTAACACAATGTATAAACGATTAATTTTCTTTTGTTATTATACCTATGAAAAATTTAATAAATATATTTTTTTTAAAAAAGACCTCCAAGGGAGGAGACTCCACCACTCTCTGAGGGAGTGTGTTCCACTGTCAAACAGCCCTTACTGTCAGGAAGTTCTTCCTAATGTTGAGGTGGAATCTCTTTTCCTGGAGCTTGCATCCATTGTTCCGGGTCCTGTTCTCTGGAACAGCAGAAAACAAGCTTGCTCCCTCCTCAATGTGACATCTCTTCAGATATTTAAACAGGGCTAAACATTGGCCTTTTTAGCTGCTGCATCACACTGTTGACTCATGTTCAACTTATGGTCTATTTGGACTCCTAAATCCCTTTCAGATGTGGTCTCATTCATCCAGGTGTCCCCCATCCTATGTCTGTGCATTTCATTTTTCCTCCCTGAGTGCAGAACCTTACATGTCTCTGTGTTGAATTTCATTTTGTTAGCTTTGGCCCAGCTTTCTAGTGTATTCATCAGGTCATTTTGAATTTTGATCCTGTCCTTTGGGGTATTAGCTACTCCTCCTAATTTGGTGTCATCTGCAAATTTGATAAGTGTGCCCCCAATTCTATCATCTAAGTCATTGATATAGATTTTGAATAGCACTAGGCCCAGGACAGAACCCTGCGGGACCCCACTGGTCACTTCTCTCCAGGATGAACAGAAGCCATTGTTGAGCATCTTTGTATTCAGCCAGTCATCAGATTTTTCAGGGCCTTAGCAAAACATATCTGACAGAAATCTGACTTCATGAAACCTGGAACCATGATCCAAGAAGCCAAATCATCCTTGAGGGCACCACCTGAGAAGCCAGTTGTGCATCTGCAGTATTTTTCTCTCCCTACTGGGGCCATGCCCTTCAAGTGGGAGAAGGGATGAAATTATGAAATGAATGAGATGAAATTTAAAATGGATTTCTCAAAACAAAACAAAAAAGTATGCTTCTTACTGTTGCTTAAAATGAAGGATATTTAGAATTCCTCTTGGACAGAAAATAAAAGCTAAACACACTCATATCAATGTAATGTATGAGTAATCATATTCAAAATGGAATTCTGCCTGGAGAGAGAAAGTTGAAATCTAGGGCATATCCTAGGAAAGGAGAACCTCTGGTCATGCTGACTCATCCCCATTTTGCAGTTCCCTGCCGCAACCCAACTCCCCGAACCCACCCCCAACTCTTCTTTCCATAAGCCTTAAAAAGGGGGTGGGGTGGGGTGGGAGAGTATTGAGCCTGTGAAATAATGTCTAATGCAAGGTTTGGGAATCATTGCATCATTAAACATACCACCGTGTTGGACATATTATGTTCTTGTATGCCTTCAAGTCGTTTCCGAAGCAATTTGTAAAATTCTCCTGAGAACCCAGGGGATTTCCAAGGCTGCAGCTTAATTATAGCCTTCTTTATTTCTTCTAATTATATTGGGGTTCTTTAAGCAGAGAAGTGTGTGAATTTAATTCAAATCCAAATTCAAATAAAATTTTATTGCTTTTAACCAAAGGTCATTGCACCGTACAGCAATACAACAATACATACAACAATGCATATAAAATATATCTATAATATAAGCATCTCATCTCATATTTAATACAAAATTTCTAAACTTGATATTTAAAATAATACTTGCTATTATATCTAGTGAAAGTTTGTCAAATATAATCATCACCTTTGCAGCTTATGGCTATCTCTGTTATATTTTTTTCTGATATTTTTAGCTGCTAGGGCAAACAAAGCTACTTTCCAGGTCACATATTTATTCATGTCCACCAGAAGGTAAGAAACCACATCCTGTGGGTTCTGACCAGGACTAGTTTCTATTACAGGTGTAATTACTCTTTCTCTTGGTTCTTTATAGAGGGGGCAAAATAGCATGTAATGAACAAGGTCCTCTGCTTCTTGGCAACCATATATACATACACGTTCCTTTGTTGGAATACCTCTATGTCTTCCATCTCTGTAGGTTGTGTCCATCATATTTAATCTTAGTTCGGTAAAAGCTTTCCGCAATTTTACAAATGTTAGACTATTAAAATAGCCTGCATGATTACAGGACTCTTTGAGTTTATAGTATAGAGGGACACATGAGGACAAATAAGCAGTATACAGGTCATCTTGTGTAGATATTTCACTTATTGTGTTTTTGATGGACTTTATCTGCGCCTCTAGTTGGAGTTCTTTAATTTTAGCTAAAGAAATTACATATTTGATAACCAGTTGCACAGCATGATGTCCCCAGTTTTTATTAGGCAAGCTGTTGTTTAACTCTATCAAACATTTCTTTGGAAGTCTGTCGTTATCCATCCCCTGAACTTTAAGCCAGTAGCATAAAATTCTCTTATCTATTTGGCTTTCTATACTAAGCATGTTAGTTTCCAGTCTAAGCATGGCAGTTGGTGTATCTCTAGGGAAACCCAACAATGACCTCAAGAAGTAGTTCTGAGCGGGTTCCAGTTTTATGATACTTGATTTACCTGTGGTACCTCAGACTTCAGCCCCGTAGAGGGACTGTGCCATTGTTTTGACTTTGTATAGTATCATGGCAGGATTTACTAAGTTTCCCCCTCTAGTTGCAGCAAACTTTAATGTAGCTTTTGCTGATCTATAAGATTGTACTTTTATATTTAACAGTTGTTCTTTCCAAGATGTTGTTATCTGAGTATACTAGGCCTAAATATCTAAATGATTTCACTTGACTTATGATGTTTCCATCTAAATGCCAAATATACTTTTCAGGGCATTTTCCAAAAACCATAACCTGAGTTTTATCATAATTAATTGTCAATTTGTTATTTTTGCAGTATGAAGAAAGTTTTGAAAGGAGTCTCCTTAGACCCACCTCAGTTCTGGATATCAGTACTAAATCGTCTGCATACATTAACAGAGATTTTTGGCATCAAGAATTGTAACAGGGGCATATTGCAAACCCTCCAGATCTTTTACAATGTCGTTGATAAAAAAAATTAAACAGGAAAGGTGCTAATATGCATCCTTGCTTAACTCCTACAGATGCGTCACTCTTTGGGGTTAGATGACCTGCTAGGTCTACTTTAACCTATAACAATGTGTTAGTATACAGTGATTTTATAAGGAATAATAAACGGTGGTCAATATTTATTTTCTCCAGTTTCTGCCACAACAAAAATCTAGAGATTGAATCAAACACAGATTTCAAATCAACAAAGGCAACATACAATTTTTGCTTCAGGTTATGAATATATTTGCACATGAGCAAGTTCAACACAAAGCACAGATCAATTGTTGACTTTCCTTTTTGGAAACCCAGCTTGTACTTCTGCCAATAAATTATTGCTATCTGCCCAGTCTTCTATTTTTTTCAGGAGGTACCTAGCATATAATTTAGATGCAATATCCAAAAGGCTAATTGGCATATAATTAGCTGGGTCTTTCTTGTTACCTTTTTTATATATAGGCACAATAATACTCAGTTTCCAACCTTCTGGAATACATCCAGAGCGATTTATATGAGTGAACAATTTTGCGAGAACCGGGGATCAACATTCCAGTTTTGCCTTATACAGTTCAACAGGTATCCTCACCAGGGGCTTTGTTAGTAGATTGTCTAGCAATGATTCCTTTGATTTGGTTTGGAGTGACATCGGGCCATTCAGGTGTGTCTAATGGTTTGGCAAGATGGGTTGGGTGTAAAAGGTCATGTTGAGGCTTATAAATATTGGAGGAGTAGTTCTCCCAATCTTTTCCTTGCACTACAGCCTCTAATACATAATTTGTTGTTCTAGTTCCATAGGCTATTAAAAGCCAGAATTTCTGGGGGTCTTTTTGGATGGCTGCCTCTCCTAATTCTTTCCATTTTTGTTTCTTTTCTTTAAGTTTTTCTTTTTTTTTTTTTTTTTTGTAATTTTGCTGTAATTGGGTTATCTGGTTTGAGGTGTTTCCTTTGTCTTCAGCTTTCTAATTTCGTTAACTATGTTTTTTTAAAACTCTAAGCAGTTCCGGATCGAACCACGTTCTGGGTTTGATTCTGATGTTTTGGGACACATAAGATAAACTCAATAAAGGTTTTGTTTGTGATATTAGAGGCTGATATGCACCAGTAACATCATTTGATTCTTGAAGGATGTTTTCCCTAAGTTTCACAAACAGGAGAATCAAGAATCTTGCAAATCTTCTCCTGAAGCTGACCATTCCATTTTAACCTCCTATTACTCAAAATCTCATATTGGGTTTGATCTATTGCTCTTGATACTTCCCGTGATGTTTTTGGGAGCAACAGTTCAAGAGGGAAATGGTCGCTCTCAGCTTTTATAATTATTTTAAATGTATTTCTATCAATTTGTGTATTATTGGAGGTTAATATGTAATCAATAGTGCTGAAATGGCCTCTGGGGGAAGTGTATGTGAAATTACCCTCATGGTCTCCCGCTTCATGCCCATTACACAACAGTAAGTTGTGTTTCATTATAAGTGCACAGATATGTTTTCCAGTGTGATTATGAATTGTGTCCATGGCTGCTCTCTGGTATATTTCAGGTGTATCCTCAAGGGTTAATCCAAATGCTATTTTACTTGAGGAAGTAGTACCTATGCGAGCATTAAGGTCGCCTCCTATGATCACCCAGGAATTAGGGGTCAGACTGTCTATTTCTTCTAGCACTTGATCAAAAGTTTCCCACAAAGATCTTTTAGTGGTGCTAGGTTTTAGTGGAGGAATGTAAGTACAAACTAGATATACAGTTTCGGGAAAGATGTTAGCAATTGATAAAACCAGAAAGTTGCAAGAAGATAATGATGGATGTTGTTGAACTATGCCTGTCAATGAGGTTGAGATTAGTATTGCAAGGCCTCTATCTGATGATGCCTAAGTACATTTCTTAATTTATAAATCCTTGCTGTGATGATATCATTGCTGAATGTTACCAGCGCTCTTGCAGTTTGGTAGTTGTGGAACAGATATTCTATGCTTTCAATATCTTTTCCCTTAGGAGGCTTATCCCAGAAGCTTCCAGCTGATGAATCAAATGTTCTTTCCTTTGAGATTCTGTTATTATGCCATATGGCTTTGGGTAATTTATGAAAGCCAATTGTGTTTTTTTCAGTACTAGTGCGGGAGGAGAGCTATTGAATTCAAGGCAAGGTTTCTGCAAATCAGTTTTCTTAGTCAAATCAGTTTTGTTATTATTTATAACTCCCTTCTCTTTATTTAATATGTTCTGCTCATGCTGCCCTGTCGTGCAGCTGGAATCAAATCAAACTATTTATTTGTGAGGGTACAGTTATGCCTGTTTTGTTATCTCTAGTTTTCATTCTTATTACTGTCTTCTTTGGTTTTCTAGTTTTGTGAGTTGTTTTAGATTCCAAAATCTTAAACAATGTTTTGAAGTTCATAGATGTTTTCATTTTAGTAAATTCTTTCTTCTGATTATCAGTATTTAAGATCTTTATACATTTTTCCTCTTTGTCCTCCTGCGCTTCATGACACTTTACCCAAGTTTTTATTCATATTGATTTTTGTTTTTATTTTCAACAGCAATGTCAGCTTGATTTTGCAGTTCAGTGTGTTTGATCATTATTTTGGCCTCCTTAGGTGGGTCCGCTTTCAGGATGCCTTCATCTATCAAATGACAAATAACCTCAATGTTTGCCTTTATGATACCAATTATATTACCATGAGCTTTAAAGATTGTATATATATCTTGAATTAGGTCTATTCTGATGTTATCCTCAACTATCTTATTCCTTGCTGTTTGCTCTGGATCTGTTTCACTTATAATTTCATGATCATTTTGAGTTTCTGCCTCCAAAGCTAATAACTGCTTCATAATTTTATCTCTGCGGTCTTGAGATTCAGCTATTATTTTTTTCTCATTTCATAGCAATTCATCAAGAGGAGGAAGGTCCTCAAAAATGCCAGAAGGCTCTCATTGTGATTTAGGTGACTACTATTTATTTCAGAAGATGACTTTTCATTCCTCTTTTCGTGCAAATCACAGGCTATTGCTTCCTCAATGTTTGGATTGGTTTTAGCAGAGGGAGGCTTATCTTTGTTCTTATCAATTCCTAGAGTGGGGCTGTCTACATTTACTCTTGGTTGGACCTCATTCTGTTCATTCCCTATTTCAGCAATAGGTTTCCCTTTTTCCCTTCGCTTTCTCTCCTTAGTCCCAATTGCCTTATCCCTTTTACTACTGGTTGTTGTAACATAGGACCACATTAGACAGTTTGTTGGACTTATTGTACCTTTGTTAGATTTGCCCCTCTTTTTTTGACTTCTAGTAGAAACCATCTTATAAGCACGTGACAAAGTCTAATCCAACCAAGTAGAACTGGGGGGAATACTTTGTTCGTCAAATAGTACAACTCTTTTGATCTCACTTAAGTGTGCTTGCCCTTTAATTATGATGACTAACCAGTTCCAAGTCTTAAAATTATTTCCAAGCTATTACTAGTCTGAGAATGTAAGTTTTAAAGTAAAGTAAAATAGAATTAGAAATAATAATAAAAAAGATAGATAAAATTAACACTCCTAAATATCACTTTATGTATGACCCACTAAGGTGTAAGAGTATTAAGGGTTGTGGCTAGTGCCATAAAATTGGTGTTAGGATCTACCTTACACCTTGCTATCCACATGCTGTTACCACATCCAGGTAAGTGAGCTCCAATTTACAAAGACTACCAGGGTTTCTGTCTCTCACCCACACCCGACCTGGTGACAGCTGAGCTGTCTTCCAGAGAGGTGGAGGAGGGGGTTGAGAAGAGGTCTCACCCAGCCAGGCTGCTTCCACTAGGTGTCTGGAGTCAAGGAGATGGAATTCTGGGAAGATTTTAAAGCCTTGCCTCAGTCTCACTGCTGCTGAGCTGTCTTGAGAGCCAGAGATGTGGAGGAGGGGGTGGAGAAGAGGTTTCACCTAGGCAGGCTGCTTCCACTTGGCGTCTGGAGTCAAGGAGATGGAATTCTGGGAAGGTTTTAAAGCCATGCCTCAGTCTCACTGCCGCTGAGCTGTCTTGAGAGCCAGAGAGGTGGAGGAGGGGGTGGAGAAGAGGTCTTACCCAGGCAGGCTGCTTCCACTTGGCGCCCAGAGTCCAAAATTAACATTTTAGATGACATGTTACCAAACTCATAATAGTTCTATTTGAGATATATCGGTGAAGTATGGATTTTATCTATGTGCAGTGTATTAACTTAGCTTTATTGGTTGAAAGTTCAGAGGCTATTTTAATACTTTTGTGTAGTGATGTAAAGAATATTCTCCAAAATTTGAAAAACTGAAGAAATATCTGTTATTCGAAGATTTCGTAAGCTTTTTAAAGAGAAGAAATTATTAGCACTCCTTGAACAATGAGAAGAATTTTGGTTTTTAATAATTTCTAAATGAAGGGAAGGGAAGGGAAGGGACCTCAGCTAAACTATTCGTTGGCCAAAAACTCATACTGGCTTTTACCAAAGGCTTAATTATTTCCTTTGTTAGGGTAATAAATCCTCCCCCCCTCTTTGCCCACAGCTTTGCTTTTAAAAAACAAATGACAACAAAAGGAGAGAGCATTTGTGTGTAGGTGGTGACCATCCAAATTCTCACAGAAGAGAAAGAGGGGGTGGGGTGAAATCCAACTCCCTTCTTGGAAACATCACACTCTCTCATTCATGATTATTCTGAACTCTCATTATCCTTGCCAAACATTTAAAAATAAAAATAAAAATGCATGATAGGTTTTGCTTTAGCATCACTCATAGATATGAATTCTCCTTGCCAAAAAGGTTTAAAGAACATTCCTCTGCTTGAAAAAACCTGAATCCACACTCAACTGCCTTCAAATGGAGCTGAGGCAGTGTGACCCTCACAGAAGAGAAGGGGGTGAGGTGGGGTGGGGTGGCAACAACAACAACAACAATAATAATAATAATAATAATAATAATGTGTGACAGGTTTGCCTTAGCATCACCATGAGAGAGGTGCAGAGAGAGAGTTGGCCATGTTCATCTCTCAGGCTGAGAGAGTGTGACCTTCACAAAAGAGAAGAAGGGGTGGGGTGGGGTGCAATGGCAGGAGTTCTGTCATTGGAAGGGATTCCCAAAGGTCATCTTGTCCAAGCTTTTTTCTACCAAGAAGGAATACCTAGGTCCTAGGATTACAGGGCAGGAGTTGAAGCTGAGAGCATGTGACTTGTCATAATTCTCTACCACCAAAGTGGGACAAAATGTAGAAAAAAATGTAGGCCAAAATGTAGCTCAAAATGCAGGACAAAATTTACCCCAAAATGTAGGACCTCTGAGACTAAATGCATCTCAGGAAGTGCAACAGGAGGCAGCGGTGGAGGAGAAGCAAGGTTTGATCCTTTCTTTGGGCTTAAAAAACCCACTGGGCTTGTCACACTCTCTCAGCCTTAAGGGAAGGTGAAGGCAAATCCCCTATGAACACATCTTCTGAGAAAACCTTAGACCATGTCACACACTCTCAGCCCCAGAATAAGGCAAAGGCACACCCTATCTGAACAAACCTTTAAAAAACAACCCTTGGGCAAGTCGCACTCTCTCAGCCTCAGAGGATGGCAAAGTCAAACTGTTAAGGTAAACAAAGGGTCAATTAACCCATTCACTACCAATTATGCAAATCAGGCATTTGTGAAGATTTCCAAACAGATCCAGTTTATTCCAAACAGTCTCAGTCTGCATGCAGAGCTTCAGCCAAAAGTCATCTCATTGACTGAACCCCCCAAACATGGCGTAAACAGTTTTTATTAACCCACAAAATATTCATTGAGCATGCGTAGTTTAACATTCATTTATATATATTCTTTGCACCTCATTTCATTATATATCTCTATCTATCTGTTAGACTTACTGGCAGAGACCCTTTGTTCTTTTAGCCTTCTGATTTTCTGGGCATTCAGCCAGTCTTTAGTCTTATCAGGAACACTTGTTGCCATTAGCAGGCATTTGCTTCCCTCTTCCCTCTTCCCTCCTAAGGTGGGGGCTACAAGCCAGATTCAAAAGGACAAGTTTTTCCTTTAGCTCTATTTCTCACTATGGCTAAACTATTGATTATTAGTGGCAGAGATTATTGGCTTCATTTGGTTATCAATGGCTTTATTATTCACCTTAGCATTCCTCCCTTTTCTTTTGCTGACAAATCAAGTCTTTGATTTGTCTGCATTTATTCCAATAAAGCCATTGATTGCCATAGATGACATACATTATGATGCAAAACAGTTTATGTATCAATAACAGCAATTATCTCTTTTCATCATTTCATTTTTTTTCCCCCAAACCCAATTGAACCATGAATAAATTTTTGAGAGCTGGGAATAAGAATTTCAACACAATTTCAGCACATTCCATTGGCTAAGTCCATTTTTCTTTTTTTTAGGGACTTTGGCCACAAAAGATTAATGAATATTGTAAAACCAACAGGTCTCTTGGCATCCACTGGCTGTGTGGACTTGCAGCTCCTTCTTCCACTGTCACTTCTCTGCAAAAGTTAAACACAATTTCTTACCAACATCAGGAACTGGAAAGGTTTTCTTCTTTTTCCAAAACTCAGAGAAGGAGGTGTATCTGGTACTTCTGAGACAGAATAATCCCAAACAGTCACTTAACAAGATCTTACCATCAATTCCCATTTCACACTTCACTGTTTGGTCTCACTATCTGTGTGTATTGGAACTCTGTGTAACTTAGCTCCCAAGTTTTAACAATGTGAATTCTGTGGACTGACACAATCAGTATTGAGCCTTCTGGGTGTCCCATAGCATGTGTATTTGTTTTTAAGTGAGTAGGCTTTTTGCCACTCCAAAGTTCCTCAGTTTGGCCATTTTGCAAATGCTCAGTGCTTCAATGGTTGTTCTGGCATGGGGAACCCCACCTTAACTCTTGACAATGAGATTCCATTGCCATGAACATATGTGCCTGCAAATACCTTGGACTGGTTTTTCTGCA
This sequence comes from Urosaurus nigricauda, assembly GCA_034509955.1. Taxonomy (NCBI): domain Eukaryota; kingdom Metazoa; phylum Chordata; class Lepidosauria; order Squamata; family Phrynosomatidae; genus Urosaurus; species Urosaurus nigricauda. The sequence continues at coordinate 105,535,652 of JAOEGL010000005.1, read as the reverse complement.
GGACCATAGCAAGTGTTTTCTCTCTAGTTCTTGACAAGTTGAGTTATATGATGTTGTGAAAGGCCAATTGTATACTAGTGCATGAGTGTTTACTCTGATAAACCCATGTTTGCCCAAATTTGTTTCCTGTTCTCACTGTTTGATGCAATCTTGGCATGGATCACCTTTTCCCATCTCAGATAATGAACCAAAAGTAAAACCCACATAATAACTATAATCAACAACAATATTATGACCAAATGAAACAGCTTAAAACAAAGCCTTCTGGCTGAAAGTAGGTGAATCTTCAGGTGGTGACCACTCCTCTCTCCAGGTAGGGAGTGGTTGCAGCACCCTCCCGAACTTCGCTAACTCGGTTTTCCCTGGTCCCAAGTTAGTCTTCTCCCGCCGTGTCCGTTGGCTTCGCTGCCTTGAACCCAGATTCAAGGAGGCTTCGATGGGCGACTGGCGTTGGCCTTTGTCTCCAGGGTCATCTGGAACTCTCTAGTTGGTAACAGATTAGGTTACTGGAATCAGCTCTGCAGTTGGTTGCTTCAATGGGTGCAAACAGGATTGCCATTAACTTTCAAAGAAGTGGGAGTAGTCAACAGAACAGCAAAGAGTCTTTTTCCATGTCTTCTTTGTAGTTTTTAATCCAAACTATGTCTTCAGGGCTGAACTCTTGAGCAGGTATTATTTGGTCAAGTTGCTTGCTTCTTTAGTATCAGAGTCTCTACTATGACAGGCAAAATAGCAAGGATCTTTTCACAAGGAGTTGGACTCTTGGCTTCTCTCTAGGTCCAATCTCTCTGTGAGTTTGAAATGAGGCATCATTGTCACTATAAGTTTGTTGGGGTAATCCATATCTGGAGATGATGTCTCCAAGGGGATACTTGACTACTTCTCTGGTCATGCTTTCACTCATCTGAAAAGGGTACATATGGCTACTAAAACAGTCTTTTAGCCATCAATAGGTGGCATGTGGGTAAAGTCTACTTGAATACTTGCCACATGCTTTAAGTGAAGTTTGACTTCTGCATCATGTCTTTTTGTAGCCCATTTTAATGCTCTGATGAGGGCTATCAGTCTCTGATTGTACTTCAGCAGTTAAGTTGATGTCATTATCTGCATATCTTCGCACTTGTTGCTGTTATTGTCTCACACAAGCTGTGATTCTGTTTTTTTTTCATCATGTTTTTCCACATATTGCACAGTCTATTTGGGAGGTATTGAACCACTGTAACACCCATTCCTTAATTTTCTGCCTTTTAGATATTCCAGGCTTTTATCTCTCTTCCTTTTCCTTCTCAATCTTCGCTTAGCTCCCTTTTCTAAATTTGAAACACAGTCTTTGGAGCAAGCACACATAGGCATTTCCAAATTTCTCATCTCAAGTCTCTGATTTAAGTCAATTTCTTTTCAAAAAGTACTAGCATCCAGGAGCATTTTACATATCCCATCAGTATAGATCTTACTGCAATGCTTTCATTAAGGCAATTAGCTCAATGTTTTTGAATTGAGGTCCTTCCTGGAAGGGGACCAGCTTCTCATCTTCCTGAACCACAGCGTAGCCGGCTTGTGGGTTCTTTAAGATGGGGAGCCACAATCTCAATGTCTCGTCTATGGGTGAATTTGATTGCTTTCTCTAATAGGACGTCAGCAGCAATGCATAGGAAACAAACTACCAGATTAGATCCATATTCTCGCTGGACAATTTCATGTTCCAAGCTTCTGGGTGAGCATTCCTACTACTGTTAAAAAATTGGAAGGATTTGCTCACGTCTGGTAGCCCCTGGGAGTTGCCCTATCTTCACCAGTCCATTCAAACAGGGTTGGCTCTGGTCTTTTCCTTTCCTTTTTTAGCATATCATATAAGGGTTTGACTATGGAAGCAAAGTCTGGGACCTCATTCCTGCTGTATCCAGCTATTCCCAAGTACACTCACAATTTCTCCTTGGTTAAGACAGGGGTTAGCTGCAATTAGCTTGAGTCCCGCTTGCTTTCTAAGATGTTGATGTCTTTGGAGATAACTAATCCTGATTGCTTATTGCTGGCATCTGTGGCTTTTAGCCTTGCTGGCCTATCCAGTCTCAGGCTAACTGAACAGTTCACGGATGCCATTTAGGCATTTCTCTCTTGTTCTGCATGACTAAAGTAGATTATTCACATACTGTAGCACAAGCTCTATTTCTTCTTGGAACTATTGCAAATCTTTAGGATAATTCTTGCCTCAAACAGAGTGGGAGAACCCCTTAGTCCCCGAGGCAAGCATGCTTATGAGAACTATCTTCTCCTTCCATTATAAGAGTTGTCTCAGGTGAAAGCAAGGATAAGTATCTGTGTTGGGCTTCAGTTTGCCATGCAGTCATGGGTGAGGGGTATTAAGCTTGCTTCATCTTATTGCTGGCCTCATTCTCCAAGCTTCTCTCAAGGGGCAGGTGATGGATGTAGTTTGTCCACCTGCAGTGCCTAAAGCCTTCAGGGTGAAAGGGCAGGATTGCTTGCACTTTGCAAAATGAGTCTTCATTACTCAATAGCATAGGCAAATTGGAATTAAAATGAACTCATGTCCTGTTTGAACTGTATTTTACAGTTACCAATTTGCAGTTTCAGCCTGGGAACACTGTATGTTTCTTATCAAGAAGCGGCTGGCTAGAAATGTCCTTGAGAAAAGGGGCCCACTGGAGTGAAATGTTTCCCTTTGTTTTACTGGAGGGAAGCACTCCCCCTCCCATCTGAAATGGTGGGCTGCGGCCCCTCCTTTCTGAAGCTGAATTCAAAATGCACCTTTTTTCCTTCTATAGCATAGGCAACTGGGGTTAACTATCTCTTTGTCTCTGCCATCCACATCTTCAGTCCTCTGTATAGCATTTCCTTCATTAACATCTCTCCTGCTTCATTAACATCTCTCTTGCAGGCTTTGCTGGGAAGGTGGAGCCTGGGAGTTCTAGTTCTCTTCCAACTTTTCCATCTATATCCACATCTATTTCTTCTTCCCATAACACCTTTCTCTGGCCACTTTTCCCTACTGCAGCCAGTAAACTTGCTTTATGCCCTTCATTCTCACTTGCTTCATCTCTCTCCTTGTGTATCCACTTGTCAGGGCCCCCAACTGGACTGAAAACATTCTCTTCTAAAGCCTTCTGTCTTTTGTGGTTCCTTCTAACATCAAGGGCATTTTGAGAAACATCCGCCTTGGGGTCTTCAGGGTTCACATCTCGGGCCTTTTCCAAGTTTATTTGGTGTCTCTATCCCTTCTTTATTTCCTGAGTGAAACCATCTTGGTCTCCTGCAGGGCATCTGGACATATCTGACCAGGTAACATGTATGTCCAGTTGTTATTATTATTATTATTATTATTATTATTATTATTACATCTTTATATCCAAATGCATCTGAGGAAGTGGACTTCAGTCTAGGAAGCTTATGCTGCCCACTTTTTCTTTCAGACTTTCTATTATTATTATTATTATTATTAGCTTTCAGGATTGCTTCTAGATTGGCTTGCATCCACACATGTTCAGTGGTAATAATCAGTTGCAATGTATCAAGTCTGGGCCTTCCTTGGCTTCAAAGCTGAGCCAGATAGTAGAGGGCCTCAGCTGGCTAAAGTTTCCTTGTTCATTGTTCTATCCTCTCAGCAGGTCATGTGCTGTGTACATTCACTCCAAATATTAATGTTCCCTTTTTATTTCTTTTTTTTTTCTCTTTTTCCTTTTTTTTTTTTTTTTTAGCTTGTGGGCTTCTTTTTGGAAGCGTGGCTTACTTAAAATCCATTCTCTTCAAGCTTTCTTATCATCACATTCCTGAGGTGGGAGGTGGCGGGGAACTAGAGTTGAGCCATCTTCAAAAAAGACCTGTTTCAGACTTTCATGGCTCTGTGCCAAAGGGAAAGGGTTTCGTGCACCATCGCCATTTTCTTCTGGCTTCTACAGATTTCTATGGCGTTGCATCCCTAAATTCAAAAAGGTAAAAGAGGAAACCTCCCACTCCATCCCTCTTTCCTACCTGCCTATCCTATTTGTTTCTACAAGGATAGATCAACAGACACAAAAGGGATTTTTGACCGGGAATCGAGCCAACTTTAGGAAATTGGGGGAAGTTGGACTCTTGAAGGGGTCAGAAATTCACTCATTCACTGCTATGCAATGCCTCCCAGAATGCCAATTTACCCAGGGCCGCCCCCAGGCACCAAATGGTTGGCAAGCATGCAGCCACACACACAATCTCTCGACAGGAAACCCACAACCCATTTCCTCCCCATAGAGAAAGCAGAAAAAACCTTATCAAAAAACCTTATCAGGGGGTGGATCCACTCCCCCTCTTCGGTTCGTTTGAACCGGGCCGAAACCTTTTTTTTTTTTAAAGGTACAGAATCAGAAAGAAAGAACCCTTTTTCCTCCTACTCACCAGCACGTGCTTTTTTTCTTCTCTCCCTTTTTTTTCTTTTCTTTCCCCCCCTCCCTTTCTCCAGCGCTGGATTCTAAGGCTGTTTGGAACTGAATCCCTCAAAGGTCACTTTGCTAATATGTGGGCTTCTCCAGCGGTCTCCAGCTTAACAGGCACCAGAAAAAGTCTGAGGTGGCCACATTCCTGATAAGATCGATAACGCCAGAGTCCCACACATTTCAAAGTGATGCGAGGTGGAACCTCCCTGTTTTGGATCTCCTCACAAAGCCGGGGTCAGGGGCAGAGGTGTTGACCTCTTAAGTCCCTGTTCGGGCGCCAAATTATGTTAAGGTAAAAAAAGGGTCAATTAACCCATTCACTACCAATTATGCAAATCAGGCATTTGTGAAGATTTCCAAACAGATCCAGTTTATTCCAAACAGTCTCAGTCTGCATGCAGAGCTTCAGCCAAAAGTCATCTCATTGACTGAACCCCCCAAACATGGCGTAAACAGTTTTTATTAACCCACAAAGTATTCATTGAGCATGCGTAGTTTAACATTCATTTATATATATTCTTTGCACCTCATTTCATTATATATCTCTATCTATCTGTTAGACTTACTGACAGAGACCCTTTGTTCTTTTAGCCTTCTGATTTTCTGGGCATTCAGCCAGTCTTTAGTCTTATCAGGAACACTTGTTGCCATTAGCAGGCATTTGCTTCCCTCTTCCCTCTTCCCTCTTCCCTCCTAAGGTGGGGCTACAAGCCAGATTCAAAAGGACAAGTTTTTCCTTTAGCTCTATTTCTCACTATGGCTAAACTATTGATTATTAGTGGCAGAGATTATTGGCTTCATTTGGTTATCAATGGCTTTATTATTCACCTTAGCAAAACCCTCTCTGAACAAACCTCCCAAGAAAACCTCTTGAAGGCACACACACACATACACTCACACCAAAGGCAAACTCTCTGAACAAACCAAGAAAACCCATTAGGCAAGTAGGTTACACACTCTCAGCCTCAAGGAAAGGCTGGGAAAGGCAAACTCTCTGAACACACCAGGACGTTTTGAAATTCCTCCTGGGCAGAAATGTAGGATGTGTCCACCTGGATAAAGAATGATGTCTGATCACCCAGATAAAATGGAGGATGTTAAACCTTGAGCTCTGGGCCCCACGACAAACTCCAATTCCCAGAACTCCATAGCCTTGAGCCAGAAAAAGAATTCAACTTTGAGCTCAGTGTCCCACAACAACAAACTCCAACTCTCAGAATTCCATAGCCTTGAGCCAGAGAAAGAGTTCAGCCATGAGCTCAGTACCCCACAACAACAAACTCCAACTCCCAGAATTCCATAGCCTTGAGCCAGAAAAAGAGTTCAGCCATGAGCTCAGTGCCCCACAACAACAAACTCCAACTCCCAGAATTCCATAGCCTTGAGCCAGAAAAAGAGTTCAGCCATGAGCTCAAGGCCCCACAACAAACTCAAGCTCCCAGAATTCCATAGTCTTGAGTCAGAAAAAGAAGCTTTGAGCTCTGGGCCCCACAACAAACTCCAGTTCCCAGAATTCCATAGCCTTGAGCCAGAAAAAGAGTTCAGCCTTGAGCTTTGAGCCCCACAATATACTCCAGCTTCCAGAATTCCATAGCCATGTATTCTGAAGAGGGTTGGACTTGATGGTCTTTGAGGATTCCCCCCAACCTCTATCATTCCTTGTTGGGGCTTGAATCAAAGTTTATTTGTGTCCTTTCAACCCCTGCTATGCCTCCTTTTGACATGGTAAGTGAGTTTGAAATGCAAATTAAATTAGCACCAACACATGTAATTAGCGAATACTTGTCTTTTATTGTCATTCGGGAAATCTGTGAAAAATAATTCTCTAGCTGTGGACAGGGAGAGAAAAATAACCTTTGGAATGTGGGATTTTTGAGACAAATATTTTTTTTAAAAAATTCTCATAAAGTTCTCAGTGGACAAGAAGAAAAACAATGGTTTGTCAAATTGTTATGGTAAACAAAGGGTCAATTAACCCATTCACAACCAATCATGCAAGTCAGGCATTTGTGAAAATTTCCAAACAGATCCAATTTATTCCAAACAGTCTCAGTCTGCATGCAGAGATCCAATCAAGGGTCATCCCATGACTGAATGTCCCAAACATGGCGTAAACAGTTTTTTATTAACCCACAACATATTCATTGAGCATGCGTAGTTTAACATTCATTTATATATTTCCACCTCATTTCACTGTCTGTCTGTCTATCTATCTATCTATCTATCTATCTATCTATCTGTTTGCCCTACTGACTGAAGCCTTTTGTTTTTAGCTTAGTCCTTGTAACATTCTGATTTTCTGGGCATCCATCCAGTCTTTAGTCTTATCAGGAACATTTGTTGCCATTAGCAGGCATTTGCTTCCCTCTTCCCTCTTCCCTCCTAAGGTGGGGGCTACAAGCCAGATTCAAAAGGACAAGTTTTTCCTTTGGCTCTATTTCTCGCTATGGCTAAACTATTGATCATTAATGGCAGAGATTATTGGTTATCAGTTGGTTATCAATGGCTTTATTAGTTTTCACCTTGACAAAATCACTACTTTTGTGCTCACATAGTTTAGGTAAGAAAGCAATATGAGTTATTCATAGAATCATAGAGTTGGAAGAGACCACAAGGGTCATCAAGTCCAACCCCATGCCATGCAGGAACTTCAAATCAAAGCATCCCTGACAGATGGCCATCCAGCCTCTGCTTATTATTTCTAGTCTTTTCTTTTTCCTGTGTTTTTAAAATTTTTGAGGATGAGAGAGAGTGACTTGCTCAAGGTCACACAGTGGGTTTCCATGGCCAAGCCAAGATTCGAGCCTTGGTCTCCAGAGTTGTAGTCCAACACTCAGGTCTGGGGCCTGTTAACTTTGGGGCTGAACAGATCACCCCTAAGGGGTGGCATGCAGTTGCCCCTTTCAGTGCTGGATTGATGCCACAGCAACTACATGCCATGGCCCTAATCTGGTATTCTTTTTGCTGCTTCTATTTTGCTCCACAGAAAGACCACATTTGCGACTTCAGTGCCATCTTCTGGCATGCCGTAACACCCCCACCGTGCAGTCAGGTGCACAACATGATGGTAGCATCAGGGCAGTGTCAGGGCATGTGTTTTGTGGACACCACACATCCCTTTCATACAGCCAGGTGTTCCCCATCCTACATCTGTTCATTTCATTTTCCACCTTAGGTGTAGTACCTTACATTTCTTGTGTTGAATTTCATTTTCATAGAATCATAGAAGAGACTGCAAGGAGCATCCAGTCCAATGCCCTGCCATGCAGGAACTCTAAATCAAACCATCCCCGACAGATGGCCATACAGCCTCTGCTTAAAGATCTCCAAGGAAGGAGACTCCACCACACTCCAAGGGAGTGTGTTCCTCTGTCGAACAGCCCTTCCTGTCAGGAAGTTCCTCCTTTTGTTGAGATGGAATTTCATTTCCTGTAGTTTGCATCCATTGTTCTGGGTCCTATTCTCTGGAGCAGCAGAAAACAAGCTTGTTCCCTCCTCAATGTGACATCCTTTCAAATATTTAAACAGGGCTATCATATCACCTTTTTACCTTCTGTTCTCCAGGCTAAACATCCCCAGCTCCCTAAGGCGTTCCTCATAGGGCTTGATTTCCAAACCCTTCTCCACATCTTTTTTGAATTGTGGTGCCCAGAACTGGACAGAATATTCCAGATGAGGCCTGACCAAAGCAGAATAGTGGCACTATTACTTCTAGACATTATATTTCTATTGATGCAACTAAAATTGCTGCATCACACTGTTGACTCATGTTCAACTTGTGTTCTACTTGGACTCCTAGATCCCTTTCACACGTACTTTTATTCACCCAGGTGTCCCCCATTCTGTGCTATTCTATTTTTCTTCCCTAAGTGCAGTACCTTGCATTTCTCTGTGTTGAATTTATTTTGTTAGCTTTGGCCCAGCTTTCTAGTCTATTCAGGTCATTTTGAATTTTGATCCTGTCTTCTGGGGTATTACCTACTCCTCCTAATTTCATGTCATCTGCAAATTTTATAAGTATGCCCCCAATATTGTCATCCAAGTCATTAACAGTCATTAATAAAGTTATTGAATAGCACTGGGCCCAGGACAGAACCCTGTGGGACCTCACTGGTCACTTCTTTCCAGGATGAAAAGGAACCATTGTTGAGCACCATTTGAGTTCAGCTGGTCAACCAGTTACAAATCCATGTAATGGTTACCTTGTGTATCCCACATTTTACAAGCTTGTTTGCAAGAATGTCATGGGGAACCTTGTCAAAGGCCTTACTGAAATAAATATATACTATGTACATAGCATTCCCTTCATCTACTAAGCTGGTAATTTTATCAAAAAAGAGATCAGATTTGTCTGGCATGACTTGTTTCTCTGAAACCCATGTTGACTTTTTGTCATTATGGAATTGTCTTCTAGATATTCACAGAGTCTCTGTTTAATGATCTGCTCTAGAATCTTTCCTGGTATTGATGTCAGACTAAATGGACAATAATTGCTGGGATCCTCTGTTTTCCCTTTTTGATGATGGGAAAAGTATGCTCCCAATTCTGTCATCTAAGTCATTGACAAAGATGTTGGATAGTACTGGGCCCAGGACAGAACCCTGTGGAAACTCACTGGTCACTTCTCTCCAGAATGAAAAGAAGCCATTGTTGAGCACCCTTTGGATTCAGCCAGTCAAACCCATGTAACAGTTACCTTGTTTAGCCCACATTTTTACAAGTTTGTTTGCAAGAATGTCATGGGGGGCCTTTTCAAAAGCCTTGCTAGTTGTTTGAATTCCTCTTTGGTGCTTTCCCCATTTTTCCATTTCTCATACATATTTCATTAAAATCTCCAGATTCATTTGAGCTAAGAAAAAAAAAACCAAGAAATAAAATGAAAATACTCCAAGGGTCTTGACAGATGGGTGGCAAAACACTGCCCCTGTTTGCCCCAGATCATTGCCACGGCAACCCCATGGTGTGGCAATGATCCACTTCCTCCCGGGAGCCAAAAAAAAGGTGGTGAAAGCAGGTTCCTGGAAGGTGTGCCATAATGGTACTCACGTACCATGATGACATCCCTTCTTGCCAGCACTGTTTGAGTGTTCTGTCACCCGTGCATCATCATGGCTCACCCCATATGGACATGTGCATGCCATAATGGTGCATGGTCAGCAAAAGTAGGGCTGGGTGCATGTGGACATTCAGCCCTATCTAGTCCTACTTTCAACCCCAGGCTGGCACCAAGTGCTTGTCTGTTTAGGGCCCAAAATGATAAAGAAAGAGGAGGTTTGGAACTGCCCAATTTCTAAATTTACTACCACACAAGTTGCCTAATGTGGATTATGGAATGGATAACAATAGGAAATGAGAAAACTGTTGTACTTGGAGGGAGAAGATCTTAAATATGGATGGCATGGCTATCTAATATATGGAAAAGACAAAGTAAATAAAGACAGCTTAAACTGTTTTGTAAGAAAAGGTATACTGAAAGTATGGAAAAAATACGAACTGCAACTTTGTACAAAAATTTTGTTACGGTTTTCGTCAAACAAAGCATACAAAGATATATTGAAAGTAAATCAAGAGGAGGTAGAAATTAAATCACAAGAAAAGCTTAAAGAATCAGGAAGAGTATTTATGTCAACAATTAAAAGAAAGATAAAAAGTTGATAATTAAAAGGATTTGACACTAAAAAATCAGAATGGGAAATAATAGTAGAAAAAGGTATTAAAATTATTTTGAGATGCTGAAAGCTGATATTAAAATGGGATGCAGAAGATGAATTAATTAAAGATATCATGATTAAATGAGCATGTAATGTCAGTCACAACCTAGAACTGGAACATTGGGAAAAGCTTTGAAAGGAAAGAATAAAATATATAGTTAGCCAAGACTTGAAAGAAAACAATTTCAAGATGTATCTGAGATGGCATCTATCACCCCAAAAGTTAGCTATAATATCTAAAGGAGTAAATGTGTCCTGCTGGAAATGTGAATATGAAGTAGGCTCATTCTTCCACCTTTGGTGGATATGTCCAAAAGCAAAACCATACTGGACAGCTATACCCAAAACAATGAAGAAATATTAAAAGTAAACATTGAATGTACACCAGAAACATATATTTTAGGAATTATCAAATATAATGAAATCGAGAGAAAATATGATAGAATGACATTTTTCATGCTAACATGTGCCAGGATAGTATATGCTAGATTCTGGAAAAAACAAGAAATACCATCAATAGCTCAATGGCTTGTCAAATTATATGAAACAGAAAAATGGACAAAATGGCAGGCTGGATGAGAGAAAAAAAACAGAAGAATATGCTGCAAAAAATTGGCAAATGTTATATAAATGTTTAAAGAAACTCTGGAAAGGGATTATAATAGAAAATTAAATAACAATGTAAATAAATGATTAGCTCCTCAAACTTTATGAACACAAGCTTATAAGTAAAGTTATATTATCAGAATTATTGAAATTAAGAACAAACAAAATAATTTAACAAAGTACGATTGCTGGAACTGCGAAGAAATTTAAGAGGTTAAATAGAATGTAAAGCAAGATAGAAAAAGATATTTTCTAACTTTTTTTGTTCTGAGTTAGAATTATACAAGAAACTCAATTTCTTAAAATGAAACTAAATCATAAAGAAGAGTAAGACTTGTATGAGTGGAAGTCAAGGTTTAAATGTTATGTTTTTTGTCAAGAAAGAATGGGTTTTTTACTGTATAAATATGAAGGTAATGTGTGTCATGTGTTATGATGTAGGTAAATGTTTTTGTTTCTTTTATGTATGTTTGGTAAATAAACAGAATATAAATAAATAAATAAATAAACTAAATATAATAATAATAAAATTTTATTTCTGTTTCCCTCCTGTCCCATTGGATTGAGCAGGGATTCCAACAATAGCTAAAATACAGTCATACAATTCAAGTAAAATTCAGCAGTTTAAAATTCAACAATTTAAAATTATCTTAAATCAATCACTAAAACCATTATTCAACATTTATTAGTGTTGCAACTAGTGCTAAAATAGCTCAGCAATGGAATTCTCTAAATGTGCAACTGATTGAATAGAATTTGGACAATCATACTAGTAGAAAAACTATCTCTTTGTACACACAAAAAAATCACTTTTAAAAATGGGTAGGTTAGAAGCTAAAGCATGACAAGTTTCCAAAGAGGCAGATTGAAGAGTTCAATAATAACAATTTTATTCTTTTATTGGTATAGCATACGTCTAAGTAATATTGAAAACAAAAATGTATTATGAATATTGAGATAGGCATAACTCATAAATATTTACAAAATATCAAGGAGGAGCCTGAAGCCTTCGAGAGGCTCCCAGCGTCCCTTGCAAGCCGATTCTACTGGCAGCACTGCAAAGGAAGAGCCTGAAGCCTTTGAGAGGCTCCCAGCGTCCCTTGCAAGCCGATTCTACTGGCAGTACTGCAAAGGAGGAGCCTGAAGCCTTCGAGAGGCTCTCAGTGTCCCTTCCAAGCCCATTCTACCGGCAGCAGTGCAAAGGAGGAGCCTGAAGCCTTCATGAAGCTCCCAGCGTCCCTTCCAAGCCCATTCTACTGGCAACAGTGCAAAGGAGGAGCTTGAAGCCTTAAGAGCCTCCCAGCGTCTCTTGTATGCCCATTCGACCAGCAGCAGTGCAGGGGAGGAGCCTGAAGCCTTCAAGAGGCTCTGAGCATCCCTTGTAAGGCCATTCCACTGGCAGCAGTGCAGGGGAGGAGCCTGAAGCCTTCAAGAGGCTCCCAGCATCCCTTGCAAGCCCATTCCACTGGCAGCAGTGCAAGGGAGGAGCCTGAAGCCTTCAAGAGTGACAGAGGGGGGCGGAACTGGAGTGGGGGAGTGTTTCTTGTCCTGCTTATGAGAGATCAGCCTGTTTGGGCCTCTTTCTTTCTACCTGGTGCCCAGGACAACAACAACAACAACAACAACAACAACAACAAATTTATTTGTATCTCCTGCCTCTCCCTACGGATCGAGGCAATTGACCTTAAGGCAACATTAGCCTATGGATCAGAACTTGATGACAACTCAGTCCATTAAGGCTTCTTTTCTTACTTTTATCATATTAATGATTTAAGAAGGAGGTCAGATATTGTTACTAACAGCCTGGCTACCATTAATACACCTACAGACGAAACTGGGAATAGCCTGAGAGCAAGCATTGACGTTATATGGGAGCTAGGGAGGTATGGCGGTAACAGAGTGAACATATGTTACAGAAGAAGTAGGGGATTGATGTTTAGTATCTATCCCTTCTTCAATTCACTCTGTTCCTCAGGATAAGTTGGAGAGTGTACCAACCATTCCACAATCCCTTAATCTTCTCCTTTGCAATGTCAGGTTGGCCAAAGGTAAAACCCATATCATCCACGAGCTTCTTGTGCATGAAAAGGCCAACCTGGCATGCTTTACCGAGACCTGGCTGGGAGATGCCAGTGCTGCAACATGGGCTCAGGCTCTCCTTGCTGGATATACAGTCAGTGAGCAGATAAGGGAAAGTAGGCGGGGGTGTGTGTGGCTATAGTTCACAAATCTAATCTACCCTTGATCAGAGAACCCATCCGGAAAACAGCCCATACCGAGTGCATGTACCTTAGCCTGAAGACCAGGGATAGTTTGGGGATTCTGTTGGTATACTGGCCACCCGTTGCCTAACAGACTTCCTGACCGAGCTGACTCAACTGGTCTCTGAGTTACTGTTGCAGTCACCCAGGCTTCTGGTCCTGGGTGACTTCAACATTCCCCTCGAGACCAGCCCTTCTGATCTACCTGGAGCAGCTTGGGAGTTCATGGAATCCATGACAGGCATGAACCTATCCTGATTGGTCAATGGGCCCACCGATTTTGCGGGTCACACACTCAATGGGATTTTTAGTACGGAACGGGAATATCCGTGGATGGAGGTAATCAAAACCTCCGCACTGTCATGGACGGATCACTCACTGATCAAGATGGAACTCAGAGCGGCACCTTACCCCTCCAGGGGTGGTGGACCCATTAGAATGGTCCGCTCTCGAAGGCTTATGGAATCAGTTGGCTTTGAGAAGGCCCTAGAGGGTTTGATGGTTGGCAGCTCTGGCAACACCGGCGAAGCCTTGGTGAACACCTGGAATACCGATCTTCCCAAGGCTCTTGACGTTATCATCCTCGAGCATCCTTTCCAACCTGCTTGGAACTGCAAACCCTGGTTCAAAGAGGAACTCAGGGAAATGAAGTGGGCTGGACAATGACTAGAGCGCAAATGGCGAAAGACTCGCATATCATCTGACAGAACTCACCATAGGTAGCACCTTCGTGCCTATTGGGAGGCATTGCGTGCAGCGTGAAAATCTTTCTACGCTGCATGCATTGCGTCTGGAGAGTCTCATTCAGCAGAGCTGTTTAAGGTAATTGGGGAATTAACGCAGGTTCCCCCTGTGTTGGACCCCCTCCTTGACCCAACGACGGCCTGCTGTGATGCATTTAACAACCACTTTGCAGACAAAATCTCTCGGATAAGGGCCAACTTGGACGCCAATATTTCTCCAGTGTCCATAAATGAGGTAACCAGCAACTCTGCCACTGTCATTTTATTGGATGAGTTTCAATCTATAAGTACTGATGATGTGGACAAGCTCCTTGGAAGCGTGAGGAAGATGACCTGCCCTCTCAATCCATTTCCGTCATGGCTGGTCACCCAGGGAGGGGATACATTGAAGACATTCCTTCGGGATGTAGTCAATGCGTCCTTCAGGGAAGGCACTATTCCACCCTGTCTAAAGGAGGCACTGTAAAGCCTCTCCTGAAGAAACCTTCCCTTGATCCCCTGGACAGGAACAACTACAAACCAGTTTCCTTGCTGCTGTTTCTAAGCAAGGTGATTGAGAGAGCAGTCACCTCACAACTCCAAGCTGTCTTGGATGAAATCGACTTTCTTGATCCATTTCAAACCGGCTTCCAAGCAGAATATGGAGTTGAGACTGCCATGGTTGCTCTGACAGATGACCTTTGTTTGAATATCGACAGGGGTAGTGTGACCCTGCTGTTGCTCTTGGATCTCTCAGTAGCCTTTGATACTATAGATCATGCCATCCTTTTGGACCGGTTGGGGAAGATGGGTATTGGAGGCACCGCTTTGCAGTGGTTCCATTCCTTTCTTTCTGACAGGTCCCAAAGGGTGAGGCTCGGGGACAGTTGCTCCTCTAAAATTGATGCTTAATTGTGGTGTCCCTCAGGGCTCCATCCTGTCCCCGATGCTATTTAATATTTATATGAAGCTGCTGGGTGAGATCCTTCCGAGGCATGGAGCTCAGTGTCATCAGTACACTGATGACACTCAGATATACTTCTCCATGACAAGATCATCTGCCCAGACCACAGATGGCTTCTATCCTCTCAGTGACTGTCTCACAGCAGTAATGGATTGGATGAGGGAAAATAGATTGAGGCTAAATCCTGACAAAACGGAGGTACTGATAGTCACCGGCCCGAAACCAGGTCTGAGAATACATCTTCCAGTCCTGGATGGAGTCACACTTTCCTCACAGGGCTCAGTTCGCAGTCTGGGGGTACTTCTAGACTCATCACTTCACATGATGTGTCAGGTGAATGTGGTGGTCAGAAGTGCCTGTTATTAGCTTTGGCTGATCTGTCAGCTGCACCCTTTCCTGGAGATGAAGGACCTGGAGGCTGTGGTACATGCTCTGGTCACCTCACATCTGGATTACTGTAACGCACTCTACATGGGGCTACCTTTGTGCCTAACCCAGAAACTTCAACGGGTTCAAAACATGGCAGCCAGGCTAGTCACTGGAACATCGAGGAGAGAGCATATAACACCAGTGCTTAAATCTCTACACTGGCTGCCGATCAGTTTCCGGGCACAGTACAAGGTGCTGACTTTTAAAGCCCTACATGGCTTGGGTCCAACTTATCTTAGAGACCACCTCCTCCCATATGAGCCCCCGCTTACACTTCGTTCCTCCGGGAGGAATCTGCTTCAGCCTATAAAAACTAAGTTGTTCCAGACCTCCCAGAGGGCCTTTTCTGCTATTGCTCCCAGGCTGTGGAACGACCTGACAGATGAGATGCATCTTATTACAACCTTGGAAGGCTTTAAAAAAGCGACCAAGACGCATCTCTTCCAGCAGGCCTTCCCGGACAGTAACTAATTTCCCACTGTCTGATGCCCCCCTGCCCCCATCCAGCCACCCACATGGGACTTTGAATGAATATGTATTTTAAATCTTGATTCTTTTAATTATGATTAGTTTAATACTGTTTTAAGGGGAGGGAGGTGGGTATCTTTGGAGGATTTTAACTGTATATGTTTTTAACATGTTGTACCCGGCCCTGATTGCTTGCTCAGAGGGATGCGTAAGAAATAAATATTATAATTATTGTTAATAATAATAATAATAATAATAATAGAAAATAGTATGAGAAGGTAAACAAAACAATGTGAAGACTTAAATAATGGCTTAAGGGTGCAATTGGAATTTCATTGAAAATGTGACCAGAGCAACTTGAATAGAAATGCTTAACTTTTTTCTCCCATCTATGACTCCGTCTAGCCCAAATCATGAATTTCCTGGACATTTTTACTACTCTGGTATGAAATGCAAAAGTCATATCTTCCTATCACAGAGAGACCAGTTCACAAGGGTTAAGAAAAACCCTAGTGTATCCTGCTGAGTC
Source organism: Urosaurus nigricauda (assembly GCA_034509955.1). Classification (NCBI taxonomy): domain Eukaryota; kingdom Metazoa; phylum Chordata; class Lepidosauria; order Squamata; family Phrynosomatidae; genus Urosaurus; species Urosaurus nigricauda. The sequence goes on along the minus strand of JAOEGL010000005.1, from coordinate 105,519,535 downwards.
AGACTAGGCAGAAAGAAAATAAAAAATGGAAGTGTTCAAGCATTTTTAAGACACTGAAATGTGTTCACTACAGATTTTGCAAGCAAGGAAGGAGTGGGACAGTTTTGACAGCTACTCAAAACAAATATTTCCCTTTATATGAACATCTGTCTTCTGGCATATATTGCTTGGCATACACCATTGATAATGCACCAAGAAACGCTGTCACCTCAAAAATCAGTTAGAATGTTGCCGCATTGACTTTTTGTCTATTGTAATTTGTATTAATGTTGTTTTTATATTATTGGTTTTAATCTGTAACAGATTTCATATTTTTTAAGGGGGGAAGGGATGTAGTTTGTTTTATTTGATGTAATTGTATTTTACTGTTGTTCGCCGCTCCGATTGATCTCAAAGTATAAATTAATTTATTATTATTATTATTATTATTATTATTATTAGTTGGTATGGGGCATTTTTATCTCCAGAAGTACATTGAATTCCCTCATTTTTTAATCTGTCTGGATAAGGATTTAACAACAAATAACTTGCTAAGGATAATTGTAGCAGGCTATCTTGAATTATAATATCTGTTGGTTGTTTCTTCCCATTGGAGGTCACTATACTTCCATTAAAATATTTAGTTTGAATTGTAGTATTAAAATAGAATCTTGTTACCTAAATTGCAGGGGGTCCTGATAGTGCACCCAAAAGCTGAATTCAATGATGAAGTGGGCTGGACGACGACTAGAGCGCAGATGGTGGAAGACTCGTCTATTATCCGACAGAACTCGCCATAGGCAGCACCTTCGCGCCTATTGGGAGGCTTTGCGTGCAATGCGGAGATCTTTCTGCTCTGCATGCATTGCGTCTGCAGAGTCTCGCTCAGCAGAGCTGTTCAAGATGGTGGGGTAGGTGACGCAGGTTCCCCCTGCACCTGTTCCCCTGCTTAACCCCATGACGGCCTGCTGTGACGCATTTAACACCTACTTTGCAGATAAAATCTCTCGGATAAGGGCTGACTTAGACGCCAATGTTTCAGCAGTATCTGTAAATGAGGCACCTAGCAACTCCATTGTTGTCACTATACTGGATGAGTTTCAATCTGTAAGTACTGATGACGTGGACAAGCTCCTTGGAAGCGTGAGGAAAACGACCTGCCCTCTCGATCCATGTCCATCATGGCTGGTCGTCCAGGGAGGGGACACATTGAAGACATTCCTTCGGGATATAGTCAATGAATCCCTCAGGGAAGGCACCGTTCCATCCTGTCTGAAGGAGGCGGCCGTAAAGCCTCTCCTCGAGAAACCTTCCCTTGATCCCCTGGACAGAAACAACTATAGACCAGTTTCCTTGCTGCTGTTTTTAAGCAAGGTGATCGAGAGAGCAGTCGCCTCCCAACTCCAAGCTGTCTTGGATGAAACTGACTTTCTTGATCCATATCAAACTGGCTTCCGGGCAGGATATGGAGTTGAGACTGCCATGGTTGCTCTGACAGATGACCTCCACTTGAGCATTGACAGGGGTAGTGTGACCCTGCTGGTGTTCTTGGACCTCTCAGCGGCTTTTGACACTATAGATCATGCCATCCTTTTGGACCGGCTGAGAGAGATGGGTATTGGAGGCACTGCTTTGCAGTGGTTCCATTCCTTCCTCACAGGCAGGACCCAAAGGGGAGGCTTGGGGACAGTTGCTCGTCTAAAATCGATGCTTAATTGTGGCGTCCCTCAGAGTGCCATCCTGTTCCTGATGCTATTTAACATTTATATGAAACCATTGGGGGAGATCATTCGGAGGCATGGAGCTCAGTGTCATCAGTACACTGATGACACTCAGATATATTTCTCCATGACAAGATCATCTGCTCAGACCTCAGATGGCGTCACCTCTCTCAATGACTGCCTGGCAGCAGTAATGGATTGGATGAGGGAAAACAGATTGAGGCTAAATCCAGACAAAACAGAGGTACTGACAGTCACCGGCCTGAAACCAGGTCTGGGAATACAGCTCCTGGTCCTAGATGGAGTCACACTTTCCTCGAAGGACCCTGTTCGCAGTCTTGGGGTACTTCTAGACTCGTCGCTTCACATTACTAGTCTGGTGAATGTGACTGTCAGGAGTGCCTGTTATCAGCTTCGGCTGATACGCCAGCTGCGCCCTTTCCTGGAGATGAAGAATCTGGAAACTGTTGTACATGCTTTGGTCACCTCTCGTTTAGATTACTGCAATGCGCTCTACATGGGGCTGCCCTTGTGCTTAACCCGGAAACTTCAACTGCTTCAAAATATGGCAGCCAGACTATTCACTGGGGCATCTAGGAGCATATAACACCCGTGCTTAAGTCTCTCCACTGGCTGCCGATCAGATTCCGGGCACAGTACAAGGTGCTGGTTTTGACCTTTAAAGCCCTTCATGGCTTGGGTCCATCCTATCTTAGGGACCGCCTCTTCCCATATGAGCCCCCTCTTACACTTCAGTCCTCTGGGAGGAACCTATTACAACCTAAGAAAATTAGGTTGGCACAGACCTCCCAGAGGTCCTTTTCTGCTGTCGCTCCCAGGCTATAGAATGGCCTGCCAGATAAGATGCACCTTATTACAACCCTGGACGGCTTCAAGAAGGCCACCAAGACGCATCTCTTCTGGCAGGCCTTCCCAGACAATGATTAACCTTTCTGCTATCTACTGTCCCTCTTCCACGGGAATATCTGATATTGTCGAGACCGCCTATCATTTTTAATTAGAGTTTTCTAATGTTTTAATTGTAATGGCCCTGTTTTAGTATTTTTAAATCTTATTGTAGTTTAATTTATTTTTAAGGGGTGGGAGGGGAAATTGAACTGTTATATTTTAATTTTAATTGCTTTTAAAGGTTGTACCCTGCCCTGATTGCTTACCCAGAGGGGCAGGATATAAATAAATATTTATTATTATTATTATTATTATTATTATTATTATTACTACTGGGTTTAGCTCAATTGGTAGCAGTGAAAGGGCTGTGGTAATGATGCCTAGATCACTCCTTTGTATAACAAGTCCAAGAACTCCCAGAGTAAAGTACAACTTTGTTTTATTAATTAACAGCAAAGGGGGAAATCGCCATTAATTCAATATCATTCATACACACACACACACACACACAAGAACTAACAAAATTAAAGATAATAGCTTATCACAAGATTGAGGTAAGGGAAGCAATGTTCCAATCAGTCCAGAAGCAATGTTCAGAAGCAATGTTCCAATCAGAGGATGGTGAAAGTGACAGTGCCTCAACAAGGCTGCCCGAAATATATGGGAGCAGCCAGCCTGTATTGATAATATAATTATAATAATAATAAAATTTTATTTATATACCGCCCTTCCAACGATCAGGGCGGTGCACAACATAAATAACATATACATGGTTAAAAACATTCCAATAAAAACAAAAACAATATAAAAACAAAACTATATAAAAAATATGCAAGGCCAGCTTGCAATGTGGGGAGAGGAGGGGGGGAAGGGGAGGATCACAATGGGGGAGAGGGTAATCAGGGGTATGCTTGTCCAAATAAGTATGTTTTTAACCCCTTTTTGAACAAGGTAAGGGAAGCAGCCAGATGGAGCTCAATGGGCAACGAGTTCCAAAGGCTGGGGGCCGAGATGGAAAACGCCCTCTTCATGGTGGTTGATAATTTAGCCTTTGGAACTCTAAGTAGCTGTTGCCCGGAAGATCTAAGTGTGCGGGGCGGATTATGTGGGGAGAGGCGGTCCTTCAGGTACCCTGGGCCCAAGCCATTTAGGGCTTTATAGGTAATAACCAGCACTTTGTACTGAGCCCGGAAGCAGATAGGCAGCCAGTGAAGATCTTTCAATATCGCGGTTATATGGGAGGCCCTGGGGGTCAATATGAAATCTAACAGAATTCCTGCCCGATTTCAGACTAAGCCAATGTACGAAGTTTATCCCACTAGGAAAATCCCGCAGGAAAATGGGAGTTAAACTAGTTTTGAATTTGAACAAATGTTGCAAATTCAGGTAGTTTATCACACTTATTTTACTGCCAAAGGGAAATAACGCCAAGTTAAACCACAGGTAAAGCGGAGAAAAACAGCAGCTTTTTACTTTCAGGTTGTTCCAAAAGTAAAAAGTTGCTGATTTTCTCTGCTTTACCTGCAGTTTTACTTCGCATTGTTTCACTTTAACACTGACGTCATGTGATAAACTTCGGGCATTTCTGGGTTTTCTCTAATTTAAATCTCATTTAAATCCTGTTTCTCTGTGGGATTTCCCTAGTGTGATAAACTCCACTGAGTGCCAAGGCACAATTTTTATAGAGTCTTAAGGCAGTTGGGTGAGTTTTCCAGGAATCCCTGGAATCCCTGAAACTAATGTGATTCCACATGGTTGATGGTTTTAACAGAGTTAGAAAAGGAATATTTTTTGTTGATGGCGGTGACATTGATTTAATCAAGCAGCAACAAGATCAGCCCCAGGGTGTGGAAAAGTGCAGTGGGGATAGCAGAAAAATTGGCTTAATGCTTTAGGCTTCAGAACCTTGTTTGTGACCTCCAAGAAGAAATGGACATAGCAGAGAGTGGGAAGCAGCAATATATACAGCCATAAAGTTACAGGGTTCTTTCCATATGCTCTCAGGTGTATGACCAGTAAGAAGTTCACTTAAAATTATCTTAAAAGGTCATGCCTCTGCAACCGCTATTATAATAAAATATAACAATATATGTGTACCCTCAAATAATGCAAGATATGCAGAATGTGGTAATACGTGTTTGCAGTTTTATGCCAATTTCCTATTTGCTGTTACTAATACAGTCTGCCCTCCTTATCCAAAGAATTTTTATCCACGGATCTGAGCATACATGGCTTGAAAATATTCCGAAAAAGTATAAATTCCAAATAGCAAACCTTGATTTTTCATTTTATATATGGGACACCATTTTGTTGTGCCATTAAATTTAATGAGACTTGAGCATACACGGATTTGTTATCCATGGAGGTCCTGGAACCAAACCCCAGCAGATAACAAGGGCCCACTGTACTGGTTTTATCCTATTGGTGAAGATACTACACTGAACAGGAGGTTGGACTCAATGGTCCATGAGGCTTCTTCCAGCTCTATGATTCTATCATTTAAAGTATTTTTCCCTTTCATTTACAGGTGAAGTGATAGACTTCACAGTGCAACATGCCATTTCTGAAGTCAATGGAGGACGGCCCAATGCTTCCAAAACAGTAGTGATTATTATATCAGAAACATCGCAAGACTCAGTGAATACTGCTGCATACTCTGCAAGAGTGAATAGTAAATCCTGTTATTCTGCTTCTACTTTTATTTATACTTTTATCAGAATATTTGGGAGAGTAAGGGTTGAAACAGATGGCCCTGAAAAGGTAGCTTGATGCAGCCCCTTTGATCACAGCATTGGGGCTGCAGCAATCACGTGCCATGGACCCGATCTGGCGTTCTGCCAACGCAAAAAAGAAGTGACAGATAGTTGCTCCTTTTTGAGTGGGTAAAAAGCTGGCTTTTTCACCACAGCTTTCCTGCAGCATCTAGCATATGAATACCATGCCATCAAAGTGCTGCAAAACTGCCCACCGTGTGGTCAGGCAGGCAACTTTATGGCAGCTTCCTGCATGCTTGGGGGCATGCATCATCTAAACAACACCCCCCCCCTCCCAAGCCATTGGGAAGCCGCTGCAAAAGGGCTGTCTGTTTCACCCCTAACTCTATTTTTTGAGATAGACAAGAGGTGAGGAATCTTTAGCCCTTATGATGTTTTGGCCTACAACTCCTACAGTTCTTTACTGACTTTTGGAAATGAAAGTCCAGTGCATGTAATGACAAATGGCTTCCTACCCCTTATAGAAGGCAATCATTTTGTTACTAATAACTTGATATAGAATGCGAGAAGAATGTTTTAATTCTCAAATTGCAGAAGGACTATTCACACAATAGTCTGTTTGTATAGTTTATTATTCTTGTATATAAAGCATTTTACCTCACTTTTCAATTAAAAAGAGCAGTAGAGGACATCTTGGAGATGTCTCATCCACAGGGTTGCCATAGGTCAAGATTGACTCGAGGGCAACAACAAAGGGAATTCCAGAAAATTACAGCAAGGTCTTTGACTGCACAGGACACAAAAAGGTATAGCTTATTCTTAAATTGATGGGATGGCCACAATATTTGATTGTTCTAATATACAACCTGTATTCAGGCCAAGAGTACAGTATAGAGAGGTTTCCAGGTTTAAACAGCACCACGTCACAAGAATCTTTGAGTAGTCCCACTCTGGGTATCCCCACACTACCTGAGGAAACTGTCAGTTTGAGAATTAAACTGATGGAAACTGCTTCCCAGAAACAGGAGGCTAAGAGGAGCACCTCTTTTGTGCCCAATCCTGCTTCTAGTGGCAGGTGACTCAAATTATCATGCTGTTGGAGGAGAGGGAACAAGGGACTAACTGCCTGTTTGAGGGCTCAAATGTTGTGCATTCAGCTTTCCTGGAATCAACAGTGGATTTCATGAAATTAAAGAAGTCTGCCTGATCATGGAACTGTTGGCATGGTCCAGAATTTCAGTGTATTTAAACATATGCCCAGGATGGTTTATAAAGTGTTCTTCTACTACTGATTTTTCTGGCTGACTCAGGGGCAGTACAGACCACCCAAAAATGGTGTGCTAGAGGTGCCTGTTTTAACTCCGGAGGGAGGCCACAGCAGTCAAACTGTGCAGCGTCCCTCTGGAGTAAAAAGAACCTGCAAAAAGCAGGTTCTTTTTACGGCGTGCAGCACACTGCATGCCCGACCTGTGGCCCCATTTCTGTGTTTTTCTGAGCCAAAGAAAAGCAGCAAAATGCTGCTTCTCCTTGACCCAGAAAAGGGGTGCCCATGGGGCATTTGCCCCCACTGCACACCCACATGCATGAGGAGAAAGAGGTGGGCCTTTTCTCCTCTGGATCATTCCCACAGCCATGCGAGAACGATCTTCCCTAGAAAGGATCTCCAAAATGGACACCAGAAGCGCTGTGGGGTGGCACAGTGATGTCACTGGTGCGCTGTGCTGTTTGGACACAGCGCACATGCAACATCATCAACGCGGACCCAGTATGGATGGGGCTGTGCAGTGATGGCACCCCATGACATCCTAGGGCTTGGGAATGTGTGGTTGGTGCATGCTCCCAAACTCTAAAATTGCCGCTTACACCCTCCTTTTAGCCCATCTGTATTTTTAGTTGATAAAATTATATCTAACTACGTCACCTTCTTCTGTATCTGGAAATTTGTCTTAAACATTAATTCTTGGTTTTCCTTTTAAGATAAATTCATTGTCAACATTACTGTATTGATTTGAAATCCTAATACTTCCTCATAATTCTTGAAAGTATTCAATAAGTAATCAATATTTTCCAATGGGTTTGCCAAAGTTATAACCAGCTTATCAGCAAAAACCCTAAGTTTATGATCCATGCCTTTAACTCCCACTCCTTTTATTAATTTACTTTTTCTAATATTATTAAGTAAGATTCCAATACTATCAGAAACAAAAGAGATGATAAGGGACATAGATTGATACATGGACATTTTTTATCTATATGAAATATTTCAGATAATTGGCTGTGTCTATACCATTGAATGTCACAACTTTCTGAAGGTATTTCATTTTGTCTTTTGAACCTGTATTCTCTCTTTTCTAAATCAGAGTAGGTTAACCACTTTTTTTGGCAATTATCAATTCTATAAAATGCTTCTTTGGTTAATATCCATCGTGGGGTTTCGGGGCATAGTAACAAGTTTAATCGATTCCAAATTCTTAAGATTGCTGTTCTGATGAAATGATTGTTGAACTCTGCATGTGCTTTGACGTTATTGTACCATGTATAATCATGCCAGCTAAATCTCAGGTCACGGCCTTCCAATTGCAATAATCCTTCATTTCTTAATGTTATCCACTCTGTAAGCCAGACAAGTGAACAAGCAGAGTAATATAATTTAAAACTGGCCATTCCAAACCAACCTGTCATCTTATTATCATGCAATAATTTGTACTTAATTCATGGTTTCTTTCCCTGCCATACAAACTTAGAAAGATCTTTCTGCCAGTTTTTGAATGGGATATCATTTTATATAATTGGGGTTGTATGGAAGAAGAATAACAGTTTGGGCAGGGTATTGATTTTATAGGGTTTTGAATATCTCTTCTTCCTTTTAGAAATAGCCCAAGTCTTTAGTTTTTTCTTCTATTTATGTTTGATTTTTTTCTTTTAAAGCTATTGATCTCATCAGTCATTTGGGGAGAAAACTTTGGTCTTGTGTATCCAAATCATCATTAAAAAAAAAACTCTGAGCAGAACTTTTGTAGTCCATGTTAAATAAGGAAATAAGTTTGTAATTTTGGGGTGTCTTGAATATCTCTTCCTTCTTTTAGAATTAGGGTTATATTTGCCTCAACCCAAGCTTTTAGTTTTTTCTTGTATTTATATTTGATTTTTTTTTCTTTTAAAGCCGTTGACAACTCCTCTTCTAATTTTGCATGAATTTGTAGAAATGCATAAGCTTACTCTGCTCATACATGAGAAAATTCTGGGTTATTTTAAGAAAGAGTGGAAGATGCTGATTGAAGATATGGAAAATAAGGCATATTCTGTAATGTCTTCAGGCTTTAAGAAGCTGATGGATTTTAATGTTTGCAAGGCAGCATTCTATCACATTAATTGTTCAGCTTGTTGTGGTGAACTCTCAGTCTCTCAGTTCACCGAAAACCTATTTGCAACTGTGGCAGCCCTATGGGACTTTTAATCTCACCGCTGCCACCCAAATATTATGTGGTGATGCCCTTATCTTTCACCACTAAGTATCTTTAGGATGACACAGCACACCTGAATCTCTTAGTTTAGGTAGCATGGTTTGATTCACACAAAGGCCAAGTTGTATTTCAAAGAATAATAAAAGTTGATTTATAAAAACAAAACGTAAACGGTAATGTAGACTTAAAATTGTTAATTGTCTTGTTGAATCATAGAATCATAGAGTTGGAAGAGACCACAAGGGCCATCCAGTCCAAACCCCCTGCCATGCAGGAACTCCCAGTCAAAGCATCACCGACAGATGGCCATCCAGCCTTTGCTTAAAGACCTCCAAGGAAGGAGACTCCACTACACTCCGAGGGAGAGTGGTCCACTATCGAACTGCCCTTACTGTCAGGAAGTTCCTCCTAATGTTGAGGTGGAAACTTTTTTCCTGCAGCTTGCATCCATTGTTCCGCGTTCTAGTCTCTGGAGCAGCAGAAAACAAGCTTGCTCCCTCCTCAATATGACATCCCTTCAAATATTTGAACAGGGCTATCATATCACCTCTTAACCTTCTCTTCACCAGGCTAAACATTCCCAGTTCCCTAAGGCGTTCCTCATAGGGCATGGTTTCTAGACCCTTCACCATCTTAGTTGCCCTCCTTTGGACATGCTCCAGTTTCTGCACATCTTTTTTGAAATGTGGTGCCCAGAACTGGACACAGTATTCCAGGTGGGGCCTGACCAAAGCAGAATAGAGTGGCACTATTACTTCCCTTGATCTAGACGCTATACTTCTATTGATGCAGCCTAAAATAGCATTGGCTATTGCACTGTTGACTCATGTTCAACTTATGGTCTACTTGGACTCCTAGATCCCTTTCACACGTAGTTTCATTCAGCCAGATGTCCCCCATCCTATACCTGTGCATTTCATTTTTGTGCCCTAAGTGCAGTACCTTACATTTCTCCGCATTGAATTTCATTTTGTTAGCACTGGCCCAGCTTTCTAGTCTATTCAGGTCATTTTGAATTTTGACCCTAATTCAATATTCTTCTGGAATATTGGCTACTCCTCCTAGTTTAGTGTCATCTGCAAATTTGATAAGTATGCCCCCAATTCGGTCATCCAAGTCATTAATAAAGATGTTGAATAGGACTGGGCCCAGGACAGAGCCCTTTGGCACCCCACTTGTCACTTCTTTCCAGGTTGAAAAGGAGCCGTTGTTGAGCACCCTTTGAGTTCAGCCAGTCAACCAGTTACAAATCCATGTAACAGTTACCTTGTCTATCCCACATTTTACTAGCTTGTTTGCAAGACTGTCATGGGGAACCTTGTCAAAGGCCTTGCTGAAATCAAGATATACTATATCCACAGCATTCCCTTCATCTACCAAACTGGTAATTTTATCAAAAAAAGAGATCAGATTTGTCTGGCAGGACTTGTTTCTCTGAAACCCATTTTGGCTTTTTGTGATTATGGCATTGCCTTCTAAATGTTCACAGACTCTCTGTTTAATTATCTGCTCTAGAATCTTTCCTGGTATTGATGTCAGACTAACTGGACGATAATTTGTTGGAAACCTCTTTTTTCCCCTTTTTGAAGATGGGCACAACGTTTGCCCTCCTCCAGTCTGCTGGGACTTCTCCTGTTCTCCAGGAGTTCTCAAAGATTATTGTCAATGGCTCTGATATTACATTTGCCACTTCTTTTAATACCCTTGGATGTAGTTCATCTAGTCCTGAAGACTTATATTCATTTAGGTTAACCAAGTATTCCTGTACTATCTCTTTACTTATTCTGTGCTGAAATTCCCCTATTCTGTCTTCTTCCCCATTATCCTTAGGTTGAGGACCTTTTGCCTTTTCTGAGAAGACTGAAGCAAAGAAGGTGTTGAGTAATTCTGCCTTTTCTCTGTCCCCTGTGAGCATATTGCCATCTTCTGCACGCAGTGGTCCTACTGTTTCCTTCTTCTTTCTTTTGCTTTGGATATACCCAAAAAAGCCCTTTTTATTGTTCTTAACCTCTCTAGCAAGCCTGAGTTCATTCTGTGCTTTAGCTTTTCTGATTTTACCCCTACATGTGCTGGCTATCTGTTTGAATTCCTCTTTGGTGATTTCCCCAACATACTGGATGGAGTAATCAAAGTCTTATAAAATTAGACTCCATCACAATAACTTACTATTATTACCCTTGGTCTGATTTAACCAGCACAAGGGGGAGTGATCCGTTCTGATCATGAACTTCCTTCCCCATAAGTATGGCGAAAGCTTATTTACAGCCCACACAATAGCCATGCATTCCTTTCTATTGTGGCTAAGATTCTTTCTCTGGGGAACTGTTTTCTACTTATATATAGAATCAGATGTATGTGGCCATCATTATCTTCTTGACTTAACACTGCCCAAATCCAACAATAGAGGCATCCGTAGTGACTATAAAAGTCTTGGTGTAATCCGGAGCCATTAGAACAGGCACTGTCGTCATTAGGTGTTTTAACTCTCTGAATGCACTATCACACCTTTCTGACCATAGGATTTTGGCAGGCTTGTCCTTTTGGGTTAGATCGGACAATGGACTTGCAATACTGCTGAAGTTAGTAATAAATTTCCTATAGTATCCTGCTAGTCCTAGGAATGATCGCACATCTTGCTTGGAAGTTGGAATAGGCCAGTTAACTATGGCTTCCACTTTAGAAGTTTCTGCTTTGATGGTTCCGTTGCCTACAACACAGCCTAAGTATCAGCTCTCTCTTTTCCCTACACAACACTTGGAACCTTTGGACAGTCACCCCACTCTTTTTAGAACTTTAGTGAGATGGTGAATATGCTCACCCCAAGAGTTACTAAAGTAATAATAATAATAATAATAATAATCTTTATTTCTAGCTCACTCCACTGTGGAACACAATCAGAGTGGGGTACAACAAGATTAAAACATACAGGGTAGAAATAATTCGACAACCCATTCCCATCAATCCACCCCTTTAAAATAAATTAAATTAACAGTGATTAAACCAACAATAAAATTAAAAACATATGCATCCTCAACAGAGTTCTTAAACAAGGAGGGGATGGCAACTAAACAAGGGAATAGATCCAAATTAATAGATCCAATTTTTGAAGCCGGAATCTAAGAAGTTTCAGGAAGTTTCAGGAAAGGCCTGTCAGAAGAGATGCATCTTTAGAGCTTTTTAAAGCAATCAAGGGATGTTATAAGATGCATCTCATCCGGCAGGCCATTCCACAGTTTGGGGGCGGTAGAAGAGAAAGTCCTCTGGGAGGTCTGCGACAGCCTAGTTTTCACAGGCTGTAGCAGATTCCTCCCAGATGATCGGAGTGTAAGGAGGGGTTCATACGGGGAGAGGCGGCCCCTGAGATAAGATGGGCCCAAGCCATGTAGGGATTTAAAGGTTAAAACCAACACCTTGTACTGTGCCCAGAAACTAATCAGCTGCCAGTGGAGAGCCTTAAGCACAGGTGTTATGTGCTCTCTCCTACATGTTCCGGTTATGAGCCTAGCTGCCATATTTTGGACAAGTTGAAGTTTCCGGGGTAAGCACAGGTGTAGCCCCATGTAGAGTGCGTTACAGTAATCCAGATGTGAGGTGACCAGCGCATGTACCACAGCCTCCAGGTCCTTCATGTCCAGGAAAGGGTGCAGCTGGCGTATCACTGATAGCAGACACTCCTGACCATTGCATTCACCTGACTAGTCATGTGAAGCGACGAATCAAGAAGTACCCTCAGACTGTGAACAGAGACCTTAGAGGAGAATGTGACTCCATCTAGGACTGGAAGTTGTATTCCCAAACCTGATTTCGGGCCTGTAACTGTCAGTACCTCCGTTTTGTCTGGTTTGAGCTTCAATTTGTTTTCCCTCTCCAATCCATTACCGCCGCAAGACAGTCATTTTGAGGAGAGATGCCATCTGCCATAAGGCCTAATGCCTCTGCAATTAAGCAGTTCTACACATTGCTCCAATCAGTGATATCCAAGCTACAAATACCCCTCGTGGATGGCCCTGTCTCTTCTTTGGTGTCGTCTTCCATTTACGCCAAGGATGGGGATGATGTGTTAAAAATCCCAGAGGACAAGAGGGCTGATTCAGCACTCAGGAAGAGCTTTCAGGCTTCATCAACTGCCATCTGAGCCTCTTCTGCCATCTCTATTCTATCAAGGGCTGCATATGGATGGGCCAAAGACCTGATCCAACTGGTCCCTAGGGGCGACACTAAGCTGAGACAAGGGATCAACAAACTTTTAAAGGTCCTTGCCTTCACCTCGGATGCCTCCCTGGACATCGTACAATTCAGTGCCAGGGCTCAAGCAGCATCCATCCCAGTTAGAAGACAAATTTGGCTAAAAAACTGGCAGGTTGACTACCGATCCAAGCAGAATCTCACCATGGCCCCATTTGGGGGGTCCAAGCTTTTCGGAGAAGTCCTTGACCCTATCCTCATTGAAACCAAAGACAAAAAGAAGGCATTACCTTCTATGCCACATCGCGACGATAAAAAATCCCTCCACCATGGCTAATCATCCTTTCGTTCCTTTTGTCCCTCTTCCAACTCATCCAAAAATAGAGACTACAGATATGGAAAGCAACAGTGGTCGGACCGCCTCTTTCAGTCCAGACAACAACCCCAGGGCCAAGGTTTTGGCAGATCCTTTCCTGCCAATCCAGGAAGCCAGCCTAATACAACCAAACAGGGCTCCAACCAACGAGCCTGACTGGCTTACCTACCAGGTGGGAGGCCAACTTCAACAATTCCATCATGTTTGGCAATTCACCACCTGGGACAACTGGGTCCTCTCCACTATATATTCAGATTATTGGATAGACTTTATTCATTACCCATGGGACCACTTCACCATTTCTCCACGATCCAAGCTCCCTCACAAACACCAACTGATGATCGAGGCTATCGACCATCTACTCCAGATTGGGGCAGTTGAGCCCGTCCCATCCTCAGAGAGACAAAAAAGTTGTTACTCCATCCTATTTATCATTCCAAAGAGGGACAAATCTTGGAGGGCGGTACTTGACTTAAAGAGAGTCAACAAAAGTGTGGTCAAACGGCGATTCAGGATGGAAACACTAAAGACTATCCTAGATTCCCTCAAACCACGGGATTTTATGGCCTCTCTCGATTTGACCGAAGCTTATCTTCACATTTTGATTCACCCGGCCCATCGCAAATTTCTCTGCTTCTGTTATCACAACCAGCATTTTCAGTACAGGGCTCTGCCATTCAGTCTGTCCTCCGCCCCCAAGGTGTTTACCAAAATCATGATAGCCCTCGTGGCACACCAGAGGACCCAAGGTCTTCACGTTTTCCCGTACTTGGATGACTTATTGATTGCTTCTCCTTCAGCTGAAAGGGCCTCAGCTGCTGTTCAGTTTATTTTAGAGTCCCTCTCTCACCATGGTTTTCTGGTCAATCTTGGGAAGAGCCACCTCATTCCGTCACAGTCCATACATCACTTGGGAGCCCTTATAGATACCTCATCTGCCACAGTCAGTCTTCCCCCAGAGAGGTTCGACACCATTCGAAAAGTTGTCCAGTCCATCCTTCCAAACCATTCATCAGACCTTCTGCTGTTACCGAGACTACAGGGGCTCATGATAGCTGCTGTGCCTTGCATTCCCTGGGCGTGTTTTCATGCCAGACCCCTACAGTGGTTGCTTCTACCATTCCAACAGTTGATTTCATGATAGGTACACAAGATGGTCCACATTCCCCAAAATGTCGGAAGGTCGCTCCTGTGGTGGATGTCTCATCATCTATTAAAAGGTCGGCCCATATGGCTACCCAGACAGATTCAGATCACAACAGATGCCAGCATCTATGGCTGGGGTGCGACTTTCAACACTCAGCTGGCCCAGGGCAGATGGACCTCTCAGGAATGTCAACAAAGCATCAATTGGCTGGAGCTCAGAGCGGTCCGCCTAGCCCTCCTATCATTTTCTCACATGATCCAAAATGCAGACATTCTGATCTGTACGGACAATGTGACAACAAAGGCCCATGTCAACAGAGAGGGTGGGACGAGGTCCCGAACTCTGATGCAAGAAGCCACACTCCTATTAAACTGGGCAGAAAACAACCTGTGCTCTCTCAGAGCAGAACATATAAAGGGTGTTCTGAACACCCGAGCAGATTGGCTCAGCAGAAGAGACATAGATCATTCTGAGTGGCATCTCCACCCAGAGGTCTTCCTATACATAACCCGACTGCTGGTGACGCCGCAGGTAGATCTGTTCGTGTCGCCAGTCAACAATCAAGTTCCGAGGTTTTTCTCTCGGTTCTCAACTCAAGGAGCAGAAAACACATATGCTCTCCATGCCACATGGCCACCAGGTCTCCTCTATGCCTTCCCTCCCACGGCAATGATATCGAGATGTCTACAAAAACTAAGAAACGAAAGGGCCACCCTGATTCTAATCGCTCCTCATTGGCCTTGAAGACCATGGTTTCCAGAAATCCTAAATCTAGCACTAGATCAGATCACACTACCAGTAAGGCCAGACCTGTTAACCCAAGGACAGATAGCCCACCCAGACCCACAGTGGCTCAATCTTCACACCTGGAAATTGAGCGCTGCCTACTGCTAGAAGATGGCCTTCACCTTCAAGTAGCTGAGACCATTATCCAGACCCGGAGACCACCCATGAGACGGATTTACGAATATTCCTTTTGTGGCTTTTCTTCATGCTGCAAAACCACAGTGATTTCTCCGGCTCGATTTGCCATAGGTGACCTGCTACTTTACCTTCAAGAGGGACTAAACAAGGGCCTTAAGCTCAACACTCTCAAAAGACAGATCTCACCATCACATCATCTCTCCCTACTAAGACCACCAACTGTATGTCCTCTCATACATATATCAAAAAGTTCCTCAGGGCAGCTACCTTAATAAGGCCCCCACCGATACACCAATATCCCAGCTGGGACCTACACTTTGTTCTTGCAGCACTCACCCAATCCCCATTCGAACCTCTGGCCCAGATTGACATTAAGCTTCTGACCTACAAGGTTCTCTTCTTGGTAGCCATCACATCAGCCAGAAGAGTTTCAGAGCTGGGAGCCTTATCCATCAGAGAAGAGCTCTGCATCTTCAGAGAGGACTCAGTATTATTACGTCTAGATCCGACTTTCATCCCCAAGGTCAACTCTGCCTTCCACAGGTCACAAGAAATCATCCTTTCGTCATTCTGCCCCAACCCCAAGAAGGAAATGGAAGACATGGTACACATTAGATGTCAGGAGGGCAATCAAAATAAACATCAAACAGACTCACAACTTCCGACTCTCAGACCGCTTGTTCATCTCTTTTGGCTCATCTAACAAAGGAAAGAAGGTCTCCACTTCCACACTGTCCATATAGATCCGGGACTGTATCACAAAGTGTTACAAGTCAAAAACTTCATCAGTTCCTCGGGCTATCACTGCACATTCCACCCTTAGTGCTGCCACCTCGGTAGCATTATCTACCAATGCCCCATTATTAGATATCTGTAGAGCTGCCACATGGTCTTCACCCTCTACCTTTATACGTCACTATCACCTTGACGCGTTCCAATCTGCGGAAGCTTCATTCGGTAGACGCGTACTCCAAGCTATTGTTCAATAAACTCGCCTCAGTTCTCCCTCCCAAAAACGGAGAGCTTTGGCATATCCCGCTCAGAGGATCCCTCCCCTTCTTCACTGGAAAAAATGAACATTGGCCTATCTTGTGATATATTGGTTTTCAGTGATGAAGACGAAGGAATCCTACCCATCTTGAACTGAACCTTCTGGTTTTATTTAACCGCCTGTAATCCACACAAAACCTAATAGAATCATAGAATCATAGAGTTGGAAGAGACCACAAGGGCCATCCAGTCCAACCCCCTGCCATGCAGGAACTCCAAATCAAAGCATCCCAGACAGATGGCCATCCAGCCTCTACTTAAAGACCTCTAAGGAAGGAGACTCCACCACCCTCCAAGGGAGTGTGTTCCACTGTCGAACAGCCCTTACTGTCAGGAAGTTCCTCCTAATGTTGAGGTGGAATATCTTTTCCTGCAATTTGTACCCATTGTTCCGCGTCCTAGTCTCTGCAGCAGCAGAAACAAGCTTGCTCTCTCCTCAATACGTGTCAGAATAGGGGTCCAGAATCCCAGACAATCAACCAGTCAGCTTTATGTAAAATAAACAGAACTTTATTGATGCTCCAGGATCAGCAAAACCACACCATTCAGCTTCTTAGCTGAGACTGACCAGTTCCCGCCCAGCACCCCTATATCTTCCAAAGGCTCACACCTCCCCCTTCTCACCAAAGCCCGCGAAACCTATTCCAGTATTTTTCCATAGGTTTCGTTTTCCACCTCATCTCCCCCCTTAGCTGAACGTTTCCCACCAGAAACTTCTGCATTCCAAGCTGAGAGCTGAGCAGCACCAAGGTCAACTGATAACTCCTCCTGGCACCGTTATGCACTCCTCCTCTCTATCTAGCAGCTAACTATGTACCATCATCCCCAACTACACCTACTAACACATATCTGGAAGAATACTACAAGGATTCTGACAGTCAGCCCCCCGAAAAGGAAAACCTCCCCCCTACATATGCTAAACACAGTACATACAAGGAAACAGCAAAGGCAACAAAATACTATTTAGGCTTGTCAGGATACATACGATGAAACTTCATAACCAAAGCAGGGGCTTTAACATGTTTAGCTAACACCCATTCATCATGATCCGCTGAAAAGTGTTTCCCGCGAATCAGGTACTGCAACTTGTTTCTGTGCATTCTAGAGTCCAAGATCTTAGCGACTTCAAAATGCTGCTCCCCCTCAACCATCATGGGCAGGGGCGGTTCTTTGTCCTGTCTCCATCTTTCTGTGCTTCGGTCCGGTTTCAGCAAACTAAAGTGAAATACAGGGTGTAAATGTCTATACGACTTAGGCAAGTCCAATTCTGCAGTTACATCATTGACAAGTCTTTTCACCAGGAAAGGCCCTATGAATTTGGGTCCCAGTTTCTTAGACGGGTGCCTAGATTTCAGATTCTTTGTGGACAAAAACACCCGATCCCCAGGTTTGATGTCCCACCCCACAGATCTCTTGCGATCAGCATGTCTCTTATAGTCTGTTTTAGCCACCTCTAAAGCCTTGGCAACTTGGGACCAAGCAGCCTGTACCCTCTGCACCCATTGAGTCACAGTCACAGGGTCCGAAGGGTCAGTTGGCAAGGCTGGGAGGGTTCTGAGTTCATATCCATAGACAACCTCGAAAGGCGATTTGCCAGTGCTCCGGTGCACTGAACTGTTGAACGCCACTTCAGCATGGGGCAATAAGTCATACCAATCATCCTGCAAATAATTAGTGTAACATCGGAGGTACTTCTCGAGAGCCTGGTTCGTCTTCTCACACTGCCTGTCAGACTGGGGGTGCCAGGCGGTGCTCAGGGCCACTTCTACCCCCAATTTTCTTTGTAGCACCCTCCAAAAGGTTGAAGTGAAGGTGCTACCCCTGTCACTCACAATTTTGTCTGGCAACCCATGATACTTATAAATGTGTGCTATGAACAGGTCCGCAAGTTTGGTAGCACTAGGCATCCCCTTGCAGGCTACATAGTGCGCTTGTTTCGAAAAAAGGTCCACAACCACCCAAATAGTGTTTCTCCCCTTGCTCTCAGGCAGATCGGTGATAAAGTCCATGGCAATGTGTTTCCATGGTCCCCCAGGAGTAGGCAGTGGCTGTAGAAGACCCCTGGGTTTGCCGACGACTGGTTTGGCACGGGCACACACTGGACAGCTCTTCACATATTCTTCCACCTCAGCTCTCACCCCCTCCCACCAGTAAGTTTTCCGAACCTTGTGCCAAGTCTTTAAATATCCCCAATGACCTGCTGCCTTCGAATCATGGCACAATTTAAGAACTTCAGGCCGTATGGATGCAGGGACATAAATCTGAGAGCCCTTGGTCCACAACCCTTGTGAGTTCAAAACCAACCGATCTCTGTGCCTCTGAAGCCACTCATCTTTCCCTGCTTCCCCTTTTATCTTTTGCAGCAGCCCATCCAGTTGGGGCAAAGGGTTGACCGGTTTCTGCTCCGCCTGGCTACGAGTCACCACAGCTAGTCCCAACTGTTCAGGGGAGAAAATGGCTTGCAGAGGAACTTGCTCTTTCCCCATATGCTGGGGGAGCCTGGATAAAGCGTCCGCTAAAATGTTTTGTCTTCCTGGGAGGAACTTTAGTTTGAATTTGTACTTGTAAAAGTCCTTAGCCCACCTCCTCTGTTTAGGAGTTAGCTTTCGGGGAGTTTGCAGGGCCTCCAAATTACGATGGTCCGTCCAAACTTCAAAAGGGTGAGGCGCCCCCTCTAAAAACTGTCTCCAACTATCCAGAGCATACTTCACCGCAAACGCTTCCTTTTCCCAAGTGGGCCACCCCAGCTCCCCCTTTTGGAATTTGCGAGATAAGTAGGCACACGGCCTCAACAGCCCATTATTGTCCTTTTGTAGCAACACGGCCCCTACTGCTTGGTCGCTCGCGTCCACCTGAATGACAAACGGCTTGTCGGGGTCAGGGTGAAGTAAAATGGGCTCTGCACTAAACAAGAGCTTCAACTGCTCAAATGCTCTCTGGCATTGATCTGTCCAGTGAATCGGGGTAGAGGGTTTGGGCTGTTTCTTTCCATTAACCTCCTTGCCCTTGCCCCCTCCCTCCTGGGTTTTGGTTTTCAAAAGATCCGTAATTGGCAGCGCTATTCTAGCAAAGTCCGGGATGAACTGCCTGTAGAAGTTGGCAAAGCCCAGAAACTTTTGTACTTGTTTACGAGTCTTAGGGGGGGCCCAGCTTAGAACAGTGTGCACTTTCTGTGGGTCCATTTCAATTCCCTGGGCCGACACTCGATACCCTAAAAAATCCAATTTGTCAGTATGGAAGTGGCATTTAGACAGTTTTACGTATAGCTGGTTATCAAGCAGTCGCTGCAACACCTCTCGCACCAGTGGCACATGGCTCTCCAGGTCCTGAGAGTAAATTAGAACATCGTCCAAGTATACCAGCACCCCTTCAAACAGCAAGTCGTGTAGTACCTCGTTTATGAGCCTCATGAAAACCCCGGGGGCTCCCGCTAGTCCAAAGGGGAGGACCAGATACTCATAAGCCCCTAGAGGGCAATTAAATGCAGTCTTATGTTCATCCCCCTCTTTAATCCGTACCCTATAATAAGCGTCCCTCAGGTCCAGTTTAGTAAACACCTTGCCCGTGGCCAACCGACCCAGCATGTCCTTCATTAAAGGTAGAGGGTACTTATTGGTGCTACAAATCCCATTTAGGTTTCGATAGTCCGTGACCAGCCGCAGCGTTCCATCTTTCTTTTCCCGAAAGAACACTGGTGCGGCAAAAGTAGAGGTGGACGGTCTGATGAATCCTCTCGCCAAGTTCTTTTCAATAAACTCTTTAAGTGTGGCTAACTCCCGGGGGGTCATGGGGTACAGTTTTGGTTTAGGCAGGGGCGCACCGGGCTCTATCTCAATGGCACAGTCCGTCTCTCGGTGCGGTGGCAGCAAGTCACTCTCTTTAGATTCAAACACCTCCTTAAGATCTGCATAACAGTCCGGGTAGGAGGCCACCGCCTCCTCCGAGCTGCCACCCGGTTCCACTGCACCTTCGTCCCCTCCCCAGTTCACCGGCTCTAGGTGCGTGGCAGCCTCGCCCGCCTGGGGTCGGGGTATTACCACCGATTGTTGCACTGGAGGAACTTTAATAGTAGGGTCCAACCGGTGCCCCTGGCAGCCTGGGTCATCAAAAATTAATAGTCTCTGCCTCCACTTAGTGTGGGGGTTGTGGTGATGTAGCCAATCAATCCCCAGCATGATGTGATAATGATACGTGGGTCCCACCACCAACTGAATCCTTTCCCAGTGGTCTGCTATTCCCAGCCACACTGTGGTGGTACGCTCCTTCAAGGCTTGCCCCCCCATCAGGCTGCCATCCATCTGGGAGAAAGGGATGGGGTCCTGTAGGTTTTGGGTTTTGATGCCCAACCTATTAACCACCTCTGGGTTGACTAAACACCTAGTGCAACCCGAGTCCACTGCCGCCGTTAGGGTCATGGCTCTTTGCCCCCGTCCCACTACCAAAGTCACAGTCAAGGTATAGAGGGGAATGCCCCCACTCACCATAGGTTTGCAGCCATCCCCACTCCCAGCCTGCCTCTGGCCGCTGTTTAAGGCAGGCTCGGGGAGTTTAAAGCCGGCTCCTCTCCATCAGCACTGTCGTCGTCGGTCCAGACTTCCTCCTCGGCCGCCGTCACCACTTGAAACCCGCGATCGACGGGGCTTTTCACCGTTGCCTTCCCCTTCCCTTTCTTGGGAGCCTGCGCTGGAGGGGGCGCGGAGGGGAACGTTTTCTTCTCCTGGATACGATCCGGGCAGCTGGCAACCAGGTGGCCTTTGCGCCCGCAGCCCAGGCACAACCCCAGCCGGCGGCGTCGCTCTCTCTCTTCCCCGCCGGTCGGCCCAACCTTGCCTTTGCCTCTCTCCCCAACGATTTGGGTTTCTCTTCCCTTGCCCCCTTTATTCCTCTGCTGGGTTAGCATCCGAATCTCGTGCAGCACTGCCTCTGCCTCTCCAGCCAGCCAAATCCACTCCATAGCCGTAGGGGGGTTGCCCAGGTTAAGTGCCCTGTTCACAATGTCGGGACGCAGTCCCTCCTTAAAATATTGGATCTTCATCCCCTCGGTGCAGTCTGGCACTTGGGCAATCAATCTCCGAAACTCCATCGCGTACTCGGAGACGGATCTGGTGCCCTGGTCAAGGGCCTTCAGACTGGCCAGCGCGGTGGCAGCCCTGAACGGGTCTTCGAATCTGGCTCTCAGGGCTCTCATAAAGTCCGCCAGATTTCGCAGCTCGGCCGCTTGGCAATCGTACAGCTGCACCAGCCAGTTGGCTGCCTCCCCTTTGAGGTGCCTGGACACACACTTCACCTTAGCCGCTTCTGAGGGAAAGGTAGGCCCCCATTCCTCCATGTGGTCAGCCACCTGGGACAAAAAATATGGGAGGGTCTGGGGGTCCCCGTCAAACTTCACCCCCAACTTCCGGGCCTGTGGGTCTACCTGACGGTCTGGTGCCGGGCGAACTACCTGCTGGTCCGGTGGCGGTGCCTCGTCCTGTGCTAGGCCCTCTGGTGCAGCCGCCGCGACGTCAGCCCCTCGCCCCTCTCTCGTCCCGTCCGGGCGTCCCTTGTGTGCAGCCAGCAGTTCCTTCATGAGGTCCTGCAAAATGTCCACATCGGCCCGAAGATAGGCCATCTGCTCGCCCAACTCTGCCTCCTCGCCCGTTTGTACTCTCAGGGGCTGCGTGAGACCCGTGTCCCAATCCGACCACCGAGTGGCCCTCCTCCGTTCTCGGGTCCGCATCGGAGCCACCGGTTGTCCAAACCACTGTCCTCCGCTCACCGGAGTCTGTAGCACTGGGGGTCTCGTGGCCTTTGGTAGCGCGCCTGTCCCCGCTGCCGAGGTCTTGGCCTCCTCCGCCGCCTCCGCTGTCCGAGTTGTGAGAAGCTCCTCTGAAGTCTCCTGCTCCTGCATTGCTTCAGAGAAGAGTTGATGGTTTGGAGAGTCTCAGCTAACTGTCAGAATAGGGGTCCAGAATCCCAGACAATCAACCAGTCAGCTTTATGTAAAATAAACAGAACTTTATTGATGCTCCAGGATCAGCAAAACCACACCATTCAGCTTCTTAGCTGAGACTGACCAGTTCCCGCCCAGCACCCCTATATCTTCCAAAGGCTCACACCTCCCCCTTCTCACCAAAGCCCGCGAAACCTATTCCAGTATTTTTCCATAGGTTTCGTTTTCCACCTCATCTCCCCCCTTAGCTGAACGTTTCCCACCAGAAACTTCTGCATTCCAAGCTGAGAGCTGAGCAGCACCAAGGTCAACTGATAACTCCTCCTGGCACCGTTATGCACTCCTCCTCTCTATCTAGCAGCTAACTATGTACCATCATCCCCAACTACACCTACTAACACATATCTGGAAGAATACTACAAGGATTCTGACAATACGACATCCCTTCAAATATTTAAACAGGGCTATCATATCACCTCTTAATCTTCTCTTCTCCAGGCTAAACATCCCCAGTTCCCTAAGGCGTTCCTCATATGGCATGGTTTCCAGACCCTTCACCATCTTAGTTGCCCTCCTTTGGACACGCTCCAGTTTCTCCACATCTTTTTTGAATTGTGGTGCCCAGAACTGGACACAGTATTCGAGGTGGGGCCTGACCAAAGCAGAATAGAGTGGCACTATTACTTCCCTTGATCTAGACGCTATACTTCTATTGATGCAGCCTAAAATTGCATTGGCCTTTTTAGCTGCCGCATCACACTGTTGACTCATGTTCAGCTTATGGTCTACTTGGACTCCTAGATCCCTTTCACATGTGGTCTCATTCAGCCAGGTGTCCCCCATCCTATATCTGTGCATTTCATTTTTCCTCCCTAAGTGCAGAACCTTACATTTCTCTGCGTTGAGTTTCATCTTGTTAGCATTGGCCCAGCTTTCTAGTCTATTCTGGTCATTCTGAATTTTGACCCTGTCCTCTGGGGTATTAGCTACTCCTCCTAGTTTAGTGTCATTTGCAAATTTGATAAGTATGCCCCCAATTCTGTCATCCAAATCATTAATAAAGATGTTGAATAGGACTGGGCCCAGGACAGAACCCTGTGGCACCCAACTGGTCATTTCTCTCCAGGATGAAAATGAGCCATTGTTTAGCACTTTTTGAGTTTGGCCAGTCAACCAATTACAAATCCATGTAACAGTTAACTTGTCTATCCGACATTTTGCAAGCTTGTTTGCAAGAATGTCATGGGGAACCTTGTCAAAGGCCTTACTGAAATCGAGGTATACTATATCTACAGCATTCCCTTCATCTACCAAGCTGGTAATTTTATCAAAAAAAGAGATCAGGTTCATTTGGCACAACTTATTTCTTTAAAACCCATGTTGACTTTTTGTGATGATGGCATTGGCTTCCAAATGTTCACAGACTCTCTGCTTAATGATCTGCTCTAGAATCTTTCCTGGAATTGATGTCAGACTAACTGGACGATAATTGTTGGGATCCTCTTTTTTTCCCTTTTTGAAGATGGGGACAATGCTTGCCCTCCTCCAGTCTGGTGGAACTTCTCCTGTTCTCCAGAAGTTCTCAAAGATTATTGCCAGTGGTTCCGATATTACATTTGCCAGTTCTTTTAATACCCTTGGATGTAGTTCATCTGGTCCTGGAGATTTATATTCATTTACGTTAACCAGGTATTCCTGTACTATCTCTTTACTTATTCTGTGCTGAAATTCCCCTATTCTGCTCCATTATCCTTAGGTTGAGCACCCTTTGCCCTTTCTGAGAAGACTAAAGCAAAGAAGTATGGTCAGGTTTCTCAACCAATACTACCGATGGTGCCTAAGGACTCTGTGATGGTACTATGATCCTCATCTTGAGCATGGTATCAATTTCATTGCTTATACTGCCAATTTACCAGTTACTTGGTATGAGGACATAGCAACAGGACTTGCTTCTCCTGGTTTGATATGATGAAGTACCGCTTTTACCTTTCCTGGTATATCTGAAAAGATGTCCTTAAACTTAGCTAATACATGCATTACTTCCTCTTGTTGCTGGGGAGTAAGAGAAGAGTCAAGAGTAACCTCTTGAACTTTTTCCTTCCCCTCATTTTCAAGTGTCCATCTGGGAATGGCAATCCCTTCATCCCCCATCTCTTTGACAGCATATAACACAAGATTTTCTCTCCTGTGATAGGGCTTTAACATATTCACATGTATCAATTTACATCCCCCATCATCTCCCAAGGCCACTATGTAGTTCAAATTCTTGATCATCTCTGTCACTTGAACAGGGCCAATTCATGCATACTGAAGTTTGTTCCCTCTTTTTGGTCGTAGAAGCAAAACTTCATCCCCTGGCCAAAAACTTTGCACTCTGGCCTTCTTATTATACCAAGACAAGATATCTTGTTGGTTATCTCCTTTAAAGCCCTACATAGGTTTTAAATTATGAATTTTAATTTTAGATGTGGATTGCTTTAGTATGAGCACTTCTTACTTGTCCTTTTAAACTGATGTGTTTTAACTGATGTTAATTGCTGATCCAGGGGAAGAGGTTGGTAAGAGATTATTATTATGATTTCACAATTAAAAAGTGAGGATTGTCTGAGCCATTATATTTCCCATCATGCACAGATGTGAGAGCTGGACAGTAAAGAATACTGATAGAAAGAAAATAATTTGAGATGTAGTACTGAAGAAGAGTGTTGAAGATGGCCAAAAAGAGTCCTAGAACTGATGAAGCCTGAACATTCCCTGGAAGCCAAGATTACTAAATTGAGGCTGTTGTACTTTGGTCACATAATGAGAAGGCCTGATCTGACAGTAATGGCAAATAGTGGAAGGGAGTAGGAAGGGAGAGGAAAGCTGCACTCCAGATGGTTAGACATATTCAGGTTGTTCACAGATCTGAGACAGCAGCACATAAGTAGAGTGGTTGAGGACAGGGGGGCTTTTAGGTTTCTCATTCATGGGGCTGCCATGAGTTGAAGCTGACTGGACAGCAGTTAACAATAACAATAGACAGTACATCCCCTGAGACATCTTATCTATTATTATTATTATTATTATTATTATTTCTTACCAGCTCCTCTGAGCAAGCAATCGGGGCGGGGTACAACATGTTAAAAACATATACAGTTAAAATCCTCCAAAGATACCCACCTCCCTCCCCTTAAAACAGTATTAAACTAATCATAATTAAAAGAATCAAGATT
Source organism: Urosaurus nigricauda (assembly GCA_034509955.1). Classification (NCBI taxonomy): domain Eukaryota; kingdom Metazoa; phylum Chordata; class Lepidosauria; order Squamata; family Phrynosomatidae; genus Urosaurus; species Urosaurus nigricauda. The sequence continues at coordinate 105,493,919 of JAOEGL010000005.1, read as the reverse complement.
TAAAATACATATTCATTCAAAGTCCCCTGTAGGTGGCCGGATGGGGGCGGGGGGGGGGGGCGGTCATCAGGCAATGGGAAATTAGTTACTGTCTGGGAAGGCCTGCCAGAAGAGATGCATCTTGATCGCTTTTTAAAAACTTTCCAAGGTTGTAATAAGACGCATCTCATCCGGCAGGTTGCTCCACAGCCTGGGAGCATTAGCCGAAAAGGCCCTCTGGGAGGTCTGGGACAACTTAGTTTTTATAGGTTGAAGCAGATTCCTCCCGGAGGATCAAAGTGTACGCGGGGGCTCATATGGGAGGAGGTGGTCTCTAAGGTAAGTTGGACCCAAGCCATGTAGGGTTTTAAAAGTCAAAGTCAGCACCTTGTACTGTGCCCGGAAACTGATTGGTAGCCAGTGGAGAGATTTAAGCACTGGTGTTATATGCTCTCTCCTCGATGTTCCAGTGACAGGGCACCACAATTTAAAAGGGATGCAGAGAAACTGGAGCGGGTCCAAAGGAGGGCGACTAAAATGGTTAAGGGTCTGGAAACCATGCCCTATGAGGAATGACTTAGGGAGGTGGGGATGTTTTGCCTGGAGAAGAGAAGGTTAAGAGGTGATATGAGAGCCTTGTTTAAATATTTGAAAGGATGTCATATTGAGGAGGGAGCAAGCTTGTTTTCTGCTGCTCCAGAGACTAGGACCCGGAACAATGGATGCAAACTACAGGAAAAGAGATTCCACCTCAACAGTAAGGGCTGTCTATGATTCAGGACAGTAAGGGCTGTCTATGATTCTTTTGTCAGGGATGATGGGAATTTTTGCACATAACCTCTGGCTGTAACTCCTCACCAACTTGGTAAAGCAGAGCTGACCAGTTATGGTCAGTGGTTGTTGCGTTGCAAATATAGCAGAGTTGCAGAGTAGGTGCTGAAGATCCTGACAAATCTCTTCTTGCACTCTCTCTCTCATCTGGATATCACCACCTCAGGAACTGCTGGTCCTTGTTTTCACAGCTTGGCACTCCTGCTTCAAACAGTCGAGAATCCACACAACTTGTAGTCTAAACAATAGAATCATAGAGTTGGAAGAGACCACAAGGGCCATCCAGTCCAACCCCCTGCCATGCAGGAACTCCCAATCATAGCATCCCCGACAGATGGCCATCCAGCCTCTGCTTAAAGACCTCCAAGGATGGAGACTCCACTACACTTCGAGGGAGTGTGTTCCACCATCGAACAGCCCTTACTGTCAGGAAGTTCCTCCTAATGTTGAGGTGGAATCTCTTTTCCTGCAGCTTGCATCCATTGTTCCGCGTTCTAGTCTCTGCAGCAGCAGAAAACAAGCTTGCTCCCTCTTCAATATGACATCCCTTCAAATATTTGAACAGGGCTATCATATCACCTCTTAACCTTCTCTTCTCCAGGCTAAACATCCCCAGCTCTCTAAGTCGTTCCTCATAGGGCCTGGTTTCCAGACCCTTCACCATCTTAGTTGCCCTCCTTTGGACACGCTCCAGTTTCTGCACATCCTTTTTGAATTGTGGTGCCCAGAACTGAACACAGTATTCCAGGTGGGGCCTGACCAAAGCAGAATAGAGCGGCACTATTACTTCCCTTGATCTAGACGCTACACTTCTATTGATGCAGCCTAAAATAGCATTGGCCTTTTTAGCTGCTGCATCGCACTGTTGACTCATGTTCAATTTATGGTCTACTTGGACTCCTAGATCCCTTTCACACGTAGTTTCATTCAGCCAGATGTCCCCCATCCTATATCTGTGCATTTCATTTTTGTGTCCTAAGTGCAGTACCTTACATTTCTCCGCATTGAATTTCATTTTGTTAGAGTTGGCCCAGCTTTCTAGTCTATTCAGGTCATTCTGAATTTCAATCCTATCTTCTGGAGTATTGGCTACTCCTCCTAATTTGGTGTCATCTGCAAATTTGATAAGTATGCCCCCAATTCTGTCATCCAAGTCATTAATAAAGATATTGAATAGCACTGGGCCAAGTACAGAACCCTGTGGGACCCCACTGGTCACTTCTCTCCAGGTTGAAAAGGAGCCATTGTTGAGCACCCTTTGAGTTCGGCCAGTCAACCAATTACAAATCCATGTAACAGTTACCTTGTCTAGCCCACATTTTACAAGCTTGCTTGCAAGAATGTCATGGGGAACCTTGTCAGAGGCCTTACTGAAATCAAGATATACTATATCCACAGGATTCCCTTCATCTACCAAACTGGTAATTTTATCAAAAAAAGAGATCAGATTTGTCTGGCAAGACTTGTTTCTCTGAAACCCATGTTGGCTTTTTGTGATTATGGCATTGGCTTCTAAATGTTCACAGACTCTCTGCTTAATGATCTGCTCTAGAATCTTTCCTGGAATTGATGTCAGACTAACTGGACGATAATTGTTGGGCTACTTTTATTCTGCTATCTGGTTACATACAACTAATAAAATAACAAACAACTTTGCAACACATTGACTAAGCTTCTGCAACTCTATACATTCACTTCAAAACCTCACAGCTCACCCAGTTCAAAAAACACCACCACCACCACCACCATCATGGACAAGACTGGCAATTATTACTATTGTTAGTTGCCACCCACTGGGTGTGCATATCCACATTGATTGGCTGACTTTTCTCTCCCCAGACTTAAATCCAACCCTTGACTATGGTGGTCTTGCCCATGAGTCACGTTCCAGGTGTTTTCAATGTACATTCTTTAGTGACCTTGACTTTCAAGACTTATTGTTTTGATTATATTTGGACCTGTGATTTTGTGTATGTGCCTTGCCATCCTGGAAACTTTCTAATTGGAAATCTTCTGTCCCTTTGTTTCTCACATACATCTTTTCATTTCAATTACTGCATATCCCATGCTCCATTTCTTGACAGCTATGATTCTATGACTTGCCTGGCTGCCATGTTTTGAAACAGTTGAAGTTTCCGGGTTAGGCACAAAGGTAGCCCCATGTAGAGTGTGTTACAGTAATCCAGATGTGAGGTGACCACTGCATGTACCACAGCCTCCAGGTCCTTCATCTCCAGGAAAGGCTGCAGCTGGCAGATCAGCCAAAGCTGATAACAGGCACTTCTGACCACCACATTCACTTGATGTGAAACGATGAGTCTAGAAGTACCCCCAGACTGCGAACAGAGTCCTGTGAGGAGAGTGTAACTCCATCCAGGACTGGAAGATGTATTCCTAGACCTGGTTTCGGGCCGGTGACTGTCAGTACCTCTGTTTTGTCAGGATTTAGCCTCAATCTGTTTTCCCTCATCCAATCCATTACTGCTGCAAGACAGTCATTGAGAGGAGAGACGCCATCTGAGGTCTGAGCAGATGATCTGGACATGGAGAAGTATATCTGAGTGTCATCAGTGTACTGATGACACTGAGCTCCATGCCTTCATATGATCTCACTCAGCGGCTTCATATAAATATTAAATAGCATCAGGGACAGGATGGCGCCCTGAGGGACGCCACAATTTAACTCGATTTTAGAGGAGCAACTGTCCCCGAGCCTCACCCTTTGGGACCTGTCAGAGAGGAAGGAATGGAACCACCGCAAAGTGTTGCCTCTACTACCCATCTTCCCCAACCGGTCCAAAAGGATAGCATGATCTATAGTATCAAAGGCCACTGAGAAATCCAAGAGCAACAGCAGGGTCACACTACCCCTGTCGATACTCAAGCGGAGGTCATCTGTCAGAGCAACCATGGCAGTCTCAACTTCATATCCTGCTCGGATGCCGGTTTGAAATGGATCAAGAAAGTCAGCTTCATCCAAGACAGCTTGGAGTTGTGAGGCGACTGCTCTCTCGATCACCTTGCTTAGAAACGGCAGCAAGGAAACTGGTCTGTAGTTGTTTCTGTCCAGGGGATCAAGGGAAGGTTTCTTGAGGAGAGGCTTTACAGACGCCTCCTTTAGACAAGATGGAATAGTGCCTTCCCTGAGAGACGCATTGACTATATCCCGAAGGAATGTCTTCAATGTATCCCCTCCCTGGGCGACCAGCCATGATGGACATGGATCGAGAGAGCAGGTCGTCTTCCTCACACGTCCAAGGAGCTTGTCCACGTCATCAGTACTTATAGATTGTAACTCATCCAACAAAATGACAGTGGCGGAGTTGCTGGTTACCTCATTTATGGACACTGGAGAAATATTTGCGTCCAAGTCGGCCCTTACCCGAGAGATTTTGTCTGCAAAGTAGTTGTTAAATGCGTCGCAGCAGGCCGACGTCAGGTCAAGGAGGGGGTTAAACACAGGGGGAACCTGCATTAACTCCCGAACTACATTAAACAGCTCTGCTGAACAAGACTCTGTGGACGAAATGTGAGCAGCGTAGAAAGATTTTCGTGCTGCACGCAATGCCTCCCGGTAGGCGCGAAGGTACTGCCTATGGCAAGTTCTGTCGGATGAGGACCAAATTTTTCGCCACTTATGCTCTAGTCATTGTCCAGCCTACTTCATTTCCCTGAGTTCCTCTGTGAACCAGCCAGAGCCAGAGACACTCCCCCGCCCAGTTCCACCCCCCACTGTCACTGCAGTCGTTCCGTCAACTCTATTGCTAGTCCTTAGCTGGGGGTGGGGTTGGACTCCTCCTCGGCAAGCTCCCTCTCTCCGCCGCCTCGCTGCCGCTGTTGCCACCAGGAGGCTGCTGGGTGGCTTTGAAGGCTTTGGGTGTGTTGGGGGCGGGGCCGCAGATGGAGCAAAGACTGGCCCTCTCTCCCCTCGCCCAAGTCCTCACTGCCGCCGCTGCTAGCTTTTACTGCTGCTAACTCCTCCTCTTTCCAGACACACAACTACTTCTGTTCATTTCAACAGAGAATCCCCTATGACCACCACACATCTCTCAATTCATCAGTCCATAGAACTTCCATGGCCACTGCCATTCCTTCTGAGAAGCAGAGATCTTGTTCCTGTCCCTGTCATAATTATTGGTTAAGGGGGGAGCTTGGAATTGATGTTATAGCTCCAAGCTTGAAACATGATTCTTGATAGTTCTCCTTCTGGGTTTCTCTTCCAGCTCTTCACTAGAGGTATGACTCATTTCTTGCATTTCTTGAGACCCTATTCCATTCTTTCCAAAACAAGCTTCATCTTCTCTGATAAGCTGAAGTGTAGAGACATGGAGCTCAATCTGCTACTCCTTCTCTTCCAACAGGCCAACTAGTTTGCACTTGCTTTAAGTATATCATGGCAGGTCCTCTAGCAAGAAAAAAAAAATCATTGTACAGATGTTGCAGGTCACTGCAACAACTCAGTCACCATCCATGTTCATTATTATATAATGTAGCTGCACAGCACTTCCAGCCTTGCCCTCAAAATTCCCCTTAGAATGCCTAACCTTCTGACTCTCATAACTTTCACTGTTGTATATGAAGCAGGTGGAATACCATGCCCTGCTCCTGATTGATTAAATGTGGTTAAGCAGGTGGCAGCAGTGTGTCTATATTACATATGTTAATCTTGTTCAATTTTTTTTCTGAATTTTGGAATTTTCTGAGGATTTCAACTACCCTGTTTCCCCAAAAATAAGACATCCCCAAAAAATAAGATCTAGTAGAGGTTTTGCTGAATTGCTAAATATAAGACCTCCCTCGAAAGTAAGACTTAGCAAAGTGTATATATATATATATATATATATATATAATTTAAAAATTATTCATTTTTTTGGTTCAACAATAAATGTGAATTCTACTTCATGGAAAAAAATAAGACATTCCCTGAAAATAAGACCTACCACATCTTTAGGAGCACAAATTAATATAAGACACTGTTTTATTTTCGGGGAAACCTGTTAAAAATTACTTATGGTGTAAATCCAATGGCAGATGACTGCTAGCACAACAGAACTTTCCTTCCATCACCTTCACCCTGCAGCTCTCTGCAGCACCCAATAAATAAGTCAGTAGGATTTCTTGGACTTCTGGAGTATATTTTTGGGGTTCATAGGAGACTGCAAGGGAGAGGGGGAATCTCCCCCTCACCAAAGTATTATTTAGCGAAATGTCATTGGTTCCTGCCCTATGTTTTCCATAGTAAAATTAAGTAAAACAAAGGGTCTGATCAAAATTATATTGGTTTGGTGTGCAACATATTTTTTTAAAGAAAATAATTATCAACAGTTTGTCAAACATGCTTTCCATTAGATAATTTCTGAGTATTATATTGAAATGCAAAATGAAAGTAAGATGTAATTGAACATGGTTAACTTTCCCCTAGGGATATCATTGCTTCCCATTGGAATTGGAGACAGATATGATGTAGAACAATTACGTACTTTAGCCGGGCCATCTGCACATGACAAGATAATAAGACTTCAACAGTTTGATGACCTTTCCACCATGGTTATATTGGGTGAATTTGTCAAGAAACTTTGCACAGGTAAGCTTCACATGTCTGCAGAAATTAAATCAGAAAGAAACACACTAATAAAGCCACATCTTTACCTTCTCCAATTGCTTGAATTACTGTATATGCTCATGTATAAGCCTAGAAATTTTAGCCAAAAAATTCATTAAAAAATGATTTGTCCAAGGGTAAATATAAGTACTGTACTTTAAGTCTTATGTAAAAAAGGAACCATCTCCAGGTAAAAGATCTATTTTGGAAGCACTGACGTCAGCTCAGCTCTCTCATCCATCCAGATTTTAGGGTGAGCACAAGCAGTTATGGCTGCTGGAATTTTCTAAGTTCTTTGGCATTTTTTCCTTTCCTTCATTCTTTAGATCCTTTGTTATGTGCCCCTAGCTTTTACCCTCAATTTATCCATGAGTCATATCAAAATCCATATTTTTCCCCCCAAACCTGCCCTTGACTTTTACATGAGGTCTGTTAAATTGTTTTACATGAGATCTGTTAAATTGCTGGCAGAGTATCCGAAGTCAGACAGGCTTTTGCTGAGCAGCCAGACTACATGTGCCAAACAGCTACTGGGCAGCAGTAGTGGGGAAAGGGTGGTACTGGCATAGGATCTTTAAGATACAATGGTAATAATACTTTAGGAAACTCTGGAGGAGTTAGTACTGTGCAGAAGAAGGCAATGGCAAACCACTCTGAATGCATTTCACATTGAAAATCCTATGATGAGACAATCCACAAGGAAAGAAAAGATAGTACTGGAAGATGAAAATCCCAGGTCAGAAGGCACTCAAAAAGTTACTGAGAAAGAGTGGAAGACAAGTAGTGGTGTGTTTGATGATACCACGGGGTCTCAAGCCAAAAGGACATGCAGCTGCTCACATGCCCAGAGGTGAAAAATCGAAAACTGCACAATGTAAGTAGTAGGAACGTGGGATATGAGAATAATAATAATAATAATAATAATAATAATATTTATTTATACCCCTCCCCTTTGAGATCAATCGAGGCGGCTTACACAATAAAATGGCATTACATCAATAAAAGAGATTGCATCCCTCCCCGCTCCCCCCTTAAAAAGATATTAAATCAGTTACAATTTAAAACCAATAATTTAAAAACTACATCAATACAATACAATAACAATAGACAACACAGAATAGTGCAGCATGTTCCTAGGAAGCAAAAGGGAATCCTTAACAAAGGGCTCCTGAGGCCAGGATTAATTATCCTGGGAAGGCCTGCCGGAAAAGATCCGTCTTGACAGCCTTTATAAAGCTGTCCAAAGATGTCAATTGACGGATCTCATCCAGCAGGCCATTCCATAATTTGGGGGCGACAACAGAAAAAGCCCTCTGGAAGGTAGCCGAAAGCCTAGATCTTTGAGGCTGTAGCAAATTTCTCCCAGAGGACCAGAGAGCATGGGGAGGATTATAAGGGAGGAGGTGGTCCCTGAGATAGCTTGGACCCAAGCCATTTAGTAGTAATAATAATAATAATAATAATAATAATAATGTTTTATTTATAGCCCGCCGCTCTAAACGAGCAATCAGGGTGGGGTATAACAAATTTAAAAAGTTACAATTAAAAATTCTTACACCCCAATCCCTCCCTCCCACCCTTTAAAACAGAATTAAATTGGCACAGAATTAAAACAATAATAAAACAAAACAATATCTAAAATTAATCATTCTTTGGCAGAATAGTAGAGGTGCCTGATATATGGCTGAGAAAAGCTGGGAAGAGTTTTTGGAGCCAGGAAAATTTAACCACTATCCGGGAAGGCCTGCCAGAAGAGATAGGTCTTTAAAGCTTTTTTAAAGCCAGCAAGGGTCATAGTAAGATGCATCTCATCCGGCAGGCCATTCCATAGCCTGGGAACGGTGGCAGAGAAGGCCCTCTGAGAGGTCTGCATGGGCTGTAGCAGGTTCCTCCCAGAGGACTAGAGCACATGGGAGGGGGGCTCATATGGGAAGAGGTGGTCCTTAAGATAAGATGGACTCAAGCCATGTAGGGCTTTAACAGTTAAAACCAACACCTTTTACTGTGCCCGGAAAGTAATCGTCAGCCAGTGGAGAGACTTGAGCACTGGTGTTATATGCTCTCTCCTGGATGTTCCAGTCACAAGCCTGTCTGCCATGTTCTGAACCAACTGAAGTTTCTAGGTTAAGCACAAGGATAGCCCCATGTAGAGGGCATTGCAGTAATCCAAGCACAAGGTTACCAGAGCATGTACCACAGTTTCCAGATCCTGCATATCCAGGTAGGGGCAAAGCTGGCGTATCAGCTGAAGCTGATAGCAGGCACTCCTGACCATCACATTCACCTGACTCGTCATGTGAAGCGACGAATCTAGGAGTGCCCCCAGATTGCGGACAGAGTTCTTCAAGGAGAGTGTGACTCCATCTAGGACTGGGAGTTGAATTCCCAAACCTGGTTTCAGTCTTGTGAATGCCAATACCTCTGTTTTGTCTGGATTTGGTTTCAATCTGTTTTTCCTCATCCAATCCATTACCGCTTCAAGGCAATCATTGGGAGGGCTGACGATCTGGTCATGGAGAGATATATCTGAGTGTCATCAGAGTAGTGAAGACACTGGGCTCCATGCCTCTGAATGATCTCACCCAGCGGCTTCATATAGATATTAAATAGCATCGGGGAAAGAATGGCGCCCTGATGGACGCCACAGTTATGCTCGGTTTTAGACGAGCAGCTGTCCCCGAGCCTCACCCTTTGGGACCTGCCTGAGAGAAAGGACCGGACCCACCAGAGCGCGGTGCCTCCAGTCCCCAACTCTCTTAGCCGATCCAAAAGGATGGAGTGATCTATTGTATCAAAATCTGCTGAGAGATCCAAGAGCACCAGCAGGGTCACACTACCCCTGTCGATGCTCAAGCGGAGGTCGTCGACCAGAGCAACCATGGCAGTCTCTACTCCATGTCCTGTCCTGAAGCCGGTTTGAAATGGATATAGATAATCCATTTCATCCAAGATAACCTGGAGTTGGGAGGCAACTGCTCTCTCACCTTGCTCAAGAACGGGAGCAAGGACACTGGTCTATAGTTGTTTCTGTTCAGGTGGTCAAGGGAAGGTTTCTTCAGGAGGGGTTTAACAGCTGCCTCCTTCAAACAAGATGGTAAAGTACCTTCCCTAAGAGACGCATTGACTGCATCTCGAAGCAATACCTTCAATGCGTCTCCCCCCTGAACGACCAGCCAAGATGGACAAGGATCAAGAGAGCAAGTCGTCTTCTTCATATTTCCAAGGAGCTTTTCCACGTCCTTGGTACCCACAGACTGAAGCTTATCCAGTAAAGTGACAGCAATGGGGTGGGTGGACACCTCGTGTATGGATTCTGATAAAACCTTGGCGTCTAAGTTGGTCCTTATCTGAGAGATTTTATCTGCAAAGTAGGTGTTAAATGCATCACAGCAGGCCGTTGTTGGGTCAAGCAGGGGGTTCAGCACAGGGGAAACCTGTGTCATTTCCCCTACCACCTTTAACAGTTCTGCTGGATGGGACTCTGCAGACGCAATGCGTGCAGAACAGAAGGATCTCCGCACTGCATGCAAAGCCTCCCGATAGGTGCGAAGATGGTGAGTTCTGACAGACAAGAGCCAAGTCTTCCGCCATTTGCACTCTAGTCATTGTCCAGTCCGCTTCATCTCCCTAGGTTTCTCTATGAACCATGGTTTTTGATTAGAAGAGGGCTGGAAAGGATTCTCGGGGGCGATAGCGTCAAGAGCCTTGGGAAGGTTGGTGTTCCAAATATTCAGCAAGTTTTCGACGGAATAACCAGTGTTGCCAACCATTAAACCCTCTAAGGCCTTCTGGAAACTGATTGCTTCCATGAGCCTTCGAGGGCGAACCATTCTAATGGGTCCACCATCCCCGGGAGGGTGAAAAGCGGCTTTTAGATCCATCTTGATCAACAAATGATCCATCCATGACAAAGCAGAGGTTTTGGTTACCTCCGCCCATGGATATACCTGTTCCGTACTAAAAATCCCATCGAGTGTAAGACCCGCACAATGGGTAGGCCCGTTGACCAGTTGGGATAGGTTCATGTTTATCATGGATTCCATGAACTCCCGAACCGCTCTAGATAGGTCAGATGTGCTAGTCTCCAGAGGGATGTTGAATTCCCCCAGAACTAAGAGTCTGGGTGACTCCAACAGCAGCTTGGAGACCAGCTGAGTCAGTTTGGTTAGAGAGTCTGTTAGGCAACGGGGTGGTTGGTATACCAACAGAATCCCCAAACTATCCCTGGTCTTCAGGCTAAAGTACATGCATTTGATGTGTGTTGTTTTCTGGACAGGTTTCCTGATCAAGGTCAGATTGGTTTTATGGACTATAGACATGCTGCCCCCCCCCCCGCCCACTTTCCTTTATCTGCTCAGTAACTGTATATCCGGCTGGGAGAGCCTGCGCCCACATTGCAGCACTGGCATCTCCCAGCCAGGTCTCGGTGAAGCATGCCAGGTTGGCCTGTTCATCCATGAGGAGATCTTACCTTTGGCTGACCTGACATTGCAGAGGAGCAGATTAAGGGGCTGTGGAATGGTTGGTACACTCTCCACATTATCCTGAGAAACAGTGTGAATTGAAGAAGGGATAGATACTGAACATCGATCCCTCCTTCTTTTGTAACATTTCTTCACTTTGTTGTGCCATACCTTCCCTGCCCCCACACAACATCAATACCCGCTCCCAGACTGTACCCGGCTCCAGTATCTAAGGGGTGTTGATAATAATCCAGCTAATCCCAGCAGTGTCTTTCCCAATACAAATTAATAACAATACAGAGGGAAAGAGAGGGAAAACTCCAGTAAACTTTGTTACCATCAGGACCAGTACGATTATAGCTGTACAAAGAACATACTAACAAAATGTCCTCAGATTGGAATGTAGAAATAGAGGGGTATAACCTTTTTAAGAGAAACAGGCCAAACAGGAAAGGAGGAGGAATAGCATTATATGTCAGGGATATTTACACCAGTGAAGAGATCCAGGACATCAGTACTGGAGGCCAAGTGGAGAGCATCTGGATAAAAATTAAAGGAGAGGGAAACAACAGGGATGTTACTGTGGAAGTCTACTACAAACCCCCAAGTCAGATGGAGGAATGGGATGATCCCTTTCTAGAACAGATGACCAGACACTCAGAAAGGAGAGACGTAGTAGTGATGAGGGACTTCAACTATCCGGATATTTGCTGGAAGTCAAACTCAGCCAAATCCTCAAGGTCAAGCAAATTCTTCACTTGCCTGGAAGACAATTTCATTGTCCAAAAGGTGGAAGAGGCAACAAGGGGATCAGCTATTTTAGATCTGATCTTAACCAACAGGGATGACCTAGTCAATGGGGTGCAAGTGGTGGGATCCTTAGCGGGAAGTGACCATGTTCTCATGGAGTTTCTTATACAGTGGAAAGGGGAAGCCAGGTTATAGTCAGACACATGTAGGGATAAAGTCAGAAAAGCTAAAGCGCAAAACGAACTCAGGCTTGCTAGAGAAGTTAAGAACAATAAAAAGGGCTTTTTTGGATATGTCCGCAGCAAAAGGAAAAAGAAGGATATGGTAGGGCCATTGTGTGGTGAAGATGGCAAAATGCTAACAGGGGACAGAGAAAAGGCAGAATTACTCAACACCTTCTTTGCTTCAGTCTTCTCAGAAAAGGCAAAGGGTGCCCAACCTAAGGATAATGGGGCAGAGGACAGAATAGGGGAATTTCAGCACAGAATAAGTAAAGAGACAGTACAGGAGTACATGGTTAATCTAAATGAATACAAGTCGCCAGGACCAGATGAACTACATCCTAGGGTATTAAAAGAACTGGCAAATGCAATATCGGAATCAATGGCAATCATCTTTGAGAACTCCTGGAGAACAGGAGAAGTCCTAGCAGACTGGAGGAGGGTAAATGTTGTTCCAATCTTCAAAAAGGGAAAAAAAGAGGATCCCAACAATTATCATCCGGTTAGTCTGACATCAATACCAGGTGCTCAACAATGGTTCCTTTTCATCCTGGAAAGAAGTGACAAGTGGGGTGCCACAGGGCTCTGTCCTGGGCCCAGTGCTATTCAATATCTTTATTAATGACTTGGATGACAGTATTGAGAGCCTAGTTATCAAATTTGCAGATGACACCAAATTAGGAAGAGTAGCTAATACCCCAAAGGACAGGATCAAAATTCAAAATGACCTGAATAGACTAGAAAGCTGGGTCAAAGCTAACAAAATGAAAACACAGAGAAATGTAAGGTCCTACACGTAGGGCGGAAAAATGAAATGCACAAGATACAGGATGGGGGACACCTGGCTGAATGAGACCAAATGTGAAAGGGATCTAGGAGTCCAAGTAGACCAAGTTGAACATGAGTCAACAGTGTGATGCAGCAGCTAAAAAGGCCAATGCAATTTTATGTTGCATCAATAGAAGTATAGTGTCTGGATCAAGGGAAGTAATAGTGCCACTCTATTCTGCTTTGGTCAGGCCCCACCTGGAATACTGTGTCCAGTTCTGGGCACCACAATTCAAAAAGGATGTGGAGAAACTGGAGCGTGTCCAAAGGAGGGCGACTAAAATGGTGAAGGGTCTGGAAACCCTGCCCTATGAAGAACGCCTTAGGGAACTGGGGATGTTTAGCCTGGAGAAGAGAAGGTTAAGAGGTGATATGAGAGCCCTGTTTAAATACTTGAAGGGATGTCACATTGAGGAGGGAGCAAGCTTGTTTTCTGCTGCTCCAGAGAACAGGACTTAGAACAATGGATGCAAACTGCAGGAAAAAAGATTCCACCTCAATATTAGGAAGAACTTCCTGACAGTAAGGGCTGTTCGACAGTGGAACACTCTCCCTCGGAGGGTGGTGGAGTCTCCTTCCTTGGAGGTTTTTAAGCAGAGGCTGGATGGCCATCTGTCGGGGATGCTTTGATTGGAGTTCCTGCACGGCAGGGGGTTGGACTGGATGGCCCTTGTGGTCTCTTCCAACTCTAAATTTCTATGATTTTATGATTCTATGAGAAAAGGAATAAACTGGAGAGGACAGAGCAATTCTAGGCCATTCCGAGTCGTGCGGTGTCGGGGGATGTCTTCCGGGGCATCTTAAGCTCTGGGCCAGGCCCAGATGCCATGTCTCCACCTCCTCTTCACTGCGCTGGCCCATTGCCGGGTGGGAGAGTTTGTTGGGGCCTAGGAGGCCCAGATGACCCTGCTCTCTCACCCTCTGCCGCTGCTGTGCCGCTGATGGAGTCAGGGGAGGAGTTGGGGCCTATATAGGCCCAGATGGCTTGTCTCCACCTCCTCCTTGCTACGCTGGCCCATTGCCAGGTGGGAGAGTTTGTTGGGGCCTAGGAGGCCCAGATGACCCGGCTCTCTCACCCTCCGCCACTGCTGTGCCACTGCTGGAGTAAGTGGAGGAATTGGGGCCTAAACAGGCCCAGATGGCTTGTCTCCACCTCTTCCTCACTGCGCTGGCCCATTGCTGGGCAGGAGAGTTTGTTGGGGCCTAGGAGGCCAAGTTGACCTGGCTCTTTCACCCTCCGCCACTGCCACACCACTGCAGGCTTTAAAGGTTATAACCAACACCTTGTACTGGGCCCGGAAACTGATAGGCAGCCAGTGGAGGGACCTTAGTACTGAAGTAATATGGTTGTGCTGTCGCACCCGGGCTATATGGTTTCAAGAGAATGTGGACATGGTGATTCTCTTCCCTGGGGATTGCTTCTTGCCCTCCTTTAGAAACTTTGGGTTTCCCAAGAACCAAACCGAACAGCGACTTTAGCAAAGGGTTTTTTCTCTTTATTAAACAAACAAACAAACAAACAAACAGCTTACTTTAGAGTCCTTAGTAACTGTGGTCTTGAGAACTCAGCCGGATGGCTCGCCAAAGTCTATCCCTCTCTTCGACTTTGAGGCAAGGGTGCTCAAAGTCTCAGCCAGATGGTCTATATGAAGGCAAGGAACCTTCCTCTGTTGTCAACTGGCTGTTTGAGGGTGCCCAAAGCTCCTCAGCATCACTCAACCGTGTGTAGTGCTGAGTTTACGATTCGAGCTTCGAGGACTGGAGAATTACATACTGGAAGATGACCAAGGCCTGGCTAGCACACCCTTCAACACGTCCATTCTGTAGAGTCTCTGGCAGTCTAATGAGGAAAGATGGCTTCCCCTTTTCAGGTCCCCAGGAGAAGGGGAGGAGCAAGCTTGAATTGTTACACACAAACAATAATTGGCAGGTGCCAAGAACCAATAAATGCAATCAAACCTTTAACAAGTTACAAAACACATCAAAACAGTGCAAAAAAGGGATTTTGGAACTTAAACTCTTTGCAAACTAAGCAGGCTGCAGCATGTCACAAATGCAAACCTTTAAACTCAAAGTTTTAAATGCTGAAGGCGCTTGCTGTGCCATCACAATGGTCCCTCCTGGATGTTCCTGACAGTAATCTGGCCTTCATGTTCTGTACTAGCTGTAGTTTCCGAACCAAGCACAAGGGTAGCCCCATGTAGAGCGCATTACAGAAATCTAGGCATGAGGTTACCAGCGTGAGAAGCATAAATCAGGAAAAACTAGAAATCATAAAACAAGATATGAATACCTAGATATACTTGCATACTTGTTGAGAGCAAGGTAAAGCAGACAGGAATGGGACAGTTTTCAGTCAGATAATACACAGTGTTTACTGTGGGAATCTAAAACAAAGGACAAAAGGGGTGGCATGAGGTGAGATGTAGAAAAGGCAGTTTGGTGTATAATGCAAATTCTAACCAAAATCTAACTTCAGGGAATATCTGCATAACCATAACTCAAGTGTATGATCCAACTGCAGAGGCAAATGATAAAGAAGCAGAATATTGTGCTGGAATCCAGGAGGAAGTTAATCATGTATCAAAACAGGACATGATGATACTTGTAGAAAATTTGGTCCAGGATCAAGAAATGAAGCAGGAGATTGACTTATTGAGTCTTGTAAGACCAATAGTTTTTTTCATTGCAAACACACTGCAAATCAAAGAGATGGCTATATAAGTGGACATCAACTGATTGCTGATACAGAAATCAAACGGACACTTAATTGGAAGCATAACACTGAAAGGCTCATTTCTCTCTACAAAAGAAGAAGAAGAAAGGTGAGGAGCAGATTGTGGCACAGATGCTGAACAGCCAATATAAAAAAAGAGTAAAGCTACAGAAGTACACTAAATCATGTTGAATTCAACCAGCAGATTCCTATAGCATTTAAAGACCATATAAAGGGCAGATTTGCACAACTATATATATATATATATATTCAACTCATACTTAAACTACAATAACCCCAACACAAAATACACACACAAAGTAATCACTATATATTTGACTTGCCCAGCTGACCTTAAACCCAAACTACACTATACTTCTTAAACACCATATATAAGGGGTCATGCAGACTGGCATCTTGGAGCAGCCTCCAGTTACTCCAGCACCAGTTGGACCCCAATCGGTGTGACACCATGGTGATTGGATGGCATGGGACCATGGTGACCAGAAGTTGCAGTCCCAAACTGGACCACCAGACCTAAAATTGGCATTGGCAATGAGCAGCTTTTTGCTGCTTCTTTTTCAGCTGGCCTTTCCCAGCTATGTGTGCTCCCTGCATAGCTTCCAGCCACTCTTGGAGCATGTGTCCTCTGGACATCCCACCAGCCGAGCAGCCAAAAGCTGCACTTTCCTGTCTGTTTCAGGACAAAATTATACTTCTGTTAAGTTCATTATTATCATCTTATAAATCCTAAAACTGATCAATTCCACCACCATTGTCTCAAAAAAAATAAATAAATAAATAAATAAAGGAAGGGAGGGAGGGAGGGAGGGAGGGGAAGGAAAGGAAAGGAAAGGAAAGGAAAGAGATCAAAATATCCCTTTCTTTCTTGGAGTTAACAAAATACTTTCCCTTGATTGTCCATTTCAGCCAGTTCATATATCTTCATCAGCCAAATTCTTCTTGAGTGGAAATAACACCTTTCTTCCATTCTGAACTCCTATCTGTCCTGAACTCCTTTCTCTTTTAGTATTCCTGACTATGGGCTCACCCCTAATATTTCCCTAAGTTTACTGAAATGAGCTTTCCTAAAATCTTCAATGCATGTCTGACTATGCCTGGCTAGGATCAACTCTAAAATAGGTGATCCCCTTGTTGTCTCCTCCACTTTTTGAACAATGAAATTGTCTTCCAGGCAAGTAATGAATTTGATAGACCTTAAAGTTTTGCCTGAGTTTGACTTCTAGCAAATATCAGGATAGTTGAAGTGACCCATCACTACTACATCTCTCCTTTCAGAGTGTGTGGTCATCTGTTCTAGAAAGGCATCATCCAATTCCTCCATTTGACTTGGAAGTCTGTAGTAGACTTCCACAATAATATCCCTGTGTTTTCCTCTCATTTATCTTCTATCCAGATGCTCTCCATCTGGGTTCCAGGATTTAAGTCCTGGATCTCTTCACAGGTGTAAACATCCCAAAGGAGAGGATCAAAAGCAAAATGACTTTCATAGATTAGAAAGTGTGGCCTACACTAACAAAATGAACTTCAACAGGGAGAAATGTGATTTTAGGCTGCATCAATAGAAATATAGTGTCTAGGTCAAGGGAAGTAATAGTGCCAATTTATTCTGCTTTGGTCAGGCCTCACTTGAAATACTGTGTCCAGTTCTGGGCATCACAATTCAAAAATGATTTTGAGAAGCTAGAGTGTGTCCAGAGGAGGGCAACTAAAATGGTGACGGGTCTGGAAACTATACCCTATGAGGACAGAGTTGGGGACTGGGTATGTATAGCCTGAAGAAGAGATGGTTAAGAGGTGATATGATAGTCCTGTTTAAGTATTTGAAGGGGTGTTATGTTGAGGATACAGCAAGCTTGTTTTCTGCTGTTCCAGAGAATAGGACTCAGAACAATGGATGCAAGGTGCAGGAAAAGAGATTCCACCTCAACATTAACAGGAATTTTCTGACAGTAAGGGCTGTTTGACAGTGGAACACACTGCCTTGGAGTGTGGTGGAGTCTCCTTCTTTGGAAGTCTTTAAATTAAGGCTGGATGGCCATCTGTTGTGGATGGTTTGATTGTAGTGCCTGCATGGCAAGGGGCTGAAGAGGATAGCCCTTGTGGTCTCTTTCAGCTCTATGCTTCTATGATCCCTGACATATAATGCTATTCTTACCCCTTTCCTATTTGTCATATTTCTCTTAAAAATGTTATATCCCTCTTACTTCTTTCCAATCATGAGATACATCCCACCAGGTTTCAGTGATGCCTACTGTGTTGCATTTGCTTTGTTGTGCTAGGAGTTCATGTTCCTCTTGTTTGTTTCCTATGCTCTGTGCATTGGTGTACAGACATCTAAAACCATAGGTTCTCCCTCCACAACTGCCTGTGTAAGGTTTTCTCCCTCCCACTGTTGGGTCCTTGCACTGTTTCCCTTCTTTCCTCTATAACAGTTTGACTATTTCCTCCAGCCCTTGAGGAACTCCTGCCTTCCAAAATACTGTCTCCTTCCCCCACATAACTCAGTTTAAAGCCCTCCTGTTCAGATTTTTGAGACATATGGCAAAAATGTTTCTGCCAGCTGGTTTAATTAATAATAACAATAAAAAATTATTTGTAGCCCGCTCCTCTGTCAGACCAATCAGAGCAGGTTACAATAATTAAAAAGTATAAGGTAAAACAATTTCAGTGACCCAAGCCCAACCACCCACCCCTTAAAATTAAATTAAACTAGCATCAAAATTAAAAACAAACACAATTAACATATAACAATATAAGCCAACAATCATTGCATGGACATCAAGGGTCAAGATGTTGGAAGCTGGGGGGGGGGGAGGGCATGACCCACCAACAGAGCCAGGAGTTAAGAGGTTTCTGGGAAGACTTGCCAGAAGAGATGCGTCTTTATGGATTTTTAAAAGCAATCAAGGGATGATCCAAGTATCCAAATAGTTTTTAGTGGCACCATCTTCAGATCCTTTTGTTCATATCTGCTGTTTTCCTCTCTTTTCCTGGACCATGCCCTACATCTGGGAGAAGAGTTCTTTCAGCTTCCCTTATGGTATTCTCAAGGCTATATCTTGCAGTATCATTTGTTCCCACAGGAGCCAAAAGGAAGTTTTGTCAAGTTTTGTCAGCCTCACTATCACATCACAGATGTTTGCCCCAGGCAGACAACACATCTCCTGAGACATCTTGTCAGGGCCACAAACACTGATTCTGTACTCCTCAGCAAGGAGCCCCCCACCACCACACTCTTCTTTCAAGGCTTAGTAGGAGGTATTCCCTATGGTGGTACTACCAGGGTCCCCTGCACTTTTCCTGAGAACCTTATATTTGATAAGGGGAAAAGTTTCAAATAGATTCTGTAGCTGCAAGCACCCAGAGCGGCTTCCCCCTCAAAAGGTCCCTGGTTAAACACCCACATAAAACACCTCTGTTGGCTTTGCCTGTTCACCATGCTCTTTCACTGAGTTCAAAAGACTGGGGCTGCAGCTATAGAGAGAGCAACTGCTGCTAGCTCCTTCTTCAGGCACGTCTCTGACTTACGTCCTCTGAGCAAAAGCCCCTCAGAAGCCCCTTTAAGGGGAAAAACTAGTGGAAAAGTAAAGGAGAACCCCTGAAACACAACTCCCTGCTAACCTTCTGCTCTGTGCTCTGAGTCTTCCTTGAAAATTTGTAAAACTTCATGCACTCTTATGCGTATGCCTCTGGCAGCATTCATAAGGAGCTAGGCTGTTAGTTCTACCCCCAGTGACTCACAAAAGCCCCACCCCCTCAGGTGCAAACACACTCACCCATGTTTGAAAACTCACCCAGTCAAAGATGACATCCCTGACATCCATTGCATTATTGCATTCCATTGCCTAATTATGTCCATTGCATTATGTAATTTCCATTGCAATTGCCTTTTTGCCTTGCTGTAGTCCCACTCTAGAGCCAGGCTGTTTATATGCTGATGCAAAAAGGTGCATTTTCTGCCTCGAGCTGGATCCTCAAGAGTAGTAGTCCAGCACTCAAACCACTATGCCACGCTGTTTCATTTGCTTTATTGATATTCTTCCCTCATCTGCCTTATTTCTGCAAGTTGTGCATTAGTGTCTTGTTTGTTAGTAGCTTGCTCTAAAAAAAGGTCAGCTTAAAGCATTCACAGTCATTTTTCTTGATTTCTTTCCCAATTACAAGCCCTATTTGACAGCTGTCAGATTATACTATTTAAAGCCAAATTTCTTTTCCTTGTGATTACTCTTCTTAGCCACAAGATGTCACCGCAACCTGATCTTTTTTCTTTTCTTTCTTTTCACTGTACCTGAATTCTATCCCCAAAGGTCAAGTACTCCAGATTTACCTTCAGATTCACTTCCTCTCTTAATATTGCATGTTAAGTTTCTTTCACCTTATTGACATTCCACACAAACAAAATTCCTTCCTTGTCTTTATTTTTCAGTCTGTTTAAAATTCACTTCTTAAAAGATATCAGAACTTCAAATAATCCTCTTTTAGACATATCTCTCTGATTTTAAAGAGTGTCTTTTAAAGATATTATTACTTAATTCCTCCTGTCTCCTAAAATTAATTTTTAAAGTCTAAAACAACACCCTTAATTTACACAATGATTCTATTCCGTTTTACATCTAAGGTAGAAACTTTTATTTGCTGGAAGTCAGTCACAGTCTTCAGTTAGGTGTTCTTTTGAAGGCTTTACATATTTCTTAATAAGTTGGATGAGGAGCACATGCCATTCAGTGACCTAATGTGGCAGGTGTTCTACTCATGGTCCCTTCAGTCCCTTTGTATCCCACTGCCTTCACAGCAGCACACCAGGTGTGGGAAATAGACTTTTATGAGCTGCCCCTGAATTTGCCATAAAAAGGGATCAATTTTCACTGGTCCCAATACTTCTGGACTGGCAATATCTGCAGGTGGTGGCTCTGCCTTCAGCACCTTTGCAATGCCCTCCCAACTGGATGCCTATGCACTACTAAGTCCAATTGACAAGGACCCCAAAAAACTGAACTGAAACCAGGGATACTGTTAGGGAGAAATGTGAAAAGACTATTCGTTTTTTTTCAAAACCTTACTGGGTGACAAATGAAACTCTTCAAACACTTAGAGATAGATGAGAAGTAAAACATGACAGAAATAGGATCAGAATACTGAATAGAACAGTTCAGTAATGTACAAAAAGAACTATAATAAAAATCTGTGTGAAGATATAAAAGAAGGAAACAAAAAAATATAGAACAAGAGAAATGTGAGAATGGAAAGGATATTCAAATCTGTGTATAGAAATAAAAGAAAAAAAATAGAACAAGGGAGATGTGAGAAATGAAAGGGATATTCAAAGAAAAAGTAGGGATACTATATCACCAACAAGAGAACACATTACAAGATCAAGGCAGAATAAAAAGTTAGTGGAAACAATATATCGAGAAAGGAAGGATCATTTGATGATGAACCCATGTTCTTAGAAAATAAAGTGGAAAAGGCTCTCAACGCATTTGAAAGAATAAATTACCAGATACTGATGGTATGCCAATAGATCTGATTCAGGCTAAAGAGACAGAATCTATTCTTATTTTAACAAAAAGAGAATGTCAACAAATATGGAAATAAAACAACAACATGGAATCATAGAATCGTAGAGTTGGAAGATACCACAAGGGCCATCCAGTCCAATCCCCTGCCATGGAAATCTCCATCAAAGCATCCTCAACAGAGGGCCATCCAGCCTCTGCTTAAATACCTCCAAGGAAGAAGACTCCACCACACTCTGTGGGAGTGTGTTCCACTGTCCAACAGCCCTTACTGTCAGGAAGTTCCTCCTAATGATTAGGTGGAATCTCTTTTCCTGTAGCTTGCATCCGTTGTTCCAGGTCTCATTCTCTGGAGCAACAGAAAACAAGCTTGCTCCCTCCTCAATGTGACATCCCTTCAAGTATTTAAACAGGGATACCATATAACCTCTTAACCTTCTCTTCTCAAGGCTAAACATCTCCAGCTCCCTAAGACATTCATCATAGGGCATGGTTTCCAGACCCTTCACCATTTTAGTTTCCCTCCTTTGGACACACTCCAGTTTCTCTATATCTTTTTTGAATTGTGGTGCCCAGAAATGGACACAATATTCCAGGTGGGGCCTGACCAAAGCAGAATAGAGTGGCACTATTACTTCCCTTGATATAGACACTGTACTTCTATTGATGAAACCTAAAATTGCACTGGCCTTTTTATCTGCCACATTGCACTGTTGACTCATGTTCAATTTATGGTCTACTTGGACTCCTAGATCCCTTTCACATGTAGTCTCCTTAAGCCAGGTATCCCCCATCCTATATCTGTGCATTTTATTTTTCCGCCCTAAGTGCAGTACCTTACATTTCTCCGTGTTGAATTTCATTTTGTTAGCTTTTGCCCAGGTCATTTTGAATTTTGATCCTGTCCTCTAGGGTATTAGCTACTTCTGCTAATTTGGTTTCATCTGCAAGTTTGATAAATATGCCCCAAATTCTATTATCTAAATCATTGATGAAGATGTTGAATAACTTTACTGAACCCAGTACTGAACCCTGTGGCACCCCCCTGGCCACTTCTCTCCAGTTATCCTGGAACCAATGTTTAGCACCCTTTGGGTGTGGCCAGTCAACGAATTACAAATCCATGTAACAGTTGCCTTGTCAAACCCACATTTTACAAGCTTGTTTGCAAGAATGTCATGGAGAACCTTATCAAAGGCCTTGCTGAAATCAAGTTATGCTAGAGCCAAAGCATTCCCTTCATCTACCAAGCTGGTAATTTTATCAAAAAAAGAGATCAGTTTTTTCTGGCATGACTTGTTTCTCTGAAACCCATTTTGACTTTTTGTGATTATGATCTGCACCAGAATCTTTCCTGGTATTGATGTCAGACTAACTGGACGATAATTTTTGGAGATGGGGACAATGTTTGCCCTCCTCCAGTCTGGTGGAACTTCTCCTGTTCTCCAGGAGTTTTCAAAGATTATTGCCAATGGGTCCGATATTATATTTGCTAGTTTTTTTAATACTCTTGGATATAGTTAATCAGGAGACTTATATTCATTTAGATTAACCAGGTATTCCTGTAGTATCCCTTTACTTATTCTGTGCTGAAATTCCCCATTCTGTCCTCTGCTCCATTATCCTCAGGCTGAGCACCCTTTTCCTTTTCTGAGAACATTGAGGCAAAGAAGGTGTTGAGTAATTCTGCCTTTTCTGTCCCGTTAGCATTTTGCCATCTTCTCCATGCAGTGGCCCTACCATTTCTTACACATGTTCCATTTCAAACTGAGCTCAGTTGAAAGTTCCCTAGTCATCCATCCTGGTTTCTTGAGACACCTCCCATTTTTCTTCATCACTGGAACTGTTTTAAATTGTGCCTTCAGTATCTTCCATTTGAGAAACTCCCATCCATCCTGAACTACCTTCTCTTTTAGTATTCCTTATCACCCCCAGTACTTCTCTAAGTTTACTGAAGCCTTCTCTCCTAAAGTCTAGAATGCGTATCTATGATTGGCTTCTCCTTTCCACTGTATAACAAACTCCAGGAGAACATGGTCACTGCTACCTAAGGATCCCGCCACTTGCACCCCATTATCCAAGTCATCTCTTTTGGTTAGGATCAGATCCAGCTGAACTCCTTGTTGCCTCTTCTACCTTTTGGACAATGAAATTGTCATTGAGACAAGTAAGGAAATTGATAGACTTTGAGGATTTGGCTGAGTTTGCCTTCCAGCAAATATAAGGATATTTGAAGCCCACCATCACTACTACATCTCTCTTTTCTGAGTGTGTGGTCATCTGTTCTAGAAAGGCATTCATCCAATTCCTCTGTCTGACTTGGTGGTCTCTAGTAGACCACCACAATAACATCCCTGTTGTTTCCCTTCCCTTTTTTATCCAGATGCTCTCCACCTTGCTTCCAGGATTTAAGTCCTGGATCTCCTTACTGGTATAAATATCCCTGACATATAATGCTATTCCTCCTCCTTTCCTGTTTAGCCTATTTATCTTTAAAAGGTTATACCCTTCTATTCTTTCATTCCAATTATGAGATTCATCCCACCAGGTTTCATATACTATTATATTCTATTTGCTTTGATAAGCTAGGAGTTTAAACTCATCTTGCTTATTTTCCATGCTCTGTGCATTAGTTTAGAGACATCTAAGACCATGGGTCCCCTTTGCTGTATGTTTTTTTTTTTGCCTCCCAGTGTTGAGTCCTTGCACTGTTTGCCTTGTTCCCTCTATGACAGTGTGACTATTTTCTCCAGCACCTTTATCTTCCAGAATACTGTCTCCCTTCCCCACATAACTCAGTTTAAAGCCCTCCTGATCAAATTCTTGAGACTGTCATAGCAACCCATCCCTTGCCAGAAGTCCCTTATGGAACCGCAGCCTATGATCCAAGAATCCAAATCATTCTCGGTGATACTGTCTGCAGAGCCAGTTGTTTACTTTAGCTATCTTCTTCTCCCTTTCTGGACCATGCCTTTCAACTGGCAGAAGAGACAAGATGACAACCTGTGCATCCATTTCTTTCAGCTTCCTACCCAGAGCCTCATAATCCCGTCTGATATTCTGAAGGCTGTATCTTGCTGTATCATTGGTTCCTATATGGACCAAAAGGTATTGTTCAGTAGGTTTGACCAGTCTTGTCAGCCTCTCTGGATCTTTACCCCAGGGAGACAACACCCTCCCCCCGAGATATGTTGTCAGGCCCACAAATCACTTCTTCTGTACTTCTCAGCAAGGAGTCCCCCACATGCTTCCTCTGAGGCTTAGCAGTGACTGTTCCTTGTGGTGGAACTCTCAGGCTCCCCTGCTCTGTCCTGGACGTCTGTCCATGCTGCTCTTCCTCGTCCTCCTTGATAAGGGACAGAGCTTCAAATCGATTCTGTGGCTGCAAGCTCCCAGAACGATTCCTGGCTTCTCTATTTCTCTGTATGACATCCTCCAGCTGTCTGCCTCCTGTGTATGTAAAGTGACCTTTTCCTCCCCAGGAAAACCTCTTGCTCCCTTATATGCTGAGGTTTAGCTACCCGGGCCTCCAGCTGCTGTTCTTTCTCCTCCAAGAGGGCTACCAACTTGCATTTGGTGCATGTGAAGTTCTTCACATCCGTAGGCAAAAAGACAAATGTCCCACACGTGTTGCAGGTGACTGCAGCAGTTCCCTCAGTGTGCATACTGAGAAGTCTTAAGTAATCACTGAAAAAGGACTGTGGCCTTCCTCCTCAAAAAAATACAAAATAAATAAATAAATAAATAAATAATCCCCCGGTAAATACAAATGTAAAAGGCCCCTGATAGTCAATCTCTGTGAGCTTGGTTTACTGACGATATAAGTTTATAGAGATTGCCTGGCTGCTACCTCATTCTGAAGGCAAGCTTCTCACACCTCCTATGAGCAGCCCCCCCGAGTCCTTTTTTTCCTTTTGAAAGGAAAAAAAATTAAAAGAGAATTTCTAAAACAAAGTTTGCAGCTCCCCTGCTGCCAGTGCTGTACTTTCCCTTGATGGTCCAAATTCGCACGCCTAATGGTGCACAGCTCTGGGAGACGTTATATAGAACTAGGCTCCTAGCTCCACCCTCTAGTGACTCACAGAAGCTCCACCCCTCAGCAACAAAACACTCTTCCAAGAGTTTTTTTTTAAAATTAAACATTCACCCCACTCAAAATGGCTGCCCAGAGACTGCTCTCCTTCTTGTCTCTAGCAGGAAATGGCCTGGAAAGGCTCTGGGAGAAGTTATATGGAGCTCCCTTGCTCCACCTATTAGTGACTCACAGATGTGACTCACAGATGTGACTCACAGAAGCTTCACCCCCTCAGAAACAACACACTCTTCCAATTTTTTTTAAAGGACATATACATTCCAGTCCACAAAAGGAGGACATCAGAGACTGTAGTAACCATCAGACTATGCCTTTGCTCTCACATGCTAACAAAGTGATGCTGAAGACATGGAGCAAGACTTGCCAGATGTACAAGCTTGCCCTAGGGAAAAGAATTTTCAGAAAAAAATCAATATGTTCTTAATAGATTACAGTAAAAAACAGGTTAGGATTATACAATTTAGAACTAGATAGGATGAGACAAATTTAAGAACTCTCTCTCTCTCTCTCTTTCTCTCTCTCTCTCTCTCTCTATATATGATCTCTAGTATCTGTATCTAGTATCTAGTCTGCTTCTTAAATATTACTACCACTTTTTAGGGGACATAAAGGAAGGGGGCTATTGTGCTCATATTCCACTTGTGGGTCTCTTATAAACAGCTAATTAACTACTGTCTGAACAAAATGTTGGACTACTTGAGTCTTTTATTTTATCCAGTAAACTATTGGCTGTTTTTATTTATTCTAGAAAACTAATGGTTATGCTTATGCTTTTAGAAACTATCCAAGAGTGTGTGGATGAAGATGGGAACATAAAGGCAGTAAGTATATATGGCTTACATTTTATCTCACGTTTAACTTGTAGGTTAGAAGAGATGCACGGCCAACAGTTTGTTCATGGGCCCTAATCTACCTTGAAAGTCACTTGTCTCAGGATAAGTCTAGTCTACCTTGAAAGTCACTTGTCTCAGGATAGCCCCAGTTTTATTAAATTGGTCATGATGGGAAGTGATCACTGAGCTAACTTGTGGTATGCTTCTTTTGAGACTAAAGGTTCTAAGTTTTCTTTTGAAGTTTCATTACAAGGAAACTTGCTTAAGTATCTGGACTCTAGTGCATTTTCCAACAAGACTTGGTTAAAAATCAACTACTAAAGTCACTCACAAAAAGTCAATATGGGTTTCAGAGAAAGAAGTCATGCCAGACAAATCTGATCTCTTTTATATATATATATAAAATTACCAGCTTGGTAGATGAAGGGAATGCTGTAGCTCTAGCATATCTTGATTTCAGTAAGGCCTTTGACAAGGTTCCCCACGACATTCTTGCAAACAAGCTTGTAAAATGTGGGCTAGATAAAGCTGCTGTTACATGGTTGGTTGACTGGCTGAACCCAAAGGGTTCTCAACAATGGCTTCTTTTCATCTTGGAGAGAAGTGACCAGGGGGGTGCCACAGAGTTCTGTCCTGGGCCCAGTACTATTTAAAATATTTATCAATTACCTGGGTGACAGAATTGGGGCATACTTATCAAATTTGAAGATGACACCAAATTAGGAGAAGCAGCTTATACCCCAGAGGACAGGATCAAAATTCAAAATGACCTGAATAGACTAGAAAGCTGGGCCAAAGCTAAGAAAATGAATTCTGACACGGAGAAATGTAAGCTACTGCACTTAGGGCAGAAAAATGAAATGCACAGATATAGGATGGGGAACATCTGGCTGAATGAAACTACATGATTTCCAGACCCTTCACCATCTTAGTTGCCCTCCTTTGGACCCGCTCCAGTTTCTCCACATCCTTTTTGAATTGTGGTGCCCAGAACTGGACACAGTATTCCAGGTGGGGCCTGACTAAAGCAGAATAGAGCGGCACTATTACTTCCCTTGATCTAGACACTATACTTCTATTGATGCAGCCTAAAATAGCATTGGCCTTTTTAGCTGCCGCATCGCACTGTTGACTCATGTTCAACTTATGGTCTACTTGGACTCCTAGATCCCTTTCACACATAGTTTCATTCAGCCAGATGTCCCCCATCCTATATCTGTGCATTTCATTTTTTCGTCCCAAATGCAGTACCTTACATTTCTCCGCATTGAATTTCACTTTGTTAGCGTTGGCCCAGCTTTCTAGTCTATTCAGGTCATTCTGAATTTCAATCCTGTCTTCTGTAGTATTGGCTACTCGTCCTAATTTGGTGTCATCTGCATCTCAGTCAGATTTGAGGTAAAACAAACAGCACTTTATTGAAGATTCCAAAGACAGTACTTGTGACTTATTCAGCTTCTAAGCTTAGACTGCCAATCTGCAGCAAAATACATAAAATCCCCAGTTACTCCACCTCCAATATTCCTCCTCCTTTCCTATCTACAAAATCCCCCTTGATCTGAAGGGAAAGGTGGGAAATATAAATAAATAAATATATTATTATTATCATTATTACATTTAACTAACAGTTTCTAACACCACTTTCCACTGTACTGACACTCAAAGCCTCTTGCCACTAATAAAGTATCAGTATCTGCCTCCCCCTAAGCCTACCTAGTCTACAGCTAAACTAAATATTCTCAGCCCACAACTATTATTTCTCTTAGCCCATTATCCCTAACCTTTCTAATATCTATTTACTTCTGATAGAATCCAAGGATTCTAACACTTACATTCTTTTCTCATCCACTGTGGTAAAACGTGTCCTATCAAATCTACCCCTTGTCATACATTGGTGAGTCCTGTGGCTATTGAGACTCCCAAATCTTTGGTTTTAGACCCTACCAAACCTAATTTGTGGGCTAGAACTTCAGAATCTATTGCATTCAAAATGTCTTCCCCTGCACCCATTCCTCCCAACACCGTTCCAGCCATGTCTCTTGTTCTGAAAGAGGATGTGTGTGTGTGGTAGGGTGCCATTTCTGTTCCAGTTATTCCCACTGTGCCCAAGCAGCTCTTAAATAAGGGCTGCAAACAGGAATGGTTTTGGCTACATTTATTGCAGTTAAATTGAGCACAATGGAGGTTAATATAGGCTGAGCCTCAGAATAAGCAAAAGCAGCCACATCTTGGCAGATGACTATATTTCCCAAGTATATTGCAGGTTCTTTAAGAATATCTGGAGAGAACATGTATATATATGGACATTCCATCTCATGACAATTAATATTCATTGAGGATTAAAGCTGAGAATAGTATAGAAGGAGGCGGGGGTCTTACCTGGATGTGGATCAAACTGGTTTTGTCTCCAAAATCCTGCAGGTGAGGGGGATGGTGCTGGCATTAGCTTTCACCCATGTGTAACCTTGAGGGCCATATATTATCACACGAGAAGTGATAGAGTTCCGTGCAAAATCCTGGTTTTAATCTTGAGGGGAAATCTTTGGTTGTATCACTTGCGAGCTTCTCCCATAGCATCCAAACCTTCATAGATGCCTTTGTAGGGGGCTGCCCAGTGGCAGTCTGCTTCTATGTTATATTCCCAGCTTGTCTTGAACTGAGTGGGGTAAATTGGCAAACTGGAGCTTCCAACTCCATATAGTATATTCCAGAACATACAAATATACAGGCACTGAACCATTCCTTGTTTCTGTAGGGAAATGGAAAGGTATACTGAAATTCAGGTGGTTGCTCATCCTCCTTCAGGACATATGAAAGTTTCAGATAGATCTATAACATCCCATTCCAGCATCCTGGACTTGTCTCTTGTCACTGCTTTTATTGGGGTCAGGGCTTCTTCTGAAGTGGTTGTTGCCTTCCATTCTTTGAGCTGAGAAGAGTGAAAATATTTGCGCTTGTCCCCATGTTTCCTGGGCATGGACACTTGGTACACAGCAGGGGATAGTTTCTCTGTAATCTTAACAGGGGCCACCCATTTGACTTGTTTTGGGAGAAATTTCTATACATCACCAGCTGGCCTGGGTCCCACTGCTGGGGGTTCCTGACCCATCCCAGTCTGTGGTCCATGGCTTGAATATTTTTCTCTAGTTTCTCTGCAACTTGATGGCATATCTGACTAATGCTTTGGACCAGGGATTGAACCCATTCTTGATTCAAAACCACAGGTTCTAAGTCAGAAGCAAGCATGGTATCTAACCAAAAGGCTGCAGGCATTATCATCTTTCTCCCAGTCATGACTTGATAGGGAGTAAATCCATGTGAAGTTATAGTTCCTCTAAGGGCCATAAGGATAATGGGCAATTTAGTGTCCCAAGCTTTTCAAGATGCATGCACCACCTTTCTCATGGCTTCCTTCAATGTTCTGTTAGCTCTCTCAGTGTGCCCCGAAGGCAGTGGCTATATGAAACCGTTGTTGGATTCCTAAAGCTTTGCACAACTCCTTCATCACTTCCCCAGTGAAATGGATACTGGAATCATGGTCTATAGTGATTGAGCAGGCTATCCCCCACCACATTCGAACATGGTTAAATAGGACCCATGCAGCTGTGATTGCAGTATTATCTTTGGTTGCAAAAGCTTCTGTCCATTTACTGAATGGGTCAATGATGGTGAGGCAATATTTGTTCTGTATTGGTGTGGTAGGCAAAGGGCCAATGAAATCTATTTGGAGCCTAGCCCATGGCCCTTCTGGTGTCAGATTGCCCCCCTCCCCGCTTTAGATCTTGGAGACCATGAGCCATCCTAATTTGTGGGTTTTGGTGAGACAGCCATTTCTTTCTTACACTTCTCACCTAGGGCTTGGTGGAGGGCTTTTAGCAATACAATGTCTGGCTGGTTATGAAACAGATCCATGTTCTTTCCCAGGTCCCTGAGCTGGCACCACATAAATTTCTAGTTTCACTTGGGGGAGGGTGTAATGCTTCATTTTCCTTTTGTGGGGGATTATTGGGTTTGTATCCACCTTTAAGTAAGTTGTTCTGGTTGTTTTGTCCATACCTTGACCCTCGGTTATCATTAAGAGGCTTAGAATCATAAAGGGGGACAGAGATTGCCCCAGCCTCAACAGGCAGATGGAAAAAGGAGGAAGTAAAAGATCAGAGAAAGAAGGGGACCCAATACATGCTGTTACCTATAGAAACAATGGCTTATAGATAACAGCAGGTATTGGGTCCCCTTCTTTCTCTGCTCTTTTATTCCCTCCTTTTTGCAGTCTGCCTGTTGAGGCTGGGGCAGTCTCTGTCCCCCTTTTTGATTCTCTGAGCCAATAGATTTCTGAAGCAGCATTAATGTAGGACATAAGGTCATCCCATTCTAAGGATCCAAGGCAGTGACATGAGGTTCCCAGGAAATCTATAGCCTTATCCTGAAGTCCTGCATATACCTCCTTTAAAAATTCAGGATTGCTTCAGGATTGCCTTCTTCATCATTTGGTAGCACTCCCGTGAGGATAACCAGCATCTTTTTCTGAGATACATAAGTGGCAGGAGCCCCATCTGGGTGTTGTTTTTGATTTTGATATAAGGTTTTTAGCAAAATACTTGGCCACA
Organism: Urosaurus nigricauda; assembly: GCA_034509955.1. Lineage (NCBI taxonomy): Eukaryota > Metazoa > Chordata > Lepidosauria > Squamata > Phrynosomatidae > Urosaurus > Urosaurus nigricauda. Next base: position 105,463,456 of record JAOEGL010000005.1, on the reverse strand, counting down.
ACATTGTCATTACTTTTACCATCCATTCCCATATGGGGAGTCTGGGCGAGTCTGCATTTGAGACCATTGCTTCAAATTGGCCTGCATAGGTATAATCTATGCAATGCCTAGCTACTTGAGTTAAATCTCAACTCTGTGCTCCTTGATATGCATGGTATAAAGAGGTCATCCATTTAACTGATGTCTGTTGATTAAGTGGCCTTAGGTGGTCTGTGACTATTTAATATCAGTCAAGGACCAGTGAAGGAGAGGCCTAGCAACACCATTGGGACTGGCCTCAAGTTGAAGTGCCCATTCTCCATGGCAACACCATCTGGCCTAGGAGGGAGTGAAAGGACTGGCCAAACTCCATTGGGCCTGTCCTAGATTATGAAGCAGAGCCCTCCCTCCATGCCAATTGCCTTAGTCCAGGTGTCAGAGGGAGAGAAGAACTTTTGGACCTGATCCCCTTCCCCACCACCATTCCCTTCTCCTTTTGTGTCATGTCTTCTTAGATTGTAAGCCTGAGGGCAGGGAACTGTCTAATTAAAATAATAATTTTAATTGTTTTCATTGTACTGTTTTTAATATTGTGAAGCTGCACTGAGTCCCACTCCTGGGAAAAGAGCGGGATACAAATAAATATAATAAATAAATAAATAATTTTAAGCCGCTCTGATAGTCTTTAAGGCTGAAGAGCGGGGCATAAATAAATAATAATAATAATTTTATTATTATTATGGAGTGGTTTCTGTAATGGTTTTTACTGTGACTGCAGCAGTCTCTTTCCTTGCTGGCTACTGGGTTTCTCATATCGGATTGTTACTGGCTGCATGGGCACCGCTGGATCTTCACACACACACACCCCTCGGCTGATAGGAATGGGTTATTGGGACTCTGGAGATGAGGGGGGCTTGAAGGGAGTAGGCTAAATTGAACTGGCTTCCACTGGGGATTGTACAGAGGATCAGTGATGGCCATTGCCTGATCTGCAGCCTCTAGTAGCTGGGGGTTGATTGTGGCCACTAATGATTGCTTTGTCTTCAGGACTTCATCTAGTTCCCTGATTTTTGCTTCACACACTGTGTAGCTAACCTGTGTGCTATTTTTGGTCCTTTTTGTCATTAAGAAATCAGCAGCATGTTTGGTTTGTTGTAATTGCTGCTCTAAACTTTGGACCTGGTGCTGTAATGAGGCATTTTCTGCATCTGTTTCCTCTGCCCTCTGGATAGATTCACTGGATAGCAGAGGGAATTGTTGAGATAAAGAGCCCCAAGGAAAAGGTACAGTGTGTGATGACCAAAGACCATTCAAGAACACTAGTTTGGGGAAACTGGGAAGTTTTTGTCCTGGGCTGAAACTGAATGACTGCAGGAACCATCTGGGTTGTTGTGTGTGCAGCAAAATAAAGCTAAAGGCTTTTCTTGTTGCCAGGAAAAGCAAATGCACCACCCAGAGGCCTTTCCAAATGATGCATGCTGATCTGACCAGTCCCTTCACTAAATCTATGGGCAATAGTAGATATCTGATGGTCATTGTTGATAGGCACAGCAGATACTTCTATGCCTACACACTCAGGGAAAAGAATCAGGCTGCTGCCACATTCAGGAACTGGGTGGAGATGGTGGAAAGGGAATTTGAGTACAAGGTTGATACTCTGATGACAGATCAAAGTGGTGAATTTTTGTCCCAAAGCTTGAGGAACTGGCTGAAACAGAAGGACATCCACTTTAACACCCTAATGTATCCACTCTGCAGGAAGACGGTTTGGTGGAAAGAAAGACTGGGGTGTTAAAAGAGATAAAGGATTGCATGCTGCTTGATGCAGGGGCCCCAGAGGACTTTGAGGGGAGGCAGTCTTGGCTGGCTGCCACATCACTTACCGGGTCTGGAATTCTGCTTTGAAACAAACGCCCTACCTCATGTTATATGGGAGGTCACCCAACCTCTGCTACCTAAGGGTGTTTGGACAGTATGCCAATGTCTTGTAGTGAGAGTGAGGATGATAGGGAGTGCACAGCGGTCATAATTCCCAGGAGGACTCAGAGAGTGAGAAGGCCACCTGACCGTTTTGTGGTGCAGAATGCCAGAGTGTGCACTGTTGTGACTGATGAGCCAGAGAGATACCAGGAGCTTCTCACCTATCCCAGGGAAGAGCAGGAGAGGTGGTTTGAGGCATGGAGAGTGAGTTCTCATCCATGGTGAACAGGGAGGTATTTGAAGTGGTAGAAATGCCATGAGACTGGAAAGTTGTAGGTTGCAAGTGGGTAAAAGAAAGAAGATGCCAGATGGAACCCACAAATATAAGGCCAGGTTGGATTCTAGAGGATTCTCTCTGCAGCGTTTTGAGAGTTATGATAAGACGTTTTCTCCAACTGCGAAGCCAGAAAGTCTCAGGTTGGTGTTAGCATTGGCTGCAAGGAAAGGCCAGATAGTAAGGCACTTTGATTTTGAGACAGATTACCTAAATGCACAGCTGGACGAGGAAGTGTACATGGAGCAAGCACCAGGGTTTGATGACACCAAGGAGGGCAAGGTATACAAGCTTAGAAAAGCTCTTTATGGGCTTAAACAGAGTGCACGCTGTTGGAAGCTCTGTATCCATGAGGAGCTGGTTAGGCTGGGATACGAGTGCAGCATAGGAGATGCTTGCGTGTACATGAAAGGAGGGGACACACTTGTGATTTATATTGATGACCTGTGTGGCTGCTCAGACTGAGCAGGAAGTTAAGGCTGTGTAGGAAGTGTTAGCGAAGAAGTTTGTGTTGAAGGATCTTGGAAACCTCAAGGCTTACCTCGGGATTGAGGTGGAGAGAACACCGGATGGAAAGATCTTGCTAAGTCAGAGTGGAAAGATAGAGAGGCTGATAGAGAAGCCTGGTTTGGAGAGTGCCAAGGTAGTGGAAAGCCTCATGACTTCTGGCTATGCCAGTAGCGAGTCAGACAAAGTTTTCGAATATCCAGATTTGTACAGATCGGTGTTAGGCAGTTTGCTTTTTGTTGCCATCAAGTTTGCTAGAGAGGTTAAGAACAATAAAAAGGGCTTTTTGAGTATGTCCTCAGCAAAAGGAAGAAGAAGGAAACAGTTGGGCCACTGCATGCAGAAGATGGCAAAATGCTAACAGGGGACAGAGAAAAGGCAGAATTACTCAACACCTCCTTTGTTTCAGTCTTCTCAGAAAGGGCAAAGGGTGCTCAACCTAAGGGTAATGGAGCAGAAGACAGACTAGGGGAATTTCAGCACAGAATAAATAAAGAGATAGTATGGGAATACCTGGTTAGCCTAAATGAACATACCGTATACACTCAGCTATAAGTTGAAAAATTTATGCCCCCAGATGGACTTCAAAATCACAGGGTAGACTTATGGACGGGGCAATAGAGTTTTCATGGCTGCAGTCGCCAAAAGCTGGGAGAAAAAGAGAGAATCCAAGCCTCCCTTTCCAAGGCTGGGGTCCGAAGGAAAAGGAAAAAGGGGTTTGGTCTCTTTCTCCCTTTCCCTTCTGGCGCTCCCAGCCTTGGAAAAGGGAATGTGTGTGTGTGTGTGAGAGAGAGAGAGACCAAGCCTCCTTTTCCAAGCCTGGGATCGGCAGGGAAAAAAGGGAGGGGGAGAGAGAGTGAGAGAGAGCAAGCCCCTTTTCCTTCTTCCTTTTCTTCTGGATCCCAGACTTGGAAAAGGGGGCAGCTTGGGCTCTTTCTCCTTTTTCCAAGCCTGGGATCCAGAGGAAAAAGAAAGAGAGCCCAACCCCTCTTTCTTTCTTTCTTTCTTTCTTTCTTTCTCCCCTTTCTTTCTTTCTCCCTTTCCTTCCTGATGCCAGCCTTTCTCCCTTGGCCATCTGCCTCTGCCTTGGATGGTGCAGGGATCTGGACCCTGGATGAAGCCCGAGGGGAGATAGGCAGAATGGATCAGCACCGTCCAAGAAGAGCCCAAGCCCAGGGAAACAAAGCTGGCAGCAAAGGCCCTCCTCCTGTGTAAGTAATTTAGCAAGCCCTTAGCCCTCCTACATCTCCCTGTACTTCAAACTGTGAGCCTGGAAAAATTCATTTTCAAATTACAATTCCCAGAATTCCTAGCTGTTATTGTTGTTATTGTGTGCCTTCAAGACATTTCTGACTTATAGTGACCCTAAGGCAAACTTACAATGGGTTGTGTTTGCAGGTTTCTTGGGGGGGGGGGGATCTCATTGCCACCCTCTGAGGCTGAGACAGTGTGACTTGCCCAAGGTCACCCAGTGGGTTTACATGACTGAGCCAAGCTTCAAACCCTGGTCTCCAGAATCACAATCCAACATTCACACCACTACATCACACTGACTCTGGAGAGCAAGGTTGAAATCCCAGCTCAGCCATGTAAACTTGGGCAAGTCACACTCTCTGAGCCTTAGTGGAGGGCAATGGCAACCCCCCTCTGAAGAAAATTACCAAGAAAAGCCCATGATAGGTTCACCTTAGAAAGGACTTGAAGGGACACAAGACACACACACACACACGGTTGGAGGAAAACCACTGGGAACTGTACAGCCAAAAAGGAAACTTTTCCAAGCTCTAGGAATGGGGCATCCATCTACCCAGCAGCAGACAAGCTACTCCAATCCCTTGCCCCACAATCACACCTGCTGCAGATCTTTTTTTTTACCTCAGGCCACTGGGGCAGTGGAGAGGCAGGAAGAGCTCAGTGGTTCCCAAACTTTGGTCCTCCAGATGCTTTGGACTTCAACTCCCAGAAATTCCTGGTTATTGGTCAGGCTGGCTACAACTTCTCAGAGTTAAAGTTCAAAACAGCTGGTGGGCCAAAGTTTGGGAATCTTTGGACATCCAAATAGCAGCAAAGGCTCTCCTCCTGCATAAGTAACTTAGCAAGCCTCCCTACATCTCTACATCCCCCCCCCCCCCGGCTTTTGGCAATCACAGCATTGAAAACCCTGTTGACCCTTCTATAAATATACCCCAGGATTCTGAAGTTCATTTGGAGGCATAAATTCCATTCTTTATCAAACTATTCGTATCAGTTCAGTGAAAAGACAATTCTTATGTTAAACAGGGTGTTATGATGTTGCTTTGCAATGAATCTTTTTTTTTTTTTTAATGTGAGGTTGGTTCTTTACTACATGATCAAACCTGCACTCAAAAGAGTTGTAAAATATAAAATTTATGGAAAGTTATAAAGTTCCAGAAATTAAACACTGCTAGTTCTCTGGCACTGTTTTCCTTTGCTTCATCCTTTAGATCCTTTGTTACATGCCCCTAAGTTTTACCCTCGACTTATCTAAGGGTCATATCAAAATCCATGATTTTGGCCCCAAAACCTGCCCTCAACTTATACATGAGGTCGACTTATACATGAGTATATACGATAAGTCTCCAGGACCAGATGAACTACCTCCAAGGGTATTAAAAGAACTGGTAAATGTAATATCGGTACCACTGGCAATAATCTTTGAGAACTCCTGGAGAACAGGAGAAGTCCCAGCAGACGGGAGGAGGGCAAATGCCCCATCTTCAAAAAGGGAAAAAAAGGATCCCAACAATTATCGTCCAGTTAGTCTGACATCAATACCAGGAAAGATTCTGGTGCCCATCATTAAACAGAGAGTATGTGAATATCTAGAAGATACAGTGGTCCCCCGGGTTACGAAAGTAATCTGTTCCGGATTACCTTTCGTAACCCGAAAATTTTCGTAACCCGGGGGAAAGAGGGCGGGGACCTCCTCAGACAGAAAGGCACGGCCCGATCCGGCGGATCGGGCCGTGCTTTTCTCTCAGCCAGCCGAGAGGAGGCCTCCTCGAGAGAAAAGCATGGCCCGATCTGGCTGATCGGCCGTGCTTTTCTCTCAGCCGGCGAAGAGGAGGCCTCCTCGAGAGAAAAGCACGGCCCGATCTGGCGGATTGGGCCGTGCCTTTCTCTCAGCCGGGCCGAGAGGAGGCCTCCTCCGAGAGAAAAGCACGGCCCGATCTGGCGGATCGGGCCGTGCTTTTCTCTCAGCCGGGCCGAGAGGAGGCCTCCTCCGAGAGAAAAGCACAGCCCGATCTGGCGGATCGGGCCGTGCTTTTCTCTCAGCCGGCCGAGAGGAGGCCTCCCTCGCTGGGCTTTTCCCTTCAGAGGGAGCCCAGCCAGGGAGAGGCTTTTGGGCGCGCAATCACTCTCCTCAGCCAGGCCCCTTCTGTGGGGAAAGAGCCCAGCTGAGGAGATGCTGAGGAGGGCGCGCAATCGCCCAAAAGCCTCTCCCTGGCTGGGCTCTTTCCCCACAGAAGGGGCCCAGCGAGGGAGACACTGAGGAGGGCGATCGCGCGTCCAAAAGCCTCCCAGCTGGGCTCTTTCCCCAGAGAAGGGAAGGGGCCCAGCAAGGAGGGGCTTTTGGGCGCGCGATCGCCTTCCTCAGCCAGGCTCCTCCTGGGGAAAGAGCTGAGGAGACGCTGAGGAGGGCGATCGCACACCTAAAAGCCCCTCCTTGCTGGGCCCCTTCCCTTCTCTGGGGAAAGAGCCCAGCTGGGAGGCTTTTGGGCGCTCGATCACCCTGCAGCCTCTCCCTGGCTGGGCTTCCTCTGAAGGAAAAGCCCAACGAGGGAGTCGCTGAGGAGGCATCCCCCTCACTGGGCTTTTCCCTTCAGAGGAAGCCCAGTCAGAGAAAGGCTGCAGGGCGATCAAGCACCCTCAGCCAGGCTCCTTCTCAGCCAGGCTAAAGCCACCAGGCTGAGAGGCTTTTGGGTGCCCTTCTCAGTGTCTCCTCAGCCGGGCTCCACAGAAGGAACCTGACTGAGGAGGAGCCTGGCTGAGGGTGCTTGATCGTCCTGCAGCCTCTCCCTGGCTGGGCACCCACTGAAGGGAAAAGTCCAGCGAGGGATATGCCTCCTCAGCGTCTCCCTCCCTGGGCTTTTCCCTTCAGAGGAAGCCCAGCCAGGGAGAGGCTGCAGGGCAATCAAACACCCTCCTCAGTGGCTGCTTCCACACTGGAGAAATAACCCACCTTGCAGCATCCTGGCTCAAGGCTATGGAATTCTGGGAGTTGGAGTATGTTGTGTGCCTTCCTTCTTTAAGCTCCACTCTGGACCCACAACAAACTCCAAGCCTCTCGGAGGAGGCCTCCTCTCGGCCGGCCGAGAGGAGGCCTCCTCCGAGAGAAAAGCACGGCCCAGTCCGGCGGATCGGGCCGTGCTTTTCTCTCTGCCGGGCCGAGAGGAGGCCTCCTCGAGAGAAAAGCACGGCCCGATCCGGCGGATCGGGCCGTGCTTTTCTCTCAGCCGGGCCGAGAGGAGGCCTCCTCGAGAGAAAAGCACGGCCCGATCTGGCGGATCGGGCCGTGCTTTTCTCTCAGCCGGGCCGAGAGGAGGCCTCCTCGAGAGAAAAGCACGGCCCGATCTGGCGGATCGGGCCGTGCTTTTCTCTCAGCCGGCCAAGAGGAGGCCTCCTCGAGAGAAAGGCATGGCCCGATCCGGCGGATCGGGCCGTGCTTTTCTCTCAGCCGGCAGAAGGCCGTCCCTTGAGGCCTGGGCGCCGGGGGATCTTTCTTTTTTTTTCCCCCCGCATCCCGGCCGGATCTTTCGGATCCCGGGGGATACAATCGCGGTCCCGCCGGTTTCGGATCCCGGGGTTTTTTTAACCCGGGGGATTCGTATCCCGGGGGACCACTGTAATCACGAAAAGTCAACATGGGTTTCAGAGAAACAAGTCATGCCAGACAAATCGGATCTCTCTCTTTTTTTTAAATAAAATTATCAGCTTGATAGATGAAGGGAATGCTGTGGATATAGCTTATCTTGATTTCAGTAAGGCCTTTGACAAAGTTCCCCATGAACAAGACCACATGTGAAAAGGATCTGGGAGTCCAAGTAGACCGCAAGTTGAACATGAGTCAACAGTGCGATGCAGCAGCTAAAAAGGCCAAAGCAATTTTAGGCTGTATCAATAGAAGTATAGTGCCTAGATCAAGGGAAGTAATAGTGCCACTCTATTCTGCTTTGGTCAGGCCCCACCTGCAATGCTGTGTCCAGTTCTGGGCAGCACAATTCAAAAAGGATGCGGAGAATCTGGAGCGTGTCTAAAGGAGGGTGACTAAAATGGTGAAGGGTCTAGAAACCATGCTGTATGAGGAATGACTTAGGGAGCTGCGGATGTTTAGCCTGGAGAAGAGAAGGTTAAGAGGTGATATGATAGCCCTGTTGAAATATCTGAAGGGATGTCACATTGAGGAGGGAGCAAGCTTGTTTTCTGCTACTCCAGAGAACAGGACTCAGAACAATGGATGCAAGTTCCAGGAAAAGATATTCCACCTCAACATTAGGAGGAACTTCTTGTCGGTAAGGGCTGTTCAATAGTGGAACACACTCCCTCGAAGTTTAGTGGAGTCTCCTTCTTTGGAGGTCTTCAAGCAAAGGCTGGTTGGCCATCTGTCAGGGATGCTTTGACTGGGAGTTCCTGCATGGCAGGGGGTTGGACTGGATGGCCCTTGTGGTCTCTTCTAACTCTCAGATTCTATGATTCTATTATTCTATGCAGACAATCAGGTGGTTTGGAGGAGCAGAAAGCAGAGCTGCGTGGCTTTCAAAATGACCTGAATAGACTAGAAAGCTGGGCCAATGCTAACAAAATGAAATTCAATGCGGAGAAATGTAAGGTACTGCACTTAGGACGCAAAAATGAAATGCATAGATATAGGATGGGGGACATCTGGCTGAATGAAACTACGTGTGAAAGGGATCTAGGAGTCCAAGTAGACCATAAGTTGAATATGAGTCAACAGTGCGATGCAGCAACTAAAAAAGCCAATGCTATTTTAGGCTGCATCAATAGAAGTATAGTGTCTAGATCAAGGGAAGTAATAGTGCCACTCTATTCTGCTTTGGTCAGGCCCCACCTGCAATACTGTGTCCAGTTCTGGGCACCACAATTCAAAAAGGATGTGGAGAAACTGGAGCGAGTCCAAAGGAGGGCAACTAAAATGGTGAAGGGTCTAGAAACCATGCCCTATGAGGAACAACTTAGGGAGCTGGGGATGTTTAGCCTGGAGAAGAGAAGGTTAAGAGGTGATATGTCTGGAATCGGTAATGGACTGGATGAGGGAAAACAGGCTCAGCCTGAATCCAGAGAAAACGGAAGTACTCGTGATAGGTTCTCCAGACCAAGGGATGGAGGTGGTTCCACCTGTCCTGAACGGGCTCATGCTTCCCGTTAGGGACACCGTACGCAGCTTGGGGGTGCTTCTTGATTCGTCGCTCCATATTACTTCTCAGGTGGACGCGACGGTCAGGAGCACCTGCTTTCAGCTTCAGCTGATACGCCAGCTGCGTCCCTACTTGCACCGGAGGGACCTTGAAACTGTAGTATATGCTCTGGTAACCTCTCGATTAGACTTCTGCAATGTGCTCCACATGGGGCAGTCTTTGTATCACTCGGAAGCTACAACTAGTGCAGAATATGGCAGCACAGCTGGTCACTGGGGGTTCCCAGGACCTGCCATATAACACCGGTATTAAAAGATCTCCATTGGCTGCCTATTCGGTTCCGGGCTCAGTACAAAGTGCTGGTTATTACCTATAAAGCCCTAAATGGCTTGGGCCCAGAGTACCTGAAGGACCATCTCTCCTCACATAATCCGCCCCGCACACTTAAATCTTCTGGGCAATTATTACTTAAAGTTCCAGAGGCCAGATTGTCAATCACTAGGAAGAGGGCGTTTTCTACCGCTGCCCCGAGCCTCTGGAACTCATTGCCCACGGAGCTCCGCCTGGCGGCCTCCCTTACCCAGTTTAAGAAGGGGTTAAAAACGTATTTATTTGAGCAGGCTTACCCCTGACTCTCCCCTGCCGTTATTCTTCCCCCACCATGGCTTGGATCGGAATACCGCCACCCCTTCGGCCGAAATTGTTAAATTGTTTCTTTGATTAATTGTTTTTAACTTTTGTATATGTTTTAATTTTTGTTTGTGTACACCGCTCTGATTGTTGGAAGAGCGGTATATAAATAAAGATTTTTTATTATTATTATTATTATTATTATTATTATTATATGATAGCCCTGTTCAAATATTTGAAGGGATGTCATATTGAGGAGGGAGCAAGCTTGTTTTCTGCTGCTGCAGAGACTAGAACGCGGAACAATGGATGCAAACTGCATGAAAAAAGATTCCACCTCAACATTAGGAAGAACTTCCTGACAGTAAGGGCTGTTCGACAGTGGAACACACTCCCTTGGAGTGTGGTGGAGTCTCCTTCCTTGGAGGTCTTTAAGCAGAGGCTGGATGGCCATCTGTCGGGGATGCTTTGATTTGGAGTTCCTGCATGGCAGGGGGTTGGACTGGATGGCCCTTGTGGTCTCTTCCAACTCTATGATTCTATGATTCTATGTGGCACTGAGCACCTCAGAAGCTGAGTTTGCTGCACTGTCTGAGATGTCAGGAGAAGTGCCGTGGGTGAGGTAATTGCTGAAGGACTTGGGTGAGAAGCGTACAGGCCCAACAGTTGTACACGAGGACTCACAGTCTTGCATTGCCATGTCTGAGGCGGAAAATCTGAAGAATAGGACCAAATACATAGGGGTGTGGTACCAGAATGTGCGGGAGCTGGCGCAGGATGGTGTTCTGAGTCTGGTCTACATTAATTCAGAGGACAATGTAGCAGACATTCTCACAAAGGCCCTACAGATAGACAGATACGAGAGGTTGTCAGTACAGTTGGGCATGGCACCGTGAGCGGAAGCTCAAAACCCGAGGTACTGTATGATATGGGAATGTTCAAAGAAACACACTCCATGTTAAAACCAAACTTACACATTGTTCATTTTGGAGGGGCTTGTTGGGATAAATACTCCCAAGGAAAATGTACAATGTGTGATGTCCAAAGACCATTCAAGAACATCGGCCAGTCAAATTCTGGCTGGGGGAATTTGAACATTCCATTTACAGTTAGTTTTGACAGTTGGCTTTTGACAGTTGGGGTGAAGATTCTGTTAGAGTCAGTTGACTGAGTGGCTTGTTCTGTAGATGGTGTACTGCATCGATGTTTATAAATAGCTCATTACATAAAAGCCTCATCGTAGAGACTTTTATCTACAGTGTCTCTTCAGTTATTCTGGAAGAGGAGAGGTAGTTCTCCAACTCACAAGCTGCTGCCTCCACTACAGTCACGAAGGTTATCCTGGCACCAAACGTAGCCATGGTACCTCATCACGGACTTCACTACTCAAATGCTAACAGGGATGGCTTATTGTTTGCTCTCTAACTTGGGTTACCAACTCTCCTATTTGTCCCGTTAAGGCCTCTTCTTCATTTTTTAATCTTTAGCATTCCTGAGTAGACACATGGGCCAACATCCAGAGTCCTCAAGTGGCCTATCTGTTTTTCTCTGCTTTAGTGACTCCCCTGAGTGTTCCCTTCTTGCATGTTTTTTGGATCATATACTTCAAGCAAGTAGCAAATGGATCTTCAGTTAGAAAGCCTTCTGCCTTCCAAGAATTAGGTTCCTTCCTGAGAATCCATTTCTCTAAGCGATTATTGGGCTTGTCCTCTTTGAACAGCGTCGCAGCAGTGGGTGACACATCTGCCATTATTTCCCTCTCCTTGCAAAAGTCCCTGTTTTCATCAACTGTTCTATTTGCCTCCAGATGAACTAGCCTCCAGATGACTGACAAAGGAGGGCTTTTTCTTAATGATAATGATAATAATAATAATAATAATAATAATAATAATATTTATACCCCATCCCTTTGAGATCAATCAAGGTGGCTTACATGATAAAATACCATTACATCAATAAACAAACTGCATCCCTCCCCCACTTAAAAAGATATTAAATCAGTTACATTTTAAAACCAGCAATTAAAACTACATCAATACAACGCAACAATACAACAACAGTAAGCCGAGATAGCTGTCTATTCCTGGAAAATCACAGGGAATCCATAACAAGGGTTCCTGAGGCTGGGATTATTTATCCAGGGAAGGCCTGCCAGAAAAGCTCCGTCTTGACAGCCTTTTTAAAGCTGTCCAAAGATGTCAATTGACGGATCTCATCCAGCAGGCCATTCCATAATTTGGGGGCGACAACAGAAAAAGCCCTCTGGAAGGTAGCCGAAAGCCGAAGGTAGCCGATCTCATCCGGCAGGCCGTTCCACAATGTGGAGGAGGAAGGGCTTCCAGGAACCGGGGAAAAGGGGGCCCAGGAGGAGGAGGGCCGAAAGTAGGGGTCCCCCTGAGGAGGCAAAGCAAAGATTCCCCTCCTAGTCCTGCTCCGACTTCGGGGGGCTTCATGCGAGGGGGGCTACTCAATGCCGCCAAACTTGGAGACCCTCCTCCTCTGGAAGCCATGGTTGCTCTTGCCTGCGCCCAAAGGCGCCCGAACCACCTGTTGCAAATTCTTAGATTCCAGTTAAAGCGGTGCCAAACTGGATTTTTTGCAGCCACGCGGACGCAGCCAAAGAATCCCTCATGGAACTGAATCCCATGCTAAGTTCCTTCCTGAACTACAATCCCAGCAAACCTCCCAAAGTGGTGAGAAAAAGGAAGAAATAGAAGAAAAAACCTTTCTTTTAAACTGTGTTCTTGGCTGAGTGAAATGCCAATTTTCCTGCCGTAGAAAGGTCTAATTCTAAATTCTGCAAGATTGGAAAGTTCTGGCTTTCCTTCGAGCCTTTTAGGATGGCAATCTAAACTCTCTCAGGAAGGGCCATGGGGGATTTTTTTTTTTTTTAAAAGAAGGAAGTTTCCACCTTTAAGGGGTCTCTGATTTCTGGCTGGGGCAAACCAGTCCTCAAAGCCAATTGCCTCTAAACTGTAGAGGATTAGCAACACCAGATTGACCCCTTTTCTTGGTTTTTCTCTTTCCTCCTAATGGACACAATGTTCCAGCGCCTTACTCAGAAGTAAAGCTGTTTGGTCATATGTTCTAGCAGTGTTCTGGTGGATTACTTGGAAATAAACCTAGTTGGTCCTATATTCTCAGTGCTGCAAAGCCTCCTGCAGGCAATCTTCAGTGCAACTTTCTGGCACCTTAAGGGTACACACACCAGCAAGAAGCTATAGACCAGTGATGGTGAACCTTTTGAGGACTGCATGCCAGGGGTAGGGCTTCTGCCGCCCAGGGAGGGGGCTGAGTGCTGGGGGCAGGGTGTCCGGAGGTGGGCCTTCCACCTTTGGAGGCAGGACTTCCTCCTTTGGAGGTAGGACTTCTGCTATCTGGGGGTGGGGCTTATCTCCCCGCCCTTTCCCAGTCTCCAGCTGTCTGAAAGACAGTTAATAACCGGGGGGAAATTGGGGGGGGGGAGGACATAGGTGTGTGCCATTGCTCCTCCTCCTCCTGCCCTCTCACTGGCTGTCACAGCTGGGAGCCAGTAGGGGCCTGTGGTGGGGGGGGGGGGAGAAGCAATGTGTCCTCAACCCATTCTCCTCTCCATAGAGCTTTTCCAGTCCTGAGGTGTCCCTGGAAGGGCACCTCAGGACTGGCAAAGCCCAGCAGAGAGGAGGAGGAGGAGGCTGCCCATGACCCGTTCTCTTCTTAGCGAGGGTTTCCCAGACCTGAGGCGGCCTTCTAGGGACACCTTAGGTCTAGTAAAGCCTGGCAGAGAGGAGGAGGAGGCCGCCCACGACTCCTGCTCCTCTTCATGGGGCTTGCCAGCCCTGAGATGTCCCTGGAAGGGCACTACAGGACTAGCAAAGCCAAGCAGAGAGGAGGAAGAGTCATCCCATCCTTCCCCTCCCAGGTGTTTCCTTGCCCTCCACGGGCTCTCTAGGGCCTGTGGGGGGTAAGGAAAGGTAAGGGGAAGGAAGAGTCCTGGGCACGGGCCCCATCCTCCTCTTCCCGGCCCTTTCTTCACCCCGAACAGGCTCTCAGGAGTCTGTTCAGGGTGAAGAAAGATAAGCCAGGAGAAAGGGAAGCCAGGAGGCGCGGGCGGGAGGAGAGGGAGGGAGCCCTGGATAAAGAAGGGCCCGTTGAGGGGTTCAAGAGTTGGCACACTGCCATTCTTGGGATTCTGTGACCATTCCTCTCCCAGAGCTCTCTCTCCGGACAGAACTCTGGGTGAGGAAGGGCCGGCAAGGAAGCCCAAGAGCCAGCATGCCACCATTCTTGGGCCTGCCCCCAGCCGTTCTTCAGCCAGCGCTCCCTTCCCAGAAGGAGTCCTGGCCAAAGAAGGGTCTGTGGAGGGGCCCAAAAGCTGGCACGCCACCATTCTTGGGCCCCCGCGGCCATTCCTCGCCCAGAGCTCTCTCTGGGAAGAGAGAACTGGGCGAAGAAGGGCCCTGTGGAGGGCTCCAAGAGCCCGCACGCCACCGTTCTTGGGCCTTCCCCTGGACGTTCTTCACCCAGAGCTCCCTTCCCAAAGGGAGCCCCAAGTGAAGAACAGCCCAAGGAGGAGCACAGGAGCGAGCACTGAGCCATTGCTCCTCTCCACGGACCTTTCCCTGCCCCCAGGTATCTCTCTGGAGATAGTTGGAGGCCGGAAAAGGTCTTTGGTAAGGAGCAACTGGCATGTGCTGGTTGCTCCTCTTCCCTTTGCCCTTTTCCCGGCCTCCAGCTCTCTCTGAGAGGCCAGGAGAGGGCTGGGAGAGGAGCCAGAGGCACACGCCTCTCGTTCCTTCTCCCAAATGCCATTTTCTGGCTTCCTGCTCTCTTGGAGATACAGTGGGATTGGGAAGCTGAGTTGGGGCAACCTGAAGAGGTTCTCCCATGGGAAGCAATGGTTAAAACCACTTGCTCCAAAATCCTGCGCCTTATAACTTCTCCCAACCCATGGACAGCATTCCTTGTGTAAATATCCCTCTTGTGGGGGGAAATCTCTACATGTGTTCTCCTTGTGTGGAAATATCCCTTGTCTGTGGCCTTTTGTAAGGAGCTTACAAATCAGAAGCAAAGAGATGTCTCTCTCTGCTGTATCTGCCTCTACCAGCACAGTTGTTTGGGAATGCAGTTTTGATTATAAACCTGATCGTGTATGACAACTGTACAATAGGGAAAATGGGGGGGGGGGGGGAGGACTAGCACCAATCCTGTTTCCCCAACCCATGATAGCAAAAATAATGATAGGGTGTCAGGAAAGCCTCCTCTGACATCAGACCCAAGGGTAGCTAGCAGCCCATAGTGGGTTTGCCCTATCTCCGCAGCCAGAGCCCAACTGCCAAACAACTAACCAAAGGGATGAAATGGGTTCAGCCAGCCAACAATAGTCCCAAGCCCTTGAGGCCATGCACACAGAAATAACACACACACATTTCTCTTTGTGTTTGTTTGACCTATATTCCTTTTAGGCTTTTTGTCTAAAATCAGAATACTCCAAATGATCAGTTTGGAATATTCAGAATTTGGGGACTGTCTGCATTCTTTCCACCAAATGTAATAAGGTGCCCTTGGTTTG
Organism: Urosaurus nigricauda; assembly: GCA_034509955.1. Lineage (NCBI taxonomy): Eukaryota > Metazoa > Chordata > Lepidosauria > Squamata > Phrynosomatidae > Urosaurus > Urosaurus nigricauda. The sequence goes on along the minus strand of JAOEGL010000005.1, from coordinate 105,448,137 downwards.
GGGAAGTTATCATTAGCTCAGAGGAGCGGTCTCTATCTTATGTATACGTAGATAGCCAAGGTAATGATAGGTCAACAGAGACAAGTTTTATGAAAGCTGACTACTATTTATTTTTCATACACAATTAAAACAATCATATACTCACACAATCACCAAAGAGCTCAAGAATATAAAAAGCTAGCATTGGATAGATAACAAGAGGCATACTGATGGTGATATTCACCAGTTTGGTGTGATATTTGTGCACCTATTGATGAAGACTCAGCAACACGGAAAGGAAAAGGGAACTACATCAGAATCTCAGACAAACGTGGAGTATACCTGGATTCTAACACAGAATACTAGACAAAGGTTTTGAGAGATCTTAAATAGGCAAAATCTTGCCTCAGGTTGAAAGTTGTTTATAATAATAATTATAATAAAGTTTTATTTATAGCCCGCTCCTCTGTATCCAATCGGAGCGGGTTACATCAATTAAAAAATACAAGATAAAATATACACAACCCATACCCAACCACCCGCCCCTTAAAATAGAATTAAACTAACATCAATTAAAACGACATAGTAAAAATTACAATTTAAAACAGCAACCCATTGCATAGACATCAGGGTCAAGATGTTAAAGTGTTAATGTGTTAATGGGAGAGCTTAACCCAAACACAGCTGGGAGTTAACGACTTTCTGGGAAGGCCTGCCAGAAGAGATGTGTCTTTAAGGCTTTTTAAAAGCAATCAGAAGATGTAATAAGACGCATCTCATCCGGCAGGTCATTCCATAGCCTGGGAGCGACAGCCGAAAAGGCCCTCTGGGAGGTCTGTGTCAGCCTAGTCTTCATAGGCTGCAACAGGTTCTTCCCAGAAGACCGGAGTGTGCAGGGGGTTCGTATGGGAGGAAGCGGTCCCTCAGATAAGATGGACCCAAGCCATGTAAGGCTTTAAAGGTTAAAACCAACACCTTGTACTGTGCTCAGAAACTAATCAGCAGCCAGTGGAGAGATTTGAGCTCTCTCCTCAATGTTCCCGTGACAAGCCTGGATGCCATATTCTGAACTAACTGACGTTTCCGAGTTAGGCACAAGGGTAGCCCCATATAGAGCGCATTACAGAAGTTCAGTCGTGAGGTTACCAAAGCGTGTACCACTGACTCCAGGTCCTTCGGCAGCTGGCGGATCAGCCAAAGCTGATAACAGGCTCTCCTGACCACCGCATTCATCTGACTAGTCATGTGAAGCGACGAATCGAGAAGTACCCCCAGACTGCGAACAGGGTCCTTCGAGGAGACCGTGACCCCATCTAGGACCGGGAGGTGTATTCCCAATCCTGGCTTCGTTCCTGTGACAGTTAGTACCTCCGTTTTGTCCGGATTGAGCTTCAACCTGTTTTCCCTCATCCAATCCATTATTGCTGCAAGGCAGTCATTGAGAGGAGAGATGCCATCTGAAGTCTGGGCCGACAATCTTGTCATGGAGAGGTAGATCTGAGTGTCATTAGCATACTGAAGACACTGAGCTCCATGCCTCCGAATGATCTCACCCAGCGGCTTGATGTAGATGTTAAACAGCATCAGGGACAGGATGGCGCCTTGAGGGACGCCACAATTAAGCTCTATCTTAGAAGAGCAACTGTCCCTGAGCCTCACCCTTTGGGATCTCCTGGAGAGAAAGGACCGGAACCATCGGAGCGCAGTGCCTCCGATCCCCAACTCTCTCAGTCAACCCAAAAGAATGGAATGATCTACTGTGTCAAAGGCTGCTGAGAGATCCAAGAGCACCAGCAGGGTCACACTACCCCTGTCGACTCTCAGGCGGAGGTCATCGGCCAGAGCGACCATGGCAGTCTCAACTCCATGTCCTGTCCTGAAGCTCGTTTGAAATGGATTCAGATAATCGGTTTCATCCAAGACAGCTTGGAGTTGGGAGGCGACTGCTCTCTCGACGACCTTGCTCAAAAATGGGAGCAAGGAAACTGACCTGTAATTGTTTTTATCCAGGGGATCAAGGGAGGGTTTCTTCAGGAGGGGTCTAACGGCCGCCTCCTTTAGACAAGATGGTAAAGAACCCTCCCTGAGGGACGCATTGATCACATCCCGAAGGAATGTTCTTAGTGCGTCCCCTCCCTGGGCAACTAGCCAAGATAGACAAGGATCGAGAGGGCAAGTCGTCTTTCTCAAACTTCCAAGGAGCTTGTCCACGTCCTCAGTACTTGCAGGATGAAATTCATCCAGTAAAGAAACAGCAATGGAGTTATTGGACACGTCACCTATGGGCTCTGACAAAACATTGAAGTTCAAGGCGGCTCTTATCCGAGAGATTTTTTCTGCAAAGAAGGTGTCAAACTCATCACAGCAGGCTGTTGTTGGGTCCAGTAGGGGATTTGGCGCAGGGGGAACCCGCGTCAGCTCCCCCACAACCCTAAACAGCTCTGCTGAGCGGGACTCTGCAGACGCGATGCATGCAGAGCAGAAGGATCTCTGCGCTGCACGCAAAGCCTCCTGATAGGTGCGAAGATGCTGCCTATGGCAAGTTCTGTCGGAGAAGAGTCGAGTCTTCCGCCATTTGTGCTCTAGTCGTCGTCCAACCCGCCTCATGTCGCTGAGTTCCTCCGAGAACCAGGGTTTGCGATTTGGAGCGGGTTTGAGAGGACGCTTGGGGGCAATTGCGTCAAGAGCCTTGGGAAGGTCAGTGTTCCAGATATTCACCAAGGCTTCGACGGAATCACCAGCGCTGCCAACCATTAAACCCTCTAAGGCCTTCTGGAAACCAATTGGTTCCATTAGCCTTCGAGGGCGGACCATTCTAATGGGTCCACCACCCCCGGGGGGGGGGGGACAGAAGTGGATTTTAGTTCCAACTTGATCAGGAAATGATCCGTCCATGACAGCGTGGAGGTTTTGGTTACCTCCGCCCACGGATATTCCTGTTCCGTACTAAAGATTCCATTGAGTGTGTGACCCGCGCAGTGGGTAGGCCCGTTGACCAACTGGGATAGGTTCATGCCTGTCATGGATTCCATGAACTCCCGAGCTGCTCCGGATAGATCAGAAGAGCTGGTCTCAAGAGGAATGTTGAAGTCATCCAATACAAGAAGTCTGGGAGACTCCAACAACAACTCAAAGACCAGCTGAGTCAGCTCGGTCAGGGAATCTGTTAGACAACGGGGTGGCCGGTATACTAACAGAATCCCCAAGCTATCCCTGGTCTTCAGGCCAAGGTACACACACTCAATGTGGATCGTTTTCTGGACAGGTTTCCTATCAAACTTAGGTTAGTTTTGTGGACTATTGCCACACCGCCCCCCAGCCCACTTTCCCTGATCTGCTCACTAACCGTGTAGCCAGCTGGGATGGCCTGTGCCCAAGTAGCAGCGCTGGCATTTCCCAGCCAAGTCTCGGTGAAGCATGCCAGGTCGGCCTGTTCATCCACGAGAAGATTGTGGATGATATGAGTCTTACCTTTGGCTGACCTGACATTGCAAAGGAGCAGATTAAGGGATTGTGGAATGGTTGGTGTGCTCTCCATGTTATCTTGGGAAACAGGGTGAACTGAAGAAGGGATAGATACCAAACATCGATCCCTTCTTCTTTTGTAACATTTGTTCACTCTGTTGCTGCCGTACCTTCCCTGCCCCCACACAGCCTCAATTCCTGCTCCCAGGCTATTCCCGGCTCCATCATCTGGTGATGGAAAAGATTCATCCGTCAGAGGTTTCTGACCCAGAATAGGAGGACCATGTCTAGCAGACAATGAACAGATATTAACATTTTCCTGTCTAGTCAGCTCTCCCATTATAAGCATTATGCCTAAAAGCAAAAGGCCCTGAAGTGGAGTGTTCGCCTTTGTGGCTACCCTAGCCATGCAATGATGACGGGGGGAGCAATATACAAAAATATCTCAGCTCTTCCTCTTGCGGCCAATGCCGCGGTGTTTTGGTGGAGGGAGGGGTGGCCTTGGCAGGCCCAGGTGTTGCTTTCTCCCTCCCCGCCGCCTCTCCGTGCTGCCTGGCCTCTGCTGCCTTCTTTGCCCAGATGGAGTTGGGGAGAGAAGGAAGGCTGCTTCTGGCTTGGCTTGATGGTCTTCCTGAGGGCTGGAAGAGGAGTGGCTTTATAGTTTACCACTCCTGCCACACCCTCTTGCTGCTGCCTGATCTCTGCTGCCTTCCCTTCTTTGCCCAGATGGAGTTGGGGAGAGAAGGAAGGCTGCTTCTGGCTTGGCTTGCTGGTCTTCCTGAGGGCTGGAAAAGGAGTGGCTTTATAGTTTACCACTCCTGCCACACCCTCTTGCTGCTGCCTGGCCTCTGCTTCCTTCTTTGCCCAGATGGAGTTGGGGAAAGAAGGAAAGCTGCTTCTGGCTTGGCTTGCTGGTCTTCCTGAGGGCTGGAAAAGGAGTGGCTTTAGAGTTTACCACTCCTGCCACACCCTCTTGCTGCTTCCTGGCCTCTGCTGCCTTTCCTTCTTTGCCCAGGTGGAGTTGGGGAGAGAAGGAAGGCTGCTTCTGACTTGGCTTGCTGGTCTCCTCCTTCAAAGCAAAACCAGATCTACATACAGTGGTCCCCCGGGTTACGAAGCCCCCGGGGAACGAAATCCCCGGGACCCGAAACCGCCGGGACCGCCAAAAAGCCCCCGGGATCCGAAGGAAACCCCAGGATCCGAAGACGAAAAACCGCGTGACCCCTTTAAATTTGCCGCGTGGTCCGTCTCCTAAAGCGGTCCCCCAGGAAACGAAGATTTCCAGGTTACGAAAAGTAATCCGGAACGGATTACTTTCGTAACCCGGGGGACCACTGTATTAAAGACTGCTTGATCTATAGACAGTCTCCAAGGTGCTAATGGTCATCCAAGATGAGGATGGTTCTGGCAAAAACATTATGGGCCATAAATCTACCCAAAGGTGTGAATGACTTTTTCTGTTGGCAACTCCTATCTTGGCCTTTTTGATCTATGTTACAAGAATATACATGATGTGCTTGCCTTGCAGTCATGGAGGAACCTATGTCATCTCCCATCAGGCACTCGATTATAGGGTCGTGAAGAAAGCCATCCACACTAAGAATTTTAAATGTCCAAGCTCATAACACTCCATCTCTTACACCTTGACCAGCATGCCTTTCAGGGCGGGTTTCCCAATTTTTTCATGCTATTTCAGAGATCTGCAGCCCAAACTCACTCAATTTTTTAAACTTTGGGGCTCCTGAGCTCCAAAATACCATGAAAAATCTTGGAAAAAAAATTCAAAACGTAGAGGGAGGAGGAGAAGGGGGGAGGAGGGGACAGTGAGACCATATGACTGCCAATCACACTACTGCCATGGGAATGGCTTTCTGCCACCCACAGTAGGGTGCAATTGGCATTTCACTCACAGGTTTCTCCTGTGAATGAAAAGATACAGGTCAGGGTGGGGCAGATATGGGGAAGAAGTGGCATAGTGTGATCAGTGTCACTGATGCTGCTTCCTTCCCATGAGAATCACAGCTTAAAAGATGTGTGTGATAAAGCCCTTAGTTTCTCTTATATGGTTCTTCCATGTTTTGTAAATAAGACAAGTAATAATTTAAGAAAAACAGGTTATTTTGGAAAATGTGTACAGGCATCTATATCAATTCTTTTATTTATTTCAAAGAATCATAGAATCATAGAGTTGGAAGAGACCACAAGGGCCATCCAGTCCAACCCCCTGCCATGCAGGAAATCTCAATCAAAGCATACCTGACAGATGGCCATCCAGTTTCTGCTTAAAGACCTCCAAGGAAGGAGATTCTACCACTCTACAAGGGAGTGTGTTCCACTGTCGAACAGCCCTTACTGTTGGAAGTTCCTCCTAATGGAATCTCTTTGCTTGTAGCTTGCAATCATTGTTCCTGATCCTGTTCTCTGGAACAGCAGAAAACAAGCTTGCTCCCTCCTCAATAAGACATCCCTTCAGATATTTAAACAGGACTATCATATCACCTCTTAACCTTCTCTTCTCCAGGCTAAACATCCCCAGCTCCCTAAGCCATTCCTCGTAGGGCATGGTTTCCAGACCCTTCACCGTTTTAGTTGCCCTCCTTTGGACACGCCCCAGTTTCTCCACATCCTTTTTGAATTGTGGTGCCCAATTACAAGGTGTTCTCTTCATTTGTTGGATATTGCAGTTCTTTTGCCATCAACAGATGACAGAAGCCTCAAAATGTTATGCAAATGTGTCACATGGAGCATGTTGCCCCCCAGCTCTACACTAGCATTATTTTTACAGTCATAAAATTCCTAACATCATGCTTCCTGTGGTTTGATTATCCTAGGTTTTTTTTTTAGTAAATCAAGAGCTGCATTATCTTACTTGCTTACATATTAAATTGAGAGATCAAAGTTGGGTGGCTACTAAACAAGAATGTTCTTAGACTTACTGTTGTTGTTGTTGTTGTTGTTGTTTTAAATCTATTTTCACTATTTTATTTTGCACAGCCTGGTGACAAATGGACATTGATGGATCAGTGTCACACTGTGACATGCTTACCAGGTGGCCATACAGTTCTGAAGAGTCACCGAGTTAATTGTGAGAAGTTGTCCAGACCAACATGTCATAACAAACTCCCTGCTGTTAAAATTGAGGAAACCTGTGGTTGCCGTTGGGTGTGTCCATGTGAGTACTCTGGAATGTAAACATTTTTAAAGAAAAAAATAATAAAAAATAAGTATTGTATATAGTTCATCTTGAGGTGTAATTTATAAATGCAGGTGAGATTTGTGATTGACAGAATAATAAAAGTAATTTCAACAAGAATAACAATAATAAATAATAAACAACTTTTATTATTGCTGTTTAATATCTATATGAAGCCGCTTGGTGAGATCATTTGGAGGCATGGAGCTCAGTGTCTTCAGTAAGTTGATGACACTCAGATATACCTCTCCATGACAAGATCGTCTGCTCAGACCTCAGATGGCGCCTCTCCTCTCAACCGCTGCCTTGCGGCGGTAATGGATTGGATGAGGGAAAACAAATTGAAACTCAATCCAGACAAAACGGAGGTACTCACTGTTACAGGCCCGAAACCGGGTTTGAGAATACAATCCCCAGTCCTCAGTTGAGTCACACTCTCCTTGAAGGACTCTGTTCGCAGTCTGGGGGTGCTCCTTGACCTGTCACTTCACATGACTAGTCAGGTGAATGCGAGGGTCTCACAAGTGGACTACTGTAATGCACTCTACATGGGGCTACCCTTTTGTCTAACCTGGAAACTACAACTGGTTCAGAACATGGCAGCCAGACTTATTACAGGTACATCTAGGAGAGAAGATTTGGCACCTGTGCTTAAATCTCTCCACTGGCTGCCGATCAGTTTCCGGGCACAGTACAAGGTGTTGGTCTTAACCTATAAAGCCCTACACGGCTCGGGTCCATCCTATCTAAGGGACTGCCTCTTCCCATATGAACCCCCCACACACTCCGGTCCTCTGGAGGAATATATTACAGCCCATGAAGACCAGGCTGGTGCAGACCATCCAGAGGGCCTTTTCAGCAATTGTCCCCAAGCTGTGGAATGACCTGCCGGATGAGATGCATCTTATTCCATCTATTGATGGCTTCAAGAAAGCCCGAAAGACGCATCTCTTCTGGCAGGCCTTCCCGGAAACTGCCTAACATCTACCGGCTCCAAATCTTGGTCAGTTTCTTTTCTAGTCTTATCCTTTTATACAGCTCAAGGAACTTTAGTTCGTTATTGGTTATTGTTGATTGTCTATTTGCACTTTGTTTTAACTTGTTCCTGGTTTAATCTCTTTTTAAGGGGGGGAGGTGGGGATAGGATTGGATTTTAACTGTTGATGTTTTAACTTTCTTCTGTACCCCACCCTGATTGCTCATTCAGAGGGGTGGGCTAGAAATAAATTTATTATTATTATTATTATTATTATTATTATTATTATTTATTGCACCAAATAATGGAACACTAGGACAAAATCAAGGACAAAACAGTAAAACAAACACCATCATATACTAAATATAGAATCCACCCCACCCCACTAGCTGCTACTCATCTCAGCAGTCTTAGGCACACTTAGCAACTTAATCAGGCAAATTAAAGAGGAAGGTCTTCAGTCCTTTATGAAAATTGTCATCAAGCCAGACATATAAAGGAAGACTGTTCTACAAACATGGAGTCAGGTCCTGAAAGGCTTGCAGCCTTGACAGATCCATATGCCATAATCCTTTGCCTGTAATTCTTAAGTTTTTATATATTATGTATCATAGAATCATAGAATCTTAGAGTTGGAAGAGACCACAAGGGCCATCCAGTCCAACCCCCTGCCATGCAGGAACTCCCAGTCAAAGCATCCCTGACAGATGGCCAACCAGCCTTTGCTTGAAGACCTCCAAAGAAGGAGACTCCACTAAACTTCGAGGGAGTGTGTTCCACTATTGAACAGCCCTTACCGACAGGAAGTTCCTCCTAATGTTGAGATGGAATATCTTTTCCTGGCATGCTACTGAATTCCAGGAAGAGAAGCTTGTTATGAGACCTAGCTTGAACTGATAGCCAGTGAAGGGATATGCAAGGAGGTGAGACATGCAAATATTTAGGAAGATTTAAAGGCTTCAAACCGATCTCAGCAATAACTAGTCGCAAATAAGAAGTTATCAATTATTTCCTGCAATTCTGAAGATATAATTACACTACATTAAAACTATACCTTAACAAGGAATAATATCACTATTTATGCTGTATAATTGTTTTTCTTACTTTTACAGTTGAGGAGAGGGTGGCCTCACTATCTAGTAGAGAAGGAATATCACATGGTTCAAGTGCTGGCTTGGGCTTTTGTCTTGTGCTGTATTGTGGATGTAGAGGGATTGAAGACTTGGGCTAGAATAGAGTATTTTTATATCACAAGACAGCAGAATCCCCCCCAAAAGCCAAAACATGAGGGGGGAGGGAGAATGTAATTACAATAGTAACTGAGATCTTGGAGTCATAGAATCATAGCATCACAGAGTTGGAAGAGACCACAAGGGCCACCCAGTCCAACCGCCTGCCATGCAGCATACTCAACAGATAGCCATCCAGCCTCTGCTTAAAAGCCTCCAAAGAGGGAGACTCCACCACACTCTGAGGGAGTGTGTTCCAATGCGTAACAGCCCTTTCTGTCAGGAAGTTCCTCCTATGTTGAGGTGGAATCTCTTTTCCTATATCTTGCATCCATTGTCCAGGGTCCTGTTCTCTGGAGCAGCAGAAAACAAGCTTGCTCCTTCCTCAATGTGACATCCCTTCAGATATTTAAACAAGGCTATCATATCACCTCTTAACTTTCTCTTCTCCAGGCTAAACATCTCCAGCTCCCTAAGTCTTTCCTCATGATGCATGGTTTCCAGACCCTTCACCATCTTAGTTGCCCTCCCTTGGACACACCCCAGTTTCTCCCCATCTTTTTTGAACTGTGGTGCCCAGAACTGAACACAGTGTTCCAGGTGGGGCCTGACCAAAGCAGAATAGAGTGGCATTATTACTTCCCTTGATCTAGACACTATACTTCTATTGATCCAGCCTAAAATTGCTTTGGCATTTTTAGCTGCCGCATCACACTGTTCACACTTGTTCATCTTGTGGTCTTCTTGGACTACTAGACCCCTTTCACATGTGGTCTCATTCAGCCAGGTATCCCCCATCCTATATCTATTCATTTCATTTTTCCACCCTAAGTGCAGTAACTTACATTTCTCTGTGTTAAATTTCATTTTGTTAGCTTTGTCCCAGCTTTCTAGTCTATTCAGGTCATTTTGAATTTTTATCCTGTCCTCTGTGGTATTAGCTACTCCTCCTAATTTGGTGTCATCTGAAAATTTGATAAGTGTGCCTCCAATTCTGTTATCCAAGTCATTAATAAAGATGTTGAATAGCACTGGGCCCAGGACAGAACCCTATGACACCCCAGTTGTCACTTCTCTCCAGGATGAAAAGGAGTCATTCTACTCTTTCATACGAGGCTAAATTGGAAGTATAATTTAAGGTCAATTCGAATGCAATCATGGGTTTTATGTTATTGCAAATTAACTCTTCGCACGCAAATTCGAGCAAGAGGGAAGCCAATTCGAATGCAATCATGGGTTTTACTTTATTGCGAATTAAAGCTTCGCATGCAAATTTGGGCAGGAGGGGGTTATTTTCGGGTAATGGGAAGTAATTCCGAACGGAGCAGGGGTTCATGTAAATTCGCTAAACAAGCGAATTTACATGAATCCGCATTGGCTCCATTCGGAGTTGGGAGAAATTCCTCCCGTTTGAAAGAGTCCATTGTTGAGCACCCTTTGGGTTTGGCTGTTCAAGCTGTAGCCAAGGGTTTAGCGAGAGGAATTTATAATTAGCTCAGTATTGTGAGATGGACCGGCTACAACAGCCCTGCAGGGTTGTCTTCCTGATATGTATAGAGTAGACTGGGGGTTCAAGAAATGGAGCAGAGACAGTCTTGTCAAATTAATATCCAGTTTATTAAAAAGGGAAAAACACACACAATTCATTATCACACACACACATTCATACAAGGTTCAGGGAAAGCAAGGGTTTAGCATGGGACAGAACTAGGGATACTTTACCAAAGATGAGGCTTTGTCCTGGAGTCCAATTTGTTGGGGTGAAGAATGAGCTCAGTCATAGAGTGAATGATTGGGCTGGGAGCTGGGCCAGAAGTCAGAGGGACGTAGGTTCCCCCTGCAACTGGACTAGCAGCCCTAACAGCAAGAATCTGAGGGTATTTAAAGTGCAGAATTAAGCCTTTGGCAAAGGATGTATAATTACTTGGAGTACACCTATGTAGAGGTATTCTATTGTTTGGGGGATTTAATCTGGTCTGACAATATTCTGAGGAGGGGGTAAGCAGCTCAAGCAGGGCAAACATTGCACCACTTGATTGCATGGGCATAATGATAGTCTTGGCTTCCTAGATTATTGGAGGCAATATTTGCTAAAAGGTGATTTCCCTTTAGGTGTGGTGAGTCTTCTTGCCTCACCCATAATGGTGGACAGTAGACCAGGGTTCTTCTAAGGGTCATGTGGGATACTATTTATACCAAAATTTCATAAAGAGCACCATGGGTAACAAACCAATTATAAATCCATGTAACAGTTACCTTGTCTAGCCCACATTTTACAAGCTTGTTTGCAAGAATATCATGGGGAACCTTGTCAAAGGCCTTACTAAAATCAAGATATACTATATCCACAGCATTCCTTTCATCTACAAAGCTAGTAATTTTATCAAAAAAGAGATCAAATTTATGTGGCATGACTTGTTTCTCTGAAACCCATGTTGACTTTTTGTGATTATAAAATTGCCTTCTAAATTTTCACAGACTCTTTGTATAATGATCCCTCCATGGACCAGTCCCTCCTTATTTATCTGAACTTCTTTCTCCTTACACTCCTACTCGTACCTTCCATTCTGGTAGTCAAGGTCTCCTGTACCAGCCTAGGATTTCCACTGCCCCATCCTGGATTTGTCCCTTCTCACCTCTGCCTGTCACTCCTGGAACCTTCTTCCCTCACATGCGAACTTATTCACTTCTCTAACCAGTTTCAAAAATGAGTTAAAGACTATTTTATTTAGGGAAGAATTCCCAAGTGTGAGCCCTTCTCTGCGCCAGGATGCCTTGTTTTAATTATCCATTAAGTAGCTGAGCCCTCCCTCCAGTCTATCTGCTTTGGTCCAGGCCTCAAAGTGAGAGAAGAACTGCTGGACCTGATCCCCTTCCCCACCACCTTTCCCTTCTCCTTTTGTGTCGTGTCTTTTTAGATTGTAAGCTTGAGGGCAGGGAACCGTCTAATTAAAAAAATTGTATGTACAGCACTGTGTAAATTTACAGTGATATATAAATAAAGGATCATCATCATCATCATCATCATCATCATCTGCTCCAGAATCTTTCCTGGCATTGATGTCAGACTAACTGGATGATAATTGTTGGGATCCTCTTTTTCCCCCTTTTTGAAGATGGGGACATTTGCCCTCCTCCAATCCGCTGGAACTACTCCTGTTCTCCAGGAGTTCTCAAAGATTATTGTCAATGGTTCTTATATTTCATTTGCCAATTCTTTTAATACCCTTAGATGTAGTTCCTCTGGTCCTGGAGACTTATATTCATTTAATATATTCCTGTACTATCTCTTTATTTATTCTGTGCTGAAATTCTCCTATTCTGTTCTATTTTCCTTTATCCTCAAATTGAAGACCCTTTGCATTTTCTGAGAAGACTGAAGCAAATAAGGTGTTGAGTAATTCTGCCTTTTCTCCATCCTCTGTTAGCATTTTGCCATCTTCTCCACACAGCAGCCCTACTAATTCCTTCTTCTTCTTTGTGGTCTCTGTGCCTCACACAATAGGGTACTGTGCCTGCGCAGAGACTCTATTCAGATAGCCGAAAAGCTGAGAAGATTGGCAATAGCCCCTCCCCTCCCACTCCCTGAGCATGTCCAATCCCGCCAATCTAGCTCCTCCTTCAGTTCTCTTTCGTCCGCTGTGAGAGAAACATCTCCTTCGGGTTTCTGATCGTTTTCTTCGAACTGCTGAGTAGATTCTTTGATTTTCTTCCTAATTTTTTCTTATCTTATTCCCATTTATTTTTCTCCTTGAGCTGCCCCCTTTCCCCCCTGGTTTAAACCTTTTTCTCGAGGTTCCCGGCCTGGATGGGCCTCCTTACTGTTTTCAAGCCTCTTATGGCCTCCACTTCTCTTTTTAAGAAGTGTTCTATTTGAACTAACAAGCTTGCCCTCATTGACAAGCACTCTAAGTGTCTTTTTTGTTTGGGTAGCACCCATATTTCTGAGAAATGCCTCCATTGCAAAGCCTTCACTCCGATTACCCTCTGTAACAGAGCTAAGAGGCTTTAGGCCCATCTGTGGGAAAAGGCGCTCTCTATCTCTCAGGCTTTTCCCCTTGGAGCGGACCCTCTTTGCAGACTCCCCATCTCCAAGTTCCCAAGGATCCCCTAGCTCTCTCAGAAATCCACGTTGACGGTGTCAAACATCTACCGCTTCGACTTCAATGTCGACAACCTCGACATCGGATTCATCGACATTGACACAGCCACCTCCTGTGGCGTTGATGTCACAGTCAACTTTTGCCTTCTCCCACAGGAGGTACCATCGGCATCCCAGAAGGCCAAGAAGAGAACCTCGCACCACAAGGGTGACAGGCATAAGAAGCGGCCCAAGTCCAAGGACACCACCACGGCCGTAATGACAGCAACAGCCCAAGTCGACTCAGCTATGGCCTTTCTCAGACCTGCTTTGACGTCCGCTACCAGCCTCTCTTCCCTAGCCCCGGTCACTGTTTTAGACTCGGCACTGGAGGCTCTCAACTCGGCCGTGGTGTCGATGACATTTTCAACGCCATCTCAGCTCATGTCCACTTTGACATCGAATGTCTCTCTGATCCTCCCGCCATCATCGACAGCTCCCCGGGACATATTGGCCACCCCAGTGAGCATCTACCGACGGAATTTTCCACCTCCTCCATCTCCCCCTCGATGGAGGTCACCTCGGATGTCACCGGAGTTGTTTGAGGAATGCTATTTCGACTCTCCTCATTCATCGGCTTCCTTCTTCACTCGACATCGAGCTGAGGACTTCTGGAGAGAATGGCACCCTTCTTACCATTCCTACTTGCCTTCTTACAGGGACTGCCACTATTACAGAGATCCACACTTTTGTCAACAGAGGTCTCGATCCTGATCCCCAGTGTACAACTGCAGGGAGTACAGAGCAATCTCGCCCCCTCCTCTCATGACTGCTATGGTGAACAGACCACCTGATTCTTTGCCTGTGTCAACAGCAACCCTAAAATCGACATCAATGTCAACTTTGATACCGACACTGATAGTATCTACCGTTCCTCTCACCATCTCAACATTGATGCCTCTGACAGTGATCCCAACGTTGACGTCTACTCTCTTGCCTACAGTGCATCAGGCCTTGCCTGCACCAGTTGCCTCCTTGACCCACTCTACGGAGGACTTGGCCTATGACCCGGAGGGCTCTCTGGGCTTGCCCACACTGGTTGCCTCCTCCCCAATGAGAAGGTGGAGGATTCTACATCACACTCGCCGATCGAGGACGTCCATTTGTTTTCAGGGATTGTAGACAGGATGGCCAAACCGGTTGGCCACTGAGGGAACTGATAGATGGCCTGTTTGTTAAACCTTCTCAGCCAGTTGTCATCTCCTTTCTGCCGTCCTTTGCAGACATCATGGCCCTCTCGTGGACTAAACCAGCCTCTACTCCACGGACCTCCAACAAGTTGGACTTACTTTATAGGGTGCAATCTGACACTGCCCCCTTCTTGTTCACCCACCTGGCTCCCATCTCCTTGGTAGTGGAGTCCACTTCCAAATCCTCGGTCAAAACCCACTCTGCTCCAGTGGACAAAAACGGCAGGCGTATGGACATTTTTGGCAGGAGGTTCTACTCTTCTGCGGCTCTCAACGCCAAGATTGCCAACATGCAGGCCTGCATTGCCAGATATCAGAAATTCCTCTGGGATAATATGGCGGTGTTCACCCCCTTCTTACCACCAGAGCAGAAGGAGGCAGCCCTGGATTTCTATAGTGAAGTCTTGTCTTTCATTGCCCAACAAGTCCACTCTGCCAGGCACTCTGTGGACTGTTCCGCCAAAATTAATTCTGGATCTGTTGCCCTCCATAGGGTTGCTTGGTTAAGATCTACAAACCTCTCCAAGGACACCAAAGCTAAAATTGAGGACATGACTTTTGAGGGCAAAGGGCTATTTGCCGCCAAGACAGACAATTCCCTGGACACTATGGCCAAGGCCCGCCTTTACAGCAAGAGACTAGGTGTGTTGTCCAGCAAACAGCAGTCTGGAGGTCAGTCTTGGTGCGGGAGACCTGCTTCTTCTGCCTACTTTTGCCCTCATTCCTCCTCATCCTCTGGCTATAGGGGCCCTCCCGAACAATACCCTAGGAGGCCCTACACACAACATCAACAGCAGCTGCAACAGCATCAAAGCCACCAACAGCAGCAGTCTCAGTCCTCCAGGAAGCCGTCTTCCAAATCCCATTTTTGATGGATCTTCGGGAGTGACACCAGTATCTCACCTGCCAGCCATCATTCCCTCTCCACATCATGTCGCCAGGCTTCGCTGGTTTTATAAGAGCTGTCGCTGGATCACCTCAGATTCCTGGGTCCTCACCATCATCCACCTGGGATACGCCATAGAGTTCTCAAGTATTCCACCAAGTGGCGTTTTCTGCTCTACTCCTTCTTCCCCTCCCCTCCTAGAGGAGATCTCCTCCCTTCTCAACTAAGGAGCCATCCAGCAAATTCCAAGTAGCTGCAGACTAGAAGGCTACTTCTCCCGATACTTCACAGTGCCGAAGAGAGGTGGTGGTCTTCGTCACATACTAGACTTGAGAGATGTCAACTCCTTCATCACTCCTCACAAGTTCAAGATGGTGACTCTGCAGTCCTTCCTTCTGTTCCTGCATCGAGGGGACTGGTTTGCATCCATCGATCTGAAGGATGCCTATTTTCACATTGCCATCAGGCCCCAACACTGGAAGTTCCTACGCTTTGCTGTTGATTAAGATCTCTTTCAATATACCATCCTTCCTTTTGGCCTCTCCACTGATCCTCGAGTTTTTACGAAGTATATGGTGGTGGTCATCTCCCACCTTCACCACTATTCGGCCAATGGCAAAGGACATACAACGCCTGCTTGACTACCTAGGCTCCACAACTACTGTTACCTACCTCGCACGTCTAAGATTCAGACCTCTCCAAGAGTGGTTCCTATCTGCTTTTGACCAACTCCACGACAGGCAGTCCAAGAGGCTCTCAATTCCCATTCATGTATGAGATTCATTCAAGTGGTGGCTGGTTCCCTCCAACATCCTCAGAGGGATGCCCTTTCAAGCACCAGAACCTTCCAGGGTGATCACTACGGACGCATCTATGACAGGATGGGGTGCCCATTACAAGGACTTTCGTGTGCAGGGCCAGTGGTTCCCCAGAGGAGTCAGAGCTACACATCAATGCTCTGGAACTTCTGTCAGTTATCAAAGCCTTCTGGGCCTTCAAATGTCATCTCCTTCACAGAGTTGTACAAGTGGTGTCAGACAATACAACCACCGTCTGCTACATCAACAAACAAGGAGGAATACACTTTCCAGTTCTACACCTGTCACAACACCTTTGGACCTGATGCCATCACCGCTCAATACATCCAGTGGCAGTTCATCTTGCAGGCAAGGACAATGTGCTAGCGGACTCCCTCAGCAGGGACAAAGTCCTTCAGCACGAGTGGACTCTGTCAACTCAGGCCTTCCACCTCCTCACATCTCTTTGAGGAACTCCCTCAATGAACCTGTTTGCCACTCCAGAGAATGCTCAGTGTCAGCTGTTCTACACCAGAGGCCAGGGATCCCTGGGAGATGCCTTCCGCTGTGATTGGAGCCGGGACTTCCTGTATGCCTTCCCTCCCCGCCACTGATCTCCAAGGTAGTAGCCAAAGATGACCAGAGATGGGTCCAACACAATTCTTCTGACCCCCTTCCGGCTGAGACAGCCTTGATTCACCCCATGGCTCCATCTGGCCAAAGGTCAGTACTTCCATCTCCTGAACTGGCCGGACCTTCTGTCCCACTCAAATGGAGCAGTCCTGCATCCAGACATTCACAACCTGTGGATGACAGCTTGGAGGATCAGGCCCTGACCTCTCCTGAACTACTCAGGGTTCTGTCGGCCTCCAGAAAGGATTCTACCAAGCAATCCTATGCATATAAATGGAAACGCTTCTGTGCCTTTGCAGAAGCCAGATCCGAACCTTCTTCTCCTGTGAGTCTCTCCGCTGCGCTTCAATTCCTACTGCACCTTCGGGGTCAAGGCTTGGCCTTTTCATCCCTCCAAGTCTACCTTTTAGCCATAGTTGCCAACCAACCACCTGGTTCTCCGTTAGCTCGGCTCTTCACTTCGCCGACACACAAGAGATTCTTCAAGGGACTTCACCATCTCTACCCACCACTGCCTCTATTGGCCCTGGCGTGGTCTCTCTCCTTGATGCTCACAAGACCTCCATTTGAGCCCTTGGGTTCAGCCTCTCTCAGACTGCTGATACTCAAGGTGTCCTTTCTTGTGGCCATTACCTCAGCGAGATGTGCTTCAGAGCTGATGGCCCTATGCTCGGATGAGCCTTTCCTCATTTTCCACAGGGACAAGGTAGTCCTCAGATCTCATTCTTCCCTAAGGTGGTTTCACCGTTCCACCTTTTTCAGGAGATTGTGCTACCAAACTTTTACCCAGATCCCTCTTTGCCTCTGGAAAAGACTATGCACACTCTCGATATTCGCTGTGCTTTGGCATTTTATGTTCAACGTTCTGCTGACTTTAGGTTGTCCACCAAGTTGTTTGTTTGTTATTGTGGACCCCAGTTTCCTCTTAAAAGTTTTCGAAGTGGATTGCCCAGACCATTGCTCTGGCCTACAAACTGGCTAAGCACCCTTTACTGGTTGGTGTCTGCTCTCACTCAACCAGGGCCATTGCTTCATCTGCTGCCTTCCTCTGAGGTGTTCCCCTGCCAAAGGTGGCTACGTGGTCACAGCCTTCCATGTTTGTTTGGCATTACCGGCTAGATTCCAGGTCCCAAAGTGATGCCAGTTTTGGTTGTGCTGTTTTGTCTTCTATTCTGCAGTGACCTTCCCACCTACACAGGTAAGCTTTTTAGTCACCCTATTGTGTGAGGCACAGAGACCATGAAGAAGAAGTACAGGTTACTTACCTGTAACTGTGTTTCTTTGAGTGGTCATCTGGGCCCTCAAACAAATCCTGCCCTACCTCCCCTTGGTCAGGTCCCTGCTCTTTTTGCGGCAGACTTGAACTGAAGGAGAAGCTAGATTGGCGGGATTGGGAATGCTCAGGGAGTGGGAGGGGTGGGGCTACTGCCAGTCTGCTCAGCTTTTCAGCTATCTGAATGGAGTCTCTGCACAGGCGCAGTACCCATTTGTGTGAGGGCACAGATGACCACTCATAAAAACACAGTTACAGGTAAACAACCTGTACTTCTTACTTTTGCTGTGGACACACCCAGAAAACCCTTTTTGTTGTTCTTAACCTCTCTAGCAAGCCTGAGTTCATTCTGTGCTTTTGCTTTTTATTTTATTTTTTATTTTTATTTATTTTATTTTATTTTTTATAGAGTGTAAACCTGTCACTCTGTTGTTATTATCTGCAATTTTCTCCATTGACCACAAGTCCCAGAGTCTAGTCCACCATCCTGCAATATTCGACTTTCCATTTTTCCAGTTCTTGGCTATCTCAAGCCTGGCGACAGCCAAAAGGAAACTGATGAGTTCTTTATGCTGCAGGGCTTTATTTTCATCCATAAAAATGGAGAACAGGAGAAGGAGTGATGATAATTGTATACTTTGTTTAGTGATTTTGGAGACCAGTCGTAAAATTTCTATCCAGTATTTATGCACCAAGGGACAATCCAGCCACATGTGTACAAAAGTTCCTCTACCTTCACATCCCCTCCAACACTTTGGATTAGCATTGGTAGACATACGAGCCAATTTAACTGGGGTAAGGGACCATTGATGGACCAACTTGAGGGTATTTTTTTTAATGGCAATAAACCTGAGGAAAGAGGACTCTCTTTGCCTGAGGAAAGAGGACTCTCCCTCCATACCAACTGCCATCCTCTGCCTAGGGAGGGAGAGAAGAGGCAAGCCCAGCTCCATCAGGGCTTGCCTGAGGCAAGAGGACTCTCCCTCCATACCAACCGCCATCCTCTGCCTAGGAGGGAGAGAAGAGGCAAGCCCAGCTCCATCAGGGCTTGCCTGAGGCAAGAGGACTCTCCCTCCATACCAACTGCCATCCTCTGCCTAGGAGGGAGAGAAGAGGCAAGCCCAGCTCCATCAGGGCTTGCCTGAGGCAAGAGGACTCTCCCTCCATACCAACTGCCATCCTCTGCCTAGGAGGGAGAGAAGAGGCAAGCCCAGCTCCACCAGGGCTTGCCTGAGGAAAGAGGACTCTCCCTCCATACCAACTGCCATCCTCTGCCTAGGAGGGAGAGAAGAGGCAAGCCCAGCTCCATCAGGGCTTGCCTGAGGAAAGAGAACCCTTGTTTATCCACTTTTGTAAACCACTTTGATCTTTTTTGGAAAGGCGGTATATAAATAAAATAAATAAATAATAAATAATAACCTAGTTTTAAATGGTAAATGCGTCCATATTTTCCCCCAGTTCTTACTATCAATTGAAAGGGAAAGTTCTGCTTCCCATCCTGCCTTATGGAGTGCTGAGCTCCCAAATGTTTCTTCTAAAAGACAATTATATATGCATGCAGTTTGGCCTTTGGAATATATACCCAGAGAGACACACATGTTTTCAAAAAAAGTAAGTGGGCGAGGATATTCCTGTTTCTGAAGCATTTCTTTGAGAATAACTGTAGTTGTATTATTTGATACCAGTTCTCATGAATAGGGCCCAGAGCGTTGGTTAGTTGCTCTGTTGTGATAGTCATCCCATTATGAAACAGGTCCTTAACTGTGTACAGACCATGTACCTCCCAATCTCGAAACTGCATATTTTTCTGGGGTCTGGAAAAGAGGATGGGTAAGAAAAGGCCATAGAGGGGAGGGATAGGGGGCCAAGATATGCCTCCATTTCTTCCACAATAACAAGTCAGTGAGCAAAAAATTATTAAAATTTTTAGTGAATTTATATATAGATTCTGAAAAAACCTGATCAAAGATAGCAGGGGATGCACTGTTGATTTCAATATCTACCCAATTAGACTATTTCTGCTAATCAACTGGGTGATCTGACTCAGCTGAGAAGCTTCAAAGTAAAGATCAAGTTTTGGAAGTGACAACCCCCCATGTCCAGTTTAACTGTTTTTGAGAAGAGTGGGCATTTCCCATTAAAAGCTAGGGAGTCCAATAACTTGTTCCAGCATTTAAAGTATGAATTTGGTGGTCTCAAGGGAACTGATTGAAAAAGAAACAATAGTTTTGGCAGTATGAAGGATTTAACTAAAGCAACTTTGCCCGAAAGGGATAAATGAAGTGACCTCCAATGGGCCATTTTTGATTTAATCCACTTAGTGATTGGATTGTAATGGCGAGGGATAAGCTGAGGGATATCTCTCGTGATAGTGACCCCTAGATATTTTAGACCCGAGGGGTTGATTTGTATGTGCGTTAATCCCTCCCAAGACTGTTGGGTTTCAAGGGTTGCATTGAGACAGAGCATCCTAGATTTTTGGTAATTTATTTGGAACCCAGAGAACCTGCCAAACTTTTTCAATGTTTTATCAATCTCCTTAAAAGAATCAGGTAAGTTTTTACTATAAAGCATCACATCATCTGCATAAAGCTCTATTTTATGCATAGTCTTATTGATTTCTATCCCTTCTATCTTGTTGTTATCTCTTATCTCTTATCTCTATATTGCTAGAAGTTCCAATGCTATTGCGAAGAAAAGTGGGGACAAGGGACAACCTTGCTTAGTGCCTCTTTGCAAGATGATGGGTGCTGAGTCCTCCTTATTTACATATATCATTGCTCAAGATCCCCAATAAAGGTCTTTAAGCAAATTCACAAAGGGAATTAGATTCCATGCGCAATGCAAAAAGATAGGGCCATTCAACCATATCAAATACCTTAAGGGCATTGAGTGATAGAAGTGCCAGCTGTGTACCTTCCCTTGAGGCATAATGTATAATGTATAATGTTCTCCTGATGGCATCTGACAGTTTACGCCCAGGCATGAACCCAATTTGGTTTGGATGGATATAGTCAGTGATGAAACTGTTCAATCTGGCAGCTAAAATAGAAGAAAGTAATTTGGTGTCTTGATTAATTAGTACAATCGGTCGAAATGATTGCACAAGTGGTGACGATTCGTTCGTTTTAGGAATCGGCACAATTCTTCAAGTTTTCCAACTATTTGGCACTTTACCCTTCAACAAGGTTTCATCTAGTAAGGCTACTAAATGTGGACTAAGACAGTCTTTAAAGAGTTTATAAAATTCTCCTGTAAAGCCATCTGGGCCCGGGGATTTCCCCAACTGGATCTGTTTGAGGGCATTATCTAATTCTTCAGTAGAGATGCATTTGTTAAGAGCAGCAGTATGATGTTCTGTGAACTTTTTAATATTTAGGGATTTAACAAATTTGGTGTTTTCAAGCTCACCTGCTGGATCAGAAGAGTACAATTTAGCATAGAAATATTGAAATACTTCTAAAATTTTAAGTTGAGTATTATAGATTTTACCCTCTGTGGACTGAATGCATGGGGTTAACCTCCTTTCTGCCCTTTTTAAAACTATTCTTGCCATTAATTTTGAATTTTTATTACCGAATTCATAGAATCTAGCTTTTGTGTGAAATATGGCTTTCTGAATTTGATAGGAGTAAATCTCTTCCAAGAGAGCCTTTTTCTGGAGCAAGAGTGCCAAATCACACTTGTCTTGTGAACTCTTATGCAGGTGTGTTAATTCTATTATCTCATTCAAGAGTGACCCTCACTTTGCTTCTCGCAAGTATTTTCGGCAGGCCCCTTCTTTAATAAATAGGCCTCGTAGGACTGCTTTCAACGTGTCCCAAAGAAGGGCCTCTGACATTCCTGGGGTAGAGTTCTCTTTGTAAAAATGCTGGATAGCTTCAGTGATAATTGTTTAAATTGCTCATCATTGAGCAAATAAGAATTAAACCACCAGGTTTTAGAAAAATGGTTATTTTCCCCTATACTCCAATCAAGGATGTTTGGTGCATGGTCGGAGTATAGGATAGGCTCGATAGATGCCCTTAATATCTGTGGATTTAAACCTCTACTTATAAAAAATTGATCTATTCTGGAATAAGTACTATGAACAGAGGAGAAGAAGGTGTAGTCTCGGTCAGTGGGATGAAGAGTTCTCCATGGGTCTACAAAATTTAATTCAAACAGATCATGGAAGGGAGCATAGAGGATTTGCTCTTCTTATTTTTAGGGTAGGAGGACCTATCTAACACAGGATTGAGAACTGAGTTAGAGTCTCCTCCTATAAGGATGTCTCCCTTAGCTGTTTCCCTCAGTATCAGCTTTAGCTTTTCTGACTCTATCCCTACACATGCGGGCTATTTGTCTGAATTCCTCTTTGGTGAGTTCCCCATTTTTACATTTCTTATTCATGTTCCGTTTAAAACTTAGCTCAGTTGAAAGTTCCTTAGTCATCCATCCTGGTTTCTTGAGACATCTCCCACTTTTCTTCCTCATTGGAACTGTTTTAAATTATGCCTTCAGTATCTCCCTTTTGAGGAACTCCCATCTGTCTTGAACTCCCTTCTCTTTTAGTATTCCTGACCATAGGATCACCCCCAGTATTTCTCTAAGTTTAGTAAATTCAGCTTTCCTAAAGTCTAGAATGTGTGTCTAACTATCCCCGGCTTCTCCTTTCCCCTGTATAACAAACTCCAGGGTAACATGGTCACTCCCACCTAAGGATCGAACCACTTGAACGGCATTAACTAGGTCATGTTGGTTAGGATCAGATCCAAAATAGCTGACTCCCTTGTTGCCTCCTCCACCTTTTGCACAATGAAATTGTCTTCAAGGCAAGTGAGGAATTTGCTAGACTTTGAGGATTTTGCTGAGTTCAAATTACAGCAAGTATCAGGATAGTTGAACTATCACTGTAATTATGTAATTGAATATATTATTTAAAATTTTTGGCTGCAGCTGATTTGAGCTTTACATTTAGGGTCAGGCATAATTTTGCATTCACCAGGAGAGTACCATATCAATGTTACCTCTTAAGAATTTGAAGGTCCCTACTAGCTAAAAAGGAAAGAGAGGAGTAGAAGAGACCCAGTAGCAGCTGGTGGCTCCACTATCATCGAGGCAGTGTATTTGCTCTGTTTTAATACAACTTCTATAGAACTAGCCAAAGTGAATCCCATTCTCTGAGGCTTAACAGTGACTGTTCCCTGCGATGGAACTCCCAGGCTCCCCTGCTCTGTCCCTGAAGTCTGTCCATGCTGCTCTTCCTCATCCTCCTTGATAAGGAAAAGGGCTTCAAAATGATTCCATAGCTGCAAGCTCCCACAACTATCCCTGATTTCCCTGCTTTTCTGTGTGACGTTCCTCCAGCTATCTCCTGTGTACATGAAGTGACCTTCTCATCCCCAGCAACTTCCTCTGTGTGGTCCCCTTCCAATATCATTCCTTCCGTTCTGTCCAGGAAAATGTCTTGCTCCCTGATATGCTGAAATGTAGCTACCCTGGATTCCAGCTGTCAGGGCTGCTTTGATTGTGTATTCCTGCATGGCAGGGGTTTGGACTGGATGGCCTTTGTGGTCTCTTGCAACTCTATTATTCCTTGATTCCATGGTACCCTAAGGTGAACGTATTACAGGGTTTTTCCCCCAGAGGGGGTTTACCATTACATTACATACATCTTGTGAGGCTGAGAGAGTATGACTTGCCTAATGTCACCCATTGGGTTTTATGACACCAGAATTATTGAATTATAGGGGAAATCCCCTCAACGGTTTGCATGATGGATTGATAGAATGTATAGGATGTATTAATTCCAGAACAGCAAAATTTGTGACAAAACTCCAAGATATATTGTTGTATACTCAGTAAGGAAGTAAATGAGAGACATGATCTTGCAGCAAAACTATGAAACTGGTAGATGGTAAAAATATAACATCTTCTTCAAAGATATACCAGGAAGAATTTTTTTGGGGGGGGGGGGAGGAAAGGGTACAACTTCTTGACAGAATAACTAAAAATATATGGAATTTTCTCTTGATGGGGAAATATTGAGGAGCTTTCACTTGCCTGGAATTGAAAGATATATAGACTAATCACAATTGAGGTGAGTCCTTTTTGTGGGAGGAAATCATAGGAAAAAATAGAAGAATAAATTTTAAAAAGACATGGAATGCTGTTAAAGAACTGGGACTGCCAATAGATTTGATTGTCCAGATAAGAAACCTATACTGAAGACAAGAGGCTACTGTTAGAATAGAATATAGAGAAACAGAATGGTTGCCAATCAGCAAAGGGGTCAGGCAAGCTGGCATTTGCTCACCCTATTTGATTATCTGTTTTGCCAAAAACATGCTAAGAGGTAAGAGCAGGTTTCATCTCAGAAGAAGGAGGAGTAAAGACTGGAGGAAGGAACATCAGCAATCTAAGATACACAGACAGCACCATAATATTATAATTAAACAACATACCTTTGGAACTATTACTAAGGAAAGATAAAGAGTAAATCACAAAGGCTGACTACTGCTGAACTTTAAGAAAACAAAAGTAATGATCACAGGGATTTACATAAATTCAATCTAGATACAAAAGAAATAAGAAATAGTAAAGAAGTTCTTATACCTTGGATCCATCATTGACCAGAATGGAGATTTCAATCAAGAAATCAGAAGACGATTAGGACTGGGAATGGCAGCTATGGACGAACTAGATAAGATCCTAAAGTGCACAGATATACAACTGAAATAAACATTAAAGTAAGGATAGTCCAAGCCTGTTGCCTTGGCAAACTTCGCCCAGTACTAGGACAGTGGGAAAGGAGGAAGGGGCTCCCCAAAAAGACACCACAGCATAGAAGAAGTGGCGGGCCCCAGCAGCAGCACCGCACCACTCTATGGTGGGAGGAAGAACCAAGAGGGTGTCGTCCTGCATTTGAACTGTCACCCGGTGTGGTGCACATCCCCTGCAGCTGTCTGGTAATGCCACTGAAACCATGTTAAATTTTTACTAAAAATCAAAGTAATGATTAGGATAATATCCCATAATCTTTAAAATCAAAAATAGCAAATGTAGTTAAAGTTGAAGACCTAAAGAAGATTTATTAAGATACCAAAAATTGCCGAAAAAGGAAAGAAAACTTTGACTCTTCTTTGGGGAGAATATGGGTAAAGACACAAATATGATAGTTGATACCTGGCTTGACAACAGTACATGAGAAAGGAATCTAGGAGTCCTAGTAGACTACAAATTGAACATGAGTCAACAGTGTGATGTGGCAGCTAAAAAGGCCAATGCGATTCTAGTCCTTTTCTTAAGGCTAAACATACCCAGCCCCCCAAACCACTCCTCTTAAGGCATTGTTTTCAGACCTTTTACCATTGTATTGACAGAGCACTGTCAATATACTTCTGGATTGTGGTGAACAGAATTGACACAGTATTCCAGAAGAGGTCTGACCAAAGCAAAACAGTATGGTACTATGGCTTCCCCAACCTACATATAATAATAATAATAATAATGTTTTTTATTTATACCCCGCTCTTCAGCCAAGACTATCAGAGCGGCTTACAATTTGTTAAACAAACAGCTTCATTTACATTTGTAAGCTATTTGCCCCCAACAATCTGGGTACTCATTTTAGCGACCTCGGAAGGATGCAAGCCTGAGTCAAGCTTCAGCCCTTTGCTGGTCTTGAACTCGCCACCTTCTGGTTTTGAGTGAGTGGCTGCAGTACAGGCATTTAACCACTGCGCCACCAGGGCTGATAAGAGACTGCTCAGGCTTGATTTGCTCTAGGACCCATTTATTTGCCTTTTTAGCAGTCCATGGTACTGGCAGAACTCTGCACCAGCACTTCTGCCAGAGGTCTGTGTACATCTAGAAGGCAATTCCATAATTAATCACAAAAAGTCAACATGGGTTTCAGAGAAACAAGTCATGCCAGACTAATTTGATCTCTCTCTCTCTCTCTCTCTCTCTCTCTCTTGGATAAAATTACCTCCTTAGGAGATGAAGGGAATGCTGTGGATATAGTATATCTTAAATTCAGTGAGGCCTTTAACAAGCTTCCCCATGAAATTCTTACAAAAAGGTGGTAAATTGTGGGCTAGACAAAATTACTGTTACATGGATTTGTAATTGGTTGACTGGCCAAACACAAAGGGTGCTCAACAATGGCTCCTTTTCATCCTAGAAAGAACTGACCAGTGGGGTCCCACAGGGCTCTGTCCTGGGCCCAGTTCTATTCAACATCTTCATCAATGACTTGGATGACAGAATTGCGGTCATACCTGTATTTATCAAATTTGCAGATGACACCAAATTAGGAGGAGTAGCTAATACCACAGAGGACAGGATCAAAATTCAAAATGACCTGAAGAGACTAGAAAACTGGGCCAAAGCTAACAAAATGAAATTTAACACAGAGAAATGTAAGGTCCTGCACTTAGGGCGGAAAAATGAAATGCAGAGTTATAGGATATGAGTAGTGATTTGACAAACCATTGTTTTTCTTCTCGTCCATTGAGAACTTCATGAGAATTTTTTAAAAAAAATTTGTCTCAAAAATCCCACTTTCAAAAGGTTATTTTGTCTCTCCCTGTCAGCAGCTAGAGAAATATTTTTCACAAATTTCTCGAATGACAATAAAAGACAAGTCGAACATTTATGCTAATTACATGTGTTGGTGCTAATTTAATTTGCATTTCAAACTCAATTACCATGTCAAAAGGAGGCTTAGCAGGGGTTTAAAGAACACAAATAAACTTTGATTGAAGCCCCAACAAGAAATGATAGAGTTGGGGGGATCCTCAAGGACCATCCATCCCGTCCAATCATCTTCTGAATACATGGCTATGGAATTCTGGGAGCTGAAGTATATTGTGGGGCTCAGAGCTCAAGGCTGAACTCTTTTTCTGGCTCAAGGCTATGGAATTCGGGGAGTTGGAGTTTGTTGTTGTGGGGTCCAGAGCTCAAGGCTAAACTCTTTTTCTGGCTCAAGGCTATGGAATTCTGGGAGTTGGAGTTTGTTGTGAGTCCCCAGAGCTCAAGGCTTAACTCTTTGTCTCACTCAAGGCTAGGGAATTCTGGGAGTTGGAGTTAGTTGTGGTGCACAGAGCTCAAGGTTTAACATCCTCCATTTTACCAGGGTGACCAGACGTCATCCTCTATCCAGGAGGACATGTCCTACATTTCTGCCCAGGAGGAATTTCAAAACATTCTGGTGTGTTCAGAGAGTTTGCCTTTCCCAGACTTTCCTTGAGGCTGAGAGTTTGTAACTTACTTGCCTAATGGGTTTTCTTGGTTTGTTCAGAGAGTTTGCCTTTGGTGACTTCGGTATGTGTGAGTGTATGTGTGTGCACACCTTCAAGAAGTTTTCCTGGGAGGTTTGTTCAGAGAGGGTTTGACTTTGCCATCCTCTGAGGCTGAGAGAGTGTGACTTGCCTGAGGGTTTTTAAAAGGTTTGTTCTGATAGGTTTGCCTTTGCCTTATTCTGAGACTGAGAGTGTGTGACTTGGGACTCTTTCAAACAGGGAGGAATTTCTCCCAACTCCGAATGGAGCCAATGCGGATTTATGTAAATTCGCTTGTTTAGCGAATTTACATGAACCCCTGCTCCGTTCGGAATTACTTCCCATTACCCGAAAATAACCCCCTCCTGCCCGAATTTGCATGCGAAGCTTTATTTCGCAATAAGGTAAAACCCATGATTGCATTCAAATTGGCTTCCCTCTTGCCCGAATTTGCATGTGAAGAGTTAATTTGCAATAACATAAAACCTATGATTGCATTCGAATTGACCTTAAATTATACTTCCAATTTAGCCTTGTATGAAAGAGTCCTTGGTCTAAGGTTTTCTCAGAAGATTTGTTTAGAGGGGATTTGCCTTCACTTTCCCTTAAGGCTGAGAGAGTGTGACAAGTTCAGTGGGTTTTTTATGCCAATAGAAGGGATCGAACCTTGCTTCTCCTCCACCATTGCCTCCTGTCTCACTTCCTCAGATGTATTTAGTCTCAGAAATGCTCCAAGATCTCAATATCTTTCAATTCTATTATTATTAGTAGTATTAGTAGTAGTATTATCTGAAAGAAAGAAGTGGGGAGCATGACCTGCTTCCTCAGATGCATTTAATCTCAGAGGTCCTACATCTTGGGGTAAATTTTGTCCTGCATTTTGGGGTAAATTTTGTCCTACATTTTTTTCTGCATTTTGTCCTGCTTTGGTGGTCGAGAATTATGACAACCAATCATGATAAACAAATTGTAACTTTACCATTTATAGAGGCTTCCCCAGATTGCTCACTTCACTTTGCTTTGAAAAACAAATGAGAAGAAAAATTTAGCAGGGAAGGAATACTTTCTTCAGAAAAATGGAGTACATAACTAACTAAAAGCCAAAAACATTAATTAAAAAAATTAATGTAAATACTTATATTATAGAGTTATTGTTGCACCCTTGAAACTAAATGCATCTGAGGAAGCAGCTCATGCTGCCAACTTCTTTCAGATGATGATGATGATGATGATGATGATAGAATTTAAAGGCATAGAGATTTTGGAGCATCCCTTTATTTCTCCATAGACAGGCATACAAAATATTACTTTAGCAAACTGAGCTAAGTGAACTTTATTTTCTTTGGTTTAATTGTTATAAAAGTTTGTCTGAGTTTTATAAGTTTTATGAGTTTTATAAGTTTTATCAGTTTGTCTTCCCTGCTAAATTCTTCTTCTTATTTGTTTTTCAAAGCAAAGGTGTGAAGGAGCAATCTTGTCACCTTGCATTCTGCTGCTTTCCCATCATCATCTGCTGCTTTCCCCTTTGGAAATGCTTATTTTTGTTTCATTTAAAGAAAGCCTATTTAAATGGTAATGTTACCATTTATTTATTTATTTATTCTATGATTCGTTTGTTTGGGGCAAGTAGAGCTTCCAACTTCAGCATAGAAATTTACTGGGTGACCTTGGGCAAGTCACATGCTCTCAGCTTCAACTCCAGCCCTATGATCCTAGGTATTCATGGTAGAAAGAGGGTTGGACAAGATGACTTTGTGAATTCCTTCCAATGCTATATTTTATGCATGACAGAATTCCCACCATTGCACCCCACCCCATCCCTTCTTCTCTTTTGTGAGGGTCACACTCTCTCAGCCTGAGAGAAGAACATGGCCAACTCTCTCTCTGCACCTCTCTCATGGTGATGCTAAGGCAAACCTTTCATGCATTTTTATTATTTTATTTTTTTGGCAAGGAAAATTTGGAATATCCATGAACGAGAGAATGTGACCTACCCAATGACAGCCTGTGGATTTACACAGCTGAGCTGGGATTAGCACTCTAGCCTCCAACTTCACCATAAAAATTCACTGGGTGACCTTGGGCAAGTCACATGCTCTCAGCTTCAACTCCCGCCCTGTAATCCTAGATATTCCTTCATGGTTAAAGGGGGTTGGACAAGATGACCTTTGCGGATCCCTTCCAATGCTAGGGTTTATGCATGGCAGAATTCCTGCCATTGCATCCCACCCCACCCCTTCCTCTCTTTTGTGAGGGTCACACTCTCTCAGCCTGAGAGATGAACATGGCCAACTCTCTCTCTCTGCACTTCTCCCATGGTGATGTTAAGGCAAACCTGTCATGCATTATTATTATTATTATTATTATTATTATTATTTTGCCACCCCACCACAGCGCCTTCATTTCTGTGAGGGTCACATTGTCTCAGCTCCATTTGAAGACAGTTGAGTGTGGCTTCAGGTTTCTTTTTCTTTTCTTTTTTTTGGCAAGGAGAATTCATATCCATGAGTGATGCTAAAGCAAAACCTATCATGCATTTTTATTTTTATTTTTAAATTTTTGACAAAGACAAAGAGAGTTCAGAAAAATCATGAATGAGAGAGTGTGATGTTTCCAAGAAGGGAGTTGGATGACAAGATGACCCTGAATCCCTAGGATTTCATCCCCACCCCCTCTTTCTCTTCTGTGAGAATTTGGATGGTCAAACTCAGCCAAATCCTCAAGGTCTAGCAAATTCCTCACTTGCCTGGAAGACAATTCATTGTCCAAAAGGTGGATGAGGCAATGGGATCAGCCATTTTAGATCTTATTTTAACCAACAGGGAAGACCTAGTTGATGGGGTTCAAATGGTGGGATCCTAATAATAATAATAATAATAATAATAATAATAATAATAATAAAAATTTTATTTGTATCTCCCGCCTCTCCCTACGGATCGAGGCGGGCTTACAACATATTAAAATCCAGTACAATAAAATGTCTAAAACAATATATCAACAGTTAAAAACAATTACAACAATAACATATCAACAATCTGGGGAGTTTCTGGCTCAATGGGGATTAGATAAGGTCGGGTGGATATGCCCACCGGAAGAGATCCGTCTTTAGTGCTTTTTTGAACGCCTCCAATGTAGGCATCAGATGGATTTCCTCCGGCAGGTCGTTCCATAATTTTGGAACCACAGCTGAGAATGCTGAACGAGACGTAGACTTTAGTCTCGTGTTTTTGAGATTTAACAATTTTTTATCAGTTGTTCTTAAGGTGCGGGGCGGATTGTGTAGGGAGAGGCGTTCTCTCAAGTAACCTGTGCCCAAACCATATAGGGCTTTAAAGGTAACGACCAACACTTTGTATTGCGCCCGGAAGCAAATTGGAAGCCAGTGCAAAGATTTAAGAATGGGGGTAAGGGCGTAGCTGGCGGATCAGCCGAAGCTGATACCAGGCACTCCTGGCAGTCGCCTCCACCTGTGAAGTCAGTTGTAGAGACGAGTCCAGGAGGACCCTCAGACTACGAACCTCGTCCTTTAGGGGAAGTGTGACCCCATCAAGGACTGGTTGTCGAATCTCCAACCCCGGGCCTGGAGAGCCTATCACGAGCACCTCCCTTTTCTCTGGATTCAGTCTAAGTTTGTTTTTCCTCATCCAGCCCATTACCAAGTCAAGACAGGCGTTCAGAGGAGAGATGATTCAGTCACTGCAGCATTCGGAGACATAGAGAAATAGATTTTGGTGTCATCAGCATACTGATAACACCGCACCCCATGTCTCCGGATGACCTCTCCCTTCCACTGTATCCTTAGGTGGAAGTGACCATGTTCTCCTGGAGTTTGTTATACAGTGGAAGGGAGAAGCTAGGCATAGTGCGACACACATTCTAGATTTTAGGAGAGCTGATTTCAATAAACTTAGAGAAATACTGGGGGTGATCCCATGGTCAGGAATACTAAAAGAGAAGGGAGTTCAAGACGGATGGGAGTTTCTCAAAAGGGACATACTGATGCAACAATTTCAAACAGTTCCAATGAGGAAGAAAAATGGAAGATGTTTCAAGAAGCCAGGATGGATTACTAAGGAACATTCAACTGAGCGAAATTTTAAACGGAACATGTATAAGTGTCAGGACAGGGGTCCAGAATCCCAGACAATCAACCAGTCAGCTTCATGTAGAATAAACAGAACTTTATTGATGCTCCAGGATCAGCAATACCACACCATCCAGCTTCTTAGCTGAAACTGACCAGTTCCCGCCAGAACACATCCAAATAGTCCTCAGTCCTACTCCTCCCTCCCCCACTGCCAACTAACACATTCCACCTCTTTTTCATCAGTTTCTGTTTCCCCCATCACTCCCTCCTTGCCAGTTCTCATCCCACCAGACGCTGGTGCTGTTACATTCCAAGCCTCTGAGCCGAGCAGTTACAAGGTCGACTGATAACAGCCAGCTGGCATAGTAATACACTATAATACATATCCTCCCCATAAACTCCATTAACCATATATCTGATAGAAGACTATATGGATTCTAACAATCTGCCCCCCTAAAAGAAGAGCCCCCCCCCACAACAGCAAAGGAGAAGAACCCCATTGAAACAGACTACAAGTGCGGTTTGTTAGGATAAGCTCGATGAAACTTAGGAACTAAATCAGGGGATCTAACATGTTTGGCATACACCCACTCATCATGATCCGCTGAGAAGTGTTTCCAGCGAACCACGTACTGCAGTTTACCCCTGTGAACCCTAGAGTCTAAAAGCTTTGCAACTTCAAAATGCTGTTCCCCCTCGATCATCATAGGGAGGGGCGGTGAGTCGTCCCGTTTCCATCGTCCGGTGCTCTGGTCTGGCTTCAGCAAGCTAAAATGGAAAACAGGATGTAAATGTCTGTAAAACTTGGGCAAGCCCAATTCAGCCGTCACCTCATTGACCAGTCTTTTCACTGGGAAAGGCCCAATGGCCTTAGAAGGGTGCCTGGTTTTCATGTGCTTAGTAGACAGAAACACTCGGTCCCCAGGTCTTATGTCCCACCCCAAGGACCTCTTTCTGTCAGAAAACTTTTTATAATCCTTTTTTGCCTCTTCCAAGGCTTTGGTGATCTGTGGCCAGGCCCCTTTAATTTTATCCACCCATTGGGTCACAGTTATTGGGTCGGATGGTTCAGTAGGCAAGGCCGGGAGGGTCTTAGGCTCAAAACCATAGGTGATTTCAAAGGGCGAACGATCAGTGCTCCGATGGATGGCACTGTTGAAAGCCACCTCAGCATGCGACAACAAATCATACCAATCGTCCTGCAAATAGTTGGTATAGCATCGAAGGTATCATTCCAAGGCCATGTTGGTCTTTTCACACTGGCCTTCAGTCTGTGGATGATGGGACATGCTCAGTGCCAATTCCACTCCCAATTTTCTCTGTAAAACCCTCCAAAACTTGGATGTGAAGGTGCTTCCCCGGTCACTTACAATTCTGTTCAGCAACCCATGATATTTATATATGTGCATAACGAACAAGTCAGCTAGCTTAGTAGCATTAGGCATCCCTTTGCAAGCTACGTAATGGGCTTGCTTAGAAAACAAATCCACCACCACCCAAATGGTGTTTCTCCCCTTGCTTTCGGGCAGTAATAAAATCAGTCAGTAATAAAATCCATGGCAATGTGTTTCCAGGGTCCATCTGGAGTAGGCAGAGGCTGCAAAAGACCACGTGGCTTTCCCATGACTGGTTTGGCTCTTGCACAAACCGGACAACTCTTTACATAGTCCTCCACCTCAGCCCGCACCCCTCCCACCAGTATGTCTTTCGAACTTTGTGCCAGGTTTTTAGATATCCCCAATGCCCAGCAGCCCTTGAGTCATGACACACTTTTAATATCTCCGGCGGCATCGCTGCAGGAACATAGATTTTGGAGTCCTTAGCCCACAAGCCTTGTGCATTTAAAGTTAATCGATCTTTGTGCTTTTGTAGCCATTCATCCTTATCAGCCTCCAGTTTGACCTTTTGCAACAGACTGTCTAACTGAGGCAAAGTTTTGACAGGTTCTTGCTTAGCTTGACTACGGGTCACCACAGACAGTCCCAGTTGTTCAGGAGAAAAAATGGTCTGTAGTGGAACTTGCTCCTTTCCCATGTGCTGAGGGAGTCTAGACAAGGCATCAGCCAAAATGTTCTGCCGCCCTGGGAAGAACTTTAATTTAAATTTGTATTTGTAAAAGTCCTTTGCCCACCTCCGCTGTTTGGGAGTTAGCTTTCAGGGAGTTTACAGGGCCTCTAAATTACGGTGGTCCGTCCAAATTTCAAAATGGTGGGGCGCCCCTTCCAAGAACTGTCTCCAACTGTCCAGAGCATGCTTAATAGCAAACGCTTCCTTTTCCCAGGTGGGCCATCCTAATTCCCCTTTTTGGAACTTACAGGACAAATAGGCACATGGCCTCAACACTTCATTATTGTCCTTCTGCAATAATACTGCTCCCATTGCCTGGTCACTAGCGTCCACCTGGATTACAAAAGGTTTGTTGGGATCCGGATGTAACAAAATGGATTCTGAGCTGAATAGTTGCTTCAGCTGGTCAAAAGCCCTCTGGCACCTATCAGTCCTTTGAATTGGGTGGTTTCTTTTCCTTAGCCCCTGTGCCCTGATCTCCCCTTTCCTGGGTTTTGGTCTTTAACAGATTAGTAATTGGCAAAGCTATTTTAGCAAATTCCGGGATGAACTGCCAATAAAAGTTGGCAAAGCCTAAGAACCATTGCACTTGCTTTCTATTTGTAGGAGGGGCCCAATCCAACACCGTTTGGACTTTTAGGGGGTCCAGCTCAAGTTCCTGGGCCGACACCCGTTACCCCAAAAAGTCCAGCTTGTCGGTGTGGAAGTGGCATTTAGACAACTTCACATACAGCTGGTTGTCCAGCAAATGCTTCAGCACCTCCTGTACCAACTGCACATGGCTCTCCAAGTCTTGGGAATAGAACATTGTCCAAGTACACCAGCACCCCCTCAAACAACAGATTGTGCAGCACCTTGTTAACAAGTCTCATAAACACACCGGGCCCCCCCCCGATAAACCAAAGGGGAGGACTAGATATTCAAAGGCCCCCAAGGGACAATTGAAGGCAGTCTTATATTCATCCCCCTCCCTAATCCGCACTCGGTAGTAAGCGTCTCTCAAATCTAATTTGGTGAACACCTTGCCCGTGACCAGGTGTCCCAGCATGTCTTTCATTAAGGGCAAGGGGTACTTGTTGGTGCTACAAATCCCATTCAAATTTCGATAATCGGCGACCAAACGTAGGGTTCCATCTTTCTTTTTTCTGAAAAACACAGGTGCCGCAAAAGTGGAGGTGGATGGCCTAATAAACCCCCTTGCCAGGTTCTTTTCTACAAACTCCTTGAGGGTAGTCAGCTCCCGAGAGGTCATCGAATATAGTTTAGGTTTAGGTAGAGGCGCCCCTGGCTCTGTTTCTTTTTCTTTTTTTCTTTTTTTTTTCACTTACTGAACAATATTGTACAAGTCTACTTTCAAAGATACATGCCTTGCTGCTTCACTGAAAACATTTTTTCCATAATTTTTATTACATATATTTATAGAGATGTACAAAAAAATTATATTTCTAACAAAATGCTTTGCTTCAAATCAAATCAGATCATATGTCATCTCTTAATAATTCCAGAATATGTTATAGAGATTACCTACTATTTTACACTTCCAATTTCTCCCAAATACCCTAGAATGAATTATACAGAAAAATTATATGTATATAATACTTTGTTGTGACTCTCCACAGACTAAAAAGGTTTTAACCCAAGTAACTCGTTTGTCATCCACGCAATAAACTTCATACATTTATGTATCGTTTAAGTAAAAGAATAAATAAACTTAAACCTCCAAAGATATGTAGCAAACTCTTTCATATTTGCTTTGGAGGTTAGAATATATTTACTGTCTTAGATCTCGGAAATACCCCAAGAATTACAGGCTAATTTTCAGTACCTTCTTATTCCCATATTCTGGCTTAACTCTTTCTATCTTATGAACTTAACTTATATTTAAATTACTTTTTAAATATGACATCATACCTTAATGTATAAGTTCCTTTAGGCAAACTTTATAATTATACTATTGAATCCGTATTTGAGGCCCAATTGTCCACCTGTCCCCATTTTCCAGACAAGTATTGTATGACTTTCCCCCAATTTTCTTTCCATTTTGCGCTATCCTTATTATTCACTTTATATGATAATAGATCTAGTTCCATCATTTGATATAGTTTATATCTCCATTTGTCAATATCTATTGTTTTGTCAGATTTCCCAAACTTTGCGAAGACCAGTCTCGCAGCTGTTAACATATAAAATATTGTCTTCCCATACCTCCTTTCTACCTCCTCTTCCAACATACACAATAGCATAGTTTCTGCATTAAATTTCAAATTAATATTTAACATTTGTAAGATTTCATCATAAACATATTTCCAAAAGGTTCTAGCTTTCTCACACATCCACCATAGATGATAATAAGATCCAATTTCTTTGTGACAGTTCCAGCAAGTGTTATTTCCCGTTTTATAAATCTTAGCTATCTTATCTGGGGTCAAGTGCCATCTAAACAAAATTTTATAATAATTCTCTTTTACATATTGGGATGGAGAGTATTTCATTCTGATATTCCAAGATTTCTCCCATTGTTCTAAATATAATTCTCTCCCACAATTCTGTGCCCATTTAATCATTGATTCTTTTATAAGTTCGTCCTCGGTATACCATTTCAATAAAATTTTATAAATTTTTGACAATGTTTTAGAATCCGATTTCCATAAGATCTCTTCCAAATCTGATTTAGAGTTGGAAAAACCCCTCTGTTTTTTATCTATTTTAAGTCTTTGATCTAGCTGTCTATGTAAAAACCATCCTATCTGTCATCCTTCTGTCAGTTTCTCATAAGATTTCATTTTCCCCTCTATATCCAGCATGTCACTATATCTTAACCATATCTCGTTTCTTTTTGGGTCTATGCAATATAGAGCCTCGTGAGGGGAGACCCATTCAGGAATTTTAGGACAAATTCTATCTTTGTATTTATTCCAAGTTTGTAACAAAGAGGCACGAATATAATGATTATTGAAGTGTTGGTTTACCCTCGATTTTCCATAGAATAGATAACCATGCCATCCAAATCTGTTGTTGGTACTTTCTAACTTTAGCAATCTTTTATTTTGCAAGGTTAACCATTCTTTTAGCTCATAGTAAAGACTTAATTTAGGAAAAGCAAAACCACCCCTTTCATTCGCATCATGAAGTATCTTTAGTTTGATTCTGGGTTTTTTGCCTGCCCGCACAAAGTCAGCTAAGTACTTTTGCCATTCCTTGAGAATTTTCACATGTTTTAGAATTGGTATATTTTGAAATAAAAATAACAATTTGGGTAGGACTAACATTTTGACAGCTGCTATCCGACCCAAAATTGAGAGATTTAAACCTTACCATTTCTTTATCTCTTTTTTGATCTGTAGCCATTTACTTTGGTAATTATTCTTAAGTAAATTTGAATTCTTGTTTGTTAATATGACACCCAGATATCTTACTTTATCTGTAATATTAAAGCCTGTTCTATTCTTAAATATGTTCTGATTTTCCTGACTCATATTTTTTGTAATTACGGCTGTTTTTTCAACATTAATTTTAAGACTTGATACTTTTTCGAAGTCTTTCAGTTGCATAACTAGGCTCTCACAACCCATCAGAGGTTCCTCCATAGTCAGAACAATGTCATCTGCGTAAGCCCGTACAGTGGTCCCCCGGGTTACGAATCCCCCGGGGTACGAAAACCCCGGGATCTGAAAGAGCTGGGGCCGGAAAAACGGCCCCGGTTTCCGAAAAAAACCCCAGGTTACGAAAGAAAAGCGGCGCGAAATTCAAATGGCGCCAAGGTTTTTCCTATACTTACAGTGGTCCCCCGGCTTGCGAATGTTTTCGGGTTACGAAAGTGGTGCTGGAACAAATTACTTTCGTAACCCAGGGGACCACTGTACTTTTAAACACTCCCCTTTAAACTTGACGCCAAGACCAGTATAAAAAGTAAAGGTGAAAATGGACAGCCTTGTCTGGTGCCTCTATATAGCATTATATTTTCTGTTCTTTGGTCGTTAATTATAATTTTTGCTGATTGTTTTTTATATATCGATTTTATCCAATTGGTATATCTTGGTCTAATATTTAACCGTTCCAATGTTTTAATAATTATATTCCAGTCATGGCTGTCGAAAGCTTTTTCAATATCCAGGAAGATCAGTGCGAGTTCCCTTTCATTAAGCAGATCATAATGCTCAATAACATCAAGCACAAATCTAATGTTGTGTCTAAGATGTCTTTTTGGAAGGAAACCACACTGATCCTCCTGGATTATTATCTGTAAAATCTTTTTCAATCTGTTGGCCATGATATCCGCAAACAGTTTGTAATCGAGTAGGGAGATAGGTCTGTAGTTTTTCAGAAATTGCTGGTCTCTTCCTTCCTTCAAAATCAAAACTACGTTCGCTTCTTCCCAGGTATGAGGGAGATCTTCCCCGTTGATAGAGTTCATGACTTCTTGGAGTGGGAGAATAATTTCCGATTGAAAAGTTTTATAGTATCTTGCGGTGAAGCCATCCAGACCCGGCGCTTTATTGGTTTTGGCCCACAGTATTGAGTCACTGATTTCAGTTATAGATATCGGTTTATTTAGTTCAACAATTTGTTCTTTGTTTAGTTCTAGGAAGGGGGAATTTTGGAGATATTTATTTATCTCAGTTGTGTTTATTTTCTTGGCTTCAAACAATTTCTTAAAATAATTATAGGTGGCCCTCTTCAGACCTTTAGAGTCAGTATATGTTTTAAATCCGTCATCTAACTTAGTAATTAGTTTTTTTCTTTTTTTTTTACAGATCCTCTGGGCTAGCTACTTGCTAGGTTTATTTGCCTCATAATATTTTTTCAATTTCAAGGATTTCAGCATGTTTGCCATATCTTGTGCGTTTTGCATGTTGTATTGTTTCTGCAATATAGCAATCTCTTTAATGATTTTCTCATTTTGTGGGTTTTGTCTTAATTCTTCGTCTTTTTTAGAATTTCATCTGATATTTGTTTCATACTTTGTCCTTTTTTGGCTAAGATCTCACAATGTTTTTTAATAAAGAAACCCCTAAGCACGGCCTTACTTGCTTCCCAAACAACTTTAATATCAGTTTCATTGTTTAGGTTCTCTTTAAAGTAGTTCTTTAGAATTTCTCTAGCTTGCTTCACAATCTTCGGATTAGCGAGCAGATAATCTTGTAAATGCTACCGAAAGTCTATAGTTTCTTTCCTCATGGTTAATAGGATTGGATTGTAATCAGAATATGATTCCGCCAGTGTTTCAATTTTATTGATTTTTGTAGTTAGTGTTTTTGAGACAAAAAACATATCTAATCTGGAGAATGTCTTATGCCTATTAGAAAAAAAAGTGTAACTCCGTATTTCTCCATATTTATGTCTCCAGGCTTCAGACAGGCCCAAATCTTGAATTAGCTTAAAACACGAGTTGGGAAGCTTACCTTGGTTCATCTTTATTGTCTTATAAGACAAACGATCTATACTCGGTTCCACTACTCCATTCCAGTCACCACAAATAATAATGTCTTTGTTGCTATATTCCTGTAGTAATTCTCCGATTTTTTGATAATACTTAGCTTTCCCATTGTTTGGAGCATAAATGGCCACCAATAAGATATCACGATTTGGCATTCCCAGTTCTATTCCAACATATTGTTGGATATGGGGATATTGGGGATGTTTAGCCTGGAGAAGAGAAGGTTAAGAGGGGATATGATAGCCCTGTTTAAATATTTGAAGGGATGTCATATTGAGGAAGGAGCAAGCCTGTTTTCTGCTGCTGCAGAGACTAGAACGCGAAACAATGGATGCAAACTGCAGGAAAAGAGATTCCACCTCAACATTAGGAGGAACTTCCTGACAGTAAGGGCTGTTCGACGGTGGAACACACTCCCTCGGAGGGTGGTGGAGTCTCCGTCCTTGGAGGTCTTTAAACAGAGGCTGGATGGTCATCTGTCAGGGATGCTTTGACTTGGAGTTCCTACATGGCAGGGGGTTGGACTGGATGGCCCTTGTGGTCTCTTCCAACTCTATGATTCTATGATTCTATGATTCTATGATTCTATATTGACCTTCTTTATCATTAAACAATTGTCTAGAGTTTAATTCGTTAGACACATAAACTACCACTCCTTTCTTCTTTTGTTTATTTGCAGTTATGTATTCCGTTCCTAGCTTCTTGTTTCTCAAGAGTCTTTCATCCTTTTGTCTGATGTGCGTCTCCTGTAGACAAACGATCTCGTACTTTTCTTTACCTAGAAGGTGAAACACTTCTTTCCTTTTGGATTTATTGTTCAAACCTTGTATGTTCCAGGATAAAATATGTAACTTTTGCATTTTAGTCATATAATCTACTTGGTCTTAGTGTTGTCACGTTTTTTCCTTAATTTCCTTCTTGGTTCCTCATTTTATTTGCTACTGTGTCTATAGTTCCCCCTATGGATTGTCTCGCTTTAATATCTCTTTGTTCACATTCTTCCATCACGGACTCTTGCGAGCTGTCATCCTCCTCTTCTTCATTCTCCTCCAACTCATTTGTGTCATCATCATCTTTTTCACTTAGAACCTCAGTACTCGGGTTTCTCACTTGTTCTTCAATGTTTCTTTCCTCTCCCCTACTCTGGTCCTTTTTCCTTGCCATTGTGTCCGCTTCAATTTCCTTTTGATGTCTTTTCCAAAATTCTTTAGCTTTGTAGACAGAGTTCAGTTTAATCCATCTCTGTTTAAAGAGAACAGAGATTCCCTCCAGCTTCTCCCATTTATAAATGAGGTTATGTCTGACTAATTGATTTGTTAAAAATTTATATGACTCTCATTTTTGAAGGATTCTTCTAGGGTCATCTTTGAAGATCTGGATCTCACATCCCTCTATCACAAGCTTTTCTTGATAGCTAGATTGAAGAAGTTGCTCTTTTTACATTCTGCCTCAAAAAATTAATTACAATATCTCTTGGTAAGCCTTTCTCTCTCGCGATCTTAGAATTTATCCTGTAGATTTTTTCTGTGTTCCAGCTTAATTCTTGGATTGCGATATTCATGTATTCAGCTAAAGTAGGAAGTAATCTATCGTAAAGATTTTCTCCTTTGGCTTCTTTAAGCCCTATCAATTTCAGACAATTCTGTCTAAGCCGCTGCTCATCGAGAGCTCACAAGTCCAGGAATTTTTCTCTGTCTATTTCTTGATTGGTCTTTACTTCTTTCACTGTATCCTCTGTTAATTCAACTCTTTCCTCCAGATTTTGTACTTTGGTCCCAATATGATTGAGCTCTTTAGTGATTGCTTCTATTGATAATTTAAATTCCCTGAGTTCTGTCCGCATATCTTTTTTTATATCAGATCTCAAAGATTGTATCTCTCGCGCCATACTTTGCTCCATCTCCAATTTCATTTTCTTCATCTCTTCCACTAAAGAGGTTTGTTCTGTGGAAAACCTCCTTTGCTGGTAATTACCAGGATTGCTTTGTTGAGCGTGAGCTCCTCTGCGCGCAATGTAGCCATTTGCCCTTGGAAGCTTGCAGCTGTATGCAGAATTAATTACACTTGGCTCACTTCCACAGTTTATTCACTTAACGGTTGTACGTGCTCAGTCAGTTCAACAAGAGACTTTAATTTAATTACCAGCATTGTAGGAGTTCCATAATTTCAGCATTGAAGAAACTTAACAAAAGAGTTGACAAAGATTCACAGATGAGTTGATGATTTAAAGGCTTTGAACTTAAATTTATATTATAACAATACAGGAGTAGACCATATATCAGCTTGTTGGCTCCCACAAGGTCTCGGCGTTGTAAATTTCAACTTTCTAGAACACTGAGATAAATCAAATGGCTGTTATTTCCTAACTTCTTATATCAGTTCAAAGTTATTCCAACATAAACAGTACAGGAGGAAATCATATATTTGCTTGTCTTTGCGAGGGTCTAGAGACTCTAGGGTTTTAGAGTACAGGAGGAAGCCATACATCTGCTTGACTTCCTGAGTTTTCTAATTTCCAACCCTTACAATACAGGAGGAGACCATACAGGAGCATACAGGAGTGAACCCAGTTTCAGTTATGGCTTGTTGTTTATAAAGTTATAAATATTTCTTCTCTCCTGTTTCCCCCAGGCTTCTCTCAGTATTTCCTTGCCAAAGGGGGACAAAAGGCCATTCAAGCCTCAATATTATGCCACTTTCCAACCTCTCCAGTATCAGAATACAGGAACAACAAATTTGATTACTTGCTTGCGACCATTAGTCTTGGAAGACTGAATATTTGTAGAGTCCTCCTCCCTTCACCCCACAGTATCAAGGGGACCAGTAGCTTACTCTTGTTGTTTTATGTATATGTAGCTTTCAATGCTGGCTGGCGCTGGTGGTTCTGCCTGAAAGGCTGCTTCCGCGCGGTTGTGTTGACTGTGGTGATACCCCGACCACAGTCAGTTGAGGCCGCCATTCATCTGGAGCCGGTGACCAGAGGGGGGGCTTCAGCCTCCCATGACTGGGGGGAGGGAACGGCAGAGATGGGCGACTGCATCCCGGAGTCCGGGATGCAGTCGCCACCGCACGGAGCGAGCGATTTCCGGAACACCAGAGGGACGCTCCTCCCACCTCCGCGCCAGCGCCGGAAGTCCTCACTGAAAATGCCCCTGGCTCTAAGCCGGATTCTCCTCGGCCCCTCAGCGGAGAAGCCCCAGCTCTCCCTACTTTGCCTCTTCTTTTGGGGCTGCCGCTTTCCGGAGCCTCTGTGGGCTCTCACCGAAACCCCAAGCTCGAGGGGAGTTTTTAAGCTGGAGCGGTTTCCCCGTGGTTGCTCCGCGGCTGCTCTGCAGCCCCACCACACGGAGCAAGCGATTTCCGGAACACCAGAGGGATGCTCCTCCCACCTCCGCGCCAGCTCCTGAAGTCCTCACTGAAAACGCCCCTGGCTCTATTTCTATAGAGCAGTCTGTCTCACGATGTGGTGGCAGCATGTCGCTTTCTTTAGCTTCAAACACCTCTTTGAGATACTCATAACACTCAGGGTAGGTGACTGCGGACTCCGGGATGCAGTCGCCCGTCTCTGCCGTTCCCTCCCCCCAGTCATGGGAGGCTGAAGCCCCCCCTCTGGTCACCGGCTCCAGATGAATGACGGCCTCAACTGACTGTGGTCGGGGTATTACCACAGGCTCTTGCACTTGGGGAACCTTTATAGTGGGATCCAAACAATGTTTGTGACAGATTGGATCGTTGAACACTAGCTGTCTCTGCCGCCATTTGGTGTGGGGATTATGGTGGTGCAACCGGTCTATCCTCAACATGAGGTGATAATGATAAGTATGTCCCACCATCAACTGGATCTGCTCCCAATAGTCTGCTATTCCTAACCACACCGTAGTGGTTTGTTCCGCAGAGGCATGCCCTCCCGTCAGGCTGCCATCCATTTGGGAGAAGGGGATGGGGTCCCGTAAGCCTTGGGTTTTTATGCCCAGACTCTTGACCACCTCTGGATTGATTAAACACCTTGTGCACCCAGAGTCCACTGCAGCCGGAAGGGCCATGGCTCTCTGCCCCTGCCCCACCATCAAAGTCACAGTCAAAGTATAGAGGGGGATGCCCCCACTCACCATGGGTTTGCGGCCGTCCCAACTCACAGCCTGCCTCTGGCCGCTTTTTAAGGCAGGCTCTGGGAGTTTAAAGCCGGCTCCTCTGACCCAGTGCTGTCACTGTCTGTCCAAACCTCTCCCTCATCCTCAGTCGCAACTTGGAGTCCGCGGTCAGCGTAGCCTTTTTTCTCGGTCTTCCCTTTTCCCTTTTTGGAAGCGGTCGCCGGTGGGGCCATAAAGGGGACGGTTTCTTTTCCACACTTTGTTCTGGGGAGCTAGCAGCCAGATGACCTTTCCGACCGCAGCCCAGGCATAGCCCCAGCCTTCGGCGTCGCTCTTTTTCGTCGTTGGACCTCTAACCAGGCTTTCCTTTACTCTTTGCCCCGGCAGGCCCGTTTTCTCTCCCCTTGCCCTCTTTACTCCTCTGCTGGGTCAGCATTTTGACTTCATGCAGCACAGCCTCCGCCTCTCCCGCAAGCCGAATCCATACCAGGGCGGTGGGGGGGTTGCCCATTGTCAGTGCCCATTTCACAATCTCAGGACGCAGGCCCTCCTTGAAGTATTGAATCTTCACCCCCTCGGTGCAATCTGGCACTTGGGCAACCAGTCTCCTGAACTCCATGGCATATTCGGAGACTGATTGGGCTCCCTGGTCTAGAGCCTTCAGGCCTGCCAAAGCCGTTCTTGCTTGGAAAGGGTCCTCAAATCTGGCCCTCAGGGCTCTCATGAAGTCTGCCACACTTCGTAATTCTGCAGCTTGGCAGTCATAGAGTTGCACCAGCCAATTGGCTGCCTCACCTTTGAGGTAACGCCAAGTAGACCATAAGCTGAACATGAGTCAACAGTGTGATGCGGCAGCTAAAAAAGCCAATGCAATTTTAGGCTGCATCAATAGAAGTATAGTTTCTAGATCAAGGGAAGTTATAGTGCCACTCTATTCTGCTTTGGTCAGGCCCCACCTGGAATACTGTGTCCAGTTCTGGGCACCACATTTCAAAAAAGATGTGGAGAAACTGGAGCATGTCCAAAGGAGGGCAACTAAGATGGTGAAGGGTCTGGAAACCTTGCCCTATGAAGAACGCCTTAGGGAGCTGGGGATGTTTAGCCTGGAGAAGAGAAGGTTAAGAGGTGATATGATAGCCCTGTTTAAATATTTGAAGGGATGTCATATTGAGGAGGGAGCAAGCTTGTTTTCTGCTGCTGCAGAGACTAGAACGCGGAACAATGGATGCAAACTGCAGGAAAAGAGATTCCACCTCAACATTAGGAGGAACTTCCTGACAGTAAGGGCTGTTCGACAGTGGAACACACTCCCTCGGAGTGTAGTGGAGTCTCCTTCCTTAGGGGTCTTTAAGCAGAGGCTGGATGGCCATCTGTCAGGGATGCTTTGACTTGGAGTTCCTGCATGGCAGGGGGTTGGACTGGATGGCCCTTGTGGTCTCTTCCAACTCTATGATTCTATGATTCTATGATTCAAAAAGGGAAACAAAGAGGATCCCAACAATTATTGTCCAGTTAGTCTGACATCAATTCCAGAAAAGATTCTAGAGCAGGTCATCAAGCAGAGAGTCTGTGAACATTTAGAAGCCAATGCCATAATCACAAAAAGTCAACATGGGTTTCAGAGAAACAAGTCATGCCAAACAAACCTGATCTTTTTTTTTTTTTTTATAGAATTACCAGCTTAGTAGATGAAGGGAATGCTGTGGATATAGTATACCTCGATTTCAGTAAGGCCTTTGACAAGGTTTCCCATGACATTCTTGCAAACAAGCTTGTAAAATGTGGACTAGACAAGTTAACTGTTACATGGATTTGTAATTGGTTGACTGGCCGAACTCAAAGTGTGCCCAACAATGG
The DNA here is from genome assembly GCA_034509955.1 of Urosaurus nigricauda. Lineage (NCBI taxonomy): Eukaryota > Metazoa > Chordata > Lepidosauria > Squamata > Phrynosomatidae > Urosaurus > Urosaurus nigricauda. The sequence continues at coordinate 105,403,570 of JAOEGL010000005.1, read as the reverse complement.
CTCCTTTTCATCCTGGAGAGAAGTGACCAGTGGGGTCCCACAGGGTTCTGTCCTGGGCCCAGTGCTGTTCAACATCTTGACTTGGATGACTTGGATGACATCAATGACTTGGATGACAGAATTGGGGGTATACTTATCAAATTTGCAGATGACACTAAACTAGGAGGAGTAGCTACTACCCCAGAGGACAGGATCAAAATTCAAAATGACCTGAATAGACTAGAAAGCTGGGCCAGTGCTAAGAAAATGAAATTCAATGCAGCGAAATGTAAAGTTCTGCACTTAGGGCGGAAAAATGAAATGCACAGATATAGGATGGGGGACACCTGGCTGAATGAAACTACATGTGAAAGGGATATAGAAGTCCAAGTAGACCATAAGCTGAACATGAGTCAACAGTGCGATGCGGCAGCTAAAAGGGCCAATGCAATTTTAGGCTGCATCAATAGAAGTATAGTGTCTAGATCAAGGGAAGTCATAGTTCCACTCTATTCTGCTTTGGTCAGGCCCCATCTGGAATACTGTGTCCAGTTCTTGGCACCACAATTCAAAAAAGATGTGGAGAAACTGGAGCGTGTCCAAAGGAGGTCAACTAAGATGGTGAAAGGTCTGGAAACCATGCCCTATGAGGAACGCCTTAGGGAACTGGGGATGTTTAGCCTGGAGAAGAGAAGGTTAAGAGGTGATATGATAGCCCTGTTTAAATATTTGAAGGGATGTCATATTGAAGAGGGAGTAAGCTAGTTTTCTGCTGCACCAGAGACTAGGATGCGGAACAATGGATAGAAATTGCAGCAAAAGAGATTCCACCTCAACATTAGGAGGAACTTTCTGACAGTAAGGGCTGTTTTGACAGTGGAACACACAGTGGAACACACTTCCTTAGAGGTCTTTAAGGAGAGGCTGGATGGCCATCTCTCGGGGATGCTTTGATTGGGAGTTCCTGTATGGCAGGGGGTTGGACTGGATGACCCTTGTGGTCTCTTCCAGCTCTATGATTCTATGATTCTAGATGGCTTGGGCTCTTCTTGAGCGGTGCTGAGCCATTCTGCCTATCTCCCCTTGGGCTCCATCCAGGGTCCAGATCCCTGCACCATCCAAGGCAGAGGCAGATGGCCAAGGGAGAAGGCTGGCATCAGGAAGGAAAGGGAGAAAGAAAGAAAGAAGAAAGAAAGAAAGAAAGAAAGGGGGACGGATTGGGCTCTCTGTCTTTCTTTTTCATCCGGATCCCAGGCTTGGAAAAAGGAGAAAGAGCCCAAGCAGCCCCCTTTTCCAGGTCTGGGATCCAGAGGAAAAGGAAGAAGGTAAAGGGGCTTGTTCTCTCTCACTCTCTCTACCCCTCCCTTTTTTCCCTGCCGATCTCAGGCTTGGAAAAGGAGGCTTGGTCTCTCTCTCTCTCTCTCTCTCTCTCACGCACACATATTCCCTTTTCCAAGGCTGGGAGCAGCGGAAGGGAAAGGGAGAAAGAGACCAAACCCCTTTTTCTTTTTTCTTCAGATCCCAGCCTTGGAAAAGGGGGCTTGGATTCTCTCTTTTTCTCCCAGCTTTTGGCGACTGCAGCCATGGAAACTCTATATTTCTTTAAAAAATAATTTTATTGATTAAAATTGAATATACAATTACAATTTTTTCTTTATGAACCTTTCATTCTTTAAATTCTTGTTCTATGTTAGAATCATAGAATCATAGAATCATAGAGTTGGAAGAGACCACAAGGGCCATCCAGTCCAACCCCCTGCCATACAGGAACTCCAAATCAAAGCATCCCTGACAGATGGCCATCCAGCCTCTGCTTAAAGTCCCCTAAGGAAGGAGACTCCACCACACTCCGAGGGAGTGTGTTCCACTGTCGAATAGCCCTTACTGTCAGGAAGTTCCTCCTAATGTTGAGGCGGAATCTCTTTTCCTGCAGTTTGCATCCATTGTTCCGCGTTCTAGTCTCTGCGGAACAATGGATGCAAACTGCAGGAAAAGAGATGTTCTTAAATTTTGTTTTGGGATGACTTCTCAAAGAGTACAACATCTCTGCTATCTTTCGTATGCTTCTTAAATTGATTTACGTACCTCTTTTTCCTTTATTTAAATTCAACTTAAGACTTTTCTTTATGTTATTACTTCACTCTTTAAATAAATAGCAGTTTAACTAAATAAACGTCCTTTTAATCAATTCCAGTTTGGAAATATATTTAACCTTTAAGGTTATACTTTCCAGTTTTCTCTTGTGATTTTTTTTGCCTATATATATATATATATATATATATTTCCGGATCTTCAATCTGTTTTGAAGTGAGAATTTATAAGAGGATTCTTATAGAAATTGAGAAATTAGACCATAATAATTCAATTCGACTAAAACATAACAAAACAAAGTAGCAGCAATAACTACAAAGATATATTACATTCCATATACCTTATTCTTTTAACAAAGAACATATTGTATATTCCATTTTTGATTAATATATTTAATTACTTTGCTCCAATCTTCTGATAATTTGTTTACATTTTGTTTGGATATGATTCTGGTCAGTCTGTCTGATTCCATTGCTTCAAGAAGTTTCTTTATCCATTCTTCTATGTTCGGTGTATAAGGTTGTTTCCATGCTTGTGCTAAAGTCATCCTGGCTGTCGATATTAAATAAAATAACAATCTAGCATATAGTTTTTCTAAATCTTTCTCAATAATGTTTAATAAAAACATTTCTGGAGTAAACCTCAAGTTTATTTCTAACATTGTACACATTTCTTCATAAACTGCTTTCCAAAACTTTTTGACTTTACCACAAGACCACCATAAATGAAATAGTGTTCCCTTTTCTTTCCCACATTTCCAACATTTGTCCGAATACTTATTTGATATCTTATGTAATTTTTCAGGAGTAACATACCACCTATAGAACACTTTATAATAGTTCTCTCTTATTGTTTGACTAGCTGTATATTTCAGTCTGTACAGTCGTCCCCCGGGTTACGAAGGTAATCCGTTCCGGATTACCTTTCGTAACCCGGAAGCTTTTGTTTCCCGGGGGACCACTATTGTCAATGGACCGCGCAGCCGATTTAAAGGGGCCGCGCGGTTTTTTTTCCAGATCCCGGGGGATCTTTCGGATCCCGGGGGATACTTTAGCGGTCCCGCCGGTTTCGTACCCTGGCGTTTTCGTACCCCGGGGGATTCGTAAGCCGGGGGACCACTGTATTTCCAGGTGGTTTCCCATTGTTCGATTTCTATATGACGCCCTATGTTTCTGGCCCACTGTACCATATTATCCTTGACCACGTCTTTTTCCATTTCGTACTTTAACAAAATTTTATACAGCTTAGATACCAGTGAACCTGTATTAGTACTCAATAAAGAGCTTATTTCCGAGTTTTTTGTGTTTATGCCAATTTCTTTTTTGTCTTTATCATATCTTTGTTTAATCTGCCAATACAAGAACCAACTACATTGTCCACTTTTTTCTCTAATTTCCTCTAATGTTTTAAGCTCAGTTACACTTCCATTTTGTTTCAATACATCTTTATATAACCACCAATTTTCATTTAACCAAGGATCACTTTTATACAGTGCTTCATGAGGTGACGCCCAGGTAGGTATACCTTCACTTATATATCTTTTATATTTTTTACAAACTTGTAACAGGGGTTTTCTTATACAATGATTATTTATACCTTTATTTGCTATTTCTTTTCTATAAAATAGAAATGCATGAAAACCAAATTTTAAGTCCACCCCTTCTAGTCCCAAAAGGTCTTTATCTTTTAGTTGGACCCATTTCTTAATATAATTTAAACAAGATGCTTCGTAATAAAGGTTTAACTTGGGTACAGATAAACCTCCTCTCTCTTGGCTATCTTGTAAGTAGTTCAGTCTGATCCTAGGCTTTTTGCCATTCCAAATAAAGTTTGCTAGTTCTTTATTCCAATCCTTGAATGGTTTACTATTTGTCAATATTGGTAAATGTTGAAACAAAAAAATAATCTTAGGTAAAATTACCATTTTAAATGCTGATATTCTTCCTAACATTGATAGTTGAAGATTTTTCCATTTTTTCATTTGAACTTTGATTTTCCCCCAAGTTTTTTGATAATTATTATAAAACTATTCTGAATTTTTATTAGTGATTTCAATGCCTAAGTATTTTACTTTTTTCACTATTTTAAGATTTGCCAAGTTTTCCAAAAAAATTTTCTCTTTATAATCTAGATTTTTTTCTACAGTAACAGTTTCCTCCATGTTCATTTTCAAACCAGATATTTTACTAAATTCCATGAATTTTGTTAGTAATAGATTTATGTCCTCCATTAGGTTACTTAGTGAAACTACGATATCATCGGCAAAAGCCTTGATCTTGAATTCTGTACCTTTGATTTTTATACCTCTTATATTTTTGTCTTCCCTTATATATGTCAATAAAAATTCCAAAATTAATATGAATAATAATGGGGAAAGAGGGCAACCTTGTCTTGTACCCCTAGATATATTTATCTGTTCAGTCTTTTCCCCATTAATAATTATTTGGGCGTTCTGTTTATGATATATTGCACTCACCAATTTTTCAAAATTTTCTCCTACGTCTATAAATTTTAAACAAGCAAATAAAGAGTCCCAACTTATACTATCAAATGCCTTTTCCAGATCTACGAAGACTAAAGCTAATTTCTTATCACAATTTTTTTCATGGCATTCCAGTAGGTTTATAATATGTCGTGTATTGGAGTTCATAAATCTTTGTGGCAAAAAGCCACATTGGTCTTTATGAATTTTGTCAGTGAAGATTTTCTTTAATCTTTCAGCTAGGATTAAAGCCAGTAGTTTATAGTTGGAGTTCAGCAATGCAATTGGTCTGTAATTCTTAGGGTCCGTATGTTCTTTATTTTCTTTGGGAATCAATACAATGTTTCTTTGTTCCCAAGAAGTAGGAAAGATTTTCTGCAAGATTTCATTCATGGTCTGGGTCAATGGTTCTAAAAGTTCTTCTTTAAAATTTTTATAATAACTAGATGGAAATCCATCCGGACCTGGTGTTTTTACGGTTTTGGCTTTCTTTATTGCTTGTATTACTTCTTCTTTTGTTATGAGTTGGTTCAGCGCTTTCCTGTCTTCATCTGTTAAGGGTTTTATTTTTGTTTCTTTGAAGTATTTTTCAATGTGTTTTGTAGATACTTGTATATTCTTATATAGTTGTTGAAAACTCTATTGACCCGTCCATAAGTCTACCCTGGGATTTTGAAGTCCATCTGGGGGCATAAATTTTTCGACTTATAGTTGAGTATATACAGTAGTTATTCATTAAGATTTATTTCCACAGATGAGTAAGTGACTCTGCAGGCATTATGTGAAGAACCAGTATATGTGAACCACTATTGATCTCCTTTATTCTAATAACTTCCACCAAATTTAGCAAGATAGTAGCATATTTGGGACATTTAGAAAAACATGCAAAGGCTGAAAGTGGAGAAGAGAGATTGTGTGGCACTTGTGGCTTTGCCCTTCATGGCTTGATTCTAGCAGCATATAACACTGCAGTCTGAATAAAAGTCCTACTTATATTCAGCTTCTTAAGTACAGCCCTGGTGGCGCAGTGGTTAAATGCCTGTCCTGCAGCCACTCACTCAAAACCAGAAGGTGGCGAGTTCAAGACCAGCAAAGGGCTGAAGCTTGACTCAGGCTTGCATCCTTCCGAGGTCGCTGAAATGAGTACCCAGATTGTTGGGGGCAAATAGCTTACAATTGTAAATGAAGCTGTTTGTTTAACAAATTGTAAGCCGCTCTGATAGTCTTGGCTGAAGAGCGGGGTATAAATAAAACATTATTATTATTATTATTATTATTATACATGAGATTATATAGTAATTTCTGCTTACATTCAGTTAAATGTGTTTAGAACCTCCTTTCAGCCTTTGCTGCAGCTAGTGGCATGGTCAGGGCAGTGAAGGGCTAGGACAGAGAATGCATGGTGATGCTAGGGCTTGGCTAGCTCTATTTCCACTTTTAGCCCCCTGAATGTCTGACGTTGGCTAGGAAGCATTGGGTATTAGTGTAGTAATTCAATGAAAGAAGGGGAGACAGAAATTAATGACAGAATTTTTGTATGCCCATGCATGTGCATGTTAGGAAGTGTTTGCAAGAGCACTTTTGAAGGAGCCAGCATCACAATGTTACCACTAAAGGCAATGTCAACCAAATGTGCACGTTCTGGTCATGCACAGCTTAATCCAGCTGAGCTGATTAATTAGGGAGTGGGGGAGCAAAGGAGGAAATACTGTGTTGCAGCATATATGAGGGAGCATGCCAGCATTGCTACTAATACTGAGTTGGCCCTCAATATACACAGGGGAGCCATTCTGGACACACACACACCCATGGATACCAACACCCATGGATGGTCAGATCTGCATTGTCCCTGCTGGCGCTATGCCACCATTGGGGACAATTGGTCTCATCTTTCCTCCTTCCCTCCTGGCTCTCACTGGTGGCCAGCATGTGGGAGGCAGGTGGCCGCCTTCCCCTCCCTCTCCCCTGCTTCTTTTTCCTCCTCCTCTTCCTCCTCCCACCTCCTCCACCACTGACACTTCCTCTTCCTCCTCTTCCTCCCACCACCTCTTCCTCCTCCATTACTTCCTCCTCTCCTCCTCTTCCTCACTCTTTCTCCTCCTCCTGCCTCCTCCACTGATGATTTCCTCTTCCTCTTTCTGCTGCTCCTTTCTCCTCCTCCTCCTCTTCTTTCTGCCTCCTCTGCCGCTGCTTCTTTCTCCTCCTCCTTTTCTTCCTTGTCCTCCTCTTCCTCTTCCTTCCACCTCTTGCTTCTCCCACTTTGTCCTCCTCTTCCTTCTCCTCCACCATCACCTCACTGCAGGCTTGCCATCACTGGACGCTTGAATCTGCAGATGGCAACTTCATGGATACAGAGAGCCCACTGTATTACACTGGAAGAAAGTTCTTCTTGGAAGAATTTCTGCCTTCCTTTTCCATATTTATAACCAACTTTGGGTGGGCCCTGCAAATCCCAAGGACCCCTACACACTACATATACTCTGTGGCCGCTACTGAGTTCCACTGCTCTGGTTCCCATCTTGTCTGTTTACTGCTAAAAACAAGAAGATGCACTTAAGAAAATAGATCCTCTAGTAATACACACACACATATATTTAATTACTCTTCTACAGGCTCATGCATGGGAAGCTCAAGTAGACATATTGTCACCTTTGATGGACTGGATTTCAGACTAACAGGCAACTGTTCCTACATATTGTTTGAAGACAAAGAAAATGATATTCAAGTGGTTCTTCAGAATGGACTCTGCAGTTCAGCTCCGAAACTCAATTGCATGAATGCCATCGAGATCATACACAAGGATTCAGCAGTGCAACTTTCCAGCACCATGATGGTAAACCATTATAATGAAACTAATGTGGTAGGTAAATGAAGACAAGAATGAGACAAAAATAAAAACAAAAGCCCCGGATCCCTGAATAAAGTTATGCAGATAAGAGCAGGTATGATTCTCAGTAGCTGGAGACATAATGGAAATTGCAAATGTGATATCACCAAAGCACAAAGGGCTGTTCGACAGTGGAACACACTCCCTCGGAATGTAGTGGAGTTTCCATCCTTGGAGGTCTTTAAGCAGAGGCTGGATGGCCATCTGTCAGGGATGCTTTGACTGGGAGTTCCTGCATGGTACGGGGTTGGACTGGATGGCCCTTGTGGTCTCTTCCAACTCTATGATTCTATGATTCTATGATACATTTTTCCCAAAATAATTTAATTACTGTCATTCACTCATATGCAGAAAATAAAGTATAGAATATAGGGAAAGTGATAAGGAAATCTATCTTTGACAAAGTAATCTGAGACTTGTTCCTGACAAACCTATTGACATTTTGTCAAATAAGTAGATGTCACAAAATTGCTCTGTGTCCCCAATAGCAGCCCCTGTAGCTCATGAAAGTTCCTGACATTTAGGGAAAGCATGGGATTGTGTATTCATTAACACCATTTATAGTGACCCGCCATTAGATCTGTTACTACAAAACAGCCTTTATCATATTCATGCTTTAAGCTGAGAAAATGCAAACACTTGGGGATTTTGTAGGCTCTTGGCTGCCTATGAATGGCTTAGGGAGCTTGGTATGTTTGGCCTGGAGAAGAGAAGGTTAAGAAGTGATATGATACCCCTGTTTAAATATTTGAAGCGTTGTTATATTGAGGAGGGAGCAAGCTTGTTTTCTGCTGTTACAGAGTACATGACCCAGAACAATGGATGCAAGCTACAGGGAAAGAGATTCCACCTAAACAATAAGAGAAACTTCCTGACAATAAGAGCTGTTCAACAGTGGAACACACTCCTGCAGAGTGTGGTGGAGTCTCCTTCCCTGGACTTTCTTAAACAGAGGCTAGATGACCATGGGTCAGGGATGCTTTGATAGAGAGTTCCTGCATGGGAGGGGGTTGGACTGGTTGGCCCTTGTGGTCTCTTCCAACTCTATGATTCTATACAGAAAGGATTAAACTGTTAAGGGCATGAGAATAGGTTATACTGTCTTAAGGGCATAGAAGATGTTCTGTTGGATCAGACTAAGATGCATCTTTACAGCATTATGTTTCCAAAACCCACTTCTTAGACATTGACAAGCCATGCATGAAGGAGATGGCCTCATTAAAATAAGTCTTCAGATTGTAATTGTGTCAGTGTTTATGATCATAGCTGCTACTCCTATGTCTCTTCTGACCATAAAGTGTTCTCATCTTTTCCCAACAGGTTGCTGTGAATGGCAAAATTGTTACTCTTCCTTATGCCAATGGTAACATCGAAGTTAATATCTATGGAGCAATAATGCATGAAATTCGGTTCTCTCATCTGAGGCATATCATGTCCTTCACTCCAAGCAACAATGAGTTTACTTTCCAATTAGGTCCAAAAAGTTTTGCCTCTAAAACATATGGTCTTTGTGGTACGTTAAAATTATTAAAATTTGAAGTGATAAATTAATTTCTCAAGTTTCTGGTAGCTTAATACTTGCATTCATTTTATATGGAAAGGTAGTAAGTGTGATTACAAAAACCTGTGAGATCATGGGAGTGCCACTAAATCTCATAGTCTTGATGAGAAATTTGTGCTTGGGACAAGAGCCTGCTGTTAAAATAGAATTCAGAGAAACAGAGTGGTTCCCAGTTAGCAAAGGGGTCAGGCATGGATGCACTCTATCACCCTATTTGTTCAACTAGTATGCACAAGAGCAGGTTTAGACATATGAAGGAGGAGTGAAGATAGGAGGAAGGCACACCAACAATCTTTGACATACAGATGACACCATATTTACTAGCAGAAAACATCATAGACTTGGAGCAATTACTAGTGAAGATCAAAGATGACTGTGCAAAGGCGGGCTTAATGCTGAACATAAAGAAAGCAAAAACAATGATCATAGGAAAAGTACATAAATTCAACCTAGACAATGAAGAAATCAAAAAAGTTATAGCGTTTCTGTAGCTAGGATCAAATGTTGATCAGAATGGACACTGCAGTAAAGAAATCGGAAAGACAGCTATGAAAAAGTAGATAAGACCCTAAAGATAAAAGGCATACAATTCAGCACTAAAGTTAGAGTTGTCCAAATCCTTGTATTCTCCATCACAATGTACATATGTGAAAACTGAACAGTGAAAAAAAAAAGTGGGGGAGGGGAATCAACTCATTTAAGATCTGGTGCTGGAGAGGAATGCTGAGCATCCTGTGGACAACCAAAATAGACAAATAAATGTGTCATTGGAACAGATCAAGCCCTAAATCCCCTTGGAGTCCCAGATGATCAAATTGACAATATCATACTTTGGCCACATCATGAGAAGCCATGACTCACTAGAAAAAACAATAATGCCAGGAAAAGTAGAAGGTAGCCGTAAGAGAGGAAGACCACACACCAGATGGATAGATTCAATCAGAGAGGCCATAGACATGGATTTGCAGGAACTAGGCAGAGTAGTGGAGGACAGGGGATCATAGGATCATAGAATCATAGAGTTGGAAGAGACCACAGGGCCATCCAGTCCAACCCCCTGCCATGCAGGAACTCCCAATCAAAGCATCCCTGACAGATGGCCATCCAGCCTCTGCTTAAAGACCTCCAAGGACAGAGATTTTGCCACTCTACAAGGGAGTGTGTTCCACTGTCGAACAGCCCTTACTATCAGGAAAATCCTCCTAATGTCTAGGTGGAATCTCTTTTCCTGCAGTTTGCATCCATTGTTCTGTGTTCTAGTCTCTGGAGCAGCAGAAAACAAGCTTGCTCCCTCCTCAATATGACATCCCTTCAAATATTTAAACGGGGCCATCATATCATCTCTTAACCTTCTCTTCTCCAGGCTAAACATCCCCAGCTCCCTAAGGCTGGGGCACAGTTATAGGGCACAGTTTCCAGACCCTTCACCATCTTAGTTGCCCTCCTTTGGACACTCCCCAGTTTCTCCATTGGTAGAAATCAATATCCTATTCGAATATGGGAGATTTCTTATTGACAGGGTTGCCATGAGTCATGGCTGATTCAGGGCTGTTAACAACAACAGTAAGTGTGAAATGAATGAGAAATTTGTTACCAAGTATCAGATTAGGCTTTTTAGCAGCTGATGACAGGGCAAAACAAAAGTAGAATTAAATAAAGTGAGCAAGAGTTGGGTAGCTGAATCACAATCTGCAGAATGGGTTTGCAGTGATCTATTCTCATTAGCTGTTATTGAATGTATATAGGATGTAGAAAATAACTCTGCACATCAGAAAATTGTATAGCACATCTTGTCTATAAAACAATGCAGAATGAGGGTGAGTGTGGAAATAAAACTGAGATAAAAGGGAAGGATTCCAAAGTGAAAAAATGAGAAGTTGTGAATCTGAAAAAGTAAATATCATGAGCAGGTCAGATAGCTATCTGAACTGCTGAAAGGAGTGAATAGGGCTTTAGCTCTTATCCCTGCCCTACTTCTCCCCCTCCATTAAATCATTTGCATTTGAGAGAGGTTTTTCCCCAATACAAATAGTAACTGCAGTAGCAATATGAGTAACAGGGATTAAATCACAGCAGGAACAAAGAATTAAAATCCTTTTCACCTCACACTGGTTCATCCTTGTGTTTTATCATCATGTCTAATTTCATCCTGGTGTCATCTGTGCAGCCCATGGTGCAGAGTTTGCATGATGCTTTGCTGATAAAATAACTTGGATCCTCTTTGACGTGGATACAGTAGTTGATACAAGTCCAATGGATATAATACTGGCTCTTGCTTGCCCCAGATTAATGGATACATCAGGCCTAAAAAGACACCCTGGATGGGGTGGTCCTTCAATGAACAACATTATCTAGGTCCATTTCAATCTGGCTTCAGGCCTGGCTATGAGAGAGAGTTTTGGTCACCTTAGTTGATGATCTATGCAGAGAACTGAAAAGGGGGAGTGTGTCTATGCTGGTTCTGCTAGACATTTCAGAGTTTTTCCAGTAATATTGATAATGATATCCTTATGAGTCACCTCTCTGGGATGGGACTTGGGGACTAGTGATGTAAAGAATATTCTCCAAAATTTGAAAAACTGAAGAAATATCTGTTATTCGAAGATTTCGTAAGCTTTTTAAAGAGAAGAAATTATTAGCATTTCTTGAACAATGAGAAGAATTTTGGTTTTTAATAATTTCCAAATGAAGGGAAGGGAAGGGACCTCAGCTAAACTATTCGTTGGCCAAAAGCTCATACTGACTTTTACCAAAGGCTTAATTATTTCCTTTGTTAGGGTAATAAATCCTCCCTCCTCTTTGCTCACAGCTTTGCTTTTAAAAAACAAATGACAACAAAAGGAAAGAGCATTTGTGTGTAGGTGGTAAACCTGGTGCTTCTCTGTGTGCCTTTTGATTGGGTAAGAGCTTAAATTTGAAAGTGTGAGCCATTTCCTTTGGTTCATTGGGGAGGAGGAAAGAGAAATCTCATTCTATATAACTGCTTGGAGAGGAATTCTGGGCCATACCTTGCTAAAGGTAAACCTGGTGCTTCTCTGTGTGCCTTTTGATTGGGTAAGAGCTTAAATTTGAAAGTTTGGTTCATTGTGGAGGAGGAAAGAGAAATCTCATTCTATATAACTGCTTGGAGAAACGTGCACCGTTAAATTTTCCTTTTCATGCTCATTTTTATATTTGATAGCCAGGGCAGGTTGGAAGTACAGAGGGGAAGGTAGCCTAGGCACCGTGTTGGAAGACAAGTCATTCAATCTTTATACTTTTCACTATTCCCTTAAGGGGCTGTGGGGATTCAGAGGAAGTGAATCAGGGACTTGCCTCTAGAAGGAGCTAGCAGCCAGGAGCTTTCTAGATAACTATAGGCCTAGTTGATTGAGCTCACTAACAGAGCTTGGGGACAACGGCCAGCCACACAGGGATTCTTTACACTGGTGTTTAACAGAAGCCCACAGTCTTGTTTCAGTGCCTCCTTAAGACTTCTCACTATGGACACTGAGGGACCTGCTGCAGTCACCTGCAACACCTGTGGGATGTTTGTCTTCTTGCCTATAGATGTGGGGAACTTCACCTGCACCAAGTGCAAGTTGGTAGTCCTCTTAGAAGAGAGAGTTCAGCAATTGGAGGCCCAGGTGTCTACACTTCAGCATCACAGAGAGCAGGAGGTTGTCCTGAACAGAAAGGACCGGACGGTCTTGGACAGGAAACACACAGAGAAAGTTGCTGGGGAAGAAGAGGTTACTTCACACACAAAAGAAGTAGATGGTTGGAGGAATGTAACAAACAGAAGTAGGGAAACCACGGTTCGTTCTGTGAGCTTGCAGCTACAGAATCGCTTTGAATCTCTTTCTGTTATCAGAGATGATGAGGAAAAGCAGCAGGGACAGACATCAGGGACAGAGCAGGGGAGCCTGAGTATAGCACCAAAGGGAACGGCCACTGCTAAGCCTCGGAGGAGGCGTGTGGTGGTGGCGGGGGACTCCTTGCTGAGGGGTACAGAAGCAGTGGTTTGTGGGCCTGACAAGATGTCTCGGGAGCTGTGCTGTCTCCCTGGGGCAAAGATTTGTGACGTGACAGAGAGGCTGACAAGACTTGTCAAGCCTACTGACCGTTATCCCTTTCTTTTGGTTCATGTGGGAACCAATGATACTGCAAGGCACAGCTTTCAGAATATCATAAGGGATTATGAGGATCTGGGTAGGAAGCTGAAAGAGATGGATGCACAGGTTGTCATATCATCTCTTGTCCCAGTAGAAGGGCATGGTCCAGGAAGGGAGAAGGCAGAGGTGAATAACTGGCTCCGTAGATGGTGCCACCAAGAACAGTTTGGATTCTTGGATCACGGGCTGCTGTTCCATGAGGAGGGACTTCTGGCAAAGGATGGGCTGCATCTCACGCCAGTTGGCAAAAACGTTTTTGCCAATAGTCTCAAAAATCTGATAAGGAGGGCTTTAAACTGAGTTATATGGGGGAGGGAGACATTATTCTGGAAGGCAAAAGGGCTGGAGAAAATAATCAAATGACATAGAGGGAACAAGGCAAACAGTGCAAGGACCCAACAGTGGGAAGCAAAAAAAAATTGCACAGGCAGCAAGTAAAGGAAACACATGTTCTTAGATGTCTCTACACTAATGCACAGAGTATGGGAAATAAACAGGATGAACTTGAACTCTTAGCACAACAAAGCAAATATGATATAATAGGCATCACTGAAACTTGGTGGGATGAGTCTCACAATTGGAATGTAGAAATAGAGGGATATAACCTTTCTAAGAGAAACAGGCCGAACAGGAAAGTAGGAGGAAAAGCATTACATGTCAGGGATATTTACACCAGTGAAGAGATCCAGGACATCAGTACTGGAAGCCAGGTGGAGAGCATCTGGATAAAAATTAAAGGGGAGGGAAACAACAGGGACGTTACTCTGGGAGTCTACTACAGACCTCCAAGTCAGACGGAGGATAAAAGAGGAGAAACATGGTCAAAGCGGTGAGCGGATGTGATAATGTTTGTCTTTTATGTTTTAAACATTTTTAATGTTCCTTTTAAACTTGCTTTTAATGCTATTTTAACATGTATTTTATTTTTGTCTAATTGTATGTCAACGTTTGTATTAAGAGTTTTTAAAACTGTATTGTGTTCTTAAAACATAGCACACTCCAATCTTTGGAGAAAAGAGGAATATAAATAAAATAAAATAAAATAAAAATAAAAATAACTACACAGGCTCTCTGTTCTGATTAGAATTGCAACTGAGCTCCTGTAAAGCAGAACTCAAAGGAGATTTGGGTAAATTGTTACATGTGAATCATCAATTAGGAGCAAGAGAACTTTAAACATTCAAAGCGAAATCTGAAGCATATTTAGAGGGTTCTGCTTTGGTGATATACCTATAGAACTTTTGAAAATGTGATAAAATGGTTTTGATAAGATTAGCAAATATTTTCAACTCGCTTTCTTTTTCATTCTGCAACTCTAAGCATGATTTGATGTACAGTGATCCCTTCACATTTGCTGGGGTTAGGGGTGAAGGATGACTGCGAATGTGGAAAAACTGCAAGTAATTTTACCTAAGAAAACATCTCTCTAGAAGTCTCCAGGTCCTCCAGTGCAGCTCTGCTTGAAGTTGATCATAGAATCATGGAACTGCTACAAATGCCTAGAGAAGTGTTTTCTCAAGGAACCTCTAGATTCTCCAGCACAACTCTATAGTCAATGTTCAGCAGAATTGTGCTGGAGGACTTAGAGATTCATAGAGAGAAAACATTAATCGAAACCACATATAATCAAATCTGCAAAAGTCAAAGCTTAGGAGCCCTGGTGGGGCAGTAGTTAAATGCCTGTACTGCAGCCATTCACTCAGAAACCACAAGGTTGTGAGTTCAATACCAGCCAGGTGTTTAGGGTTGACTCAGCCTGGCATTCTTCCAAGGTCGCTAAAATGAGTACCCAGCTTGATGGGGGCAAATAAACATTGTAAACTGCTTAGGGACCACTGATAAACATTATAGAAATGTACCTGCTATTGCTATTACTATACAGCTGCAAATGTGGAGGGCTGACTGTACATAGTTTTCAATTTGTCTTCTGATTCTTTCTCCAGGGGTTTGTGATCAAAACCTTGCCAATGACATGATATTAAAGGATGGCTCTGTTACATCTGACAGCAACACTTTCATACAAGAATGGACCATTAAACAACCAGGAAAATTCTGTGATGTGAACAGAGCTGACACTTGCATCGAGCATGCCTCTACCAAATGCAGCATTATGTTGTCCTCCCAATTTTATGAATGCCATCAAATTATTCCTCCAAACATGTTCTATGCTGCATGTGAAGAAAACAACTGCTACGGAGATGAAGTATGTGAGATTGTATCGTCATATGCCCATCTCTGCAGAACACAAGGAATCTGTGTAGACTGGAGATCTTCAGAGTTCTGTGGTAAGGATTTCACTGCTTTTTACAGGAATACAGTCTTTAGTAATCCTGTTAATTCCTTGTTCTATCTCAGATTTCTTTATGCAATATTTAAATCCTGGATAAATGAGCTGAGTGACAAGTTTTTTCTTTAATGTCAGTACAAATCACTAACATGTGTACATTATGCTCTAAAATTCAATAATTCAAACCATTCTCTATTTGGCTTCTTTTTTTAAATTGAATCAAAGTGATAGTAAAAGTAGCAGATAAAATCTATTACAGTTTATGTCACTTTTAAGAATTCTTCCGAGGTCGCTAAAATGAGTACCCAGCTTGATGGGGGCAAATAAACACTGTAAACTCTAGCTCATTACTCTAAGTTCCAAATTCAGTGCCTGAGGTTTCTAATTCAGCCCTCAGGGTCTCCAACATAAGGACTCACAGAGAAATGTTTCCTACCATTGTCTAACAGTTACCTTTCACTATTTTAATAAAGACTTCTTCTCACTGTTCTTAAGAGCACTGCACAACATACTATGCGGTAGGTTTGTGGGGAAGGAGTCTGTTTGTGGTGAATTGTCAACTTCTTCCCAGGAGCTTGAATGGCTTGGCATCACCCTAGGTGAAGTAAGGACTGCCAGCCAATGAACTGTCTGCTGGACAGTAGCAGCAGCAGCAGCATTCCACCACTACCACTAGCTGCAATGTACATGTGTCATAGGCATCCTGGCTGGCAGAGGAGGGCAGTCAGCACCCTCCATTGGGTGTTCACTACCCTCTGAAGTTTCACCTGGTGCAGTCTGCATTCCCTGAACTTTCAGTAACACCCATGAGCACACATCCATGTGCATGTGTGATGGTGTGTTATTTCATGCAGAACAAGACGTGTCCCTGAATATGCAACTAATGTGGAAGCAAAAACAACACTATTTCCCCTCATAATCACTTTTTTTGATTAACATAAAGAATTCAGAAATGAACTAAATTTTAAAATGAGACCTAGATACATACGTTCTTGAAATCTATATATAGGTTTTTATTAATAAGGTTACAGTCATTAAGCAATGCTATCTATGGACAGAATTAATGCATTCTGCACAGTGTCTAACAATGTTATTTGTGGCCAATTTAAGTCATGCACCTGCTCACAGGAAAAAAGGGGGAAAAGATGTCATGTTTATACACAAAAGACTACTTTGTGTTGTTAAACTGGGGAGTTTTTAGGATGCTCAAGAGTGCTATATCACAAGCTGAGTATCTAAAAAATTCAGAGACATTATTAAAATGTCAAACTCTTGGATGCTGTGATAGGAAAACTGGATCTTGCACTAAATCTAGGAAATGGCAGGCAAATTGCTCTAGCTTTCTCTCTTTTCTCAGAGTATTCCTCATGGAGCATTTTTAGTGTTCTTTCTTACAACACTGGTCTATAATAACACAGCACTCCAAAACTGAACTCTATTTCACTTTGTTAAAAAAAAAAAAGGTGGTGGTTTGCTGTGTGTAGTGACAGAGGAATATATATTGCTTTTCCTGTAGGTTGAATCTATTGTTCTGGGTCCTATTCTCTAGGCCAGCAGAAAACAACCTTCCTCCATCCTCAATATGGTACTCCTTAAAATATTTAAACAAGGCTATCATATTACAGTACCTCTTAACCTTCTCTTCTCCAAGCTAACCATACCCAGCTCTCTACGTCACTCCTCATAAGGCATGCTTTCCAGACCCTTCTCCAATGTGGTCACCCTTCTCTGGACACACTCCATCTTCTCAATATCCTTTTTGAATTTGTGGTGCTCAGAACTGGACACAGTATTCCAGGTGATGCCTGACCAAAGCAGAATAAAGTGGCACTATTACATCCCTTGATTCAGACACTATACTTCTATTCATGCAACATCACATTGGTGGGCCCCATTCACACTACAGACATAAACCAGTGTGGAACCGGTTTATTTCCATGAAGTTCACACTTGCCCCAACTGCACTTGGTTCAGTTTGCTGGGGCAGGGGGGAACCAAAAAGCCCACTTTCTGAATCGGTGTGGAGACATGAAAAGAAACAGGAGAAATAGGAAAGAAAATGAAAAAGAATGGAAGGAAAGAAGGAGGAAATGGAAAAGAGAAAATAAGTTAAGAAGGGTAATTCATGTGAGAGAAGGTACCAAGAAAGTGAAAAATGGTTTAGAGTAAGTAAAAGAAAGGGAGAAGTAAAGGCTGGATAGGGTATGGCGGTAAGAAGGTAAGTGAGAGGATGAAAAGAAGGAATGAATGGGATAGAGGGAGAAAAGGCATAGAGAGGAAGATAGAGGATGAAGAGGAAAGAGAAAGTAGAGAGGAGAAGAAGAAAATAGGATTAAAGTAGGGGAAAGAAAGGAGGAATAATGAGAGGAGTTAAAGAAAGAAAAGAGATAAAAGGGAAGGAAAAAGGAATAAGACTGAAGAGAAATGAGAAAAAGAAGAAAATTGGGGGGGGGGAAAGAAGGGAATTAAAGAAGCTAGTGGCAAAAAGTACAAATTAATAAAAGAATGTGTGTATCTATAAATAAAGAAGCCAGAGAGTTAAATGGATATGATATATGATAAGAAATAAAGTTAAGAAAGGGGAACTTCCTTTATGCAGAGAAATGGTGACTCTGCGAACACTTTAATGATGGGATGTCTCCATACCGATTTCATCACAGGAGACAAGCGCTATTGGTGATCACACCCTCATTCTTTAGGGGCGATCTAGCCACATTTTAAGGACAGTAAGCCTCCATGTGATAATCTCCTATAATTCTATGAATAGTATCACATTTGTATTTTTTCCTTATTTAGTTATTCTGAACCACTTTGTTTATCTATGTACTTGTAATCTGTGGAGGATTTTAATCGTAATAAAAAATAAAGAAATATTTAATTGTACAACTTTCACTGGTGCATAAGCAAATCACCCAAAATTGGAAATATGCAAACAATGTGAACACTTGCACATGGTTCCAAAGAGTTTTTGACTTGACGCTGACCATGAACATAAGATTGTCAAAGGAAAAACTAGTGAAATGAAGTTTGTTGGGAAATGATTCAATTTATTTGCACAAGGATGAACTTTGGGCAGTCCTATTACATCATCAGAAATTTTGGAATGATTTACTGATAATATAATTACATTAGATCTTATGACAGAACCTTTAAAAATACTCTTGAACAGCTGGACTTTAGCAGAATATTTAAAGTACATCTGCGTGTCAGCTATTTACACCCACTAGCTGTTATTTTTCAATTTCTGTCTTAAGATGTTTTCAATAAAAATAAAATTGTAAGAATGCACTCTTGTTTGTGTTTTAACTTTCAGCCCTACCAACATCTGTAACGCTATACTTGGAATTTCCCAGTACTGATGGGAACTGTATTTAACTTTCTTTTAGTTTTATCACCCCAGTTCATGGATGGATTAAGAATGGATTATGAGTTTGTTCACTAAAATGCTACACTGCCTGCTTAGTTACAAATGTATACATGAGCAATATCTCCTAGCCTGACATAGACACCCTAGACTCACTTTCACAGTGAGCAGCTGCATTGAGCAAAGGAGGTCTGTTCAGCTGACAATCAGAGTGTGAGGAGTGGAAGTGACATTTCTCACCTCTCCCACCAGTGAGCAAGGTTGTGATGAGGAGTTGTGACAGAGGTCCTCCTTCTCATCATTGCAGCCTTGTTTGTTGATGAGATAAGGTTCGAAACATCATCCTTCTGCATTCCAATCACCTGTTGAGCAGACCTCCTTCACTCAGTTTGGCTGCTTTCTGTTAAAGTGGGTCTGAGAGGATTTAGGATTTAGGCAATAGTTTCATGATCAAGCACTAGAATCATAGAATCATAGAGTTGGAAGAGACCACAAGGGCCATCCAGTCCAACCCCCTGCCATGCAGGAACTCCAAATCAAAGCATCCGCGACAGATGGCCATCCAGCCTCTGCTTAAAGACCTCCAAGGAAGGAGACTCCACTACACTCCGAGGGAGAGTGTTCCACTGTCGAACAGCCCTTACTGTCAGGAAGTTCTTCCTAATGTTGAGGTGGAATCTTTTTTCCTGCAGTTTGCATCCATTGTTCCGCGTTCTAGTCTCTGCAGCAGCAGAAAACAAGCTTGCTCCCTCCTCAATATGACATCCCTTCAAATATTTGAACAGGGCTATCATATCACCTCTTAACCTTTTCTTCTCCAGGCTAAACATCCCCAGTTCCCTAAGGTGTTCCTCATAGGGCATGGTTTCTAAACCCTTCACCATTTTAGTTGCCCTCCTTTGGACCCGTTCCTTTGGACCCACTAAACATTAAGAAGAACTTCCTGACAGTAAGAGCTGTTCAACAGTGGAACACACTCCCTCAGATTGAAGCAGAAAGGAGTCTCCTCCTTTGGAGGTTTATAAAAAGAGGTTGGGTGGCCATCTGTTGGTGTTGCTTTGATTGTGTATTCCTGCATGGCAGCAGATTGGACATAATGACCCTTGAGGCCTCTTCCAAATCTATGATTTTATGATTCTATGATTCTAATTCTACATAGTATTACTGAAGGGGGAGGAGTTACAGATTTGCAACTGTAGATTATGAATCTATAAATGCAACACAAAATGCCAACCGTTGTTTATTATCCTGATAATCTCCTGAACACTTTCTGAACAAAATATTTAAGCCATTTCGTTACTTATAATTTAATTTATTTTCTTATTGTGCCATGTGTTTTTAACAGCTCTGAAATGTCCACCCTCCTTGGTTTATAACCACTGTCAAACAGACTGCACAAAGCACTGTGAGAATGGTACCAACATTGAAATCTGCACGGATTATCCCATGGAAGGCTGTTTCTGTCCAAATGGACAAGTCAACTTAAATGTCAGTTGTGTTCATGAAGAGGTCTGCACTCAATGTGTCAGTGAAAATGGAAACCACCACAAGGTAGATGTATAGTTATCTTCAGAGTCACTGATTCTCTACTGGATAAAATAGGCTGTGAAACAAATTAAAAACAAAGGCAAAAACCACATGAGAGTTAAGCACTAACATGAGTACAAGGTAGTTAATTACAGTGGAAGATGGTCTCTGTCCCTTCTATTCTCTACCTTTCATTCCAGATTTCATATATTTCTGTATCAAATGCAGAGATGTATTAAGACTGGGGCAGGTGAATTGAACTGTTGGGACCTTTTTGTCTACAGACCTATGTGCAAAGCAGAGGAGAATTCTCACATATGGACAATTCCTTGCTCTGGAAACCAACAGACTTGCTGCACTTGCCCATTCAACAAAGAAATCCAGAAAGAGAATTTGTTGGAATCATAGAATCATAGAATCATAGAATCATAGAGTTGGAAGAGACCACAAGGGCCATCCAGTCCAACCCCCTGCCATGCAGGAACTCCATGTCAAAGCATCCCTGACAGATGGCCATCCAGCCTCTGCTTAAAGACCCCTAAGGAAGGAGACTCCACTACACTCCGAGGGAGTGTGTTCCACTGTCGAACAGCCCTTACTGTCAGGAAGTTCCTCCTAATGTTGAGGTGGAATCTCTTTTCCTGCAGTTTGCATCCATTGTTCCGCGTTCTAGTCTCTGCAGCAGCAGAAAACAAGCTTGTTGGAAAGTTAGATTATTAAATATAAATATTAACTGTTTGTAAGTGCATAGTGTATTAAACCTATGTTACTAATTTGGGAGCTAAAACATAAAATGAAAATTAAGAGCTATTTTAACAATGTGAGAATTTGAATAGCTTGTTTATTTAAGAGAAGTGAAATGGAGGAAAGTAAAGTCTCAGAGGGAAAAGTGTGCAGACTAGTTCCAACAGCAGTAGATAGTATACATTCCATTTTATCAGTGAACTGAACTGCACATGATCAAATGGTTTAACATGCCCTTCTTTGTTAGTGGCTGCAGAATTTTTAACTCTCAGCTGATATAACATAGACTTTATTAATCAGTCTTGGGGGGTGTCTAACGTACTACCAGGAAACCATTATATATTAAGATATTAGGCATGACACCACTTACAAGTAAAAATAAGTCTTGCCTACATTATGAACTTTCCTTTTCCATTAAAATATAACAAAACCCCAAATCCACAAAAGAGTGACACCTTTATTAGCCAACCAGTATTCAGAAAAAAAAATCATGGAAGTTTTTCAAGCTTCATCAGATTGCTTCAACAGACAAAGATGTTGAAAATCTTATACGAGTCAAGAAGTTACTATGTTGGTATCACAGGCCTACATTTTGTCTCATTTGGTATTTCTGTTCAGTTAAGATGGTCTAGAGCAAGCATTCCCAAAGTGGGCAGTACCACCCCCTTGGAGGCAGTGGAAATATTCAGGGATGAGGAGGTGAGAGGAAAGGTGGGGTACAGGGGGCAGTGAGGAAAAAAAAGGGCAGCAGGGGGCCTTCAATCAAAGTATTTATGTTCAAGAAAGATAAGGAGTATCAGTAGCTTTTAGGACCATGGTGGGTTTGAGGAGTTATAGCAGTGGGGGAGAAGTTTTCACAGTTGAGACCCTGATTAAATTTTGTGAGCTTTGCCAGGACTTTGTTGGAAGGTTGGAGCTGCACTGCTGTTCCTGCTTTCTTTAGTCAGTCAGTCCAAGAGAAGAGGTAGCAGAAGAAATATTTCTGTATGTAGGGGAAATCTTGAAGCTTTGTGTGGAAGGCACATCTCTAGGGAAGTAGAAGAGGAGTATCTGCAGTCGATTTTCAAAAGAGTCCTATGCCTCCCTCAGATTGAGAGTCCTTTCTTGTTGGGAAGAAAAATGGGAAACTACCTGTGCCACTCTCCATCCCAGTAAAGAATAAATGATAGTCCTTCTTCACTGGGGAGAAGCTTCTCCCTTTGCACAAGGCCAACACAGGCAAGAGGCTTTTCAGTTACTGCTTGATCTGCTGTAAGTTTCTGCTTCCAGGGTGATTGGGTGCAAATGGAGCAGCAACTAAGCAGTTGAGCAGCAAATAAGAAACCTCTCACACATACCTGCCTTGTGATAAAGGCCCGCATGAGCAAGAGGCTTCTCGGTCTCTGTTCAACTGGCTACTTAGTTGCTGCTCCAAGGCTGACCAAAGTTGGTCAAGCAATGACAAAGAAGCCTGTCACCCATGCCAATCTTTTTCACAAGACCAGCACAGGTGAGAGGTTTCTCTGTAGCTACACAGCTGACTGCTTGATTGTTGCTCCAAAGCAAAGGGAGCAGTGACTGAGCAGCCAATTGAGCAGTGACCAAGAAGCCTCTTACCTGCACCAGCCTTTACTGCAAGTCCTGGGCTGCTGATGCTGTAGTCACACATGAGACACTGAGGTGGTAAAGGTGGTAGCAAGCTGGGTGCGACTGAAGTATATGCTGCTGGCCAACTGGCTGCTACACAAACAGTACAACTAATATCAAGAAATAGGCATTGGCGGTGCTAGGGTTGCCATCTGAGAGGAAAGAGGATAGCAGCCCAACTAGAAGGATAGCAGTGGAGGAAGAGGCCTGTCTTCTTGGTCATGTGAGGACTGGGGACTAAAAACTATAAAAGACAGGTAATAAAATTCATGCTACCCCTAAATATGTTTCCTTTCCATTAAACTATAGTTGTAGTTTAGTATTAATGCTTGTAACATTTTTTATTATTATTATACAATATTTATTATTATTATTATTATTATTATTATTATTTTATTTACAAAACAAATACAACAGCTTAAATTAATTAGAGGTTCAATTTACTTATTTACTTCCAAAACAAGAATGTACCTTGAAAACAAATAACTTCACACATCCTCTTAGTAGCTGGTCTCAAATCTAATAACAATTTATCACTCTCATTCTTCCATATTCAAATCTCTTTGTACCCACAACTTCATTAAATGCCACAAAGCATTTAACAAATACCATTCGAACCATATTTCCAGTATCATTGCAGCAAAACATTCATTCATTAATCAGTGGCCTGCATCTTTTATTGTTTGTTCTTACAATGTAACAATATTGCGGCCTATTCCTTCTCTATTAATTCACTATCTTTGTGATTTAAGCGGCTGGTTAACTTATCCATTTTGGATATTTCATAAAGCTTCCTCATCCAATCTTCCATTTTTGATAATTCCTGACATTTCCAGTATTGCGCAAGAGTAATTCTGGCAGCAATTATCAGATAAAGTAAAACACATTCATGTTTCCTATCAGTGATGGGATGTTACTTAACATGTTTAATAAATAAATTTCAGGACTCATTTCGTATTTAATTTTTAACATTAGTTTGATCTCTCTATGTATGCTTTTCCAATAAATCTTTAATTTTGGACATCACCACCACATATGAAACCAGGATCCTATTGCCTTATTACATTTCTAACAGGAGCCCAAGTTAGTTTTGTAATTTTTTTGCCATTTTGTTGTTAAATACTACCTGTGCTCCATCTTATAGTAGTTTCTCAGGAGATTTTGAGATTTTGTGAATTTCTTAGTTCTTGACCTTGCTAATGCCAAGCTATCCATGTCAATAGGATGTCCAAAATCAGAAGCCCATTTAATCATTGTGTCGGTTATTGGGTCTCTCTCCTCTTCTAATTTGTTAAGATATTTATATAATTTAGAGGATCTCTGAATCTCAGATTCTAATCAGATTTTACAAATCAGATGTTTCATCCTCAAACTCTTCCATTTTTTGATCCATCTTAAATCTCTCTTTTAATTGCAGGTACAGAAACCAATGTACTTTAGGGTCAAGCTGTCTTAGGGATTCCATTAGGGTTTCAAATCATAACTTCCCGTTGCTGTTTTATATAGAATATCTTTATAAATTATTATCCAAAGTCTCCATCCACCTATGAAAGCCTCTAGTGGAGAGATGACAAAGAGCGATTTTTTGATAAATTTTCTTTTTTACTTTTTCCCATATTGGGAGAAGAGATCTCTTCACCATATGATGTTGAAATTCTTTATGGATAGCTGCCTTCCCATACCATAAACAGACATGCCAGCTGAACCTGTTATTAAATCCTTCAAGTCTTAAAAGTTTTTCCTTTTTAAATTGACCCAGTTCACTATCCAGTTTAAAACGTTTGCTTGATAATACAGGTCAGGCAAGCCACCTCCTCCTTCTTCTCTTTGGCAAGTCAATATTTTCCTATTAACTCGTGTTTTTTTTTTCTTTCTTATTCCAAACAAATGATCTTATATCTTTTTGCCATTCTTTTAGGGGAGTATCATTTTTGAGAATTGGTATAACCTGAAATAAAAAGTTTATTTTGGGTAAAACCATCATTTTTAGTTGCTTCAATCCTTCCAAAAAAGGATAGTTGCAATTTCAACCGAAGAGCCCTGTCCTTTTTTATTTCCCATCATTTTGTCTTGTAATTATTGTCGAAGAGATCAATATTTTTATTTTTCATCCAAATTCCCAAATATTTTACCTTCTTTTCAACACTTTGTAATGTTTTCTAATTCCAAGTCTTCCTTTTAAGTCAGATTTTTGGTTAAAATAGCCATTTTGTTCCAGTTTATTTTAAACCTGGAAACCTCACCAAAATTTTATATTACCTTGAATAAGTGTTGTACTTTTTTTAAAGGGTCTTCCATTACTATCATGACATTGTGTAAGCTTTCAGTTTATATTCATGGTTTTTTTAAATTTTATTTTGGTGACTCTTACCTCTAAATCCTGTCTAATGTTACAGATTTGTTTCCATTAATTATTATTTGAGCTTTTTGCTCTTCGTAGATCTTTTTTATCCAATTCTCAAAGTTTGCTCCTAAGGATTACAGACCATTTGTATAGAAAATGAACTCAATTAAAAAGTACAACATGGAATAATTAGCATATAAATCTAGAATACTTTAAAAATTCAATAGCATTAAAACACTTGCATATAAATAAAAATGCATTATTATTAGATAAGATCCTGCCCAGAACAATCAACTGCAAGATCGACAATAAATCTTGCCTGAATTTTCATTGCTACCAAGGCAAAAAGACCTTGATAGTTAGTAGAGTTAGTATCAGTGAGGAGGTAGAAAATATTTTCTGGAACATTATTACCGGTAGAGTGTAGAAGAGACAGAACAGATCCTCAAAATTTAATTCTTGGTTCTGCATATAAACGACAACAACAAAATGAGGCAAAACTTCAATTTCTGGAGCCTCGCAAATATACAAAAAGAAGAAGAAGAAGGAGGAGGAGGAGGAGGAGGAGGAGGAGGAGGAGGAGGAGGAGGAAAGAAAGAAATCAAAGGTGTATTAAAATATCCACCATTGATCAGAACTGTAGGCATGGTTTGGAAGTACAGTACAGGGCTGTAAAAGCTCAGCTAAGTTTTGAAAACGTAAGCTTTGCCAAATAGAGAGCCCTTTAATGGTCATTTATAAAATTTTGAGAAATTAGCATTATCAGTAGCCTGTGTATCAAGGTGAACACTATAGTGCAAAAATATACTTATGGGGCTTCTCTTTTGAATTCAGAATGAAAAAATTGTCAAACCTTCCAAGAGAGGGCAGCTCACCTTTTCTTGTGGCCACAAAAGTGCAGCCAGGAGAAAGTGGACAGGTCAGAAACAAATTTAGGGGGATGCATGTGCCCCCAGATAGTTTGGCAGTGGGCCACATGCAGCCCACTTTCTGTGCTAAAATATTAAAATGGTGGTGCTGGTGACACATGATGATAGGGTAAATGAACAGGAATGCATAGAATGCAAGCAGTGCTTTCTAGGACTCATGCTTCCCTTTGATGCCTTGGGACAGCTATGTCATAGGGCCAGATATGGCCCATTTTGGCTCCAGGGGCTGCAGACATTACAAAGTGTGGGTGGGTACGTGCACATATGTGCCTTCAAAAAGCCCATCAACTTACAGTGATCCTGTGAATTTCATAGGGTTTTCTTAGATGAGGAATCCTCAAATGTGATTTTGCCAGTTTCCTCCTCTGAAACTAGCCTACAGTACCTGGTATTCATGAGAAGGCATGACTCATTGAAAAAAAATTGCTAGGAAAGGTAGAGGTATGTAGAAAGAGAAGAATACTGTATGCTAGATAGGATAATATAATCAACACATCTCTAAGGGAAGGCCATCTTCCTGCCTGCCTTAAAGAGGCAGTGATAAAACCTCTTTTAAAAAAGCCTTCCCTTGACCTCCTGGATAAAAACAACTATTGGCCAGTTTCACTTTTACCTTTTCTAAGTAAGGTGATTGAGAAGGTGGTCGCCATTCAACTCCAAGCCATCTTGGATGAAACAGATTATCTAGATCCATTTCAAACCGGCTCCAGGCCAGGATACAGTGTTGAGTCTGCCATGGTTGCCTTAGTTGATGATCTCCATCTGGGCATTGACAGGGGAAGTGTGACCCTGTTGGTGCTCTTGGACCTCTCAGTGGCCTTCTATACCATTGACCATGATATCCTTCTGGAACACCTGAGAGAGTTGGGAATCAGAGGCACTGTTCTTCATTGGTTCTGTTCCTACCTCTCAGGTAGATTCCAGATGGTGTCACTGGGGGACAGTTGTTCGGCCAAGAGGGAGCTCAAATCGGGCATCCCTCAAGGTGCAATTGTGTCCCCTATGCTATTTAACATTTACATCAAGCTGTTGGGTGAGATCATCTGGAGACATGGGGCAGGATGTTATCAGTATGCTGATGACACCCAAATATATTTCTCTATGTCTCTGACTGATGCAGTGTCTAAGGATAGCATCTCTCCTCTGAACACCTGCCTTGAGGCAGTAATGGACTGGATGAGGGAAAACAGACTCAAGTTGAATCCAGGTAAGATGGATGTACTTGTTATAGGGACCCTGAAACCAGGAATGGAGATATGCGCACCTGTTCTGGATGGGGTCACACTTCCCCTGAAAGACTGTGCCCGCAGCTTAGGGGTGCTCCTTGACTCGTCTCACCAAATGACAGCTCAGATAGATGTGACAGTGAGGAGCGCCTGCTATCAGCTTCAGCTGATACACCAGCTGCGCCCCTTCTTGGAACTGGGAGACCTTGAAATAGTAGTACATGCGCTGGTAACCTCCCGACTCGACTTCTGCAATGCGCTCTACAATTTTGGAAACTTCAATTGGTACAGAACCTGGCAGCCAGACTAGTCGTGGGCATTCCTCGATCAGCCCGCATTACCCCAGTTTTAAAATCATACACTGGCGGCCCATCAGTTTCTGGGCAAGGTATAAGGTGTTGGTTTTAAAGCCCTACGTGGCTTTGGTCCTGACTACTTAAGGGATCACCTCCTCCCATACAATCCACCCTGCAGTCTTACGTCCTCTGGGAAGAAGCTACTACAAGTAAAAAAGACCAGATTATCTGTATTGACCCAGAGGATCTTCTTGGCTGCCACTCCTAGACCCCGGAAAAACCTGCTGGATGAGATCCATCACATTACCATTCTAGAAGTCTTCAAAAAGGCCATTAAGACAGATCTCTTCTGGCAGGTCTTTCCAGATTAGCCTTATTCAGTCTTCTCCTCCCGACAACCTTCTCTGCTTCTCTCCACAAGGATAACACATTTCCTTCTCCCACATCGGGAGTTGTACACAGATTTATTTCTATTTAATTTTTTTTTGTATTAGGCATTTAAATTCTTTTCTATTGTTTAATCCTTTTTTTAGAATTCATGTTTTTACATTTTTATATGTCTCAGGGGGGAGGGGGAGGGGAAGGGGATTTTAATTTCATTGTGATTTTATATTATCCTGTTTTAATAATGAAGCTGTTTGTTTTTTGTTTGTTTGTTTGTTTGTTTGTTTTGATATAGTGTAGTGGTCAGATGTCCATCATATAGATGTAAGGTTGTGTCAAGAAAGTGGATTTGTTCTGTTGATAGTTCCAGACTGAGATTGATGGTGGGGTGGAACCTCTTGAAATTTTGGTGGAATGTTTTAAAAGAGTTTTCTCCATGAGTTCAGACTATGAAGATATCATTGTACCTCATGTAGAGGTGTTCTAGGTCAGCTTTATAATTGTGTGGCATAGTGTTTATAGTAGTTTATAGTTGTGTAGTCTGAATGGGATTTTTCAGCTACATTCTGTCATAGGTTACATTTGGTTGTTTATTAATTTGCTTGAGGACAATCTTCAACAACATATTTAGCAAAGATGCTTTGCCCTTAACTGAGATGCCCTTCAATGGGTCATTTTCTGAGATGAAGAGACAGGTTGCTTGCATACACTGCAGATACGAGTGGGGTTGCAGTGAACTCAAAAGCCAAATTAGTTCAAAATGGTATCATGGGGGAAAACACTCTCTTGGTTTGTGAGGAAGGGTTCTGAGATAGATGGAAACAGATTTATGAAGGGATTTTGTAAAGTAATAAGGGACAGTTCCCCTCTAAAATAGTTCATAGGGATGTTAAGGAAAATGAGTGACTTAGATATTGTAAAAATGTATACATCTTCTTCTTCACACAATATGGTTTGCACCTGCACAGAGATTCCATTCGGAAGCTGAAAAGCTGAGCAGATTCGCAGGAGGCCCCGCTCACTCCCTTGTACTGAGCATGCCAAATCCTGCCAATCTAAATCAACCTTCAGTTCTCTTTCTTTTTTAAAAAACATTTGTTTATTGGTTATACAGACATATAATTACATTACAACACAATCATAAAGTCAACATATAATCTCATTTATCACCGTCTCAAGACAGAACCTAAAAACCTAGAATCTAATTATTCCCTTCACCCTGACAGACAGAACAGTCCTGACAGGACACCTGACAGACAGAACCACCACCTACCACAACATTCTAATTTCTGTTTATATAAAAAAACATTTAACATACAATTTACTTCCTTCTGTTTGAGATTCCACTATTCTGTAGTCTTATATTATTTGTTCTATATAAATTAAGACTTAGCGCTTTCTTTACTCTTGATTTTATTTACATCTATTTCAGCTATAATTTTTTAGTCATTTCTACTGTTCTAAACCACTAAATATCATATGGTTTCTCCTACTGTTAGTACCATGCAGTGCCTTGGATTTTATAATTATGGTCTTAAATTCTGAGTAATAAAACAGTGTTGAAAAACATTATTTGCATCTTGTGTTAAACTTGTTAGTTCTGATATTAAACTGTGTAACATCTCTGGTTTTTTGCAGTAACTATAAGAAACAAAAGCAGTATCATAAGTAGTTTTTCCCCCTTTTTCTGTATTGGTTCTCTCTCCTCATCTATAGTGCTACATAGTGTGTATAATAAACTATCAGATACTTTCTGTCTTTGAAGCAATGTACTCTTCTTGTATAGTACTTGGAAACATGGATACCTTCTGAAGAACCCTGTAAGATCTGCATATGCCTAGACAATAGAACCATAAACTGCACCCTTCAGACCTGTCCAGCTGCCAAATGTAAGCCAAACACAAAGGAAAATGTCTTTTCTCTCCCCCCCCCCCCCCCCAATAATTAAGGCATAACTGGCAACCTATGCTGTTTCTCCATGGCCCCTATCGCCATGTCCTTACTTGATTTTAACATATGGGGAAAATCCTCTTACTTTCTTTTGGAAAGCAGTGAGACTCTGTAAGTTCTTCATATCTGTAGTATTGTTTCTGTATCTCATGCTCATCTGTATGGTCTGAGACAAAGTACAAGAAAATCATAGCCAGCTTTCCACTGCACAGTTTTTTACAAGATGCATATTTTCCTTCCCTCTCGGTTGAGTTAAAAACTTCATGCCTCTGAGTGCATATACTTTACAACTATGTAGCTAATACCATTTTTTCCCTAAAAGAGGGCTTAGCTATCTTTGATATGAATGGCTAAACATGTTAGTACTTTAAGATAGTCTAGGTTGAACTGAGTGACCCTGAGAATATTCAGCAATTCTTGATAGGATATTAAAACATGTATCTTATTATTTTCCTCTAATTATAGCTGTTATTTGTGGTCCTTGTGAAGTTCCAAGATTACAGGAGGATTCTGATCAGTGCTGTCCAGTCTACAAATGTGGTAAGTTTCTGAAGGAGATAATATTGATGGTTTTGTTTCCATTGTGTGCATGCAGTATTCAGTGTACTGTGAATTCCAACTTTGATTTTAGGAAAAAAGGCGTTTCTATACCATATAATGGCAAATGTCTGATTGCAAATGTATCACATGTTTGTGTTTAATAGTTAGAAGGGAAAGGATAAATTATTTTTCCAGTATTTGGGGAAGATTTTAGTACCCTAAATACCTCCTCACTCCTCCCTATGACTAACAAATCAACACCATATAGACTAATAGCAAAATCATTTTGCAGATGATCACCCTTATGTAGACAAAATGGCACCATCCATATAGCAATGGGGAGACTGAAACAGCCAAACAATGATTTAGCAGATATCAAAAGGCGACATTGTCCCACTGGGGTCTGTGATGACTGAACTTCATTTTTAAAAATTATTTTGCCCCCACATTGCCCCTAGATAGTCTTGGTGGCAATTTTACCATGTTTGCCATCCTCTCTAGGATATTTAAGGACCAGAGAATGTCTTTTTCCCCCAATAGAAAATTATATGGAAGTTGCCTCTGAGTCACTTTCTATTGGGAAAAGACCTATTAGGCCTCAAATTCCTCAGGGGTGACAAACATGTAGTCAGATTGTTCCCCACACTCACTAGTGGGGCTCTGGAGACTCATTCTTGGCCCATTTTTTCGATTTCCTTTCCAAAAAAAAAAAAAAAAATGGTGGGAGGGAGGAGGCCACAAATATAGCTTTGAGGGCTGCATGTAGCTTGAGCCCTGAACTTTTCCCACCCCTAATTTAACGTATTCAGTGATTAGATTTGGATTTAAGGAATGAAATAAACTTTCCTGACAGATGGCATGGCATGTCTGTGTGTCTGTCTATCTGTCATCTTGAACAAGATCACTCCACAGTGCAATTTGTGTTACAAATCAATAAAATCATTCAGAATAAAGTATATTTTCCTTTTCTCTTGTTTTCTATCTTTAGTATGTGATCTTGTCACTTGTAAACTGCCTCCTGTACCTCACTGTGAAGATGGTCTCCAGCTTCTGCAGACAAATCCTGGAAATTGTAGACCAGATTATGCTTGTGGTAAAAATTCTTTGTTGTGTTCTATCTTTATTTATACTGTTTATGTGTGGATACATGCATGCACATATGTGCTTGCTCATGCATATGAATACACACCTATTAACTGTGTAACTCCTTTCCAGGAAATACCTGTTTGATGCATATCATTCTCTGTTTTTAGTATGTAAAAAGGAAAAATGCAGTCCACCAACCATTATTTCATGCCCACCACACCGGAAAATTACTGTGAGGAAGACTCAGTGTTGCGATGAGTATGAGTGTAGTTGTAGCTGTGTCAACTCAACTGTGACCTGCCCTGTTGGATATTTGTCAACATCTACCACCAATGACTGTGGTTGTACAACTACCACTTGTATTCCAGACCAGGTAAGGGGGAAAAAAAAACTAGCTAACCCTCTTTAGTCTAGAGCAGTGCTTCTCAGGCTATCTGATGTAATTGACTAGCCATTATTGTTTTCCAATATGTGTCAGGGACCTGCACTAAATTTGTGCCCATTGGGTACAATTGTTTCTTTTCCCCCTTGACCAGCAGCCTATGGCTCACAGATTGGCACAGGTCCACCAGCCATAACTTTGAATAACACTCCTGTAGAGAATGCCCGTATTTATTGGCTAAGTGTAGAAATTACTAAATATTCCAAAAGGTGAGGGTAGTTTGGAATGATGTTAGTGTACAAATAATTTTAGGAATCTTTTTTTGTTGGGTGGGGTACAGTAGATGCCCACAATGAGGTCACTGTTATTTCTTTCTCCTTTAATTTTTACCCAGAGGCTCTCAAATTGTTTTCCATGCCCTAAATCATGGATCTTCTCATAGGTACACAGATGATTAACATATAATGATGGTACTCCTCCTTTCCTGTTTGATCCATTTCTTTGGAATAGGTTATACACTTCCATTATTACTTTCCAGTCATGAGACTCAACCAACCAGTGATGCCTATTACATCATATTTACCTTCCTATGTTAGGACTTAAAGTTCGTCTTCTTTATTTCCCATGCTCTGTGCATTAGTGTAGAGACATCTAAGACCATAGGTAATTCACTCCAGCCAATTCCCTCTTAGGTTTTGTTTTTTCTGTCCACTCTTCTGCAGTTTTTGTGGGATTCACTCAAATCACTTGTCTCGTTTAGGCTAGTATTCTCTGTACATGGTGTCTCCCTGCCTCTTAGAATACTTGTCTCCCTCATCCACATAACTCAGTTTATGTGATCAGAACTGCAAGACTTGTAGCATATATATTCTTTTCAATTACTGGCTTTCACTATTTCTTAACACCAGATTTAGATCCAGTATATTTTTTCCTGCTCCACATGTAACCAGTCCTTCAGTGTTGGGTACGGAATGCTTACCATTGTTCAGTCTTCTGTTCTTTTTCATTTTCTGTTTTCTAATGTTCTTTCTCTGGTGAGATCACCTTCATTTTTACTAGAAATTATTGTGGCTCTGCTGGAGTTGTTAGCACTGCATTCTGTTTATATGATTCTGTTAGAAAATGCCGTGAACAAGTAGTTATTTCTGTTTTTCTTAGCAAGAAAATGTAGCTTTTAAACTATTTCAATTTCTGCAGTATGGCAGGGCTTAAAATACAAACAGAGTTGCACAATGAAGTCTTTTAATACAGCACCCTCCTTGGCTCCAACTTTAGTTGGTAGGGCTTATCTCTCAGATTAATTTTACATTACAACAGTGGCATCACTAGTGGGTGTGGGAGGTATGGACCACATCAGATGACACCCTAAGGGGGTGGTGACACCAATGGTCCTCAGATATCTACCTTTTGACAAAAACAGGCTTTGGCATTTACCTCTGTCTTTGTAAAATGTTGAAAAGATGGTGTATAGAATCATAGAATCATAGAGCTGGAAGAGACCACAAGGGCCATCCAGTCCAACCCCCTGCCATGCAGGAACTCTCCATCAAAGCATCCCCGACAGATGGCCATCCAGCCTCTGCTTAAAGACCTCTAAGGAAGGAGACTCCATTACACTCCGAGGGAGTGTGTTCCACTGTCCAACAGCCCTTACTGTCAGGAAGTTCCTCCTAATGTTGAGGTGGAATCTCTTTTCCTGCAATTTGTATCCATTGTTCTGCGTACTAGTCTCTGGAGCAGCAGAAAACAAGCTTGCTCCCTCCTCAATATGACATCCCTTCAAATATTTAAACAGGGCTATCATATCACTTCTTAACCTTCTCTTCTCCAGGCTAAACATCCCCAGTTCCCTAAGTCATTCCTCCTAGGGCATGATTTCCAGACCCTTCACCAGTTTAGTCGCCCACCATTGGACACGCTCCAGTTTCTCCACATCTGTGATGATCCCTAGGGGTTTAAGCAGCCCAGCAGCACCCTGCTTCTGGCCCTTAGTCGCAGTGGATCCTTTATAAATTCCCCTAGAGCCTCCTGAGTCCCTGCTCCCACTCCCTGCTGGGTGGAGTGAGACCCTTGAGATCTCTAAACAAGCTGCCACCTAGTGAATTCCAATGAGTTCCCCTGTTTTAGCACACACTAGGACTTGCTAATGGGATTTATATTTCTCTTTCCCGCTTCCCCCTTGCTACCCAGCAAGCAAAAACCAAGCTAAGGCTTTTTCTGATGTTTAAGAGGTGAATGAGGCGTTCCTCATAGGGCATGGTTTCCAGACCCTTCACCATCTTAGTTGCCCTCCTTTGGACATGCTCCAGTTTCTCCACATCTTTTTTGAATTGTGGTGCCCAGAACTGGACACAGTATTCCAGGTGGAATACTGACCAAAGCAGAATAGAGTGGCACTATTACTTCCCTTAATCTAGACACTATACTTCTATTGATGAAGCCTAAAATTGCATTGGCCTTTTTAGCTGCTGCATCGCGTAGACTCATGTTCAGCTTATGGTCTATTTGGACTCCTAGATCCCTTTCACACATAGTTTCATTCAGCCAGGTGTCCTCCATTTTATATGTGTGCATTTCATTTTTCCTCCCTAAGTGCAGAACCTTATATTTCTCTGTGTTGAATTTCATTTTGTTAGCTTTGGCCCAGCTTTCTAGTCTATTCAGGTCATTTTGAATTTTGATCCTGTCCTTTGGGGTATTAGCTACTCCTCCTAATTTGGTGTCATCTGCAAATTTGATAACCAGGCTTTCAATAATTTCATCCAAGTCATTAATAAAGATATTGAATAGCACTGGGCCCAGGACAGAGCCCTGTGGGACCCCACCGGTCACTTCTCTCCAGGATGAAAAGGAACCATTGTTGAGCACCCTTTGGGTTCGGTTGGTCAACCAATTACAAATCCATGTAACAGTTACCTTGTCTAGTCAACATTTTACAAGCTTGTTTGAAAGAATGTCATGGGGAACCTTGTCAAAGGCCTTACTGAAATCAAGATATACTACATCCACAGCATTCCCTTCATCTACCAAGCTGGTGATCTTATCAAAAAAAGAGATCAGGTTTGTTTGGCATGACTTGTTTCTCTGAAACCCATGTTGGCTTTCTGTGATGATGGAATTATCTTCTAGATATCCACAGACTCTCTGTTTAATAATCTGTTCCAGAATCTTTCCTGGAATTGATGTCAGACTAACTGGGCGATAATTGTTGGGATCCTCTTTTTCCCCCTTTTTGAAGATGGGCACAACGTTTGCCCTCCTCCTGTCTGCTGGGTCTTCTCCTGTTCTCCAGGATTTCTCAAAGATTATTGCCAATGGTTCCGATATTACATTTGCCATTTCTTTTAATACCCTTGGATGTAGTTCATCTGGTCCTGGAGACTTGTATTCATTTAGATTAACCAGGTATTCCTGTATTATCTCTTTACTTATTCTGTGCTGAAATTCCCCTAGTCTGTCTTCTGCTCCATTATCCTTAGGTTCAGCACCTTTTGCCTTTTCTGAGAAGACTGAAGCAAAGAAGGTGTTGAGTAATTCTGCCTTTTCTCTGTCCCCTGTTAGCATTTTGCCATTTCTGCACGCAGTGGCCCAACCGTTTCCTTCTTCTTCCTTTTGCTGCGGACATACCCAAAAAAGCCCTTTTTATTGTTCTTAACCCCTCTAGCCAGCCTGAGTTCATTCTGTGCTTTAGCTATTCTGACTTTATCCATACACGTACTGGCTATTTGTTTGAATTACTGTTTAGTGATTTCCCCATTTTTCCATTTCTTATACATGTTCCATTTAAAACTTAGCTCAGTTGAAAACCTGGCTTCATGAGACATCTTCCATTTTTCTTCCTCATTGGAACTGTTTGAAATTGCATCTTTAGTATCTCCCTTTTGGGAAACTTTCATCCATCTTGAACTCCCTTCTCTTTTAGTTTTCCTGACCATGGGATCACCCCCAGTATTTACTGAAATCAGCTCTCCTAAAGTCTATAGTGCATGTCTGACTATGCCTAGCTTCTCCCTTCCACTGTATAACAAACTCCAGGAGAACATGGTCACTTCCACCTAAGGATCCCACCACTTGCACCCCATCAACTAGGTCTTCCCTGTTGGTTAAGATAAGATCCAAGATAGCTGACTCCCTTGTTGCCTTATCCACCTTTTGGACAATGAAATTGTCTTGCAGGCAAGTGAGGAATTTGCTAGACCTTGAGGATTTGGCTGAGTTTGACTTCCAGCAAATATCAGGATAGTTGAAGTCACCCATCACTACTACATCTCTCCTTTCTGAGTGTGTGATTATCTGTTCTAGAAAGGCATCATCCAATTCCTGTGCCTGAGTCAGGGGTCTGTAGTAGAATCCCACAGTAACATCCCTGTTGTTTCCTTCTCCTTTAATTTTTATCCAGATGCTCTCCACCTGGCTTCCAGTATTGATTTTCTGGATCTCTTCAGTGGTGTAAATATCCCTGACATATAATGCTATTCCACCTCCTTTTCTGTTTGGCCTGTTTCTCTTAAAAAGGTTATATCCCTCTATTTCTACATTCCAGTTGTGAGATTCATCCCACCAGGTTTCAGTGATGCCTATTATATTGTATTTCCCTTGTTGTTCTAGGAGTTCAAGTTCATCCTGCTTATTTCCCATACTCTGTGCATTAGTGTAGAGACATCTAAAACCATGTGTTCTCTTTATTTGCTACTTTTGCACTTTTTTTGCTTCCTACTGTTGGGTCCTTGCACTGTTTGCCTTGTTCCCTCTATGCCACTTTGACTATTCTCTCCATCCCTTTTTTCTTCCAGAATGCTGTCTCTGTTCCCCACATAACTCAGTTTAAAGCCCTTCTGATCAGATTCTTCAAACTGTTTGCAAAAACGTTTTTGCCAACTGGTGTGAGATGCAGTCCATCCCTTCCCAGAAGTCCCTCCTCATGGAACTGCAGCCTATGATCCAAGAATCCAAATCGTTCTTGGCAGCACAATCTACGGAGCCAGTTATTCACCTCTGCTATTTTCCTCTCCCTTTCTGGACCATGCCCTTCTACTGGGAGAAGAGATGAGATGACAGCCTGTGCATCCATCTCTTTCAGCTTCCTTTCCAGAGCCTCATAATCCCTTATGATATTCTGAAGGCTATGCCTTGCAGTATCATTGGTTCCCTCATGAACCAAAAGAAAGGGGTATTGATCAGTAGACTTGACAAGTCTTGTCAGCCTCTCTGCCACATCACAGATCTTTGCCCCAGGGAGACAACACACCTCCTGAGACATTTAGTCAGGCCCACAAACCACTGCTTTGGTACCCCTCAGCAGGGAGTCCCCCACAACCACCACACGCCTCCTCCGAGGCTTAGCAGCGGCTGTTCCCTTTCGTGATACTCTCAGACTCCCCTGCTCTGTCCCTGACGTCTGTCCCTGCTGCTTTTCCTCATAACCCCTGATAACAGAAAGAGATTCAAAGCTATTCTGTAGCTGCAAGCTGCTCACAGAACCTTCCCTGGTTTCCTTACTTCTCTGCGTGACCTTCCTCCAAGCATCTACCTTGTTCTCCTGCACCCCAGCAACTTCCTCTGTGTGTTTCCCATCCAAGACATTCTGGTCTGGTCTGTTTCCTGCTCTCTATGATGCTGAAATGCAGATACCTGGGCCTCCAGCTGCTGTACTTTCTCTTCTAAGAGGGCGACCAACTTGCACTTGGGGCGGGTGTAGTTCCCCACATCTGTAGGCAAGAAGACAAACATCCCACAAGTGCTGCAGGTGACTGCAGCAGGGCTTTCAGTTTCCATACTGAGAAGTCTTAAGGAGGCACTGAAACAAGACTGTGGGCTTCCCTTGCTAGAATTGGCCATTGTCCCCAAGCTCTGACACTGAGTTCAAGTCACGGGGCCTATAGTTATGTAAAGAGCTCCTGGCTACTAGCTCACTCCAAAGGCAAATCTCTAACTCACTTCCTCTGATGCTTCAGGCCAGCTTCTCTTCTATTCTCCAAAAACCTCCTTGACTAGATAAGAAAAATTAAAATTTGGTGCCCGCCTCTGCAAGTCTTGTGTAGACTTAAGAGGTCTGGCTTCTCCCAGCAGTGACTCCCAGTAATGTAGCCAGTGTAACTGGGGTAAGGCTCAGTGGGAGGAAATAGGAAAGCCCCCCAGTTTTTTATTTTTTTTAAAAAAAAATAAATTTTACATTTTTAAAAATGTTTTTAAAAATAAAAATTATTATTTTAATTTCTCCTTTAAAAACATCACATTTTACCAAATTTTCATTTTAACCACAGAAAATGATGTATGTGTAAATACATTTAGGCTGTGTGTATGCTATTGCAATTTAAAGGTATAATTTTATTTTTGCTAATTGTTTATATTTGTCAGAACAGGGGTCCAGAATCCCAGACAATCAACCAGTCGGCTTCATGCAGAATAAACAGAACTTTATTGATGCTCCAGGATCAGCAATACCACACCATTCAGCTTCTTAGCTGAGACTGACCAGTTCCCCCCAACAAACCTCAAACAACCCCAGCAGTCCTACTCCTCCCCCCACTGCCAAAAGCCCGCAAACTGTTACATCCCACCTCTTTCTCACCAGTTTCTGTTTCCCCATCACTCCATCCTACCAGCTCTCATCCCACCAAACCCTGATACATTCCAAGCCTCTGAGCCGAGCCGTACAAGGTCAACTGATAACGGCCACCTGGCCTAGCTACACTCCAAAACTCTGTCTAAGCATACTCTAGCTGTAGCAAACTCTAACATCCATTATCCCCCCAAGCACCCTCAAACATATATCTGGTAGAAGACTATATGGATTCTAACAATATTACAACTATTACTATTACATTCATTGATTTACGGAAATTATGATTTACAAGTAACATAAGTACAAAAACATTATTATGGGTTCCATATAGTGTAGTGAGGGAGGAAGTCAATTGTGGTGGGGTGTGTGGCACCATGATTTATCACATTGGGTGACACCAACCCTAGTGATGTCACTGCATTATGATATCCTTAAAGGTAAATGTTTCCCCTTTGATGTAATTGTCTAGTCAGGTCCAACTGTAGGGGGCTGTTACTAAGCCAAGGGAGCCAGCATTGTCAAAGGTTACTTTGTTGTCATGTGGGGAGGTATTGTGATTGCCTATTCCCAGTGAAATGCTTTTAATTATTCAATATCTTCCACCATAAGATGATGATGATGATAATGATGATGATGATTAATAATAATAATAATAATAATAATAATTTATTTGTATCCCACCTCTCCCTGTGTTGGATCAAGGCAGGTAACAGCAAGTGGGGAACAGTTTTAAAATAAGATTAAGCCAGCCTTTTATTTGTTCTCATGCTTTTTTGCTAATTACTGAGTTTGTCACTTCCGTTTAGATTTTGGTTTCTGTAGGAAGGATATTAATCACAAATATCTCCCAGTGTCTTTTTTGTCCGGACTTGCTCCCCATCTCATTACTCTGATGCTGATTTTAAAAGGTTATTCGCATTGCAGATTTCTTGAAGGTTGGCTTTTTGTACTTGGATGTTACTCCTTCAGAGCTCAGTGCTACACAGTCCTTTTGCTGAGCATCCCGAGCATATATATGGTATATATTTGGTATTTAATTGATTGTGCTCTGTGAGTCATGTCTTTCATGACACCACTACTAGAAGGGTGGTGGACAATTATAGTCATTTGTTCAGTTATGAATGACTTACTATGTCATTACATTTATTTTTCTTAAAAGTAACTTTCAAAGTTCTGTTCAGAAGGCTAGCAAAAGCTATAATCCTTTGATAATTGATGAAGTGTAGACGTCTGTATAAAAAGTCCCATGTTTTAATCATCGGCAGGTCTGCGTACATCAAAACATTGTTTATCCTGTTGGAAAAACTTGGGAAGAAGATTGTACAGAGTGTGCCTGCACAGATATGAAAGATGCTGTTACAGGTCTTCGGATTACAGAATGTCTCGAAAAGAAGTGCAATAAGATTTGTCCTCCGGTATGTAAAATATCAAGATATTTATGAGGATAATAATTCTACCTGTTGAGATTTTAACTCCTATATTGAGATGATGTGTTTTGGATAATCAGTACAAATCAGATTTT
Source organism: Urosaurus nigricauda (assembly GCA_034509955.1). Lineage (NCBI taxonomy): Eukaryota > Metazoa > Chordata > Lepidosauria > Squamata > Phrynosomatidae > Urosaurus > Urosaurus nigricauda. The sequence continues at coordinate 105,363,644 of JAOEGL010000005.1, read as the reverse complement.
TTTCATACACTGAAGATATTAATTCCTCTATATTTTCTCCTACCTTCTGCTATCCTTATCAAAGATAATAGACTTTAGTAACATAATTTGAACAAACATCCTGGAGAGAAGTGACCAGTGGGGTCCCACAGGGTTCTGTCCTGGGCCCAATGCTGTTCAACATCTTTATTAATGATTTGGATGACAGAATTGGGAGCATACTTATCAAATTTGCAGATGACACTAAACTAGGAGGAGTAGCTAATATCCCAGAGGACAGGATCAAAATTCAAAATGACCTGAATAGACTAGAAAGGTGGGCCAAAGCTAACAAGATGAAATTCAACACAGAGAAATGTAAGGTTCTGCACTTAGGGAGGAAAAATGAAATGCACAGATATAAAATGGGGGACACCTGGCTGAATGAGACCACATGTGAAAGGGATCTAGGAGTCCAAGTAGACCATAAGCTGAACATGAGTCAACAGTGCGATGCGGCAGCTAAAAAGGCCAATGCAATTTTAGGCTGCATCAATAGAAGTATAGTGTCTAGATCAAGGGAAGTAATAGTGCCACTCTATTCTGCTTTGGTCAGGCCCCACCTGGAATACTGTGTCCAGTTCTGGGCACCACAATTCAAAAAGGATGTTGAGAAACTGGAGCAGGTCCAAAGGAGGGCAACTAAGATGGTGAAGGGACTGGAAACCATGCCCTATGAGGAACGCCTTAGGGAACTGGGGATGTTCAGCCTGGAGAAGAGAAGGTTAAGAGGTGATATGATAGCCCTGTTTAAATATTTGAAGGGATGTCATATTGAGGAGGGAGCAAGCTTGTTTTCTGCTGCTGCAGAGACTAGGACGCGGAATAATGGATATAAATTGCAGGAAAAGAGATTCCACCTCAACATTAGGAGGAACTTCCTGACAGTAAGGGCTGTTCGACAGTGGAACACACTCCCTCGGAGAGTAGTGGAGTCTCCTTCCTTGGAGGCCTTTAAACAGAGGCTGGATGGTCATCTGTCCGGGATGCTTTGATTTGGAGGTCCTGCATGGACTGGATGGCCCTTGTGGTCTCTTCCAACTCTATGATTCTATGATTCTATGATTCTATGATTTTGCCTTCCAGACTCCTGTCTCCCTTCCCCACATAACTCAGCCCTCCTGTTCAGATTCTTCAGACTGTTGGCAAAAACGTTTCTGCCAACTGGCATGAGATGCAGCCCATCCCTTGCCAGAAGTCCCTCTTCATAGAACCGGAGCCCATGATCCAAGAATCCAAATTTTTCTCAGCGACACCATCTGCAGAGAGAGTTGTTGACATCTGCTATTTTCCTCTCCCTTCCTGGACCATGCCCTTCTACTGGCAGAAGAAATGAGATGACAATCTGCATCCATTTCTTTTAGCTTCTTTCCCAGAGCCTCGTAATCCCTTCAGATATTCTGAAGGCTGTGTCTTGCTGTGTCATTCGTTTCCACATGGACCAAAAGGAAGGGATATTGGTCAGTAGGTTTGACCAGTCTTGTCAGCCTCTCCATCGCATCACAGATCTTTGCCCCAGGGAGAAAACGCACCTCCCAAAACATCTTGTCCAGCCGACAAATCCCTGCTTCTGTACCCCTAAGGAACAAGTCCCCCACCATGACCATGCACCTCCTCCTAGGCTTAGCAGCGACTGTTCCCTGCGATGGGACTTCCAGACTCTCCTACTCTGTCCCTGAAGTCTGTCCATGCTGGTCTTCCTCATCCTGCTTGATAAGTGAAAGGGCTTCAAAACGATTCTGTAGCTGCAAGCTGCCACAGCTAGCCCTGATTTCCCTGCTTCTCTGTGTGACATTCCTCCAGCTGTCTTCCTCTTGTGTGCATGAAGTGACCTTCTCACCCCCAGCGACTTTCTCTGTGTGGTCCCCTTCCAAGATCATTTCTTCAGTTCTGTCCAGGAAAATGTCTAGCTCCCTGATATGCTGAAGTGTCGCTACTCTGGATTCCAGCTGCTGTACTTTCTCCTCCAAGAGGGCTACCAACTTGCACTTGGGGCATGTGAAGTTCCCCACATCTGTAGGCAAGAAGACAAACATCCCACAAGTGTTGCAGGTGACTGCAGAAGTTCCTTCAGTGTCCATTGTGAGAAGTCTTAAGGAGGCACTGAAACAAGACTATGGGCTTCCTCCTCAAAGAAAAGAAATTCCATTCTTTTGCCTTTTCACATTTCCACCAGAGGTGAAAAATGTCTTTTCATTTTTCTGACATTTACAATATCTCATATCCCCAGTCTTATATTTTATTGATTTTTTAGGGGGGTCATGCACCACCTAAAGATAATTTCCATATAGTTCTCTTTGTAAGATTGACATGCCATTTTTTTTTTTTTTTTTGGTTACTCTCCAGGAGTGTTCCCAGTCTTCTAATTCTATTAGTTTTCCTATGTTCTTTGCCCACAATATCCAAGAATGCTTTACTACCTCATTCTTCTCTGATAGTGTCTAAGTCATTTCTTGTGTTAGTAATTCCCATATTTTTTTAGATCTACCTTAAATCTTTCCACCAATTGGAAGTATAAATACCAGTCCAATGGGTTCTCTACCGTCCGAGCTGTTCTCTTGATTTTACGTATGGTCTATTGATATTTTTCCATAAGAAAAAATCTTTATAAGTTATCCCATTGACTGATTTAACTTTGATTCTACTGTAAAGAGCCTCTTGGGGAGATGCCCATAAAGATAAGCTTCTATAAAATACATCCTTAATCTTTAACCAGGTCTGTAACAGTGCTCTCCTGAGAAAATGGTGTTCATATCCCTTCTCTTGTTTAAGTTTTTTATACCATAAATATACATGATGTCCAAATTTTAACCCTATGGTAATTCCTTTATCATTACTGAGCCTAAACCACTCCTCTAACCATCATAAACAGGAGACATAATAATACAGCTTAAAGTTAGGGAGGGCACATCCTCCCTTTTCACATTCTTCAGTAAGGATCTTTCACTAAACCCTAGCACACTTTCCCTCCCACAAGAACTTCGATAATTCTTTCTTCCACAAAGCAAAACACTTGTCCTCTGATAAGATTGGAAGATTCATAAACAAATACATAAAACAGAGGAGGACCTTTACATAACCTTTCAAGGTCCAGGCGGCCGGATCGGGGGAAGGGGGGGGGCAAGGAGCCATCAGGCGGTAGGAGAACTAGCCACTATCCGGGAAGGCCTGCCGGAAGAGATGCATCTTGGTCGCTTTTTAAAAGCCTTCCAAGGTTGTAATAAGACGCATCTCATCCGGCAGGTCATTCTACAGCCTGGGAGATGTGGGAAAGGTAGTTAAGGCTTCTGGAAAGGATTGGGATGCAAATCTCCCCAATATTTTGATGGCGCTTAGAGGAACTACAGCTTCCCACAGCTTCATGCCACATCAAATCATGACAGGACACAAAATGATCATGCCTGAAGTATTCTGGTTAAACACTGCCATCCCCTTGGGCCTAGAGCCTGTGATCCTAAATCACGAATGAATTAAGACTCTCATACACAGCATGCAGCAAACCCACAGACTAGTTACAGAAAAGCTAGAACACAAGATGCAAGACATGGACAGGAAAGTAGGATGGGTGCAAAAACCCCTGCAGTGGGACCCAGGACAGCAGGTCATGTATCAGAACCTCTTTAAACAGAAGTACAACCTAGCCACGAAATGGTTAGGGTCAGTAGAAATCACGGAAAGAGTGTCACCCGCAGTATACCAAGTTCGCATCCCAAGCCGCCATAGAACTAGACTAAAGTATTTCCACTCCGCTCAAGTGAAAGAATGGAAGAGAGCCCTGACCCTGGTAAAGTTGGTTTGTTCGGAGCCCATGCCCTTGCCACTCATTGTTCTGTCAGAGATTGCCTCTTTGTTTCCCTACAGGGATGAGAGATGGCACGGGGTACATGGACCCTTTGGATACTGATATGGATGATACCTGAGACCCTCACTGATATTTACACAGCCCATCTTAGCACAGATTGGCAATTTAATGTTGAGGCCCTTTGCCACTGGGCCGTCCCATACCCAGGAATGTTGCAAGTATTAAACACCATGGGAACAGCAAGGATATGGCATGACAAAGGATTCCCTATTAGCCTTAAAACTAAAATATATATAACTGAGAGTAACACAATAGCATCAAGAGTAATAATGTTTGGTCCCCAAGAACACATATGGGTAGAGGCAGATGCTGGCAGCATCCCCTTCTCCGCTGGAGACACCACTTTGATCTCCATGATAGCCAGATCCCATCCTCTTTTTACACCACCCTCACTCTAGATTCACAGTGCCGTCCTACATGGACTTGGAAAACAAGATTGTTCATTTGCCATAACTTTACCCATACCCCCACCAAGTGTAGCATAGACTGCCACAGCATGGCATGTCTGGATCCCCATAAACCCCCCCACTATGATACAAGAGCCCTCTATATATGTTGGAAGTTTGGTGGTCAGAAAAGACATATCTATATGTGCATACTCTGAGACCCAGCCCATAGCTACCACTCTAGTCCTCAATTTAACCACTGTAAATGTAGCAGGCACCATTCCTGCATGTAAGCCCTATGTACGAGCTGCTTGGGCGCAGTAGGAGCAATTGGAAAGGACATGGGAAATGGTAATGCACCCACTTTTCAGAAGCAAGAGAGATACAATGGATCCTGGCAGGGCTGGGAATGGGGACAGGAATATTGAATGCTATGGATACGGAAGTTTTGGCAAGCAAATTAGGATTGATTGGATCCCGAACGAAGGATTTAGGAGTATCCATTGCCACAGGTTTAACGTGGCTCAAGGCACAGACATAATTGGACACATTTTGCCACAACGGGTTGGCATAGAAAAAGAAATCATCATAGACATTGGACACTTTTAGAAACAGCATTTACAATTTGTCCATTGCCATCCAATGCACCCAGATACAGACTAACCTACTGGCTTTTGCATCACAACTGATGCAAGCCTCCCTGATGAAACTCACCCACCCAGAAGTCATGGGTTTGATTAAGAACTGGTACCTAGACTCAATACAGTACCCCATAGACTTAATGAAAATAACAGGAGCTCAATGGAAAGATATGGTTCTCAAGATTGGCATCTATCATGAAAAGGTATTGGTCCCCCAAATTATTCACCCCACCTCCCACTTGGGTCGCCCTTTGGCAGAAAGCAATGCCACTATGCTTCCTGAGAAGACCCTGCATTGGACCAATGGCACACATTTGTATGATCTATTTGGATGTGTCAAAATCCAACAATGGACTCACTGTTACAGTGGCTGCTATTAGCAATTTTTGTACCAGGATTTTTCCAAATTCACATATTTTTCCCAGCATACTTGGCCCCGTCTCAGCATGACAACCCTGGCTTTGCCCAAACCAGATGACCCCAGTCCAACTAGCCTATGAGATTGGCCCCCGGTAGTCCATATGACCCCTTTTGGCCTATCTCCGACCAGCTCCCAGATATGTCCTATTTTTGTCTGGAATCTCTATCCCTGGCACATGAAAGAGATGGATTCCTGCTGGACCAGATTCACGCCGCTCGATACCGAACTGCCAGACTCCTAAAGAGGAGGCATCAGCGCCCCTTCACCACATGGTATATGTTTTGTGCCACCAGGCTCTTGAAACAATGTGTAACAGCTATACTCTCTCAGCCCAGGAAATAGTTATTTATTGTTTGATAGAATGGGCCTTACACCCTCCTTAGGTTTTTTTGTGGTTATTGTTGCATGCTTGTTATTATTGTGGTTTGTTTGTATGTTCCTTTTGGTGATGGACAACCCCTTTTTCCATGTTGGATTTCTTTGCATGAATGGTGGTTTGGCTCTCATCTTGTTCTCTCGCTCTCTGCTACTGCTGCAAAGAGCTATTCCCTATTGCATCCTATAGCCTGAGTCTCTCCAGAGACAAGGGGGGGGGGAGGTGATAATTCACTCTCGCTCCCGCCACAGATGCATTTCTCTCCAACTCATTCCTGCTGTACTTATTGTTTCACATGAGGAAGGTAAGCCCCGAACGCCGAAGCCGCAGCCCCCCACCCCCAGATATTCCCTGTGCAAGGAGCTGGACCCTGATACCTGTATCCTCCAAAGATACCCTCCATTGCCCGGCCGTCACAGATGTCCTCCATTGGTTCCTCCACTCTGCTGCCATCCCTGTTCCCGGTCCTCCACAGCTTTCCCTCCAGATACCTTCTACATCTCCCAGATGTCAAGTCCCAGAAGCTTGCTTGCTACTGTTGTCACCTGCATTCGAGTGTTCCCCCTATGGAACTGCCCGCCACCATCTGCTACCGTGCTACCAATACAAGCCCGCATTTATAGACACTGTCTCACATCTCTCAGCTGCTTGGACGCTGCTTGCAAGAAAATTGCCTTCTGCAAGCTACCCATGGACACTGACGCATCAACTGCCCCCATTCTCATGCATACCCCTGAGTTGTTTGGACTCAAATTACAGTTTGATCATTGACTTTAGCTCCCTCGGCCATCCACCCCCACGTTTTTGGTGGCCATGCCTCACCACATCCACATCTTCAACTGTATTGGACCTCTGAGAAGCCTACTTGAGTGAATATTTCCTGTAGATTCGCCCATCTCCCACTTTTCTCGCTTTCCTCCCTGCTGCTTCTTGGAGCATTGGGTGTGTGTGTGTGAATATGTGTTTCTTTCCTGGATGTTTGTTTCTGCCACTGCGTGCAGAAGATGGCAAAATGCTAACAGGGGACAGAGAAAAGGCAGAATTACTCAAAAACTTGTTCGCTTCAGTCTTCTCAGAAAGGGCAAAGAGTGCTCAAGCTGAAGATAATGGAGCAGACAACAGAATAGGGGAATTTCAGCACAGAATAAGTAAAGAGATACTACAGGAGAACCTGGTTAATCTGAATGAATGTAAGTCTCCAGGATCAGATGATCAACATCCAAGGGTACTAAAAGAACTGGCAAATGTAATATAGGAACCATTGGCAATAATCTTTGAGAACTCCTGGAGAACAGAAGTCCTTGCAGACTGGAGAAGGGCAAACATTGTCCCCATCTTCAAAAAGTGGAAAAAAGAGGATCCCAACAATTATTGTCCAATTAGTCTGACATCAATACCAGGAAAGATTCTAGAGCAGATCATTAAACAGGGAGTCTGTGAACATCTAGAAGGCAATGCTATAATCACAAAAAGTCAACATGGGTTTCAAAGAAACTAGTCATAGCCAGACAAATCTGATCTCTTTTTTTTTTTTTTTTTTGATAAAATAACCAGCTTAGTAGATGAAGGGAATCCTGTGGATATAGTATATCTTGATTTCAATAAGACCTTGGATAAAGCTCCCCATGACATTCCTGCAAACAAGCTTGCAAAATGTGGGCTGGACAAGGCAACTGTTAGGTGGATTTGTAATTGGTTGACCGGCCATACTCAAAGGGTGCTCAGCAATGGTTCATTTTCATCCTGGAGAGAAGTGACAAGTGGGGTCCCACAGGGTATGTCCTTGGCCCAGTGCTATTCAACATATTTATCAATGACTTGGATGACAGAATTGGGAGCATACTTATCAAATTTGGAGATGACACAAAACTAGGAGGAGTAGCTAATACCCCAGAGGACAGTATCAAAATTCAAATGACCTGAATAGACTAGAAAGCCGGGCCAAAGCTAACAAAATGAAATTCAACCTGGAGAAATGTAAGGCACTGCACTTAGGACGCAAAAATGAAATGCACAGATATAGGATGGGGGTCACCTGGCTCAATGAAATTACGTGCAAAAGAGATCTAGGAATCCAAGTAGACCATAAGTTGAACATGAGTTAATAGTGTGCTGCGGCAGCTAAAAAGGACAATGCAATTTTAGGCTGCATCAATAGAAGTATAGTATCTAGATCCAGGGAAGTAATAGTGCCACTCTACTCTGCTTTGGTCAGGCTCCACCTAGAATACTGTGTCCAGTTCTGGGCAGCACAATTCAAAAATTATGTGGAAAAACTGGAGTGGGTCCAAAGGAGGGCGAGTAAAATGGTGAAGGATCTGGAAGCCATGCCTTATGAAAACCGACTTAGGGAGCTGGGGATGTTTAGCCTTGAGAAGAAAAGATTAAGAGGTGATATGATAGCCCTGTCTAAATACTCAAAGGGATGTCATATTGAAGAAAGAGCAAGCATGTTTTCTGCTGCTCCAGAGACTAGAACACAGAACAATGGATGCAAACTGCAGGAAAAGAGATTCCACCTCAACATTAGGAGGAACTTCCTGACAGTAAGGGCTGTTCGACAGTGGAACACACTCCCTCGGAGTGTAGTGGAGTCTCCTTCCTTGGAGGTCTTTAAGCAGAGGCTGGATGGCCATCTGTCAGGGATGCTTTGACTGGGAGTTCCTGCATGGCAGGGGGTTGGACTGGATGGCCCTTGTGGTCTCTTCCAGCTCTATGATTCTATGATTCTAAGATTCATCCCACTAAGTTTGAGTATTGCTTATTATATCATATTTGCTTTTCTGTGCTGAGTTCAAGTTAATCTTGGTTATTTCCTCTGTGCAATAATGGGTAGATATCTAGGACCATTTGCCATTTATGCTGCCTGCTTTTTAAAGGTTATTTTTCCTCTCACTGTTTAGTTCTTGTACTATTTGCCTTGTTTTTTATATAGAGAACAGTTGTTATACATGCAGACTTTTATCTCTAGCTGTTGATGAACTCCTGCCCTCAAGAATACTGTCTCCCTCCCCTACATAATTCAGTTTAAAGCACCACTGATCAGACTTTTTAGACTCTTAGCAAAAATGTTCCTGCCTGCTGCTCTGCAACCCAATATTTGTGAGAAGTCCAGCTTTATGAAACTACAGATGATGGTCCAAGAAGCCAAATCATTTCTCCTGGCACCAGTTGTTCACTTCCATTATTCTTTTTTCCCTTGTTAAGACATGCCCTTCAACTGGGAGATGAACTGACAACCTGTGCATCTAGGTTCTTCAGCTTCTTAGCCAGAGGCTCATAATCCATTGTACTATTTGCCCTGAAGCCTATGCTTTCTAATGTATTCATACCCATGTAGACCAAAATGAATGGATAATGGTTAGTGGACATGCCTTGCTTGCTCCTCTGTTACCTCATGGATTTTTGCCCCAGAGAGAAAGCACACCTCTGTAGATCTCAAGCTCGCAAACCACTACTTTTGTTACCTTCAGCAGGGAGTCCCCTACCACTACCACATGTCTCCTCTGAGTATTGCCAGGGGCAATTCTGAATCTTCTAAGGTCACCTGCATATTCTTTGATGACTGATACTGCTGCTCTTAATTATCACTGATAAAGGGGAGAACTTTTAATCAATTATATATCTCCAAACTCACAAAACAATACCCAGTCCTTGTTTGAGTCTTAAGTAATGTGGTCTTTCTCTTTTCCTATGCACTTCTACCTGAGTAAGCATTATTGGGGCTTTCTAGATTGGCAGGAAAGTGTGACATGAAGTTGCCTTTTCCTTAATGCTTAGCAGCTGCAGCACAGCCTTTAAATGGAGCTGCGCTGTTCCGCAGTTTTTAAAAAAAGAAGCTGGGAAAAGCAGCACCTTTTTAAAGGCGCTTCTTCTCCCCTAAAACGCAAAAAAAGCGTTTTCATGGCACACTTTACCTTTTTCCCTTCTAAAGGCTAGAGTTTCATGCAGCCATGAACACACTTCTTTTTGCCAATCTAGGGCCTGATCTAGATTGGCAAAAAGAAGTGTGTTCATGGCTGCATGAAACTCTAGCCTTTAGATGAGAAAAAGGGAAAGTGTGCCATGAAAATGCTTTTTTTGAGTTTTAGGGGAGAAGAAGTGCCTTTAAAAAGGTGCTGCTTTTCCCAGCTTCTTTTTTAAAAATGGTGAAACAGCGCAGCTGCATCTAAAGGCTGCAGTGTAGCTGCTAAGCATTAAGGAAAAGGCAACTTCATGTCAGACTTTCCTGCCAATCTAGAAAGCCCCTAGAAAGCCATATTTCTGCCAACTGGTGTAAGGTGCAACCCATCCCTTCCCATAAGTCCCCCCCCCCATGGAAGCGCAGCCCATGATCCAAAAATATAAATCTTCTTGGCAACACCATCTTTGGAGCCAGTTGTTCACATCAGCTATTTTCCTCTCCCGTCATGGACTACATCCTTTAACTGGAAGAAGAGATGAGATGACAACCTGTGCATCCAGCTCTTTCATCTTCCTACCCAGAACCTCATAATCCCTTCTGATATTCTTGAAGGTTGTGCCTTGCAGTATCATTGGTTTCCATATGGCAAAAAGGAAGGGCTAATAGTCAGTAGGCTTGACAAGTCTTGTCAACCTTCACGTCACGAATGTTTGCTCCAGGGAGATAATACGACTCCCGAGATATCTTGTCAGGATCACAATCTAATGCTTCTGTACCCCTCAACAAGGGGTCCCCCACCACCATTACATGCCTTCTCTGAGGCTTAGCAGCAATTGTTCCCTATGGTCATATTCCCAGGGTTCCCTGCACTTTCATTGAGGACTGTTCCTTCTCCTCTTCCTCATCATAAGGGAGAGAGCTTCAAATCAATTCTGTAACTGCAAGTTTGCAGAATGATCCCTTGTTTCTCTACTTCTTTGTGTGGCATTCATCCATCTACCTGCTGTGTATATGAAGTGAACTCTACCCCAGCAACTTCCTCTGTGTGTTCCCTATCCAAGACTCCCTTCCATTCTGTCCAGGAAAACCTCTTCCTCCCTAATCTACTGAAGTGTAGATATGCAGGCCTCCAGCTGCTGGACCTTCTCTTCCATCAGGGCTTCCAGCTTGCACTTGGTGCAGGTGAAGTTCCCCACCCATAGGCAAGAACACAAACATCCCACAACTGTTGCAGGTGACTGCAGCAACACTCTCACTGTTCATATTGAGCAGTCTTCAGTAGGTAGTGAAACAGAAATGTGGGCCTCCCCTTCAAAAAAAAATCCCATGTTAACCACCCATGTAAAAGACCTCTGTTGGCCTGGACTTTGTCCTCAAACTCTGTCGGTGAACTCAAGCAACTGGGGCTATAGCTATCTAGAGCACTCCTGGCTTTTAGCTCTTTCTGGGGCATGTGTCTGACTCATTTCCTTTGAGTGAAAGCCACAAACACAAGAGTCAAAATAAAGGAGAACTGCTCAATACAGAGTTCCCAGCTCATTATAGCATTATGTGCCACCAAGACCCTTGTGAGTGGAATGTTGTTCCCAGATATTTTAAAGCAGTCACTTATTCAATTGTGTTGTGTAGATTTGTCACTTGTTTTTTGGCTTCCTCTTTGAAAATATCACTATTTTAGTTTTTTTAAGATTCTTTTTGAAATAATTGTCTAAGGCCCTCAGTAGACTCTTAAATTCAACACTTGAAAGTGATAGCAGTACTGCATCATTTGCATAAAGTAAGGTTAAGAAAGGTCTGTTCGACAAGGATGAATGCTAGGGGTGTAATCAAAGAATTTATATAGAAATTGAAAAGAGTTGGAGCCAAGATGCAGTCCTGTCTCACTCCATTGTAAGTAGGGATGGGCCTGATCATATAACCTTTAATGCTACATCTCACCTTTAGGCAGGAGTTCTCATATAATTTGCAAATAAGAATTGATAGGTGCCTGTCAATGTTTGTAGCTTCAAATTTCTCCTATAATTTATCTTTAGGGATAAGATCACAGGTTGCTTTGAAATCAATAAAGGTTGTGGCTGTGTATTTTTCAATTAAGTGTTGTAGGACCAAAGCATTATCTTTTGTGGATCAGTTATATCTAAAGCCAGCCTGTTCATCCTTAATTATATTTTTCTCCTCCAGCCAACATTGCAGATTAATGGCGCATAGGTTACTAATGATATTTAATAGGTTAATAGGTCTGTAATTTCCAGGATTGATCCTTCTATAAATTCGAATAATTATGGCTAGTCTCCAGTCTTCTGGGATACACACTGTCAATCTATAGAGGTAAATAAGACTGCCAGAACAGGTCCTACCATGCTATATTATTTTAAGTACATTAGAAGGGATATTATCATTTTCTGGTGCCTTCTCATCTTTAAATTTTAGAATAAGTTTCTTAAAACTAAAAGAGAAGGGAGTTCAAGACGGATGGGAGTTTCTCAAAAGGGAGATACTGAAGGCACAATTTCAAACAGTTCCAATGAGGGAGAAAAAAGGGAGATGTCTCAAGAAGCCAGGATGGATGATTAAGGAACTTTCAACTGAACTAAGTTTTAAATGGGACATGTATAAGAAATGGAAAAATGGGGAAATCACCAAAGAGAAATTCAAACAAATAGCAAGTACGTGTAGGGGTAAAGTCTGACTCTCTGTTTAATGATCTGCTCCAGAATCTTTCCTGGTATTGAAGGAAAGATTCTAGAGCAGATCATTAAACAGGGAGTCTGTGAACATCTAGAAGGCAATTCTATAATAAAAAAGTCAACATGGGTTTCAGAGAAACAAGTCATGCTAGACAAATCTGATATCTTTTTACAAAGAATAAAACTACCAGCTTGGTAGGTGAAGGGAATGCTGTGGATATAGTATATCTTGATTTCAGTAAGGTGTTTAACAAAGGTCCCCCATGATATTCTTGCAAACAAGCTTGTAGAATGTGGGCTAGACAAGGCAGCTGATACATGGATCTGTAATTGGTTGACAAGCTGAACCCAAAGGGTGCTCAACAATAGCTCTTTTTCATCCTAGAGAGATGTGACAAGTGGGGGTGCCACACGGTTCTGTCCTGGGCCCAGTGCTATTTAACATCTTTATCAATGACTTGGATAACAGAATTGGGGGCATACTCATCAAATTTTCAGATAACACCAAATTAGGAGGAGTAGCTAATACCCCAGAGGACAGGATCAAAATTCAAATTGACCTGGATAGACTAGAAAGCTGGGCCAAAGCTAACAAAAATGAAATTCAATGCGGAGAAATGTAAGGTACTGCACTTAGGATGCAAAAATGAAATGCACAGATATAGGATGGGGGACATCTGGCTGAATGAAACCACATGTTAAAATGATCTAGGAGTCCACATAGACCACAGTGTTTCAAACATCTATCCTGCCTTCCTTTTTAACAAACTTTCACTCTGTTGACAAACTTTCACTCTTATACTGCTAGACCTGTTTAAGACCAAACGTAGGAGAGAGTTAGTATTTTGAACTGCAGTTCCTGATAGAACTATGATAATGGAAGATGCAGTAAACAAAGAAAGAATCATAAAAATTACTATAACTCCCATCAATGTTTCTGAAATCAATAATTTTTCCTCTGACCAAATGGAGGAGTGACAGAGAGAGAGTTGATTGTGGTAGGCAATCCGTAAATGTCCTTAGCATGAGCCAGTTGTCCTTATAACTTAAACTATAATGCTGAATGAATCTTGCCAAGAAAACCCCATGATATGGTTGCCATAACTTGGAAAGAACTTGAAGAAACACAGCACAGTACACATAGGTTTATAGCAGCCTTGAGTGCCTATGTTGGGAGAAAGGAGGGATATAAAATATAAAAATAAAAATGTAGCTTTTTTACTTTAAAATGCTTTCTTTAGATGCAGAATGCAACAAACACCCTTTAACAAAGAACAGAAGTAGCCACTAGTAAGCCTCTGCTCATCGTGATCCATGACTGTATCACTCTTTCCCTCCTTAACCCCTGCTGTTCTCTTGCCTCTGAGAGAGTGTATCTGAAATCAGCTATTGATGGAAGATGGGACTACAACTCTCATGAATGTATTTATTTTTAAACACTGTCTTGCCCCTGATTAAATGGAGGAGAAAGAGAGAGAGAGGGTTGATTAGAGTAGTTGACTGGAGCATATCTAGATTGATTTCCCACCCTTTTGATATAGATATTGTTTGTTTCATGCCTTTGTCATTTCTGACTTATGGTCAGACCCTAAGGCAACACTATCATGGGGTTTTCTTAGCAAGATGGGTTCAGAACTTCCCTGGAGGCTGAGAGAGTGTGACCTTCCCAAGGTCACATACTGGATTTACATGGCTGAGCCAGGATTCAAACCCTGGCCTCCAGAGTGCATATTTCCACCTATGTTCTTAGCATGCACCAATTGGTTTTATAGCCTAGAATTCAATTCTCATGTGGCCATGAAACCCAATGGCTGACCTTGGTCATGTCATATTCTCTCAGCCTCAGGGGAAGGCAATGGCAAACCTTCTCTAAACAAAGCTTGCCAAGAAAACCCCATACAAAGGTCTATATATTCCAGAATAGCAGAAAACCATTGGACTGGTTGGCCCTTGGGGTCCCTTCCAACTCTAGGATCCTATGTATTCCTGAATGGTAGAAGAGACTTGGATTGGATGACTCCCAGAATCCTTGTTTGGACTACAACCAAACTACATGTGCTTGTTGTTGTTATTGTTGTGTTCTTTCAAGTTGTTCTGAATTGCAGAAAGTTCCTTGTTTGGACTTCTGCTCCCAAACCTCCTTTTGCCATTTTATTCTGGTCACTTTTTTCTTTGAAGGGGGGGGGGGGACTTCAAAGAAAGTTCTGTGATACAAATTTAAGTTAGCACCCACATATCAAATTACTGTAAATGTTTGGCTTGTTGCCTTTTCATCTTTCAGGATATGTTGTCAACAATCTCTCTCTGCCCCCTAACACAGAGGGATGAACTACTTTAAAAAACTTGGTCTTTAGAAAAGACAATTTTTAAAAAGAAAAATCTCATATGGATCTCTAGGAATGAGATGAGAAATGACACAACAGTACAAGCCAGAGTGGTGTAGTAGTTTAAGCATTGGACTATGGTTCTGGAGACCAGGATTTGAGTTCTTGCTCAGCCATGGAAACCTACTTATTTTTCTTACCATCCACCATTGGGAATTTTTGAAATCTGATGTCTTTTCCAATTTTTTTCCAGGGATATAAATACATCCATAAAGAAGGAACTTGCTGTGGGAAATGTTTCAAGATCATGTGTGATGAGATCTTACACTGGTCTCGAGGAGATAAAGATGTCCATTGGCATGATGTAAGTCATGCTTTTAAATTATTAATCACAGTTTTCTTTTTCTTGTACAGGAGGCCTAGTTTTTCTCTGTTTCATTAGTGGGTGGGAAGAAATATTAGGTCATTAAAGACATACAACATTTTGTCCTATTGTCAACAGCAGTGATCATCTCTGCCTGCCAGAAGTGCCTGGGTGCATATGGTCTGTTGGGGAAACAAGGCAGGAACAAGCCACATTTATGGCTTAATACATATTTAAAAGCCATGGTTTAAACAAACCAGAGTCCCTATGAATGGTCAGGAAAACATGCCTTATGTGGAGAGACTTAGGGAGTTGGATATGTTTAGCATGGAGAAAAGATGGTTAAGAGGTTATATGATAGCTTTGTTTAAGTATTTAAAAGGTTGTCATATTGATGATGGAGTAAGCTTGTTTTCTGCTGCTCCAGAGAACAGACCTGGAACAATGGATGCAAGCTACAGGAAAAGAGATTCCACATAAACATTAGGAGGAACTTCTTCACAGATAGAGCTGTTTGACAGTGGAACACACTCCCTCTGAATGTCGCAGTGTTTCCTTTGGAGATCTTTAAACAGAGGTTGGATGGCCATCTCTTCGGGGTGCTTTGATTGTGAATTCCTGCAATTGCAGGGGATTGGACTGGATGATCCTTCTAGTCTCTTCCAACTCTATGATTCTTAATAAACAACAAACAAATGGTTTGTTATCAAGAATAGGGTTGAAAGCCATAACAAGCTGCAGTTCAACAAACCACAAACTAGATGAAATCAGCTAATGTACATTGTCAGTAAAGCCTAGTATAAAAATTGCTTGGAGAAATATTTTCTAGTTACCAGAGGTTTTCTATTCTCTTCTTTCTTTTTTTAAAAACAATTAGGGCTTGTGAGTTTATATTTATTACTGGTTGTATTCCTTTAAGAACTATGGAGCATGATGATATTCACTGATCTTCTACTCTAGCTGCTAAAATGACTTAGTCCAGTTATTTGTTTGTTTGAATTATGTCCTAAGTGTGTCCTTACATGAGACCGAATCCAGTTAGCAAGGTTAAATCAAGATAGAGCTAAAACAAAGTTTTTTTAAAAAAAATTACATTAAACTGTCAAATTAAAAGAACAATAGTTTAACACAGTATAAAATTATTTCAAAAACATAACAATACGAATAAAGATGAAAATTGAGTACAATCATCCCTAATTTTTAAAGTAATCCTTCTGCACAGCCAGTTAATTACCAAATTCCAGCTGAAAGAAGGTCTTACCCTGCTGGCAGAAGGAAAGAAGAGAGCAGCCAGACTAGTCTTCAATTGAAAGGAGCTTCACAGTCTGCAAAAAGTCACTTAGATAGTCCAGTGTATTGTTGTTCATCTCTTCTTTCTTTATGTAGGAAGCTAAATTGTAGTAGATGGAGAAGAAAACAGTGTTGCCTTCCAATCCGAAATATAAAAAGCAGTAATAGAATGTCATTTTCCTACATCATTCAATCCTTTTCCCGTCTTTCACTCACAGGTTGGTTCTGAGTGGCGATCCCCTTCAAATCCATGTATCATCAGAGAATGTGTCCGAGTGAATGAGGAAGTCTTTATTCAAACAAAGAATGTCTCATGTACACCGATAAAGCCCCCCAGTTGCCCATTTGGAACAGAGCTGCACTGTGACCAAAACACTGGATGCTGTCCCACATGCCATTGTGGTAAGGAATTGACTACCCATAAATAAAAGAGAATCAGCTACATAATAACTGAGCATTTCTTACAAAAAGGTTGAAAATGGTTTGGCAATCAAATTCAAATGTGAAAATTTTGACATTAGCTGTAGAAGACGTTGAAAAAGGATGTGGACAAGCTGGAGCATATCCAGAGGGGGGTGACCAAAATGGTGAAAGGTCTAGGGAGCTGGGTATGGTTAGCTTGAAGAAGAGAAGGGTAAGGGGTGACATGATAGGTATGTTTAAATATTTGAAGGGATGTCATACTGAGGATGGAGCAAGCTTGTTTTCTGCTGCTGTCAGAGAACAGGATCAAAAGCAATGGATTCAAACTACAGGTAAAAAGATTCCACATAAACATTAGGAGGAACTTCCTGACAATAAGAGTTGTTCAACAGTGGAACACACTCCCTTGGATTGTGGTAGAGTCTTTGGAGGTGTTTAAACTGTAGTTGGTTATCAATCTGTTGGGAGTGGTTTGATTCTGTATACCCTCATGGCAGGGGATGGACTGGATGGTCCTTTTAAGTTCATTTAGATTAACCAATATTACTGTACTACCTCTTTACTTATTCTTTGTTGAATTTCCTCTATTGTGTGCTCCATTTTCCCCAGGTTAAGCACCTTTTTCCTTTTGTGAGAAGACTTAAGGCAAAGAAGGCGTTGAGCAGCTTTGCATTTTTTTTCTGTCCCCTGTTAGCATTATGCCATCCTCTCCATGCAATGGCCCTACCATTTCCCTTGTCTTCCTTTTGCTATGAAACAATGAAATAATGTGTGCCCTAAGGTCCTTTCTTCTCAGAGTCTTGTAATTCCTTGCAATATAAAATACTGCTGGTGATTCCATGGTCAGGAATACTAAAAGAGAAGGGAGTTCAGGACGGATAGGAGTTTATCAAAACGGAGATACTGAAGGCACAATTTCAGAGAGTTCCAATGAGAGGAAAAATGGGAGGTGTCTCAAGAAACCAGGATGGAACATAGAATCATAGAGTTGGGTGAAATCACAAGGGCCATCCAGTCTAACCCCCCTGCCATGCAGGAACTCTCAATCAAACCATCTCTGAAAAATGGTCATCCAGCCTATGTTTAAAGACCTCCAAAGAAGGAGAGTCCGCTACATTCCGAGGGAGTGTGTTCTACTGTCGAACAGCTCCTACTGTCAGGAATTTCCTCTTAAGGTTTAAGTGGAATCTCTTTTCCTGTAGCTTGTATCAGTTGTTCTGGGTCCTATTTTCTGGAGCAGCAGAAAGCAAGCTTGCTCCATTATCAATATGACATCCATTCAACTATTTAAACAGGGCTATCATTTCACTTCTTAACCTTCTCTTTTCCAAGCTAAACATAAACAGCTCCTTAAGTCATTCCTCATAGGGCATGGTTTCCAGACCCTTCACCATTTTAGTCACCCTCCTTTGGACACATTCCAGTTTCTCCACATCCTTTGTGAATTGTGGTGCCCAGAACTGGACACATTATTTCAGGTGAGGCCTAACCAAAGCAGAATAGAGTGGAACTATTACTTCCCTTAAGGGTAAAGTTAGAAAAGATAAAGCACAGAATGATCTCAGGCTTTCTAGAGAGGTTAAGAACAATAAGAAGAACCTTTTTCGTTATGTCAGTAGCAGAAGGAAGAAGAAAATGGTAGGGCCAATGCATGGAAAGGATGACAAAATGCTGACAGGGGACAGAGAAAAGTCAGAATTACTCAACACCTTTTTTTCCTTAATCTTCTCAGAAATGAAAAAGGGTGCTCCATCTGAATAAGTAAAGTGCAGTACAGGAATACCTGGTTAATCTAAATGAATTTAAGTCCCCAGGAAAAAATGAACTTTATCCAAGGGTACTAAAAGAACTAGCAAATGTAGTCTCAGATCCATTGGTAATTATTTTGGAGTACTCCTAAAGAACAGGGGTAGTCCCAGGAGACTGGAGGAGGGCAAACATCCCTATCTTTAAAAAAAAAGGGGGGGGGGGAAGGATGTGTTTTGGACTGCCTTGGGCATGACTTAGAGGCACAGTCAGACTCTGAAGACATGGAGGAGGTTAAGACAAGGGCAGATCTGGGGCTGCCTGGATCAGCAGTCCCAGAGCAGGCTCAGGAAGTTGCAGAGGGAGAAACAGGCTCTATGGACTCTACGCTACAGGTGCTAGGACCTGTGGAGCAAAGATGGGTCAAGGAGTCTTTGAATCATTCTTCCAGGCTAGAAGCCAAGAGGAAAGCTGATAGGTTTCAGCTGAGAGAAGCAGAGGCCTTTTAAAAGACCTCCAGCTGCAGAGATTCTTTCCAGATGACAATCAGCCTTGCAGCCTTGTTGTTCCTGTGTTCTCTGCTCTTTCATTCATGACTCTGGTTATCTGACATCTGGACTTTCCTAGTCTGGTATTGTGTGACCTTTGGACTGGACTCTGGACTATTTTTTTCTCTCAGTAGAAGTGAGAAGAAGGACAGGATGATTCCAACAAATATTGCCCAGTTAGTCTGACATGAATACCAGGAAAGATTCTAGACCTGTGAACATTTACAAGGCAAAGCTATAATCACAAAAAGTCAAAATGGGTTTCAGAGAAACAAATAATACCAAGCTAATCTGATCTCCTTTTTTGATAAAATAACCAGCTTCGTAGATGAAGGGAATGCTGTGGATATAGCATATCTTGATTTCAGTAATGCCTTAAACAAGGTTCCCCATGATATTCTTGCAAACAATGTAATAAAATGTGGGACAGACAATGTAACTATTAGGTGGACTTGTAATTGGTTGACAGGCTGAACACTCCCTCAGCGAGTGATGGAATCTCCTTCTTTGGAAGTTTATAAACAGGGACTGGATGGCCACCTGTCACGGGTGCTTTGATTGTGAGTTCCTGCTTGGTAGGGGGTTGGATTTTGTTGGCCGTTGTGATGATTTCCAACTTTATGATTCTATGATTCTGTTACTATATCAAGAGAAAGAGAGCGAGAGAGTGTGTATGGTATAGTGGGTTGAGCATAGTCTGACTGGGTGACCTTATCCAAGTTACATGCTGTCAGCTTCAGCAGAAGGCAATGGCAAACCTCCTGTGAACAAATCTTGCAAAGAAAATAACTACACACACACACACACACACACACAGAGTCATCAAGACCCCACAAATATGGAACATTTTTGATCAGTGCAACCCCGCCCACCTCCTTCTCCGATGCCTGGGATCACTGCATCCAGCTGTCCCAAGCACAAGGGGGGGACTGGGCAGCACGAGTGTGAGAGCCCCACCCACGTTCTCCTGTTCCTGGGATAGCTATAGCCAGGTGTCCCAAGCACAGGAGAAAAGGGACTGGGCAGTGTGCCTGTGAGCCCCACCTACCTTCTCCCATGTCTGGGATAGCTGAAGCCAGCTGTCCCAAGCATGAGAGGAGGAGGTGGGCAGGGCTCACACTGAGATCACAAATAATCAAATTCACAGATCCCAAGTCTGTATATAAATATATCCAATTTGTGAAGGAACAAAGAGCAGGAGCAGGATTAGTTGCAGCCAGTTAGGCTCACTGGTTGATGGGAACAACCTATTAAAAAGCAGTTTGCTGCAGCAGAGCAGCAGCAGCAAGGCAAGGGCACAGAGTGTCTTTCCTGCTTTCTCTTTCCATCTACCAGCCAATCAGCAGCAGCAGCAGCAGCAAAGCAGCTGAGCAGGGACAAGAGAGGCTACATAAATGTCCTCCTTTTCCATCTCCCATCTACAGCAGCGGAGCAGCAGCAGCAAGGCAAGGGCAGGGAGTGTCTTTCCTGTTTTCTCTTTCTACCTACCAGCCAATCAGCAGCAGCAGCAAAGCAGCTGAGCAGGGACAAGAGAGGCTACATAAACGTCCTCCTTTTCAAAACAAAAAACAAAACAGCTTCATTTATATACCACTTCATACTGCCTAAGGAGTGTCTAAGTGGTTTACAACTTTAAGCTACTTGCCCCCAGCAATCTGGGTACTCATTTTAGCGACCTCGGAAGGATGCAAGCCTGAGTCGAGCTTGAGCCCTTTTGCTGGTCTTGAACTCGCAACCTTCTGGTTTTGAGTGAGTGGCTGCAGTACAGGCATTTAACCACTGTGCCTTCTCCCAGCTACAGCGGAGGAGCAGCAGCAAGGCTAGGATGGGGAGTGGCTCAGACAGCAACGCTGACCGTAATGGTGAGGCGACAGGTAAAGTGGCCCTGTGTTGCTCACTTACATTTCCGAACACTGTTTTTTCACCCAATCTCTTTAGGATTGAGAGTGAACGTATTCACACCAGGTAGATGTGTCTTTGGGCGGGGGGGGGGGTGCTCAGAAGAGTCCCATTTGGGTCTGCCCTTTCTAACCCTTGGAAGTCTGGGCCAGAACTGTAGGGTAGACCATGAGCCACAAGAGCAGCCAAGCAGTGTTTTGGGTTTACCAGATTTTTTCTTTTTGGGGGTACTAGCCTTGCCATTGGGTTTTAGTTTATTAGAAAGTAACATTGTTCTTATAGTTCATTCTATGCTCAGGATTGTCCTGTTAAGGAAAATGCAACATGGGATATACAGTAGAAATCAAATATGTATGTGAAAGTCAAAATGACTAAGCAAAAGCAATAGAGAAGTTACACAGGTGAAAAGGCTAATATAATTTAGAAGTCCTGAGAGCCAAGGACATATGCCAAGGATAAATGACAAGATACATATTGGCAACACCTGAGAGTCAATTAAGGTACAAGACAGTATGATGAAATACTTGGGTTGGACTTAAGTATGGGATGAACATTGTGAACCAATCAGAATGTGTAAAACATCCACAAGTGACTATAAATGATGACACTGTATACCAATGTGTTGTGGAGTAGTTTGGAGTTGTGGAGTAGTGTGGAGTATAGTGAAGTGTTGTAGAGTATAGTGAAGTGTTGTAGAGTATAGTGGAGAATAGTTGAACTGAGCATTGTATAGAGTTATATAGCAAAGATTGTATGGTGAAGGGCATTTAGTGTATATAGTTAAATAAAGTAGATCTTTTATACAAGTCTACTGTGTTGCCTGGAATCTTGTGAAAGAGAAGATACAATCGCTGCCAGATCCAAGGAGACGTTTGAAGACATCTCTCAGAGAGGAGTGAGAAGGCTGAAAGAGTTTGTCAGGGTCTTCAGCCTAGTCTCAGAGGCTCTGCATGCTTGGAAGAAGCAACAACCACAGATCAAAGCTGGTCTGTTCCGCTGCATAACAGGGTGGTGAGTTTAAGCAAGTATAGGACAAGCTGCAACTCCCATCATCCTTGACATGTCCCTCCTTACTTTTCTTTTTTTGTATTTTCTGAAGTACTTCTAGAAAATATCAATATGATTTCATTGTTCTTTCTAGTTGGTCAAGGGTTTACGAACTGTTGAGAATATGGGATAACTATTTTATTAATTCCAATCGTGAATATATTAGAACTTAACCAATGACAAAGAAAAGTTTGAAAAACTTTACTAGAAATAGGATAGGGTCCCAGACCAAAGCAATGGCTAACAATTAAAGTAATGTAACTGATGAGGAAAATAAACAAATTGATATAAATGCAATAATCCTCAAGGAGTTGAGAGAATTTAAGAAAAATATAAGAAGGAAATAAAAGAGGAACTCAAGGATAAGAGAATTGAGATTAATCAGGATATGCATAGTGAAATTGGAATACTGCCAGAAAAAATTGATAATATGAATAAAGAAATGAAAGAAATAAAAATTGAGGTGGACAGAATAAACACTAGAACTAACAACTTAGAAATTAAAATTCAAACACATGAAGCTAGTATAAAATTCAGTGAATAGAACATACTACGACAAGAAAACAGATATAGGGGGAGATGTATTAAATTAAGAGGAGTTCTAGAGTCACCAAATGAAAATTTTTTTGATAAAATTATTCTACTCATAGCAGCATTTATAGAAGTTTTAGAAGATTATTTGGATTCACAGATTGAAAAGATGTTCAGAATAAACTCAAAATTAGCAAAGGACAAAAACCTACCAAGAGACATAATTATCTATTTCATAAATATGAGAGTAAAAGAGGAACTGTTGCAACAAAACTATAAAGAAAAAATGATTATAGAAGGTAATATAATAGGTGTATACAAGGATTTGCCAACACAAATATTAAAAAAGACAGAAGAATATAAATTTTTGACTAGTGAACTCCAAAGGAGAAGTATATCTTATAAATGGGAAAAAAACAGAAAGAATCATATTGACCTTTAAACAAATGAGAGATATTGTTCATTCAATAGAAAAGGCAAAAGATTTCCTTAGGAAATTAAAATTAGAAGAAGTAATAATTGATAACTCCTGCAGTTCCATGAGGGGGGACATCTGGCAAGGGATGGGTGCATCTCACTCCAGGTGGCAAAAATATTTTGCCAATAATCTCAAAAATCTGATCAGGAGGGCTTTAAACTGAGTTATGTGGGGGAGGGAGACAGTGTTCTGGAAGGCAAAGAGGATGGAGAAAATAGTCAAACTGACATAAACAGAACAAGGCAAACAGTGCAAGGACCCAACAATGGGAGGCAAAAAAACTTGTACAGGCACCAAGTAAAAGGGAACCCATGTTCTTAGATGTCTCTACGCTAATGCACAGAGGCAGTGGTGGCGGTGCTCAGGCAGCGGTGGGGCAAGGAGGAGGGAGGAGGCCGGAACAGCTGGGGCTACAAAGCCCCCAACACACTCTCCCTCAGCCGAGACGGCGGCAGCGCAAAAAGGAGGGAGGAGGCCGTAACAACTAGGGCTACAAAGCCTCCAATGCACTCTCCCTCAGCCGAGGCGGCAGCAGCGGTGCTTGGACGGCAGCGGTGGCATGAGGAGGAGGGAGTAGGCTGGAACAGCTGGGGCTACAAAGCCCCCAACACACTCTCCCTCAACCGCACTGGCAGCGGCACAAGGAGGAGGGAGGAGACCAGAACAGCTGGGGCTACAACGCCCCCAACGCACTCTCCCTCAGCTGAGGTGGCGGTGGCAGCGTGAGGAGGAGGGAGGAGGCCGGAACAGCTGGGGCTCCAGGTTCCCAAGCTCCCCTCTTCAAGCAAAAGGTTGTCTACCCTAGGCAGGCATTAGAGAAAGGCTTGGATAGGTTTTTTCTGATCTTCAGTAGGAGTATATAATAGAAGAACTCGCCTTGATTTTTGGGGAGTAATATCTACTCTAGGGATATTATTTATGTGTTTGTTTGTTTTTTGTTTTGCTCACAGCCGACTACTATAACTCTAGTTGGCGAGATTAGGTATAGGTGGTTATCCCTGACCTCAACCAACACTGAACCCAACTTGACCCAATCAAGAGGGACGTGACCACACAGGCTAGGTGTGGCCCAAGGGAACTATAGGACTAATATGAACATTTATTTAAGTGAATTATACATCACAATCGAGTCTCGACCAGCCCATCAGTGTTAGGCCCCAGAGGTCTAGTCTCAGACCAACTTGAAGTTATTTTAATTGGACTTCTTTCCTGTTGTTTGCTTTTTCTTTGGTCTTAGATCTAATATATACTTGCTAAATAGGATGCCTAGAAGAAAGAATACTTCTAAAACACAAAGGATGGATAGTCCACAAAGTGATGTATCAGACTCTACTAATACTCAAAACGAGATTAGCTCCACAATACTGTAGGAACTAAGAGATTTTAAGAAATCCTTCAAGAATGAGATAAAAGAAGAGTTAAAAGAAATTACGAGTAATATTCAAATGGACATGCATAAGGAGATCGAGTTGTTAAGTGGGAAACTTGGAAAAATAACTAAAGATGTAGAGGAGGTCAAAGATGAGGTGAATGTATTATCTGTTAAGACGAACAACTGTGAAATTCAGATAGCGACTTTGGAAGCAAAATTAAAACAATATGAACAAGCAATTGCTTTTCAGGAAAATAGATACAGGGAAAAATGAGGAATGTTCCAGAAGAAGTTGAGGAGAAACTTTTCGAGAAAATTATCATGCACTTAGTTAAATTTATAGATGTGTCAGAGGAGTACTTGGATGCACAAATAAAAAAAAATTAGGATTAATTCTTGGTACACAAAGAAAAGGAAAATTCCCAGAGACATATTAATTCATTTTATGAATTCCAGAATCAAAGATGAAATAATTCAACAAAATTTTAAATAGAAATTGTTTATTGAGGAGAATTTAATTGAGATTTATAAAGATCTACCACTCCAGACGCTAAAGAAAAGACAAGAGTATAAATTCTTGGCTAACTTCCTGCAAAAGAAATATATCAATTATAAATGGGACAGAAAAGAAGGAATAGTGGTAACATATAAGCAGAAAAGATTTGTCATTAACACCATTGAGAAAGCAAGTGATTTTTATAATAGAATCAACATTGACAGGGATATAAGAAGAAGTAGTAGAGATAAAGGAGATCTGAGCAAAGGAGCAGGAACGGTGAGAAACATAGAGTCAAGAAGAAGTGTCAGGAGGTTTAGCAATTAAATTAAAAACTAATGCAGAGAGTATGGGAAATAAATAGGATGAACTTGAACTCCTAGCACAACAACGCAAATACGATATAATAGGCATCACTGAAACCTGGTGGGATGAGTCTCATGAGTGGAATGTAGAAATAAAGGGGTATAACCTTTTTAAGAGAAACAGGCCAAACAGGAAAGGAGGAGTAATAGCATTATATGTCAGGGATATTTACACCTGTGAAGAGATCCAGGACATCCAGAGCATCTGGATAAAAATTAAAGGGGAAGGAAACATCAGGGATGTTATTGTAGGAGTCTATTACAGACCCCCAAGACAGATGGAGGAATTGGATGATGCCTTTCTAGAACAGATAATCACACATTCAGAAAGGAGAGATGTAGTAGGGATGGTGACTTCAACTATCCTGATATTTGCTGGAAGTCAAACTCAGCCAAATCCTCAAGGTCTAGCAAATTCCTCACTTGCCTGGAAGACAGTTTCATTGTCCAAAAGGTGGAAGAGGCAACAAGGGGATCAGCTATTTTAGATCTTACCTTAACCACCAGGGAAGACCTAGTTGATGGGGTGCAAGTGGTGGGATCCCTAGGTGGAAGTGACCATGTTCTCCTGGAGTTTGTTATACAGTGGAATGCAGGAGCTAGGCATAGTCAGACACACATTCTAGACTTTAGGAGAGCTGGTTTCAATAAACTTAGAGAAATCCCATGTTCAGGAATATTAAAAGAGAAGAGAGTTCAAGACAGATGTGAGCTTCTCAAAAGAGAGATACTGAAGGCGCAATTTCAAACAGTTCCAATGAGGAAGAAAAATGGGAGGTGTTTCAACAAACCAGAATGGATGACTACGGAATTTTCAGCTCAGCTAAGTTTTAAATGGAACGTGTATAAGAAATGGAAAAATGGGGAAATCACCAAAGAGAAATTCAAACAAATAGCCAGTACGTGTATGGATAAAGTCAGAAAAGCTAAAGCACAGAATGAACTCAGGCTTGCTAGAAAGGTTAAGAACATTAAAAAGGGATTTTTGGGTATGTCTGCAGCAAAAGGAAGAAGAAGGAAACAGTTTGGCCACTATGTGCAGAAGATGGGAAAATGCTAACATGGGACAGAGAAAAGGCAGAATTACTCAAAACCTTCTTTCCTTCAGTCTTCTCAGGAAAGGTAAAGGGTGCTCAACATGAGGATAAAGGAGAAGGAGACAGAATAGGGGAAATTCAGCACAGAATAAGTGAAGAGATAGTACAGGAATACCTGGTTAACCTAATGAATATAAGTCTCCAGGACCAAATGAACTACATCCAAGGGTATTAAAAGAACTGGCAAATATAATAATGGAACCACTGGCAATAATCTTTGAGAACTCTGGGAGAACAGGAGAAGTCCCAGCAGACTGGAGGAGGGCAAACGTTGTCCCCATCTTCAAAAAGGGAAAAAAAGAGGATCCCAACAATTATCGTCCAGTAAGCCTGACAATACCAGGAAAGATTCTAGAGCAGATCATTAAACAGAGTCTGTGAACACTTAAAAGGCAATGCCATAATCACAAAAAGTCAACATGGGTTTCAGAGAAACAAGTCATGCCAGACAAACCTGATTTCTTTTAGAGATCTCTCAGCTTGATAGAAGAAGGGAATGCTGTGGACATAGTATATTTTGATTTCAGTAAGTCCTTTGACAAGGTTCCCCATGACATTCTTGCAAACAAGCTTGTAAAATGTGGGCTAGACAAGATAACTGTTACATGGATTTGTAATTGGTTGACCGACCGAACCCAAAGGGTGCTCAACAATGGCTCCTTTTCAACCTGGAAAGAAATGACCAGTGGGGTCCCACAGGGATTTGTCCTTGGCCCAGTGCTATTCAACATTTTTATTAATAACTTAGATGACAGAATTCGGGACATACCTATCAAATTTGCAGATGATACCAAATTAGGAGGAGTAGCTAATACTCCAGAGGAAAGGATTAAAAATCAAAATGACCTGAATAGACTAAAAAGCTGGGCGAATGCTAACAAAATGAAATTTAAAGCAGGAAAAATGTAAGGTACTGCACTAAGGGCAGAAAAATGAAATGCACAGATATTGGATGGGGGGCATCTGGCGCAATGAAAGTACATGTGAATGGGATCTAGGAGTCTAAGTAGACTATAACTGGAACATGAGTCAACAATGCGATGCACCAGCTAAAAAGGCCAATTCTATTTTAGGCTGCATCAATAGAAGTATAGCGTCTAGATTAAGGGAAGTAATAGCACCACTCTATTCTGCTTTGGGCACCACAATTCAAAAAGGATGTGGAGAAACAGAAACATGTCCAGAGGAGGGCAACTAAGATGGTGAAGAGTCTGGAAACTGTGCCCTATGAGGTATGCCTTAGGGAGCTGGGGATGTTTTGAGAAGCTTAAGAGGTGATATGATAGCCCTGTTTAAATATTTGAAAGATTGTCATATTGAGGAGGGAGCAAGCTTGTTTTCTGCTGCTGCAGAGACTAGAATGCAGAACAATGGATGCAAACTGCAGGAAAAGAGATTCCACCTAGACATTAGGAGGAAGTTCCTGACCGTAAGGGCTGTTCAACAGTGGAACACACTCCCTTGGAGTGTGGTGGAGTCTCCTTCCTTAGAGGTCTTTAAGCAGAGGCTGGATGGCCATCTGTCGGGGATGCTTTGATGGAGTTTTCCTGCATGGCAGGGAGTTGGACTGGATGGCCCTTGTGGTCTCTTCCAACTCTATGATTCTATGATTCTATAATGACAATATTAGAGATAAAAGAGACACTTCACCGAGAAGAGAAGAAAAGGACAAAAACTGTTAGCCATGAATTTTCTAAAATAGGTTCCTGGAATGTTAAAGGCTTAAATTTAGAAAGAAAATAGAATCAGATATTTTGTTATTTAAAAAAAAAAACAACAACTTTGATATCATTTGTTTACAGGGGACCAAAATAAGAGAAATGGTTTTACTTTCTTCTCAGAAAGTCACAAGTCGCACTCAAGAATTTATTTTTTATTTATTTTTATTTATTTATTTATACCCTGCCCTTCAGCCCTAAATGCTATCATAGTAGCTTACAATTATTATTTTTTTTAATTAGACAGTTCCCTGCCCTCAGGCTTACAATCTAAGAAGACATGACACAAAAGGAAAAGGGAATGGTGGTGGGGAAGGGGATGAAGTTCAAAAGTTCTTCTCTCCCTCTGAGGCCTGGACCAAGGATGGAGGGAGAGCTTGGCTTCTTAATCTACTACAGGCCCATCCTGTCACTCCCTCCTAGGCGACCAGATGGTTTTCTCACGAAGGGAGGGCTCTTCTACTTCAGGTCAGGCCTGATGGTGTTTCTAGGCCTCTCCCAGAGTCCTTTCACTCCCTCCTAGGTGACCAGATGGTGTTGTCATGAAGGGAGAGCTTTAGAGTTATTTTTGGTCTCCAGAGAATTAAAAACAAGAATAAAAAATGGAAATTGCTCCCAGAGCTTCTCGGATCATAATTTAATAGAGTTGTATATTCAAATTGAAAAATGAATTGCTCAATGACGAATCTTTTGTTAATAAAATCAGAAAGGAAATGATTTTTTTTTTTTGGCTGAAAACTGTGCTCCAGCTGTTCCAATGAATGTAATATGGGATACATAATATGGGTTATTTTTGGAAAAACCAAGTGAAATCAGTTCTACATGGATTTATATAAAGATACAACGAACCATGCAGATTTTAAAAAAATGGATTTGTTTCTTGACAAAATAAAATAGAAATAATAACAGAAGAACAAAGAACTCTTCTAAATGCTCAAATTAATCAGGAAGAAATTCTCCAAGCCATACAAAGCCTCAAGATAGGGAAAGCCCCAGGGCCTGATGGCCTCATGGCCAGCTTTTATAAAACATTTGAAAAGGAATTAACAAAGCCACTATGTAAAACCTTGAATCTGATAACAACACAAGGAAAACCAACAACTTGGGGAAAAGCCACAATTGTATTAATTCCAAAAGAAGGCAAAGATTCTTTAGAAGTAACCAACTACAGACCCATTTCACTATTGAACGTTGATTATAAAATTTAAACAATAATCTTAGCTAATAGAATGAAGGGAATCTTAATAAAAACAGATCAAAATAGATTTCTCCCTGGAAGACACTAAAAGACTAATATAAGAACAATAATCAACATTTTAGAATATTATAAATTGAATAAGGAAAAGAAATTGGCCTTAATGTTTATCAGTGCTGAAAAGGCATTCGATAATATCAGGTGGGACTTCATGATAAAAGTATTACAGAAAATGGAAAAGGGAGAGACATTTATCAATAATATCAAACAAATCTATAAACATCAAATTACCCAAAACAAAATTAATGGAAGTAAGACCAAGGAATTTAATATCTATAGAGGAACAAGACAACGTTGCCTCTTGTCGCCATTACTATTTATTACAATTGTGGAAACGCTACTAAATGCTATAACAACCAATCAATAAGGGGTAATAGAATAAAAGGATATGAGAAGAAATTAGTGGCCTTTGCAGATGATCTAGTGGCAATAGACCCTTCAACAGGAGCGGAGCACTTAATGAAAGAACCTAAAGAATATGGGGAATATGCAGGCTTGAAAATAAATACAGATAAAACATGGATATTAACTAAAAATTTGGAGAAAAAAGAAGAAATGTAGGCCAAAAAGACAGGTTGCAAAGTAGCACATAAAGTTAAATACCTAGGCATCTGGTTTACAAGTAATAATTTAGACCTTTTTGAAAATAATTACCAAAAAAAAAAAACATGAAGGGATTACAAGAAGATCTGGTAAAATTGAACAAATTAAACCTCTCAATTTTGGGGAGGATTTCAATTATAAAAATGTCCTTTCTCCCAAAAATATTGGCCCATTTTAGATTGGCAAAAAGAGGTGTGTTGAAGGCTGCATGAAAGCCCAGCCTTTAGATGAGAAAAAGGGAAAATGTGCTATGAAAACACTATTTTGGCATTTTAAGGGAGAAGAAGTGCTTTAAAAAGGAGCTGGCCCATTTTACATTGGCAAAAAGAGGTGTGTTGATGGCTGCATGAAAGCCCAGTCTTTAGATGAGAAAAAGGGAAAGTGTGCCATGAAAACACTATTTTGGAGTTTTAAGGGAGAAGAAGTGCCTTAAAAAGTAGTTTGATTTCCCCACTACTTTTTTTAAAAGGGCGCAACATTGCTATTGCATCTAAAGGCTAAGGTGTAGTTGCATGGTTAAATGGGGCTCTGTCTCTTTAAAGCGCCCATTTAAAGGCAGCGATACAGGTGCGGATCATAATGGATCGTGGACTGGGAGCATGCGTGGTGTGGACTTCACTTCTAATTAAAACGCTCAATGCCCTGCAGGTGTAAAAGCTGGGGTTTATCCACGAAGTTTTTTAAAGCTCCCAAATCCTAGCTCCACTCCTAATCCGAACCCTAGACATGCGCAGTAGGGACTCTGGGATGCCGTTACTGTTATTCTACTGTGGATAATATGTCAATTCATTCACAAAATAAAGGGGTTCATTCATGATGCACCAGTGCAACGGCACAGTTTAAAAAGGCGGAGGAAACGCAAATGATAATTTGGCGGATCCTCATAAGTATACATTTGTCCTGCGCAACTGCGCAGGTTTGCGAACTGCGCAAATGCAGTTACACCATACAGTCAAATTATCATTGCCGGCTGCGAACTGTGCAATTGTGCAGTTTGCAGCCGGTAGCCGGCAAACCTGCGCAGTTGCGCAGGACAAATGTATACTTATGAGGATCCGTCAAATTATCATTGCGTTTCCTCCGCCTTTTTAAACTGTGCCGTTGCACTGGTGCATCATGAATGAACCCCTTTATTTTGTGAATGGATTGACATGTTATCCACAGTAGAATAACAGTAACGGCATCCCAGAGTCCTTACTGTGCATGTCTAGGGTTCGGATTAGGGGTGGAGCTAGGGTTTGGGAGCTTTAAAAAACTTCGCGGATAAACCTCAGCTTTTACACCTGCAGGGCATTGAGGAACTGCGTAGTTCGCAGCCGGCAAGGAAAAAAAATTTTAAAGGTTCACTGCGGCTAAAAGCCGCGTTCATTGCCGCCCATGTAGCTGCTCCGCCTGTGTTTGTAGTGTTCTGACAGCTTCCCATGTAGCTGCTGAGCCACAGAAAAGACCTCAGATAAGTCGTTCCCACACCCCTCAGTCTAGCAGCCCTGTACTTTTTAAATGCACACCTGGGGCTTGCAGTCTAGCTGCTAAGCATTAAGTGCAACTTCATGTCACACTTTCCTGCCAATCTAAAAAGCCCCATTGTTTTCTATCTAATCTCTCAATAATATGGAATGAAGAGATTATGGCCCATTTTAGATTGGCAAAAAGAGGTGTGTTGAAGGCTGCATGAAAGCCCAGCCTTTAGATGAGAAAAAGGGAAAGTGTGCCATGAAAACACTATTTTGGAGTTTTAAGGGAGAAGAAGTGCCTTTAAAAAGTAGTTTGATTTCCCCACTACTTTTTCAAAAAGGGCGCAACATTGCTATTGCATCTAAAGGCTAAGGTGTAGTTGCACGGTTAAATGGGGCTCTGTCTCTTTAAAGCGCTCATTTAAAGGCAGCGATACAGGTGCGGATCATAATGGATCGTGGATTGGGAGCATGCGTGGTGTGGACTTCACTTCTAATTAAAACGCTCAATGCCCTGCAGGTGTAAAAGCTGGGGTTTATCCGCGAAGTTTTTTAAAGCTCCCAAATCCTAGCTCCACTCCTAATCCGAACCCTAGACATGCGCAGTAGGGACTCTGGGATGCTGTTACTGTTATTCTACTGTGGATAATATGTCAATTCATTCACAAAATAAAGGGGTTCATTCATGATGCACCAGTGCAACGGCACAGTTTAAAAAGGCGGAGGAAACGCAAATGATAATTTGGCGGATCCTCATAAGTATACATTTGTCCTGCGCAACTGCGCAGGTTTGCGAACTGCGCAAATGCAGTTACACCATACAGTCAAATTATCATTGCCGGCTGCGAACTGTGCAATTGTGCAGTTTGCAGCCGGTAGCCGGCAAACCTGCGCAGTTGCGCAGGACAAATGTATACTTATGAGGATCCGTCAAATTATCATTGCGTTTCCTCCGCCTTTTTAAACTGTGCCGTTGCACTGGTGCATCATGAATGAACCCCTTTATTTTGTGAATGGATTGACATGTTATCCACAGTAGAATAACAGTAACGGCATCCCAGAGTCCTTACTGTGCATGTCTAGGGTTCGGATTAGGGGTGGAGCTAGGGTTTGGGAGCTTTAAAAAACTTCGCGGATAAACCTCAGCTTTTACACCTGCAGGGCATTGAGGAACTGCGTAGTTCGCAGCCGGCAAGGAAAAAATTTTTTAAAGGTTCACTGCGGCTAAAAGCCGCGTTCATTGCCGCCCATGTAGCTGCTCCGCCTGTGTTTGTAGTGTTCTGACAGCTTCCCATGTAGCTGCTGAGCCACAGAAAAGACCTCAGATAAGTCGTTCCCACACCCCTCAGTCTAGCAGCCCTGTACTTTTTAAATGCACACCTGGGGCTTGCAGTCTAGCTGCTAAGCATTAAGTGCAACTTCATGTCACACTTTCCTGCCAATCTAAAAAGCCCCATTGTTTTCTATCTAATCTCTCAATAATATGGAATGAAGAGATTATGGCCCATTTTAGATTGGCAAAAAGAGGTGTGTTGAAGGCTGCATGAAAGCCCAGCCTTTAGATGAGAAAAAGGGAAAGTGTGCCATGAAAACACTATTTTGGAGTTTTAAGGGAGAAGAAGTGCCTTTAAAAAGTAGTTTGATTTCCCCACTACTTTTTCAAAAAGGGCGCAACATTGCTATTGCATCTAAAGGCTAAGGTGTAGTTGCACGGTTAAATGGGGCTCTGTCTCTTTAAAGCGCTCATTTAAAGGCAGCGATACAGGTGCGGATCATAATGGATCGTGGATTGGGAGCATGCGTGGTGTGGACTTCACTTCTAATTAAAACGCTCAATGCCCTGCAGGTGTAAAAGCTGGGGTTTATCCGCGAAGTTTTTTAAAGATCCCAAATCCTAGCTCCACTCCTAATCCGAACCCTAGACATGTGCAGTAGGGACTCTGGGATGCCGTTACTGTTATTCTACTGTGGATAATATGTCAATTCATTCACAAAATAAAGGGGTTCATTCATGATGCACCAGTGCAACGGCACAGTTTAAAAAGGCGGAGGAAACGCAATGATCATTTGACGGTTCCTCATAAGTATACATTTGTCCTGCGCAACTGCGCAGGTTTGCCGGCTGCCGGCTACGAACTGCACAATTGCGCAGTTCCCAGCTGGCAATGATAATTCGACTGTATGGTGTAACTGCGTTTGCGCAGTTCGCAAACCTGTGCAGTTGCGCAGCACAAATGTATACTTATGAGGATCCGTGAAATTATCATTGCGGTTCCTCTGCCTTTTTAAACTGTGCCATTGCACTGGTGCATCATGAATGAACCCCTTTATTTTGTGAATGAATTGACATGTTATCCACAGTAGAATAACAGTAACGGCATCCCAGAGTCCCTACTGTGCATGTCTAGGGTTCGGATTAGGGGTGGAGCTAGGATTTGGGAGCTTTAAAAAACTTTGCGGATAAACCCCAGCTTTTACACCTGCAGGGCATTGAGGAATTGCGCAGTTCGCAGCCGGCAAGGAAAAAAAAATTTAAAGGTTCACCGCGGCTAAAAGCCGCGTTCATTGCCGCCCATGTAGCTGCTCCGCCTGTGTTTGTAGCGTTCTGACAGCTTCCCATGTAGCTGCTGAGCCACAGAAAAGACCTCAGATAAGTTGTTCCCAAACCCCTCAGTCTAGCTGCCCTGTACCTTTTAAGTGCACACCTGGAGCTTGCAGTCTAGCAGCTAAGCATTAAGGAAAGTGCAACTTCATGTCACACTTTCCTGCCAATCTAAAAAGCCCCAAGATCTCAAGGGACTAAAGAAATGAAAAAGTTTGTCTGGAAGGGTCGAAGACCCAGAATAAAGTGGGAATTCCTGAAAGACTGTAAAGAAAGAGGGGGCTATGCCCTTCCAGATCTGAAATTGTCTTTCCAGGCTTGTAACCTTATATGGATTCAGGATTGGGTAAAACTGGACAACATCGAAATATTGAGTCTAGAAGGATTTGGACCAAAATACAGATGGCATTCTTATCTCTTATATGATATGCACAAAAATGATAAGATCTTTGACTCACATCCTGTAAGGAAAACATTATTGAAAACATGGACAAAAATTAAAAATATATATATAACAAAATACCAGGAGGCTTTTTTCATTAGGCAACTTCATAATCAAAAATGGTATACATACAAAGATTTACTAATGCTAGACTCAAGAGGTAACATGGTCATGAAACAAAGAGATGATCTGACAGACGAAGGTAAACCTATACATTGGTTTACTTACATACAAATTAATGTAAAATTTAAAGAAGATTTAAAAGACAAGAGAATAGAAATTAGAAATTCTGAGTTAGTTGATATTTGGTGGAAAAGGGATAAAAAAATATCCATAATCTATAACCTACTAATAAATAGAGAATTAGAAAAGGAAACCATAAAAGAAAGTATGGTGCACTGGGCGCAAGGTATAGGGCATCCTATAGCTTATGAATACTGGCAGAAGGCATGGAAGAAAACAAACACCTTTACCGCTTTGTGGGACTTAAAAGTGAACCATTTAAAAATTTCAAACAGATGGTATCTCACTCCATTGAAATTAAAGAAAATATATAAATTATCTGAGAGTAAATGCTGGCGATGCAATGGAAATTCTGGATCATTATTCCATATGTGGTGGACATGCGCCAAAATTAAAAAAAAAATGGACAAAAATACATATACCGATACAAAATTTTTTGAAGATACAATATAGCATGCAACCAGAACTCTATTTTCTAAACATAACTTTGTGTCTCCAAAAAGAAGATGAAAGAAAACATTGGAGAGTACTTTTATACATCATAACAGCAGCAAGATCAGTAGTAGCAAAGAACTGGAATAAGGAAGAAGTACCATCTATTGAAGATTGGATATTTAAAATTCAGGAATTAAAGGAAATGGACAAATTAACATATAATCAATAATAAATCGAAACATAAACTAATTGAGAATTGGCTCCCAATTTTACAATATTGGGAAGAAGAATGGAGAATCAAGATGAGTTTGATGATATAGATTAAAGTAATCAAAAATACAAAAGGGTGTAAAAGGGGGGGGGGGAGAAAAGGGGGGAGGGGGAGGACAATATGATGACAGCTAAGTACAGAGGATAATATAGAGGACAATAAGAAGATATCTAAGTATGGGGATTGCAGAACTATTATATTATATGGTTGTGGGCATGACTAGATCTGTTATGTTTTGACATGTTGAATTATGTATATTGTATCTTATCATTAGAAGGAGGGATAATAAGATTAGGAAAATAATGTTTACTTTCAAGAAGTTTTGATATCAAGTTATCATTGTTGTTTTTGTTGTGGGTTTTTTTACATACTTTATTGATCTTCATATAAACGTTGTATTGTACATTACTGAATTATTGAATTAGCGAACTAAAGAGATACAAACATCCACATAATGCAGACACCTATTCCCTCAACCATTCTCCAAAATTCAAATATACTGTGTTTGTTTCAACCATATTTCCTATAGCAGACATTCTTTTAAATCCCATATCTCTTTCAAATATTTTTATTGGGTCCCAATCCTTTTCGATCTTGTCTTTTGGTTTGTTATTAATTAATGCTGTTAAACAATCCATATCTTTAAATTCTATAACTTTCTGGAACCATTCCTCTAAGGTAGGTATGTAACTCATTTTCCAATATTTTGATAGGAGAATCGTAGTGTCCGTTATTAAATACAGAATTATTCTCCAATATTTTCTTTCCAGTTTGGTTTCTAAGACCAAGGTCATATTTAATAAATATAACTCTGGAACAAATGCGTATTCGATATTCAGTATCTGCTGTATTTTTTTTGTGTATTTTTAACCAAAAGCTCTTTATTTTTGGACAGACCCACCACATATGATAATAAGAGCCTTTTTCCTTTCGACATTTCCTGCAGCAGCTATCTCCCAATTTATATATGCTAGCTATTTTCAAAGATGTATAATACCATCTATTAACTATTTTTATGTAATTTTCTCTGAGATCTTCCGAAGCTGTTGTTGTTTTTGTTGTGGATTTGTGTGTGTGTGTGTGTGTGTGTGTGTGTTATTTTATCTCTGTCTTTTAAACTTGTAATAAAAATATTTTAAAAAGTGGAGAAAAGCACAGTTTGGAAAATGACCTTTTTTTTTTTTTAAAGCAATGATTGCAAAGACATTTAAACAGCTGGAAAAATTTATGGCTATTTTTGTCGAAAGTAGACTTTGAAAAACATACTTTGCCTGCACCACAACTCCATGTATTGTTATAAGCAATGCTGGACAACATTTTAGTTTCTCTCTTCAGTGCAAGGACTGGAAATGTAATTTCTAACGACATAATTTTTTCTGTCTCGATCTCTATTTGTTTGAATGGCATGATCTGAGCAACTGTGGTTGATTCTTAATAGATCATAGTTAATGACATCTCCAGGACCTTCAGAGGGTTGCCATGAGTCAGACTCATGAGCTGAGGGAAGTTAACAATGAAACAACAAGATATTCCAAGTTACAAATAAATTTCATGGTCCTTCTTTAAATGAGAGGCAAGAAGCAGGGGAGGAAAAAAAATCGCTGTGAAGCGCAGTAGCTATGACATATACACTATGATCAACCTGATAGGGTGGTTTAAATTATACTTTATTAAAATTGATATACGTGTTGAAAAAACCAGTATTAATAGATTTCATCTTTGCTGCAGAACCTGTGAATGGCTGTGTTTTCAATGGAACTATTCTCGAGGTAAGATGTGAAATTATTTTAATTATCTTCATTTTAGGGATTATTTACAGGATATCTGTTTGAAATGAAGTATCATATTAGGTTTTCGTATTTGCCTTATTTGAAGTGGGAGAGGTGAGAGCAAACATCTTTCCCTGTTAACAGGAAATCTTAAACCTAGTTTTCAAAGAGAAAATAAATCTATGTCTTAGCTGTACCAGTTCTGGTGTCACATTATTGAATGATAAATAATACAAAAACATTATTTGGAGGTTTCCAACAAAGGCTAGATAGCCATCTGTCAGGGTGTCTCTGTGTGTGCTTTGACTGTGTATTCACAATGTGTATGTATTCACAACGCATACCAGGGGCATGGACCTGATGGCCCTTGAGATCTCTTCCAACTCTATGATTCTATAATTCTGTAATTAGGTTCACAATGAAAACTAATATCAGAGGAAAGACTTAGGAACAAAGGAAGCTGCCTAAATTGGTCCATCTATTGTTTGCATGAACTAGCAACTGCTGTCAGGAGGCCTTAGACCCAAAACAGGCAGGCCAAAAGGAGTGACTTCCAGCTGCTTCAGGGACATGGCATACAGATGGTGCATGCCCCTGGAATTGCTGGAAGCCCCTCTGTTTGTCACAACACTAGCCTGAAGCCACCTGTTTGGGTTCACAGTGGTGGACCGCTTTAAGAACAGACTGTCTGATCATCATGGTCCAAGGCTGATCGAGGCTCAATTGCAGGTGGAGCAACCAGAGGCAGCTCCAATCCACCTGTCTGCTTTACCCCTGACTTATCTGAAGATTCATAACACTGAACCCAAGAAAGTGGGGGTTCTACTACTGTGTTGCAGGTCTCCTTTTCTTTTCTTTGACATTTATTTTTCTATGGCCCAATCATGACAAAAGCTTTCTGGCACTGTTGGTGCCAAGTTTCTCAGTAAAATGGAAGATTACATTTTTATCCCTCCAGGTTTTGAGCATATTCCCCCACCCTTCCCCTCTGTTAACTAGTCAAGGCCTCCCTTAAAATACTTTGGCTTATATGTGACTTCCGACAAATCGGTGAGAATTTATAAAAATGTGAATAACAAAGGTAGCAAACATGTGGGATCATTTTATCATCGATTGTGGATATGTAAAAAAGCAACAACAACAAAATAATGGTTAACAATCAATAGGGTGATATAACATATTTTGAGACCCCAGTTTAGTAAATACTGTCATTTACACTGAAGTGATATTGATATTATACACCTTCACACTTTCCAAATTTTTGGGGGGGGGGGGGTTCTTTAACTACCTTGCAGTATGTATTTAATTTTCACCAAAGAAAGAGCTCTTCTGTTCTCTCCTTTCCTCTCTTTCCTAGCTCCCATTAACTTATCCATGAATAGTTCAGACTTTTCTGTTGCAATTGTATTACTGGAGCCATTTGTTTTTTTCCTTAATCCTTTTACATTTCCAGCTTGTATCCAGTTACCAGCTTTATCCTCCCATAGTTTTGTTTAACTGCATTTATTTCACAGCACTTTAAATGTCCAACCAGATGGCTTGACTTAACAAATGGAATCATCATGCAACAGTCATCTGGTTTCCCAGGCTTTTATTGAAAAGAATGATTACGGAAGACAAAGACAATCTTTGCCTTGATATGAACTTTTATGGGTTTCATTGTGTGAGCAGATGTTGACAAGGCTTTGTGAGGTTCTTATTTATTATTTCATCTATTTGACATTTTTTTAAAAAAAATCATTAAATATTTGCCAAGTCCCTCACAGTATTACTGCTATCTTGGTATTTTATTCTGATTTACTGCTTGTGCATCCACTATAATCCCCCCCTCCACTCAATGAAAGTATTTAACATGAAAGGTCTGTAAACTATTGCATTCAGTACAGTTACTGTTATTTCTGGGAAGCAATGATTTGGGAATTTGAGGTTTTCTGTAAAAACCTGGACCAGTGGAAAGGGATTGCTATAACACAAAAATATTATAATGCTCCATTTCCTGTAGAAATCAATATATCCCATATATGTGATCCCATTTTAAACATAGGGCTTTGTACACATGTGAAGGGGATCAGGATCCCAGGAGCCTAGAAAGATTTGTGCTGTACTAATTGGTATGTCTTTTCTTTGAGCATAGCTCTAGTATTGCATTCATTTCTAACTGGTGGCTTGTAATGTGCAACTGTAAAATAGAAAGATGGAGTGGAGGAGAAGGAAAAGATGGACAAAAAGTAGAAGAAAAAAGATTGATGAATGAAAAAAGGAGGGGGGGAATAAATGTGAATGGGGGCGGAAAACAGACACATGACTGCATTCATCATTAGGAATCATTGATTAATTCTCCTATAGCTTTCATTTTATATAAAATAGAAAATGATAGAGTGGTTCCAAACTGGTTCACATTGAAGGCTGGAAATGGGAGTCTTTTCTCATATGTTTTCCCACAGTCTAAATCCCTTCAGATGATATTTCCCTACAGTGGAAAAAGACTGCATTGTGGGCTTAATAGTAGTTTAAAGATGGAAATAGTTTTAGAAGATGAACAACAGGATAAAAAGGCGAGTTGCTGCTTCTATCCAGTGCAACTGTTTTTAAGTAACATTGAAATTGTTAGGAAATCAGAAGCTCCCACTTAACTTGACGTTTTGCCCAGAGCAGTGGCCTCCCCATGGGTCGTGGTGACTCGGCAATTAAGACACTGACTCTGATGATTGCAGAATCAGTAGGTTGGCAGTTGGAGGCCCAAGTGGCACATGACAGAGTAAGCTCCAGTCACTACACTGTTTCTCCTAAAATGAGACTGTAGTGAAAAGTTCCTCAGAGACAGCAAGCCCCGGAGACAGGACAGCCAATCAGTGAGTACCAGGTGACCAGCCAATAGGAAGCTGGCTGGGCGTGGCTAGAGAGGGCCTGGTTGCTGAGGAAAAGAAAAAGGAGTTGGTTGAAGTTTGGCTGGGGAAAGGGAGACACCACAGAGGGTGGGCTCTCTAGGTTCCTGATTGGGATAGGTGTAGGTTAGGTTTTTAGGCCAGGCAGGGTCTTGTAGAGT
Source organism: Urosaurus nigricauda (assembly GCA_034509955.1). Taxonomy (NCBI): domain Eukaryota; kingdom Metazoa; phylum Chordata; class Lepidosauria; order Squamata; family Phrynosomatidae; genus Urosaurus; species Urosaurus nigricauda. The sequence goes on along the minus strand of JAOEGL010000005.1, from coordinate 105,323,531 downwards.
CCAGAAGAAGGGACTGATTATGCTTTAGGTGGAAAGTCAGTTGATTTAAGTTGAAAGTACTAGACAGATTGCCTGAGGGCTAAAGTATTGGGTTTATATAACTGTGGAAACGTAACTAAGAAAGAAATGCAAAAGCCTTGATAGTAGTTCAATGATTACCTTAATGTTTTGTTAATAAACTTAAGTATTATTTTATTACAACTTGGCCTCTGTGAAATCTTGTGGCACGCTACTAAAGTTAACAAAGCCTCAGATCACCATAGAAGTAATTTGATGGCAGCGGTGGGATGAATAGGCTCAGGGTGCTGTCATCATAGAATCGTAGTGGCGGTGGGTGGTTCTCATTCGCCCCACAGAGACATCCTATGAAAATAAGACATAGTAGAGGTTTTGCTGAATTGCTAAATATAAGGCCTTCCCTGAAAGTAAGACCTAGCAAAGTTTTTGTTTGGAAGCATGCCCATTTTTTTTCCCCAACAATAAATGTGAATTCTTCTTCATGGAAAAATAAGACATTCCTTGAAAATAAGACCTAGTGCATCATGTTAGGAAGTCTCTCACTTAGGGGAATTATAATTAGCTCAAATATGCAGAGAGGAGGTCCTAACAAAGCCTTATGCCAGAATCGCGGTCCCAGTATTGTATACCAGAGGTCCGCCAACAAACCCCAAGAGAGATGACACTAGTCCAAATGAGTTCAATGAAAATACACAGTTTATTGGGGGCCATAAGTTCCACACACAACAAAAGGGCACACACACACACATGTTCAATGCTAATGAAAAGGGGGGAGTGAGATTGGGAGTTAGGTTTGAGAGAAAGTGACACCGCTGGAATATTACCATAGAATTCTTCTCCTGGAAGCCTGATGGATGTAGATGATGATGATGGAGACGACCGCCAGGATGAGGGGAGATAGGCAGAAGTCAGACTGGTGTGGACCAGCCTGTCCTTCGAGAATAGCATCAACAAGTGACTCAAACTTGGAACCTTATATAGGGCTGAACATATCCTGAGGCTATTAGATAGGCTTAGACAAAGGTGCTGATTGCCTGGGCTTTTTAAAGCCAAGAACAAATAATCTGTATACAATGCGCTTAGATTTGGACACAATTCAGAGGGGAAGCCAACTTAATGGCTGAACTGTTAAGTCAATCACTGGCTCTTCAGGTGTGAGGACAAGGCTATTGTCTTACTCTGGAGAGCAGTGGCAAAGCTGACCTGGCAACTCCCAAACTTCGTATGGAGAGTTGTTTACTGGGGACTTGGTTCCAACAAGTGGGCTTGCCTATGTGACCTCCTCACTTGAGGCTTATGGCGGATCCTTAGATAGGTCAAGTAGGGGTCATAGTTCCCCCCAAATTTTATTACAAGCATATATTGTAACAATCTTTGGGAGCAAAAATGAATATAAGACACTGTTTTATTTTCAGGGAAACACAGTAGTCCTGTTAAGGTAAAAGCTAATAAAGCCATTGATAACCAACTGATAACCAATAATCTCTGCCATTAATGATCAATAAGGAACAGTTCAGCCATAGTGAGAAATAGAGCTAAAGGAAAAACTTGTCCTTTTGAATTCGGCCTGTAGCCCCCACCTTAGGAGGGAGGAGGGAAGTCAATGAGTGCTTAAGGAAAACAAAAGGGGCTTTGAATTGTTCCTGATAAGACCAAAGTTGGCTGAACTCCCAGAAAACAGAATGTTGCAAATTGCCTTGCTGAAGAGAGGTTCAGGCCAGCAGAAGAGCCAACCAGTTTAGACTGGCTGAACAATACAAATATATATGATGATGATGATGAATGTTAAAGTACGCATGCTTAATGAATATTTTGTGGGTTAATAAAAACTGTTTGCGCCATATTTGGAGGAGTCAGTCGATGGAATGATTCTCGACTGAACACTGCTTGCAGACTAAAGCTGTTTGAATAAATCGGAATCTGATTGGAAATCTTCACAAATGCCTCACTTTGCATAATTGGTTGTGAATGGGTTAATTAACCCTTTGTTTACCGTAACAGTCCCAGCTTGTGACAACCTAGCAGTTCAAAAGCATGTAAAAGTGCAAGTAGATAAAGAGGTACCACTTCGGAAGGTAACAACATTCTGTGCAACCATGCTGGCCACATGATCACAGAGTTCTCTTTGACAACTCTTCAGATTAGTAACAGAGATGAGCACTGCTCCCTACAGTTGGACACAACTTGACAACCTTTTCAAAGGGAAAACCTTTACCTTTTTAGTGGCATCCCCACCTCTGGTGTTACACACTGAGAGTGTATGGCTGCTGGGGTGTGTGGCCAACAGAGGGCTCACTATAGTGGTGGCAGTCTGCTCATAAAGATGCCACCTGCTACCATGATGAAGTAGGATCAAATGCGTCCTTTGGGTGGAGAAAGGGAGGCCCACAGTCACAGGCATGGGGTGGAGCCTGCACAGAGGGACTGGGGGTGGAGGGGCCTGCTCTGGCCAAGAGCCTGGGTGCCTTGGCAGGGCTCCTGCTGCACTCCTGCTCCGTCAAGGGAGGGACAGAGTGCTGGTTCCAACCTCTGCTCCGGAGCCACTCTCTCCAGCCCACCAACCCACTCTCTCCAGCTTTCCCTGCCCAGCTGGCTAGCTCACGGCAACCAGGACTCATGTGATAAGGTGCCACAGCCTCCTTTCCTGGTGCCCAATCAACAACAACAAAAAAGAGCAGCTGGAGGAGAGGAGGGCAGCCATGGCAGGGAGGGAGGGAGAGAGAGAGAGAGAGGGTGGGTCCTCACCCTTTGAGGCCAGGGAGACTTCCTCGTCATGCCCCTCCTGCTCAGCCTTTTCTTTTGCCGCTCTGGCAGTGGCATCTCATGAGAGACTGCTGCCACTGTGGTGAAGCAGGCCCAAGTGCACTCACCCTGCAACAAGAGAAGGGCCCAATAGGGTGTCATCCCTCTTCTGGGCTATCTCCCAATGTGGGCTGTACAGCCACAGCCACACCCAGTGATGTCACTGGACCAGAGATATAAAAATAGGGGAACTATATAAGAGGGAATGCTGTTTGTGTAAGGGGGGGAGAGGGGAGAAAAGTATATTAAAAATATGGATTGTATAATTTGCACTATGTACTGTGTAATTAAAAAACAAAAACAGGAGAACTCTGGATCAGATTAAAGGCCTATCTAGTCCCAAAGTTCTCTTGACGTGATAACCAACCATGAGTTTGTGGGAATTTAAACATATGATGAATAGTACTTCTCATGTTCCACAGCAACTAGTACTGAAAGGCATACTGCTTCTGGTACTGGATGTACAATGCTGCTTATTTTGTTTCTTTCCCAATAAACTCTAACATAGAATTTGCCTTTTCTGTAGTGGTGTCTTGCTGGATTGCTTTCACTGAAGTTCACTCTTTGGTGTGTCACTGCTATCAGCACATATATATGAAATTAAAAAGGCAAATGGCAGTCTGACAGCTAAATGACAGGTTTCATTATATATGTAATAACAATTTAGGATCACTTTTATGTGTTTTTATACCAAAGTGAACATGCATTGTCCCCAAGGTGGATTGAGTTGAGACCACAGGTTAGGTGAGAGTTAAATCTTTCCCCCAGCCCAGTTCCCCTCATGAGATCTGTTATAGAATCAAATCAAATCAAATTTTATTGCTTTTAATCAAAGGTAATTGCACAGTACAACAATACAAGAATACAACAATACATATAACAAAGCATATAAAATATATCTATAATATAAGAATCTCATCTCATATTTAATACAAAATTTCTAAACTTGACATTCAAAATAATACTTGTTATACCTAGTAAAAGTTTGTCAAATATAATCATCACCTTTGCAGCTTATGGCTATCTCTGTTATATATTTTTTCCTGATTTTTTTAGCTGCTAGGGAAAACAAAGCTACTTTCCAGGTCACATATTTATCCACGTCCACTAGAAGGTAAGAAACCACATCCTGTGGGTTCTGACCAGGACTAGTTTCTATTACAGGTGTAATTTAATTAATCTTTCTCTTGGTTCTTTATAGAATCATACAGTTGGAAGAGACCACAAGGGCCATCCAGTCCAACCCCCTGCCATGCAGGAACTCCCAATCAAAGCATCCCCGACAGAAGATCATCCAGCCTCTGCTTAAAGACCTCCAAGAAAGGAGACTCCACTATACTCCAAGGGAGTGTGTTCCACTGTTGAACAGCCCTTACTGTCAGGAAGTTCCTCCTAATATTGAAGTGGAATCTCTTTTCCTGCAGTTTGCATTCATTCTTCCACTTTCTAGTCTCTGGTGCAGAACAAAACAAGCTTGCTCCCTCCTCAATATGACATCCCTTCAAATATTTAAACAGGGCTATCATATCACCTCTCAGCCTTCTCTTCTCCAGGCTAAACAACCCCAGCTAATTAAAAGAAGCTAATTAAAAGGTTAAACATCCCCATCTAATTAAAAAAAAACTTGCATTGGCATCAGTAGAGGTTACTTACCTTTTAAAAAAACCAAAGGAGTTGACACCAGAGACTGGAAATAATCAATTACAGTGGTCCCCCGGGTTACGAAGGTAATCCGTTCCGGATTACCTTTCGTAACCCGGAAATATTCGTTTCCCAGGGGACCGCATTAGGAGACGGACCGCGCGGCCGATTTAAAGGGGCCGCGCAGTTTTTCTCCTTCGCATCCCGGGGGATCCTTCAGATCCCGGGGGATGTTTTTTGGTCCTGCCGGTTTCGGCTCCCGGGGATTTCGTTCCCCGGGGGATTCGTAAACCGGGGGACCACTGTAATTATTTCATTCAGTTATTAATTCATTAGATATCCCTCACTAAATTTCCCAATTAAAATTAAAGGTAATATTATGCTTTAGTGACAATCATAGAATCATAGAGTTGGAGGAGACCACAAAGGCCATCCAGTCCAACCCCCTGCCATGCAGGAAATATCAATCAAAGCATCCCTGACAGATGGCCATCCAGCCTCTGCTTAAAGACTTCTAAGGAAGACCTCAATTTCAGACAATTATAGTTTGTTGGAGTAGATGGATTTCCCTCTACCTTACTTATTAAAACAGGAAGGCCTCCAGAGACGAAGGATTAGGATTGAAAGAAATGCATCACATGGCTGTTTGTAGGTGGATAATTCTTCCTGCTCTGTCATGGCTGGTGAGGGATAGGAGGAGAGATATCTGGAGCTCAGTAGCACATGCACAGGAAAACAATTAAAAAGCAACTGAAGTACAGAAAGAAAGAGGGGGAAATTTTACCTAACCTTTAACCAGGAGATAACACAGAATAATCTTGAGATCCCTTGCTCTGCATGCAAATTTTGGGTCTATCACAGATCTTTGAAGATCACAATTTTTGATTGGGAGTGAGTGGCAGAAGATGCAGTAATTCAGTTGTGCAGAAAATGTTCTTCCAATTTATGTATGTATGTATGTATGTATTTATTTCATATCCTGCCTTTCTCCCATTATGAGACCCAAGTTGACTCAAATATGCTCAGAGGCTCTACAAATGTTTCTGATGAATAATTCCTCCTGCTTGGCTCACTAATCTTTGTAGTCACATACCTGCTGCTGAACTTGCAGTTACACAGTTTCTCTAGCTAAAATAAACACACAAATACTTATTAAACTTGAAATGAAGATCAAATTTGCAATTAAAAATAAATCCCATGTTGCAAGTTAAACCCAGAGTTTAGAAAAGTTGGAAGTTACTAACCTATCATATATTTATATTTACAATTCCCGTAAACAAATAATTGTATTAATGTATTTTATATCCACACTGTATTAAATATACTTTCCTCTTGTATAATGAGAAAGAAAATTTATTTAATGGGCTAAGACTTGTGCTGCTATAGAAGAGGGTAGAAAATGGACATGCAAACAAATGGTTAGTAGTTTTGATTGCCCAATAGTGTCAGAATATTATAGTGGTTTTCATATCATGAATAACTTTATTTTTTGCTTCAGCTATCAAGGATGGATGTGAGAGTTCCAAACATTTTTTCAATGCTTTGTTTGATGAATGCAAAGTCTGTTAAAAAAAAAAGAAAGAAAAAGGAAGGAAGGAAGGAAGGAAGGAAGGAAAAATCTGGTTAGAAATTGTAATTTCTTCATGTTTCAAACTAGGTAGGGCACAAAACTCTTAAACGTGTTTTTTTTTTTCCAGCCAGGGAAGCATGTGTTGTTGGATCAATGCACCAGCTGCCAGTGCAGCCCACAGAGTGGATTGCATCTGAAATACAAACTGACATGTGAGGAAAAAACTTGTGAACCTTGCCCCAAGGTAAGAGACTGCTATTGATTTTTTAAACAGATCTGTTCCAAGCTGGTATGTGTATTTCTGATTCACACCTGTTTTAGAACTTACCTCCATGAACACTGCTAAATTCATGAAAATAATTGACTAAAAGTTAACAACAACAAACTTTTAAAAAGACTGGTCTGGAGTGATATTCCATTGATAACAATTAAACCAACGAAAATACAGCTCATTTAGCTCAGTTTGCTAAAGCTAAATTTTGCATGTCTGTCTGTGGAGGGACTGTCCCTATAAAGGGACCCCAGGAATCATCTAGTCCAGCTCCCTTATTTGTCAATGCTGTGTGCAGGGCATAACAGGATTCTTCAGCCTTCAGCCTAACCATTTCATTGTGTCAGCTGGCTTCTTGCATAGTTGATATTTAGGATTGCTTTGTTTACACCCTTTTCAGATTAAGAATTGTTGAATTTGATCTTGCACTATCTAATTGACCCTTGCTTTGGCATCAGTGCATTAGATTAATGCATAGAATTATAGTCTTAAACCAACAGTTTGTTGGTTTAGGTCTCTGGAGAACAGAGTCTGAATTCCATCTTAGTCATGTAAACCCAAGGGCAAGTCACACTGCCTCAGTCTCAGAGGATGTAAATGCAAACCCCCTCTGAAGAAACTTGCCCAGAAAACCCTGTGATTCATTTGCCTATGAGTCACTATAAGTTGATAACTACTTGGAGGTATACAAAAACTACAAGATGAAGCACCAAACTGTCTGAAGATGAAGGTTGTTGTAGTTCAACAAGGTTAGGGTTTCTTAGTCAAGGAATACTGAGTCAGATGTTGTTTTGACAGTTCCTTCCTCTGAAATCCAGCAGCACCTCCATAAGCCTCACCCCCTAGAAGTCCCACCTCCCTCACTGGGTGACACCCCGGCTGCGAATGCCACTGCATAAAACCAAAACAATCATTTTAGAAGTCACACTGCCTCATCCCAGGGGAAGGCTATGACAAGAATCCTTCTGAACAAGGAGAATTCACATTGCACCCCTGTGGTTTTATAGTAAGGATGCCGTAAAGCAATGGCATTTGGAAGAACGAGCTTCAAAAGGAATTTCTCATCCCTAATTGGAATGGGTGATTGCTGGCCATTGTAAGAGATGAGACATTATCATTATCTCACACTTTTCATGCAAGTAATGTTATTGCCCACCATTCTTCAGGTACAAGAAGAATTATTGAAATTTCAAATGCTGAGGAGGAGGGGGGGGCTGCTGTGGAATAAAGTCATCCAGTTTGCTTTATACAGAGCTGGGCTCCCACCCTGAATCTATTGTTAGAACCATCAAATGCCTGCTGTGACACTTTTAATGATCTCTTTGCCAATAAAATCTCCCGGATAAGGGCCGATCTTGATGCCAGCATTGGAACAGAAACTGTGAGAGAGGTGTTCAGTGACTCCATGGACTTGGTTAGACTGGATAGCTTTGAGTTGTAAGTACTGAGGAAGTGGACAAGATTCTTGGATCTGTAAGGAAGACGACGTGCCTTCTCGATCCCTGCCTTCATGGCTGACCGTACAGGGAGGGGATGCAGTGATGACTCTACTTCAGCATGTCATTAATGCATCCCTTAGAGAGGGTAAATTTCCATCTCAGCTTAAGCAGGCTGTTGTTAAGCCTCTTTTGAAGAAACCCTCCCTCGACCCCCTAGTAAGGAACAACTACAGATCGGTCTCCTTATTACTATTCTTGGGCAAGGTGATCGAGAGGGCAGTTGCCCTCCAGCTCCAGGCAATCTTGGAGGAAGCCAATTATCTAGACCCATTTCAAACCGGGTTCAGGGCGGGCTACGGAGTTGAGACAGCCATGGTCGCCTTAGTCGATGACCTCCGTCTGGGCACTGACAGGGGAAGTGTGACCCTGTTAGTGCTCTTGGACCTCTCAGCAGCCTTTGATACCATTGGCCATGGTATCCTTCTAGAACGCCTGAGAGAATTGGGCATCAGAGGCACTGTACTCCAGTGGTTCCGGTCCTATCTTTTGGGCAGGTTCCAGATGGTGAAGCTGGGAGACAGTTGCTCTCGTAAAAGAGACCTGACATCTGGCATCCCCCAAGGTGCCATCCTGTCTCCCATGCTATTTAATATTTACACAAAGCCACTGGGAGAGGTCATCCAGAGACATGGGGCACGGTGTTATCAGTATAATGATGACACCCAAATCCATTTCTCTATGCCTCCAACTGATGCAGTGACTAAGGATGGCATCTCTCCTCTGAATGCCTGTCTGGAATTGGTAATGGGCTGGATGAGGAAAACAAGCTCAGGTTGAATCCAGAGAAAACGGAGGTACTCGCAATGGGTTCTCCTAGCCCAGGGATGGAGATTCATCAACTGGTCCTGGACGGGGTCACACTTCCCCTAAAGGACAAGGTTCGCAGTTTGGGGGTGCTCCTGGATTCATCTCTACAACTAACATTTCAGGTGGAGGCGATTGCCAGGAGTGCATGGTATCAGCTTCGGTTGATATGCCAACTGCGTCTCTACCTGGACAGGAAGGACCTAGAAGCAGTAGTACATGCACTGATAACTTCTTGTTTAGATTTCTGTAATGCGCTCTACATAGGGCTACCTTTGTACCAAGTTCGGAAGCTTCAACTGATCCAGAATGCAGGAGCCAGATTAACTTCACTGGCTGCCGATCAGCTTCCGGGTGCAATACAAAGTGTTGGTTATTACCTTTAAAGCCCTACATGGTTTGGGTCCAGGTTACTTGAGGGAACGCCTCTCCCTATATAATCCACCCCGCACCCTTAGAACATCAGGGAAAAACCTATTAGATCCTGTTGATACGAGACTAATGCTAACTTCTCATACGGCATTTTCAGCAGTGGCTCCGAAACTCTGGAATGACCTGCCGGAAGAGCTCCGCATGATAAACACTCTAGAAGCATTCAAAAAGGCGCTAAAAACGGAGCTCTTCCGGCGGGCATATCCACCAGATGGTGTATAAGACTTTATTGAACCCCTGTTTAAGAACCCCTCTATTAGACCACATAGTTGATTTTAATTGATTTCAATTAGATAATTTTAAATTGTTGTATTGTTATTGTTGTATTGGTTACACTGTATTGCTGTTTTATATGCTGTAATCCTGCCTCAATCCATAGGGAGAGGTGGGAAATAGAAATAAAATATATTATTATTATTATTATTATTATTATTATTTTGTTATGATAATAGCAGGGCAAAACAGATGTGGCTCCTTGCAACCAGCAGGTTTGTTATTTGCAGGAGAAGTGTTATTCAGAGGACAAACCACAGCAACACACCTTTGCAGCAGGCTGCTATTAGTGCAGACCAAATGGTCAGTTGTTAAGCAATAGCTCTGCATAAGTCAGAGTTGTAAATAAGCAATGAAAAGTTTAAACTATAATACTATTGGCTGGAGCGCGTCCAGAGGAGGGCAACCAAAATGGTGAAGGGTCTGGAAACCATGACCTATAAGGAGCGATTTGGGGAGCTGTGTATGTTTAGCATGGATGAGAGGTGATATGACAGCCCTGTTGAAATATCTGAAGTGATATCATATTGATGAGGGAGCAAGCTTGTTTTCTGCTGCTCCAGAGAGTAGGACCCTGAGCAATGTATGCAAACTACAGGAAAAGAGATTCCACCTAAACTTTAGGAAGAATGTCCTGACAGTAAGAGCTGCTTGACAGTGGAAACACTCCCTCAGACTGTGGTGGACTCTCGTTCTTTGGAGGTCTTTAAACATCTGTTGGGGGTGCTTTGATTGTGATTTCTTGCATGGCATGTGGTTGGACTGGATGGCCTTTATGGTCTCTTCCAACTCTATGATTCTATTATTCTACTGGCAGAAGTCTATAAAGCAATAAAATGATGGATGCAAAAGAATAACACAATAAAATCCAATAGTAAAATCATCCAAATTGCAGCGGTCACAGCATAGCTACCACCTTCACCATCACTTTGGATCCTCTCAGAGTAATTCACGATGTTTTTCAGTGATTGCCACACTTATATGATAAGTTATGAATGGAACTAATATAACTACACTTAAGGGAATGATCACTGTCTGTGTTCGACCTGAAGTTCAAAGACTATTAATTTTCTTTCACTGCAGAATTACAGGGTGGAAAAAGTCGCTGGCTCCTGTTGTGGGAAATGTTTACCCACTGTATGTGCCATACAGCTAAGGAACAGAACCATCTTGTACCTAAAGGTCAGTTGATCTTCATGTTTGGCTGGCAGACATATCCTAATACATTTCACTGATGTTCCTCTCTGTTTCTTAACAGTTTCACATTCCTGCAAATACAGATAGCCCCAAAGGGAGCTGGATTGGGGCTGTGGAAACTGCATGTCACACCCCAATCCAGCCAACTCCCACCCCAAATAAAAGCAGGAAAAGTCAGCTCCTATTTGGGGCAGAAAAAAAAGCTGCTTCTTCGCCTCTAGAGTGGGCTTCTCGCTGGCTCTGAAGCAAGTGGCATCTGAACACCATGCCTCCAAGTCATCTGGAAGCCAGCCAGCATGTAATCGCCATCACAACTTCCGGGTGACTGGGGTTGTGTCATATCTAAACACCAATCCCCCAAGTCAGCTTTAAGCCAGACTTTCAGGGCTGTCTGTTTCAGCCCTTAGTATCCACTCCATCAATTCCAAGAACATTTTCTTTAATTTTAAACTCAAGCTGAATTTTTTAGCAAATTTCCTCATTCTTTGTGCCACAGCAAAGTATCATGCTTTATTTCTTGATGATTTAGCTTTGCATGACACTTGCAGGGGACCTGAACAAATAAAACAGGCTCCTTCACTGATATAATGGAGCAAACTAAACAAATAGCAAAGTATATCCAACTTACAGCTTACTTTTCCCATGGTTTATGTGTAAAGGAAAGAATGTGTGTTTAACCAATTCTTTTGATGTTGGCAAGACCCCCAGACCCAGCACAGTTGCGCACTCTTACCCTACATATACTTGTGAGGCAGGAAGCCTTTGCTTGTAGAACATACTAGCAAACTGGCAATAAAAATGTAAATTGTTCCAAAACTGCAAAACTGTTTTGTAGCTTTTTAAAAACACTGTTTTCTGTTAAAGTTGAATTATTTTATAACTAAAAATCCTGAATCTTTACAGCCAAATGAGTTGATTCAGGATGACTGTGAAAGCCATTCTTGCAAGGTCAACATGAAAGGGGATTTCATCTGGGAAAGGAGAATAACTGGTTGCCCCCCATTTGATTCAAATGAATGTCTGGCTGGTGGAGTAAGTAGTGATCCAAGTACTTCATTGTTTAAATTATCATTCTCTTGTTAAATGATTGCAGCACCATTTGAATGTCTTACAGAATATTATAACAAAAAAGAGAGACATCAACTAGTTTGCAGTCTAAATTTTGACAGTGAGGCAGAAGATGAACTAGAAAAGAGACATAATAGCATGTCATGATAAAAAAAGGTGGCAAATTCATTAATAATTTATTTTGGCTGTTGTTCCCCAAAGTGACTGGAAACCAAGGGCTAAAACTTGATATAATACTGATTTTGATTCTGACCAAATCTGGATGTTGCCTTTGTGTGTGCTTTGTTGTTAAAATTGCAAGCTTTGTTTCATTAAAGCCTCATTCTAATTATATTTAGGTTTATTTTCTATTGATTTCAATGGACAACCATAATCCTATTTCCTGTAACCTTGGTGCATTTTGTTTACCCAAACAGAATGAATTTGTCAGACATTTTATTATTTCACTATATAATTCTGCTTGCCAAATTAGTGGCATACTTCATTGCTTTGATGACATCCCGTTTGGATTATTGTAATGCACTTTACATGGGTCTGACCTTGGAAACTACTCAGAAACTGCAGTGGGTCCAAAATGCTGTGGCCAGGCTGTTTACTGAAGCTGGCTACAGGGATCATGCAACACCCCTCCTGAAATAGCTTCACTGGCTACCTGTCCATTTCCAGGCAGAATTCAAGTTGCTGTTTTTGACCATTAAAGCTCTAAATGGCTTGGTCCTATCTGAAGGACCGTATCTCCTATAGAAGCTACGCGAGCACTAAGATTAGCAGGAGAGGGCTTTCTCTCAATCCTTCCACCAACAGGTGCAGTTGGTGAGGACTCAGGAGAGAGCCTCTCCATGGCTGCTCCAAGACTGTGGAACTCTCTTCCACACGAGGTCAGGTCAGCCCCCTCCCTGCTCTCTTTCTGCTGGCAGCTGAAGACATTTTTGTCTAGGCAGGCATTTGGTGGGTGAATTTTACTTCTGTTGTGTGGTGTGCTGCCTCAATGTTTTAATGGTTTTCACTGGTTTAAACTATGCTATTTTTAACTTATGTCTTAATGTTGGTAATATTTAATTACTGGGACACGGTGGCTCAAGTGGTTAAGATATTACCTCTGTTGATTCCAAGATCAGCAGGTTGACAGTTTGAGGCTCGGGTTCCGTGGGATGGGGTGAGCTCCCATCACTATTCCCAGCTTTTGCCAACCTAGCAGTTGGAAAGCATGCAAATGCAAGTAGATAAATAGATACCACTTCAGTGGGAAGATAAACAGCCTTCTAGGCAATCATACTGGCCACATGACCTACAGAGTAGTCTTTGACAATGCTGAGATGAGCCCTGCCCACTGCATTTGGACAGGACTTGATAACCTTGTGAAAGGGAAGGACAGGTTGCTTACCTGTAACAGTATTTCTTTGAGTGGTCATCTGCGAATACATACAAATGGGTTTTTCTGCGCCTGCGCAGTCGAATTTGGAACTCTCTGGAATCACTGGGCAGAAAAGCAGCTTGCAACTTTTTGCAACTTTTTGGCGGTAGCTCCGCCCCTCCTCTATATAAGCTCTGTTCCTGCTCTTTTCCCCAGTTCCGAAATTTTTCTGCCGGAAGCGACAGAGGAGCAGAACAATGTTGAGGAGGACACTGAGGGGAGGAAGGGAGGGATTTGTATGTATTCGCAGATGACCACTCCAAGAAATACTGTTACAGGTAAGCAACCTGTCCTTCTTCTTCGTGGTCTCTGCGAATCATACAAATGGGTTAGACTAGCAAGCTTAGGTAAGCGGCGGAGGGAGTGTCATGACAACAGTTATAAGATGAACCAAAAACCTTTATTGGTCCACCATAAAAATTGTCAAATTTAACTAACCCTTGTGTGTTTCTTGTTTTTAAGCATAGGAAAAACAATAACAATGGTGGAATACTGCTCACAGAGCAGAATAGAACCACATACTCAAAGAGTAAACTATATACACTGTGCATGAATGCACGGGAATGTACCACCAAAGCACACAATCCTGGATGTGAAGCAAGGTCAAGTAAGACAGGCGGAACAGTGCAATAAAAAATGCAATGTGTCATATGCAATAAACAAGGCAATGTTGTCATAAAAACATGGCATGGTACAAAAACTAACATCAGTGTAAACCAGACAATAACACTCCTCTGCCAAAGGCTGCATCAGTCCTTGCCCTGGTGTCCAACGTATAATGTTTTATGAAAGTCATTGGTTGGGACCAGACCGCAGCCTTACAGACATCCTCCAGCGGGACTCCAGTCAAAAAAGCGGAGGATGTCGCTACCGCCCTAGTTGCATATGCCCTGACCCTGGCAGGAAGAGTTCTACCCGACAGTTCGTAGCAGAGGTGAATGGTACCAGCCACCCATTTGAAAAACCTCTGAGCAGTCACAGGTAGTCCCTTCTTTGGCTCTGAATAGCACTGGAACAGTCTGTCAGAGCGACTCGAACCCGAAGTTCTGTCCAAATAGAAGGCCAAAGCCCTCCTAACGTCCAACGAGTGCAAACAGTGCTCGGTATCGGTGGTCGGGTTTGGGGCCAGGGTCGGGAGCACAATGTCTTGGCACATTTGGAAGGCAGACACTACCTTAGGTAAGAAAGTAATGTCAGTACGGAGGACAACCTTATCCTTATGGAACCGAAGGAAAGGCTGGTCCCTCCGCAAGGCACAAAGCTCACCTGCACTGCTGGCAGAAGTGATGGCTACCAAAAAGGCTGTCTTCCAAGTAACCAGCCTCAGGTCAGCAGTAGCCATAGGTTCAAAGGGCTTGATACCAAGACAAGACAAAACAACCTCAAGGCTCCATGCCAGTGCCGGTGCTGAGACTGGCGGATGGAGGTTGTTAAAGCCCTTCAAGAACCCTTTCACCAAAGGGTCCTTAAAAAAGGAAAGTTTCCCTTCAAACTGAAAATGGGAACAAATTGCAGACAAATAACACTTAATGGAGTTGAGACACAGCCCCGTCTCCACCAGCGTTAACAGGAACTCCAGCTCCATCGGTGTCGACACCCTGGATGAAGAGAGGCCTCTCGAATCCAGGAAACGGAGGAACCTCTGCTACTTGCAGGAGTAGGACCTCTTGGTCACCGGCTTGAGGGCCGCCAGGATCATGAGTCTCACCGCCGCTAGAAGGTCTGCTAAGGCCGGAGTCTTCACACCATCAGAGGAAGATCTTCGATGTCCAGATGCCGAACTCGAACCTCCTGAAGAGTGAGCAGATTGGGCCTCGGCTCGATCCTCAGGAACCGGTTCTGAGACAGGTGAAACAGGGACGGAAACCACGGCTGCCTGAGCTACCAAGGGGTGATCAGGATGGCATCCGTGTGGTTGCTCAACATGTTGGAGATGACCCTCGTGATGAGTGGGAACGGGGGAAAGGCATACAGGAATTCCCCCGTCCAGCTGTGGAGGAAGGCATCCCCCAGAGAGCGTCGGGACCAGTCCCGGGATCAAAACCGGTTGCAGTGGGAGTTGGTCTCCGATGCGAACAGGTCTATTCGAGGGGTGCCCCATTTCAAGAAGAGGTCCACGACCGTCTCAGGATGCAGAGTCCACTCGTGGCACTGCGAATCTGACCTGCTGAGCTGGTCTGCCAAGACGTTTTCCTCTCCGGGGAGGTGAACTGCCTGGAGGATGATGTCCCTCGGGATGCACCAATGCCAAACGCAAAGGATTATCTCCAGCAGGGTTGGAGACCTGGTGCCGCCTTGCTTGTTGATGTAGTACATGACAGTGGTGTTGTCCATCAGAAGCTGTACTACCTTGCCGAGGAGCTCGGGTTCGAAGGCCTTCAGAGCCTTCTACACAGCCAGCATCTCCAGGGCGTTGATGTGGAGATCCTGGTGACACAGCTGCCAATTGTCCTTTATGGTGAGGCCCATGGTGTAGGTTCTCCAACTGTCCATGGACGCGTCTGTGGTGAGGACCACTTGTGGGTCTGGCAAGATGAATGGCATGCCGGCGCAGACGTTCTGGGAGTCTAGCCACCAAGATAGGGACCGGGCGACTGGTCTCGGTACCGTCAGCCACTTGGTTGGAGGGTGGACCACGGGTCGAAGACGGAGAGGAACCAGGACTGCAGGGGTCGGAAGCGAAGTCTGGACCACAGGGTGACGAAGGTGGTTGAGGCCATGTGTCCAAGTGCCACCTGGACATCTCAGGCCCGAACCCGTCTGTTGGCACTGCAATGCCGGATGGCCTTGGAGAGTGACTGGAAACAGTCCTCTGGAAGGTATGCAACGCAAGCGTCGGAATCGAGGATAGCCCTGATGAACCTGATCCTGGTGACCGGGGTCAAGTGGGACTTCTCAAGGTTTAACACCAGCCCGAGAGATTACAGCAGGGAGATGGCGAAGGAGATGTCCTGGCAAAGGCCCTCTTTGGAGTCTGCCATGAAGAGCCAGTTGTCTAGGTAGGGGAAGACTCTTGACCCTTGCTGGTGAAGATAGGCGACCACTGGAGCCATGCACTTGGTGAAGACCCTCGGTGCCGTGGCCAGGCCAAAAGGCAGGACGTTGTAGTGGTACATCTCCGTCCCGATGGTGAAGGAGAGGAACCTTCGGTGCTTCCCCCAAATGAACACGTAGAAGTAGGCATCTTTGAGGTCTATTGTGGCAAACTAGAGTCCCTGGGATAACAAGGGCAAGATGGAAGTGAGAGTTATCATCCGGAACTTCTTGGGACAGAGGCCTCCATCCAGCTTCGGTACCATGAAGTACCAGGAAAAGAAAGCCTGGGGAACCTGGGCAGAGTCCAAAGGGGAGATGGTCCCCTTGTCTAATAGAGTGTGTACTTCATCGAGGAGGGTAGATGAGGGGGTAGTGGAGAGAACAGCTCCAGTAGGTGGGACTCTTCGAACTCGAGGGCATATCCTCTGGATATGATGGTCAGAGCCCAAGAGTCGGTGGTGATTTGGGCCCAGATGTTATGGAAGGGCCTTAGGAGTCCAAAAAGAAGGGGCAAGCCGGGGAAGCAATGGAGTATGCCGGAGAGCTTCATTGCCCCTTCTTACCCAAAACGGAGTCGGACTTCCCGGTACCGGGACTGCAGTCGTCTTCCCAACGAAGACAAAGACAGAGAGGAGAACCTTTGCCTGGTGTCCTGGCGTTGGTACTGTCTCTCCTGCCCGAAAGGCCTCTGAGACTGGCCGGAGGTTGACCTCTGAGTCCCGAAACGCCTCCTGGAGAAGGGCTGCTGGGAAGTGGACATGCCGTGCTTCTTAGTGGCTGACTTCATCTGGTACTTGAAGTTCAGCCGCTCATCGGTGTCTTTGGCAAAGAGCCCTTTGCCATCGAAAGGCATGTCCTCAATAGCAGCCTTCGCCTGTGGTGTGAGGTCCGAAGAACGGAGCCAGGCATAGAATCATAGAATCATAGAATCATAGAGTTGGAAGAGACCACAAGGGCCATCCAGTCCAACCCCCCGACATGCAGGAACTCCCAGTCAAAGCATCCCCAACAAATGGCCATCCAGCCTCTACTTAAAGACCTCCAAGGACGGAGACTCCACTACACTCCGAGGGAGTGTGTTCCACTGGCAAACAGCCCTAACTATCAGGAAGTTCCTCCTAATGTTGAGGTGGAATCTCTTTTCCTGCAGCTTGCATCCATTGTTCCGCGTCCTACTCTCTGCAGCAGCAGAAAACAAGTTTGCTCCCTCCTCAATATGACATCCTTTCAAATATTTGAACAGGGCTATCATATCACCTCTTAACCTTCTCTTCTCCGGAGAAGCAACACTCCGGAGAGGCATGTCTCCGGAGGGCAACACTCGAGGCCATGGACTTGGCCAAACAGTCCGCGTGTGTCTGGCCGAAGTAATCAATAGGCCCGCCACGGAGTGGACCTCCTCCCTGTGCTTAGTGGCTGGGGCCTTCTCCTGCGGGAGGTCAGCCAGCAAGGGGGACATTCTTTCCATCAAATACTGGATGTAGGCCCCCATGCAGGCGTTGTAATTGAAGACCCTGAGTCCAAGAGCCGAGGCCTCGAAGATCTTCTTGGCCAGCCCTCGATCTTCTTGGCCTCGCAGTCAGATGGAGAGGGAGAAGTCTTCAGGGTGAAGAACTTCGGGGGCCCCTCCACAATGGCTGAGTTCTGTGGCGGGTGTGAATGCAGCTACACAGCAGATGAAGGAGAGATCTTATAAGTGGAGTCGATCTTCCTCGAGGTTGAGGGGATGGAGGCAGGGTTCTGCCAAGACCTCTTGGTAATCTTCTCCAGTGACGGCAGGAACAGGATGGCTGCCAAGGTGGGGGCAGAGCCCTGCACCCGCCTTTCCACCGGGTCGAGAGCCTCCTCCTCCAATCAGGTCACCTGGAGCTCCAAGGCATTGGCCATCTTTATGATGTGTTCCCTGAACTGGTGAATGTTGTCAATCGGGGACACCAGACCCGGCTCGTAGAAGATCTGGTGAACTGGCCTCTGCTCCTCTGTATCGGTATCGCGGGGTGACGGAACCGAGCTGTTGGCCTCAAAGTCCTGCTCCGAATCCGAGCTGGCCTCCACACACTGAACGGAGCTTGATGGAGAGTAGGCTGTGTGGGTGTCCGCCTCACCTCGATGGGCCTGCTCTTGCCTGGCGGGGATGGTTGCCGAAGCCTCCTCGCCAACCCTTGCAGACACATCAAGCGGGCGCCAACGCTTACCCGGAGGTCTGTCAAGGGTTGATGGGTCGACTGCGATGAAATACCTGCTAGACTCACTATCGTAATAGTACTCCGGCTCGTCCTCGGATTCCACCCTCAGGGTCAGGGACCTCTGAGACCTCTGGCTCTGCTGGGGGGAGCACTGGGCAGGACTCAGGCTGCGAGGGACAGACATCTCCCAGCGGGAGGGCTGGGCCTGAGGTGACATCTCCCTCGGTATGGAGGCAGTCAGTATGGAGGTGGCCCTCTCGGTGGCGGGAGTCCGCTTCGGTGTCGACACACATGGCAGCTTGGTGGTGGGAGTCTGTTTCGGTGTCAACGCAGGTGGCAGCTCAGTTACCACGTTGGAGTCAGAGCAGGCTTTTTTCCGGAGGGCTTCACCCTCAGAGAAGCACTTTTTCCGGAGGGATTCACCTTCAGAGGAATGCTTCCTCTTAGCAGAGGCTTTAGAGCTGGTCTCCTTCATGGAGGAGGAGCCATCTGCTTCGCCCTGAGAAGGGATTTTCACCTTCTTTCTCCGACTCTCATCCCGGCCTGGGCTTGTCCTTAGCGTCCTTTTTGGAGGACTTGGACTTCTCACCCGTCTTCTTGGCCGATTTCTTGGCGGGGTGAGCCTCCGTCTCCTGGGGGGACTTGGGGGGACCAATAGGGGAATCAAAGGTCGCCTTCTCCTGGGACTCACGAGACATCTTGGAGGCCAGAACGGATGCCTTGGAGGTTGAAGCCGGAATGGAGGTCGAAGGAAGGATCTCCTGTGGGGCCAAAGCTCGATCCAGGAGAAAGGACTTCAGCCGGGAAGCCCGGTTCTTCCTTGCCTGCGGAGTCAGGGATCTGCAAAGGGCACAGGTCTGGGTGTCGTGAGCTTCACCCAAACAGATCAGGCACTTGTTGTGGGGGTCCGTGTGAGGGACCTTGGCCCCACAAACAGCGCAGTGGAGCAGGAGACATCAAGTCCAAAACACAGTCCAAAATCAAGGTCTAGCAAGCCGAGAGGTCAAAACAGGAGCCGAGTCACAGACGAAGGACAGCAGTCAAAAAAAACAAGCCGAAGATCCGAATACCGAAGAAAGACAAACCAAGTGATTCCAACACTGTTCCTTTCTACTCTCTGTATGTGCTTTAAAATGTACATAATTTTCTAATTCCATGGAATGTTTGTATGCATCCTTCCATTGACTAAAGTGCGTTTGTATTCATTATTGAAAATAGACATATACTTTCTTAATGAACACATTTTATCAGGCACACTTTTCTTCTTCTGCAGAACATTTCACAACTACTGAAATGTGCAGATTTCATACAGTTTATATCCTTTCCTAGGAAATATCCCCCCCCCCCCCCAAAATCTGATGAAACTTATTCTTTATAATGGATTCTAATTGTAAGCCACCTTGGGATGAGAGGACTAGTGTAAAAACTTTCTAGGGGCTCATTCCCACTTGCAGTTTAAATTGATTCCTGATTCGCCCTTGCTCCATTTTGGAAATCAATTTCAAAAGCTCCCTTGTTCCCGCTATCAAAGGGGATCTTTTCCTTATCCCAGTGTAATTTTTTTGGTGCAATTGTCATCCCCACTAGTAGCGCCACTTCAAAATCCCTCGACAATCATCTGTGACATAAGTGGTAGCCTGGGCAGCCCAGCTTTGAAATTGGGGGGGGGGGGGGGTTAGGAGAGACGAGGTTGGAGGCTGGGAGAGTGCACACTGAGAGAGTGTGACCTGAAGCTGAGAGACAACAGAAGCAAGGCTGGAGAAGGAGCAGGCTGGTTAATGGAAGTCAAGGCTGGGGAAGGAGGCAAGGCCAGGGAAGGGGCAAGTCAGGGAATGGAATTATTATTATTATTATTATTATTATTATTATTATTATTATTATTTCAAGACCGCGGTAGGACCAGGCTGGGGAAGGAGCAGGCTGGGGAACAGATGTCAAGGCTGGGGAAGGAGGCAAGTCTGAGGAAGAAGCAGGCCAGAGAATGGACGTCAAGGCCAGGGAAGGAGGCAAGGCTGGGGAAGGAGCAGAATGGAGAAAGGATGTCAAGGCCGGGGAAGGAGGCAAGGCTGGAGAAGAAAGCATGGCCAGGAAAGGAGCAGGCCGGGCAACAGACATCAAGGCTGGGGAAGGAAGCAAGGCTGGGGAAGGAGCAGCTCAGGGAACGGATGTCAAGGCCAGGGAAGGAGTAGACTGGGGGATAGAGACAAGGTTGGAGGATGGAGGCAAGGCTGGGGACAGAGCCAGGGATGGAAGATGAAGGGGAGGACAATGGTTTCGGTTTTTAAAAAAAATAAAATTGATTGAATATTGGATTGATTGATTTTGCAACTACTTGCCTTTGCAAGTACTTGTAAAATCAATCAAATATTTGATCATTTTTATTTTTTAAAAAACCCACAAGTACAAAAGGCAGCACTGAGAGAGGGGGGATATGGTGGATCTGTCAAAAACGGATAAGGGATTGTAAACACCCCTCTGCCCTTTGTACCTCCCCTCCAGAATGAATCGATGTGTCGTTCCCACTTATTGAACTCACTTCAGAATCAATTCTTCTGAAAAGGACCACATAGAAACTACTCTCTGAAAAAAGCGGGGTTTTTTGTTTTGTTTTTTTTGCATTTTCCTGACTTCAGTTATAGTTGATTGCACCAGGATCAGAATCGGTTTGAAATGGGAACGACGGTCATATAATTCAATCAGCAATTTGCTGTATTTCATAGTGGGAATGAGCCCTAGATGTAACACAATGACATTACTGACAGCAGCCTTGTATTCCTGGCCAAACTAGACATGTTAATCAGAATGCAGAATTTCATTCTTGAAATTTTAAAAATTTGATTTAACAATTTCTACTATCCTATGCTATTCAGACATTACATTGTAGTTTGCAAAAAGAATGTTGTGAATGAGTATGTGAAAACTCAGCTTGTCTTAAATAATGTATTCTCTTTTTAGGGTAAAATTGCAAAAATTGACAACACCTGCTGTAAAACATGTAAGTAGTCAGTATTTCTTTAAAATTTAGTACATTCCTAAATAGGTAGTTTGAATGGAAAACTTAACATAAAAAACCAAATGAGATGATTGCCACATATTTGATATTGTGTACTTGATCAGAATCATAGCATTTATATACCCTGTGATCCCTATCAAAAATTTTCCCCTCACATACCTTTTGTTTCTAGTTGAGACTGTGGAGGGGACAAAAGCTCACAGCACCCCACAGCCATGGTCCCAATCGAGCTTGCCTCCCCTTGTCAGTTATTTGGGTTTTTTTAAAGAACAGCCACATAAGGACTAATTATCCTTTGCAAACTAATATTTTATTTACAGTCATGAGTTAACCCATTTGTAACTGAAGATGTGAATGGAAAAAGGTTGTAAATGAAATATTTTAAATCAAGTCTCTGATTATACCTTGTTTATGAAAGTGATATTCTTTTTGATGAAATCAGTCTTAACAATATGCATACTTCCCCATTAACACCTATGGAACCAGAAGCTGTTTAACATTAATTTGTTCAGACTGTATCCTACAATTTAAATATGGCAGATCTCACTGTCTAGGAATACAGCCTTTGAGTGTAAGAGAGAAGCATGCCTCCAATAGTTACTCCATGGAGTAGCCCTCTTTCACTCCTAATCGACCTTTGATATCAACTTAATATTTAAAAAGGATGTTTGGTCTCATAGCCAGTAAGGGCACCCCAATGCAAGAACAATAGCCTTCCTAAATAAAGAGATCCGGTGGGCTCAGCTTGAAAGTGCTACCACACATAGACAGGATAGGTCCATTGAGGCTGAAATCTGCACAGGTGCGTGATGATGGCCAATGCCCTGGGTGTTTGCCAAAATGTTGGGAATTAAAGGGCACTTCCCTCTGCAGATGACACCACTTTGTGTAAGACATTTGAAATGATTGCCCCGCCATTTCCATGTGCCTCTGACTATTCTTCCTCTTGGAAAAATCCATTAAAACTCCTGAGAAAACTGCCTCAGGACACATTTCTTTCTATAAATATGACCATCTGGGGCAGTCCCAATTTGGTGTCAGTTGAGTTCAGACAGCTACCCTGTATGTTTCTCCCTTGATTCCTGGGCACACATAGGCCCTCTCAGGTCCCAGGTCCATGTTGAACCAGACTCATCCACTGCATCTTCTAATCAGAACTCTATGTCTGAATCTCGTAAATTGTCACCCTATGCTAAAAACTCTGAAATTATCATCAGCTACCATATTTACATTGTTAGTTCTTACTAAGTGTGTGTGTGAGTTAGTGTCTTTGAGTGAAACTTGATTTCCCTTTGATGTAATAAATGAAACTAAATGAATTTGGAATCTGCAGTCTGGAGTCCTTTGGTTTGGAACCATTATACATAGGCTAGACTCCAGTTTTTAAAGCATTATCTGAAGCCCTGTCACTGCTTCCTATTGAGCTAAATTCATTCCTCCATTGAATGGAATGTCCTCATGGGATCACATCACTTTAAGCAAAACAGTTTTAGAATGAGACACTGTTCTTCTCTTCCCCCCACCCCCCACCACCTCTATCTTTATTTTCATTTTTCCAACTTGGCCCTAAATGAAGGTTTAGGCTGCCAAATTAAATGGTGGGTAATTGTAGAATTTGTTAGCAGTGAAAACTATCTCTCATTCGAAGGTCAAAATGCCAATATCTCTTCACCCTCCATTTTTTTTCTCTCTCTCTCTTTCTCCTCTTTCTTTTTGTTCTGTTTATATGCCAATAAATAAAATATGGGATAAACAGCAGGACACCGCTGTAACAAAATCCTACTTTGAGGAAGTCACTCCAAGATCATTTCTTGCCCCTGTCTATCTGTACATCAACAAGTTCTAGTTTTAACAAATAAAAGTCAGTGATGCTCTTGAGATAACAGATTTTCAATTAATAGTGCTCACATATTAATTTAACTAAGAAGACCTTTATCTGTCTTAGTAGGGTAAGGTACCCTTAACTTAAATCTTAACTGTTAAACAGACAACAATATTTAAAATGTTCTGAGAGACTGAGTAAAAAAATACTTAAAAAATAAAATAGCAAACAAAAATAACATTAAAATTCCTAAACAGTGCAGTCTTCCTGTTCTGGTTTTTATCTACTAATAGAAAACTTTTACTGCAATGGTACTAGATACCTAAGAAAACCCACAATATCAAGTTTGTGCTCAGACAGTGTTCTGCTTTGAAAACCAGAATGAGGCATTCCAGGAACAGCTGCACAAAAATCTATATATTCCTCTCTCTGCCATTTTTATTGTTCTTAGTCTGATTTACCCACACGGATAATAAACCTAAGGCCTGGAACAGATGGGCAAAAAAAGCCCACTTCCGGGTGGCTTGGTGGTGTAGTGATCACATGATGTATGCCCCAACTCACCTGGAAGCCATTACCCAGTCACCCCAATCCAGAAAAGTCACCCTGAAAAGGAGTTGTAAAAAAACACTCATTTTTCAGAAGCTGCTTGGAAACAGTGGTGATGGGCCAGATTAGGGCTGAGTGCACATGATTGCCATGGAACTAGGGCAAAAGACTCCAGGGCAGCCCCAATACACCCTTTGTAGGAGGGCTGTTTTGCCCCATAACAAATAGGATTAAATCACAGTATGGCTGTGTAGCACTTTTATGAGCATAGAGAAAAAACAATGACATTCTAAGAAGTAGCAGCTCTGAAGAGAACAAAGATAAACAAATTACATGACAAATAGACTTTTTCAGTATTTGCCTTTATAGTCCCAAAGCAACCACATCCCAAAGTAGCTGTCTTTATAGTTACAATTTTAAAAGTAATCTATGCTTTTCTATTTTCTCTGTTTCCTAGGCCTGCTTATTGTTATATTACAAATGGAGTGAAATAATCCCTCATCATGTTTACATCATGCCTTATATACAGAAAAAAAATATTACAATAAGTAATTAGTTACTTTCAATCTCTAATTAACAACAGAATAATATCCCACAATCTATTTTCTGGGGGGGAAAACAGCACTTTTTCCAGTTTTGGTTTGGAGACTGCACTCCATGTGTACTGACCCCTGCAACTTTCCCAAATGTAGGAAACTCGACTGCATAATTTGTGGAGATTTAGGTGTGGGATTTCCAACATGCTGGCAAGATTGTATTTTCAATGTTCTGTTGTCATAATTGGCAATAAAATGTAGAGCTGCATCCTACCATTAGGTGGTAGTGGAAAGTTTTTCCCCAAAGTGAGGAGCTTTCTTGTGAGGTATGATTCCATGGCCTACAAACCAATGGGATAGGCTATAAACTAAGTTATGGTTGACAAATGGCAGTTATATGGTTTCTGCTGGGCTTGAAGGGTATCAGCAGGGTCCAAACACACTCTAATTTATTTCTTCAAAGTACTCTGAGTATAGATTACACTTCACTTTCTAAAAATTGTGGGTTCACCTTCAAATGGTTCTTCCTCAAATTAATATGTCATCCTTTAATTTCCTTCATATAGTTCTGCAATATACTATTCCATCTGCTTTTTATTTCATAGAATCATAGAGTTGGAAGAGACCACAAGGGCCATCCAGTCCAACTCCCTGCCATGCAGGAACACTCCATCAAAGCATCCCCGACAGATGGCCATCCAGCCTCTGCTTAAAGACCTCTAAGGAAGGAGACTCCACCACACTCCAAGGGAGTGTGTTCCACTGTCGAACAGCCCTTACTGTCAGGAACTTCCTCCTAATGTTGAGGTGGAATCTCTTTTCCTGCAGCTTGCATCCATTATTCCGGGTCTTAGCCTATCGAGCAGGAGAAAACAAGCTTGCTCCCTCCTCAATGTGACATCCCTTCAAATATTTAAACAGGGCTATCATATCACCTATTAACCTTCTCTTCTCCAGGCTAAACATTCCAAGCTCCCTAAGGCGTTCCTCATAGGGCATGGTTTCCAGACCCTTAACCATTTTAGTCACCCTCCTTTGCACACGCTCCAGTTTCTCCACATCGTTTTTGAATTCTGGTGCCCAGAAATGGACACAGTATTCCAGGTGGGGCCTGACCAAAGCAGAATAGAGTGGCACTATTACTTTCCTTGATCTAGCCACTATACTTCTATTAATGCAATCTAAAATTGCATTGGCCTTTTTAGCTGCTGCATCGCACTGTTGACTCATGTTCAACTTGTGGTCTACTTGGATTCCTAGATCCCTTTCACATGTGGTCTCATTCAGCCAGGTGTCCCCCATCTTATATCTGTGCATTTCATTTTTCTGCCCTAAGTGCAGTACCTTACATTTCTCCATGTTGAATTTCATTTTGTTAGCGTTGGCCCAGCTTTCTAGTCTATTCAGATCACTTTGAATTTTGATCCTGTCCTCTGGCGTATTAGCTACTCCTCCTAATTTGGTATCATCTGCAAATTTGATAAGTATGCCCCCAATTCTGTCATCCAAGGCATTAATAAAGATGTTGAATAGCACTGGGCCCAGGACAGAGCCCTGGGGGACCCCACTCGTCACTTCTCTCCAGGATGAAAAGGAGCCATTGTTGAGCACCCTTTGGATTCGGTTGGTCAACCAATTACAAATCCATGTAACAGTTGCCTTGTCTCGCCCACATTTTACAAGCTTGTTTGCAAGAATGTCATGGGGAACCGTGTCAAAGGCCTTATGGAAATCAAGATATACTATATCTACAGCATTCCTTCATCTACCAAGCTGGTGATTTTATTTTTTTAAAAAAGAGAGATCAGATTTGTCTGGCATGACTTGTTTCTCTGAAACCCATGTTGGCTTTTTGCGATTATGGAATTATCTTCTAGATATCCGCAGACTCTCTGTTTAATAATCTGTTCCAGAATTGATGTCAGACTAATAATCTGTTCCTGGAATAATCTGTTCCTGGAATTGATGTCAGACTAACTGGACGGTAATTGTTGGGATCCTCTTTTTTCCCCTTTTTGAAGATGGGGACAACGTTTGCCCTCCTCCAGTCTGCTGGGACTTCTCCTGTTCTCTAGGAATTCTCAAAGATTATTGCCAATGGCTCCGATATTACATTTGCCAGTTCTTTTAATATCCTAGGATGTAGTTCATCTGGTCCTGGAAACTTGTATTCATTTAGATTAACCAGGTTTTCTGTACTATCTCTTTACTTATTCTGTGCTGAAATTCCCCCACTCTGTCTCCTGCTCCATTGTCCTCAGGTTCAGCACCCTTTGCCTTTTCTGAGAAGACTGAAACAAAGGTGTTGAGTAATTCCGCCTTTTCTCTGTCCCCTGTTAGCATTTTGCCATCTTCATCACTCAATGGCCCTACCATTTCCTTCTTCTTCCTTTTGCTCTGGACATACCCAAAAAAGCCCTTTTTATTGTTCTTAACCTCTCTAGCCAGCCTGAGTTCATTCTGCGCTTTAGCTTTTCTGACTTTGTCCCTACACTTACTGGCTATTTGTTCGAATTCCTCTTTTGTGATTTCCCAATTTTTCCATTTCTTATACATGTTCCATTTAAAGCTTAGCTCAGTTAAAAGTACCTTTGTCATCCATCCTGGTTTCTTCAGACATCTGCCATCTGTCTTCCTCATTGGAACTGTTTGAAAATGCGCCTTCAGTATCTCCTTTTTGAGATACTCCCATCTGTCTTGAACTCCCTTCACTTTTAGTGTACCTGATCATGGGATCACCTCCAGTATTTTTCTAAGTTTATTGAAATCAGCTCTCCTAAAGTCTAGAATTCGTGTCTGACTATACCTAGTTTCAACTTTCCACGGTATAACAAACTCCAGGAGAACATGGTCACTCCCGCCTAAGAATCCCACCACTTGCACCCTATCAACTAGGTCTTCCCTGTTGGTCAAGATAAGATCCAAAATAGCTGACTCCCTTGTTGCCTCTTCCACCTTTTGGACAATGAAATTGTCTTCAAGGCAAGTGAGGAATTTGCTAGACCTTGAGGATTTGGCAGAATTTGAATTCCAGCAAATATCAGGATAGTTGAAGTCATCCATTACTACTATATTTCTCCTATCTGAGTATGTGGTCATCTGTTCTAGAAAGGCATCATCCAATTCCTCTGCCTGAATCGGGGGTCTGTAGTAGACTCCCACAGTAATATCCCTGTTGCTTCACTCCCCTTTAATTTTTATCCAGACGCTCTCCACTTGGCTTCCAGTATTGATGTCCTGGATCTCTTCACTGGTATAAATATCCCTGACATATAATGCTATTCCTCTTGCTTTCTTGTTTGGCCTGTTTCTCTTAAAAAGGTTATACCCCTCTATTTCTACATTCCAATCATGAGACTCATCCCACTAGGTTTCAATGATGCCTATTATATCATATTTCCTTTGTTGTGCTAGGAGTTCAAGTTAATCTTCCTTATTTCCCATGCTCTGTGCATTAGTGTAGAGACATCAAAGACCATGCATCCCCTTTACTTGATGCCTTTGCACATTTTTTTTGCCTCCTATTGTTGGGTCCTTGCACTGTTTGCCTTGTTCCCTCTATGTCAGTGTGACTATTTTTTTTCCAGCCCTTTTCCTTCCAGACTCCTGTCTCCCTTCCTCACATAACTCAGTTTAAAGCCCTCCTGTTCAGATTCTTCAGACTGTTGGCAAAAATGTTTATTCCAACTGGCATGAGATGCAGCCCATCCCTTGCCAGAAGTCCCTCTTCATGGAACCATAGCCCATGATCCAAGAATCCATTTTTTTCTCAGCGACACCATCTGCAGAGAGAGTTGTTGACATCTGCTATTTTCCTCTCCTTTCCTGGACCATGCCCTTCTACTGGCAGAAGAGACGAGATGACAATCTGTGCATCCATTCCTTTTAGCTTCTTTCCCAGAGCCTCGTAATCCCTTCTGATATTCTGAAGGCTGTATCTTGCTGTGTCATTCGTTCCCACGTGGACCAAAAGGAAGGGATATTGGTCAGTAGGTTTCACCAGTCTTGTCATCCTCTCCATCACATCACGGATGTCACAATTTCTAATTGGTCATGTAATATGTTCCACTGATCATATAGCATTTCCTGTTTGGTTTACATTTCCCCTTGTTGAACAGCTGCTACTGTCAGGAAGTTCTTCCTAATGTTGAGGTGGAATATCTTTTCCTGTAGTATGAATCCATTGCTCTAGATCCTGTTGTCTGGAGCAGCAGAAAACAAGCTTGCTCCATGTTCAACATGACATCCCTTCAAATATTTAAGCATGGCTGTCATGTTACTTCTTAACTTTCTCTTCCCAAAGCTAAACATACCCAGCTCCCTATTCCACTAGTCATAGGGATGGTTTCCAGATCTTTCACCATTTTGGTCACTCTCCTTAAGGGTGAAAGAAGGCTATTAACGTAGGTGCACTCTCTATGCAGATTACATTTTTTTGTTTTTAAATAATGCTAATGAGTCATATTTTAACTTTAAAAGACCTTTGACTTGTTCAATATGCATGCTAGTCTTCCAATAAATTTTAGTAAGTCATGCATGATATATCTCAACACTCTACTAGTACTATAACTGCAGATGGAAGCAGTCGCTGGTCTTTGTTTGGCCCATTTGGAGTCAAGTATCTAGGCATCATAATTTCTAGTTTTTCTCAAAAAACCCTGTCATCCATTTAGTCCAGCACCAGTCCAGAGTGTGGTTAATTGATCAACAGTTGGGTTGGTTGATGTCTTGATCCAGAACCATGCTTTTGGCCAATTGTATTTTCAGATGTAAGCAATAAAGTTGTGGCTTTTTTTCTTCACCTAGTTATGGTGTGTGGTCTTTCACACCTTGTGGCTTTGCCCTTTTATCTACAAATATTATACAAAGACATAGCCTAGTTAGTGAAGTTAGTCTCGAAAATCAGTATCCAAAAGGATCTTGTAGCACCTTTGAGACTAACTGAAAGAAAGAAGTTGGTAGCATGAGTTCAAGACTATGAAAGGTAATGCTACCAATTTCTGTCTTTCACCTAGTCTCAAAGGAATCCCTTCACATAAATGTTATATTTTACAACTATAATATTGTCACAAAACATGACTGAATCTAAAATTTTTACTCCTGAGCAGTTTTGTACATGAGAAAATGTTTTTAATCTATTTTTGTTCTATTCCAAACAATTTCACTATATCCATCACAGTACAATTTTCTGAATTAGAAGTCTATAGAATCATTGAATCCTATATTTGAAAGAGACCACAAAAGCCATCAAGTCCAACCCCCTTGCCATGCAGGAATACACAATCAAAGCATTGCCAACAGATGGCCATCAAACATCCGTTTAAAATCTTCTGAAGAAAGAGATTTCACTACACTCCGAGGCTGTGTATTCCACTATCAAACAGCTCTTACTGTCAGAAAATTGTTTCTAATGGTTAGGTGGAATCTCTTTTCCTGTTGCTTGAATCCATTGCAAAAAATAAGCTTGCCCCATCTTCAATATGATATTATTTCAAATATTTAGACATGGCTATCATGTCACCTCTTATCATGTCACCCAGGCTAGGCCGCTCCTCATAGGGCATGGTTTCCAGACTTTCACTATTTTATTCAATCTCATTTGGACATGCTCCAGTTTGTCAACTTGCTCCTTCAGTTGTGGTGTCCAGAACTGTACATATTATTCCAGGGGAGGTCTGAACAAAGCAGAATAGAGTGGTACTATTATTTCTCTTGATCTAGACACTACACACCTATTGATGCAGCAAAAAATTACACTGCAGCGTGTCCGAAGGAGGGTGACTAAAATACTGAAGGATCCAGAAACCATGCCATATTAGGAATGGCTTAGGGAGTGGGGGATGTTTAGCCTGGAGAAGAGAAGGTTAAGAGGTGATATGATAGCCCTGTTTAATTATTTGAAGCGATGTCATATTGAGGAGGGAGCAAGCTTGCTCTCTGCTGCTCGAGAGAACAGGACCTAGAACAATGGATGCAAGCTACAGGAAAAGAGGTTCCAATTCAACATTAGGAGGAACCTCCGGACAGTAAAAGCTGTTTGACAGTGGAACACACTCCCTTGGAGTGTGATGGAATCTCACTCCTTGAAAGTCTTTAAACAGAGACTGGATGGCCATCTTTTGGGTATGTATTGATTGAGAGTTCCCTTATGGCAGGGGGTTGGACTGGATGGCCCTTGTGGTCTCTTCCAACTCTATGATTCTATTATTCTAGATGCATAACATTCCCTTTATCTACAAAGCTTCTGACTCTGCCAAAGAAAGAGATAAGATTAGTCTAGCCTGACTTTTGTTTTGTTTTGTTTTGGTTTGGTTTTGTTTTGTTTTCTGGGTAAACCCATTGTAAATGCTTACAGACTGTCTAATGATCTGCCCTAGAATCATACCTGCTAATTATGTCTTTGATTGGGTAGTAATTGTTAGAAATTTGGAAACAATGGGTTGCCTTTCTGACTCATAGGACCACTCCAATGATACCTTTTAAAAAAATCATCCTCACTTTTACATCCTGGACAAATTAGGCCAAAATATAGGCTGAGAGGACAAGGATATTTTAAAAGCAGGAGCAGAAACAGAAGCAGAAGCAGAAGCAGAAACACAAGCAGAAAACTCAAAAGCAAGAAAGATTATTTCCCCCTAGGCATCATGTGGACATATGCAATAATTGATTCGCAGTTCTGTGCAGTCTAATAATTCATATAAAGGCAACTTAGTGAAAATTGGTGTCTGGTTACAGAAAACATTAAAAGGATATGGGAAAAGACATAAAAATTGTTATATTGGATAATGATTGGATTCATATTTTGTCCTCTTCTACCCTCTTTCAAATCTAACTCAGTATTTTCTATGGAGAATGTCCCTAAGGTCATCTACTGATGGTACTGTCCCCATCAGATTAAATAAGAATAGTGAAAAACATTGTTGCCACATGCTGTGGAAACGTATACCATTGATACACACCTACTCATATGATTGGTCTGCCCAGGAGTTCATAAAAGCTGGTCTTAAGTTCCATATCAAACTATAGACTAATCACAAAACAAAATGGTAAAGGTTTATTATTAAGCTTTAAAGTGTATTTGTTGCACTTAAGCAACAAATACATCATCACAAATTTTTGGCAGCTGCTTGCAGGATAATTACCAAGAACTGATAGAGAGGGAACCTAAGCTTGGAAGTGTTGTTGGATAAAATTTGGGATTTACATCTTAGGGAAAAGTTGTTTCACAATCAGAGAGTAATCAAAGCTCTCACAGTCATTCATCCAAGACTGATTTCCATTTATAGAATATGTTAAACAGCAGTAGTTATTTGTATCCACCACCACATCTGTTGCCTTTTTGCAAAGACGCTCCTTGGGTTTTAAAACCAAGCACAATGTATGCTACATTTTGTTGGATTAATCAACAATAAATGGTATTATGTGATTGTATCTCATTTTTCTAATGTGTTTATATTGCTGAATTAATCTTTCCATTTTACTTTCTTTTATTGTTAATGAATGTATAGTTTTATAAGTTTTAATTTTTAAAAAGCCAGTGGTCCAATACATGTTATATATGTTTAAAAAAACCAGAAGATGGTTGTGATATATAGTATGCAATGATTCTTTCCTATATCTCATCATATAAACTTACCAAACTATACCTGTCTTTTGTTTTCTTAGGTGTAGAGCCAGAGTGCAGACAAGTCACAGGCAGGCTGGAATATGTGAAAATGGATGACTGTGTGAATGAAAACCAGCTGAATATCCATTATTGTGAGGTAACATATGTAATTTTATAAAAACAACTGTATGAAAGCAAAGCGAGATATACTTTCTATGGATAATGTGCACTCTCTGGCAACAGTTTGCAAAGAGGAGGTCTCCATAACCCTGTATGTTAGGGCTGCTGCTAATGTCTTTTTTCTTTTTCTTTTTTCTTTTTTTGTTTTTTTGTTTTTTTGGAAGGGCAGTTTCCCTGTTCTTTCCATTCTATCCACAAATATATTGTAAGTAGGTATGTGTAGGAACCCTGCTTCAATTATTTTCATATTTTTTCAATGTATCTTGTGAAACAGGCATTGGTTCCTCACTTTCTCTCTTTAGACTAAGCGACAAAGGGCCCTTTGCCATTTTCACCTAATCTGCATTCTGTCTGGGGTCCCATTATCACTTTCTGGCCACCTGGGTATCCAACTTGTGATGGTAGACTTAACATCAATATTCCACTTAAGCAGTCTTAAACACTGGAAGCTCTAGATGTTTATATGGGATATTTATACTTATATGAGCAGGCTCTTTGGTAATCTTTTAGTATATTTATTATATGCAGTCATAAATATACAAACACACACAGACATATGACAATGTAATTTAATCACATTAAATTATAGTAAGGCATCATACATTAACTACATTACTTGATGTGGTAAGTCAGATGTTCACCACAGCGCTCAGCTGACAGGGAGAGCAACAGGGATGATTTTTGTGAGTGATTAACAGGGAAGTTTTGAGAGGCAGACCCTGAGATCTGTTTCAGTGCCTATTTTAGACTACTAAATGAATGAGGAAGCTGCTGCAATTTCCTCAAACAGCTGTTCTACGTTTGTGTTCTTGCCGAAAGATGTGGGTAACTTCACCTACGCTAAGTGCAAGTTGGTTCCCCTCTTGGAAGAGAAGCCCATTTATGCACTCTGCAGAATATTAGGGAAAGTGGGGATTTCTTGAACAAAGCAGAAAAGAGCATCCAGCTGAGAAACACAGGGTGTCCCTGGAGAGGAAGTGAGTCCCCATTCACAGTAGATGGACAATTGGAGGAATGTGACACATAAAAGGAGAAGGCCCAGGAATCATTCTGTGAGTCTGGAACTGTCAGAACAGGGGTCCAGAACCCTAGACAATCAACCAGTCAGCTTTATGTAGAATAAACAGAACTTTATTGATGCTCCAGGATCAGCAAAACCACACCATTCAGCTTCTTAGCTGAGACTGACCAGTCCCCGCCCAGCACCCCTATATCTTCCAAAGGCCCACACCTCCCCCCTTCTCACAAAAGCCCGCGAAAAGCCTATTCCAGTATTTTTCCATAGGTTTCGTTTTCCACCTTATCTCCCCCCTTCTGAACGCTTCCCACCAGAAACTACTGCATTCCAAGCTTAGAGCCGAGCAGCACCAAGGTCAACTGATAAATCCTCCTGGCACCGTTATGCACTCCTCCTCTCTATCTAGCAGCTAACTATGTACCATCATCCCCAACTACACCTACTAACTCATATCTGGAAGAATACTACAAGGATTCTGACAGTCAGCCCCCCGAAAAGAAGACCCCCCCCCTACATATGTAAAAAAGGAAACAGGACATGAAAGGAAACAGAAAAGGCAACAAAATATTATCTAGGTTTGTCAGGATACATCCGATGAAACTTAGCAATCAATTCAGGGGCTTTAACATGCTTAGCGAACACCCATTCATCATGATCCGCTGAAAAATGTTTCCAGCGAATCAGGTACTGCAGCTTGTTTCTGTGCATTCTAGAGTCCAAGATTCTAGCAACTTCGAAATGCTGTTCCCCCTCAACCATCATGGGCAGGGGTGGTTCCTTGTCTTGTCTCCATCGTCCTGTGCTTCGGTCCGGTTTCAGCAAGCTAAAATGAAATACAGGGTGTAAATGTCTATATGATTTAGGCAAGTCCAATTCCGCCGTCACCTCATTGACTAGTCTTTTCACCAGGAAAGGCCCTATGAATTTGGGTCCCAGTTTCTTAGACGGGTGTCTAGATTTCAGGTTCTTCGTGGACAAAAACACCCGATCCCCAGGTTTGATATCCCACCCCACCGATCTCTTGCGATCAGCATGTCTCTTATAGTCTGTTTTAGCCACCTCTAAAGCCTTGGCAACCTGGGACCAAGCAGCCTGGACCCACTGCACCCATTGAGTCACAGTCACCGGGTCCGAAGGGTCGGCTGGTAAGGCCGGGAGGGTCCTGAGTTCATATCCATAGACAATCTCAAAAGGCGATTTACCAGTGCTCCGGTGTACCGAACTGTTAAACGCCACTTCAGCATGGGGCAATAAGTCATACCAATCATCCTGCAAATAATTAGTGTAACATCGGAGGTATTTCTCGAGAGCCTGGTTCGTTTTTTCACATTGCCCGTCAGATTGGGGGTGCCAGGCGGTGCTCAGGGCCACTTCTACCCCCAATTTTCTTTGCAGCACCTTCCAAAAGGTCGAAGTGAAGGTGCTACCCCTGTCACTCACAATCTTGTCTGGCAACCCATGATGCTTATAAATGTGGGCTATAAACAGGTCAGCAAGCCTAGTAGCACTAGGCATCCCCTTGCAGGCTACATAGTGCGCTTGTTTTGAAAAAAGGTCCACAACCACCCAAATAGTGTTTCTCCCCTTGCTCTCAGGCAGATCGGTGATAAAGTCCATGGCAATTTGTTTCCATGGTCCCCCAGGAGTGGGCAGCGGCTGTAGAAACCCCCTGGGCTTGCCGATGACTGGTTTGGCACGGGCACACACCGGACAGCTCTTCACATATTCTTCCACCTCAGCTCTCACCCCCTCCCACCAGTAAGTTTTCCGAACCTTGTGCCAA
This sequence comes from Urosaurus nigricauda, assembly GCA_034509955.1. Classification (NCBI taxonomy): domain Eukaryota; kingdom Metazoa; phylum Chordata; class Lepidosauria; order Squamata; family Phrynosomatidae; genus Urosaurus; species Urosaurus nigricauda. The sequence continues at coordinate 105,288,813 of JAOEGL010000005.1, read as the reverse complement.
GTCTTTAGATATCCCCAATGACCTGCTGCCTTCGAATCATGGCACAATTTAAGAACCTCAGGCCGTATTGATGCAGGGACATAAATTTGAGAGCCCTTGGTCCACAACCCTTGTGAGTTCAAAACCAACCGATCTCTGTGCTTCTGAAGCCACCCATCTTTCTCAGCTTCCCCTTTTATCTTTTGCAGCAGCCCATCCAGTTGGGGCAAAGGGTCGACCGGTTTCTGCTTAGCCTGGCTACGAGTCACTACAGCTAGTCCCAACTGTTCAGGGGAGAAAATGGCTTGCAGAGGAACTTGCTCTTTCCCCATATGCTGGGGGAGCCTGGATAAGGCATCAGCTAAAATGTTTTGTCTTCCTGGGAGGAACTTTAGTTTGAATTTGTACTTGTAAAAGTCCTTAGCCCACCTCCTCTGTTTGGGAGTTAGCTTTCGGGGAGTTTGCAGGGCCTCTAGATTACGATGGTCTGTCCAAACTTCAAAAGGGTGAGGCGCCCCCTCTAAAAACTGTCTCCAACTGTCCAGAGCATGCTTAACCGCAAACGCTTCCTTTTCCCAAGTGGGCCACCCCAGCTCCCCTTTTTGGAATTTGCGAGACAAGTAGGCACAAGGCCTCAACAGCCCGTTATTGTCCTTCTGTAGCAACACGGCCCCTACTGCGTGGTCGCTCGCGTCCACCTGAATGACAAACGGCTTGTCGGGGTCAGGGTGAAGTAAAATAGGTTCTGCACTAAACAAGAGCTTCAACTGCTCAAATGCTCTCTGGCATTGATCCGTCCAGTGAATCGGGGTAGAGGGTTTGGGCTGTTTCTTTTCATTCACCTCCTTGCCCTTGCCCCCTCCCTCCTGGGTTTTGGTTTTCAAAAGATCCGTAATAGGCAGGGCTATTCTAGCAAAGTCCGGGATGAATTGCCTGTAGAAATTGGCAAAGCCCAGAAACTTTTGTACTTGTTTTCGGGTCTTAGGGGGGGGGCCCAGCTCAAAACAGTGTGCACTTTCTGTGGGTCCATTTCAATCCCCTGGGCCGACACCCGATACCCTAAAAAATCCAATTTGTCAGTATGGAAGTGGCATTTAGACAGTTTTACGTATAGCTGGTTATCAAGCAGTCGCTGCAACACCTCTCGCACCAGTGGCACATGGCTCTCCAGGTCCTGAGAGTAAATCAGAACATTGTCCAAGTATACCAGCACCCCTTCAAACAGCAAGTCGTGCAGTACCTCGTTTATGAGTCTCATGAAGACCCCGGGGGCTCCCGCTAGTCCAAAGGGGAGGACCAGATACTCAAAGGCCCCCAGAGGGCAATTAAATGCAGTCTTATGTTCATCCCCCTCTTTAATCCGTACCCTATAATAAGCGTCCCTTAAGTCTAGTTTGGTAAACACCTTGCCCGTGGCCAACCGACCCAGCATGTCCTTCATTAAAGGCAGAGGGTACTTATTGGTGCTACAAATCCCATTTAGGTTTCGATAGTCCGTGACCAGCCGCAGTGTTCCATCTTTCTTTTCCCGAAAGAACACTGGTGTGGCAAATGTGGAGGTGGATGGTCTAATGAATCCTCTCGTCAAGTTCTTTTCAATAAACTCCTCAAGTGTGACTAACTCCCGGGGGGTCATGGGGTACAGTTTTGGCTTAGGCAGGGGCGCACCGGGCTCTATCTCAATGGCACAGTCCGTCTCTCGGTGCGGTGGCAGCTGGTCACTCTCTTTAGATTCAAACACCTCCTTAAGATCTTCATAACAGTCCGGGTAGGAAGCCACTGCCTCCTCTGGGCTGCCACCCGGTTCCACTGCACCTTCGTCCCCCCCCCAGTTCACCGGCTCTAAGTGAGTGGCAGCCTCGCTCGCCTGGGGTCGGGGTATCCTCACCGACTGTTGCATTGGAGGAACTTTGACAGTGGGGTCCAACTGGTGGCCCTGGCAGCCTGGGTCATCAAAAATTAATAGTCTCTGCCTCCACTTAGTGTGGGGGTTATGGTGATGTAGCCAATCGATCCCCAGCATGATGTGATAATGATACGTGGGTCCCACCACCAACTGAATCCGTTCCCAGTGGTCTGCTATTCCCAGCCACACTGTGGTGGTTCGCTCCTTCAAAGCTTGCCCCCCCATCAAGCTGCCATCCATCTGGGCAAAAGGGATGGGGTCCCGCAGGTTTTGGGTTTTTATGCCCAGGCTTTTCACCACCTCTGGGTTGACTAAGCACCTAGTGCAACCCGAGTCCACTGCCGCGGTTAGGGTCATAGCTCTCTGCCCCCGTCCCACCACCAAAGTCACCGTCAAAGTATAGAGGGGAATGCCCCCACTCACCATAGGTTTGCGGCTGTCCCCACTCCCAGCCTGCCTCTGGCCGCTTTTTAAGGCAGGCTCAGGGAGTTTAAAGCCGGCTCCTCTCCATCGGCACTGTCGTCGTCAGTCCAGACCTCCTCCTCGGCCTCCGTCACCACTTGAAACCCGCGATCGACGTGGCTTTTCACCGTTTCCTTCCCCTTCCCTTTCTTGGGAGCCTGCGCTGGAGGGGGCGCGGATGGGGACGTTTTTTTCTCCGGGATACGATCCGGGCAGCTGGCGACCAGGTGGCCTTTGCGCCCGCAGCCCAGGCACAACCCCAGCCGGCGGCGTCGCTCTCTCTCTTCCCCGGCGGTCGGCCCAACCTTGCCTTTGCCTCTCTCCCCAACGTTTTGGGTTTCTCTTCCTTTGCCCCCTTTATTCCTCCGCTGGGTTAGCATCCAAATCTCGTGCAGCACTGCCTCTGCCTCTCCAGCCAACTGAATCCACTCCATAGCCGTAGGGGGGTTGCCCAGGTTAAGTGCCCTGTTCACAATGTCGGGACGCAGTCCCTCCTTAAAATATTGAATCTTCATCCCCTCGGTGCAGTCTGGCACTTGGGCAATCAGTCTCCGAAACTCCATAGCGTACTCGGAGACGGATCTGGTGCCCTGGTCTAGGGCCTTCAGACTGGCCAGGGCGGTGGCAGCCCTGAACGGGTCTTCGAATCTGGCTCTCAGGGCTCTCATAAAGTCCGCCAGATTTCGCAGCTCGGCCGCTTGGCAATCGTACAGCTGCACTAGCCTGTTGGCTGCCTCCCCTTTGAGGTGCCTAGCCACACACTTCACCTTAGCCGCATCTGAGGGAAAGGTAGGCCCCCATTCCTCCATGTGGTCAGCCACCTGGGACAAAAAATAGGGGAGGGTCTGGGGGTCCCCGTCAAACTTAACCCCCAACTTCCGGGCCTGTGGGTCTACCTGATGGTCTGGTGCCGGGCGAACTACCTGCTGGTCCGGTGGTGGTGCCTCGTCCTGTACTAGGACCGCTGGTGCAACTGCCACGACGTCAGCCTCTCGCCCCTCTCTCGTCCCGTCCGCGCGTCCCTTGTGTGCAGCCAGCAGTTCCTTCATGAGGTCATGCAATATATCCACATCGGCCCGAAGGTAGGCCATTTGTTCGCCCAACTTTGCCTCCTCGCCCGTTTGTACTCTCAGGGGCTGCGTGAGACCCGTGTCCCAATCCGACCACCGAGTGGCCCTCCTCCGTTCTCGGGTCCGCATCGGAGCCACCGGTTGTCCAAACCACTGTCCTCCGCTCACCGGAGTCTGTAGCACTGGGGGTCTCGTGGCCTTTGGTAACGCGCCTGCCCCCGCTGCCGAGGCCTTGGCCTCCTCCGCCGCCTCCGCTGTCCGAGTTGTGGAAGGCTCCTCTGATGTCTCCTGCTCCTGCATTGCTTCAGAGAAGAGTTGATGGTTTGGAGAGTCTCAGCTGTCAGAACAGGGGTCCAGAACCCTAGACAATCAACCAGTCAGCTTTATGTAGAATAAACAGAACTTTATTGATGCTCCAGGATCAGCAAAACCACACCATTCAGCTTCTTAGCTGAGACTGACCAGTCCCCACCCAGCACCCCTATATCTTCCAAAGGCCCACACCTCCCCCCTTCTCACAAAAGCCCGCGAAAAGCCTATTCCAGTATTTTTCCATAGGTTTCGTTTTCCACCTTATCTCCCCCCTTCTGAACGCTTCCCACCAGAAACTACTGCATTCCAAGCTTAGAGCCGAGCAGCACCAAGGTCAACTGATAAATCCTCCTGGCACCGTTATGCACTCCTCCTCTCTATCTAGCAGCTAACTATGTACCATCATCCCCAACTACACCTACTAACTCATATCTGGAAGAATACTACAAGGATTCTCACAGGAACTGCAAAATCCATTTTAAGCTCTCAGTAATTACAAGGGAAAGCAAGAAAACCTTGTGCAAAAGAACGTCAAAAGTTCATCACATGCCAAATCTCAGAGGAGCCATGTGGTGGTGTTAGGGGATTCCCTGTTGAGGGATACAGAATCAGCAATTTCGGTGGTGTAATAGAGATGCTGACAACACTCATTAAGCCCACTTACTGTTATTCCTTCTTTTTCATCCATGTGGGAACCAATGACAGTGCAAGACATAACCTTCAGAATATCAAAAAAGATTATGAGGCTCTGAGTAGGAAGCTAATGGGTCTGGATGCACAGGTAGTTATTTTGTCTGTCCTTCCTATGGAAGGGCATGGCCCAGGAAGTAAGAGAAAAACTGGTGAACAACCGGTTCTACATACGGTGCTGCCATGAACAATTTTGCTCCCTGGACAATGATGTGCAGTTTCATGCAGGTGAACCTCTGGCAAGGGATGGGTTGCATCTCACTGCAGTTGTCACAAACATTTTTGCTAAGAGTCTGACATTTCTGATCAGGAGGGCTTTAATCTGAGGGCTGAAACAGATGGCCTGGTAAAGCTGGCTTCTAGCTTCTAGCTGGCCTAGGGGCATGACATTTAGACATGCCATGATCCCGGGTCTCCTGGAAGCTGTGCCGGCGATTACACACTGGCTGGCTTCTGGGTAAGTTCAGGACATGGCATTCAGACACCACTCACCCCAGAGCCATCTATAGAGGCAAAGGAGTGCATTTTCCCCACGCAAATAGAAGCGGACACTGTGGCATGTGGTTGCTATGGCCTCAATCCAGCTGTCCCAGAGGTGGTGTCATGCTGCCCCTTTGAGGCTGTCTGTTTCACTCCTGAGTTGGGAGTGGGAGGGAGATGGTATTCTTGAAGACAGGAGTTAAATAGGTGCTGGAGATAATAGCCCAAATATTATATGGAGAACATGGCAAATAGCACAATAACCCAAAAGTGAGAGGGGAAAAAAATCTTTAAAAGTCAGACCCATGGTCTTAGATATCTCTATACTGATGCATGGGAAATAAACAGGATGAGCTTGAACCCTTAGCACAGCATAACAAATATGATATAACAGGTATCACTGAAACTTGGTGGGATGAGTCTCATGATTGGGATGTAGTACTAGAGGAGTATAGCCTATTTCAGAGGAATGGATCAAACTGAAAGGGAGACGGACTATCATTACACATTAAGGATGTGTGTGCACACCTATGAATAGATCCATCACTTAATTTCTGGAAGTCAGTTTGAGAGTGTCTGAGTAAAAATTACAGGGGAGAAAAACAACAGGGATGTGAGGGTCTATTACAGATCTCTAAGCCAAATGGAGGACTTGGCTGATTCCTTCTTGGAACAAAAGACCACACATTCAGAAAGTAATAATTGGCAATTTCAACTATTCTGATATTTTTTGTAAGTCAAATGTTGCCAAATGTTTACGGTCTAACAAATTGCTCACTTGCCTTGCAGACAATTTCATCAACCAGAAGGTGGAAGAGGCAATAGGGGTTCAGCCATTTTAGATCTGGTCCTACCCAACAGTGATGAAATGATTAATCGGGTGGAAGTCGCAAAATCCTGAGATAGTAGTGACCATGTTTTCCTGGAGTTACTTATAGAGTACAGCAAAAAGGAGAAACCAAGTATAGTCATAAATGTTAATGGGGTGCATGTGGTGGGATCCTTAGGTGGAAGTGACCATGTTCTCCTGGGGTTTGTTGTATAGTGGAAAGGAGAAGCCAGGCATAGTCAGACACACATTATAGACTTTAGGAGAGCTAATTTCAGTGAACTTAGAGAAGTACTGGGGGTGATCCCGTGGTCAGGAATATTAAAAGAGAAGGGAGTTAAGGACAGATGGGAATTTCTCAATAGGGAGATACAGAAGGCACAATTTAAAACAATTCCAGCAAGGAAGAAAAATGGGAGGTGTCTCAAAAAACCAGGATGGATGACGAAGGGACATTCTGCTGAGTTAGGTTTTAAACAGAACATGTATAAGTAATGGAAAAAGGGAGAAATCAGCAAAGGGGAATTCAAACAAATAGCTAGCATGAGTAGGGGTAAAGTAAGAAAAGCAAAAGCACAGAATGAGCTCAGGCTTGCTAGAGAGGTTAAGAATAATAAAAAGGGCTTTTGGGGCGTATGTCCATAGCAAAAGGAAGACAAGGGAAATGGTAGGACCATTGCATGGAGAGAATAGCATAATGCTAACAGGGGACAGAGAAAATTCAGAACTGCTCAACACCTTCCTTGCCTTAGTCTTCTCACAAAAGGAAAAGGAAATTCAGCACAGAACAAGTAAAGAGATAGCACAGGAATACCTGGTTAATCTAAGTGAATATAAGTCTCCAGGGCGAGTATTAAAAGATTGGCAAATGTAATATCGGAGCCACTGGCAATAATCTTTCAGAACTGGAGAACAGGAGAAGTCCCAGAAGACTGGATGAGGGCAAACGTTGTCCCCATCTTCAAAAAGGGGAAAAAAGAGGATCCCAACAATTATCATCCAGTTAGTCTAACATCAATACCAGGGAAGATTCTAGAGCAAATCATTAAACAGAGAGTCTGTGAACACCAAGAAGGCAATGCCATAATCACAAAAAGTCAACATGGGTTTCAGAGAAAAAAGTCATGCTAGACAAATCTGGTATCTTTTTTCTTTTTTCTTTTTTATAAAATTACCAGCTTGGAAGATGAAGGGAATGCTGTGGATATAGCGTATCTTGATTTCAGTAAGGCCTTTGACAAGCTTCCCTATGACATTCTTGCAAACAAGCTTGTAAAATATGGGCTAGAAAAGGCAACTGTTACATGGATTTGTAATTGGTTGACCACCAGGTACCAAAGGGTTCTGTCCTGGGCTCAGTGCTAGTCAACATCTTTATCAATGACTTGGATAACAGAATTGGAGGCATGCTTATCAAATTTGAAGATGACACCAAATTAGGAGACACAGCTAATACCCCAGAAGATGGGATCAAAATTCAAAATGACCTGAATAGACTAGAAAGCTAGACCACGGGTTCACTCCCAGTATTTCTCTAAGTTTACTAAAATCAGCTCTCCTAAAGTCTAGAATTTGTGTCTGACAATGCCTGGCTTCTCCTTTCCACTGTATAACAAACTCCAGGAGAACATGATCACTCCCACCTAAGGATCCAACCTCTTGCATCCCATTATCCAGGTCATCCCTGTTGGTTAGGATCAGGTCTAAAATGGCTGAGCCCCTTTTTGCCTCTTCCACCTTTTGGACAATGAATGGTCTTCCAGGCAAGTGAGGAATTTGCTTGACCTTGAGAATTTGGCTGAGTTTGAATTTCAGCAAATATCAGGATAGTTGAAGTCACCCATCCCTACTACATCTCTTCTTTCTGAGTGTGTGGTCATCTTTTCTAGAAAGGCATCATCCAATTCTTCAGTCTGACTTGGGGGTCTGTCATGGATTCCCACAATAACATTGCTGTTGTTTCCCTCCCTTTTAACTTTTATCCAGATGCTGTCTATTTGGCTTCCAAGATTGATGTCCTGGATCTCTTCACTGGCGTAAATATCCCTGACATATAATGATATTCCTCCTCCTTTCCCCGTTTGGTCTATTTCTCTTAGAAAGGTTATACCCCTCTATTTCTACATTCCAACTCATCCCACCAGATTTCAGTCATGTCTATTATGTCATATTTGCTTTGTTGCGCTAGGAGGTCAAGTTCGTCTTGCCTATTTCTCATGCGCTGGGCATTAATGCAGAGACATCTAAGACCACTTTTTAAATTTTAATTTAATATTTTAAACATACACAATATGTAATATTGTTGATGATGATGAAGCAAATGAAACAGAGACTCGAACTACGTTGGCGGAAGACTTGGAGTGAATCTGATAGAAAACAGGCTAGAGCTTATTTGAAAACCTGCTCTGTGGCAATGCAGGCAGCAAAGAAATCATGTTTTTGCTGCCAGCATTGCATCTGCAAGGAGGCAGCCAGCAGAACTGTTCCGGGTGGTCACGGGACTTTTACACACTTACCCTCAAGTGGATGATGCAGACCACTCGGAGGCTCGCTGTGAAAAATTTGCACGACATTTTGCAAATAGTCTCTGAAATCCGCTCCAACTTGGATGCTACAGTTGATACAGTGTCAATGGATGTAACCATGATGCATGTCAGTCCAGTGTTAATGGATACTTTTCAGCTTGTGCAGCCAGATGATGTGGACACGATCCTTGGAGAGGTAAAAGTTACCACATGTATCTTGGACCATTGTCCTTATTGGCTTATTAAACAGGCCAGAGGGGGACTGGCTGAGTGGGTAAAGGAGGTAATCAATGCCTCCTTACAACAAGGCAGAATTGTTGCCTAAAGGAGGCTGTTGTGAGGCCTCTGTTTAAAAAGTCATCCTTGGATCCCACAATAATGAATAACTATCGGCCAGTGTCTAACCTACCATTTCTGGGCAAGGTTTTGGAACGTGTGATGGCTTCCCAACTCCAGGGGTTTCTGGATGAAACGGATTATCTAGATCCATTTCAGTCTGGTTTCAGGCCTGACTATGGAACAGAGACAGCCTTGATCACCTTGGTGGATGACCTACGGAGGGAACTGGACAGGGGAAGTGTGTCCTTGTTGGTTCTTCTGGACCTCTCACCAGCTTTTGATACCATTGATCATGGTATCCTTCTGGACTGCCTCTCTGGGATGGGGCTTGGATGCATCATTCTACAGTGGCTCCATTCCTTCCTGGAGGGGCAAACCCAGAAGGTGTTAATGGGGGACTCCTGTTCGACCCCTTGGCCATTGACCTGTGGGGGTCCCTCAGGGTTCTGTGTTGTCCCCTATGCTGTTTAACATATACATGAAACCTCTGGGGTGGGGGGTGTTGTCCGGAATTTTGGGTGCGGTGTCATCAATATGCAGATGACACTCAACTCTACGACTCCTTCCCATCTCAATCCAAGGAGGCTGTCCTGGTCCTAAACCAGTGTCTGTCTTCAATAATGGACTGGATGAGGGCAAACAAGTTGAAATTTAATCCAGACAAAACAGAGGTGCTCCTGGTCAGCCAGAAGGTGGATCGGGGAATAGGGATCCAGCCTGTGTTAGATGGGGTCACACTCCCCCTGAAGACACAGGTTCGCAGTTTGGGAGTACTCTTGGACTTAGCTTTGAACTTGGAGGCCCAGGTCTCTGCTGTGACCAGGAGTGCTTTTGCACATTTAAAACTTGTGTGCCAGCTGAGCCCATTCCTTGAGAAACCAGATCTGGCCATGGCGGTACATGCCTTGGTTACATCCCGTTTGGACTGCTGTAATGGGCTGTACATGGGGCTGCCTATGAAGAGTGTTCGGTAAATTCAGCTGGTTGAAAGAGCTGCTGCCAGGCTATTAACAGGAGCAGATTGTAATATACCATACAGTGCCCCTCTTGAAACAACTTCATTGGCTGCCAGTTTGTTTCTGGATACAATTCAAGGTGCTAGTTGTCACCTATAAAGCCCTACATGGCTCAGGTCCACACTATTTGACAGACCATTTCTCCTGGTATGAACCGGCCCGGACTCTGAGATCCACTGGAGAAGCCCTTCTCTCCATCCCAACATCATCACAAACACGGGTGGTAGGAACACAAGAGAGAGCCTTCTCGGTCGCTGCCCCTAGACTCTGGAACTCCCTGCCCAATGTCTCCCTCCTTGATGGCCTTCCGCCAGCAGGTTAAGACCTACCTGTTCACACAGGCATTTAAGGAATTGTTATGAGGACAGGCAGGGATGTTGAATAATTTTTTAATGTTTTAATTGCACTTTTTTAATGTTGTGAAGCCGCTCTGAGTCCCACTCCTGGGAAAGAGTGGGATACAAATAAATATAATAATTATGTATGTATGTATGTATGTATATTCTTACATTCTAATATGTTATATCTAAATATATTTTATATACCACCTCAGTGCTCCCTTTCCCCAGAGCTATTTCCATCCTTTTATGCCATCCAGAATTTCAGTTCATCTCGTGAAGGTAATTTTCCATCTTTTCTTAATGCTTTTTCAATAATTTTTTTCCATATCACGTCAAAATCATTTATTTTCCATAGTCCTTTTCTTACTTTCAATTTACATGTTAGTTTATCATTACTCACTAATTTCCTTATGTCTATATACAATCCTCCAATTCTATATTTATTTTCATATTCCAAAATTTTGCTACAATTAATCTCACTGCTGTAAATAAATTCGTTAACAAATCTTTTTCCTCTCTTTGCCATTCCTCAGTATTATATAATAACAAAACTATATTTGGTTTTCTATCTATTTTATATTCATAATATTTTCTGCTTCTAATATCACTGTTTCGCCAAATTTTTGTACATATTTACATTGCCACCACGTATGTTTATATGACCCTATGTCTTGACAACCTCTCCAACAATTTTTTGAGTTATTCTTATCAATATTATTTAATCTTGCTGCTGTCAAGTACCATTTCCAAATCAATTTATAGTAATTTTCTTTAATTCGTACCCATAGGTTTTTCAAGTGTCTTTGTTCCCAGATTATATTCCATTCTTTATCATATATTTTACATCCTAATTATTTTCCCATATTCCTTTCGGAGTATTTTCTTTTATTTTTTTTCTTTATTCTCCATCAATATTTTATAAATTTTATTGTTTATTCCTTTCATTTCTCATTTTTGTCTATTTCTCTTACTTTCAGGATTATTGGTTCAAATTGTGTATGCTTTTTCCTTTCTACATTTCTTTTCTTCCAATTTTTAAATCATTGTTCTATTTGGATATAGTGAACCCAAGACATTTTTATTCCAATAATTTTTTCTTTTGTTGTCTGTACAGATAAAACCTAGAAGGCAATGCCATAATCACAAAAAGTCAACATGAGTTTCAGAGAAACATGTCAAGCTTGTAAAATGTGGGCTAGACAAAGCAACTGTTACATGAATTTGTGAGGTGCCACAGGGTTCAATCCTGGGCCCAGTGCTATTCAACATCTTTATTAATGACTTGGATGGCAGTATTGGGGGCATACTGTACTTAACAAATTTTCAGATGACACCAAATTGGGAGGAGTGGCTAACAACCCAGAGGACAGGATCAAAATTCAAAATGACTTGAATAAACTGGAAAGTGGGGCCAAAACTAACAAAATTATATTCAACACAGAAAAATGTAAGGTACTGCACTTCCATTCTATTTGCTATTATTGCTGTTAAAAGCTTTGCTTCTTGATTTATTAACGATATAGGTCTATATGACCGTGGGTCAGTTAGGTCTTTATCTGTCTTTGGTATTAATATTATTAATGATTTATGCCATGATCCCCTTCTATTATTCCATTATATAACTCTAACAATTTTGGAATTAATATCTTTTCAAACACTTTATAATAATCAGATCCCAAATTATCCATCCTTGGAGCTTTCCCATTTTTGAATTTCTTAATAACCTCTGCTATCTCTGCCTTCTCAATGGATTGTTCCAATAATTCTTTTTCTTCTTTTATTTTTTGCTCCCAATTTTGTTCCACATGCTTCCCTATTTTACACAGTGGGTTTTCTCCTGCTTGATATAATTCCTTATAAAATCCTTCAAAAATTTTTAATATTTCTTTCATCAATCTACATATTTTACCAGATTTATCCTTAACCATGTTTATCATGCTTTCCATTTTCTTTTTCTGTGTGGACGGGGCCAATATTTTTGAATTTTTATCACTATACTCAAAAAATTCCCTTCTTAAATAGATCAAATTTACTTGTACCTCATTTATTTCCATTTTATCCCATTCTTCCCTTTTTGCCCTTAATTCCATATATATCTGTTTATCTCTATTAACTATATATCTATTTTTCCAATTGTTCTATATCTATTTTTAATTTCCTCTTTCTTTCTTCTTGTCTTTTCTTAAGTGCATGTTTCCTTTATAGCAATCCCATAGCAATCCTTTTGTCACATCTGTATCATTTATATCCCATATTTCTTGTCATTCCTTTCCAATTTTTTTCTACAATATCCTTATCATTCAATATCTTAGTATTTAACCTCCACCTCTTTACTTGTTTATAATCCTTCTTAATCACAATTTCTACATTCATCAAAGCATGGTCTGTTAGTTTTATATTTGATATTTTTGCATTTAAAACTTTGTTTATCATGTTTTTTGAAATAAAAATATAATCTATTCTTGTGTAAGTTTTATGAACAGAAATAAAATATGTATATTTCCTTTCATCCCCTTTTACTAATCACCATACATATTTAAATTCCTTTTTTTCATAATTTTGTTTAAATTTGTTATATTTCTATATTTATCCTTTACTGAAGGGTTTGATTTATCTTTAATCTTGAAATCACCTGCCAAAACCACATATTGTTCTTGCATATTCTCCATATTTTAAATATGTTCTCATAAAACTCTTCTTGTTTTTCATTTGGGGCATATATATTTACCAATACATATTTATCCTTGCTAATTCCCCTTGTATTATAATAAATCTTCCATCATCATCTCTTAAAGTATTATTTATTACAAAATTACATGTTTTTGCAATTATTATTGTTCCCCCCTTTGGTTTAGAACTTCCAAATTCCTTTTAATAATTCCTTGTCCCAATTAAATTTCAATTCATTTTCTCCTTCCTTCCGTTGATGCATATCTTGTAGAAAATTGAAGTCTGCTGCACCTTCCTTAATAATGCTAATAATACTTCAATCCTTCTTCGTTTAACCACTGAACCTTTGGTGTTTAAAGTTGCAATTTTCAGTTTGTCTGACATAATACAATTTACTTCTATTTCTAATGGCTCCAATTTGTGCAATGCATACCCTTACCCTATCCCCTCTTTCTCCCCCTCCCTCCCTATATCCCATTTACCTCCCCACTTCTTCTTGCTAGAGCAATTTGCCCTAGCCTCTGTTGCCAAAGCTACCCCTGTGGGGAGGGACAACAAAAACATCCCAAGGCCCAGAACTGCCTACCCCCAAGTGCTCATGAATTTAATAAACTTAGCATTTAACTTGATTGTAGTATTTCTTCCTTTTATCTATGGAAATCCAATTCCTCTGATTGCTCCCTATAATTTTTCTCCTCCAAGAGCTCCAGCCCCAACTACTTCTCCAACTCCTCCAGATATTGTCCCACTCTCTCCTTCTTCTTTTCTTCCAGATGTTTTTTTTTTTAGGTCATCCAGTTGACTGTTCCTCTTCCTTGTGTATTCCCAGATCTTTTAACAATTGCAGTCCTTGTTCCACATATTTCATCTTATATCTTTTCCCTGCCCTTTGAAATTTTAAAAATACAAGGTGTCCCCATGTAAAATAAATCCCAGCCTTCATCGACAACCTCCACATTTTTGTTTGTGGACAATAGTCATTATATATTTCCACTTTTAAATCTTTAAATCAATCTTAATTTCTCTGGATTCTTCCCCATCATATTCATCAATTCTTTCTTCTTATTATAGTTAATCACTCTCACAATCACATCTCGTGGTGTTATCTTATTCCTCCCTGATGCAAATCCACTTCAATCCAGTTAAGTGATGGGGAAATCTTTTTTAGCCATCTTAAAATTTCTGTTTTTAAATCAGTTTTCCTATCTCCTTTTCGAACTTCTGGTATATTTTTAATAACCAGATTTGATATTCTTTGATTATCTTGCAGGTATATAAGTCTTTTGTCCATTTCAGAAAGCTTGTTTTTATTTATTTCAATTTCTCTCTTATGTGTTTCTTGGGTAGTTTTACATGCTTTATTATCCAATTTTAATATTTGAACTTCTTGAATTTTAAAAAAATATTTTCTTGTATTCTTATAAACTTATCATCTGAACTTTTTCTTTCAAGTTCCATCTGCTGTTGAAGCTGCTTTGACAAAGCTTCTCTCTCTCTCTCTCTCTCTCTCTCTCTCTCTCTCTCTCTAGTTGTCAAAAAACTTGCTGTTCCTTATCTCTTTGTTTCTCCATATCACTTCTCTGCCTTTCTAGGAGTTGATTAAGTTCTAGAAATTTATTATTTTCTTCTTTTATAATTTGTGTGAGACTCCTCATCATTTGTTCACAATCCATCATACTTGCTTTTGTTTCTGTTCATCCTTTTTTTTCTCACCCTCTCCTCCCCCTTTCTTGAAAATGGCTGAGGGAGGGTTAGAATCCTGTACAATCCTTAAAGGGGGGGGGTTGCTTTCTTGGGGCTGCTTACCATTTCAAGTTCTTCTAGTCTCGATAATCTCCCAAAAGATCTATCTGACGGCTTAACGTACTCTTGTGTCTCTTGTCTCTGCCACGATTTGCCCCTTCTGTCTTTTTCCCTTTTGAATAATAGAATCATAGAGTTGGAAGAGACCACAAGGCCATCCAGTCCAACCCCCTGCCATGCAGGAGCTCTAGTCAAAGCATCCCTGACAGATGGCCATCCAGCCTCTGCTTAAAGACCTCCAAGGACGGAGATTCCACTACACTCCGCGGGAGTGTGTTCCACCGTCGAACAGCTCTTACTGTCAGGAAGTTCCTCCTAATGTTGAGGTGGAATTTCTTTTCCTGCAGCTTGCATCCATTGTTCTGCGTTCTAGTCTCTGCAGCAGCAGAAAACAAGCTTGTTCCCTCTCAATATGACATCCCTTCAAATATTTGAACAGGGCTATCATATCACCTCTTAACCTTCTCTTCTCCAGGCTAAACATCCCCAGCTCTCTAAGTCGTTCCTCATAGGGCATGGTTTCCAGACCCTTCACCATCTTAGTTGCCCTCCTTTGGACCCACTCCAGTTTCTCCACATCCTTTTTGAATTGTGGTGCCCAGTATTTCAGGTGGGGCCTGACCAAAGCAGAATAGAGCAGCACTATTACTTCCTTTGATCTAGACACTATACTTCTATTGATGCAGCCTAAAATAGCATTGGCCTTTTTAGCTGCCGCATCGCACTGTTGACTCATGTTCAACTTATGGTCTACTTGGACTCGTAGATCCCTTTCACACATAGTTTCATTCAGCCAGATGTCCCCCATCCTATATTTGTGCATTTCATTTTTGCGTCCTAAGTGCAATACCTTACATTTCTCCGCATTGAATTTCATTTTGTTAGCATTGGCCCAGCTTTCTAGTCTATTCAGGTCAATTTGAATTTTGATCCTGTCCTCTGGGGTATTAGCTACTCCTCCTAATTTGGTGTTATCTGAAAATTTGATGAGTATGCCCCCAATTCTGTCATCCAAGTCATTGATAAAGATGTTAAATAGCACTGGGCCCAGGACAGAACCGTGTGGCACCCCCACTTGTCACTTCTCTCTAGGATGAAAAAGAGCTGTTGTTGAGCACAATATGGTTGAGTTGGGTTCAGCTTGTCAACCAATTACAGATCCATGTATCAGCTGCCTTGTCTAGCTCACATTCTACAAGCTTGTTTGCAAGAATATCATGGGGGACCTTTGTTAAACACCTTACTGAAATCAAGATATACTATATCCACAGGATTCCCTTCATCTACAAAACTGGTAATTTTGTCAAAAAAAGAGATCAGATTTGTCTGGCAAGACTTGTTTCTCTGAAACCCATGTTGACTTTTTCTGATTATGGCATTGCCTTCTAAATGTTCACAGACTCTCTGTTTAATTATCTGCTCTAGAATCTTTCCTGGTATTGATGTCAGACTAACTGGACGATAATTGTTGGATCCTCTTTTTTTCCCTTTTTGAAGATGGGGACAACGTTTGCCCTCCTCCAGTCTTCTGTGACTTCTCCTGTTCTCCAGGAGTTCTCTAAGATTATTGCCAATGGTTCCGATATTACATTTGCCAATTCTTTTAATACCCTTGGATGTAGTTCATCTGGTCCTGGAGACTTATATTCATTTAGGTTAACCAAGTATTCCTGTACTCTCTTTACTTATTCTGTGCTGAAATTCCCCTATTCTGTCTTCTTCCCCATTATCCTTAGGTTGACCACCTTTTGCCTTTTCTGAGAATACTGAAGCTGTTATGCCCAGGTTTTGTAGGGCAGTTCTTTGTTTCCTGAGAGTGTGTAAGTGTAAATTCCCACCTTCAAAAGGATCTACCCCAAAGCCAGGATGAAACAGATATTTGAGACACCAAATTTGGTTTAACTCACCATGCATGTAACATTTATTTGGAAAACAAGACATACAGAAACCAAACAGCAAGAGAGCTCTCTCTCACAAACACATACACACACATACTCACAAAAAGGCACTTTGCTGAAGTCGGGGATCAGTCGCCTTCCCAAAGTGCATGGGTGTTCTGTTTGCCTAGGAACAGAAGCACACCTTTGCTATGAAAGCCTCTTCTTTTTAAACCTTTTGCAAAGTTCTTCACTTTTGCAATGCCCAACGCCCTTTGGCTCTTCTCCACAAACCTTTGCTTAAGCCAAAGCTTCATACTTGATGTTTTTCAGGTGTTCCGTCTCCTATCAGTTCATGGCTCCTTTTCATCCTGGAAAGAAGTGACCAGTGGGGTCCCACAGGGTTCTGTCCTAGGCCCAGTGCTATTCAATATCTTTATTAATGACTTGGATGACAGAATTGGGGGCATACTTATCAAATTTGCAGATGACACCAAATTAGGAGGAGTAGCCAATACTCCAGAAGACAGGATTGAAATTCAGAATGACCTGAATAGACTAGAAAGCTGGGCCAACGCTAACAAAATGAAATTCAATGCGGAGAAATGTAAGGTTCTGCACCTAGGGAGGAAAAATGAAATGCACAGATATTGGATGGGGGACATCTGGCTGAATGAAACTATGTGTGAAAGGGATCTAGGAGTCCAAGTAGACCATAAGTTGAACATGAGTCAACAGTGTGATGCGGCAGCTAAAAAGGCCAATGCTATTTTGGGTTGCATCAATAGAACTATAGTGTCTAGATCAAGGGAAGTAATAGTGCCACTGCATTCTGCTTTGGTAAGGCCCCACCTGGAATACTGTGTCCAGTTCTGGGCACCACAATTCAAAAAGGATGTGGAGAAACTGGAGCGGGTCCAAAGGAGGGCAACTAAGATGGTGAAGGGCCTGGAAACCATGCCCTATGAGGAACGACTTAGAGAGCTGGGGATGTTTAGCCTGGACAAGAGAAGGTTAAGAGGTGATATGATAGCCCTGTTCAAATATTTGAAGGGATGTCATATTGAGGAGGGAGCAGGCTTGTTTTCTGCTGCTCCAGAGACCAGAACGCGGAGCAATGGATGCAAGCTGCAGGAAAAGAGATTCCACCTCAACATTAGGAGGAACTTCCTGACAGTAAGAGCTGTTCGACGGTGGAACACACTCCCTCGGAGTGTGGTCTTTAAGCAGAGGCTGGATAGCCATCTGTCGGGGATGCTTTGACTGGGAGTTCCTGCATGGCAGGGGGTTGGACTGGATGGCCCTTGTGGTCTCTTCCAACTCTATGATTCTATGATTCTATGATTCTATGTCCAAGCGTTCTGTTCTTTATTGCTGTTCTCGCAGTTTTTGGACGTCTTCTTACAGATACAGGTTCTTCTTACAAATACCACAGGCAGCTGCACCCTCTTTTTCACGGATACGTCATTGCCACATCACGCTTTCAGAAATCTTCGCTTTGTTTGCCAGGTTCCTTCCAATGTCATGCAATGTGATTCTCCATTTTGTTTCTCCTCAGTCTTACAGTGCCACCTAAAAATCCATTCACTCCTCACATACGCCCCCTCTTGATGCTTGATTAATCATCAAGTATCAATTCATCAATGTCAGTAATCATTTGCAAGACATCGACAATGTCAATAATTGTGAAATAATAATAAAATTGCTATAAAATGGTTATATAGTGTACAAATATACAAATATGTGAATATATCTTATATGTATTGAAACAATACTGCGTTGACATATGAATCAAAAGTGGAGAACAACAAATTATTACACAAATTACAATCCATAAGATGGCTATTACTGCAACTATTTCCTTTAGCCAAACAGCAGATGACCACAAAATATCTAACCATCCAAAAAGAGACCAATTTGCTCCTGTTTCATGAACATTATGCTGAATAATTAATTTCAACTTTTCCAATTTGACCAATTCAAATAGTGAAATTTTACAACAGATTGACTTCCTATCATTTTACAAAATCCTCTATTAGCAGCTAACAAATAATCTAAAGCCATCCTTTGTTGCATCACCATTTGATTTAATTCTTCAATCTCAGATTGTAACATATGAACAATTTCTCCAGTGGCATTAATTGACTTTTCCAACTTACAAGTAAGTCCCAATATACTTTTTTGATTTTCTTGTGCTATTATTCCCGGGTATCCTCCCAAAGTGAGGACGCCAGTGATATCTTCCTTAAAAGCCCTTCTAATTGATGTGCCATCTGACAATTGATGATCTATAATCACTGTGTCAGAACATCCTGGACCTAAAGCCCCATCATAGGTTTCTTCACATAATTCTTGTTTTTGTCTTTTTCGAAAGCCCTTCGGCTTATATACTTGGACTGGAAAAGTCAAATATTCCACTCCTACACATTGATAGTTTCTGTATTGCATTCTTCTGAGCCTAATAGAATTTAACCCATCCGGCACTGTAGAGAAGATTGTGGGGGTCCTATAGCCGATTTTGACAAACCAGATAAAATCACATTTGGGTCTTCAGTTAAAGCAGGCAAAAAGGACATTTGCCCTACTGATTGTGGATGTGCATAAGCCAAAGTTTGGAAAACAAGACATACAGAAACCAAACACCAAGAGAGCTCTCTCTCACACACACATACACACACATACTCACAAAAAGGCACTTTGCTGAAGTCTGGGATCAGTTGCCTTCCCAAAGTGCATGGGTGTTCTGTTTGCCTAGGAACAGAAGCACACCTTTGCTATGAAAGCCTCTTCTTTTTAAACCTTTTGCAAAGTTCTTCACTTTTGCAATGTCCAACGCCCTTTGGCTCTTCTCCACAAACCTTTGCTTAAGCCAAAGCTTCATACTTGATGTTTTTCAGGTGTTCCGTCTCCTATCAGTTCATGTCCAAGCGTTCTGTTCTTTATTGCTGTTCTTGCAGTTTTTGGACGTCTTCTTACAGATACAGGTTCTTCTTACAGATAACACAGGCAGCTGCACCCTCTTTTTCACGGATACGCCATTGCCACATCACGCTTTCAGAAATCTTCACTTTGCTTGCCAGGTTCCTTCCAATGTCATGCAATGCGATTCTCCATTTTGTTTCTCCTCAGTCTTACAGTGCCACCTAAAAATCCATTCATTCCTCACAAAGCAAAGAAGGTGTTGGGTAATTCTGCCTTTTCTCTGTCCCCTGTGAGCATTTTGCCATCTTCTGCACGCAGTGGCCCAACCGTTTCCTTCTTCTTCCTTTTGCTTCGGATATACCCAAAAAAGCCCTTTTTATTGTTCTTAACCTCTCTAGCTAGCCTGAGTTCATTGTGCGCTTTAGCTTTTCTGACTTTATCCCTACATGTGCTGGCTATTTGTTTGAATGGGGTGATTTCCCCATTTTTCCATTTCTTATACATGTTCTGTTTAAAACTTAGCTCAGTTGAAAGATCCTTAGTCATTCATCCTGGCTTCTTGAGATATCATCCATTTTTCTTCCTCATTGGAACTGTTTGAAATTGCATCTTCAGTATCTCCTTTTTGAGAAACTCCCATCCATCTTGAACTCCCTTCTCTTTTAGTTTTCCTGACCATGGGGTCACCCCCAGTATTTCTCTAAGTTTATTGAAATCAACTCTCCTGAAGTCTAGGGTGCTGTATAACAAACTCCAGGAGAACATGGTCACTTCCACCCAAGGATCCAACCACTTGCACTCCATTGACTAGGTCTTCCCTGTTGGTTAAGATCAGATCTAAAATAGCTGATCCCCTTGTTGTCTCTTCCACCTTTTGGACAATGAAAGTGTCTTGCAGGCAAGTGAGGAATTTGCTAGACCTTGGGGATTTGGCTGAGTTTGAATTCCAGCAAATATCCTGATAGTTGAAGTCCCCCATCACTACTACATCTCTCCTTTCTGAGTGTGTGGTCATCTGTTCTAGAAAGGCATCATCTAATTCCTCTGTCTGACTTGGAGGTCTGTAGTAGACTCCCAGAATAACATCCCTGTTGTTTCCCTCCCCTTTAATTTTTATCCAGATGCTCTCCACCTGGCTTCCAGTACTGACGTCCTGGATCTCTTCACTGGTGTAAATATCCCTGACATGTAATGCTATTCCTCCTCCTTTCCTGTTCGGCCTGTTTCTCTTAAAAAGGTTATATCCCTCTATTTCTACATTCCAATTGGGAGACTCATCCCACCTGGTTTCAGTGATGCCTATTACATCATATTAGCTTTGTTGTGCTAGGAGTTCAAGTTCATCATGTTTATTTCTCATACTCTGTGCATTAGTGTAGAGACATCTAAGAACATGTGTTCCCTTTACTTGTTGCGTGTGCAATTTTTTTTTGGTTCCCACTGTTGGATCCTTGCACTATTTGCCTTGTTCCCTCTATGTCATTTTGACTATTTTCTCCAGCCCTTTTGCCTTCCAGAATAATGTCTCCCTCCCCCATATAACTCAGTTTAAAGCCCTCCTGATCAGATTTTTGAGACTATAGGCAAAAACGTTTTTGCCAACTGGCGTGAGATGCAGCCCATCCTTTGCCAAAAGTCCCTCCTCATGGAACCACAACCCATGATCCAAGAATCCAAACTGTTCTTGGCGGCACCATCTACGGAGCCAGTTATTCACCTGTGCTATTTTCTTCTCCCTTCCTGGACCATGCCCTTCTACTGGGAGATGATATGACAACCTGTGTATCCATCTCTTTCAGCTTCCTGCCCAGATCCTCATAATCCCTTATGATATTCTGAAAGCTGTGCCTTGCAGTATCATTGGTTCCCACATGAACCAAAAGAAAGGGATAATGGTCAGTAGGATTTGACAAGTCTTGTCAGCCTCTCTGTCACGTCACAGATCTTTGCCCTAGGGAGGCAGCACACCTCCTGAGACATCTTGTCAGGCCCACAAACCACTGCTTCTGTACCCCTCAGCAAGGAGTCCCTCCACCACCACCACACGCCTCCTCCGAGGCTTAGCAGTGGCCGTTCCCTTTGGTGGTATTCTTAGGCTCCCCTGCTCTGTCCCTGATGTCTGTCCCTGCTGCTTTTCCTCATCATCTCTGATAATAGAGAGAGATTCAAAGCAATTCTGTAGCTGCAGGCTCATAGAACGGACCGTGGTTTCCCTACTTCTGTGTGTAACATTCCTCCAACCATCTACTTCTTTTGTGTGTGAAGTGACCTCTTCTTCCCCAGCAACTTTCTCTGTGTGTTTCCTGTCCAAGACCGTCTGGTCCATTCTGTTCAGGAGAACCTCCTGCTCTCTGTGATGCTGAAATGTAGACACTTGGGCCTCCAACTGCTGAACTCTCTCTTCTAAGAGGGCTACCAACTTGCACTTGGTGCAGGTGAAGTTCCCCACATCTATAGGCAAGAAGACAAACATCCCACAGGTGTTGCAGGTGACTGCAGCAGGTCCCTCAGTGTCCATAGTGAGAAGTCTTAAGGAGGCTACCTTCTCCTCTGTACTTCCAACCTGCCTTGGCTATCAAATATAAAAATGAGTATGAAAAGGAAAATTCCGGCGCGCACCTCTCCAAGCAGTTATATAGAATGAGATTTCTCTTTCCTCCTCCCCAATGAACCAAAGGAAATGGCTCACAATTTCAAATTTTAAGCTCTTACCCAATCAAAAGGAACACAGAGAAGCACCAGGTTTACCTTTAGCAAGATATGGGCCAGAATTCCTCTCCAAGCAGTTATATAGAATGAGATTTCTCTTTCCTCCTCCCCAATGAACCAAAGGAAATGGCTCACAGTTTCAAATTTAAGCTCTTAATCAAAAGGCACACAGAGAAGCACCAGGTTTACTTTTAGCAAGCGTTTCTACCAACTGATGTGAGATGCAACCCATCCCTTGCCAGAAGTGCCCCTCCATGGAACTGCAGCCAATGATCCAAAAATCCAAATCATTCGTGGCAGCACCATCTGCAGAGCCAGTTATTCACCACTGCTATTTTCCTCTCCCTTCCTGGACAATGCCCTTCAACTGGGGGAAGAGATGAGGTGACAAACTGTGCATCTATCTCTTTCACCTTCCTAACCGGAGCCTCATAATCTCTTCTTGCAGTATCATTGGTTTCCACATGGACCAAAAGAAAGGGGTGGTGGTCAGTAGGCTTGACAAGTCTTGTCAGCCTCTCTGTCACATCACGGATCCTTGCCCCAGGGAGACAACATGCCTCCCGCGACATCTTGTCAGGCCCACAAACCATTGCTTTGGTACTCTCAGCAAGGAGTCCCCCCCCCCCGAACAGACACCTCCTCTAAGGCTTAACAGCAGCTGTTCCCTGCAGTGGTACTCTCCGGCTCCCCTGCTCTGTCCCTGAAATCTCTCCCTCTCTCCCTCATCATCCCTGATAATAGAGAGAGCTTCAAATCGATTCTGTAGCTGCAAGCTCACGGAACAATCCTGGGTTTCCCTATTTCTGTGTGTGACATTCCTCCAACCATTTGCCTCCATTGTATCTGAAGTGACCTGTTCCTTTCGAGCAAATTTATCTGTGTGTTTTCCATCCAAGGCCATCCGGTTCATTCTGGTGAGGCTAATCTCTTGCTCCCTAAGATGCTGAAATGTAGATACCTGGACCTCCAGCTGCTGGACTCTCTCTTCTAAGAAAGCTACCAACTTGCACTTGGTGCAAGTGAAGTTCCCCACATCTGTAGGCAAGAAGACAAACATCCCACAAGTGTTGCAGGTGACTGCAGCAACACCCTCACTGTTCATATTGAGAAGTCTTCAGTAGGCACTGAAACAAGACTGTGGGCTTCCTCTGCTAAACACCAGTGTAAAAAAACTTGGCCTTTGTCCCCAAGCTCTGTTAGCAAGCTCAATCAACTGGGCCTATAGTTATCTAGAATGCTCCTGGCTATTAGCTCCTTCCAAAGACAAGTCTCTGACTCACTTCCTCTGAGCAACAATCTCCACAAACCCCTTAAGGAAAAAGTGAAAAGAAAAAGTGAAAAAGTTAAAGGAGACACCCTCTAACACTGTTCCCAGGTCACATTCTCCTCTGTATTCCAAAACCTCCTTGACTATTAAAAAATAAAAATGGTGTGCCCCTCTGCCAGCAGTTATATAGAATTAGGCTTCTAACTCCGCACACACACACACCCGTGACACACAGAAGTGGCTCACAGTTTAAACGTTTAAGATCTCACCCAACCAAAATGGACACAGAGAACCAGCCTTTCCTCTTGAAAGGAATGGACTAGAAATCCTCTGCCAGCAGTTATATAGAATTAGGCTTCTAGGTCCACCCCCGCACATGGCTGCTTCTGTTACTTGCAATAGGAAATCACCTACTATCACCACATATGTTGTCTACCTCTGTCCCTTCCTATCTATTGATTGTAGCCTTTCTGTCCAAGTTGATCCCCCCTGCCTTCAGAGGTTTAAAGTTTTTGTCCCAATTCCTGTGCTTCATATAAGACTGTCACACAAGGAAAATCAGGGGGATTAAAAAGGCATTTTCCCAGGAAAGTCACACGATCACAGCAAAGATTTTCAGATGAAGTCACAATCTAAGAAGACTTATCCCCAAAAGAACCAGGAATGTTTCAGTGACAAACCATTCATGAAATTTCTCTGTGAATTGTTTGTTGCTGGAGCATTCCTGGTTCTTCTCAGGATAAGTCCTCTCAGATCATGACATGTGTGAAAATCTTCATCTCGGTCTCATGATTTTCCTGGGAAAATGCCTTTTTAATTCCCTGATTTTGCCCCATGTGGTAGTTTCCATGCTTACTGATTAGGAAGAAAGCTTGAAATCAATTTTTGATAGTTGTACTTCTGTGCCACATTCCTTAAAGTATCAGCTTCTGGTATTCAGGAATACCTAGCAGCATCTCTAATTTCTTGTCCCTCCAAGAGAGTTCATTCTACTCTTTCTAAAAAAGCTTCATTCTCTCTGCTCATTTGAAGTGTAGATATCAAACTGCTTTTCCTTCTCTTCCAACAGAGAAACCAGCTTGCACTTGCTGATAGTGTAGTATGGCAGTCCTCAGCCAAGCAAACAAATATGGCACAGATACTTCAGTGTAGCAACTTCATCACCATCCATGTTTATCATTCTACATATGTAGCAACTCAACTATCCAAGCTTTTTCCTCAAAGACCTTCATGAAATACCCACAAAAATGCCTTTTCCCCTCTTCCTGTTTGCTGAACTGCAGAGCCTTCAGGCAATTTACTGATGCAGCAGAAGTCCCACTATCTTAGACCATGTACTTACGACCTGTAGGCTGCAAGTGGCAAGCCAAAAGGTTTCAAGTGGCCCGGAAGGATTTGGAGGACGTTGGTGGCTGTAGTCAAGGCTGCATGCTGTGCAAACTTGCTCCAAGCCTTAGCACCCTTGTAAACCAGACCCTGGTAGCCATTTTCTTCCCTTCCTCACTCCTTGCCTCCACCTACCCCACACTCCTCCTCCTCCTCAGGTACCAGCCCTCCCAGCCTTCAGAGTCCCATGGTGCTTTTCTCCATGGGACTCTGAAGGCTCTCCCCCCCCCCAAAAAAAAACACACACCAGGAGTGTTCATTCTTTTGGTTCAACAATAAATGTGAATTCTTCTTCATGGAAAAAATAAGACATTCCCTGAAAATAAGACCTACCACATCTTTGGGAGCAAACATTAATATAAGACACTGTCTTATTTTCAGGGAAACACGGTAGTAGAAATGAAGCACATAATAAGTAAAGAGAAAGTACAGGAATTCCTGGTTAATGAATTAAAATGTCCGGGACCAGATGACCTACATCCAAGGGTATTAAAAGGACTTGCAGATGTAATCTCAGAGCCTCAAGTGAAAAGTTGGAAAGTGAGTTGCTAAAAACCTAACTATGACCCAAAGAAGTTTGGCCTTTTTAAATTTTGGCTCTTGCCTACTGCCAAGTTATGCAGGCCTGCCCTAAATGAATAAACACACTGTCACAAGCTCCAGACAATGCAGCTGAACAATTAACCACTGCAGCCCAAAACAGATCACTTTTTCTTTCTCCTCAGAGACTGAACACCAGACACTGAGGAAGCAACACTAGATTGCTAGCAACCACTAGCTTCACATCACACAAGTCAGTGAATCAGTAGAAGTCTGTTTTACTATGTCCTGGAGAGGTCACGTGAAAAAACACCCACAAACAACTCAGAACTAGCAGTTCACCTCAAAACACTTTCCCCAGAGGATGACCTCTTGAGACTGAGGCAGCAGCCATAGGAGTCTAGTAGATGTTAGCATTTTCTTTTCTTTCTTTTTTAAAAAAAATAGGTATCAAGCATTTCTCCCTTTTGTATGATCTAAGGCCACTCTACTTAGAGTGCTGCAGTCCGACCATGACTTTTGTTCATACATTAGTGGTGCTGATGAAGCAGTAGTATTGAGAACTATGCATAAATTCATAGGCAAAGATCCTACACATACTGACCCAGGAGTAGGTTTCACTCCAGTGGCACATCACTGCCATTGGGCATGCATGAGATTATAAGTGTGTGGATCACTGCTTATATCCAACTATTATTATTTGTCCAGAAAATTATTGATAGGTCTATTGTAATTAAGTACTGAAGACTGCTGTTAGCTATTGATTTTACTTCATGTTGTATTATGTTTTGATTTCATGTTTCATGTAACAGTGGCCTTTCTTAAAAAGTGTCTAGCAAATAAGAACTAACAAGTGTCTAGCAAGGGAAAACTAGTAAGTGAGGCTGCCTGACTTATTAGGCCAGCCAATTTTTGAAGGTATGGGGGGAGAGCTGGAGCACTGCGATGCGTACCTGCCCTAGCTGGCGATGGGGGCAGTTTTTGTGGGCTCTGATTGGCCAGTTGGGGCCTTGGGAGGTGGGGCTTCTGGAGCCAAGGGAGAACAACAAGACCTCCAGTCTCCCCCATTGGCTCAATGACTGGAGGGGTTGGGACTTCTGCCCCCTCCTTGATTGACAGGGGAGGGCCTTTATTGGGTCATGTGGCCTGTGATCGGTGCCATTGCAGCTTGGATCTATCCACCCTCCCACCCTATGTTCTGTATGAATGTTATGGTTAGCTGTCACAACTTCCCGGGTGGTTGCATGGGCCATGATGGCTACTGGTGCTGCAGAGCACTGCTATCAGAAGTCCCCACAGGGACACGAGGGTGCTGGGATTGAGAAGGAACTGCCATTGCAGGGACAACTCCTGAGCAGCATCCCCAGTGACAAAGGGCAGAGATGTGAACATGCAAATATCTGGTGACCCCATTTGTCATCCTGAGGCCTGGCCATGACTGAGTAATGAGTACATAGATGAACTAGCAGGTTGGTCAATGCCAGACTCGGATCCATGCATTGGGCCAACCACACTGCCAGCTGTACTCAATAAAGTTGTGGCCTTTTCCCTTGCAATTGAGGGTCTTGGCATCTTTCCTTATTGTGGCTTTCCCCTCCTCTTTTTTTCCTCCCCTACAAAGAAGAACAAGGGAGAACCAGTAACTTTTTACAGCTACTGCAAATGAAGTTATTTACATTGTGAACTAGAGTTCTCCTCTGCATGTGGGCTGAAACAAGGATTTAGTGCTGTTTTGGATATAGATGAGTCAGTATTAGTGTGATGCAATGCTAAAGCATGGTTAAGACAAAGAAGGGGAAATGGTGAAGAATTATTGGCAGATAAAGGAAGTGGAAAGGGTCCATAGGCTGAAATTGGCTTCTAAAACATGGGGCTCATTCACACTATGAAATAAACCATTGTAGAACCCAGGTTACTTCACAGGTGTACACATTTCCCCTGACTCCACTTGGTCCAGTTTGTGGGGAGAGGGACCCACTTGACCCGGTGCATTTGGCACCAGATTACTTACTGTACCTTTTTCATGGTGTTCCAATGAGTCAGATATTTGGTAGTGAGAACTCATGGCCAGATCAAACTGGATCATGCAGGATCATTTTGAAAATTTAGATGCCTCCATTTTCAAAACCATCTGCTTCATATGCCACCTCTTCCTTCTCCTCTTCCTCTCCCCTGCTGCTGCCACATCCTCCTTCATCCTCCTTCCTCGTCCTTCTTCCTCCTTTTCCTCTCCACTGCCTTATCCTCCTATGTCCTCCTTCCTCTTCCTCTCCCCTGCTATTGCCACACCCTCCTTCGTATTCCCTTCTCCTCCCTCCTCTTCCTCTCCCCTGCTGGTGCATCATCCTACGTCTTTTGTCCTCCCTCCTCTTCCTCCTTCCTACTCTTCTTCTCCCCAGCTGCTGCCATGTCCTCCTATGTCTTCTTTTGTCTTCTTTTCTATTCCTCCTTCCTTCTTTTCCTCTCCCTTGCCACTGCCACATCCTCCTATATCCTCTTTCGTCCTCTCTCCTCTTCCTCTCTCCTCTTCTTCCTCTCTGCCTCTCCTGCTACCATAGAGTCTCTCATGGCATTTTACCCCTATTGCCATTTCCCCCTCAGAGTGTGAATGGCAATAGGGATAAAATGCCAGAGAGAGATTTGATTGTGGCAAACATAGTGGGAACTTCAGTTCAGAATGGCATTGCCATGTAGACCCAGATCTTCTTGGTAAAAAAAAGGTAAGTGTGACTGATCCCATGATTTTTTTATAGAGAGCTGACTTTTTGCATTCAAGGTATGTGGAACATTTGATCCTCCAGACATTTTTTGAACTATTCTTTCCATAATCCCTTAGCACTGGCTGTGCTGTGTCAGACCTCTAGATCTAGAACACCATCTTCATCCTTGTTTTGCATTATTAATTACCCTGAGACAGTAAGCAGCTCTTGTGGTAGAAACAGCATTTTAATATGCAGTGTCACAAGTACCAACTATTTCTTTTTTGACTTTCAGGGGAAATGTGCAAGCAAAGCAATGTATAACATTACAGTGAATCTCATTGAAGAGCAATGCACCTGTTGTTCTCCTACAGTGACAGATTCAATGTTAGTGCCCCTCCACTGTGCCAATGGCTCCATAGTACAGCATGAAGTCTTTAATGCCAGACAGTGTGAATGTCTTCCAAGGAAATGCACACCATAAATATGCTTCAGAGCTAATGCATTTGTGTGTTTTTAAATCCAGCTGCCAAGGAATTTTCAACCTGATTCTAATTTTCTATTGTTGTTTTGGTGTTGGGGTTTTTTTTTTTCTTTATTTGCAATTTTGCTACTGATCTAACCAAAACATTTAGTATAACAAAGCAATCAATAAACTCACTTACCGGCATAGTCTGGACCTTCTTCATTCATGTTGCATTTTATATATATATATATATATATATTAATAATCACAACTGTCAGCATTAGAATCCAGCAATTCAGGGAGCTTCTCTGAATAGTTTAATAACATTTATATCTTTTTGAAATTTCTCTGTTCAGGATGATGCATCAAAAAATAATTGACATAAAGCATATAATGGTTCTTAATGCAGTGGATTTTTATAATGGATGAAATCCTGTCCTGTGTTTTTTAAGAGTTCTCCTCAGGAGTATACCATGACCCTTGTTAAGTTCCCCATCAGCTCTCCACATGGTTCTTCTTCCATATGTTTTCGACTACAAAATATTACTTTCTAATATATATGTGGGAACAGGAACTGGGGAAAGTGGCCTGAACTTCAGCCAGCTTATCGTTTCCCTCTAATTTCCAGTGAACTTAAGGATTTTTATGTTTGGTATTGTCAATATTCTAGTATCTGATGTTGCGACTCAGTATATGGTGGGCCATGGTTTGTTCACATTCGAGAGCAACCGTAGAATCTGTGACCCTCTAATGTAAGGATTACTACTCAAATTTGGGGAATATCAGTTAGCTCAATATACCAATCTTGGCTCCTTACAATGACCAATGAGATCGTGAATCCCAGAATTTTTACGGAGGGACCAGAAATCGCAGGAACTGACGCCAAGGCAAAGTCTTTTGATTTTAAACTAGTTTATTGATGCAAAAGGGAAACACACTCTCTCTCACACGCATTCACGCACGCAATCACACAAGGCTAATACTGTAGAAGAAAGAAGGAAACATGGGAATTTAAAAGAACAGGCCTTCTAATGGTGAAATACTTGCCTGAGATGGTTCTTCCAGAATCCAGGCTGATGCAGCCAGCATCACAATAGAGAGAGGTAGGGAGAAGGGTTTGTGGGGAAAGGAAAGGGAAGGGGGGGGTTGGAACTGCATGGAGCCCCAAACGACCAGGGGTCCGTCTGAGATTCCAAGGCAGAACAGAGAACAAAGAAATAGCAAGGGTTTAAATAGGCTTGTAGTCACGTCCACAAGAGGATACTTACATCAAAAGGGGGGCCAAATTTACACATCCCTAGCTCTATGCAGGCCTCCTTGATGGGAAAGGACACTTGATACCGGAATAGCTTGTATCTGCAAAGTGTCACAAAGTCATAAAACTATCTGAAGGTGTGAAGATTCCTCCTTTGTTGCAACTCCCAACTCAGGCTTCGCTTGGTACGTGATGTCTTCGCTTGTAGGCCATGGCAGCCAAAAGACCTCTCCCATAATGCCTTTCCATTAGGGTCATAAGGAGACATGCCTTCACTTTGTAGATGCAGGACTTGCTTAGAGGCTGCTTATGATCAGGCAATGCCAAGGAGGAGGGGTGTCTGATTGCAGATGCATTCTGGGATAGGGATTTGTGGGGGGAATTTTATAAAATTCCACTATTCGTAACAGATTCCCCCCCCCCTCGGAGGTTTTTCAGTCTCATGGGCTCATGAGGATGAAAGACCTCCGAATCATTTCAAGGTCTTCAGTTGGATACCATTGTGAGCAAAGCACCACCATTAGAATGGCCTTCAGTGTGGGTGGATTCTATGTCAGGAACCCAGTCACACAACACTCATAACCATACATGTATGCAATACAAAATGAACACATTGGGGAATGATAGGCAAAGGGTAAACAAAAGCAATCCAGAAACCAAAGCAGTTAGAATGAAGACATATAAGAGCACAACAATGACTGACTATGGAATAAAAAGACATCAAACATAAATCTGCATGAGCATTGAAACATGGGCTTACATGAGCATAGTCAAGAAGAAGCAAGTACAAGCATCAGGACAAAAGCATATATGAACTTTGAAAGGCAACATGTAATACTTTCGAGTCCAAGGACCAATGTCCAAAGACTTTGGGGTAGCATAACAGAGTTCAGAATCAGATTGGCATCAATAGCCAAAAGAAAGAACCAATGTCCAAATTTCTTGCAGGCAGGAACCAATGTCTCTGAAGTTTGGTGTACGGACCAATGTCCAAGCAATCTTTATGTAGGAACCAGTGTCTCTGAAGTTAGTTGTGCGGACCAATGTCCAAGCAATCTTTGTGTAGGAACCAATGTCTCTGGATCAGTGTGTATGTGGTGTGGTGGTGTAAGATGTGTATTCTAACATGTCCATCAAGGTTGAGCCAGTTCGGAGAAAGTGTGGTACAAAGTTCGGACTTTGTCCCGGAACGGACAACCCACAAGTTCGGGAAGTGACACCTGGGTGTGCCACCGATTGGTGTATGGTGCTATACCAAAGCTGTTTAGAACACATTAGCATCTACTGCGATTTGGGTTATGCACTTGGTATACATAACCAATGTCTGTAGAAGTACAACACAACAATGTTAAAATTGCAGGAACAAAACATTGCAGCAGGAACCAGAACTTGAGATGTACATGCCTTGTGTGGTTGCATAAGTGTGTCTATTAGTCAAAGTCTGCTGAGATTGTAGACACTTAAGTGTCTGGGTAAGAGAGTCTATTGTTTCACAGGAACCAAAATGTTGTGACAGGAACCAGGAATCAAAGTTGTGTTCATACTTTTCCGGGTAGCATGAGCAGTGTCCCATAAAGTTGCAGTCCTATGCTGCTCAGTCTTCTGGACTCATACTGGTGTGCTGATGAACAGGCATGCTGTCACCTGTGGAGTTCACCTAAAAGAAAATGCAGTATGCAGTAGCGTAGGGATGCAGGGACAAACCAGGAACAAATCAAGATGCATAGTTTTCAAAACACGATCTGGATGAAACACTCTAAAGTAAGACAATGAGTGTATCTTGGAGGATTCTCTGGAGGATGTCACATCAACCATGGTGGGGAAAGCAGGATATCTTCTGATATAGTTGTGCATCTCCGCATCGCTGTAGATACTTCTGTGGACCAGGTCTAAGTCTGGAACCAAGATCTGAGCTTACCTTCCCAGAATATTCTTAGAAAAAGAGGACAAGATAGTGCAGTGTGAAAAGGATAGAGGTTTGACTATTTTCATGCATGGGGGAAGATAGGAAAGAGGACAGCATATTTCCAAAGACAGGATGCTTTTTTCCTTGGGTCCTCTTGAAGACCCAGTTTTCTATGACAGTAATGAAAAAGACAGGCTTAGCAACCTGTGTCCATGGGCTGAGGAAGTCTTGGAAAGAAACTTTTAAAGGAATTGAAACTCATGCAAGAGAAACATGTCAGTAAGGACTCAAGACTAGAATCAGTATAGACATACACATATAACAGATTAGTAAAACTAGCTATCATTAATACCACACACACATATATACATGCAGCTGGTATGACTGGTCCTCTATAGACCCTATCAGCCCAAGAGGCTGGTGAGGGCTATAGGCTGGCAACACAAAACCGCAAATGGTGTACGCACGTTCCACCACTAGGGGCTCTGTCTTGAGGCACCGAACAAAGAACAAAAGAAAGATCTCTCAGGGGCTGAGAGAGTGTGCCCAATCTGCTGTTTTGGGCTCCAAATGGTTGGTCACTGTTGCTGGAGAAACACTTGGACAAAAGCTCTCATTCCTGTGTAAGTCAGAACAACGGAGGGTGGTCTAGGAGCCTGTCTTCTTTAAAAATTCTTTTAAAATCCCCCCCCCCCCCCCCGGAAACCCAATTTACTAGTTTGCATCAATTCCAGGCCAGTTAAGGGGTTCCTCCATGGAACTAAGGACACCCAAATTCAGTGAAGCTGAATTGGCCATTCTTAAAACTGGTAGTAAATTTAAAAAAACAACAACAATAATAACAAAACTCTCAGACCACAAATTCTGGACTGATCAAAACTTGGGAGGAGAAAAACTCAAAACCAACAAAAGGGAGGAGAAAAACCTTTAAAACTGAATTTTCCCATTAAAAATGATTTTGGAAGCATGGGAAATTCCAACCAACACCAAAAGAATTTGGGAAAATTTAACATCTGTAACACTGAAACAAAACAAAAAGTTTTTCGACTCCACAAAACAAAAAGTGATATGTCAAAATAAATAAAAAATAAAACAAAATCAGCCTTGAACAAAAAAATAATCTCACAGCGAAAAAATATGGAAAAGAACTTTAAACCCTTATGAGTTACAAGGGAAAGGGTTCCAATTCCCTTTTCCCCCTTGCTAACAGAAGAACAAAATCACTTGGACCACGAGGAGGGGGCAGTAAATGTAGCACCTCTGATGGACCACCAGAGGGATCTGTTTAGCATTTGAGGAGAAATCTCTTTGTCCTTGAAGCCAGAGAGTGTTCAGGTCACATTTTCACACCCACAGGAAGGATCAAAGAACAAAAGTATTATGGAAAATTATTTCCTTCAAGGCCTATCTGTAGGAGAGGAGACGGAGAGAATTCCTGGGCATTTCAAGAGTGCAGCAAGCATAGAAAAGATGCTCTAAGACATAGCATGTGAAAAATCATATTATTATTGTCACTTTCCTTACAACAGCACTATGTAGGTTTACAGTGCTATATAAATAAAGGTTAAGTACAACAACAATAATAATACAATGCGATCTTCACTATTGTGTCAGAGTCAAGCTTGTAGGAGGCACTATGTGACACCATCAGTAACATTTACAGCACAAGATGACCCAGGAACAAAAGCTATATTAAACTATCTCAAACTCTAAGGAGGAGGACCTCTGAGCATGTGAAAAGTATAGTCATGAGAAGTGATAGTCTGAGTCAGACAGGGGGCGCTGGTGAGACCACATGGCATCGCAGTCTCACATCCAGCAATGACTATGGGGTTTATCACACTAGAGGGCAAACAGGATTTAAACAGGAATTAAACAGGAAATGCCTTATGTTTAACATAGGGCATTTCCTGTTGCCTTATGTTTAACATAGGGCATATGAGAACAAAGAAAGTTGCTCGAAGCCTTAGGGTGGGACTACTCTTCACACTTCCAATCTCAAACAAAAACAGAATATGCTAAACAAGAATCAGGCAACAAAAGAATTCTATTGGGTTGTGAGTCAGCAGCCAAGACATTTTCTCAGGTAGACTGTGCTGATCCCATGGGGTGAAAAGGGACCCTTTTGTTTTCCTATTGACTATGCAAGCTAAGTGGACCATGTGGAGGAGACATCCTCACTGCCTATGAAAAAAACCTAGGTTTTTTCCAGAAATCCTGTCTATGTTATGCCAAGCACAACACTCCTTTGAGAACAAATTTAGATATCAAATCTTGAGAGTTTTAGGCAACAGGGTTACCAGACTCCAGAGTATTCTGAAAACCAAGATAGGGAAGGGAACAAAACCTTGGCATTTGGACTGAGACAGTGCCACTCTGTTGTGTCACACTCTCTGTATCAAACGGAAAATGCATCAGAAGGCTCGTTAAAAGAAAGCAAGGTCAAGCAGGAAGGAGAGAACTCTTTTGGGCCGTGCAGGGGAACATGATAGACAGGACAAAGGAAAAGAGAATCAAACCTGGTATTTAAACCAACGCTAAAGAAAAACAAAGGGACCTGAATGAGCCTTGAAATACACCAAAATGACATTTCTATCTATACTAGAAACTCAAAAGATACCAATTTTAACAAACAGACTATAGAATGAAAACTTGTTGTTGTTATTATTATTATTTACTTGGACTAGGCAAGTCTTGCAATACCTCTCAGGGCCAGAGAGGGAGACTCTGTATCTTTGAGGCATGGCCAAAAATATTGGGCCAGAAAGCGTGACTTGAAAGTCACATATTCACAGCCAAGAACTGAACAAAGAACAAAACTTTTAAAAACTGTTCTCCTCAAAATCAGCGTCCAGAAGAGAAACCCTTCATCATGATATTCTGGGTGCAGCCACAGAGAAGGGTGCGTGGGGACAGAGGACAAGGAAATTTTTCTTCTTATTATTACTTTCTCTGAAACCTGAGCCAGGAAGAGCTTGTAAAAGAAAATCCCTTAAGTCTGACCTGAGGAGGATAATTAGCATTTCAACAGAGAGCTATCATCTTGAAACACAGTCATTCACAAGAAGCAGTTTAGAGACCAGAAGGTGTGACTGGCTACACTCTCTGGGAGGCAAGAGAAGCCAGAAAGTGCAGTTAAGTCACACTCTGTCAACCACACAAAACAAAATAGCTATGAGATATGGAGACAAAACTAATTTAATATGAAAGATAGCACAGTAGGAGACAGAGAGAGATAGAGAAATGATTCTCTCTACCCCTCTTTTGAACAAAACACTGAGATTTAGTCAAATAGACTGCAGTCTGCTGGTGAGGCTTGTCTAACAGAAACCATAAAAGTCTGAAAGCAAAGGGGAAAGAGGAAGTCCTTTCCCCAATAAGCTCCTGCATCTCGTCATATTCCCCAAAAACACACACGAGGAAGTAAACAACCCAACAAGATGGCAAAATCTGGGACTCCTCACTGGGGACAATGGAACATGCAGTTCTTTACCGCTGGCAAGATCTGCCTAGTGTGCCCAGTCTCTCTCACAGCTTGCTGTGTTATGCAAATCGAACTTCCCAGGGATGGAGAGAGAGTTCAGGGGTGTGACCAGCCAAAGGAGAAGAAATGACATAGTGTTTCTAAGTACTCCTAAGTACAGGTTCTAACTTAAGGGAAATTTTAAAGTTTCTTTGTCTGTATGGTCAAGGCACCTAAAGAAAGTCTGTCTCCATGTTACATCCAAAAATAGCAATAGATCAACCCAGATTTGGCTCAGAAGAGGGGAACTAGAAATTCCTGGAAAAAAGCAGACACATAAACAACTCTACAACTCTACCTTTAGATCCATGATCACCTTCTCTTCAAACTCACACATGGACTGGGGCAAACAAAACAAAACAAAACAAACACTCTTCGAACCCATCATTTTCACTAACAGCCAATGAAAGAGAAATAAGACATAACTCAAAAGAAATGTTTCTTTCCCATAAGATTGGTGCATCCAAGGGAACCAGACTATATTTTCTCACCCCAGAATAGCAGCAAATTAAGCTAGGTTTGGGGTCCAAGAAGAAAGACAAAAAAATCCAGGACAAGCAGACAACAGAAATTCCACAGCTCTAAATTAAAACTAAAACACATAACATCAATACTAACAGAAAGACCGGCTGGCCAATCCACATCCAGCAAAAAGCTCTCTTTGAACTCTTTTCCTCCCTTGTAAATCCTGAGAGGACATTTAACATCCGAACGTATTTAGCTGAGGCAGTGTGACTCCTCATGTCCCCTTTTTTCTTTTTTTTTTCCCATCCTTCCTTCTTCCTCTATTCATTCCCTACTTTCCTTCTTCCTTCTCTCCTTCCTTCCTTCCCTACCTTCTTTTCCTCCTTCTTTCTTTCCTTCCTTTCCTCTTTCTTCCCTTCCTTTCTCACTTTCATTTCTCTCCCTTCTTCACTTTCCTACTTTCCTTTTCTTTCTTCTCTCCTCTTCTCCCTCTCTCACTTTCATTTCTCTTTCTTCAGGATGGACGTGGATTATCAAAGCATTCCTTGGTGACCAGAATTTAGGGTGTTCTCCTCTGGAACCCCTTTTTTCTTTTTTTCCTTTTTTTTTTCATTCTGCGGGTTCAGCTGGATGGCATTTGGGGATCCCTCCACCAATCTACAGATAGGATGTGGATTCCCACATCCCCAAGCCTGCAATTCAGGGGCCAAGTTTGCTCTACCCCATGGATTGGAACTGGGGGACGAACTCCAGAATTTGACTGCCTGCCTCTGGATGACAAAAAGGAGGACTTTCTTCCCAACTGGGGCTGGGGCTGGGTGAAAGGTCTAATTTTAATTATTGTGAGACTACCAAGTTCTGGCTTTCCTTCCCCTTTTTCTCCAGGATGGGAATCTGAACTCCCTCCACAGCTTTGAGTGGAAGGGGCGCGGGGGATTTTCAAGAGGGAAGTGTCCACCTCAACATCAACTCACACCAGCCTTTGGCTAGGATGAACTAGTATTCAAAACCAATTTGTCCTCCAAACTGTGGAAGGCTAGCAAAACCAGATTGTCCTACACGTTTTAGGAGGGCAGGGGACCAGAAACAGAAAGCAGCCTCCTTAGAGACCTCTCCACTTAGATTTTGAGTCCCTCTATCTATCCATATATCTATCTAATCTATCTATCAGTCTATCTATCTACCTATCTATCCATCCATCCATAAAAGGGCATTTTTAAGCTATCTCTCAGAGAGATATCTGGCTGAGAGGAAAGATGGGCTCCTCTGAATGCAAAGGGGGAGATCCAGCCACTTTCTCCCTCTCATTATTTTAAGTCCTCCAAAGCACAGAGGACAAGACCCTCTTCCTTCAGAGACAGAAAAATTGCTCCCAGGGACGCAAAAGGGGTTTTTGTCTGCCATGCAGAGAACATGCCATGATCTTTGGGGATGATCTTTTCCTTGCTGTCTTCCAGAATGATGAGGACAATGACACCACTTTCTAAACTCTATCTGTCCTCCCCCAACCAGTGTGGTCATGGGAGGGCGGCTCTGCTATTATTCAACACAGGGAACTGGCCTTGCTATCTACCTCCTTGTACTGTCCTCCAAGACACTAAGGACAATGGCAAAGCCTGTCCTGTGGAAATCTTCTCTTGCTATCAGGGGCCTCCTTGCCCCAGTTTTCAATTCTTTGGCGAGGACCACTTCATCCTCACTATCACTCAGATGGGACCTCCCTGCCCCAGCTGGACTCGCATGGAGTCACAGCTCCACTGGGGGAACTTACCCAACCAGTGTTTTTATTTTGGGGGATTGGGATGAGGAACTTCTTTTCCTCCTGGCATCAAAGGGGAAAACTTTTACCCCGCCAGAAAAAGGAATTTGCGTCTGTGGGTAAGTGGGAGTTTTCTCCCCGCTGGCTTCAAAATGGGATTCCCTCTCCCGCCAGCTAATGAAACTCGTGGGTCGGAGACAGCACCCTTTGCTGCTCACTGTCACTTACAGCTGAAGGTCACTACTGCAGTTAGTGCCTCACAACTGAAGCTAGACCCAGGGCACCAGGGACCAACCAGTTCCCTTAACTGAGTCTTTTCACTGTGGGAGTTCCGGGGTGCCGTCCTAAGAGGGGATCCTTCCCTCTGTAGTCACTTAGCAGAACCCTGAACTGTGCCTCACAGCTAGGTCCCCCTCTTTTGAATTTGATGTATTATATTGAGGAGTTTCCTCCCCTCTCCAGACAGGATCTGTGGGAGCCCCTCCCACTGACTGGAATCTACCCTTGTGCCCCAGTAAGCCATCGAGGTTGGGATGTTTCCCCTCCTCTCCTGCTTACCTTTTGCAAGGGGTTTGTGTGCGTGTATGCGGGATGGGGGTTGTGGGATAGTGTTGCTGGGATTCCTACTCTCTCACAAGCTGTATTGGGCAATCAACCCTCCCTCGGTGGAATCTCTGATCTCTAAATGGGACAAACCAATCCTAAAAAGCTAACTGTCTTCTAAAAACACCAGTTCTTTACTCATAAGTGAAGCTGTTTGGTCTATGCTGGTTTACTCAGAAATAAAGCCTGGTTGGCTCTGTGCTTTCAGTACTACCAAACCACTCCTGGATTGTCAGGCACAAAGCCTGACAATCTGACAGAGCATGCAACCAAAGATGGAAATTAGGGTGCAGCCAACCCAGATAGCCCCCTTTTGCTCTATTAGCCACTCTTGCAAGAATCAGCATTCACACTTCTTCCTAATTATCTGCGTTAGCGACAGTTTCTCTGGAATTCTGTTCCCTCTACGTTCCAAGATCTGAGCAGCCCAATTGGCCTGTTGGGGTGTCCAGATCTTGGGGGATTATATTGCCACAGCATTCTCCACCAAAATGTAAGGATTACTACTCAAATTTGGGGAATATCCGTTAGCTCAATATACCAATCTTGGCTGCTTACAATGACCAATGAGATCGTGAATCCCAGAATTTTTACGGAGGGACCAGAAATCGCAGGAACTGACGCCAAGGCAAAGTCTTTTGATTTTAAACTAGTTTATTGATGCAAAAGGGAAACACACTCTTTTGGCCATGGCAGCCAAAAGACTTCTCCCATAATGCCTTTCCATTAGGGTCATAAGGAGACATGCCTTCACTTTGTAGATGCAGGACTTGCTTAGAGGCTGCTTATGATCAGGCAATGCCAAGGAGGAGGGGTGTCTGATTGCAGATGCATTCTGGGATAGGGATTTGTGGGGGGAAATTTTATAAAATTCCACTATTCGTAACACTAACACCAACTCTCATTAACCCCTGACAATGTTCAGAGCTGGTAGAAAATCAAGTTGTTTACATGTAACTGTGATTGTTCAAGTGGTCTGTGCCTTCACACAGTGGGTTTTGCAACTGCATAGAAACCCCTTTCAGAATGTTCCAAAGCTGAGTAGCTTTGGTGGGAAAACCTTTCCCCTCAAATTGTGCACATTCCAGCCCACAAAGCTACTCTCCCCTCTGTTTCCAGTCCACCAGAAGTGGAGGATACTGCAATCAGAGAAAGAGGGGAGGGAGAACAAGTGTGATGACTACTCAAAGATATACATTTCTAGGTAAGCAAGATACTCTTTGTCATGGCCTCTGTGCCTCACACAATGGGTAACTAAAAAAGTTTACCAGGGACCTGTCACAGGAACAAAGATTGTAGTACCCTATGATCACACTTTGTGCTGTCCCTAGCCCAAATGATGATGTTTTATAAAGGTTGTGGGCTGAGACCATGTGGAGCTTTGTGGAGGTCAAGCACAGAGGAAGGCTGTAGATGTTGGAACTGGCTTGCTTAGCAATAATGTTAGCCAGGTCTGCACCATCCACTTGGAGATCCTCTGAGAAGAAGCTTGGTGACTCTTTCTAAGATCACCATAACAGTTGAATAGTCATCTGAACTAGAGAAAAGTAGTCCTTTTAATATTAAAGGTGAATGCTTGACAAACAGGCAATGTATGCAAATACTTTTCAAGAGTCATTAAAGATTCAGGAAAAATACTAGTAAGACTATATTTTTATTGATATGGAAATCACAGATGACATTTTGTAGGAAGGTGATATCTGGGCAGTGAACTACTTTGTTCCTATGGAAGTAAAAGTACAGCTGATCAGACAGGAGCAACAAGCTCAGAAGCCCTATGGGCTGAAGTGATGACAACAAGGAAGACCTCTTACATAGTAAGAAGACATTCTCCCACAGAAGCAAGAGATTCAAAGGGAGTGCACATTAACTGAGACAGAACCAAAGATAAGGACCATGGAGTGGTGGCATGAGTGGTGGATACAAATGTTCAAAACCCTTCAAAACTCTCCTCAAAATGTTATTATTAATATTATTCTTTGTCATTTTTGTTGCAAGGATAAATAAGAATAATAAATAGATTAATTATGTTAAATAATTAATTAAATAAGAATACTGTTTTAAATTTAAAAGGGCTTGCTGAACCACAGTAATCAAGCTAGAGTATAACATATAGGTATAACATGTAGATGGAACAAGTTACGCATGTAAGTCAAGAAAGCAATTAAAACTAGTTCTGAATCATAGAATCATAGAATCATAGAGTTGGAAGAGACCACAAGGGCCATCCAGTCCAACTCCCTGCCATGCAGGAGCTGTCCATCAAAGCATCCCTGACAGAAAACCATCCAGCCTCTGCTTAAAGACCTCTAAGGAAGGAGACTCCATCACATTCCAAGGGAGTGTGTTCCACTGTCGAAAAGCCCTTACTGTCAGGAAGTTCCTCCTAATGTTGA
Source organism: Urosaurus nigricauda (assembly GCA_034509955.1). Classification (NCBI taxonomy): domain Eukaryota; kingdom Metazoa; phylum Chordata; class Lepidosauria; order Squamata; family Phrynosomatidae; genus Urosaurus; species Urosaurus nigricauda. The sequence continues at coordinate 105,248,615 of JAOEGL010000005.1, read as the reverse complement.
GGTGGAATCTCTTGGAGCTTGCATCCATTATTCCGGGTCCTGTTCTCTGCTCCCTCCTCAATGTGACATCCCTTCAAGTATTTAAACAGGACTATAATATCACCTCTTAACCTTCTCTTCTGTAGGCTAAACATTCCCAGCTCCCTAGGCGTTCCTCATAGGGCATGGTTTCTATTGATGCAACCTAAAATTGCATTGGCCGTTATAGCTGCTGCATTGCACTGTTGACTCATGTTCAACTTGTGGTCTACGTGGACTCCTAGATCATTTTCACATGTGGTCTCATTCAGCCAGATGTCCCCCATCCTATATCTGTGCATTTCATTTTTGCGTCCTAAGTGCAGTACCTTAAATTTCTCCGCATTGAATTTCATTTTATTAGCTTTGGCCCAGCTTTCTAGTCTATTCAGGTCAATTTGAATTTTGATCCTGTCCTCTGGGATATTAGCTACTCCTCCTAATTTGGTGTTATCTGAAAATTTGATGAGTATGCCCCCAATTCTGTTATCCAAGTCATTGATAAAGATGTTAAATAGCACTGGGCTCAGGACAGAACCGTGTGGCACCCCCACTTGTCACTTCTCTCTAGGATGAAAAAGAGCTATTGTTGAGCACCCTTTGGGTTCAGCTTGTCAACCAATTACAGATCCATGTATCAGCTGCCTTGTCTAGCCCACATTCTACAAGCTTGTTTGCAAGAACATCATGGGGGACCTTTGTTAAACACCTTACTGAAATCAAGATATACTATATCCACAGCATTCCCTTCACCCACCAAGCTGGTATTTTTATTTTTTAAAAAAAGATATCAGATTTGTCTAGCATGACTTATTTCTCTGAAACCCATGTTGACTTTTTTATTATAGAATTGCCTTCTAGATGTTCACAGACTCCCTGTTTAATGATCTGCTCTAGAATCTTTCCTTCAATACCAGGAAAGATTCTGGAGCAGATCATTAAACAGAGAGTCAGACTTTACCCCTACACGTACTTGCTATTTGTTTGAATTTCTCTTTGGTGATTTCCCCATTTTTCCATTTCTTATACATGTCCCATTTAAAACTTAGCTCAGTTGAAAGTTCCTTAATCATCCATCCTGGCTTCTTGAGACATCTCCCTTTTTTCTCCCTCATTGGAACTGTTTGAAATTGTGCCTTCAGTATCTCCTTTTTGTGAAACTCCCATCCGTCTTGAATTCCCTTCTCTTTTAGTATTCCTGACCATGTGCTCATCCCCAGTATTTCTCTAAGTTTATTGAAATCAGATCTCCTAAGGTCTAGAAAATGTGTATTAAGAAACTTATTCTAAAATTTAAAGATGGGAAGGCACCAGAAAATGAAAATATCCCTTCTAATGTACTTAAAATAATATAGCATGGTAGGACCTGTTCTGGCAGTCCTATTTACCTCTATAGATTGAACAGTATGTATCCCAGAAGACTGGGGACTAGCCATAATTATTCGAATTTATAGAAGGATCAGATCCTGGAAATTACAGACCTATTAACCTATTAAATATCATTAGTAACCTATACGCCATTCATCTGCAATGTTGGCTGGAGGAGAAAAATATAATTAAGGATGAACAGGCTGGCTTTAGATATAACTGATCCACAAAAGATAATGCTTTGGTCCTACAACACTTAATTGAAAAATACACAGCCACAACCTTTATTGATTTCAAAGCAACCTGTGATCTTATCCCTAAAGATAAATTATAGGAGAAATTTGAAGCTACAAACATTGACAGGCACCTATTAATTCTTATTTGCAAATTATATGAGAACTCCTGCCTAAAGGTGAGATGTAGCATTAAAGGTTATATGATCAGGCCCATCCCTACTTACAATGGAGTGAGACAGGACTGCATCTTGGCTCCAACTCTTTTCAATTTCTATATAAATTCTTTGATTACACCCCTAGCATTCATCCTTGTCGAACAGACCTTTCTTAACCTTACTTTATGCAAATGATGCAGTACTGCTATCACTTTCAAGTGTTGAATTTAAGAGTCTACTGAGGGCCTTAGACAATTATTTCAAAAAGAATCTTAAAAAAACCTAAAATAGTGATATTTTCAAAGAGGAAGCCAAAAAACAAGTGACAAATCTACACAACACAATTGAATAAGTGACTGCTTTAAAATATCTGGGAACAACATTCCACTCACAAGGGTCTTGGTGGCACATAATGCTATAATGAGCTGGGAACTCTGTATTGAGCAGTTCTCCTTTATTTTGACTCTTGTGTTTGTGGCTTTCACTCAAAGGAAATGAGTCAGACACATGCCCCAGAAAGAGCTAAAAGCCAGGAGTGCTCTAGATAGCTATAGCCCCAGTTGCTTGAGTTCACCGACAGAGTTTGAGGACAAAGTCCAGGCCAACAGAGGTCTTTTACATGGGTGGTTAACATGGGATTTTTTTTTGAAGGGGAGGCCCACATTTCTGTTTCACTACCTACTGAAGACTGCTCAATATGAACAGTGAGAGTGTTGCTGCAGTCACCTGCAACAGTTGTGGGATGTTTGTGTTCTTGCCTATGGGTGGGCAAGTGCAAGCTGGAAGCCCTGATGGAAGAGAAGGTCCAGCAGCTGGAGGCCTGCGTATCTACACTTCAGTAGATTAGGGAGGAAGAGGTTTTCCTGGACAGAATGGAAGGGAGTCTTGGAACACACAGAGGAAGTTGCTGGGGTAGAGTTCACTTCATATACACAGCAGGTAGATGGATGAATGCCACACAAAGAAGTAGAGAAACAAGGGATCATTCTGCAAACTTGCAGTTACAGAATTGATTTGAAGCTCTCTCCCTTATGATGAGGAAGAATGATGAGGAAGAGGAGAAGGAACAGTCTTCAATGAAAGTGCAGGGAACCCTGGGAATATGACCATAGGGAACAATTGCTGCTAAGCCTCAGAGAAGGCATGTAATGGTGGTGGGGGACCCCTTGTTGAGGGGTACAGAAGCAGTAGGTTGTGATCCTGACAATCATAGAGTTGGAAGAGACCACAAGGGCCATCCAGTCCAACCCCCTGCCATGCAGGAACTCCTAGTCAAAGCATCCCAGACAGATGGCCATCCAGCCTCTGCTTAAAGACCTCCAAGGAAGGAGACTCCACTACACTCCGAGGGAGTGTGTTCCACTGTCGAACAGCCCTTACTGTCAGGAAGTTCCTCCTAATGTTGAGGTGGAATCTCTTTTCCTGCAGCTTGCATCCATTGTTCCGTGTTCTAGTCTCTGCAGCAGCAGAAAACAAGCTTGCTCCCTCCTCAATATGACATCCTTTCAAATATTTGAACAGGGCGATCATATCACCTCTTAACCTTCTCTGCTCCAGGCTAAACATCCCCAGTTCCCTAAGGCGGTCCTCATAGGGCATGGTTTCCAGTCCCTTCACCATCTTAGTTGCCCTCCTTTGGACACGCTCCAGTTTCTGCACATCCTTTTTGAATTGTGGTGCCCAGAATTGGACACAGTATTCCAGGTGGGGCCTGACCAAAGCAGAATAGAGTGGCACTATTACTTCCCTTGCTCTAGACGCTATACTTCTATTGATGCAGCCTAGAATAGCATTGGCCTTTTTAGCTGCCGCATCGCACTGTTGACTCATTTTCAACTTATGGTCTACTTGAACTCCTAGATCCCTTTCACACATAGTTTCATTCAGCCAGATGTCCCCCATCCTATATCTGTGCATTTCATTTTTGCACCCTAAGTACCTTGCATTTCTCCGCATTGAATTTCATTTTGTTAGCGTTGGCCCAGTTTTCTAATCTATTCAGGTCATTTTGAATTTTGATCCTGTCTTCTGGAGTATTGGCTACTCATCCTAATTTGGTTTCATCTGCAAATTTGATGACTTGGCTCTCAATACTGTCATCCAAGTCATTAATATAGATGTTGAATAGCACTGGGCCCAGGACAGAACCCTGTGGCACCCCACTGGTCACTTCTCTCCAGGATGAAAAGGAGCCATTGTTGAGCACCCTTTGGGTGCAGCCAGTCAACCAGTTACAAATCCATGTAACGGTTACCTTGTCTGGTCCACATTTTGCAAGCTTGTTTGCAAGAATGTCATGAGGAACCTTGTCAAAGGCCTTACTGAAATCAAGATATACTATATCCACAGCATTCCCTTCATCTACCAAGCTGGTAATTTTATCAAAAAAAGAGATCAGATTTGTCTGGCATGACTTCTTTCTCTGAAACCCATGTTGGCTTTTTGTGATTATGGCATTGGTTTCTAAATGTTCACAGACTCTCTGCTTAATGATCTGCTCTAGAATCTTTCCTGGTATTGATGTCAGACTAACTGGACGATAATTGTTGGGATCCTCTTTATTTCCCTTTTTGAAGATGGGGACAACGTTTGCCCTCCTCCAGTCTGCAGGGACTTCTCCTGTTCTCCAGGAGTTCTCAAAGAGCCAATGCCAGTTTGCCAGTTCTTTTAATACTTAGAATCAAAGAATCATAGAACTGGAAGAGACCACAAGGGCTATCCAGTCCAACCCCATTCTGCCATGCAGGAACTCACAATCAAAGCATCCCCAATAGATGACCACCCAGCCTCTGTGTGAAGACCTCCAAGGAAGGAGACTCCACCACTCCCCGAGGAAGTGTGTTCCACAGTTTAACAGCCATCACTGTCAGGAAGTTCCTCCTAATGTTGAGGTGGAATCTTATTTCCTGTAGCTTGCATCCATTGTTCTGGGTCTTATTCTCTGAAGCAGTAGAAAACTCCCTTTGCCATGTTAGTTGCCCTCCTTTGGACATGCTCCAGTTTCTCAACAACTTTTTTGAATTTTAATTTAATTTAAATTTAATTTTAAATTTAATTTTAATATAAATTAAATTTTAATTTAATTTAAATTTAATTTAATTTTTAATTAATTAATTTAAATTAATTTTTTTTCCACTGGAGACAGAGAAAGGAGCAAGGCAAGAAACCAAGAAAGGCATGGCTTGGAGCTCCAGCTTTTAAAAATGACTCCTCCCACCACCTTATCCCTGAGAAAACTGGGCAAAACAAAAACAAAAACAACAACAACAAACCTTCTGACAACCTGCCAAGACACTGAGCTTCTCTTCTTTCCCCTCTCCACCGGGGCCAGAGAATATTATTATTATTATTATTATTATTATTATTATTATTATTATTTCTTACCTACACCTCTGTCAAAACAATCGGGGTGGGGTACAACAGCTTAAAAACAATTACAGTTAAAATGTCCCAAGAAGAAAGCAAAAAGGCAGCAGCTGTAGAGGGGCCATGGCTTGGAGCTCAACCTGTACTGTGGCAATAGTTTTAAAATCATTGTGTGAGATCTGGAAGATTATATGATTACAGGACAAGCAGATATGGTCAGACATGAGCTGGGAACAAAGATTGAAGTTGTGCAGGGGAAAGGAAAGTGTGGCGGCAACAGAGTGAAAGTTTGTTAAAAAGGAAGGCAGGATAGATGTTCGAAAGCTATCCCGCCTTCAGTTCACTCTGCTCACCAAAATACATTGGAGAGCCTACCAACCATGCCACAAAACCTTACCTTGCTCCTCTGCAATACCAGATTGACTAAAAACAAGACTCATATCATCTATGCCCTTCTCTTAGAAGAAGAGGCCGACCTGGCTTGCTTTACTGAGATCTGGCTGGGAGAAGATAGTGCAGTAACCTGGGCACAGGCCCTCCCAATTGGGTACTCGGTCATTGAGTAGGTAAGGGGAAGTGGGCGAGGGGGCGGAGTGGCTCTGGTTCACACAATCAACCTTACCTTGACCAGGATACCTATCCAGAAAACAGTTCAATTCGAATGTTTGTACCTAAGCCTGAACACCAAGGATAATTTGGGGATTCAGTTAGTATACCATCCATCCCGTTGTCTAACAGACTTCCTATCCAAGCTCATACAGCTGGTTTCAGAGTTGCTGCTGGAGTAACCCAGACTTTTAATTCTGAGTGACTTCAACATCTCACTCGAGACCAGTTTGTCTAATCTACCAGGTGCGGCTCAGGAGTTCATGGAATCCATGACAAACATGGGCATATCCCAATTGGTCAGCAGGCCTACTCATTGTGCAGGTCATACACTAGATGCGGTCTTTAGTATGGAACAGGAATATCAGTGGATAGAGGTAACAAAAAGCTCCCCACAGTCATAGATGGATCATTTCCTGGTCATGGCTGAACTAAGAGCCACAGTCCGCCCTGTTGCGGGTGGAGGATCCATTAGAATGGTCCACCGTTGAAGGCTAATGGAACCAATTGGATTCCAGAAAGCCTTGGAGGGTTCATTGGTTGGTAAAGACGGTGATTCTGTCAAAGCTTTGGTGAATAGTTGGAACACTGATGTTACCAAGGCTATCGACGCGATCACCCCCAAGCGTCTTTGCCAGCCTGCTTCAAACTGCTGACTGTGGTATACAGAAGAACTTAGAAAGATGAAGCGGGTTGGACAAAAACTAGAGTGCGTCTGGTGAAAAACTTGACTCTTATCTGACAGGATTCATCATAGGAATTTCCTTCATTCCTATGGAGAGGCCATAAGTGCAGTGCAGAGAGCCTTCTCCTCTGCACGTATTGCATCTGCAGAGTCTTGTCCAACAGAGCTGTTTAAGATGGTGAGGGAACTAACACAAATTCCACCTGTGCAGAACCTTTTACTTAATCTGACAACAACCTGCTCTGATGCATTTAACAACTACTTTTCACATAAAATCTCTCAGATAAGAACCAACTTAGACGCCAGAGTTATAACAGAATCAACTGATGAGGTATCCAGCAACTCTGTTGAGGTGGCTATACTGGATCAATTTCAATTTGTAAGTACTGATGACATGGACAAGCTCCTTGGAAAAGTGAGGAAAACAACTTGCCCTTTTGACCCTTGCCCTTCGTGGCTGGCCGTCCAGGGGGTGATGCCCTGAGAGTGTTCTTAAGGGACATCATCAATGCATCCCTTAGGGAGGGTCATGTTCCATCATCTTTGAAGGAAGAGGCAGTTAGGCTGCTCCTGAAAAAGCCCTCTCTTCACCCCCTGAATATGAAGAACTACAGGCCAGTCTCTTTATTACCATTTTTGAGCAAGGTGATATGGAGAGCGGTTGCTCTTCAACTCGAAGCTGTCTTGGAGGAAACCGATTATCTTGATCCATTTCAAACTGGCTTTAGAACGGGATTTGGAGTTCAGACTACCATGGTCGCCTCAGCTGATGACCTTCGTCTGAGCACCAACAAGGGTAATGTGACCCTATTGGTGCTACTGGACCTCTCAGTGGCATTTGACACTATAGATCATGACATCCTCTTGAGTCGCCTGAGAAGATTAGGAATAGGAGGTACTGCGCTCCAGTGGTTCCGTTCCTTCCTCACAGGCAGATTCTAGAGGGTGGTGCTCGGGGACAGTTGTTCGGCAAGGAAGGAGCTTAATTGTGGCATCCCACAAGGTGCCATCCTGTCTCCAATGCTTTTCAACATATACAATGCTGGGAGAGATCATCCGGAGGCATGGGGCTGGGTGTTATCAAAATGCTGATGACACTGAGATATATTTCTCCATGTCTCGGTCATCAGCTTTGACTTTAGATGGCACCTCTCCTCTCAATGACTGTCTTAAGGCAGTAATGGATTGGATGAGGGAAAACAAATTGAAACAATCTAGACAAAACGGAGGTACTTACGGTATCAGCTCCAAACCCAGGTATTGGGATACAACCTTCAGTCCTGGAAGGGGTCACACTCCCCTCAAAGGACTGTGTTTGCAGTCTAGGGGCGCTCCTAGATCAGTTGCTTGACATGACAAATCACCTCTTATCAGCTTCGACTGATACGTCAGCTGCATCCTTTCCTGGAAGTCAAGGACTTTGAGAACATAGTACATGCACTGCTAACCTCACACCTTGATTTTTGCAATGCACTCTACACGGGGCTACCTTTGTGCTTGGTCCAGAAACTTCAGCTAGTTCAGAACATGGCAGCCAGGTTGGTCTCTGGTACATCCGGAAGAGACCATATAACACCTATCTTAAGATCGCTCCACTGGCTGCCCATTAGTTTCCGGGCCCAGTACAAAGTGTTGGTTATCACCATTAAAGCCCTAAATGGCTTGGGTCAAACCTATCTCCAGAACCATCTCCTTCCATATAATCCTCCCCACACACTTAGATCCTTGGGGAAGAAGTTGTTACAGCCTTATAAAACAAGGCTATCCACTACCTCCCAGAGGACTATCCTGATATTTGCTGGAAGTCAAACTCAGCCAAATCCTCAAAGTCTAGCAAATTCCTCACTTGGCTGGAAGACAATTTCATTGTCCAAAAGGTGGAAGAGGCAACAAGGGGATCAGCCATTTTAGATCTGATCTTAACCAACAGGGAAGACCTAGTTGATGGGGCGCAAGTGGTTGGATCCTTAGGTGGAAGTGACCATGTTCTCCTGGAGTTTGTAATACAGTGGAAGGGAGAAGCTAGGCATAGTCAGACACGCACTCTAGACTTTAGGAGAGCTAATTTCAATAAACTTAGAGAAATACTGGGAGTGATCCCATGGTCAGGAATACTAAAAGAAAAGGGAGTTCAAGATGGATGGGAGTTTCTCAAAAGGGAGATATTGAAGGCACAATTCCAAACAGTTCCAATGAGGAAGAAAAATGGAAGATGTCTCAAGAAGCCAGGATGGATGACTAAGGAACTTTCAAATGAGCTAAGTTTTAAATGGAACATGTATAAGAAATGGAAAAATGGAGAAATCACGAAAGAGGAATTCAAACAAATAGCCAGCACATGTAGGGGTAAAGTCAGAAAAGCTAAAGCGCAGAATGAACTCAGGCTTGCTAGAGAGGTTAAGAACAATAAAAAGGGCTTTTTTGGATATGTCCGCAGCAAAAGGAAGAAGAAGGAAACAGTGGGGCCACTGCGTGCAGAAGATGGCAAAATGCTAACAGGGGACAGAGAAAAGGCAGAATTACTCAACACCTTCTTTGCTTCAGTCTTCTCAGAAAAGGCAAAGGGTGCTCAACCTAAGGACAATGGAGACAGAATAGAGGAAATTCAGCACAGAATAAGTAAAGAGGTAGTACAGGAATACCTGGTTAACCTAAATGAATATAAATCTCCAGGACCAGATGAACTACATCCTAGAGTATTAAAAGAACTGGCAAATGTAATATCAGAGCCATTGGCAATAATCTTTGAGAACTCCTGGAGAACAGGAGAAGTCCCAGCAGACTGGAGGAGGGCAAACGTTGTCCCCATCTTCAAAAAGGGAAAAAAAGAGGATCCCAACAATTATCGTCCAGTTAGTCTGACATCAATTCCAGGAAAGGTTCTAGAGCAGATCATTAAGCAGAGAGTCTGTGAACACTTAGAGGCCAATGCCATAATCACAAAAAGCCAACATGGGTTTCAGAGAAACAAGTCATGCCAAACGAACCTGATCTCTTTTTTTGATAAAATTACCAGCTTGGTAGATGAAGGGAATGCTGTGGATATAGTATACCTCGATTTCAGTAAGGCCTTTGACAAGGTTCCCCATGACATTCTTGCAAACAAGCTTGCAAAATGTGGGATAGACAAGTTAACTGTTACATGGATTTGTAATTGGTTGACTGGCCGAACTCAAAGGGTGCTCAACAATGGCTCCTTTTCATCCTGGAGAGAAGTGACCAGTGGGGTCCCACAGGGTTCTGTCCTGGGCCCAGTGCTATTCAACATCTTTATTAACGATTTGGATGACAGAATTGGGGGCATACTTATCAAATTTGCAGATGACACTAAACTGGGAGGAGTAGCTAATACCCCAGAGGACAGGATCAAAATTCAAAATGACCTGAATAGACTAGAAAGCTGGGCCAGGGCTAACAAAATGAAATTCAATGCGGAGAAATGTAAGGTTCTGCACTTAGGGAGGAAAAATGAAATGCACAGATATAGGATGGGGGACACCTGGCTGAATGAGACCACATGTGAAAGGGATCTAGGAGTCCAAGTAGACCATAAGCTGAACATGAGTCAACAGTGTGATGCGGCAGCTAAAAAAGCCAATGCAATTTTAGGCTGCATCAATAGAAGTATAGTTTCTAGATCAAGGGAAGTTATAGTGCCACTCTATTCTGCTTTGGTCAGGCCCCACCTGGAATACTGTGTCCAGTTCTGGGCACCACAATTCAAAAAAGATGTGGAGAAACTGGAGCATGTCCAAAGGAGGGCAACTAAGATGGTGAAGGGTCTGGAAACCATGCCCTATGAGGAACGCCTTAGGGAGCTGGGGATGTTTAGCCTGGAGAAGAGAAGGTTAAGAGGTGATATGATAGCCCTGTTTAAATATTTGAAGGGATGTCATATTGAGGAGGGAGCAAGCTTGTTTTCTGCTGCTGCAGAGACTAGAACGCGAAACAATGGATGCAAACTGCAGGAAAAGAGATTCCACCTCAACATTAGGAGGAACTTCCTGACAGTAAGGGCTGTTCGACAGTGGAACACACTCCCTCGGAGTGTAGTGGAGTCTCCTTCCTTAGGGGTCTTTAAGCAGAGGCTGGATGGCCATCTGTCAGGGATGCTTTGACTTGGAGTTCCTGCATGGCAGGGGGTTGGACTGGATGGCCCTTGTGGTCTCTTCCAACTCTATAATTCTATGATTCTATGATTCTATGATTCTAGGACCTTCTCAGCTGTCACGCCCAGATTGTGGAATGGCCAGCCAGACGAGAGCTGTCATTACCACCCTAAACACCTTTTAAAAAGCTGTAAAGATGGATCTCTTCCGGCAGGCCTTTCCTGAATAGTTCCCCGAAATCTAATGGCTGAATTCCAACCTCTTCACAGCCACAATTTTGTAAAGTATGTTGTATACTTTATGTTGTTCATATTTAATTTTATTTTAAGGGGAGATGGAGGGATTTGAATTGTATGTTGTTTTTCTTTTAAATCTTTGTAAGCTGCCCCAATTGCATCTTGTAGAGAGGCGGTATATAAGAAAAATTATTATTATTATTATTAATTGTGGTGCCCAGAACTGGACACAGAATCCCAGGTGAGGCCTGACCAAGGCAGAATAGAGTGGCACTATTACTTCCCTTGATCTAGACACTATACTTCTATGGATGCAGCCTAAAGTAGCATTGGCCTTTCTAGCTGCCGCATCACACTGTTGACTCATGTTCAACTTGTGGTCTACCAGGACTCCTAGCTCCCTTTCACGCATAGTCTTGCTAAGCCAGGTGTCCCCCATCCTATATCTATGCATTTTATTTTTTCTGTCTAAGTGCAGTACCTTACATTTCTCCCTGTTAAAGTTTTTTGGTTAGTTTTGGTCCAGCTTCCTTATCTATAGAGGTCATTTTGAATTTTGATTCTGTTCTCTGGGGTATTAGCTACTTCTCCTAATTTGGTGTCATCTGCAGATTTTATAAGCATGCCTTCTATTCCTTCATCCAAGTCATTGATAAAAATGTTGAATAGCACTGGGCCAAGGACAGTGCACAAAAATTAGAATAACGTGATACTGTACGTAGTTTTAGAAATGATTTGGGGAATAAATGAACACCTTGTCTTAAAGATTTTATTCCTCATGGTAAAATAAAACATTCCATAATCATTTTTGTTTCCTTTTTAATTTTTTTTCAATTTTTGAAAAAAACAAAACAAAGAAGACTTCTGGAAAAAATGGGGGGGGGGAATTGTTTTTTTTTCTTCCTAAAATTTTTCTGTCCCACCTCCCCTAGGCATTCACATCTCTACTAATATCCTAGAGGGCAGGATCAAAATTCAAAATGACCTTAACAAAATAGAAAGCTGGGCCAAAATCAACAAAATGAATTTTAACTGGGAGCAATTTAAGGTACTACACTTAGAAAGAAAATAAATGATGGGGGACACCTGGTTTGACAACAGTACATGTGAAAGCGATCTAGGTTTCTTAGTAAACCATGCGCATGAGTAAATAGTGTGATGCAGCAGCTGAAAAAGTAAAAAGAAGAAAGTAAATGTAGGCTGCATTAAAACGATTACAGTGTCCAATTTCCCTCTATTCTGCTTTGGTTGACCTCACCAGCAAGTCCAGGCTGCATCAATAGGAATACAGTGTCTAGATTTAGAGAAGTCATATGACCACTTTATTATGCTTTGGGCTGACCTCATCTGGAATAGTGTTTCTGATTCTGGCACCAAAATTCAAGAGTGATACTGACAAACTGAACCGTGTCCAGAGGAGGGTGAGTAAAATGAGGAAAAGTCTGGAAACTATTCCCTATAAGGGGTAACTTAAGGAACTGGGTATGTTTTGCCTGGAGAAAAGAAAAAGCAGTGACATGACAGCCAACTTTAAATATTTGAAAGGATGTCATATTGAAGCATGCTTTGCTGCTTCAGAGACCAGCGCACAGATCAATGGATTTGCACTACAGGAAAAGAAATTCCTTCTAAAAATAGGAAGAATTTTCTGTTGGAAAGAGCAGTTTGACAGTGGAATACACTCCCTTGGAATGTGGTGATATCTCTTTCTTTGGAGTTTTTAAAACAGAGTCTGGATGGCTAACAGTTGGGGGTGCTTTGACTGTCTATTCCTGCATGGCAGGGGTTTGGAAGAGTGGTCTCTTCCCACTCTATGATTCTAAGGGAGCCATGTTCCTGAGTTTGCAAGACCTGAGCAGGGCTGTTCATAACAGGATGTCTTGGAGGTGTCACTGTAAGTCAAAGTTGACCACAACAATAACCATAGTTTAAGAAAGATATTGTGAAATTGGAAGGGTACATGTACTATATGACCAACAGGGGAACATATTATATGATCATGACAAAATAAAAAGATGGCGATGGCAATTCATTGCTACTGTGCATTGATAGCACATCAGCCAAACAACAACAACAAATAAGTATGAGAGATTCTAAGCCTCTCTGATGTTTTCTAGTGAGAGTACATTTGAGTTGAGTCTTAGGTAGAAAATATAATTGAACTACTCCTGGGCCCACTGCCAGGATTTTCCCTCCATCATATTAGCCACTAGGGATGGTGGGACAGTTATATAATCAAGCCCTGTGGGAAGACTGTGGTTGATAATGAGAAACATAGTGTGTTCCCTCCAAATACATATACTAAGCATTGTTGCTTGCCAAGTCACATCCACAGCCAGAGGTAGATTAATTTGTGGCTACAGAATAAAAAAAACAAAACTGTGCCACTCTATCTGTAACTATCTCAGTGTTTTAGAAAAAGTACACCTGTTTTTCCAGCTCACAATGTTGGGATGTGTGTGCCAATAACTTCATGCACCACATATTAGTTTTCTTATTGATGGTCTATACTTGCAAGCAAATAATTATTTGGGGTTGAAATAATCAAGTGACAAAAATGTGTGTGAAATCCAGTTATATTTACTGAAAGTGGAGGCAGCAATCTTCTCCCTTACAAAAAGGTAGCTGGAATGTGTAAGACACCATGGCAAGGATTCTGTGTCCTTTTTATATCCTATACTGGATCACACAAACCTCTTGCCCTGGCTGCACACCTGCTCATGAGTAGAATGGGATGCTGATTTCAGTTACATCCAACTTCCATTCACCTTTCCACAGAATATGTGAAAGAGATTTAGGAGTCCTAATAGACCGCAAGTTAAAGATAAATCAACAATTTGATGCAACAGCTACAAAAGCCAATGTGATTCTAGGCTGCATCAATAGAAGTACAGTCAAAGTTTGACTTTCATGGCTTTGACACTCATGGCTTTAATTACCCATAGGGTTGCTTGCCATCTGTGCATGTACTCCTCCTACTCCTCCTGCCTCCCAGGCTTTTGTCCTGGGGTGGAAGCACAAGGAGCGAACAGCACACACTTCTCACCCTCCCTGTCCTTTAGATGGCTTCTCTCAGCAGGGTAAAGGGTGGTGTGGACACACCCCTCCTGCCTTCCCCTGCCTATCTGCAGTTTTTTCACTTTTGTGGGGGTCTTCTTCCTTTCACTATGGACATTTTTATTGTTCTTACCCTCTCTAGCAAGCCTGAGCTCATTTTGTGCTTTAGCTTTTCTGACACTCCCTATATGTGTCAGACTTGAGCAAACTTAGAAACAATGTGCATCAAAGAGTCCAGTGTTTTGAAACAGAAGAACTTTATTGAATACATACTGAGAAATTCACCAGTCAGCGTTTAGGCGAGAACTGTCCCTCAACAGCCAAGCAATACATTAAGACCCCAGAAATCCAAACTCTGCCCCATCTCCATTCAGCACCAAAAAGGAACATTGGTCTTATCTGTGACATGTTTGTTTTCAGCGGTGGAGGTGGAAATATTGTATAACATAGGTTGATTCTGTCCCACTGTTCTGAATAGGCAGGGAAAACAGATTTGAAGGAGTTGCCACCAGAGGGAGCAACCCCTACGATCCTTCAGTCAATATTATAGCCGAGGATAGAAAACAAACTCAGAGAGCATTAAATGTCTCCCCCCCCCCCAAAAAAAACCCATAAGTATAATAAATAGAAACTATCATAGACTCAAACTAAGAGTAACTAATTAACAACCACCCTTTCAGAGCCAAGGGAACCAGCCTCCTCAGTTCTGGGTGGGGAGGATATTTCCACCTACATCGCTGATTGGTGGCAACAACCACTATTCAAAGGAATTTGTACTTATTTGGTACATGTCAGAATAGGTGATATATCTGTGTCATCTGATTCCTCATGCTAGAGGAACCACTGTAGGTTCCTGGCATTAAATTGTGTCTATGCCAAACTATTAACTGAAGCAGATCAGGCACTATAGGTGTGCCAAGTAACACTAGGAACAACCTACCTGCTTGAGGGTGTTCTTCATGGATCTTACCCTTTGTTTGATCAGGTAGACTCTTCAAAGTGTTCTAGGTTCTGAAATGGAACTAGATTGTTCTTTTCGTGAGTTACCAGAAAACCATGTCTAGATAGGAAGGAAAGCACAACTCGACATCTATTATATCCTATGGAAGAGAATCAGATCTGATCAGGCCACTGTGAAGTTATGGGTATACATGAAGGTCCCATTGTTTTCAGTGTGTCCCTATCAGTGTAGTGAGTGTCACTGAAGAAAACAACAGACTGAATGGTAGAGCCTTGTATGGAAATATTTACCCTGGAAAGTAATGTGTAGATTCTTGTGATGAAGTGGGTGGATTGGGATGCAGAAGCAAACTACAAGAACAGGGACACACAAAAATCCTAGAGCTGAAGCGTCTCCAGAATTGTCTGGAGAGTCTCCAGTCTGGACCAGTATTTTTTTTAATAAACCAATTGACACATTTAGCTCTAACACCACACTCTAAAATTTGTTTTTGTTTCTTTGTTTGTTTTAAATGAACAAGCAAAGAAGATTGGAACAAGCCTCTTTTGTTCTTTCAAAGATAGTATAGTTTTTATGGCTCCAATATTGATCAGTTGTTCTGTGGTTGTAACATCAACTGATGCTTCTTTGCCTTCCTGTACCTTGAGGAAGCAATGAAATAGTCATGAGAATGGTATAGAAAGTATATCAGAGCACCTTTTTGTGAGAGGACACAAAGGTCTATTAAATTTCTTTCCAAACATAAAAGAAAGACTGCAGTCTTCCTTTCACCCTTTATCACCAGTCAGCCAGGACTGAGGCTATTTCTTTTTCTTTTTTTCCACTTTTATTTGCTTATATACATAAAATAACAATACATAGCAGTCAATATATCATTACATTATAACAATTAGTAGTGACAAACTGATTCTTCATATATCTTCATCTTCATCCACTAACATCTTCTTATTCAATATTCTGTCTCAAGTACAAATTGAATGAAGCACTTTAAACCCCCTTGTCACTTTAAACCCCCTTTAAACCCCTGAGGCTATTTCTATCATTGTTTAACAAGATAGGTACTGCCACTGACAATGGAGTTTATCACATGGGTGGAATTTCTCTCAATTTCAAAAGAAAGGGAAGTGAGGCCAGTTCGGAAGTGAGTAAATTCGCTAGTTCAGCAAATTCACTTGATTGTGTATTGACACTGCATTGCGTTCAGAACTGCCCGAAATTGCCTCCCAGTGCCCGAAATTGTGTGTGATAGTTTCTCACGCAATCACACGAAACCCCATGATTGCATTCAGATTGCCATTGGATTATACTTCCAATTCCCTTTGTGTGATAAACTCCAATGTGTTGTTGGCTCAGGTGAAGCAATGCCTGGGACTACTCTGAGGTTGGTAACTAAACTCAGCCTACTGTTTGCAAACCTAGTGTCTCATGCAGAACAATGTATCTATGGGGATGAAAGGAGGACTGTCCCTGATTAAGGGATCTTTTTTAATGTGAAAAAAGCTAATGCTTTCACCTTATCATTAACCTCAAACAATAATGGATCCAGTGATTATTTAAAGAATTTGTCACCATTAAGATTATCAAATTTTGTTTAGAAGAGGCATCCACCTGCCAGTGGGCTTGTTTGTTTGTTTTTATTTAAAATCTGCCTCCTTACTAATCTAGAGGATGTATGAGGTCTGCTGTCAAATTGTATTACATCTAGCCTGGCATCAGCTGTAAAAACAACCACTTTGAATAGGTTGTATATAGTCTTGACATAATTTATGTTTATGAGTGACCTCATAGATAAGATCTTCAGCTCATACAAAGTCAGCCTTTGAGAATATTAATATAGTTGAAGCAGACCTAATTGCCAAGGAGGATGCTTTTTATGGTCTTTTAAGCACCATATCTTAATAGTGTATGTATATGTGTTTGTGTGTGTGTGAAAGAAAGGAAATGTGTGTCTTCTCCATCTTGAGTAGAAATGGGAGAAAACCAGGGCTTATATCAAATCATCTATCTGTTAGATTTGTAATTTTGGCATTACTTGTCAAGGTAAATGATAAAGCTTATTAACAGACAGAATTTAGGTGTAATG
Organism: Urosaurus nigricauda; assembly: GCA_034509955.1. NCBI lineage: Eukaryota > Metazoa > Chordata > Lepidosauria > Squamata > Phrynosomatidae > Urosaurus > Urosaurus nigricauda. The sequence goes on along the minus strand of JAOEGL010000005.1, from coordinate 105,231,735 downwards.
TGGCAGGTTTAATATATTCGTTCCTGACACCTTCATGAAGTCAGCTCTGAATAGTGTCTCTAGTATTGAAGACCCTGGTCTAAGAAAAGTCACCTTTGCCTTGTGGCAAATCAAGACCATCTCTTCTAGACTCATTGGAGTGGAGGGGTGGCCTCAAGAATATTATTCCAAGATCTTAACCACATTGTGTAGTAACACTGCATAATGTCTAATCAAAAAAAGCCTGTCCTTGTATCCGAGTCATATTTTATTCCAAAGGCTACCCACTGTCATATTTAGACAGTACAGGAAAGTTTGGACCCTGTTAGCGTTCTTCATGTGAGGAATATACAAGAAAATACTTTTTTTTAAAAAAAGATGGTAAGGCCTTCTTCTCAAGGTGGATATGTCAACTTTTGTTTGGAATGGGCATCTATGTGTCCCTTCTTTAGTCAAATCTGCCCTTGTACTGGAACTGAACCAGCTGTGGTCTTGGATTCTATAGAAACACATTTAAGCTAGTGTCTCCTGAAATAGCCACTAACTTAGACCATTTTATGTTAATTCCATGGCATAACTCTATTTTGCCCTTGAGTATTTTTCATTTGTTAATTTCCTGGCAGAACTTTATTTTGCTTTTACAGTATTTACTCAACTATATGCCCCAAAATGGACTCCAGAGTCATTGGTAGACTTATAGACGGGGTTAATGCTACTTCTAAAGTTAATGCTGCTTCTAAATTTCCTAAATGAAGTACCCACCTTCCACTGTAGCCAGAAATCTTGTTTCCCTGTTTGAGTCCCGCTCCCTGGCCCGCTCTCCTCTCTCTCTCTCTCTGCATGTGTGTGTGTGATCTCAGCCTTCCCTCACAGCTAGAGCTAAAAAGCAAGCAGCTGCTGCTCAGGCAAGACACACAGAGAGAGTATGCCCCCAGGCTTGTATCCCGTTTTGTAAACTAAGCCTTGGGGTAGAGAAGAGAGAGAGAGAGGTCCTGTCCCCTTTTGCAAGCCATAAGACTAGTTGGGAATCCTGGGATGGAAGCAGAAAAAGAGAAAAAGCTATGTCCCTTTTTGGAAGCCATGAGTCTAGTTGGGAATCCTGGCATGGAAGCAGAAACAGAGAAAAAGTTCTGTCCCATTTTGCAAGCCATGAATCTAGTTGGGAATCCTGGGATGGAAGCAAAAAGAGAAAGCTCTGTCCCATTTTGCAAGCCATGAGTCTAGCTGAGAATCCTGGGATGGAAGCAGAAAGAGAGAAAAAGCTCTGTCCCCTTTTGCAGGCCATGAGTCTAGTTGGGAATCCTGGGATGGAAGCAGAAAGAGAGAAAAAGCTCTGTCCCCTTTTGCAGGCCATGAGTCTAGTTGGGAATCCTGGGATGGAAGCAGAAAGAGAGAAAAGGCCCTGTCCCCTTTTGCAAGCTATGAGTCTAGTTAGCAATCCTGGGATGGGAACAGAACAGAAAGAGAGAAAAAGCTCTGTCCCCTTTTGCAAGCCATGAGTCTAGTTGGGAATCCTGGGAATGGGATGAAAGCAGAGAGAGAGAGAGAGAGAGAGAGAGAGAGAGAGAGAAGGTCTGTCCCCCTTTGTAAGCCATGAGCCTTGGGAATGCTTTTGCTAAGGGGAAGTGTGTGTGTGTGTGTGTGTGTGTGTGTCGAGGTTTGTTTCCTTTTTCCCATGCTGAGACTATGATCCTTGGGAGAGGTCCAGAGAGAAAGATGTAGGGATGGAAGTGGTGCTTTGTTTCCCCCTTTAGATCTTTTGTAACATGCCCCAGTGTTTGACCCTCGGCAGGTCATATCAAAATCTATGATTTTGGCCCCAAAAACATGAGGTCGACCTATACAAGAGTATATACTGTAAGTGTTTTTTAACAAGAGCTCTAGCTCACACAAGTGTAGCTCTAGAAAAAATGGAAATAGCAGAGATATCTTTTATTGAGCAGAACTCTGACATCCACAATTGGGATCTGTTGATTCCCATGACAAAGTGGGGTGAGCTGTAACTATATAAAAACAGCTATTGAATTTGGTCTCACAATAACAAATGATGGAGGCCTTATTGCCTTCATAAAATATGCATGAAATAGAGTATAAAGGCCCATGCTTGGAGGGGGGAGGAGAATCCTTCCCTTGAGGAATATCAGGATGGATCATCTAGCTTCAACTGGTCAGAGCTGACATTGAACTCCAATATATAAATTGTTTTATACAATAATACCATAAAACTAATACAATAATAATAAACAAATACAATAATAATGAAAGATCATCAGCTCTCCAAAGTCTAGCAGATTTCAGGAGCTTTCAGGAGCTACTGAAAGGCCCTCATCTTTATTTATTTTTTATTGATTATTTTCAGATCACATTCCTCTTCTGAGGAATGAACTATGATTATTATTTTCCTTTGTTTTACTAAAGGCAGATTGATTAGCAAAAGCAGCAGGCCTTTCCTCTTTTGCCTTGCTGTCCTTAATCAAAATGGTTGCCACACCTTCAGTTCCAGCTTTGCCTCTTCTTTTAAAAAGGCAAGCACAATAAATAAACATCTTGGCCAAATTCTCCCCAAGGGGTGATTGAAACCTGTAGACTAGGGGATGAAGGCGCAGGAGGAGAAAACTCCCTGCATCTGGAAAATACTTTTGTTAACCCTCTCTGATCCATTCAGTCTGAGTGGATCATGAAGGAAAGGAGGAGGTGGTTTTGGACGGAAACTCCCCACTTGAATTTCTGAAGCAATTGAAAACTGAAAATTGAAAAAAAATTGAAAACTTCAAAACTGGCAATGCAAGTCAGAAACAAACCTCTGGGGTAAACCCCAACCCACAAATACAGGATTAAGAATTGAATCAACACTCACCTCTTGAAATCTGCCTCCTCTCTGTTTTTCACTGCCCAAACCTCTTGCCAGGTTTGATGTCTGCAGTGGGGTGCAATCTGCCCAAGGACAGGTGGTTGTTCCTCCTCAGGCCATGCCAAGGTCCTGTGTCAGGGTCTCCATCTCACCGCCCAACCCCTTTCTGGGTTTGGTGTCTGTGGTGTGGCGCCATTTGGTTATGGACAGGGAAAATCTCTCCTCCATCGTGCCAATTCCTTTTAGGATCTCCATCTCGCTTCCCAGATCACTTGCTGGGGTTGAAGTCTGCAATGGACTGCATCTGGTCAATGATAGAGGGATCTCCCTCCTCCTGCCGCAACTGGCCTTTCAGCCCCTTCAGCCAGACATGGCTGTTTTCTTCTTTAATGCTGGAGTTGGGCCTAGCTATCTCACAGCACAGCAGCTTTTGAACTGTCTCTCCCTGCCTGGCTTTGCTGTAGCAGTTAGAAAGTCAAATGGATAGAGCAAAGAGAAAAGAAAACATGGTAGTCAAGGCAGGGGAGAACAGAACATGAATATAGGAAGAATAGAAGAAATATTAGAAGAAATATTAAAGTCTTTAAGACAAAAAAGGAAGAGAAAAGGCAAAACACAGCCTAGTCAGAGCTGAGGCAGGAAAAAGACTGAGGGATGGTAGGGATTGCTCCCTCTGATGGCAATCATCAACCCATGTTATAGGATGTTTCCAGCTCCATCACTGGAAAACTAGCACCCACCTGCAATTCCCATAGCTCAGTCCCCCCTACTAGGCAGCCCCCTTCTAAAGCTTCTCACCAACTTTATTTCTTTCAGACACAGACATCTCCACCATCCCCCCTTCTGTTACTACCACGCACCAACCTGACACAGCCCACATCTCACACATTCCAAACCTATTGTTCCCAAAACTATCCTAACCAGCTGCACACATCCCACCCACCTCCTATGCCAACTAGCTATCTACTTACCCATAAGCCACTGCAACTATTAGCCTACCCATCATCCCCAACCAAGCAAGCATATAACATATTTTATCATTTGAAAAGAGAACATACACAAAATCATTCCCATCTATTGACCACATATTCAAAACTCTGACAGAATCCATGCAAGTAGATAGCTAGTGTGAGATGTGGGACAACATATGCTAGCTGTTTGTTATACACCTCAAGTTTAAAACTTAGATCAGTTGAAAGTTCTTTATTCATCCATCCTGGTTTCTTGAGAAACCTCCCATTTTTCCTTCCTGTTGGAACTGTCAGAAATTGTGTCACATAGTAAGGGAGGTTTAGTATTCCTGACCACGGCATCACCCCCAGCAGTTCCCTAAGTTTACTGAAATCAGCTTTCCTAACGTATCTGGTTGTACCTGGCTTCCCCTTTCCACTATATAAGAAACTCCAGGAGAACATGATTGTTCCCCTAAGGATTCCACCACTTGCACTCCATTAACCAGGTCATCCCAGTTGGTTAGGATCAGATCTAAAATAGCTGATCCCCTTGTTGCTTTTTCCACCTTTTGGACAATAAAATTTCTTTAAGGCAAATCTCTGACACTTCATAATGATGATCTCCATCAATCAAGATGGGCCATGTGGCAGATTCCTTTTGAAGACACTGTTCTGAGTCTTCCACATGCTTGATTAACCTGAAACGAAAAACAGAATGCAAAGGTTTGCAAGTCTTTGGTAAGTCCAATTCAGCCATCACTTTGTTTACAAGTCTTTTAACTATAAATGGTACTATATACTTTGGAACCAATATCTTAGATGGCTGCAGGGTTCAGAGAAAGTAATTAAACAAATAGAGAACAGGAAAGGTCCCATCAGATTGGAGGAGGGCAAATGTTGTCCCCATCTTCAAAAAGGGAAATAAAGAGGATCCCAACAATTATTGCCCAGTTAGTCTGACATCAATGCCCGGAATGATTCTAGAGCCGATTATTCTTTGTTTAAGTGAACATTTAGAAGGGAATGCCATAATCACAAAAAGTCAACATGGGCATTAGAAGAACAAGCCATGTCAATCTAATCTAATCTAACCTCTCCCTTTCTTTCTTTCTTTCTCTCTCTCTCTTTCTCTCGCTCTTTAAATAAAATTATCAGCTTGGTAGATGAAAGGAATGCTGTAGACAAAGCATATCTTGATTTCAGTAAGGCCTTTAACAAGGTAGTAAGATGTGGGCTAGGCAATGAAACTTTTAAAATGGATTAGTAACTGGTTGACCAGCCAAACCCAAAGGGCACTCAGCAAAGGCTCTTCTTCAACCTGCTACAGGGTTCTGTCCTGGGCCCAGTGCTATTCAACAGCTGTATCAATTACTTCAATGAAAGACTAGGAGGTATGCTTATCAAATTTGCAGATGACACCAGTTAGAAGAGGTAGCTAATACTCCAGAGGACAGGATCAAAATTCAACATGATATTAATAGATTAGAAAACTGGGCCAAAGCTAACAAAATGAATTTCAATACAGAGATGTGTAAGGTTCTGCACTTAGGGAGGAAAAATGAAATGCACAGATATAGGATGGGAGACACCTGGCTGAATGAGACCACGTGTGAAAGGGATCTAGGAGTCCAAGTAGACCATAAGTTGAACAGGAGTCAACAGTGCGATGCAGCAGCTAAAAAGGCCAATGCAATTTTAGGCTGCATCAATAGAAGTATAGTGTCTTGATAATGCCACTCTATTCTGCTTTGGCCAGGCCTCACCCTTCTTCTTTGGCTAAGCCTCACTCATTCTGTTTTCAGTTCTGGGCACTACAATTCAAAAAGGATGTTGACAAGCTGGACTGTGTCCAAAGGAGGGCAACTAAAATGGTGAAAGATTTAGAAACCGTGCCATATGAGGAGAAATTTTAGGAGCTGGTATGTTCAGCCTGGAGAAGAGAAGGTTAAGAAGTGAAACAATAGACCTGTTTTAATATTTGAAGAGATGTCATACTGATAGCACTGTTTAACTATTTGAAGGGATGTCATATTGAGGAAGCTTGCTCTCTCCTCAATATGACATCCCTTCACATATTTAAACAGGGCTATCATATCACCTCTTAACCTCTCTTCTCCAGGCTAAACATCCCCAGTTCCCTAAGGCGTTCCTCATAGGGCATGGTTTCCAGACCCTTCACCATCTTAGTTGCCCTCCTTTGGACATGCTCCAGTTTCTCCAAGTCCTTTTTGAATTGTGGTGCCCAGAACTGGACACAGTATTCCAGGTGCGGCCTGACCAAAGCAGAATGCAGTGGCACTATTACTTCCCTTGATCTAGACACTATAGTTCTATTGATGCAGCCTAAAATTGCATTGGCCTTTTTAGCTGCCACATCGCACTGTTGACTCATGTTCAGCTTATGGTCTACTTGGACTCCTAGATCCCTTTCACATGTGGTCTCATTCAGCCAGGTGTTCCCCATTTTATATCTGTGCATTTCATTTTTCCTCCCTTGCATGTTATAAAACGGAGTTGATTTGAGAACAAAAACGTTACTATCCAAATAACAGTCTTTCCCTTGCTCATAGACAATTCCACTATAAAATCCATGCTAATCTGTGTCCAGAGAAATGCAGGGGTAGGAAGTGGCTATAACAATCCAGGTGGCATTCCATGTCCCAATTCTTCTTGTCATTGCACAATCTTGGAAACCCTACACATAGGGTTGTCACACCCTAGGTCTTCTCACTAAATTCCAAAGTGTCAAGTGGCTTTCACATAATGACATTATTACAGAATTTTGGATCTCAGCCTCATACACCTTGTCACCTTTACACTACACCACATATTTTAATACGAGTTCATTCAGGTGCTCCTTTGCCCATCTATTTTACCTGATCCCTTCCAAGAGGTTTTTGTGGAGTGATTACTCCTCCTAGGTAGGCATGTTTACTTTTTTTTTTTTTTTTTTTTTTTTTGCATGACTCGGAGACACAACCACCAATCCCAACTTTTTTGGGGAAAAGAAAGTATCATGCAATTTCAGGCAATGGGAAGTCATTCCGAACGCAATCATGGGGTTTCACTTTTGGTGGGGTTTCACTTGATACTTTTAGGCAGAAACTGTTTTGGGGAAAACAAAGTATCAATCTCTTACTTATTCATGTGCTATGATAGTCTAGACAAAGCATCCACTAACACATTCCCCCTTGGCAAATATTTCAGTTGGAATTTGAATGCATAAAAGAACTTTGTTCATCAAACTTCTGGAGGTTTGCAATTTCACTAAATTTCATTGGTAAATTTCATAGCTCAAACGGGCAGCTACCCATTCTAGCAAATGCTGACACACTTCTAATGCCCATTTAATGGTGGCCTCTTACTTTGCCCACACCAGCCAATTCAACTTAGCCCTCAAGAACTTATTTCACAAGTTACCACTGACAATCCTTTTTCAATAAGATGCCCATTTGTTGTGAGGTAGCAATTGCAGTGATTGTTGTGGCTGTGGTACCAGCTGTGGCTGTGGAGTTCCTGGTTGTCATGGCTGCACTTCAACCAGGCCTGCTGGAGGTGGTTGTTGGCCATGATCCATTGCTTGCACAGCTCCAATCTGCTAGCCATCTCCCTCCCCTTCTGACAGAAACCTTTGCATGAGGTCTCACAGTTTTCACTTTCTCTCAAGAGTTGCAACAGCTCAACTTCCTAGTCCTCCTCCTCCCTCCCCACCGCCATGTATGTCCCAATTTGACTGCCGTCTGGCTCTCTTATGTTCCCTCAGAGACTAAGTACCAGTGAGGTTGGTCAGCCATTTACAGGATGGCTCCCAATTTCCATGCTTCCAGGAATATTAGTGTCTCCAGTTCTTGCCCTGCCACCTTTCCCTTAGCTTCTGACAATGCGGGTCATTGACTGGATCTGATTCATCATTTATCGATTTTAGATTTGTGTTGTCCTCTGGGGAATGTATGTTAAATCAATTTAGGACAGAGGAGTTTATCACATGGGAGAAATTTCTCCCAATTTTGAATGGAGCCAATTCAAATTCAAGTAAACTCACTAGTTTAATGAATTTACGTGAAACCTGATTGCGTTCGGAATGTGTTCAGAATGACTTACCATTTCCTTGAAATGACCCCTCATTGTCCAAAATTGTGTTAGATACTTTAATACGCAATTACGTGAAACCCCACGATTGCGTTCGGAATGACTTCCCATTGTCCGAAATTGCATGAGATACTTTAATACGGAATAAGGTGAAACCCCATGATTGCATTCGGATTGCCATTTCATTATACCCTCAAATTCCATCGCATGATAAACTCCAGAGTCATGACAAGCTGTCACATACAGGATTACTTCAGTTCTGAGATACAAGCTTCTATATCAAAAACAAGAAAGTACCATTCAGAAGTCTGTTCACAACAGACTTGTGTTGTCAGGACTGAAGTAATTTTACACAATAAAAGCACTTAGCATTTCAAGCTTTGGGCAGACTTGCACCCCATTCATCCATAGAACAAAACCCAGTTGCATTTGCCCTTTCCCAGAGCTGCCTCTCCTTCCAACCTCATACCCTAGCCATTCTCATGAGACTGGTCTTGAAGCTCCCAGTATTATCTCTACCTCCCACACATCTTCAACCATACTCAGGAAAGTGAGCACCTAACTTCATCATTAACTCAGCACAGCACATCATCTGTTATCAATACATAAAGTCTCTAAGCACTTATGCCAGGATATCTGAAGGACTCTGATCCTGACATGGCCCGAAATTCATGCAGCGGTTTACAGGAAATTTCCTTTTCATCCCACATCAGCATTGCGCAGCCTCTTCCCAAAACACTGCAGAAATAATCTAGTATGAGTCCACTTTAACTGCCCTGGCTCAATGATAGGAAATTGTTGGAACTGTAATTTTGTGAGACATTTAGCCTTCTCTGTCAAAAAGCTCTGATGCCACAATAAACTACCATTCCCAGGATTCCCTAGCACTGAACCAGGGCAGCTAAAACAGACTCAAACTGGGTTATTTCTTCAGTGTGTTTTGGATCCAAGTCTGTTCTTATTCTAAAAGAAGGCAGCTTACCAAAGGTAAAAATATCTCAGCTAAGTCCAAGATCTCTTTACTCCTGATGTTAAATGCAAAATCTAAAGACTAGAAAACAAAGATTTTGTGTCAAGAATCCATAAAGAGTTGCTTTCCATTTATTTGGGCTTTGCAAACAGCAGCCAAGCCCGATGATGCATCACAGCCCTCCCCTATGCAGTTTTCCTAACGGCTTCTTGCAATTGCCATAGCAACTTCTGTGTAATAAGGCCCTATGGGCAAGCTCTTTGATCTTCCCTTGATTCAGGAAAATGTTGCATACTGGAGTAAATGCCAGTCAGTTTAAAGCTGCTATTGTTTATTTCCTTGTGGAGGCCTGCAAAAGGGAATGCTTCAGTCTGCCATCTTCCCCATAAGTCTAGAATGTTTGTTTGTTTTTTACAGTAAGAGCAGTGCAACAATGGGATTAATTACCTAGAGAAATTGTGAAGTTTTTTCCTCTGGATATCTTTTTAAAAAGTCTGCACAGCTACATGCTGAAGATTCTGTTGTTGCATTTCCTGCACTGGACGGGTGTTGATCTGAATGGGTTTTCCCAACTCTGTGATTTTATCAGTTATCTTCTCACTCTGGTGAAAATGTTTGAACAAGGCAAGACATTTGGGTGAGATTTTCACAAAGATCAGTTTCCTCAAAAAATATTTACAGGGTAATGTTTCCTAGGACATCTTGTACCACTAAGTTTACAACATATGTGATAATAGTTCTTGTGATTTCTCTTGTGGCCTTAAAATATTTTCAATATTTTGCAAAATTTTCAGCAATATTTATACTCCATATCCAGAAATATGCCCGGCTATTATTATTATTATTATTATTATTAGATGCTCGATTACAGCACTTGCAAGAAAATCTATCAAGAGAAAGATTAAAATAGCACAACATGTCTGTCTAAATAAAAGAGTTTTTGCAGTGATAATACCCTTTGCAGGACCCCCCCCCCCAAAAATAATTCCTCCACAAACATATCATCATTAGCAAATCAAAAGCAAAATGCAACCGTTTTCTTGTGATATCCTTAATCTCATCAACAAATATACTGTAGTAAACAGTTGTTTTAATCTATGCCACTAGTGTTGTAGAGCCCATCATCTCAAGCATCTTATTCACAATTGACAGATAAAATCAATTTGTAGTTTGTATGATGTGGGAGTCTACTACAGACCCACAAATCAGGCAGAGGAATTGGATGATGTCTTTCTAGAACAGATGACCACACACGCAGAAAGGAGAGATGTAGTAGTGATGGGTGACTTCAACTATCCTGATATTTGCTGGAAGTCAAATTCAGCCAAATCATCAAGGTCTAGCAAATTCATCACTTGCCTCAAAGACAGTTTCATTGTCCAAAATAATGGAAGAAGCAAGAAGGAGATCATGTTACGATACCTACATTTGATATAAAATTTTGGAAGACATGTGGACTGTATCATGACCCCTGCTTGACCTATTCCAAGGCCCTCCATAAGTCCCAAGCGAGAAGGTCACGTAGGCAGACCCCGCTTGGAGGAATTGAGTTCATAAGAAGCAGCTCTCTAGAGGAAGTAGGGAGTTGCCAGACCAGTTTCGCTACTGCCCTCTGGAGTAAAGACAATAGCCTTGGCTTCACACTTGATGAGCCAGTGATTGACTTAACCACTCAGCCATTAAGCCGGCTTCCCCTCCAAATTGTGTCCAACCTAATCACATTGTACACAAATTATTTGCTCTTGGCTTAAGAAAGCCCAGGCAATCAACACCTTTGTCTAGCCTTGATACATAGCCTCTGGATATGTTCAGCACTATATAAGGTTCCAATTTTGAATCGCTCCCAGATGCTATTTGACTTCTCCCTATCGCTCCTGCGGCCAATCTCCCCTCATGTCCCTCACAATCCAGCTTCCAGGAGAAGACTTCTATGGTAGATATTCCAGCGGTCTCTTTCTCTCAGCTCTAACTCCCACTCTTACCCTTCCCTTTTCTCTAGCATTGAATGTGTGTGTGTGTGTGTGTGTGTGTGTGTGTGCCCCCTTGCTGCGTGATATTTATGCCCCCTAATAAACTGTGTATTTTATTGGATTTAATTGGACTAGTGTCACTTCTCTTGGGGCTTGTTGGCGGACCTCTGGTAGACAATACCGGGACCCAATCTTGGCGTAAGACTGTTAGCATCTTCCTCTCTGCATATTTGAGCTAATTATAATTCTCCTAAGTAAGAGAGTTCCTAACAATCAGCTATTTTAGATGTGATCCTAACTAACAAGGATGACTTGGTTAATGGGTGCAAGTGGTGGGATCCTTAGGTGGGACTGATCATGTTCTCCTGGAGTTTGTTATACAGTGGAAAGGAGAAGCCAGACACACACAGACACACATTCTAGATCTTAGGAAAGCTGATTTTAGTAAAATTAGAGAAATACTGGGTGTGATCCCAAGGTCAGGTATATTAATAGAGAAGGGAATTCAAGGCGGATGTGAGTTTCTCAAAAGGGAGATACTGAAGGCACAAATTGAAACATTTTCAGTGAGGAAGAAAAATGGGAGATGTCTCAAGAAACCAGAATGGATGACTAAGGAACTTTCAACAGAGCTAAGTTTTAAATGGAACATGTATAAGAAATGGAAAAATGGGGAGATTACCAAAAAGGAATTCAAACAAATAGCCAGCACGTGTACGGATAAAGTCAGAAAAGCTAAAGCGCAGAATGAAATCAGGCTTGCTAGAGAGGTTAAGAACAATAAAACAGGCTTTTTTGGGTATGTCTGCAGCAAAACGAAGAAGAAGGAAATGGTAGGGCCATTGTGTCCTGAAGATGGCAAAATGCTAACAGAGGACAGAGAAAAGGCAGAACTACTCAACACCTTCTTTGCTTCAGTCTTCTCAGAAAAGGCAAAGGGTGCTCAATCTAAGGATAATGGGGCAGGAGACAGAACAGGAGAATTTCAGCACAGAATATGTAAAGAGATAGTACAGGAACACCTGTTTAACCTAAATGAATATAAGTTTCCAGGACTTGATGAACTACATCCAAGAGTTTTAAAAGAACTCAGCCATTGGCAATAATCTTTGAGAACTCCTAGAGAACAGGAGAAGTCCCAGCAGACTGGAGGAGGGCAAAGGTTGTCCCTATCTTCAAAAAGGGGAAAAAAGATGATCCCAACAATTATTGTCCAACTAGTCTGGCATCAATACCAGGAAACCACCTCAGAGGAAGTGAATACAAGTTAGAAACCAGGGCACCTGTATAAAGTAACATTCCCAGTAGCCAGTAGGTTGAAATCACTGACAGAGATTGGTGAAATAGGCCAGGACATCAGGGGCCTTTGAGACTGGTTTTTACCCGGGGATATTCTTCAAGGAGGAAGCCCACAGTCCTCTTTTAGTGATTCCTTAATACTTCTCGATATGGGAACTGAGGGAGCGACTGCAGTCACTTGCAACACTTGTGGAATGTTTGTCTTCTTGCCTACAGATGTGGGGAACTTCACATGCCCTAAGTGCAAGTTGGTAGCCCTATTGGAGGAGAAAGTACAGCAGCTGGAATCTAGGGTAGCGACACTTCAGCATGTCAGGGAGCAAGAGGTTTTCCTGGACACAACGGAAGGAACGATCTTGGAAGGGGACCACACAGAGAAAGTCACTGGGGGTGAGAAGGTCACTTCATGTACACAGGAGGCAGACAGCTGGAGGAATGTCACACAGAGAAGCAGAGAAATCAGGGATAGCTTTAGGAGTTTGCAGCTACAGAATCGTTTCGAAGCCCTTTCATTTATCAAGGAGGATCAGGAAGAGCAGCATGGACAGACTTCAGGGACACAGCAGGGGAGCCTGGGAGTTCCATCGCAGGGAAGAGTTGCTGCTAAGCCTCAGAGGAGGCGCGTGGTTGTGGTGGGGGACTCCTTGCTGAGGGGTACAGAAGCAGTGATTTGTGGGCCCGACAAGATGTCTTGTGAGGTGTGTTGTCTCCCTGGGGCAAAGATCCATGATGTGACGGAGAGGCTGACAAGACTGGTCAAATCTACTGACAAATACCCTTTCCTTTTGGTCCACGTGGGAACGAATGACACAGCAAGACACAGCCTTCAGAATATCAGAAGGGATTACGAGACTCTGGGGAAGAAGCTGAAGAAAATGGACGCACAGATTGTCATCTCGTCTCTTCTGCCAGTAGAAGGGCATGGTCAAGGAAGAGAGAGGAAAATAGCAGATGTCAACAACTGGCTCCGCAGATGGTGTCACTGAGAACAATTTGGATTCTTGGATCATGGGCTGCGGTTCCATGAGGAGGGACTTCTAGCAAGGGATAGGCTGCATCTCACGCCAATTGGAAGAAACGTTTTTGCCAACAGTCTGAAGAATCTGATCAGGAGGGCTTTAAACTAAGTGATCTGGGGAAGGGAGACAGCAGTCTGGAAGGCAAAACGGCTAGAAAAAATAGTCAAACTAACATAGAGGGAACAAGGCAAACAGTGCAAGGACACAACAATAAGAGCCAAAAAAACATGCACAGGCATCAAGTAAAGGGGACACATGGTGTTAGATGTCTCTACACTAATGCACAGAGCATGGGAAATAAGGAAGATGAACTTGCACTCCTAGCACAACAAGGGAAATATGATATAATAGGCATCACTGAAACCTGGTGGGATGAGTCTCACGATTGGAATATAGAAATAGAGGGGTATAACCTTTTAAAGAGAAACAGGCCAAACAAGAAAGGAAGAGGAATAACATTATATGTCAGGGATATTCACACCAGTGAAGAGATCCAGGACATCAATACTGGAAGCCAGGTGGAGAGCATCTGGATAAAAATTAAAGGAGAGGGAAACAACAGGGATGTTACTGTGGGAGTCTACTACAGACCTCCAAGTCAGACAGAGGAAATGGATGATGTCTTTCTAGAACAGATGACCACACAATCAGGAAGGAGAGATGTAGTAGTGATGGGGGACTTCAACTACCTGGATATTTGCTGCAATTCAAACTCAGCCATATCCTCAAGATCTAGAAAATTCTTCACTTGCCTCGAAGACAATTTCATTGTCCAAAAGGTGGAAGAGGCAACAAGGGGATCAGCTATTTTGGATCTGATCTTAACCAACAGGGAAGACCTAGTTGATGGGGTGCAAGTGGGGGGATCCTTAGGTGGGAGTGACCATGTCCTCCTGGAGTTTGTTATACAGTGGAAAGGTGAAGCTAGGCATAGTCAGACATGCTTTCTAGACTTTAGGAAAGCTGATTTCAATAAACTTAGAGAAATATTGGGGGTGATCCCATGGTCAAGAATACTAAAAGAGAAGGGAGTTCAACTTGGATGGGAGTTCCTCAAAAGGGAGATACTAAAGGGACAATTTCAGACAGTTCCAATGAGGAAGTAAAATGGGAGATGTCTCAAGAAACCGGTGTGGATGACTAAGGAACTTGCAACTGAGTTAAGTTTTAAACGAAACATGTATAAGAAATGGAAAAATGGGGAAATCACCAAAGAGGAATTCAAACAAATAGCCAGCACATGTAGGGATAAAGTTAGAAAAGCTAAAGCGCAAAATGAACTCAGGCTTGCTAGAGACGTTAAGAACAATAAAAAGGGCTTTTTTGGATATGTCCGCAGCAAAAGGAAGAAGAAGGAAACAGTAGGGCCACTGCGTGCAGAAGATGGCAAAATGCTCACAGGAGACAGAGAAAAGGCAGAATTGCTCAACACCTTCTTTGCTTCAGTCTTCTCAGGAAAGGCAAAGGGTGCCCAACCTAAGGATAATGGGGCAGAGGACAGAGTAGGGGAATTTCAGCACAGAATAAGTAAAGAGACAGTACAGGAATACCTGGTTAATCTAAATGAATATAAGTCTTCAGGACCAGATGAACTACATCCTAGGGTATTAAAAGAACTGGCAAATGTAATATCGGAATATTGCACCTCCTGCTGCAAGCAAGAAGAGCCCTCCCTTCAACCACCATCTTGAGGGGAGAGAAAGGCAGGCCACCTCCTGCTGCAAGCAAGAAGAGCCCTCCCTTCAACCACCGTCTTGAGGGGAGAGAAAGGCAGGCCACCTCCTGCTGGAAGAAAGAAGAGCCCTCCCTTCAACCACCATCTTGAGGGGAGAGAAAGGCAGGCCACCTCCTGCTGGAAGAAAGAAGAGCCCTCCCTTCAACCACCATCTTGAGGGGAGAGAAAGGCAGGGCACCTCCTGCTGCAAGCAAGAAAAGCCCTCCCTTCAACCACCATCTTGAGGGGACTTAATTGTCTAATTAACAAATTGTAAGCCGCTCTGATAGCTTTGGCTGAAGAGCGGGGTATAAATAAAATGTATTATTATTATTATTAATGGCAATCATCTTTGAGAACTCCTAGAGAACAGGAGAAGTCCCTGCAGACTGGAGGAGGGCAAATGTTGTCCCAATCTTCAAAAAGGGGAAAAAAGAGGATCCCAACAATTATTGTCCAGTTAGACTGACATCAATACCAGGAAAGATTCTAGAGCAGATCATTAAACAGAGAGTCTGTGAATATCTGGAAGATAATTCCATAATCACAAAAAGCCAACATGGGTTTCAGAGAAAGAAGTCATGCCAGACAAATCTGATCTCTTTTTTTGATAAAATTACCAGCTTGGTAGATGAAGGGAATGCTGTGGATATAGTATATCTTGACTTCAGTAAGGCATTTGCCAAGGTTCCCCATGACATTCTTGCAAACAAGCTTGTAAAATGTGGACTAGACAAGGTAACCGTTACATGGATTTGTAACTGGCTGACTGACCGAACCCAAAGGGCGCTCAACAATGGTTCCTTTTCATCCTGGAAAGAAGTGACAAGTGGGGTGCCACAGGGTTCTGTCCAGTGCTATTCAACATCTTTATTAATGACTTGGATGATAGTATTGAGAGCCTAGTTATCAAATTTGCAGATGACACCAAATTAGGAAGAGTAGCTAATACCCCAAAGGACAGGATCAAAATTCAAAATGACCTGAATAGACTAGAAAGCTGGGCCAAAGCTAACAAAATGAAATTTAACAGAGAAATGTAAGGTCCTACACGTTGGGCGAAAAAATGAAATGCACAGATATGGGATGGGGGACACCTGACTGAATGAGACAACATGTGAAAGGGATCTAGGAGTCCAAGTAGACCACAAGTTGAACATGAGTCAACAGTGTGATGCAGCAGCTAAAAAGGCCAATGCAATTTTAGGTTGCATCAATAGAAGTATAGTGTCTAGATCAAGGGAAGTAATAGTGCCACTCTATTCTGCTTTGGTCAGGCCCCACCTGGAATACTGTGTCCAGTTCTGGGCACCACAATTCAAAAAGGATGTGGAGAAACTGGAGCGTGTCCAAAGGAGGGCGACTAAAATGGTGAAGGGTCTGGAAACCTTGCCCTATGAAGAACGCCTTAGGGAGCTGGGGATGTTTAGCCTGGAGAAGAGAAGGTTAAGAGGTGATACGATCGCCCTGTTGAAATACTTGAAGGGATGTCACATTGAGGAGGGAGCAAGCTTGTTTTCTGCTGCTCCAGAGAACAGGACTCGGAACAATGGATGCAAACTGCAGGAAAAAAGAGTCCACCTCAACATTAGGAAGAACTTCCTGACAGTAAGGGCTGTTCGACAGTGGAACACACTCCCTCGGAGGGTGGTGGAGTCTCCTTCCTTGGAGGTTTTTAAGCAGAGGCTGGATGGCCATCTGTCGGAAATGCTTTGATTGGGAATTCCTGCACGGCAGGGGGCTGGACTGGATGGCCCTTGTGGTCTCTTCCAACTCTAAATTTCTATGATTCTATGATTCTATGATTCTATGAAACATTCTAGAGCAGATCATTAAACACAGAGTCTGTAAACATCTAGAAGGCAATGCCATAATCATAAAAAGTCAACATGGGTTTCAGAGAAACAAGTCATGCCAAACAAATCTGATCTCTCTTTTTTTGATGAAATTACCAGCTTGGTAGATGAAAGGTAATTCTGTCTCTTCCAACTCTATAATTCTATGATGCTATATTAAAGTATGATTTCAACTACATAATACCATCAGCATGTAGCAGGAAAAGAATTCTCAGATACAATATTTCCTGAAGCTGTTCATGATATTTACTGCCCTCCTGACATACGGATAATAAAAGAGGAAAAAACGCCTTTCTGGCATCTTGTATTTGCTTCTCCTTCCTTCTAATTACTTGCTATGTAAATTTAGCCCAGCTTTAACAGAACGAATAACTTGGGCAGCTGAGCAGCTGGAATTTTGATAGCTGTGAAAACTTTCTGCTAATTTTGTCCAATAAAAAGAGTCATTTTGAATAGGAGGTTGAAATCCATTCTTAGGGAAAAGTAGATGGCCAGGAAGAAGTGGCCTCTGGCTGCTTTGTTCACAATCAGGCTGGGACAGCGGCAACTGCTTGGCCCATTCCCAAAGTGGTCCACCACCTGAGATCACAATCCTTACCGGCCAGAGTTGCTTTACACCAACTCCTTTCTGCAGCAACTTTGGGCTCCATTTCCTAGCATCAGCCCATGTGTTTGAGCCTCTGTTTCTAGGTCTGTTCAGAAAAACCTTAATGTCTGCTGAGCAACAGATGTCACAATACATTTTGTCTTTTTACCAAGTCATTAGTAACTGTAATCCTTCAGGAGTGAACAGGCAGGCCCAGATCCATCAGGGCTAGCCTGAAGAAAGTGAGCACTTCCTTCATGCTAACTGTCATCTTTCAGCCTGCGAGGGAGTGAAAGGCAGGCCCAGTTCCATCAGGCTAGTCTTATGAAAGAGAGCCCTCCCTCTATGCTAACTGTCATCATTTGGCTTGTGAGGGACTGAACAGGCAAGCTCAGCTCCATCAGGCCTATTCTAAAGAAAGAGAGACCTCCCTCCATGTTAACTGTCATCCTCCAGCTTGTGAGGGAATGAACAGGCAGGCCCAGCACCATCAGGGCTAGCCTGAAGAAAAAGAGCCCTCCTTCGATGCTAACTGACATCCTTTGGCCTATGAGGGAGTGAACAGGCAGGCCCAGCTCCATCAGGGCTAGTCTTAAAAAAGAGAGCCCCCCCCCATGCTAACTGTCATCCTCCGGCCTGCGAGTGACTGAACAGGCAGGCCCAGCTTAATCAGGGCTAGACTGAAGAAAGAGTGCCCTCCCTCCATGATAACTGTCATCCTCTGGCCTGCGAGGGAGTGAAAATGCAGGCCCAGCTCCATCAGGGCTAGCCTGAAGAAAGAGAGCCCTCCCTCCATGCTAACAGTCATCCTCTGGCCTGTGAGGGAGTGAATAGGCAGGCCCAGCTCCATCAGGGCTAGCCTGAAGAAAGAGAGCCCTCCCTCCATGCTAACTGTCATCCTCTGGCCTGAGAGGGAGTGAACAGGCATCATCATCATCATCATAATTATTATTATTATTATTTATATCCCGCTCCTCTGGGTGAGCAATCAGGGCAGGTACAACATATAAAATACAAATACAATTAAAATATAGCAACCGAATCCCTTGTCCTGCCCCTTAAGATTGAATTAAACTGAGATAAGATTAAAAAACAGTAGAATTTAACCATAAAACATTAATGTGACAATTTAAAAATGAATAGGTGACCTCGAATGAGTAATGTCTCTTTGCGTAAGACTGGATGGACAATAGCGATCATAAATTTAGGACTGGAGAGTGGGGTATAAATACCACAAATAAATAAAATAATAAATAAACTGGAACCACTCACAGATTTTGACTTTGATTTTTTAAACTCTGAGTCACTCCTGTGAGTCACCGAGGTGGGGTGGGGACTAGCAAGGTAGCTCTATTTAACTACTGCCAGAGGCTTTCCACACCAGTCCTTGCACAAGGAGAAGAAGGAAAGCAGCCATTTTGAGTGGATAAGTTTTTAAACTTTTTAAAACTGTGAGTCACTTCTGTGAGTCACCGGGGGGGGGGGGCAGAACTAGAATCCTTGCTCTATTTAACTGCTGTTAGAGATGAGTGCCTAATGGCATGCAGATTTTCATAGTCAAGGAGGACTTAGAGCACAGAGGAGAAAGTGAGATGGGATCAGTGTTGGGGGGGCGGTCTTTTGCTCAGAGGAAGTGAATCAGAGACTTGCCTCTGGAAAGATCTAGCAGCCAGGAGTTCTCTAGAGATCTATAGGTCCAGTTGATTGAGCTTGCTGAAAAAGCTTGAGGACAAAAACCCAAGGGGTTCTTTAAGTGGGTGTTTAAACAGGGGACCTTTGGATAAGGAAGCCCACTATCCCATTTCGGTGCCTACTCAAGACTTCTCCATATGGACAGTGAGGAAGCTACTGCAGTCATCTGCAACAATAATGGAATGTTTATCTTCTTGCCTATGGATGTGGGGAACCTGAAAGTTGATAGCCCTGTTGGAAGAGAAGGTCCAGCAGCAGGAGGTCCAGGTATCTACACTTCAGCACACTAGGGAGCAAGAGGTATTCCTGGATCTCATTCACACTACGGCTTAAACTGGATCGTGATTTGATATAATCCAGTTTAAACGAGCATGGTTCCCACTTAATCCGAATTGCTTCAGTGATTTGGAAAGGGGGCCATGCTTTTCATCCATTTAATGCACGTCAAAAAGATGCTGTTTTTTCCTGCTCATTTTGGGCTGAATCGTTTTATTTTGTAATACATTGATTCAGCCCAAGTGGGAACCAGGCAGATTTGAATCCGCCTGCCCCCACCCCCGGCTCCTTAGGCCTCTCCGCCCCAGCCTTGCCTTCTCCATTCCTGGCCTTCTTCTCAGTCTGCCTCCTCCGTCCCCCAGGCCCTGGACAGGACAGAACACATGGAGAACACACAGAGGTGGTGGCTGGAGGCGAGATCACTTCACAAACACAGGAAGTAGACAGTTGGAGGAATGTCACACACAGAAGTAGGGAAACTGCAGATCGTTCTGGGAGCTTGCAGCTACAGAATTGACTTGAAGCTCTCTCTCTTATCATGTATGAGGAGGAAAAGCAGCAGAGTCAGGCCTGGGAGTACCACAGTAGGGAACAGCTGCTGCTAAGCCTTGGAGGAGACATGTGGTGATGGTGGGAGACTCCTTACTGCTGGGTACAGAGGCAGTAGTTTGTGGGCCTGACAAGATGTTTCAGGAGGTGTGTTGCCACCCTGGGGCAAAAATCTATGATGTGAAAGAGACTCTGACAAGCCTTCTACAATTACCCCTTCCTTTTGGCTCATGTGACAACCAATGATACTGCAAGGCACAGCGTTCAGAATATCCTATGGGATTATGAGGTTCTGCAACCACTCCCAGACTGTGGAATGGCCTACCAGAGGAGATCCATCAAATTACCAACTTAGATAGCTTTTCAAAAGGTGTTAAAATGGCTCTCTACTGGCAGGCCTACCAAGCTAAAAGGAACTCCCCTCACATTTCCTATCGTGCCACTATTCACTCATCAGTACATTGGTTATAATAATTTATTTAATAAATATTTTATAGTTTAATTTTAATTGCAAAATGTTTATTTCTTTTTAGGGGGGGTTAAGACGTACTTGTATTGCATATTGGTGTATTTTAAACTGTAAGCTGCTTTGATTGCTTATAGTAGAAAAGCGGGATAAATGTAAATGCTTTATTATTATTATTTATATATAAATGAAGCTGCTATTGCTATTGCTGTGGCTAATACAGGGATTTCATTTGACAATCCCATATAACGTACCCATTTAATAATCCCTAAATTTAGACATGCTTTTACTATATATAGCACATATTAATGTGCTGCCATCAATTGTATTGGAAGGTAAATATTAAAAAATTCCATTTAACAAGTGTACGTGCCCATGTTTAAATCTAGAAATAGAGTAAATTAAACATGTTTTATTGTCTTGTCCATTTTACCAAGGTATTCATTTTAGACTAATCAATTTTATATAAATTTCCATGGAGAACAGAAAGATTATATCTCTCCCTCCTACATGCGGTTGCCAACACTTAAAAACCAAAGAAGGTTGCTAGTTTCTGTGCCTCTGCCATTTCTACTTGTACCATGTTCCCCCGAATATAAGACAGGGTCTTATATTAATTTTTGCTCCCATAGATGCACTGGGTCTTATTTTCAGGGGATGTCTTATTTTTCCATGAAGAAGAATTCACATTTATTGATGAACAAAAGAACATTTATTATATATACACACACACAAACTTTGCTAGGTCTTACTTTCTGGGGAGGCCTTATATTTAGCAATCGAGCAAAACTTCTACTGGGTCTTATTTTCAGAGGATGTCTTATTTTCGGGGAAACAGGGTAGACAAATTTTAGGGGGAATTTTAACACAGAAAGATTAGTCTTAGCTATGCAATTTGAATATTTTCTCTCTCTCAGCTTTTAATTTTAGGGATTTAGATCTGTATTTAGTGTTTTATGCATTTTAGCTGTATTTAGTGTGGGCACATCCTACTTTCGCCACCTGTGCACCAATGTTGGCATGCACCCATCTACATGGGGTGCACCATGATGACACACAGGCATCAGAATGCCCAAACAGTACTCCGCGTAAGGGGCATCATCATGGCGCGCAAGCGCCATAATAACCAGGAAATTAACTAATGCCTGAACGGAAATACTATGGGCTATGTGTTTATTTTAAAACGTCACAACAGCATGTGTTTGTGTGTAGTTGTATTCCACTTGAACAATATTATTGTGCATTGTGCATGGGGTTTAAAAATGATATTATTGAATGACCCACATGTCCTAGAGTTTATAAAAGATGGTCCCTATGTGCTGTTTGGGTTAACATGCCCTTTGGCTTGGGGTAATTATTGATGACATGTTTATATGGACACCCACCCCTACTGAGCCCTACTTACAGCCTCAGGCCCTGTTTAGGGGCTCACTTATCTTTCAGGAAAGAGTGGGCAGAGACTGACAGTCCCCTCAGACCTAGAGAATAGGTCTAAGGCAGATAAGGTAGAAGAGATTCCCAAAGTAACTGATTAGCTTGATACTGGACATTCAAACACAAATGATATTCCTAAATTGTCTGAAGTAAACCATAATAATGAATAAAAGACTCCCCAGATAGAAATTCCAAGTTACATTTTCAAAGTTGCCATCCCTACCAATTAAAAAAAGAACTTGCCTTATTCTCAATTTTTGACAGTAAAAAGGAATGCTACCAAGGATAGTCATTATGATATAGTGGCAGACCAATATCAACAGGAACTGAGTGACCGGGCTCTCCCACAGCATATTATCAAGGAAGCTAGATAATAGATGCTACCAAGGGATATAACTTTATTATTTATACTCTTAGATAAGACAACAAAGGATAGGATTATAGGTTTCCTAACCTTCAATCATGTTTCTCATCTGTCAGAACAGCAGAACAGCTCCACAAATAATCACACAGTCTGGTTTCTTTGAATAAACAGCACTTTATTGATTAAGCCATGGAGTGAAGTTCCACACCATTCAGCTTCTAAGCTGAGACTGCCTCCTCCCAATTAGTCCTTCTCCTATATCCCCCTCGCCAAGCCACCCCTCCTATTGTAAAAGCTTACGAACTACCTATGTGCTCATCCCTCTACAATCCACCCTCAGCCCCCCTGTTTGTCTCTACCAAGCACCATACTAACTGCTGCATTCCAAGCTGCTACTTCAAGGTCTATGCAAACTGATAAGCCCCCATCTGGCCTGCTAACTGCTTTTCCCACCCAATATGCTCTTCCCTAACTAGAGCCAAATTCCCATCATTCTCAACCTATACTAACTCTGATAGAATCTATTAAAACAATTATTTTCAAACAATGGCACATGGTTCAAAATATTCCAGGTTGCTCTAAGGTACCTATCATAGGGTTGCAAAAGACTATGAATATTAAAGACTCATTAGTACACACTGATTTTTATTCACATAAACAGGAGTGTTTTCATACCACATGTCATCACAAATGTGGACACTGCTCATGTTGTGGTAAGTCTCTGGATAGCAGAACATTCATACATCCAGTTTCAAAGGAACACTATCATTTAAGATCATTTACCAATTGTAATACCAAGAATGTTAAATGCATTATTCTATGTCCATGCCAAAAGATTTACATGAGACAGACAACCAGAAATTTGAGAACTAGAATCACTGAGCATAAGAGTAAAATTAGAAATGGAAATCTGGACATTCCTTTATTGGAACATTTTTCTCAATGTGGCCATACTCCAGACTTTGTCAGTTTATATATATATATATATATAAATTAGGTACAGTTTGGAATAATTCAATGTATTTTTGCTTGATAGCAATAATAATAATAATAATAATAATAATAATAATAATAATACCCCGCCACTTTGAAATCAATCGAGGCGGCTAACACAATAAAATACCATTACATCAAATAAAACAAATAAATAAACCCTTAATACCTCTGTAGGACACGGGTAAATGGTATTTGTCTCTGTGGGTGAGTCATCAACAGCTAATACAGAACCTATGAGTATTGGAAAGTAAAGTTTTATTGTTACATAGAATTCTGTATCATTAGTTTGTAATTATACCACATTTCTGTAAAACTAAGGAAGTGCTTGCTTAATATTGATATTCAGCCAGAATCCAGGGTTTCTGTGTGTGGGAGTTCGAGCACAAATATGAAGTAGAACAGCATTGTTGTTGAGAATGTCACCTGAATCTTATTAGTAAGAGTTGGTATAATATCAGCTACAGAAACAGGCTTGAATAACTTTGAACGTTAGAGGACTCTGGATGAATAATTCTGTTTTGTATATTTGAAGGGGCTATAGATACTTCTCATTGTTTATCACATTATGTGGTTGTAAATATATTTATCACATGATGTTGTTTTAAATATAATTTGGAATATGAAGTTTTAATATTGCTTTCATTGTTTGCAACATACAGTACTTAGGGATACATAGTACCCAGATACCCTATTATGCTCTCCCTTGTCATTTTGGTAATTGTGGGAGTCTACTACAGACCCCCCAAGTCAGACTGAGGAATTGGGTGATGCCTTTCTAGAACAAATGACCACACACTTAGAAAGGAGAGAGGTACTACTGGTGGGTGACTTCAACTATCCTGATATCAACTATTCTGCTTATCGAATTTGCAGGTGACACCAAATTAGGACAAGTGGCTAATATGCCAGTGGACAGGATCAACATTCAAAATGATTTCAAATGATCATAATAGATTAGAAAGTTGGGCCAAAACTAATGGAAGGAGTTTCAACACAGAGAAATATAAGTTACTGCACTTAGGCAAAAATAAAAAATAAAACACATATAATCGTAGAATCATAGAGTTGGAAAAGACCACAAGGGCCATCCAGGCCAACCCCCTGCCATGCAGGAACTCCCAATCAAAGCACGTCCAGCAGATGGCCACCGAGCTGCTGTATACACATCTCCAAAGAAGGAGACTCTGACGGAGTTGTTCCACTGTCGAACAGTCCTTACTAGTGATGTGACGATTATTCGTCATGCTTTGCTAAACACACTAATTGTGGATTTCTCATCCCTTTTCTGTACCAGCCGAAAAATTTGCCACCTAGGTGTAGCTTTATGGCATCATTGCAATAAAACCCCAAGGATGCAAGAGGAAGTTAATTTTCATACACTAGTGAAGGTAAAGCTGTCTTGCTAATGAGATATTGATATTGTGTGTTGTTGTTCTTTTTGCAATGACTGGATTCAAATTTGCCCCAAGCTAAAAAAAAAACTGTCACACAAGGAATGGGGGATGTATCTTGGTGTAGAATTTATGAAGAAGGCAGAGTGAAGAAGACAAGATGAGATCAGTTTTGTCTACAAGTCCCATAGCTAGAAGGGGGATTGTGGGAGCTGTAGTCCAAAAATGTTCGAACTTGTAATTTTCTTTCTCTACCCTGCTCTCTCCAGCACATACTATAATGCACTGAACTCAGTGGACTGCAAGCTGCCCCTAACTGGTGTAGCCAATGCTGACAAATGGTGGCCCAGTCCAACAACATTAGGAGTTTGGAAGCCATGCAGGGTCAGTCAGCCCTGGTTAGTACTTGGATGGAAGACTGCCAGGGAATACTAGGCATTGTAGGCTAGTTTTCAGAGGAAAGAACTGGGAAAATCACCTTTCAGGATGCCTCACCTAGGAAATTCACAGGCCCCCATAAATTGATGGGCTTCTTGAAAGCCCATGTGTGTGGGTGCAGACATATGCACATTTTGTGATCTCTGCAACCTCTGGAGCCAGATAATCTATATCTGGCCCTGTGGCACATCTCACCTAGGCACCAGAGGAGGAGCAGGAATACATAGAATTCTAGAATTGGAAGGGTCCCCTAAGGGCCATCCAGTCTAACCCCCTTCCACCATCCAGGAACACAGAGAATCCTAGAATTGGAAGGGTCCCCCATCCAGTCCAACCTCCTTCTGCCATGGACCTCCCCAAGGGTCATCCAGTCCAGCTGCCTTCTGCCATGCAGGAATACAGAGAATCCTAGAATTGAAAGGGTTCACCAAGTCCAACCCCCTTCTGCCATGCAGGAATACATAGAATCCTAGAGCTGGAAGGGCCCCCAAGGGCCATTAAATAAAGATCCATTAACTTCTCAATTCGGACCCCAGTCTCCAGAATCCTACTGTTGCCTTAAGGGTTTATAATTCTATGCATTAAAGTTGCTTTCAGAGACTATAATTCTATGATTAATCTTATGCATGCACCACAGGAGTCAATTAGTGCAAGATTAAATTCAACATGTCTTAATCTGATAACAGTGTAAACAAAACAATCCTAAATATAAACTATGCAAGAAACCAGGTGCCACAATTAAATTGTTAACCCACCAAGGCTGAAGAATCCAGGGGGCTGCACACAGCTTTGACAAATAAAGGGGGTTGGACTGGATGACCCCTGGGGTCTCTTTGTATTCCTTCATAGACAGGCATGCAAAAATTTACTTTAGCAAACTGAGCTAAGTGAGCTTTATTTTCTTTGGTTTAATTGTTATCAATGGAAGATCACTCCAGGCCAGAAGTGGTCTTCAGTCCTTTAGCAGCTGAAGGAAGTTGTAAAGGTACTTCTAACTAGACCCCTGAAAAACTCCTTCCCTCAATGCTTTCCTTATTTGTTTTACATGGAGCAGCTGGGTGAGATCATTTGGAGGCATGGAGCTCAGTGTCTTCAGTACGCTGATGACACTCAGATCTACCTCTCCATGACAAGATCGTCAGCCCAGACTTCAGATGGCATCTCTCCTCTCAATGACTGTCTTGTGTCAGTAATGGATTGGATGAGGGAAAACAGGTTGAAGCTCAATCCAGACAAAACGGAGGTACTAACTGTCACAGGACCGAAGCCCGGATTGGGAATACACCTTCCAGTCCTAGATGGGGTCACACTCTCCTCGAAGGACCCTGTTTGCAGTATGGGGGTACTTCTCGATTTGTCGCTTCACATGACTAGTCAGGTGAATGCGGCGGTCAGGAGTGCCTGTTATCAGCTTCAGCTGATCCGCCAGCTGTGCCCCTACCTGGAGTCGAAGGACCTGGAGTCAGTGGTACATGCTTTGATAACCTCACGATTGGACTTCTGTAATGCACTCTACATGGGGCTACCCTTGTGCCTAACTCAGAAACTTCAATTAGTTCAGAATATGGCAGCCAGGCTTGTCATGGGAACATCGAGGAGAGAGCACATAACACCGGTGCTTAAATCTCTCCACTGGCTGCCGATTAATTTCCGAGCGCAGTATAAGGTGTTGGTTTTAACCTTTAGAGCCCTACATGGCTTGGGTCCATCTTATCTGAGGGACCACCTCCTCCCATACAACCCCCCCCCCCCCGCACACTCTGGTCTTCTGGGAGGAACCTGTTACAGCCTATGAAAACTAGGTTGGCACAGACCTCCCAGAGGGCCTTTTTGGCTGTCGCTCCCAGGCTATGGAATGACCTGCCGGATGAGATGTGTCTTATTACATCCTCTGATTGCTTTAAAAAAGCCTTAAAGACGCATCTCTTCCGGCAGGCCTTCCCAGAAAGCTCTTACCTCCCGGCTTTGTTTGTATCAAGCCCCCCTCTTAATTCTGCAACATCTTGATCTGGATATCCATGCAATGGCTTGTTATTTTATATTGTAATTTTAATTATGTTGTTTTAATTGATGCTAGTTTAATTCTATTTTAAGGGGCGGGTGGTTGGGCATGGGCAATGTATATTTTATCTTGTATTTTTTAATTGTTGTAACCCGCTCCGATTGGATACAGAGGAGCAGGCTATAAATAAAATTATTATTATTATTATTATTATTATTATTATTATTATTACAAAGCAAAGGTGTGAAGTAAGCAAACCATTATCAATCAATCTTTAGTTACATCCTGAAAAGAACAGTACCCCGAGAAACCATCCAAGCAAACACTCTCTCCCCCATTTGGATGTTGCACTGCAGCTCTCAGCATCCTTGATCTATGGACTGAGAATTCTAGAGCTGGCAGGTCACACACTCTCAACCTCAGGGGGAGGCTCTGTGTGTGTGTGTGTGTGTGACTGACTTCAAGACAGTTGTTTCAAGCTGAGGAAAGTTCTTTGAACTTCTGCCAAACTTCCTTTTGACATTTTAATTGTGACACTTTTGTTTAAAAAGCCCCTTTCAGATTAAAACGCCCCTGAAGTTCTGAACTTTTGCATTCAGAGACTATAATTCTATGCATTAATCCTATGCATGCAAATAGCAAGGAGTCAGTTGGTGGACTCTTTCACATGGGAGAATGTCCCTCAATCACAAATGAAGGGGAAAGTGAGGTCAATTCAAAATTTAGAGTTATAACGTGATTACGGACCACACACAAAGACTTACACAGCAGCCCCTGTGAAGGTAATCCAAGGCAAGTTGGCTGGAAATCTTCATATCATTTCCTTCCCCATGCTTTCCAGACTTCGAATTAACAATCTTGTGCATGCACACAAGTGTAAAGGCATGTCCCAATCTCTGTACACTTCCGGGTGAACCCCCCCCCCCAGCTTCCTTCCTGTCCCTTGTTTCGTGTTATTGCGCTATTGCTTATTTTGCGTTATTTCATCCATTCTCATTTCCCAACATGAAGGTTTCATCCGATCTCAAAACTATCCTTTTCTCTCTATTCGCCTACAATGACAGAGTGGGTTGCTTCCCTGGAAAGGAGGATGATCTATTTTGAGGCAATGCAGGAGCAACATGCCATGCAGATCATCTATTTTAGAGTCTTGCACTCCTCCCCCCCCCCACCCTGAGTTGTGAATGCATATGCTGTATGCTCATACACACACAAACACACACACACAAACTAAAAATAAATAGCAGGCATGCAAACTGAACAGCCACAGCAATGGAAATAAATATTTGCACATGAATGTCATGTTTTCAGTCCTCCACAGTTGAATACCTGTAAATGTAAAAATGTATATATGAATATACATACATACATATGTGTGTGTGTGTGTGTGTGCACAGACCATCCCCACCATGCATCAGATCTTGCTTCCTATTGACTATTTCCTGTTGCCAAACCTTAAAAAAAGTTGGAAAGGAAGGAAAATTTCAAATGATTCAGAGGTGATAGCAGCAGCAAAGCAATATTTCAATGACCACACATTAGAAAAATGGTTTTGGAATGGTAAAAGAGAAATGTTGTGCCAAGTGTGTGAAACTTTGATCTGTAAGGGGGGGGGGGGCGGTTGAATATGTGGAATAACATGTAAGTTTCACAGCCCCCCCCACCCCCCCCACCCCCGTTGTATATTAGCATTCACCTCGAGGAAATACAAGTTATATTTCTTTATCTTTAACTCCCCAAAGAAAGACCTTTAGTTTAAAACCAGGGTTAAGACTGAGTGGCAGTACACCTCTTAGCTTAGAACAATATTTCTGTCACCTAACATCCCCACCCATGAACAGATTCTTAACATGTAGTCCCAACTAGAATAGACTTGATGAATAAATGAGATTGAAACACATGTTTACTCATCAGTCATTAACTAAGTCAATCAAGTCTACTCTCCCATCCAATAGGATTCAGGCAATTTTTTGGTTTGTTTTTTACTTGATTTGATGGAAGTTTATAATTTATAACTTTGCTGACACACTTTAAAAATTTGCAGAACTAGCTACATCATGGGAGCAGAGGACACTTGACTAACATATTTGTTGTTGTTTGCATTCAAGTAATTTCTGAATTATGCAATCCAAGGGGTACTAGGGGGCATATTGAAAACAGTCCATAATGGAGCACACCAAGGAATTCCAAAGGAAAATAAGCATCTCTGTTATAGACTACAGCAAAGCCTTTGATTGTGTAGATCATGAAAAGCTATGGAATGCCCTCAAAGAAATGGAAGTGCCACTACATTTGATAGTTCTGATGAGGAATCTATACTTAGGTCAAGACGCTACTGTAAGAATAGAATATGGAGAAACCAAATATTAAACAAGCTATTTAATATTTATATGAAGCCGTTGGGTGAGATCATTCGGAGGCATGGAGCTCAGTGTCTTCAGTACGCTGATGACACTCAGATATACCTCTCCATGACCAGATTGTCGACTCAGTCATCAGATGGCGCCTCCCCTCTTAATGACTGTCTTGCGGCGGTAATGGATTGGATGAGGGAAAACAGATTAAAACTAAATCCAGACAAAACGGAGGTACTAACAGTTACCGGTCCAAAACCAGGATTGGGAATACAGTCCCCAGTCCTAGACGGAGTCACACTCTCCCCTAAGGACTCAGTTCGCAGTCTGGGGGTACTCCTTGACTCTTCGCTTCACATGACTAGCCAGGTGAATGCAGTAGTCAGGAGCGCCTGCTATCAGCTTCGGCTGATACGCCAGCTGCGCCCTTTCCTGGATACGAAAGACCTGGAGACTGTGGTACATGCTCTAGTAACCTCACGTCTGGATTTCTGTAACGCGCTCTACATGGGGCTACCCTTGTGCCTAACCCGGAAACTTCAATTGGTTCAGAATATGGCAGCCAGGCTTATCACAGGAACATCTAGAAGAGAGCATATAACACCAGTGCTCAAAGCTCTCCATTGGCTGCCCATTAGTTTCCGGGCACAGTACAAGGTGTTGGTACTAACCTTTAAAGCCCTGCATGGCTCAGGCCCATCCTAACTTAAGGACCGCCTCTTCTCGTATGAACCGCCCCGCACACTTCGGTCCTCTGGGAGGAACCTACTGCAGCCTATGAAAACTAGGCTGTCCCAGACCTCCCAGAGGGCCTTTTCAGCTACTGCCCCTAAGCTCTGGAACGGCCTGCCGGACGAGATGCGTCTCATTACATCACTGGCTAGTTTCAAAAAGGCTTTAAAGACGCATCTTTTCCGGCAGGCCTTTCCCTGAAGGACAGAATAAATGAAACCCTTGCTCCCTACTCTAAAAATATAAACAGTACTGGAAATTATTAGTGATCCCTTTACTTAATACTTACTTGAATCGATTTAATGCGGCCTTGCACACAGACTGTTCATGAAAATGCACTTTGTTTTAATAACTGCCGACCAATTTTAACTGTGTTAATTTTAAACTGTCTAGATTTAATTCAGTTTTAAGGGGGGTGGTTGGGGTGGGATGTGATCGTTGTTTTTACTCTGTATCTTTTTATTTTGCTGTACCCCGCTCCGAGTATTTTATTAGAGGAGCGGGCTATAAATAAACTATTATTATTATTATTATTATTATTATTCCAATTGGCAAAGGGGTCGTACAAGGTTATATTTTATCACCCTAGCTGTTCAATGTGTATGCAGAAAATATCAAATGAAGAGCAGGCTTAGAATTGGTAGAACAAAGATTGAAGATAGGAAGGAACATCAATGGTCTATGATCATTCCTTGCTCAAAGGGAAGAAGGAAGCTGTTTCTCTGTGGTCATTTTGACTGAGTGAGTTTTTAAACTTTTAAAACTGTGAGCCTCTTCTGTAGGTCACTGGTAGAGTGGAGCTAGCAGCCTAATTCTATATACCGTAACTGCTGGAAAAGGCTTTCCAGATCATTCTTTGCACAAAGGGAAGAACGAAGCTGTTTCCCTGTGGACATTTTGATTGGGTGCGTTTTTAAACTTTTTAAACTGGGACTCACTTCTATGGGTCACCAGGGGGGAGGGGGGATAGAGCTAGCAGCCTAATATTATATAACTGCTGGCAGAGGCTTTGCAGATCATTCTTTGTACAAAGGGAAGAAGGAAGATGTTTCTATGTGACCATTTTGACTGGGTGAGTTTTTAAACTGTGAGCCACTTCTGTGGGTCACTTGTGGCGGGGGGGGGGGGGGGGCAAAGCCAGAAGCCTAATTCTATATAACTACTGCAAGAGGTGTGCACCCATAGCATGCAATTCTTTACAGTCAAGGAGAATTTTGAGTACACAGGAGAAAGTGACCTGGGAACATGGTTTGAGAGGTTCTCCTTTAATGTTTCTCTTTCCCCCCTCTTTTTTCTTTAAGAGGCTTCTGTGGACATTTGCTCAGAGGAAGTGAGGCAGAGACTTTGCCTCAGGAAGGAGCTAGAAGCCAGGAGCTCTCTAGATAAATATAGGACCAGTTGATTGAGCTCACTAACAGAGGTTGGGGACAAAGGCCAAGCCAACAGGGGTCCTTATGTTGGTGTTTAACAGGGGACTTTTTTTTAAATAAAGACTTTGTTTCAGCAAAATTCATCAATACAGATTATAAACAGACTTGAAATATTGGTACAATGCATAGGTAATATATTCCTGCTAACATATGACACAAAACCTTAGATAAATATCTAGGAATATTTTCTTGTAAATATACTCTTTTGAAAGGAAGCCCACAGTCCTGTTTCACTGCTTACTTATCACTTCTCAATATGAACACTGAGAGACCTGCTGCAGTCACCTACATCACTTATGGGATGTTTGTCTTCTTGCCTATTGATGTGGGGAACTTCACCTGCAACAAGTGCAAGTTGGTAGCCCTCTTAGAAGAAAAGGCCCAGCACCTGAAGGCATGAGTACTTCAGCATCATAGGGAGAAAGTAGTTTTCCTGGGCAGAACGGACCTGATGGTCTTAGATGGGGAACAAACAGAGGAAGTTGCAGGGGAGGAGGTCATTTCATATGCACAGTAGGGAGACATTTGGAGGAATGTCACACATAGAAGTAGGGAAACGAGGGATTTTTCTGGGAGCTTGCAGATACAGAATCAGTTTGAAGCTCTCTCCCTTATCAGGGATGATGAGGAATAGCCACAGGGACATACTTCAGGGACAATGCAGGGGGGCCCTGGGAGTACCACCAGAGGGAAAAGTCACTGCTAAGCCTCATAGGAGGTGTGTGGTGATGGTGGGGGACTCCTTTCTGAGGGGAACAGAAGCAGTGGTTTGTGGGCCAGATAAAACACAACGTCCGGTTGGTAATGGCATCCGGTTAGATTCCTCCCCGTGTGTCTGTGGAGAGGCATCACAAATTGTGGGGACATAAGGGGCTGCAAACACCGTCAATAGCCTCATAACAAAGCTCTGCTGGTACGCAGAGTCCTGGGGAACCAGATGAAGGTCTATTCCTGAAGATCTACCCCAGTAAAACCTGGCTGTCATCGGATTCAAGTCAGACTGAGAGATCGACAGAGGTGACCGTGCTGGTATCATGGCCTTGCAAATCTGAATCATTTAATTGGCATCCAGGCCCAGCCAGAGGAAGCAACCAGTGTGGAAAGATGCCAGTGCCAGGATCTGGAGGCATCCAGGCCCAGCCGGAGGAAGCGACCAGTGCAGAGAGATGCCAGCGCCAGGATCTGGAGGCATCCAGGCCCAGCCAAAGGAAGCGACCAGTAGGGACGGACGCCAGCACCAGGATCCGGAGGTAACCAGGCCCAGCCGAAGGAAGCGACCAGCACAATAATAGTGAAAAGCTAACATTTGGAAGAATTGATTATCATAAGTATTATGAAAGAATTATAACTGAGGTACAAAATGGCATCTGGCACGAGGAGTCAGGCAAGTAAAAATTTAACTCCTAAATTACAAACTCAACTCCATCTAGTAGCCAAAAGACCTAATCCTGAACAATAAAAAACAGAATCATCCAATCAACTTCTGCTCAATGAAATAAGGAAATTAAGATCGGAGTTACACCAAGAAATGAAAGACTTTAAAGCTGAGGTGAGACATGATATTCATACTGAGCTAAAAGAAATTAATCAAACAATAGAAAGACTGGCTAGTGAACTGACTTTAGCAAATCAAAGAATAGATACTTTGGAAAGGAAAGCAGCAAATACAGAGGAGGAATTCACAAATATTAAAGAATTAGATGACAAAGCAATATGGGAACAGAAACTAAGAGAAATATGAATTAAAATTAGAGGCTTTCCAGAATTCAGAGAAGAGGATTTAATGCAAATCTTAATTCCAAAGATAGCAAGATACATGGAAAGAAAAGAGAAATTATTTGAAATGGAAATTGAACAGATTTTTTGCTTAAATTCTGAAATTGCTAAGAGGAAGCAACTTCCACGGGATATAGTGATTTACTTTGTCAGGAAACAAGTAAGAGATGAGTTATTGAGAATACACAATGAGATTCCTCTAAATATCGACAGCTACCAATTACAAATTTTCAAAGACATCCCTGCTTAACTGTTGAAAAAAAAGAAAAGAATACATTTTTTGGCATCTGTTTTAAGAGAAGATGGTATTCAATATAGATGGAATCAGCCGGAAGGCTTGACTTTCTGGTTCAACAAAAGAAAGACTGTTATAAAATCAGTGCAAGAAGCTAAAATTTTTTGGGAATACTGGCAAAAAAAGAAGGCTGAAAAAAGAGAGAGAGACAGGAGAGACAAGATACAAAGGAAAGAGCAGAAAGAAGAGAAAGACAACGAGACCAAGATAGACAAAAGGGACTTTAGATCAAGTACAGAAAAAGTTTCAGATTTAGAAATCCATGAAAGGACTCTATCGGACAAAGAGGAAATTCAAAAACTAAGATCATTGACTTTGGATGAGATTAATCAATTGGAAATTCCAACAGATAAAATAACTGTCGAGGACCTGATTAGATTAACTAATACAGACAAAGAAGAGGAAGAAGAAGAGGAAGAATTAGTACTAGAGTGGGAGTTAGAAAGAGATACTACTACATATGAAAATTGAATTGTGTTCATAACCTAATATCTGACTGCAATACTAAGATATACCTTTTACATCCAAAGGAGTAATGTTAGACACAACAAAAATAATAACATGGAACGTAAAAGGAATGAACTCTCCCCAAAAACGCAAGAAGGTCTTTCATTATTTACAAAAACAGAAATGTGATGTAATTTGTCTCCAAGAAACTCATATAAAAGAAAAAGACACAAAATATTTTTTTTAAAAAACCCTAAGCTAGGAATGGAGTTTATATCTGCAGATAAAAAAAGGAAAAGAGGTGTTGTAATATATATGAACTCTAGATTTTCAGCTAAAGAAATTAAAAAAGATACAGAAGGAAGATATATCATTGTAGAATTATGCTGTGAACAAGGTAAAATACTACTACTAGGAGTCTATGCTCCCTCTCTTAACAAAACTAACTTTTACAACAAATTTTTAAAAGAAGTAGAGTTTCTAGATCATGACTCCGTTATAGCAATGGGTGATTGGAATGGGGTAATGAACCCAAACCTAGACAGATATTCAAATAAGACAATAAAAAAGAATCAAGGGAAACTCCCAGACTCCTTTTTAAAATTCTTAGAAGATTTAAACCTGAAAGACATTTGTAGAATGCAAAATAGTCAAATAAAGGACTTCACCTTTTACTCTAATAGCCAGAAATCTTAGGCTAGGTTAGATATGTTCTTTATTTCTTCCCACTTAATCAATTACGCAAACAAGGTTATAATTCTCCCTATGATCTGGTCTGACCATAATCCAATAATGATATCTGTTAAAAACAACAAAAAAACCTTTAGATGGCAACTAAATGATGCTCTACCAAGAAATGAAGAAACGGTTCTTCAGATAAAAGACCAACTACAGAATTTTTAAAAAGAAAACTTAGACAAAGAAGTTAAAACTAGTATAGTGTGGGATACAGCCAAAGCGTTCATAAAAGGTTTCCTTATAAAAAAAGGCAGTAAGATTGAAAAAAAAAAGAACAATGATAAATTAAAACAATTAGAAGAAGAAATAAAAAAAAATGAATGGAAATTAAAAAAAAGCCCCAATAATAAAGATATACGTAAGAAAATTAAAGCATTACAAAAACAAATCTCAATTTTAACAACAGAAGAACTAGAGAAGAAGATGAAATACACTAAACAAACCTTTTTTGAGTTTGCAAATAAACCCGGGAAAAAGAAAAATAATAAATTATCAACTAAAAGACAAAGACAAAATATATACAGACCAGAAATCTATCAAAGAAATATTTTATAAATATTTTTCCGAGTTATCGAAGGAGTCCGGAATGAAAGAAAATGAAATAAAAAAATATCTTAGTAACCATAAAATAGAACAAATTGCCCAAGAACAAAATGAATATCTAAATAAATCAATATCTAAAGAGGAAACTTATAAAGCAATTTCAAACTTAAAATGTGGGAAATCTCCTGGACCAAATGGCTTCACACCAGAATTTTACAAGACTTTTAAAGAACAAATTACACCAGTCTTAGTAAGAGTTATGAATGACATCTTAAAGGATGGGCTAATGTAATATTAATACATAAAGAGAATAGAGATAAATTAAATCCAGCACACTACAGACCAATCTCCCTATTAAACTGTGACTATAAACTATTTACAAGTATCTTAGCAGAACGGTTGAAAAAAAATACTCACTACTTGGATCCATAACGATCAGAGAGGTTTTCTACCACATAGACACATTAAAAATAACATCATAGAATCAAAGAGTTGGAAGAGACCACAAGGACCATCCAGTCCAACCCCCTGCCATGCAGGAACTCCCAATCAAAGCATCCCCAACAGATGGCCATCCAGCCTCTGCTTAAAGACCTCTAAGGAAGGAGACTCCACCACACTCCGAGGGAGTGTGTCCCACTGTCGAACAGCCCTTACTGTCAAGAAGTTTCTCCTAATGTTGAGGTGGAATCTCTTTTCCTGCAGCTTGCATCCATTGTTCCGGGTCCTGTTCTCTGGAGCAGCAGAAAACAAGCTTGTTCCCTCCTCAATGTGACATCCCTTCAAGTATTTAAACAGGGCTATCATATCACCTCTTAACCTTCTCTTCTCTAGGCTAAACATTCCCAGCTCCCTAAGTTGTTCCTCTTAGGGCATGGCTTCCAGACCCTTCACCATTTTAGTCGCCCTCCTTTGGATCTGCTCCAGTTTCTCCACAGTTTCTCCTCCTCAATGTGACACCCCTTCAGATATTCAAACAGGGCTATCATATCACCTCTTAACCTTCTCTTCTCCAGGCTAAACATTCCTAGTTCCCTAAGGTGTTCCTCATAGGGAAGGCATAGTTTCCAGACCCTTCACCATTTGGACCTGCTCCAGTTTCTCCACATCCTTTTTAAATTGTGGTGCCCAGAACTGGACATAGTATTCCAGGCGGGGCCTGACCAAAGCAGAATAAAGTGGCACTATTACTTCCCTTGATCTAGACACTATACTTCTATTGATGCAGCCTAAAATTGCATTGGCCTTTTTAGCTGCTGCATCACACTGTTGACTCATGTTCAACTTGTGGTCCACTTGGACTCCTATATCCTTTCCACATGTTGTCTCATTCAGCCAGGTATCCCCCATCCTATATCTGTGCATTTCATTTTTCCTCCCTAAGTGCAGAACCTTACATTTGTCTGTGTTGAATTTCATTTTGTTAGCTTTGGCCCAGCTTTCTAGTCTATTCAGGTCATTTTTAATTTTGATCCTGTCCTCTGGGGTATTAGGTACTCCTCCTAATTTGGTGTCATCTGCAAATTTTATAACTAGGCCCTCAATAATTTGATCCAAGTCATTAATAAAGATATTGAATAGCACTGGGCCCAGGACAGAACCCAGTGGGACCCCGCTGGTCACTTCTCTCCAGGATGAAACGGAACCATTGTTGAGCACCATTTGGGTTCGGTCATTCAACCAGTTACAAATCCATGTAACGGTTACCTTGTCTAGTCCACATTTTGCAAGCTTGTTTGCAAGAATGTCATGGGGAACCTTGTCAAAGGCCTTACTAAAATCAAGATATATTACATCCATAGCATTCCCTTCATCTACCAAGCTGGTAATTTTATCAAAAAAAGAGATCAGGTTTGTTTGGCATGACCTGTTTCTCTGAAACCCATGTTGGCTTTTTGTGATGATGGAATTGTTAGTGTAAATAAGCAGAAGCGCGCAGTTCAGGCAATCTCCGATGCCTCCGATACCGGCAGCCCTGGAACTTCGGCTTATCAGGAATCCATCTCCCAGTTGTTGATGAAACAGACTGGAGCCAAAAGTCTCTTCTCAGAGGCTTTATTCTTTAGTTGCTTTATTTACAAATATACACACGCCCGTCCGGCAAATCTCTCCAACCATCCATTACAGAACAATTACCCAACACACCTCACTGAGTTGTGTAGGCTGGTTATAGACTTGTGTCATGTGGTCACAAACCCCACCTCATTTGATGATTCTACTTCCGTTTGTATAGCCTGCTTTGTTGTCCCCTCAGTTAGGAAGATACAGTTGTTTTCATTAGGTTTACGTGCAAGCAAGCACTCTGACCTTGAGTACTGTCTGCTCCCAGCCTTCAGCTGTAAACAAGCCTAGCCATAATTCCTGTTTTTCCCTTTTGTGCACATCTGTACATTTCATACTCAGGCCTCAAACCTAACAGGAATTATCTTCTAGATATCCACAGACCCACTATTTAATAATCTGTTCCAGAATCTTTTTTGGAATTGATGTCAGACTAACTGGGCGGTAATTGTTAGGATCCTCTTTTTTCCCCTTTTTGAAGATGGAGAAAATGTTTGCCCTCCTCCAGTCTGCTGGGACTTCTCCTGTTCTCCAGGATTTCTCAAAGGTTATTGCCACACATTCTAAACTTGATAGATTACCATAATAAGCATATTGATAAGAAACTTGTGTTGATATTCATCGACGCAGAAAAAGCTTTTGATAAACTTAATTGGAAATTTATGTTTAACGTTCTTAACAAAATGGGAATAGGAGCAAACTTTCTTAACTGGATTGAAAAAATATATAAACACCAGGAAGCGAATTTGATTATCAATGGAGATGTTTCTAAAAGATATAAGGTAGAAAAAGGAGTTAGACAAGGGTACCCATTGTCCCCTCTTCTTTTTTTTTTAACATTGGAAATACTATGTAATGCCATAAGATAACACTCTAGAATAGAAGGAGTTAAGATCCAAAACATGGAATATAAATTGTGTGTATTTGCAGATGACGTGATGATATCTCTGGCTAACCCAATTGATAATGTAGATATATTAATAACAACTGTTCAGCCATACTGCAACATATCAGGGATGAAAATAAATGCAGAAAAAACATCTATGTTTTGAGATTTCTTTTTGCCATTTAAGAATTGTTTTTCATTATAAATTATGGGGATTGTTTGGAACAAAAAAAAGTAATTTGGGGAGGACGTTCATTTTTATTGATGCAATTTTTCCTGTCAATGAGAGTTTTAAATCTTTCCATCTTATTAGGTACTTTTTAATTTTATTCCATAATATCTCATAATTAATTTTGTTTAGATCTGAATTCTTCTTTGTAATCATTATTCCTACATATTTAATTTTATTAGTAATCTTAAATCCTGTTATATTTGCTATTTTATTCTCTTCCTCTGAATTCATATTTTTGGTTATTATTGTAGTTTTTTCTTTATTTATGGAATTATCTTCTAGATATTCACAGACTCTTGGTTTAATGATCTGCTCCAGAATCTTTTCTGGAATTGATGTCAGACTAACTCCCTTTTTGAAGATGGGGATAACCTTTGCCCTCCTCTGGTTTGCTGGGACTTCTCCTGTTCTCCAGGAGTTCTCAAAAATTATTGCCAATGGTTTTGATAATACATTTGCCAGTTCTTTTAATACCCTTTGATGTAGTTTATCTGGTCCTGGAGACTTGTATTCTTTAAGTTAGCCAGGTATTCATGTACTATCTCTTTACTTATTCTGTGCTGAAATTCCCCTATTCTGTCTCCTGCCCCATTATCCTTAGGTTGAGCACCCTTTGCCGTTTCGGAGAAGACTGAAGCAAAGAAGATGTTGAGTAATTCTGCCTTTTCTCTGTCCCCTGTTAGCATTTTGCCATCTTCACCACACAATGGCCCTACCATTTCCTTCTTCTTCGTTTTGCTGCAGACATATCCAAAAAAGCCCTTTTTATTGTTCTTAACCTCTCTAGCAAGCCTGAATTCATTTTGCGCTTTAGCTTTTCTGACTTTACTCCTACATGTACTGGCTATTTGTTTGAATTCCTTTTTAGTGATTTCCCTATTTTTCCATTTCTTATACACGATCCATTTAAAACTTAGCTCCGCTATAAGTTCCTTAGTTATCCATCCTGGTTTCTTGAGACATCTCCCATTTTTCTTCCTAATTGGATCTGTTTGAAATTTTTCCTTCGGTATCTCCCTTTTGAGGAACTCCCATGCATCTTGAACTCCCTTCTCTTTTAGTATTCCTGATCGTGGGATCACCCCCATATTTATTGAAATCAGCTTTCCTAAAGTCTAGAATGCGTGTCTGACTATGCCTAGCTTCACCTTTCCACTATATAACAAACTCCAGGAGAACATGGTAATTCCCACCTAAGGATCCCACCACTTGCACCCCATCAACTAGGTCTTCCCTGTTAGTTAAGATCAGATCCAAAATAGCTGACTCCCTTGTTGCTTCTTCCCCCTTTTGGACAATGAAATTACCTTCAAGGCAAGTGAGGAATTTGCTAGACCTTGGGGATTTGGCAGAATTTGAAATCCTGCAAATATCAGGATAGTTGAAGTCACCCATTACAGTGGTCCCCTGGGAAACGAATCCCCCGGGTTAAGAAAACCCCGGGATCCGAAACCGGCGGGACCGCTACAGTATCCCCCGGGATCCGAAGGATCCCCCGGGATCCGAAAAAAAGGGAAGTCCCTTTTCCTCCGAGGCCAGGCTTCGGAGGAAAAGGGACGAAAGGCTGTCTCTTTTTCTCCGAGGCTAGGCCTCGGATGAAAAGGGACGAAACGGCCTTTCGTCCCTTTCTCTCCGAGGCTAGGCCTCGGAGGAAAAGGGACGAAACGGGGTCCCTTTTTCTCCGAGGCTAGGCCTCGGAGAAAAAGGGACGAAAAGGGACGAAACAGAGACACGAAAGGAAGCCCGATCCGCGGGATCGGGCTTCCTTTCGTTGGGCGCGGAGGCCCGGCCTGGCTTCGGGAGCCAGGCCGGGCCTCCGCGCCCAACGAAAGGAAGCCCAATCCCGCAGATCGGGCCTCCTTTCGTGCCTCAGGCGCGGAGGCCCGGCCTGGCTTCGGGAGCCAGGCCGGGTCTCCGCGCCCAACGAAAGGAAGCCCGATCCCGCGGATCGGGCCTCCTTTCGTGCCTCAGGTGCGGAGGCCCGGCCTGGCTTCGGGAGCCAGGCCGGGCCTCCGCGCCCAACGAAAGGAAACCCGATCCCATGGATCGGGCCTCCTTTCGTGCCTCAGGCGCGGAGGCCCGGCCTGGCTTCGGGAGCCAGGCCGGGCCTCCGCGCCCAACGAAAGGAAGCCCGATCCCGCGGATCGGGCTTCCTTTCGTGTCTCTGTTTCGTCCCTTTTCGTCCCTTTTTCTCCGAGGCCTAGCCTCGGAGAAAAAGGGACCCCGTTTCGTTTCGCGGAAGGAGGCCCGATCCCGCCGGAGGCACGAAAGGAGGCCCGATCCGCGGGATCGGGCCTCCTTCCGCGTCAGGCCCGGAGGCCCAGCCTGGCTGGGGAAGGGAACCTTCCCTTCCCCAGCCAGGCTGGGCCTCCGCAGCTGACGAAAGGGCCTCGGGAACAGATTACCTATTTCCTATGGGAAATAGGCCCCGGGTTACGAAATTTTCGGCTTACGAAAAAGTAGCCGGAACCAATTAATTTCGTAACCCGGGGGACCACTGTACTACTATATTTCTCCTATCTGAGTGTGTTGTCATCTGTTCTAGAAAGGCATCATCTAATACCTGTGCCTGAGTCGGGGGTCTGTAGTAGACTCCCACAGTAATATCCCTGTTGTTTCCCTCCCATTTAATTTTTATCCAGACGCTCTCCACCTGGCTTCCAGTAATGATGTCCTGGATCTCTTCACTGGTGTAAATATCCCTCACATATAATGCTATTCCTCCTCCTTTTTTTGTTTGGCCTGTTTCTTTTAAAAAAAGGTTATACC
Source organism: Urosaurus nigricauda (assembly GCA_034509955.1). Lineage (NCBI taxonomy): Eukaryota > Metazoa > Chordata > Lepidosauria > Squamata > Phrynosomatidae > Urosaurus > Urosaurus nigricauda. The sequence continues at coordinate 105,190,578 of JAOEGL010000005.1, read as the reverse complement.
CCTCTATTTCTACATTCCAATCATGAGACTCATTCCACCAGATTTCAGTGATGCCTATTATATCATATTTCCCTTTTTGTGCTAGGTGTTCAAGTTCATTTTGCTTATTCCCCATGCTCTGTGCGTTAGTGTAGAGACATCAAAGACCATGTGACCCCTTAGCTTGATGCCTGTGCACATTTTTTGCCTCCTATTGTTGGGTCCTTGCCCTGTTTGTCTAATAATAATAATAATAATAATAATAATAATAATTTATTTGTATTTCCTGCTTCTCCCCTGCGGATCAAGGCGGGATTACAGAATACTAGACAATACATACAATACATTCCATAAGTATCTTAATACAACAGTTAAAATTAAAAATTGTTAAAACCATTTAAAATAATCTATATGGCATATCTTAAGGGGTCAGTTACCTAATTTTACATGAATGATTGTGGATGTTCCTACAATACAGGGGGAATCTCGCTAAGATGTTATACAACATCTAGTGGATAGGCCTGCCAGAAGAGATCAGTCTCCAGCACCTTCTTAAATGCTTCTAGAGTGTTTATCAGGCGTATCTCTTCCGACAGGTGATTCCAGAGTTTTGGGGCCACTGCTGAGAATGCAGTACGAGAGGTTGATGTCAATCTCGTACAAGTATAATCTAGTAATTTCTTATCTGATGTTCTGAGGGTGCGGGGCGGATTATGTAGGGAGAAGCGTTCCTTCAAGTAGCCTGGGCCGAAGCCATGTAGGGCTTTAAAGGTAATGGGCAACACTTTGTACTACGCCCGGAAGCTGATCGGCAGCCAGTGGAGAGATTTTAAAACGGGGGTAAAATGCTCCATTCTAGACATCCCTGTAATAAGTCTGGCTCCTGCATTCTGGATCAATTGAAGCTTCCGAACTTGGTACAAAGGTAGCCCTATGTAGAGCGTGTTGCAGAAATCTAAATGAGAGGTTATCAGTGCATGTACTACTGCTTCTAGGTCCCCCTTGTCCAGGTATGGGTGCAGCTGGCATATCCGCCGCAGCTGATACCATGCACTCCTGGCCGTCGCCTCCTCCTCCTGCAATTTCATATGTAGAGATAAGTCCAGGAGAACACCCAAGCTGCGAACCTCATCCTTTAGGGGAAGTGTGCCCCCGTCCAGGACTGGTTGATTGCTCTCCATCCCTGGACTGGAAGAAGCTATTGCGAGTACCTCCGTTTTCTCTGGATTCAACCTGAGCTTGTTTTTCCTCATCCAGCCCATTACCGAGTCCAGGCAGGCTTTCAGAGAAAAGATGCCATCCTTAGTCACTTCAGCAGTTGGGAGACATAGAGAAATAGATTTGGGTGTCATCAGCGTACTGATAACACTGCACCTCATGTCTCTGGATGACCTCTCCCAGCAGTTTCGTGTAAATGTTAAATAGCATAGGAGACAGAATGGCGCCTTGAGGAACGCCAGATGTCAGCTCTATTTTACAAGAGCAGCTGTCTCCCAGCATCACCATCTGGGACCTGCCCGAGAGGCAGGACTGGAGCCACTGAAGTACAGTGCCACCTATGCCCAATTCTCTCAGGCATTCCAGAAGGATACCATGGTCAATGGTATCGAAAGCTGATGAGATGTCCAAGAGCACTAGCAGGGTCACATTTCCACTGTCAGTGCCCAGACAGAGCTCATCGACTAAGGCAACCATGGCTCAACTCCATAGCCCACCCTGAACCTGGTTTGAAATGGGTTCCCTCTATGTCAGTTTGACTAATTTTTCCAGCCCTTTTGCCTTCCAGAATGCTGTCCCCCTTCCCCACATAACTCAGTTTAAAGCCCTCCTGATCAGATTCTTGAGACTGTTGGCAAAAACGTTTTTGCCAACTGGCATGAGATGCAGCCCACCCCTTGCCAAAAGTCCCTCCTCATGGAACTGCAGCCCATGATCCAAGAATCCAAATCTTTCTTGGCAACACCATCTGCGGAGCCAGTTGTTGACATCTGCTATTTTCCTCTCTCTTCCTGGAACATGCCCTTCTACTGGCAGAAGAGATGAGATGACAATCTGTGCATCCATTTCCTTCAGCTTCTTACCCAGAGCCTCATAATCCCTTCTGAAGTCACATCCCTTCTGAAGGCTGTGTCATTCATTCCCACGTGGACCAAAAGGAAGGGATATTGGTCAGTAGGCTTGACCAGTCTTGTCAGCCTCTCCGTCACATCATGGATCTTTGCCCCAGGGAGACAACACACCTCCCGAGACATCTTGTTGGGGCCACAAATCACTGCTTCTGTACCCCTCAGCAAAGAGTCCCCCACCATGACTACGCACCTCCTTTGAGGCTTAGCAGTGACTGTTCCCTGTGATGGAACTCCCAGGGTCCCCTGCTCTGTCCCTGAAGTCTGTCCATGCTGGTCTTTCTCATCCTCCTTGATAAGTGAAAGAGCTTCAAAACAATCCTGTAGCTGCAAGCTCCCACAGCTATCCCTGATTTCGCTGCTTCTGTGTGACGGTTAGTCTAACATCAATACCAGGAAGGATTCTGGAGCAGATCATTAAACAGAGAGTCTGTGAATATCTGGAAGATAATTCCATAATCACAAAAAGAAAACATGGGTTTCAGAGAAACAAGTCATGCCAGACAAATCTGATCTCTTTTTCTGATAAAATTACCAGCTTGGTAGATGAAGGGAATGCTGTGGATATAGTATATCTTGACTTCAGTAAGGCATTTGACAAGGTTCCCCATGACATTCTTGCAAACAAGCTTGTAAAATGTGGACTAGACAAGGTAACCGTTACATGGATTTGTAACTGGTTGAATGACCAAACCCAAAGGGTGCTCAACAATGGTTCCTTTTCAACCTGGAAAGAAGTGACAAGTGGGGTGCCACAGGGTTCTGTCCTGGGCCCAGTGCTATTCAACATCTTTATTAATGACTTGGATGACAGTATTGAGAGCCTAGTTATCAAATTTGCAGATGACACCAAATTAGGAGGAGTACCTAATACACCAAAGGACAGGATCAAAATTCAAAATGACCTGAATAGACTAGAAAGCTCTGCCAAAGCTAACAAAATGAAATTTAACATAGGGAAATGCAAGGTCGTACACGTAGGGCGGAGAAATGAAATGCACAGATATAGGATGGGGGACACCTGGCTGAATGAGACTACATGTGAAAGGGATCTAGGAGTCCAAGTAGACCACAAGTCGAACATGAGTCAACAGTATGATGCAGCAGCTAAAAAGGCCAATGCAGTTTTAGGTTGCATCAATAGAAGTATAGTGTCTAGATCAAGGGAAGTAATAGTGCCACTCTGTTCTGCTTTGGTCAGGCCCCACCTGGAATACTGTGTCCAGTTCTGGGCACCACAATTCAAAAAGGATGTGGAGAAACTGGAGCGTGTCCAAAGGAGGGAGACTAAAATGGTGAAGGGTCTGGAAACCTTGCCCTATGAAGAACATAGGGAGCTGGGGATGTTTAGTCTGGAGAAGAGAAGGTTAAGAGGTGATATGATCGCCCTGTTTAAATACTTGAAGGGATGTCACATTGAGGAGGGAGCAAGCTTGTTTTCTGCTGCTCCAGAGAACAGGACTCGGAACAATGGATGCAAACTGCAGGAAAAAAAGATTCCACCTCAACATTAGGAAGAACTTCCTGACAGTAAGGGCTGTTTGACAGTGGAACACACTCCCTCGGAGGGTGGTGGAATCTCCTTCCTTGGAGGTTTTTAAGCAGAGGCTGGATAGCCATCTGTCGGGTATGCTTTGATTGGGAGTTCCTGCATGGCAGGGGGTTGGACTGGATGGCCCTTGTGGTCTCTTCCAACTCTAAATTTCTATGATTCTATGATTCCTCCAGCTGTCTGCGTCCTGTGTACATGAAGAGACCTTCTCATCCCCAGCGACTTCCTCTGTGTGGTCCCCTTCCAAGATCATTCCTTCCAAAACCTATTGCTCCCTTATATGCTGAAGTATATCTATCCTGGATTCCAACTGCTGTACATTCTCCTCCAAGAGGGCTACCAACTTGCACTTGCGGCATGTGAAGTTCCCCACATCTGTAGGCAAGAAGACAAACATCCCACAAGTGTTGCAGGTGACTGCGGTCATTCCCTCAGTGTCCATACTGAGAAATGTTAAGTAATCACTAAAACAGGACTGTGGGCTTCCTTCTCAAAGAATATCCCCTGGTAAATAGCAATGTCAAAGCCCCGGATGGCCTGGCCTATTTCACCAAATCTCTGTCAGTGAGCTCAGTCTACTAGGAATATAACTTTATAGAGATCTTGTGGTTGCTAACTTGTACTCACTTCCTCTGAGGTGGAGTGGAACCATTCAAAAGTACTTTTAAAAAGGAAAAGATTTAAAGGAGAACATCTAAAACAAAGTTTACAGCTCCCCTGCTCCTTATATTGTACTTGCCCTTGTTTGGTTCTGGGAGAAGTTCTATATAGCTAGTCTCCTAGCTCCTCCCACTAGTGACTCACAGATGTGACTCACAGAAGCTCCTCCTCTTCTGCAACAGACACACTCCCCCAAGAGATTTTAAAAATCCAAACACTCACCACTTAAAATTGTGTTTTTATATTTGTGCATTTCATTTTTCTGCCCTAAGTGCAGTACCTTACATTTCTGAGTTGATTTTCATTTTGTTAGCTTTGGCCCAGCTTTCTAGTCTATTCTGGTCATTTTGAATTTTGATCCTGTCCTCTGGGGTATTAACTACTACTCCTAACTTGGTGTCATCTGCAAATTTGATGAGTATGCCCCAAATTATGTCATCCAAGTCATTAATAAAGATGTTGAATAGGACTGGGCCCAGCACAGAGCCATGTGGCACCCCACTTGTCACTTCTTTCCAAGTTGAAAAGAAGCCATTGTTGAGAACCCTTTGGGTTCGGCCGGTCAAGCAATTACAAATCCATGTAACAGTTAACTTGTCTAGCCCACATTTTACAAGCTTGTTTGCAAGAATGTCGTGGGGAACCTTGTCAAAGGCCTTACTGAAATCAAGATATACTAAATCCACAGCATTCCCTTCGTCTACCAAGCTAGTAATTTTATCAAAAAAGAGATCAGATTTGTTTAGCATGACTTGTTTCTCTGAAACCCCTGTTGACTTTTTGTTATTATGGCTAAACAGAGAGTCTGTGAACACCAAGAAGGCAAAGCTGCTGATCTGCTCCAGAATCTTTCCTGGTATTGATGTCAGACTAACTGGATGATAATTGTTTGGATTCTCTTTTTTCCCTTTTTTAAAGATAGGGACAACGTTTGCCCTCCTCCACTCTTCTGGGACTTCACCTGTTCTGCAGGGGTTCTCAAAGATCATTGCCAATGGCTCCAATATTACATTTGCCAGCTCTTTTAATACTCTTGGATGTAGTTCATCAGGTCCCGGAGAGTTATGTTACCTTAGATTAACAAGGTATTAATGTACTATCTCTTTAATGCTTAATTTACCCTATTCTCTCTTCTACTCCTTTATACTCATGTTGAGAATCCTTTGCTTCTTCTGAGAAGACTGAAGCAAATAAGGTGTTGAGTAATTCTGCCTTTTCTCTGTTCCCTGTTAGCATTTTGCCATCTCCTCCATGCAGTGGCTCTACTGTTTCCTTCTTCTTCCTTTTGCTGTGGACCTAAAACGCCTTTTTATTGTTCTTAACCTCTCTAGCAAGCCTGAGTTCGTTCTGTGCCTTAGCTTTTCTGACTTTACCCCTACATGTGCTTCCTGTTTGTTTGAATTCCTCTTTGGTGATTTCATCATTTTTCCATTTCTTATATATGTTCCATTTGAAACTTAGCTCAGTTCACAGTTCATTAGTCATCTATCCTGGTTTCTTGAGACATCTCCCATTTTTATTCCGCATTGATACTGTTTGAAATTGGGCCTTCCATATCTTCCATCCCGAACACCCATCTTCTTTATTATTCGTAACCATGGGATCACCGCCAGTATTTCTCTAAGTTTATTGAAATCAGTTCTCCTAAAGTCTAGAATGTGTCTGACTCTGCCTGCCTTTTCCTTTCCAATGAATAACAAACTCCAAGAGAACATGGTCACTCCCACCTAGGGATCCCACCACTTGCACCCCAATAACTAGGTCACCCCGGTTAGTTAGGATCAGATGTAAAATAGCTGATTTCCTTGTTGCCTCTTCTACCTTTTGGACAATGAAATTGTCTTCGAGGCAAGGGAGGAATTTGGAAGGGGTGGAGGAAATTGTTACCCCAAAATCCAGCTCTCAGTCTTTTGATATCAAATTAATATTAAAACGGGATGTTTTAAGCAGGAAGCCAAATCAGGGAACTCTAAAACAGGAAACCAGCCATACCATATTAGCAAATCTAGATGGCTCAGCATGGGGGAAACCAAGGTGAATATAACCTAGATGAATAACCTAGATGAATATAAGTCTCCAGGACCAGATGAACTACATCCAAAGGTATTAAAAGAACTGGCAAATGTAATATCAGAGCCACTGGCAATAATCTTTGAGAACTCCTTGAGAACAGGAGAAGTTCCAGCAGACTGGAGGAGGACAAACGTTGTCCCCATCTTCAAAAAGGGAAAAAAAGAAGATCCCAACAATTATCGTCCAGTTAGTCTGACATCAGTACCAGGAAAGATTCTGGAGCAGATCATTAAATGCTAACAACATGAAATTCAATGTGGAGAAATATAAGGTACTGCACTTAGGGTGGAAAAATAAAATACACAGATATAGCATGGGGGACATCTGGCTGAATGAAAGTACATATGAAAGGGATCTAGGAGTCCAAGTACATCACAAGTTGAACATGAGTCAACAATGTGATGTGGCAGCTAAAAAGGCCAATGCAATTTTAGGCTGCATCTATAGAAGAATAGCGTCTAGATCAAGGGAAGTAATAGTGCCACTCTATTCTGCTTTGGTCAGGCCTCATCTGGAATACTATGTCCAGTTCTGGGCACCACAATTCAAAAAAGATGTGGAGAAACTGGAGCATGTCCAAAGGAGGGCAACTAAGATGGTGAAGGGTCTGGAAGCCTTGCCCTATGAGGAGCAACTTAGCTGGGGATGTTTAGCCTGGAGAAGAGAAGGTTAAGATGTGATATGATAGCCCTGTTTAAGTGTTTGAAGGGATGTCATATTGTGGAAGGAGCAAGCTTGTTTTCTGCTGCTCCAGAGACTAGAACACAGAACAATGGATGCAAGCTGCAGGAAAAGAGATTCCTCAACATTAGGAGGAACTTCCTGACAGTAAGGGCTGTTCGATGGTGGAACACACTCCCTCGGAGTGTGGTGGAGTCACCTTCTGTGGAGGTTGTTAGGCAGAGGCTGGATGGCCATATGATGGGGATGCTTTGATTGGGAGATCCTGCATGGCAGGGGGTTGAACTGGATGGCCCTTGTGGTCTCTTCCAACTCTACAATTCTATGTTTTTCTATGTTTCTAAAGCTTAGCTATGATAGGATCTCTAAAGATCAGAATCAGCATAATGTCTTCACCAAGGAGTTTGATGGTGGGTGCCAGACCTGATGATTGCTTGCACAAGAGAGAGAAAAGGAATTTCCTCCTGGGAGTAAAACTCTCTTTGTTGAGGATATTCATGCTGATTGTCTGGTCATTCCTGCATATCTTCTCCCATTCTTCCCTCCTGGGAAAATAATTTAATTCTTGGAAAAGCCATTTAAACCCTACAACCCAGTCCCAGGACAGAAGTTCTTGCTATAGATCCACATTCCTAGACAATAGGAATTTGGTGTGAAGCTGGACAGAACTTCTGTTCAATTTCAGCTGGACACCTCAGTAGTTGGCTATCCTATATATCACAGGTGGCTCCTGAAGATACCCCTTTTTAAATAAATAAATAAATCAAACTATCTGGAACCTGCTTTTGGAGTTCTTTGGGTTCAGAACCAGTATATAAAAAAGGCTTACAATCCCACTTCACATTACCTAAGCCCTTTTGCTATTTCCTATTGAGCTACACTTCCCCACCTGTTTAAAGAAAAATCTCACAGAACTTGTTAATTTATTTTGTAACTTTTTTTGCTCCTAATAAATATATTTTATATATTAAAATATTTATTATTATTATTATCATCATCATCATCATCTCCCAGAACAATGCAGGTATGTGTTATAAACATATTATAAACATTATAATCTTTAAAGCTTTATTTTCCTTATCTTTTCATTCACAAAAATCATTAATTGTTTTTCATTTTAGACAATGGGCATGTGGCACCCCACTAGTCACTTATCTCCAGGATGAAGTGGAGCCATTGATGAGCATCCTTTGGGTTCAGTCAGTCAACAAATTACAAATGTTCCTAATAGTTACTTTGTCTAGCTAACAATTTTCTAACATTGTTGCAGAAATATCATCGGGGACCTTGCTGAAGGGCTTACTGAAATCAAGATACACCACATCCACAGCATTCCCATCACATACCAAGCTTGAAATGCAGTCCAAAAAAGATACCAGATTAGTCTGGAATGACTTGTTTTTTAGAAACCCATGCTGACTTTCAATGATCATGACATTCCTTTCTAAATCCTCATTGACTGTCTGTTTAATTGTCTGCTCTAGATTCCTTCCTGATATTGATGTCAGACTGACGTGGGTGGTAATTAATTTGGTCCTTCCCCCACCTTTTTGAAGATGGGGACAACTTTTGCCCTCCTCTAGTCTGCTGGGATCTCTCCTATTCTGCCTAAAGCATTCTCCCATTCTCCCAGCATCCCCTGTAAGCCCACACCACTGGCAGCAGAGATAGGGAGGAGTCTGAAGCCTTCCAGAGGCTCCCAGCATCCCCTGCAGGCCCACACCATTGGCAGCAGAGGAAGGGAGGAGCCTGAAGCCTTCCAGAGGCTCCCAGCATTCCTTGCAGACCCACACCATCGGCAGCAGAGGAAGGGAGGAGCCTGTAGCCTTCCAGAGGCTCCCAGCATCCCCTGCTGGCCCACACCATCGGCGGCAGAGGAAGGTATCAGCTGAGGCAGCCTGGCAGCAGCTTTCCTGGGACTCTGGGGCCTTTAAAACATCTACCCTGCCCCTTCCAGCAACTCCATCAGCTGAAGCAGTTTGACAGCAGTGTTCCTGGGATTTATTTTTCAATATATGTTTAAATATATTTGCTTTGTAAATCTTTTATGTATTTTATGTGATCTTATATAACTTTGTAAACCGCTTTGATCTTTTTGGAAAGGCGGTATATAAATAAATCATTATTATTATTATTATTATTAAATTTTCAAACATTGACATTGTTTCTGAGATTGCTTCCGCTAATTATTTTAATACCTTTGGAAGTAGTTCATCTGGCCCTGGATACTTGAATTCGTTTAGAATAGTGAAGTATTCCTATTCCTCTTTACCTAGTCTTTGCCAAATTACCCCACTGTATAATTTGCTCCATTTTCAGCAAATTGAGCACTCTTTCCTTTTCAAGTAAGACTGAGGCAAAGAAGGTGTTGAGTAGTTCTGTCTTTTCTCTGTACTGTTAGCATTTTGCCATTTTCTCCATGCAGTGGGTCTACTATTTCCTTGTTCTCCCCTTTGCTACAGACATAACAAAAAAAGACCCACCTTTTTATTGTTTTTAATATTTCCAGGAAGCCTGTGCTCATTCTGTGCTTTAGCTTCGCTAGCTTTCTCTCTACACAAGTTGGCTATTTGTTTGAATTTTTTTTGTTTTGGTGGTTCCCCTTCTTTCCATTTCTTGCACATATGCCTATTGAGTCTTATCTCAGTTGAAAGTTATTTACATATTCATCCTGATATCTTTAGACACTTCCCAGTTTTCCTTCTCATTGGAACCATTTGGCATTGTGTCTTTAATATTTCACTTTTAAGGAATTTCCTGTTAGTGTTTGAGTAGCAGGATCACCTTCGTGACTGTAGTGTAGGCAGCAGCTTGTGAGTTGGTAAACTACCTCTCCTCTTCCAGAATAACTGAAGAGACGGTTCCTGGTCCTCCAAACATCTACACCACCAGCAGCAGCCTCACAGCAGCAAGGAAAGTCCTTAAAAGTAGCCCTCCCCAGAGAGGGAACCAGTGGGGGAAGACCCGCCCATAGTTAGTGGGCTCCTGGGCAGCAGCAATTCTTGGGCCAAGTTAATCTGGGCTGCGACCAGATGCTTCCATTTTGGGGGCAGTGATATAGTAATATTACCTGGGCCTTATTTTATTCTATAGAGTTTTTTAGATTGTTAAATTGGACAGCTGACTTGCTAACATATTATTGTTAGTTAATACAGTTTGAGTTATTTGATAATAACTCTTTTACTTGTGCATTTTATTTGTAATCTTGCTTCCAATATGAAGCTAAGGAAACGTCGCTGTTCCAAGGTTTCCACTGACTCTGACAACAAAGCCTCTAAACAATCAAAGATAGACTCCCGTTTTACAAACAGGCAAGGATCTTCAGTTCTACAAACGGATATTGAACTAAACAACAGATATGCAATTCTAGACTCCTTGCAGGATGAGGAACTTTTGACAACAAAGATCCCAGGGTAAATCTGGAGACCACAGCATCCCCTCATAATAACAATGTTTGTTCAGAGCAATTGCCAGCAAAATGTCCTTGGAAAGATCTTTTTGCAAAGGAGACCTTTTTTTAATTTCAAAGACTTTCAAATGATTATGGAAAAACTGTACCTCCATCAATAATAGATTAGAGACATTAATAGGAAAATTGTATAATGAGGACACTTTTATCTATCCCAATAAGCTAAATCCTCAGGCCACTCCACTATTTGTTTATCCTAACCTTTCTGGATATTCTTTGGCTTTGTCATTGCAAACATTTCAAGTGATGATAACTGTCGGGAAAAATTTTACTAACAAAGGCAGGTGGTCTAACTTGTTTACAACATTTACAACATTAAGTCTTCCATTAGTAATCTGTTGAGACAGGAACCCAGAAGGATTATGCTAAAGTCCTACCATTTCCTTCCAATTGTAGTCACTATCAAAGACTTATTTTGTCTTCCTTGGCTCCTGATTTGTTGCTGGCTAAAAAGGACATGTTGGCAAAAAATTATGATATCCATTGTTCAAGGGTCTTTAAGAACAATGTGATTAATTCCTTAGTGTCCTATAGGAAGGGAAAATCTGATGAAGTAGCCCCGGAATATCATGGATCTCTAAGTAAGAGTAGCTCTAACAATGTAACAGAACTTATTCTACTTAATGAGGAATGGAACAACTTGAGACAGGCAATTTGAAAGGTTTAATAATAGTCAACATTTAGCAGCAATTTCCTTAAAGTCAAATATATCTAATCAATGGAATGTAGACTGCCAAACAAACTTTGCTACTAAAAGCCATCACTCGGACTGTACAATTCAGATGCCTGCAACGTAAGATATTGACAGTACAAAGGTGAACACACCTATTATTGAAATGACCCTACCGCCCATAAATCCTACTCTGATTGATATAGCATAGACACCATCTTCTGCTTTTCTTGCTTCCAAAGAAAAACCTCTAATTGATTTTTAATCAGTCGTAAAATTGGGAACCAATCAATCATCCTGTCCCAAGGATTTAAGATAACTGACACCCCTATATCTACAATCTGATATCCTGCAAGATGAAATACCAATAGGGCACGCTTCACAAGCCTCTGATGCACATCCTGAATTTAGACATGTAAGAAGAGGAGGCCTTGCAGGGATTCCATGGTCTTTCAGTTACCAATCAATTAATGGTTACTGCACAACTAGAGGATACTGTTGATGTAAAGAAGCAGATGTGCACAGTTCAAGTAATCTCCGATGCCTTTGGAATTATCGGCAATCCTGGAACTGTTCATCTTTATCAGGATTCCTCCTCCCAATTGTTGATGAAACAGACTGGAGCCAAAACTCTCTCCTCAGAGGTTTATTCTTAGGTTGTTGTATTTACAAATATATACACACTCGACAAATCTCTCCAACCAACCATCCACCATCTACTCAACAATTACCCAACAACCCACAGTGTGGTGTGCAGGCTTTTTATAGGCTTGTGCCATGTGGCCACAAACCCAGCCTCTTCTGATGACTCTCTTCCTTGTGTTACCTGCATTACTGTCCCCTCATTCAGGAAGACTGTTGTTGTTTACATTAAGCCTACGTGCCAGCAAGCACATACTGACCTTGAGAAACAGTCTGCTGTTCAAGCCTTCAGCTGTAGCTCTGGGGGTTCTTTGGGTCTGTCTCTTATATCATGCAACATAGCAGGTTGGTTGAAGAAAAGTTCTGATATTGACTTTGTTGAATACATCAGCAAATTTGACATTGTATGTCTACAGCAAACCTGGTGTCCATATGATATCTTTTTGCCTGGGTATATATCTTGTTGTGTTCCTGCTGGTAGAACCTCTAATAAGGGACAATATAAGAGAGGGTTGGCTATATTTTTAAAGCTATCTAGTGGTCTAAAACACGCAATATTGATACCTTGGGATAAAATCGTACAAGCAATCTCTTTGCAATTTAGAAATGTTAAGTTAGTTTTATTTAACATCTATATTCCCTTTATCTCAAATGACCCAAATTCAGCTACCTACTGAGAGCAATTATACAACTAGGTTGAAGATATTACCAGTATTCCTGGATCCTCAAGGTGTATTTTGATGGGTGACTTTAATGCAAGAATTGGGCCCTCTAATGACTATCTTTGTGAACACTGTATGATTGATTCTAATATGCCACCCTTTCCTCTAAACCTTCCCTGTGTTGGAATGGACTTAATTGTTAATAATAACAGGTCATCTCTGATAAACTTCTGTATTAGCTTTACTCTTTTAATACTGAATGGCTCTGAAAGGTTCCCATATACCAATGGATTTACCTTTAATTCACCCATAGGAAGAAGTACAATCGACTATGTGATAATTAGTCCGGACTTTGTTAATCTAATTGCTGGTTTTGAAATTTGTCAAAGAACTGAAAGTGATCACCTGCCTCTGTCTGTCTCCTTGGTTTTACCCGAGCTAATTTGTTCATCTCCTAAGAGTAATGCAATGACTTGTAGTTTTGAGAGATTGAAACGTATCCATTGGAATTTTCAAACAAAAGACATCATTTGTAATAGTTATAAAGATGTACAAATTGTAAATGGGTATAACAATCTGAGTAATTGTACTAAGATAGATGTTGCACTGTCAATTTATATGAATATTGTGATTATTCTATATAATGTAGCATCCTCTCACACTGGCCACTTTAAATGTAGAAATACATGGTTTGACAAGAGTTGCCTTATCTGGAAAAAGAAACTAAGACAAACGTTCCAGCAGACCATGGCTAACCCGGACGCCAATCTTGGATGTTATTATTAGGCCTGGATAGAATACTCTAAATTCATTGAGGATAAAAGGAAGTCTTTTTATCAACAAAATTGGGCAGCTTTGGACAAAGATCTGAAATCCAATGATGCTAAAACTTTTTGCGTGGCAGTCAGGAGACATTTAAATAATGATATATCTACTGTCCAACATAGTACACCTCCCCACATTTGGATTTCGTACTTTACAAATAAAATGGGATCCCAAATAAATGAAAATACTACATTAATTTTTAAAAAACCCTCCTAACTCCTGGAATCCTGTTTCACCTGATGAGTTGTACCAACTCATTATTAGATTAAAATCTGGACAATCCCCTGGTTATGATGCCCTTCCTACAGAAATCTTGAAACATCGTCCTGAGTTATGGACCAAGTGTCATGAATCCTGTTTAGCTATTATGATTTAGGATTCATGCCATGAGGATTGTGGGGTTGAGTTGTTAGGGGGGAACAGATATAGATTTAAATGGGGAATAATGGGTTAAGATAGAATAGGCTAGGACAGACAGAGCTAGAGTGGAATGGGTAATGGCTTGGGAATGTAAGCTCATTAGCCAGGAATGCATTGGAAGTTAGCTACCAGCCAAGGCCTGGTTTTGAAATGGACATTTAGTGTGAGGAGGGGATCTGATGGGATATATAGTCCATGATTGCTATGTAGTTATTTTATAGAAAGAGTAACATAGGTATCTTACATAAATAATGGGGATTAGTAGTTATAGAGTTTATTGTACACACACTGTTGGTTGTTAAGATGTATAGACCTAAAGAATTTGAACCAAACAACCTCAAGGCCACAGGTGCCTGGGTAGTGATAAGGGCGCCTGGGAAATTTAATTGCTTGTTAGAGACTTTGCCAAGATCCTGGGACCAGAGGTCTGATGAATTAGATCATGGTTTTCAACCGTGCGCGGGAAGAGGGATCCAATCCTGGATCATATTGACTCTGGGGGGAGGGAGGTTGGTAAAAGCCTATAAAAGTATTGTCTATGTAGTCCTTACTCAGTCTGGTCAATGGAAGTCTACTTTTCATCTCATATTCCTTCCTTTCAATAAAAGCCGTTACTTTGTTTTAAAGTGCTGCTTGATTTGATTTGGAGTTCATATGCTGTTGAAGTCTGACACCAAGGCACTGGCCAATTTATTCACTCTTGTAAATAACTCTGGTGTAATTCCAGCAAGTTGGAAGGATGCTATTATAATTCCAATCTGTAAAAAAGGAGATAGACAGGACCCCGACAATTATCGCCCAATAAGTCTCTTCTCTATAATGGGTAAACTTTGTGCCAGTTATTTAGCTACGAAATTACAGAGCTGGATGAATACACAAGCTTTGATTGGCCCGGAACAAACGGGTTTTAGAAGCCATATGTTCACCTTAGACCACGGAACACTGCTATCATTTCTTATTAATAAATACTTGTCTCGCCCTAAAGGTAAGCTTTATGCGGCTTTCATTGACCTGAAAGTGGCTTTTGACACTATCCCACTACATTGTGGGATAAACTGGGTAGGCTAAATATAGATTCTCAACTGTTGTTTTTGTTAAGCCAACTGAATACTAATAATTATTGTAGAGTGAAATTCTCTGAATCAGGCCAATTAATTGATCCTATTTATTCTGGCATAAATAATAATAATAATTCCCTGCCCTCAGGCTTACAATCTAAAAGAGACATGAAACAAAAGGAAAAAGGAGAGGTAGTGGGGAAGGGGGAACGTCCAGCAGATCTTCTCCCCCGCAGAGACCTGGACCAGATGGATTGGAGGGAGGGCTCTTCTTCTTTTTAGGCAAGACCTGTTGGAGCTGGCTTGCTTTTCTCTCCCTCAAGATGGTGGATGGAGGGAGGGCTCTTATTGCTTTCAGGCTCTTCTCTCCCTCAGAGTCCACAATGGTGGCAGTTGGAATGGAGGGAGGGTGCCTCACCAGCTGCTGGTATGGAAACGATGGCTCCTCTCTCCCTCAGAGCCCACAGCGGTGGCAGTTGGAATGGAAGGAGGGTAAGACAGGGCTGTGTGCTGCCCACACACTTGTTTAATAATAATAATAATAATAATAATAATAATATTTATTTCTATTCCGCCCCTCTGAACAAGCAATCGGGGCGGAGTACAGCAGAGGTTAAAACAATATTAAGTTAAAATACCCCTTCCTTACCCTTACCACCCTCCCTTAAAAAAGAATTAAATCACAATAGAGTTAAAAAAACATAATAGATTAAAATAGCAATGCACAATAGTAGGGAGCGGACCCAGCTTAGGTTGTAGATCCATTTCAAACCGGTTTCCGGGCTGGCTATGGGGTTGAGACTGCCATGGTCGCCCTGGTCGATGATCTCCGTCTGGGCATCGACAGGGGTAGCGTGTCCCTGTTGGTGCTCTTGGACATCTCAGCGGCTTTCGATACCATCGACCATGGTATCCTTCTGGAACGCCTGGCAGAGGTGGGAATCGGGGGCACTGCGCTCCAGTGGTTCTGGTCCTACCTCTCTGGGAGGTTCCAGATGGTGCAGCTGGGGGACGTCTGCTCCGACAAGAGGGCCCTTAAATCTGGGGTCCCTCAAGGAGCTATTCTGTCCCCCATGCTCTTCAACATTTACATGAAACCGCTGGGAGAGATCATCCGGAGGCATGGGGCGCGGTGTTATCGCTGATGACACCCAAATAGTCTTCTCTATGTCTCCGACTGATGCAGTGACCAGGGATGGCGTCGCTCCTCTCGTGGCCTGTCTGGAATCGGTAATGGACTGGATGAGGGAAAATAGACTCAGCCTGAATCCAGAGAAAACGGAAGTACTCGTGATAGGTTCCCCGGGTCCGGGTATGGAGGTGGTTCCACCTGTCCTGGACGGGGTCACGCTCCCCGTTAAGGACACTGTACGCAGTCTGGGGGTGCTCCTTGACTCGTCGCTCCATCTAACTTCTCAGGTGGATGCGACAGTCAGGAGCACCTGCTATCAGCTTCGGCTGATACGCCAGCTGCGCCCCTACCTGGGCCAGGGGGATCTTGAAACCGTAGTACACGCTCTGGTAACCTCTCGGTTGGATTTCTGTAACGCGCTCTACATGGGGCAGCCTTTGTATCACACTCGGAAGCTGCAATTAATACAAAATATGGCAGCCCGGGTGGTCACTGGTGCTCCCAGGACCGCCCATATAACACCTATTCTGAAAGACCTTCATTGGCTGCCGATCCGCTTCCGGGCTCAGTACAAAGTGCTGGTTATCACCTATAAAGCCCTATATGGCCTGGGCCCAGAGTACCTTAAGGACCGTCTCTCCCCATATAATCCGCCCCGCACACTTAGATCAACCGGACAATGTTTATTGAGAGTTCCAGAGGCAAGATTAGTGAACACAACAAGGAGGGCGTTCTCTATCTCCGCCCCTCGCCTCTGGAACTCATTACCTTCCGAGCTCCGCTTGTCCCCCACCCTCAGCCAATTCAAGAAAGATATGAAGACCTATTTATTCAGGCTGGCATATCCCTGATCGGACCGTTTTATGTAAAGTGCCTGCCAATCACCCGCTTCCCCATTGTCGCCGCCCTTTATATAAGGGATAATCTTTTAATGTTTTATTGTATTATTGTATTTTGTTTTATTTTACCTTGGTTGTAACTCGTTGTTTTAATCTTGTACACCGCCCTGATCTCTGGAAGGGCGGTATAAAAATAAATTTTATTATTATTATTATTATTAAAATGCAGGAAAAGATTTAAAAAGCCCTTAAAACCTAGGTATGGAGCTGGGGATATTCACATTCTCTGGGAAGGCTTGCCGGAAGAGATGCGTCTTTAGGGCTCTTTTAAAGCCTTCTAAAGATGGAATGAGACGCATCTCGTCCAGCAGGTCATTCCACAACTTGGGGGCGACAGCCGAAAAAGCCCTCTGGGAGGTCTGTACCAGCTTGATCTTCATGGGTTGAAGCAGGTTCCTCCCAGAGGACCGGAGTGTGCGGGGGGGGGGTTCATATGGGAGGAGGCGGTCCCTTAGATAAGATGGGCCTAAGCCATGACGGGCTTTAAAGGTTAAAACCAACACCTTGTACTGTGCCCGGAAACTGATCGGCAGCCAGTGGAGGGCTTTTAGCACAGGAGTGATACGCTCTCTCCTGGATGTTCCAGCCAGAAGCCTGGCTGCCATATTTTGGACCATTTGTAGTTTCTGGGTTAGGCACAAGGGTAGCCCCATGTAGAGTGCATTGCAGTAGTCCAAACTTGAGGTTACCAGCGCGTGTATCACAGTTTCCAGATCCCTCCTCTCCAGGAAAGGGCGCAGCTGGCGTATCAGCCGAAGCTGGTAACAAGTGCTCCTGACCGTCGCATTCACCTGACTTGTCATGTGAAGTGACGGATCAAGGAGTACCCCCAGACTGCGAATTGAGTCCTTCGAGGAGAGTGTGACTCCATCGAGGACTGGAAGTTGTATTCCCAAACCTGGTTTCGGGCCTGTGACTGTGAGCACCTCCGTTTTGTCTGGATTAAGCTTAAGTTTAATCTATTTGTGGCAAATTTACCAGCCTTTATGTCCTTAGCTGATTCCCATCCGCCTTCATTTTTGTACTCCAATATACTGATGATACTGTATTGCTTTCTCTGTCTCAAGTGGGTATGTCAAGAGCCTTGAAAAGATTTACTGAATATTGTACTAAATTTCACCTACAGGTAAACTTTGAAAAATCTAAAATATTGGTATTCTCAAAAAGATTTATCCCGACAAGGTGGAAGGTGGACAATCAAACAATTAAACAAGTCAAAATGTATATTTATCTTGGCATTCTCTTTCATTTCAATGGTCATTGGGGAATGCAGAGAGATAGAGTAATACAATCAGGGAAAAGATCGTTCTATCCTTATAATACTTCTATTATAAAAAGGGTAATCAGGACATCTCTGCGGTCTTAAAAATTTATAAAGCTAAGCTAAGACCGCAACTAACTGGATGGTGTATTTTCTTGGATTGCAGACTTTAATAAGGAGATCGAAAGTTTACAGATGCACTTCTTTAGGAGATTATTATCTGTACCCCCATGTGTACATCATTTGACTTTATACGCAGAGTTAGGATTGAGCACCCTAGAAACTATGGCTTGGCTGATGGTATATAAATTCTGGTTTAAAATACATTTTAGGCCCAATAGATCCAGTCCGTTATGGCTGCTATTAGCAGACACCTATTACACCAGTTGGGCTAAGATCTATGAAAGAAAAGTAAATTCTGTGGGTGTAAATCTAGATTCTCTACTTTAATTAACCGAAAAGGAGTATTTTGAGTCTATTAAGGATTGTTTGTTGAGTAGAGACTACCAGACAACCTACCCAACTCCTCCTAGAGTGTGTTCTCCTGCAATGCTTGACATCCCCCCTTCTTATGCTAGAACTTAAGTGGTAAGTGTGTGGATTTTTAAAATCTCTTGGGGGAGTGTGTCTGTTGCAGAGGAGGAGGAGCTTCTGTGAGTCACATCTGTGAGTCACAAGTGGGAGGAGGTAGGAGACTAGCTATACAGAACTGCTCAGAGAGCCAGCTGCAGACCACTTGGAGTGAGAGGGAGAAGAAGGAAGAGCTACTTTTTGGCAGCCATTTTAAGTGGTAAGTGTGTGGATTTTTAAAATCTCTTGGGGGACTGTGTCTGTTGCAGAGGAGGAGGAGCTTCTGTGAGTCACATCTGTGAGTCACAAGTGGGAGGAGCTAGGAGACTAGCTATACAGAACTGCTCAGAGAGCCAGCTGCAGACCACTTGGAGTGAGAGGGAGAAGAAGGAAGAGCTACTTTTTGGCAGCCATTTTAAGTGGTAAGTGTGTGGATTTTTAAAATCTCTTGGGGGAGTGTGTCTGTTGCAGAGGAGGAGGAGCTTCTGTGAGTCACATCTGTGAGTCACAAGTGGGAGAAGCTAGGAGACTAGCTGTAGAGAACTGCTCAGAGAGCCAGCTGCAGACCACTTGGAGTGAGAGGGAGAAGAAGGAAGAGCAACTTTTTGGCAGCCAAACAGGGTGAAGCACAACTTAAGGAGTAGAGGAGCTGTAAACTTTGTTTTTAGAGGTTCTCCTTTGGATCTCCCCCTTTTTAAAAGTGCTTTGAAGGGTTCCCCTCCACCTCAGAGGAAGTGAATACAAGTTAGAAACCAGGGCATCTGTATAAAGTAACATTCCCAGTAGGTTGAAATCACTGATAGAGTTTGGTGAAATAGGACAGGACATCAAGGGCCTTTGACATTGCTGTTTACCGGGGGATATTCTTCGAGGAGGAAGCCCACAGTCCTCTTTTAGTGATTCCTTAATACTTCTCAGTATGGGCACCGAGGGAGCGGCTGCAGTCACTTGCAACACTTGTGGGATGTTTGTCTTCTTGCCTACAGATGTGGTGAACTTCACATGCCCCAAGTGCAAGTTGGTAGCCCTCTTGGGGGAGAAAGTACAGCAGCTGGAATCCAGGGTAGCGACACTTCAGCATGTCAGGGAGCATGTCCTCGACACAACGGAAGGAACGATCTTGGAAGGGGACCACACAGAGAAAGTCACTGGGGGTGAGAAGGTCACTTCATGTACACAGGAGGCAGACAGCTGGAGGAATGTCACACAGAGAAGCAGAGAAATCAGAGATAGCAGTAGGAGCTTGCAGCTACAGAATCGTTTCGAAGCCCTTTCACTTATCAAGGAGATTCAGGAAGAGCAGCATGGACAGACTTCAGGGACACAGCAGGGGAGCCTGGGAGTTCCATCGCAGGGAAGAGTTCCTGCTAAGCCTCAGAGGAGGCGTGTGGCTGTGGTGGGGGACTCCTTGCTGAGGGGTACAGAAGCAGTGATTTGTGGGCCCGACAAGATGTCTCGTGAGGTGTGTTGTCTCCCTGGGGCAAAGATCCATGATGTGACGGAGAGGCTGACAAGACTGGTCAAATCTACTGACAAATACCCCTTCCTTTTGGTCCATGTGGGAACGAATGACACAGCAAGACACAGCCTTCAGAATATCAGAAGGGATTACGAGGCTCTGGGGAAGAAGCTGAAGAAAATGGACGCACAGATTGTCATCTCGTCTCTTCTGCCAGTAGAAGGGCATGGTCCAGGAAGAGAGAGGAAAATAGCAGATATCAACAACTGGCTCCGCAGATGGTGTCGCCGAGAACAATTTGGATTCTTGGATCATGGGCTGCGGTTCCATGAGGAGGGACTTCTAGCAAGGGATGGGCTACATCTCACGCCAGTTGGAAGAAAAGTTTTTGCCAACAGTCTGAAGAATCTGATCAGGAGGGCTTTAAACTAAGTGATCTGGGGAAGGGAGACAGCAGTCTGGAAGGCAAAACGGCTAGAAAAAATAGTCAAACTGACATAGAGGGAAGAAGACAAACAGTGCAAGGACCCAACAATAGAAGCCAAAAAAACATGCACAGGCATCAAGTAAAGGGGACACATGGTCTTAGATGTCTCTACACTAATGCACAGAGCATGGGAAATAAGCAAGATGAACTTGCACTCCTAGCACAACAAGGGAAATATGATATAATAGGCATCACTGAAACCTGGTGGGATGAGTCTCACGATTGGAATATAGAAATAGAGGGGTATAACCTTTTTAAGAGAAACAGGACAAACAAGAAAGGAGGAGGAATAGCATTATATGTCAAGGATATTTACACCAGTGAAGAGATCCAGGAAATCAATACTGGTAGCCAGGTGGAGAGCATCTGGATAAAAATTAAAGGAGAGGGAAACAACAGGGATGTTACTGTGGGAGTCTACTACAGACCCCCAAGTCAGACAGAGGAAATGGATGATGCCTTTCTAGAACAGTTGACCACACAATCAGGAAGGAGAGATTGTAGTAGTGATGGGGGATTTCAACTACCCGGATATTTGCTGGAAGTCAAACTCAGCGCTATCCTCAAGATCTAGAAAATTCCTCACTTGCCTCGAAGACAATTTCATTGTCCAAAAGGTGGAAGAGGCAACAAGGGGATCAGCTATTTTGGATCTGATCTTAACCAACAGGGAAGACCTAGTTGATGGGGTGCAAGTGGTGGGATCCTTAGGGGGAAGTGACCATGTTTTCCTGGAGTTTGTTATACAGTGGAAAGGTGAAGCTAGGCGTAGTCAGACACGCATTCTAGACTTTCGGAAAGCTGATTTCAATAAACTTAGACAAATACTGGGGGTGTTCCCATGGTCAAGAGAGAAGGGAGTTCAAGATGGATGGGAGTTGCTCAAAAGGGAGATACTAAAGGGACAATTTCAGACAGTTCCAATGAGGAAGAAAAATGGGAGATGTCTCAAGAAACCGGTATGGATGACTAAGGAACTTACAACTGAGCTAAGTTTTAAACGGAACATGTATAAAAAATGGAAAAATGGGGAAATCACCAAAGAGGAATTCAAACAAATAGCTAGTACATGTAGGGATAAAGTCAGAAAAGCTAAAGCGCAAAATGAACTCAGGCTTGCTAGAGATCAATAAAACAATAAAAAGGGCTTTTTTAGATATGTCCGCAGTAAAAGGAAGAAGAAGGAAACAGTTGGGCCACTGCGTGGAGAAGATGGCAAAATGCTCACAGGAGACAGAGAAAAGCAGAATTGCTCAACACCTTCTTTGCTTCAGTCTTCTCAGAAAAGGCAAAGGGTGCCCAACCTAAGGATGATGGGGCAGAGGACAGAATAGGGGAATTTCAGCACAGAATAAGTAAAGAGACAGTACAGGAATACCTGGTTAATCTAAATGAATATAAGTCTCCAGGACCAGATGAACTACATCCTAGGGTATTAAAAGAACTGGCAAATGTAATATCGGAACCATTGGCAATCATCTTTGAGAACTCCTGGAGAACAGGAGAAGTCCCTTCAGACTGGAGGAGGGCAAATGTTGTCCCAATCTTCAAAAAGGGGAAAAAAGAGGATCCCAACAATTATCGTCCGGTTAGTCTGACATCAATACCAGGAAAGATTCTGGAGCAGATCATTAAGCAGAGAATCTGTGAATATCTGGAAGATAATTCCATAATCACAAAAAGCCAACATGGGTTTCAGAGAAACAAGTCATGCCAGACAAATCTGATCTCTTATTTTGATAAAATTACTAGCTTGGTAGATGAAGGGAACGCTGTGGATATAGTATATCTTGACTTCAGTAAGGCATTTGACAAGGTTTCCCATGACATCCTTGCAAACAAGCTTGTAAAATGTGGACTAGACAAGTTAACCGTTACATGGATTTGTAACTGGTTGACTGACCGAACCCAAAGGGTGCTCAACAATGGTTCCTTTTCATCCTAGAAAGAAGTGACAAGTGGGGTCCCACAGGGTTCTGTCCTGGGCCCAGTGCTATTTAACATCTTTATTAATGACTTGGATGACAGTATTGAGAGCCTAGTTATCAAATTTGCAGATGACACCAAATTGGGAGGAGTAGCTAAGACCCCAAAGGACAGGATCAAAATTCAAAATGACCTGAATAGACTAGAAAGCTGGGCCAAAGCTAACAAAATGAAATTTAACACAGAGAAATGTAAGGTCCTACACGTAGGGCGGAAAAATGAAATGCACAGATATAGGATGGGGGACACCTGGCTGAATGAGACCACATGTGAAAGGGATCTAGGAGTCCAAGTAGACCATAAGCTGAACATGAGTCAACAGTGTGATGCAGCAGCTAAAAAGGCCAATGCAATTTTAGGTTGCATCAATAGAAGTATAGTGTCTAGATCAAGGGAAGTAATAGTGCCACTCTATTCTGCTTTGGTCAGGCCCCACCTGGAATACTGTGTCCAGTTCTGGGCACCACAATTCAAAAAGGATGTGGAGAAACTGGAGCGGGTCCAAAGGAGGGCGACTAAAATGGTGAAGGGTCTGGAAACCATGCCCTATGAGGAACGCCTTAGGGAGCTGGGGATGTTTAGCCTGGAGAAGAGAAGGTTAAGAGGTGATATGATAGCCCTGTTTAAATACTTGAAGGGATGTCACATTGAGGAGGGAGCAAGCTTGTTTTCTGCTGCTCCAGAGAACAGGACTCGGAACAATGGATGCAAACTGCAGGAAAAAAGATTCCACCTCAAAATTAGGAGGAACTTCCTGACAGTAAGAGCTGTTCGACAGTGGAACACACTCCCTCGGAGGGTGGTGGAGTCTCCTTCCTTGGAGGTTTTTAAGCAGAGGCTGGATGGCCATCTGTCGGGGATGCTTTGGTGGAGAGTTCCTGCACGGCAGGGGGTTGGACTGGATGGCCCTTGTGGTCTCTTCCAACTCTAAATTTCTATGATTCTATGATTCTATGACTCCAGATTATTTTCAATCCCTATTATTACAGGCCTCAGGGAAAGCTTTCTTATTTGCAAGGCTAAATATACACGAAGACCCCCTTTTTGAAGCGTGTATGTTACTGTGAACAAGCCTCTGATACTCTCCATCATATTATATTTCTTTGTCCTCTGTATCAAACTCCTAGAGTAAAACTAATAAGAATGTTTTCCGAAATGAATATTTGTTTGGTTGAGATACTAGTGAAACATTTACTGGAAGATTGTAATCCACATATTACTAAGCTTATGGCCAATTTTCTGATGGCGGCAACAAAAATTTGGTCTAAACTAAACTAACTCCAAACTTTTAAACTTAAATTTAATGATAACAATTTTATGTTTTGAAGTGTTATGATGTAAATCTGATTTTAATTTTGTTGTTATTGGTATTGAAATTGCTATTAATGGTGTGTATATGCTTCATAAAGGTTGGATAAAAAAACTGAAGAGACACTGTAGACAAAGGTCTCTCAGATGAGGCTTCTATTCTTAGAAGTTACAGTATGTACAGAGCTATCTACAAACATTTATAAAGTCCACCATCTATCCACATAAGCAGCCACAGAGTCAACTGACTGACTCTAACAGAATCTTCAGCCCAACTTTCAAAACCTAACTGCCAAACCCAATTGTCAGCGGAATGTTCAAATTCCCCCAGCCAGCATCTGATTGGCCAATATTTTTGAATGGTCTTTGGCCATCACACATTGTACATTTTCTTTGGGACTCTTTATCCTAACAAGCCCTCCAAAATGAACAATGTGTACATAAAGTTTGGCTTTTACATGGAGTGTGTTTCTTTGGACCTTCCTGTATCATACAGTACCTCGGGTTTTGAGCTTCCGCTCACGGTGCCATGTCCAACTGTACTGACAACCCCTCGTATCTGTCTATCTGTAGGACCTTTGGGAGAATGTCTGCTACATTGTCCTCCAAACTAATGTAGACCAGACTCAGATCACCGTTCTGCACCAACGCCCTCACATTCTGGTACCACACCCCTATGTAGTTGGTCCTATTCTTCAGATTTTCCACCTCAGACATGGCAATGCAAGACTGTGAGTCCTCGTGTACAACTGCTTGGGCCTGTACACTTCTCACCCAAGTCCTCCAGCAATTGCCTCACCCACTGCACTTCTCCTGCCATCTCAGAGAGTGCAGCAAACTCAGCTTCTGAGGTGCTCAGTGCCACGCAGCTGTGCTTTCTGCTCCTCCAAACCACCAGACTGTCTGCATACTTGACTAGCAAACCTGTTACAGACTTTCCATCATGTAACTCTGAGGCAAAAGAGCTGTCCACAAAATACTCCATCTGTGCTTCAGATCCTTGCAGCACTAGCTTCCTTTCCTTGCTCCCTTTCAGGTATCTGAGCAGCCTCTTCATTGCTGTCCAGTCCTCCTCCTTTGGACTGTTGACTCTCCTACTCAAGACACCTACAGCAAAAGAAATGTCTGGTCTGGTGTTATTGACAACAAAAAGCAAACTGCCTATCACCAATCTGTACAAATCTGGATGTTCGAAAACTTTGTCTGACTCATTACTGGCATAGCTAGGAGTCATGGGGCTTTTTACTACATTGGCACTCTCCAAACCACACTTTTCTATCAGCCTCTCTATCTCTCTAGTCTGACTTAGCAAGATCTTACCATCCTGTATTCTCTCCACCTCAATCCCAAGATAAGCCTTGAGGTTTCCAAGGTCCTTAACACAAACTTATTCGTTAACTCCTCCTGCACAGCCTTAACTTCCTGCTCAGTCTGAGCAGCCACACACAGGTCATCAACATAAATCACAAGTGTGACCCCTCCTTTCATGTACACACAAGCATCTGCAACACTGCACTTGTATCCCAGCCTCACCAGCTCCTCATGGATACAGAGGTTCCAACAGCGCGCACTCTGCTTAAGCCCATAAAGAGCTTTTCTGAACTTGTACACCTTGCCTTCCTTGGTGTCATCAAACCCTGGTGCTTGCTCCATGTACACTTCCTCATCCAGCTCTGCATTTAGGTAAGCCATCTCAAAATCAAAGTGCCTTACTGTCTAGCCTTTCCTTGCAACCAATGCTAACACCAACCTGAGACTTTCTAGCTTCGCAGTTGGAGAAAACGTCTTATCATAACTCTCAAAATGCTGCTGAGAGAATCCTCTAGCTACCAACCTGACCTTATATTTGTTGGTTCCATCTGGCATCTCCTTTCTTTTAAACACCCACTTGCAACCTACAACCTTCCTATCTCCTGGCCTTTCTGCCACTTCAAAGACCTCCCTTTTCACCAGGGATGAGAACTCACTCTCCATGGCCTCAAACCATCTCTCCCGCTCTTCCCTGGGATAGGTGAGAAGCTCCTGATGGCTCTCTGGCTCATCAGTCACAACAGTGCACACTCTGGCATTCTGCACCACAAAACGTTCAGGTGACCTTCTCACTCTTTGAATCCACCTGGGAATTATGGCCCCTGTGCACCGTCTATCATCCTCACTGTCACTACTGGTCTGTACTCCTGCATCTGCAGATGGCACTCTCTCAAACTTTCTAGTAGTGATAGGTGAGGTTTGTGTTCCTGTGGGTTCCCTGGAGGTGCTAGGCTGGCCATCTGGCATAAACTCTGGTGTTCTCACCCCTCCAGTTCCAGTATTGACTTCTTGTTGTCCCACTCTCACAAACACCTCCTGGTTCATGTGGATCTTCTCCCACCCAGAGTGTTTTTCAAAATTTGCACTCCTGGGCAACAGGATGCGGCCATTCCCCAGGTGAAACCTGTGAATGTTCCCCTGATACCCCAGAAACATCAATCTCTGCCACTTGGGGTCACCTTTCTTTTTGAAATTCTGGGGAACATAGACATTGGCATACTGCCCAAACACCCTTAGGGAGCTGAGGTTGGGTGGCCTCCCATATAAAATGAAGTAGGGCATTTGTTGTCAAGAATAATGGGAGTTGCAGCTTGTCTTATACTTGCTTTAACTCACCACCTTGTTGTGCAGCAGAGCAGACCAGCTTTGATCTGTGGTTGTTGCTTTCTTCTAAGCATGCAGAGCTTCAGAGATTAGGCTGAAGACCTTGACAAACTCTTTCAGCCTTCTCACTCCTCTTTCAGATTTGTCTCCAAACGTCTCCTTAATTCTGGTGGCTCTTGTATCTTCTCTCTCACAAGATACCAGGCAACACAGTAGACTTGTATAAAAGATCTACTTTATTTAACTATATCTACTCTACTCTATACAATGCTCAACTTAGCTATTCTCTACTCCATACTACTACACACTATACATACTATACAGAACAGAACAGCAAGAACAGAACCTGAATAGAAAGAACTCATTGGCATACATTGTTAATATTATTATAGTCACTTGTGGATGTTTACACTCAATCTGATTGGTTCACATTGTTCAACCCATACTGAAGTCCAACCCAAGTATTTCATCATATTTAATCATACTACCTTGTACACTTTTATGATTCACAGGTGTTTCCAATATGTATTCCATAATTCTGTCCTTGTCACTTGTCCTTGGCTCTCAGGACTTCTAAATTACATTAGCCTTTTCACCTGTGTAGCATCTCAATTGCTTTTGCTTAGTCATTGTGACTTTCACATACATATTTTATTTCTTCCACTGTATGCCCCATGTTGCATTTTCCTTAACATTTGTTTCATGGCAGAATTCCAGACTTGGTTAGTGATGTGGCAGACAGCCAGGATTGCCTCCCCCAAAATCCTTCTGGGGCCCTGCATCAAGCAGCATGCAATCCTTTATCTGTTTTAACACCCCAATCTTTCTTTCCACCAAACCATCTTCCTGCGGAGTGTCTACATTAGTGGTGTTATGGTGGATGCCCTTCTGTTTCAGCCAATTCCTCAAGCTTTGGAACAAAAACTCACCGCCCCGATCTGTCACCAGAGTACCAACCTTGAACTCAAATTCCCTTTCCACCATCTCCACCCAGTTCTTGAATGTGGCAGCAGCCTGATTCTTCTCCCTATGTGTGTAGGCATAGGAGTATCTGGTGTGCCTATCAACAATGACCATCAGATATCTACTATTGCCCATAGATTTAGTGAAGAGACCAGCCAGATCAGCATGCACCTTTTGAAAAGGCCTCTGGGTGGTGCATTTGCTTTTCTTGGCAACAGGAAAAGCCTTCAGCTTTATCTTGCTGCACACAGAACAATCCAGATGATTCCTGCAGGGGTGGAGCCAAGCCAATGGCTGAGTAGGACTGTTCAGTCAGACTGGGTGCTCAAAAAAAAAAAAAAAAAAATTAAATGTAGCTTAAAAACTACTCCCAAAAGGAAAATTCTACTTCTTTCAGGTGGATCTACAATATGAACCCATAAAGAAGGTAATGAGATGAAAAACTTTATTTTCTTTTGAGACTAGAGCTCTTAAAAATTTAATTCATTTTTGTGCAGAACGGACAAAGAGAGAGGGGGAGAAGAAAAAAAGCCTCATTTTAAAAGATTTATGAAGCAGCTAGAGGCATCACAATTAAAGGAACCTTTGAGATAAGAGGACTTAGCCTTGGAACGGCTTCATAAAATAATAAGGAGGACATCTGTTAAAGGAATAAAGATTGATGTGAAGCAATGAGGGATGGAGAATTGTAAATCCCAAAAAAGGGAAAATTTTTAAAAGCAGAAGAAGCTTCGCATGCTAAAGTTGGCAAACAGAAACCTTCGGATATCTCCTTTCAAAAATTATCTAAAACAGAACCTAGCAAAACTTAGGAGTCCAAAGAAGGGTCCCCCCTCTCTCCCAAAGGCACAGTGTGAGAAGGCAGAGAGCATTGCTCCTGCAGCCATTTTAAAAAAGATGGTGAACAGACTGAGGAAGAAAAGAAGATGGATTTTAAAGAGATGATGAATGTTCTTACAGAGAGCATGAAACAACAACATGATCAAACACGTACAGAGTTTAATAAATTACTGGCATCTTACAAGGAGGAAATGGAAGGAAAAATAGATAGGAACAGAGAGGATTTACATTCAACATTAAGAAACCAATTAGGAGAAATTCAAATATGCTTTCAACAGCAGGTGGAAAGATCAGACGAGAAATTTTTGAAAATATTAAATTGTGTGAAAGATTTAAAATGGGATGTTCAAGCATTGCAACTGGACAATAAAGCTTGTACAGATAAACAGGAAGCACAACAGAAAGAAATTCAAATTAATAAAAATAAGCTTTCTGAAATAGATAAAAGGCTTATATATTTACAAGATTATCAAAGAAGAGCAAATTTTATTATCAAGACTATACCAGAAACTGGGAAAGGAGACAGGAAATCAAGTTTAAAAACAGAAATTTTAAAATGGTTACTAAAAGTCACCCCATCTCTTAATTGGAATGAGACAGATTTGGAAAGAGTTCATCGTTTGGCACCGGGAAGGAATAAAATTATACCATGTGATATAATTGTAAGGGTGACCAATTATAATAAAAAAGAAGAACTGATGAACATTATGAGAAAGAACCCAGAAAAACTTAGATTTGGAGATGCAAAAGTGGAGATATATGATGACTATTGTCTTTAAACAAGAATGTGGAGGATGTCATTGAAGCCATGCACAGTCTTGCTTTTGAAAGCAACAAGAGGTACAAAACAAGGATGCCAGCTTTCACCAATATTATTTGCAATGGTTATAGAAATGCTAGCAAATGCTATAAGGAAAGATAGCTGTTTGGAAGGAATAGGATTGGGGAAAAACATAAAATTAGTTTATTTGGTGATGATACACTATTAACTATTAAGGAGTTAAAGGATAAAATGGGAAAAATAAAAGAACACTTGAATCTATTTGGAAAGGTGACAGGACTTCAAATTAATTGGAACAAATCAGAAATGATGTTATTTAACTATACAAAAGAAGAGGAATTAGAATTAACAAAACAAAAAGATTTAGAGATACAATTAAAAAGTAGCATAAAATATTTAGGAATAAATATTACGAAAGATTTAAAAGAAATGGAAGTGAAAAATTTAGTGGTATTACGAAAAGAAGTTGAAAAAATTTTGTAGAATATAAGAAGATTCAATTATCATGGTTCGGAAGAATTGCATTAGTTAAAATGAAAATCCTACCAAAATTAAATTTTTTATTTAGAATGATACCATTAAAAATATCAGAATCTGAAATAAATAAATTGCAACAGTTAATAAATTCATAATGTAATGGAGGTAAAAGAGTTAGATTAAATAAACAAATTTGGTATAGATCTCAGAAAAAGGGAGGGTTAGGCCTCCCTAATAAAAAGGGGATACTATGGGGCCAACCACTTAAAACATGTAATAGAAGGTATGTTGAATATATCAGATCTAGACTGGTAAGAAATGAAAAAAAAGAAGAAATAGATAAGAAAAGAGATAAAATTTTCTTCAAAGATTTTATTAGGAGAGAAATTAAGGAGATTGAAAACCCATTCATCAAAAATATATTAGAGATATGGAACAAATATAAAAAAAGAATGATGAATGAAAATTTAATGATAACACAAATAATAATGGAAAAATCATTCCCAAAAAATTTAAGAGATTTACTAGATAAGGAATTAAAGAAAAGGAAAATGGTTAAAATAGAAAATTGGGTAGAGTTAAAAATAGGAAAAGAAAGTATAACAGAAAAGCTTAGCGGAATAAAAATGTCTTGGTTTCACTATATGCAAATAGAACAACAGTTTAAAAATTGGAAAAAAAGAATATAAGAAAGGAAAAATATACACAATTTGAACAAATAATTCAGCAAAGGAAAGAAAGGGAGGAAAATGAAAATGTATAAAATATTAATGGAGAGCAAAAGGGAAAAATTAAATCAACATATTTTGAAAGAAATATGGGAAGATGAATTAGGATATAAAATTTGTGGAAATGAATGGAATAGAATTTGGGAGCAAAGACATTTGAAAAACTTATTGATACGAATTAAAGAAAATTATTATAAACTGGTATGGGAATGGTATTTAACACCATTAAGATTACATAATATAAATAAGAATAACTCAAAATATTGTTGGAGAGGTTGTTATCAGGTAGGATTGTATATAGGTATGTGGTGGCAATGTAAATATGTTCAAAAATTTTGGGAAATAGTAATATTAGAAATACAAAATATTTTGAATATAAAAATAAATAGAAAACCAAAAATAGTATTATTATCATTATATTATGAAGTAGAATGGAAAAAAGAAGATATAAACCTTATAACAAATTTACGTACGGCTGCGATATTAGTTATAGCAAGAAAATGGAAAACAAAAATGAATGTAGAACTGGAAGATTGGTATAAAGAAATTTGGAAATTAGCAATTAATGATAAATTAACATGTAATTAGAGGGTAAAGAAGGGAATATGGAAAAGAGATGATTTTGATGAAATTTGGAAAAAAATTATTGAAAATGTCCTAGCAAAAGAAGATGGGAAATTACCTCCACAGGATGAATTAAAATTTTGGATGAAATATAAAGATGGGAATGACTCCGGGGTAGGGGTGCTCTGAGGGGATATACAGGGAAAAAAGAACAAGCAAAATGTTAAAATACATAACTATGAAAGAATGTTATAATTTGTTTTTATGTTATTTTTTTGAAATTTTCAGAAATATTAAATTAAAAAAAAAAAGAGGATGAACATCTAGGCAGTTTGTTGTAAAATTGTTTCTTATATTTATTCCAAATATTCAATAAGACATTTCTAATAAAATGTTGTTTAAATTCTTTGTTTTTTTTTATCCATACCACAACAAATATATGCATGCCATCCTAACTCTGATCTGCAGCTCTCTAAATTCATCATTTTATCATTTTTAGTAACATCCAATCTCTAATCCAAGAAAAGGCACAAGAATTGTGGTGTAGTTCTAGGTTTGGTAAGCCCACACCCCTCTATTGTATCTTGCATCACTTTATCATTAATCGTGGGTTTTTTTCCAATTACACAAAAACTTTAAGAGGTCTTGTTGCCATGATCTAAAGGAATTCCTATTGCTTATAATCGGCAATAAGAATTCCTTTACATCATGGCAAACAAATATAACAACAAAACAAAACAAACAAAAATAACATTCTTGGTAAGATATTCATCTGAACCATAGCAATTTACCTAATAGAGATAGCTGTTGTTTTCCCCATCTTTCCAAATCAGATTTTATAGTTTTCCATAGCAATGTATAACTGCTTTTGTATAAATGTGACTTATTTTAGATACAGTTATACCTGTTTCTGTTTATCAATTGGAAGTAGGTAATTGCTTTCATTTTCTCTTCTTCCTGCCTGTTTAGATTTTTAGTCACCATGCCAATTTAGGTTTTATTAACTCTAAATCCTGCTACGTTGCCAAATTTGCCCAAAATTTCTTCTAATTTATTTATATTTTTCCTAGGATTTTCCAGAATGACTACTAAACCATCTGCAAAGGCTCTAATTTTATAGCTGTATTTAAAAATTGTATTCTATTATTGTTTCTTAAATTGTTGCTCAGTACCTCCATTATCATTATGAAAAGCAATGGGGACAGGGGACAACCGTGAAGAGTGCATTTTTTAATAGCAATCAGATCTGTTTTTTCTCCATTCAGATTAATTCTAGTAAACTGCTTATTATATATATTCCTTATCCAATTCATATATCTTCCATTAATGCCCCATTGATCCAATAATATCTCTAGAAACTCCCAATTCACATTATCAAAAGTTTTGTCGATATCCAGAAATCCCATCCCTAGTTTTCTTTCCTTGTGGATTTCAAAGAATTCACGTACATATGTTATTGTTCTTATATTATCTTTGAGGTGTCTTCATGGAAGAAATCCTGCTTGTTCTGAATGAATCTTTAAGGATAGTATTTTCTTCAGGCATTCTGCTAAAATAAACATATAAATCTTATAATCTAGGTTTAATAAGGAGGTTGGATGATAGTTCTCAATTAACTCTGGGTCTTTATTTACTTTTGGAAATAACATTGTTATTGAATGTTGCCAGGTTTCTGGAAAGTTTCCATAATCTATTTCTTTTATCATTTCTAATAAGAGTGGTATTAATTCATCTTTGAATATCTTATAAAATTTTGCAGTTAGCCCATCTATAAACAAATAATAAAGAGATAAATAATTTATTTAGTACAAATTTTGGTTGAGTTAGTAGATAAATTCAGCTGTGCTGGGATTATATGTGTGTGTGTGTGTTTAATTGTATTGTTTTAAATGCTGTGAAGCCGCAGGATACATATAAATATAATAAATAAATTTTAAAAAATCAATGTATTCATGATAGGCCATGGTTTTCTTGCTAAGGCCTTGACACTAGTGTTAGTCAATAATGCAGAGCTCTGACAAACAATGCCATTATACTAGATTAAGTTTCATCCATTGGAACAGCATAATAATTGGAAGTCTGTAAAGCTGACAGAGTGATTACACGTAATTAATAATTGAGGAGTAATATAAAACTTCTTCCAAATCTATTTAATGTTCCTGTAATCCATCTCCACATTTCTCAGTAAGCATCATTTTTTCCTTGGCTGGAAGTGTTGGGGCATGTTAAAATATATTGACAATATATTATTAATAATAATACAATTGTATTATTAAAATCTGAACTCAGTTACTGGTTGGCTCCCTTATACTTGTTCATGAATAATGACTGCAGAATCAAGCAATGATACACAAATCTGAATAAACCATAAGATATCAAAATCCACAATAGAACTTTCATTATCATTGTTAAAGGCAATGGCTTCTCAGTGAAATAAATTCACAGACTTGGGAACAAATTATTAACTATTTAACTATTTACCAACTGAAAATTAAATGATGCATGTGAACTGGCGACAGTAATAAAGTAAAAGTTAATCTCATCTTTAATTACTCTGCTCTCTGGAAACTGGTTCACAAATGACATAAGAGAGACACTGACAAGATGGAATATTCCTAGAGAGATGGCACTGAAATAGGAGCTAGGAGACTAAGGTCTGCATAAAAAGCTGGTGTGGGGGCAGAGTGGGAGCATAGTGACCGCACGCCAGCCAGCCACCCATGCCACCTGCCTGTCCAGTGACCCTATGATTTCCTCATTCTTCCTTTTGCTTATGGACATATGCAAAAAAGCCCTTTTTATTGTTCTTAACCTCTCTAGCAAGCCTGAGTTCATTCTGTGCTTTAGATACTCTGACTTGACCACTACACCTCCTAGCTATTTGTTTGAATTTCTCCTTGGTGATGTCCCTTTTTCCATTTCTTATACATGTTCCATTTCAAACTTAACTCAGTTGAAAGTTCTTTCGTCACCCATCCTGGTTTAGTGGGACATCTCCCATTTTTCCTCCTCTTTGGAACAGTTTGAAATTGTGCTTTCAGTATCTCCCTTTTGAGAAACTCTTGTCTTTCTTGAACTCCCCTCTCTTTTAGCATTCCTAACTATGGGATCACCACCAGTATTTCCCAAAGTTTACTGAAATCAGTTTTCCTAAAAACTAGATTGCATGTCTGACTATGACTGGCTTCTTTTTTCCACTATATAACAAACTCCAAGATAACATGATCACTCCTACCTAAGGATCCCAGCACTTGCACCCCATTTACCCCATTTTTTAACAATAAAAATAAAACTAACATATGACACAAATAAAACCACATTGCTGGCCACAGCATGGGTAGAACAAAGTAACCGGGGGGGGGGGGGGGTCAGGGAATTGGCTGGGAGATTTTAGAAGCCGGGTGAATCATACAGTTTCTGGGAAGGCCTGCTGGAAGAGATATGTCTTTAGAGCTGTTTTGAAACAGTCTAACGTTGTAATGAGACATATCTCCTCTGGCAGGCCATTCCATAGCCTGGGAGCAGAAGCAGAAAAGGCCCTCTGGGAGGTCTGCGCCAACCTGGTTTTCATAGGCTGCAGCAGGTTCCTCCCAGAGGACCGAAGGGTGCGGGGGGGGGGTTCATATGGGGAGAGGCGGTCCCTGAGGTACGATGGACCCAAGCCAAGTAGGGCTTTAAAGGTTAAAACCAACACCTTGTACTGTGCCCGGAAACTAATTGGAAGCCAGTGGAGAGTTTTAAGCACAGATGTGATGTGCTCTCTCCTAGATGTTCCACTGACAAGCCTGGCTGCCATATTTTGGACTAGTTGGAGTTTCCGGGTTCCTCAGATCCAGGTAGGGGCGAAGCTGGTGTATCAGCTGAAGCTGATAACAGGCACTTCTGACCACCGCATTCACCTGACTTGGCATGTGAAGCGACGAATCAAGAAGCACCCCCAGACTGCAAACAGAGTCCTTCGAGAGTGTGACTCCATCGAGGACCGGAGATTGTATTCCCAAACCTGGTTTCGGGCCTGTAGCAACTAGTACTTCCATTTTGTCTGGATTAAGTTTCAACCTGTTTTTCCTCATCCAACCCATTACCACTGCAAGGCAGTCATTAAGAGGAGAGACGCCATCTGAAGTCTGAGCCGATGATCTGGTCTTGGAGAGATATATCTGAGTGTCATCACCATACTGAAGACACTGAGCTCCATGCCTCTGAATGATCTCACCCAGCGGCTCCATGTAGATATTGAATAGCATCGGGGACAGGATGGCGCTCTGAGGGATGCCACAATTAAGCTCAATCTTGGAAGAGCAGCTGTCCTGAACCTCACACTTTGAGATCTCCCGGAGAGAAAGGACCGGAACCACCAGAGTGCGGTGCCCCCGATCCCCAACTCTCTCAGTTGACTCAATAGGATGGAATGATCTACAGTATCAAAAGCCACCAAGAGATCCAAGAGCACCAGCAGGGTCACACTACCCCTGTCAATACTCAGGCGAAGGTCGTCGGTCAGAGCGACCATGGCAGTCTCCACTTCATGTCCTGTCCTGAAGCTGGTTTGAAACGGATCAAGATAATCGGTTTCATCCAAGACAATCTGGAGTTGAGAGGCGACTGCTTTCTCGATCGCCTTGCTCAGAAAAGGGAGCAAGGACACTGGTCTATAGTTGTTCCTGTCCAGGGGGTCAAGTAAGGCTTCTTCAGGAGGGGCTTGATAGCTGCCTCCTTTAGATAGGATGGTAAACAGCCTTCTCTGAGGGATGCATTGATTGTATCCCAAAGGAATACCCTCAATGCATCCCCTCCCTGGGCGACCAGCCAACATGGACAAAGATCGAGGGAGCAGGTCGTCTTTCTCATACTTCCAAGGAGCTTGTCCATGTCATCGGTACTCACAGGTTGGAACTCATCCAATAAAGTAACAGCAACTGAGTTTTTGGACAGCTCATCTATGGATTCTGGTGGAAAATTGGTATCTAAGTCGGCCGTTATCTGAGAGATTTTATCTGCAAAGTGGGTGTTTAAATGCATCACATCAGGCCGTCATAGGGTCGAGTAGAGGATTTGGCGCAGGGGGAAACTGCATCAGCTCCCCCACCACCCTAAACAGTTCTGTCAGGTGAGACTCTGCAAATGCAATGCACGCAGAGCAGAAGGATCTCCGTACTGCACGCACAGCCTCCTGATAGATGCTGCCTATGGCGAGTCTTGTCGGATAGGATCTGAGTTTTCCGCCACTTGCACTCTAGTCGTCGTCCAACCCGCTTCCTCTCCCTGAGTTCCTCTGAGAACCAGGATTTGCGGTTAGGAGCGGGCTGGAGAGGACACTCAGGGGCGATCGCTTCGAGAGCCTTGGGAAGATCGGTGTTCCAGGTGGTAACCAAGGTTTCGACGGGATCACTGATGCTACCTACCATTAAACCCTCTAGGGCCTTCGGGAAACCAATTGGTTCCATCAGCCTTCGAGGGTGGACTGACCTAATAGGTCTGCCACCCCTGGGGGGACGGATAGTGGCTTTTAGTTCCATCTTGATCAGGAAATGGTCCGTCCATGACAAGGCAGAGGTTTTAGTTACCTTTGCCCACAGACGTTCCTGTTCCGTACTAAAAATCCCATTGAGTGTATGACCTGCACAATGGGTCGGCTCGTTGACCAGTTGGGCTGGTCTCAAGAGGGATGTTGAAGTTGCCCATGACCAAAAGTCTGGGCATCTCCAACAACAACTCAGAAACCAGCTGAGTCAGCTTGGTTAGGGAGTCTGACAACAGGGTGGCTAGTAGACTAACAGAATTCCCAAACTATCCCTGGTCTTCAAGCTGAGGTACATGCACTCGTTGTGGGTTATTTTCCAGACAGGTTTCCTGATCAAGGTTAGGTTGGTTTTGTGGACTATAGCCACGCCGCCTCCCCACCCACTTTCCCTTACCTGCTCACTGACCGTGTAACCAGCTGGGAGAGCCTGCGCCCAGTGCTGGCATCTCCCAGCCAGGTCTCGATGAAGCATGCCAGGTTGGCTTGTTCATCCACGAGAAGATCGTGGATGATATGGGTCTTACTCTTGGCTGACCTGACATTGCAAAGGAGAAGGTTAAGGGATTGTGGAACGGTTGGTGCGCTCTCCAAGTTAACCTGAGAAACAGAGTGAACTGAAGAAGGGATAGATACCAGACATTGATCCCTACTTCTTTTGTAACACTTGTTCACTCTGTTGCCACCGTACCTTCCCTGCCCCCACACCTTAATGCCCGCTCCCAGGCTACTCCCAGCTGCATGTTCAGAAGAGAGTTGAGAACAAGCCAGCTGATCCCAATCCAGTCCTAGCTCTAATAGAGTAAAGGAGTGTGTGGTTATAAATAAAAATAAGTTGCATGCTGGTCCCATCAACCCCCAAAGTCCCATACTTGCTGTGTGAGCGTTCGTAGAAAGGGACATGCACAGGATGATGAAAACTGTCGCTGCTGTGGAGACTTGCTCGTGGGAAGGATGGCTTGGGGCCTACAGAGCCCAGGTGGTCTGGCCTAGTCCCTCTCCACTGCTCCGCTGCAGCGGCACCAGAAAAGGAGGATGCTGGTGCCTATTTGAGGCCCTGTGGTAACCCAGCCCCTCCTCCGTCACTCGCACGGGGACTTGCTAGGGGGAAGGATGGCTTGGGGCCTACAGAGCCCAGGTGGTCTGGCCTAGTCCCTCTCCACTGCTCCGCCATGCCACTGCCGGAAAAGGAGGACACTGGGGCCTATTTGAGGCCCTGTGGTGACCCGGTCCCTCCTCTGTCACTTGCATGGGGCCTTGCTGGGGGGAAGGATGTTTTGGGGCCTACAGATCCCAGGTGGTCTGGCCTAGTCCCTCTCCACTACTCTGCTGCAACGCCACCAGAAAAGGAGGATGCTGGGGCCTATTTGAAGCCCTGTGGTGACCCGGCCCCTCCTCCGTTGCTCACGCGGGTCCTTGATGGGGTGAAGGATGGCTTGGGGCCTACAGAGCCCAGGTGGTCTGCCCTAGTCCCTCTCCACAGCTCTGCTGCACTGTTGCTGGAAAAGGAGGATGCTGGGGCCTATTTGAGGCCCTGTGGTGACCCGGCCCCTCCTCCATCGCTCGCGTGGGGCCTTGCTGGAGGGAAGGATGGCTTGGAGCCTACAGAGCCCAGGTGGTCTGGCCTAGTCCCTCTCCACCGCTCCGCCGTGCCACCAGATGCCCTAACTGAAAAACCTAAAATAACTAACAGAAAAAATAGGAGAAAACAGAAAAATAAAATAGATTCAATAAAAACTGCTAAAAGAGATGGTAGAGGGAAAAAGAAGTAAACTCAGTTTTCTTATAACACTAGCAAAAGATGCATTGTAAAATTGTATCTTGGATGTAAAGGGCTTAAACAATAAATTTAAAATAAATCTGATATACTACATTTTAGAGAAAGAAAAATTTGATTTTATCTGTCTGCAAGAAACAAAAATAAAGGAGAAAGAAATAAATTACATTCAAAATCGAAATTTGGGTCATTTATTTGTGGAAGCCACTGATAAGAAAAAAGGAGGAGTGGCAATTTACATAAATAAAAATATGCATCAAAAAAGTATATAAAGATAAAGAAAGGAGATGAATTATAGTGGGAATTTCTATAATGGGGAAAAATTAACATTAATAAAGATCTATGACTCCAATGAACAAAAAGAAAGTTTCTTTTAAAAAATTAAGGAAAATTATGGAATTGCATAACATCAATGACAATCTAATTATAATAGGAGACTTCAATGGGGTATTGATACCAGAAAGAGATAGATCTATGAGGAATAAAGAGTTAAAACCTAAGATTTTTGATCTGGCCAAAGCATTTTCTTTAATGGATGTTTGGACGCATTTGTATAACAATTCAAGAGGATTTACTTTTTTTCTCTCAACCACATCTATCATAATCAAGGCTTGATATTTTTTGCATCTAAAGTATTCCTTAGTAATAGCCAAAAGATGGGATATTCACCCCAAAAATCTATCCAATCAGAATTTGATAGACATGTGCTTAATAAGAAAACCACTTATCAGATAGAGATTGAATGAGTATATTTTGCAGGATGACAGATTTTTTTAGAGAAAACGAAAAAGGAAATAAATTATTTTCCAAGAAATGTCAATGAAAATAATATGGGATACATTTAATTTTATAGTAAGGGGCCTCCTTATCAAAAGGGCTATAGAAATAAAGAGAACAAATATGGATAAATATACAAAAATTAGAGAACAAATTAAAAAAAAACAGGACTTAATGGAAAAGCTATCAGATCCTAATTTGCAAAAAGAAATAGAAAGGTGACAGAGATAGTTACAAAAACCAGTAACAGAAGAACTTGCAGACAAGATAAAAAGATCAAAACAACACTATTTCAAACAGGCAAATAAACCCAGCAATTTAGTTAACAAACTAGGGAAAGAAAAAGAAAGAAATCTAATCATAAAAGTGAATGATAAAGGCAAGAAAATCACAAAGCAAGAAGAAATAACAAATATCTTATTTCAAGAATATTCAAATCTCTTTAAAGATTCTAAGATTGAAGATAATTACTATCAAAAATTAAGAAAATTTTTGAAAGATAAAAATATAGCCAAACTGAATAAGGATCAAAAGGAATATTTGGAAGAACCAATTACTTAATTGGAAATATTATTAACAATTCAAAATTTAAAAGGAAATAAGGCTCCAGGTATTGATGGCTATACAGCAATATTTTTACAAAATCTTTAAGATAGAATTAATAGATCACTT
Organism: Urosaurus nigricauda; assembly: GCA_034509955.1. NCBI lineage: Eukaryota > Metazoa > Chordata > Lepidosauria > Squamata > Phrynosomatidae > Urosaurus > Urosaurus nigricauda. Next base: position 105,150,925 of record JAOEGL010000005.1, on the reverse strand, counting down.
TCAAGAATGGTTAAATAAAATTACATCAGAAGGAATGCTGGATTCATGGATCTCTAGTGAAATTATTCAGATTCCTAAAGAAGGGAAGGATACAAGTGAGGTATTGAACTATAGACCAATTTCACTTTAGAACCAGGATTATAAGATCTTTGCAATTATTCTGCAAATAGGCTAAAGAATCATAGAATTATAGAATCATAGAATCATAGAGTTGGAAGAGACCACAAGGGCTATCCAGTCCAACCCCCTGCCATGCAGGAACTCCCTGTCAAAGCATCCCGACAGATGGACATCCAGCCTCTGCTTAAAGACCTCCAAGGACGGAGACTCCACTACACTCCGAGGGAGTCTGTTCCACTGTCGAACAGCCCTTACTGTCAGGAAGTTCCTCCTAATGTTGAGGTGGAATCTCTTTTCCTGCAGCTTGCATCCATTGTTCCGTGTTCTAGTCTCTGCAGCAGCAGAAAACAAGCTTGCTCCCTCCTCAATATGACATCCTTTCAAATATTTCAACAGGGCTATCATATCACCTCTTAACCTACTCTTCTCCAGGCTAAACATCCCCAGTTCCCTAAGGCGGTCCTCATAGGGCATGGTTTCCAGTCCTTTCACCATCTTAGTTGCCCTCCTTTGGACATGCTCCAGTTTCTCCACATCCTTTTTGAATTGTGGTGCCCAGAACTGGACACAGTATTCCAGGTGGGGCCTGACCAAAGCAGAATAGAGTGGCACTATTACTTCCCTTGATCTAGACGCTATACTTCTATTGATGCAGCCTAGTATAGCATATACTAGGGAAAATACTAGGGAGCATAATACATGAAGACCAAACTGCATTTTTCCCCAACAGGCAAATAAGATTTAACATGAGGACAATTATTAATATTTTGGAATATTATAAAATAAAGGAAGATAAAAGATTATTACTGATCTTTGTTGATGTCGAAAAGGCATTGGACAATGTAAAATGGCCTTTCTTGATGGAGACACTAAAGATATATTGGGCTGCAAAATTATGGACAAGGTTAAATATTTAGGTATTTGGTTCTCGAATGATACATCGGAGCTATTTTTGTTTAAATTACACCCCAATGTGGAACACAATCAAAAAAGAAAAAGGGAGAAGAAAATAGCAGATGTCAACAACTGGCTCCACAGATCGTGTCACTGAGAACGATTTGGATTCTTCGATCATGGGCTGCGGTTCCATGAGGAGGGACTTCTGGCAAGGGATGAGCTGCATCTCATGCCAGTTGGCAGAAACATTTTTGCCAACAGTCTGAAGAATCTGATCAGGAGGGCTTTAAACTGAGTTATGTGGGGAAGGGAGACAGCATTCTGGAAGGCAAAAGGTCTGGAAAAAATAGTCAAATTGACACAGAAGGAACAAGGCAAACAGGGCAAGGACCCAACAATAGGAAGCAAAAAAAAACTTGCACAGGCAGCATGTAAAGGGGACACATGGTCTTAGATGTCTCTACACTAAAGCACAGAGCATGGGTAATAAGCAAGATGAACTTGAACTCCTATAAGAACAAGGGAAAATGATATAATAGGCATCACTGAAACCTGGTGGGATGAGTCTCATGATTGGAATGTAGAAATAGAGGGATAGAATCATAGAATCACAGAGTTGGAAGAGACCACAAGGGTCATCTAGTCCAACCTCCTGCCATGCAGGAACTCTCCATCAAAGCATCCCCAACAGATGGCCATCCAGCCTCTGCCTAAAGACCTCTAAGGAAGGAGACTCCACCACACTCCTAGGGAGTGTGTTCCACTGTCGAACAGCCCTTACTGTCAGGAAGTTCCTCCTAATGTTGAGGTGGAATCCATTGTTCTGGAGCTTGCATCCATTGTTCTGGGTCCTGTTCTCTGGAGCAGCAGAAAACAAGCTTGCTCCCTCCTCAATGTGACATCCCTTCAAGTATTTAAACAGGGCTATCATATCACCTCTTAACCTTCTCTTCTGTAGGCTAAACATTCCTAGCTCCCTAAGTCGTTCCTCATAGGGCATGGTTTCCAGGCCCTTCACCATTTTAGTCGCCCTTGTTTGGACCCGCTCCAGATTCTCCACATCTTTTTTTAATATATATTTTGGATATAACCTTTTTAAAAGAAATAAGCAGCACTGGGTGAGTTTCGAGGACACTGTCCACACCCTCTTCTATCCTTATCAGACAACCTGGGAATGGTATAAAAGCCTCTCCTCCATCATCTTTGGCTCCAGCAACAGAACTGAGTGTGTTTGGAGGACACTGGCTACATCCTCTTCTAACCTTACCAGATGGCCTGGGAGAGGCATAAAAGACTCTCCTGCACCATCTTTCGCTCCAGCAACAACAGTGGGTATGTTTAGAGGACACTGGCCACACCATCTCTTAGCCTTACCAGAAGGCCTGGGAGAGGCATAAAAGCCTCTTCTGCACCATCTTTGGCTCCAGCAACAACAGTGGGTATGTTTGGAGGACATTGGCCACACCCTGTTTTAGCCTTACCAGAGAGCCTGGGAGAGATATAAAAGCCTCTCCTGCACCATCTTTGGGTCCAGCAGCATCGGCGGGTGTGCTTGGAGGAAGCTTTTCCTTTTATTTTTCTGTCTGCCTAGGCTCCTTGAAGACTAAAGACTGCTTAACCTTCCCCTTGCTTCACCGTTTGTCTTTGGGAGAAGATAAATAAGCAAACCCTGGAAAGGACAGACAGGTTACTAATCAATCATTTTGTACTAATTGATTCAACTCTCACATCCATGGGAGATAATATATGTATTTTTAAGACAATATTACTTTCACTTTTAATTTTTTTTTTAGATAATATTACTTTTTTATCTTTACAAACTTGCTTCTAAAGTAACATTAAAGTTTGTGGTTTTTAATTATTTGTTATATATAATTTTAACTTTATCCTTAAATCTGTTGCTTTTTAGATTGGCAGGAAAGTGTGACATGAAGTTGCACTTTCCTTAATGCTTAGCAGCTAGACAGCAAGCCTCAGGTGTGCATTTAAAAAGTACAGGGCAGCTAGACTGAGGTTTTTTCTGTGGCTCAGCAACTACATGGGAAGCTGTCAAAACGCTACAAACACAGGCAGAGCAGCTACATGGGCGGCAAGGAACGTGGCTTTTAGCCGCGCTTTAAACATTTTTTTCCCTTGCTGGCTGCGAATTGCGCAATTGCGCAGGTACATCATACAGTCGGAGCTTATCACATGGGGGAGTACAGGACCATTCCGAAAGAGGGAGAAAGTGAGGTCAGTTCGGAAATGCACGTGATTACGCAAAAGCTCATCACACACAAGACAAGAGAGCATCTACACAAAAAGAAAATGCAGAGTCAATACGAAAGAATTCATCACATGTGAACATACTGGTCGGCTTTCTGTTGCAAATTAAGGCATCTTGGGAAATGGTAGCAAAGGCTCATGGGAGTTGTAGTCTGTGTTCTGTCAGAGCATTATATTGAGTTGTCTTGAGGTTTCAGCCCTCTGTCCAGGAGGGATTCCCATATGTCCTCCATTCTTGAGCAGAGGCCCCCCTTTTCCAAATTGACCAGGCACGTCCTCCTTTGCCAGGACACGTCCTACTTTTCCAGCCTTCTTTTTGAAGAGGAAGCAGGAGGGCCAGGCTCTGGGGGTCTCTTCCTGGCTCCCTCCCTCCCTCCCTCCCCGCTGCCTTCCTCCTCCCTTTGGCTGAGAGGGTGACTTGCAGGGAGGAAGGGCAGCGGTGGTGCTCCAGGTCCTCCTGATGCTGGGCCAGGGCAAGCTGGAAACAGGAGGAGGAGAGGGACATGGGGCCCCTCTGCCGCCCTGCCTCCCTGCAAGTCACACTCTCTCAGCCAAAGGGAGGAGGAAGGCAGCCAGGAGAGAGCCCTGGAGCCTGGCCAGAGTGTGCCTGGGCCTGCCTTCTCCTCCCCCCTTCGGCTGAGAGAGTGTGACTTGCAGGGAAGCAGGGCAGCGGAGGTGCTCCAGGTCTCTCCCCTTCTCCTCCTCCTCTTGCCAGCTTGCCCTGGCCTGGCTGAGCGCCTCCAGTGCCCTGCTGTCTCCCTAGAAGTCACACTCTCTCAGCCAAAGGGAGGAGGTGAAGGAAGGTGCAGGCGCACTCTGGCCGGGCTCTGAAGGTCTCTTCTTGTCTTGGCACCTTCCCTCCCTCCGCACTTGTATCGCTCCCTTTAAATGGGTGCTTTAAAGAGACAGAGCCCCATTTAACTGTGCAACTACACCTTAGCCTTTAGATGCAATAGCAATGTTGCACCCTTTTTAAAAAAGTAGTGGGGAAATCAAACTACCTTTTAAAGGCACTTCTTCTCCCCTAAAACTCAAAAGAAGCGTTTTCATGGCACACTCTCCCTTTTTCTCATCCAAAGGCTGGGCTTTCATGCAGCCATCAACACACTTCTTTTTGCCAATCTAAAATGGGCCAGCTACTTTTTAAAGGCTCTTCTTCTCCCTTCAAAATAGTAGTTTTCATGGCACATTTTCCCTTTTTCTCATCTAAAGGCTGGGCTTTCATGCAGCCATCAACACACCTCTTTTTGCCAATCTAAAATGGGCCAGTATATCTTGATTTCAGTAAGGCTTTTCACAAGGTTCCCCATGACATTCTTGCAAACAAGCTTGTAAAATGTGGGCTAGACAAGGCAACTATTATATGGATTTGTAATTGGTTGAATGTCTGCACCCAAAGGGTGCCCAACAATGGTTCCTTTTCATTCTGGAAAGAGGTGACAAATTGGGTGCCCCAGAGTTCTGTCCTGGGCCCAGTGCTATTCAATATCTTTACTCATGACCTGGATGACAGTATTGGGGGCATAGTTATCAAATTTGCAGGAGAAGTAGGTAATATCCCACAGGACAGGATAAAATTTCAAAATTCAAAACACCTGTCTAACCTAGGGCACATATGAAAGGGATCTAGGAGTCCAAGTAGACCACAAGTTGAACATCAGTCAACAGTGCGATGTGGCAGCTAAAAAGGCCAATGCAATTTTAGGTTGCATCAATAGAACTATAGTGTCTAGATCAAGGGAAGTAACAGTGCCACTCTATTCTTCTTTGGTCAGGCCCCACCTGGAATACTGTGTCCAGTTCTGGGCACCACAATTCAAAAAGGATGTGGAGAAACTGGAGCAGGTCCAAAGGAGGACGACTAAAATGGTGAACAAATTAGGGAACTGGGGATGTTTAGCCTAGAGAAGAGAAGGTTAAGAGGTGATATGATAGCCCTGTTTAAATATTTGAAGGGATGTCATATTGAGTAGGGAGCAAGCTTGTTTTCTGCTGCTCCAGAGACAAGAATGTGGAACAATGGATGCAAGCTGCAGGAAAAGAGATTCCACCTAGACATTAGGAGGAACTTCCTGACAGTAAGGGCTGTTCAGCAATGGAACGCACTCCCTTGTAGTGGTGTCTCCTTACTTAGAGGTCTTTAAGCAGAGGCTGGATGGCCATCTGTCAGGGATGCTTTGATTGGGAGTGCCTGCATGGCAGGGGATTGGACTGGATGGCCCTTTTGGTCTCTTCCATGATTCTACAATTCTATGATTCCAAAAACTAAAGAAATGGAAGAAGTTAAACCTTTCGTTATCGGGCAAAAATACATCGATTAAAATATGTATTTTCCCGAAACTAATATGTCTTCTTTTAAATCTCCCTATAATATAGAATCAGAATATAATATTACAATGGGGACAGGAATTCCGGGATTGTTTGGGGATGGAAATAGGGCTAGAATAAAATGGGTAACTTTTAAAGATTCAATTAAAAGAGGAGGTCTGGCAGTTCCCGATATTTTATTATATTATAAGGTTTTATTTGGTTGAAAGACTGGTGCCAGCTAAGCAAAGCAAATTCTATATTACTTGAACAGTTTAACATAAAGGTTGGTTGGCACGCATATACTTGGTATGAGGGTTATAAAATGGATAAAGCATTTAAATCCCACATCCTAAGAAAAGCATTACTTAACAACTGGCTAATAGTGAAACAAAGGTTTTATATTGGGTTTCTACTTTGAGTCTCACCACAAGAGGCCTTTTTGGGGCAGTGGGGAAAAAATGAAAATGGTTTACATACCGAGATCTATTGATATATGATAATGAAGGGAATGAAAATTAAGATCAAAAAATGAAATCACAATTAGAACTAACACCCACTTAAATTGGCTAAATTATCTGCAAATTAAGGAAAGATTTTTAAAAGATGGGAGATTATTCGGTTTTGAAAGAAAAGAAAATGAGTTAGACAGTATTTTCATGGAGACGGGGGGGGGGGTATTAAGCAAAACCTATAATATCCTATTGAAGAGATTTCTAGAAGATGTGGAATTAAAAGATTCAATGATAAAATGGTCTCAGGAACAATGAGAAAAAGCAAGGTTAAAAACAAAGAAATTTACAATAACACATGTATTAAAAGATACTTATTTTAAAGTTACAAACAAATGGCATTATGCACCTTGTACACTAGGAAAAAAAAGATTTAAAAAACTTTGTGTTGGAGATGCCAAAAAGATATAGGGACATATTTACATATGTGGTGGCATTGTTTTATTATTAAACCTTTTTGGATCAGGATATTAAACAAATGTTAAAAATTGAGTTTGATATGAAGCCAGATTAGTATCTATTGAATATCACCTCAGCGCTGGAACGTGTAGATGAAAAGAACTGGAAGATATTGCTATACTTAATCTCGATGGCAAGAATGATCGTGGCAAAGATATGGAAATTAGCAATCTCTCCAGATATAGAAGCCTGGAGAAAAAAACTTACTGAAATGAAGGAATATGATAGATTAAGTGCTATATTAAGCCAAAAAGATATGTTTAAATGGGAAAAAGAGTAGGAGGTGATGACAAGTTATTTATCAATGCTAGAGTAAGGGGACTAGATATATAGCTTCTATATATAAAAGAACTTATGATAGCAAGTTAAGGATGGGTTAGAAAAGTGAACGGATGGTCTCTGATAAAATCATTTATAATCATATTAAAGGTAACAGGGGTATGGAATGCTAATATACAGAGTTATATTAGCTTTATGTATTGATTGTATACAAAATCCAACGCGCTAAGTGTAAAAGTTGAATAAAATTTTAAAAGAAAAAGAAAAAAGAAAAAGAAGAAATCACAAAAAATAACAAAACAAATTCAGATTAAAGAACAAGAACTTCAAATAAAACATGAGAAAAGGACTAAAATGAGCTTAAATTATTGCAGAAACAACTTGCAGAATTTAAAGAAGAAACAGCTAAAATATAAAAATATATGAAACAAAAAAAACTGAATCTGGAAAAAAAATTGGTAAGATGCTTGCCCATAAATTAAAAAAAAAGAGAGAGAGAAAAGGTTAATATTAGAAATTAAAGGGGGGGGGGGAATTGTTAAAGACCAAAAGGATATTTGGAAAGCTTTTGAAAAATATTTTTCAGCTGTTTTTAAAGGAAACCCAAAAGATAATGATTTTTTTTTCTAAAAAATTGAAAGAGTATATCCAAAATCAGAACTTACCTTGTATTAAGAAGGAGTTCAAAGACATGCTAAATCAAGAGATTGTCATTATGGAGATAGTCAAGGCTATAAAAGAAACAAAATCTGGAAAATCTCCCAGACCAAATGTATTCCCTGTGATTTATTATAAGATTTTTGAAGATGAATTGTCACTACCATTTCATACCATTATAAAGGAAATCAGCAAAGAAGGACTTCCAGAAACTTGGTCACAAGCCTATGTTGCCCTAATCCCTAAGGAAGGGAAAGATACTGCGCAAGCCCAAAACTACAGACCAATTTATCTCATACATAATGATTACAAAATATTTGCTTCTATAATTGCTAAAAGATTTTTTATAAAACATAATACACGAAGAGTTGTAAATGTGATTGAATATTGTGATAAGAACCCAGGAGAGAAATTGGACATGATAAGTGTTGATGCTGAAAAAGCCTTCAACATGGTGAATTGGGAATTCATGTCTGAAATAATGGAGAATCTGGAATTTGGAAAAAGGTTCACATCATGGATACATCACATTTATAAAAAACAAAATGCACAAACTATAGTAAATGGAGAAAGGACGGGGAAATGTGAAATCATTAAAGGCATGAAACAGGAGTGCCACCTATCTCCATTACTGTTTATTTTGTGCTAGGAAAATGTCTGTGAAAAGAATAGACGATAAAAAGAAGTACAAAGAATTGCTACAAAAGGCGCAGAACTTAAAATAAGAGCATACACTGATGACATCCTGATTTCTCTAAGAGATCCTATTGAGAAAATAGAAGTACTTACAGAAATCATAGAGGAATTTTGAACATTTGCAGGATTCAAGATTAATAAGAAGAAGGGGCAAAAGAGATGGGCAGGAAAAAGTGGCTTGAAGCTGCCTTTTCTGAAGCCACATTGAAGCTCCATCAACCATACCTCCTGCTCCCAAGGCAACTGGAGTGCTCATGACCACATGACATGGATTCAAGCCAGGAAGAAGTAGGGGGGGGGGGCTGCTTCTTTTTGAAACAGTTTTTCTCTGCATAAGGGCTCTTTTCTACTGGCTTCAAGACATGTGTTATCTAAATGCCACACCTTCAAGCTAGCCTGAAACCATCTCTTTTTGTCTATCTATTTAGCCCCAAAATCTATTATAATGACGCTTAATATGACAAAAAAGAAGAAGAAGAAGAAGAAGAAGAAGAAGAAGAAGAAGAAGAAGAGAATTGCAAGAAAAATCTAGAGTCTTAACCCAAAAGAAAGCAAGCTACTTGGGAATATACAAAGAAACCCCCAGATTTATACAATAATAACTACATCTCCTTCTGGAAAGAGATAAAGAAAGAATTAACAAGGTGGTCTAATTTAAATTTATCCTGGATGGGCAGGATGGAAACAATAAAAATGAAGGTCCTCCCCAAATTTATGTTTCTTTTCCAGAGTCTTCCTATTATTCTTAATAATGCCCCATTTGAACATTGGAAGAAAGCATGTCCAAAGGAGGGTGACTAAAATGGTGAAGGGTCTGGAAACCTTGCCCTATGAAGAACGCCTTAGAGAGCTGGGGATGTTTAGCCTGGAGAAGAGAAGGTTAGAGGTGATATGATAGCCCTGTTTAAATATTTGAAGGGATGTCATATTGAGGAGGGAGCAAGCTTGTTTTCCGCTGCTCCAGAGACTAGGACTCGGAACAATGGATACAAATTGCAGGAAAAGAGATTCCACCTCAACATTAGGAGGAACTTCCTGACAGTAAGGGCTGTTCGACAGTGGAACACACTCCCTCAGAGTGTGGTGGAGTCTCCTTCCTTAGAGGTCTTTAAGCAGAGGCTGGATAGCCATCTGTCGGGTATGCTTTGATTGGGAGTTCCTGCACGGCAGGGGGTTGGACTGGATGGCCCTTGTGGTCTCTTCCAACTCTAAATTTCTATGATTCTATGATTCTATGCAATCATCACCAATGACATCCATTGTTATAGCATGGATGTGAGACATTTATGCATTTATATGCTAAGGGGTAAAACCTAGAGTAAAAGTGAAATTAATGTTTGATGAAAGAGAGAGGAGGATTAAAATAATAGAATCATAGAGTTGGAAGAGACCAAAAGGGCCATCCAGTCCAACCCCCTGCCATGCAGGAACTCCCAATAAAAGCATCCCTAACAGATGGCCATCCAGCCTCTGTTTAAAGACCTCCAAGAAAGGAAACTCCACTACACCCCAAGGGAGTGTGTTCCACTGTCGAACAGCCCTTACTGTCAGGAAGTTCCTCCTAATGTTGAGGTGGAATCTCTTTTCCTGCAGTTTGCATCCATTGTTCCACGTTCTAGTCCCTGGAGCAGCAGTAAAAAAGCTTGCTCCCTCCTCAATATGACATCCCTTCAAATATTTAAACAGGGTTGTCATATCACCTCTTCTCTTCCCCAGGCTAAACATCCCCAGCTCACTACTGTAAGTCACTCCTCATAAGGCATAGCTTCCAGGCCCTTCACGATCTTAGTAGCCCACCTTTGGACACAACCCAATTTCTCCACATCCTTTTTGAATTGTGGTGCCCAGAACTGGACACAGTATTCCAGGTGGGGGGCTGACCAAAGAAGAATAGAGTGACACTATTAGTTCCCTTGATCTATATGCTATACTTCTATTGGTGCAGCCTAAAATTGCATTGGCCTTTTTAGCTGCCGCATCGCACTGTTGACTCATGATCAAGTTGTGGTCTACTTGGACTCCTAGATCCCTTTCACATGTACTTTCATTCAGCCAGATGTCGCCCATCCAATATCTGTGCATTTTATTTTTCGGCCCTAAGTGTAGTACCCTACATTTCTCTGCATTGAATTTCATGTTAGCGTTGGCCCAGCTTTCTAGTCTATTCAGGACACTTTGAATTTTGATCCTGTCTTCTGGAGTATTAGCTACTCCTCCTAATTTGGAGTCATCTGCAAATTTTATAAGTATGCCCCTGATTCTGTCATCCAAGTCCTTAATAAAGATGTAGAATAGGACTGGGCCCAAGACAGAGCCCTGTGGCACCCCACTTGTCACTTCTTTCCAGAATGAAAAGAAACCATTGTTGAGCACCCTTTGGGTTCGGCCGGTCAACCAATAACAAATCCATGTAAAAGTTAACTTGTCTAGCTCACATTTTATAAGTTTGTTTTCAAGAATGTCATGGGGGACCTTGTCAAAGGCCTAACTGAAATGAAGATGTACTATATCCACAGCATTCCCTTCATCTACCAAGCTGGTAATTTATCAAAAAGAAAAAGAAAAAGAAAAAAAAGAGATCAGGTTTGTCTGGCATGACTTGTTTCTTTGAACCCCATGTTGACTTTTTGTGATTATGGAATTACCTTCTAAATTTTCACAGACTCTCTGTTTAATGATCTGCTCCAGAAACCTTCCTAGTATTGATGTCAGACTAACTGGACGATAATTGTTGGGATACTCTTTTTTTCCCTTTTTGAAGATGGCGACAACGTTTATCCTCCTCCAGTCTGCTGGGACTTCTCGTGTTCTGAAGGAGTTCTAAAAAATTATTGCCAATCGTTCTATTACATTTGCCAGTTCTTTTAATACCCTTGGATGTAGTTCATCTGGCCATGGAGATTTAAATTCATCTAGGTTAACCAGGTATTCCTGTACTATCTCTTTATTTATTCTGTGCTGAAATTTCCATATTCTGTCCTCTGCTCAATTATCCTTAACTTGAACACCCTTTGCGTTTTCTGAGAAGACTGAAGCAAAGAAATTGTTGAGTAATTCTGCCTTTTCTCTGTCTCCTGTTAGCATTTTGCCATCTTCTGCATGCAGTGGCCCAACCGTTTCCTTCTTCTTCCTTTTGCTGCAGACATATCCAAAAAAGCTTTTTTTTTAATTGTTCTTAATTTCTCTAGCAAGCTTGATTTCATTCTATGCTTCAGCTTTTCTGACTTTATCCCTACAAGTGCTGGCTTTTTTTTTTAATTCCTCTTTGGTAATCTCCCCATTTTTCTATTTCTTATACATGTTCTTTTCAAAACTTAGCTCAGTTGAAAGTTCCTTAGTCATCCATCCTGGTTTCTTGAGGCATGTCCCATTTTTCTTCCTCATTGGAACTGTTTGAAATTGTGCCTTCAGTATCTCCCTTTTGAGAAACTCCCATCCATCTTGAACTCCCTTCTCTTTTAGTATTCCTGACAACGGGATCACCCCCAATATTCCTCTAAGTTTATTGAAATCAGCTCTCCTAAAGTCTACAATGCGTGTCTGACTATGCCTAACTTCTCCCTTCCAGGAGAACATGGTCACTTTAACCTAAGGCTACCACCACTTGCACCCCATCAACTAGGTCTCCCTTCTGGTTAAGATAAGATCTAAAATGGCTGATCCCCTTGTTCCCTCTTCCACCTTTTGTACAATGAAATTGTTTTCCAGTCAAGTGAGGAATTTAGAAGACCTTGAGGATTTGGCTGAGTTTGACTTCCAGCAAATATCAGGATAGTTGAAGTCACCCATCACTACTACATCTTTCCTTTCTGAGTGTGTGATTATCTGTTCTGGAAAGGCATCATCTAATTCCTCCATCTGACCTGGGGGTCTGTAGTAGACTCCCACCATAACATCCCTGTTGTTTCCCTCTCCTTTAATTTTTATCCAGATGCTCTCCATTTGGCCTCCAGTATTGATGTCCTGGATCTCTTCACTGGTGTAAATGTCATATAATGCAACTGTTGGGTCCTTGCCCTGTTTGCTTCCCCCCCCCCCCCCATGTCAGTTTGACTATTTTCTCATCCCACTTGCCTTGCAGAATACTTTCGCCCTCCACCACATAATTCAGTTTAAAGCCCTCCTGATCAGATTTTTTAGACCACTGGCAAAAACCTTTTTGCCAACTGGCGTGAGATGCAAGCGATTCCCTTGCCAGAAGTCCCCCCTCATGGAACCGCAGCCCATGATCCAAGAATCCAAACCATTCTTGGCAGCACCATCTACGGAGCCAGTTATTCACCTCTGCTATTTTCTTCTCTCTTCCTGGACCACGCCCTTCAAATGAGAGAAGAGATGAGATGACAACCTGTTCATACATCTCTTTCAGCTTCCTACCCAGAGGCTCCTAATCCCTTATGATACTCTGAAGGATGTGCCTTGCAGTATCATTGGTTCCCACATGAACCAAAAGAAAGTGGTAACAGTCAGTAGGTGTGACAATTCTCAGCCTCACTGTCACATCACAGATCTTTACCCCAGGGAGACAACACACCTCCCGAGACATCTTGTCAGGCCTACAAACCACTGCTTCGGTACCCTTCAGCAAGGAGTCCCCCACGACTACAGCATGCCTTTTCTGAGGCTTAGCAGTGTCACATTAGGCGTTGAGGCCTGAGTATGAAATGTACAGATGTGCACCAATGGTAAAACAGGAATTATGTCTAGAATTGTCTGCTGCTGAAGGCTGGAAAACAGTATGTGCTTGCTTGCACGTAGGCCTAATGTAAAAAACAAGAGTCTTCCTGACTGAGGGGACAACATTGTAGGTAATACAAGGAAGAAGAATCACCAGAAGAGGTTGGGTGGAGTAGTGAGTGGCTGGTTGGAGAGATTTGTCTAGCGTGTATATATATTTGTAAATACAGCAACTTAAAAATAAAAACCTCTGAGGAGAGAGTTTTGGCCCCAGTCTATTTCATCAACTGGGAGGAGGATTCCTGATAAAGCCGAAGCTCCAGGGTCGCCAGTAATTCCAAAGGCACCGGAGATTGCTTGAAATGTGCACTTCTGAATGTTTACATCAACAAGGGTTATGGGGCCCAGATGTTATCTACTCAGGCATCTCTGTTTGTTGCTGTGATGTGCTGTCAGTGCCAGAAGGCTGCGTGGTAAGATTTTTTTGGACTGTTGTCTGTGTCTTATCACTATTGACAGTAGAAGCTGGGAAAACTGCCAGGACTCTATCTTTACACTGTTTAATGATGGAGGCAGCTAAATTTCCAAAGCTAGATGAAACTAAGTATGCTGCTGGGAGTTCTTATTGTGAGGCATTGCTGGTCAGAGAAGGACTGTGGGATGTTGTTGAGAAAGGACCCACAGCTGATACTCTTGACCATGATAAGGGAGCAAGAGCTACAATTTTGCTTACAATCATGCTGTCGCAAATAAACCATGTCCGGGAGAAGAGAACCTCAAAGGAAGTTTGGGATGTTTTGAGGGAGATTCACCAATCTAATACAGCTTTGTCACGAATGATTTGGTGTAAGAGACTGTATGCCTGCAAAATGCAGAAAGGACAGTCACCAGGGAAGCATCTGGAGATCAAGTCTGATTTGTTCAGCCAGGTGCACATGAGAGGTGTTGTCCTTGTATCTGAGCAGAAAGCATACATCCTGCTTTCTGAAGATTTTGATAATATTCTTTGGAGTTTTCAGAATTTTAATGAAGCAGACATTACTGTGGAGCTGGTGGCTGCACGTGTCTTAGAAGAGAGCCAACGTCGGCAGTACGAGGCAGGGCTCCAGAGGCAGCATGCAGTACCAAAACAACCACACCCAACCAAGGCTTTCAAGGGAGAGAAAGTGTTTTCACTGTGGGAAGCCAGGTCATCTCAAGAAGGACTGCAGCAGCAAGGAAACAACAGCCTAAAGATCCTGTGACTAGGAAAGGTGTTGTTGCTGTGGTAAAGAACAATGCCTATAAAGCCCATGAGGCTGTAACTTCCAAACACAGTTGGTTGTTAGATTCCGAAGCCTCTGGGCATATGATTAATGATAAACGGCTTTGAAAATTAAGGTGCCATCTAATGTGCATTCACTTGATTTGGCTGATGGTGCACCAAGGGAGGCAAAAGAGATGGGAACTGTGTTCATCCCAAGTTTTGCAAAGGACTTTTCAAATGTATTGTGTGTTCCTAGGTTTCAAAACTGTTTGTTTAGTGTGCCTGCATTAACTACAAGTGGGTATGCCTTAAGTTTCAAAGGGGATGATTGTACCATTAGCATGAATGACCAGGTTTGTGCTAAAGCAATCAAAAGAAACAAAATGTACTATATGGTTGACAAGGCAGAAAGTGCAATAGTCAACAATGGGGCTTTCTAGATTGGAAAAAAGAAGTGTGTTCATGGCTGCATGAAACTCTAGCCTTTAGATGAGAAAAAGGGAAAGTGTGCCATGAAAACGCTTTTTTTTTGCATTTTAGGGGAGAAGAAGTACCTTTAAAAAGGTGCTGGTTTTCCCAGCTTCTTTTTTAAAAACTGCGGAACAGCGCAGCTCCATCTAAAGGCTGTGGTGCAGCTGCTAAGCATTAAGGAAAAGGCAACTTCATGTCACACTTTCTTGCCAATCTAGAAAGCCCCAATGTGCCTTTGCACTTAGACTGTGCTCATTACTACCATAGAGTCATGGGACATACAAGCTTCATGAGTTTGGGGAAGCTGAGAGAAGTGTGTCCAGAATTTAAAATGTCTTCTTGTTCAAACCACCTGGATTGTTCAGTTTGCAGCAGTATAAAGCTGAAGGCTTTTCCTGTGGCCAAACACAGCAAATGCACCACACAAAGGCCTTTTCAGGTTGTGCATGCTGATTTGGCTGGTCCTTTGGCCAAAACGATGGGCAAAAATCAGTACTTCATGGTCATTGAAGATTGTCACACACGGTTTCCATATGTGATGCTCATGAAGGAAAAAAGTGAAGCTGCTGAACACTTCAAAGATTGGGTCAATATGATTGAAAGGGAGTTTGAATACAAGGTGAGGTCCTTGGTTACAGATAGAGGTGGAGAATTTCTATCTAATAACCTGAAAAATTGGTTGAGAAGGAAAGGAATACGCCACAATACGACTAACCCGGCCTTGCCACAATCCTTTGCCTTGCCACATCCGGCTGTTCCTAGTGAGAATGGCTTAGCGGAGAGACATATTGGGGTCCTAAAGCAAATGAATGATTGCATGATGCTTGATGAAGAAGCACCTGAGCAGCTTTGGGGAGAAGCAATTTTGACAGCAAACCATAAAGCCAACCACATTTAGAATTCCTTTGTAAAGAAAATGCCATATCACATGTTGTATGGTAGACCACCAAATCTCAAATATCTGAGAGTTTTGGGGCAGTATGCAAATGTGTATGTGCCTGCAAACTTCAGGAAAAAGGGGGATCCTAAATGGAGAAGGTTGATGTTTGTGGGATATTCTGGAAAGAGCTATAGATTTCATCTAGGTCATGGGGATATCTTCCTGTCCAGAAGTGCCAATTTTGAAAAGCATTCAGGCTGGGAAAAGCTACATGCAAACAAAGAAGTTTTTCTCAAGCTGGGGCAGAGGGACATAGGTACTGGAAATGTGGGGGTTCCAAAACAAGAAGCATCTACTGAATGTGAACCTAGTACTTCTGCAGAACATCATACACAAACACATCCAACATTGCACTCACCAGTCACTACACAGAAGTTTGAAAAGGTATCCACAGAGGTGCAAACTAGTTCTGACAGTGAGGATGAAAGAAGCAGAACAAAAGTGATTGTGCCAAGGAGAACTCAGAGGGTGAGGATAGAACCACTTCCTTTTTACCTCCTTTTCCCCAGGTGTACACAATTAACTGCTAGAAAAAACAATAACAGTTGAGTAACACCACAATTATAACATAACTTGTTTCTTACTTCATAAGTCTAATATTTTAAATCAACCCTATAGTGAAAGCTGGACCCCATTCTCATTTTAGATAGTTTATCAGTGGTTCACAATCTTGTCTATACTTCACGAAAGAGTTATCTCCCAATAATGGAGTCAATTTATTAGATTCCAAGTATTCAGCTTGAAACCATACCCTATGAGGAATGCCTTAGGGAGCTGGGGATGTTTAGCCTGGAGAAGAGAAGATTAATAGGTGATATGATAGCCCTGTTTAAATATTTGAAGGGATGTCATATTGAGGAGGGAGCAAGCTTGTTTTCTGCTGCTCCACAGAGTAGAACATGGAACAATGGATGCAAACTGTAGAAGAGATTCCAACTCAACATTAGGAGGAACTTCCTGACAGTAACAGTTGTTCGACAGTGGAACACGCTCCCTTGGAGAGTGGTGGATTCTCCCTCTTTGGAGGTCTTTAAACAGAGGCTGGATGGCCATCTGTTAGGGATGCTTTTATTGGGAGTTCCTGAATGGCAGGGGGTTGGACTGGAAAGGCCCTCGTGGTCTCTTCCAACTCTATGATTCTATACTTACTTCTATACTCTCTACTTTACATTTCCACCTGAGTATATTACTCTAGCCATGGTTGTCAAATAAAACACCAATTTCACATATTTTTGCTCAGTATTTTATCTTTTAATTATACTCAGTAAATACATTTTAGGATCAGCTGGACATTCTATATTTAAGATTTGCATAACCTGTATATTATCATTTGTCAATACTTCTTTGCCTTGCTGCATAGCCACCATGTGTGGTAAAAAGTACCTGCCCCAGACCCACATTTCCAAGAGAGATTAAAAAGATTTAAAAACATTTTATGTCCTTTATAAGGGATAAGTTACCACCTATTCTGCATATTATAGACATTTTCTTTAATATCATAATTCATTGTGTATATTAAACCTTTAGACCACATTTCCCCCCATAAATTTAAATATATATTATGCCCAATATTTTGCAACCTTTTTACCATGCAATGTTTTATCAATTCATCTTCTGAGTAATTTTTAACAATAATTTATGAAATGTAGCAATCTGGTGAGAATTTCCTGATTTTAAAATGTTTTCAAAGTCCAAACACAATCTCTGATTACAAAGGATTTTAGTTCTACTATAAATCTTTTTTTCCTTCTCTGTATAAAACCCAGTTTCGTTAGCATCTTTCTGCCCACAGTTCTTCTTCTGCTTTCATAGTTAATGTTTCATTATCTAATTTTATTAAGTCTTCATAAGTTATCAATCTATTATTAAGTAAATGATCTCTATTGAAAAAGGCCATTCTGGGAGTCACTGCTGGGAGAAGCCAGACCTCTTTAGTCTACACAAGGCTTGCAGAGGGTTCATTTCCTTTAAGAAAGGAGAAGGAGGAGGCTCTAGTCCATGTGCTTGGGTGAGATCTAATCTAAACTTAGATTTTGGATTGGATTCTTGGATCATGGGCTGTGGTTCCATGAGGGGGAATTTCTGGCATGGGATGGGCTGCATCTCACGCCAGTTGGCAAAAACGTTTTTGCCAATAGTCTTAAAAATCTGATCAGGAGGGCTTTAAACTGAGTTATGTGGGGAAGGGAGACAGCATTCTGGAAGGCAAATGGGCTGGAAACAATAGTCAAACTGACATAGAGGGAACAAGGCAAACAGGGCAAGGACCCAACAGTAGGAGGCAAAAAAACATGCAAAAACAGCAAGTAAAGAGGACACATGGTCTTAGATGTCTCTACACTAATGCACAGAGTATGGGAAATAAGAAGGATGAACTTGAACTCCAAGCACAACAAGGGAAATACGATATAATGGGCATTACTGAAACCTGGTGGGAGGAGTCTCACAATTGGAATGTAGAAATAGAGGGATATAACATTTTTAAAAGAAACAGGCCAAACAGGAAAGGAGGAGGAATAGCATTGTATGTCAGGGATATTTACACCAGTAAAGAGATCCAGGAAGTCAATACTGGAAGCCAAGTGGAGAGCATCTGGGAAAAAATTAAAGGAGAGGGAAACATACAGGGGTGTTACTGTGGAAGTCTACTACAGACCCCCAACTCAGGCAGAGGAATTGGATGATGCTTTTCTAGAACAGATAATCACACACTCAGAAAGGAGAGATGTAGTAGTGATGGGTGTCTTCAACTATCCTGATATTTGCTGGAAGTCAAACTGAGCCAAATCCTCAGGGTTGAGCAAATTCCTCACTTGCCTGGAAAACAATTTCATTGTTCAAAAGGTGGATGAGGCAACAAGGGAATCAGTCATTTTAGATCTTATCTTAACCAAAAGGGAAGACCTAGCTGATGGGGTGCAAGTGGTAGGATCCTTAGGTGGAAGTGACCATGTTCTCCTGGAGTTTGTTATACAATAAAAAGGAGAAGCCAGGCATAGTCAGACACGCACTCTAGACATTAGGAGAGCTGATTTCAATAAACTTAGAGAAATACTGGGGGTGATCCAATGGTCAGGATTACTAAAAGAGAAGGGAGTTCAAGACGGATGGGAGTATCTCAAAAAGGAGATACTGAAGGCGCAATTTCAAACAGTTCCTATGAGGAAGAAAAATGTCTCAAGAAGCCAGGATATATGACTAAGGAACTTTAAACTGAGCTAAGTTTTAAATGGAACATGTATAAGAAATGGAAAAATGGGGAAATCACTGAAGAGGAATTCAAACAAATAGCAAGCACGTGTAGGGATAAAGTCAGAAAAGCTGAAGCGCAGTCAGGCTTGCTAGAGAGGTTAAGAACAATAAAAAGGTCTTATTTGGATATGTCCGCAGCAAAAGGAAGAAGAAGGAAACGGTAGGGAAACTGCATGCAGAAGATGGCAAAATGCTAACAGGAGACAGAGAAAAGGCACAATTACTCAACAATTTCTTTGCTTCAGTCTTCTCAGAAAGGACAAAGGGTGCTCAGCCTAAGGATAATGGAGCAGAAGATAGAACAGGGGAATTTCAGCACAGAATATGTAAAGCGATAGTACAGGAATACCTAGTTAACCTAAATAAATATAAGTCTCCAGGACCAGATGAACTACATCCAAGGGTATTAAAAGAACTGGCAAATGTAATATCAGAACCACTGGCAATAATCTTTGAGAACTCCTTCAGAACAAGAGAAGTCCCAGCAGACTGGAGGAGGGCAAACGTTGTCCCTATCTTCAAAAAGGGGAAAAAAGAGGAATCCAACAATTATCGTCCAGTTAGTCTGAAATCAATTCGAGGAAAGATTCTAGAGCAGATCATTAAGCAGAGATACTGTGAACATTTAGAACACAAAGCCAAATTCACAAAAAGTCAACATGGGTTTCAGAGAAACAAGTCATGCCAAACAAACATGATCTGTTTTTTTGATAAAATTACCAGCTTGGTAGATGAAGGGAATGCTGTGGATATAGTATACCTCAATTTCAGTATTACCTTTGACAAGGTTCCCCGTGACATTCTTGCAAACAAGCTTGTAAAGTGTGGGCTAGACAAGGTAACTGTTACATGGATTTGTAATTGGTTGACTGGCCGAACTCAAAGGGTGCTGAACACTGTCTCCTTTTCATCCTGGAGAGAAGTGATCAGTGGGGTGCCACAAGGTTCTGTCCTGGTCCCAGTGATATTCAACATCTTTATTAATGATTTGGATGACAGAATGACACTAAACTAGGAGGAGCAGCTAATACCCCAGAGGACAGGATCAAAATTCAAAATGACCTGAATAGACTAGAATCATAGAATCATAGAATCATAGAATCATAGAGTTGGAAGAGACCACAAGGGCCATCCAGTCCAACCCCCTGCCATGCAGGAACTCCAAGTCAAAGCATCCCTGACAGATGGCCATCCAGCCTCTGCTTAAAGACCCCTAAGGAAGGAGACTCCACTACACTCCGAGGGAGTGTGTTCCACTGTCGAACAGCCCTTACTGTCAGGAAGTTCCTCCTAATGTTGAGGTGGAATCTCTTTTCCTGCAGTTTGCATCCATTGTTTCGCGTTCTAGTCTCTGCAGCAGCAGAAAACAAGCTTGCTCCCTCCTCAATATGACATCCCTTCAAATATTTAAACAGGGCTATCATATCACCTCTTAACCTTCTCTTCTCCAGGCTAAACATCCCCAGTTCCCTAAGGCGTTCTTCATAGGGCAAGGTTTCCAGACCCTTCACCATCTTAGTTGCCCTCCTTTGGACATGCTCCAGTTTCTCCACATCTTTTTTGAATTGTGGTGCCCAGAACTGGACACAGTATTCCAGGTGGGGCCTGACCAAAGCAGAATAGAGTGGCACTATAACTTCCCTTGATCTAGAAACTATACTTCTATTGATGCAGCCTAAAATTGCATTGGCTTTTTTAGCTGCCACATCACACTGTTGACTCATGTTCAGCTTATGGTCTACTTGGACTCCTAGATCCCTTTCACATGTGGTCTCATTCAGCCAGGTGTCCCCCATCCTATATCTGTGCATTTCATTTTTCCGCCCTAAGTGCAGAACCTTACATTTCTCCGCATTGAATTTCATTTTGTTAGCACTGGCCCAGCTTTCTAGTCTATTCAGGTCATTTTGAATTTTGATCCTGTCCTCTGGGGTATTAGCTACTCCTCCCAGTTTAGTGTCATCTGCAAATTTGATAAGTATGCCCCCAATTCTGTCATCCAAATCGTTAATAAAGATGTTGAACAGCACTGGGCCCAGGACAGAGCCCTGTGGGACCCCACTGGTCACTTCTCTCCAGGATGAAAAGGAGCCATTGTTGAGCACCCTTTGAGTTCGGCCAGTCAACCAATTACAAATCCATGTAACAGTTAACTTGTCTATCCCACATTTTGCAAGCTTGTTTGCAAGAATGTCATGGGGAACCTTGTCAAAGGCCTTACTGAAATCGAGGTATACTATATCCACAGCATTCCCTTCATCTACCAATCTGGTAATTTTATCAAAAAAAGAGATCAGGTTCGTTTGGCATGACTTGTTTCTCTGAATGGTTCTGCATTTAGGGCGGAAAAATGAAATGCACAGATATTGGAAGGGGGACACCTGGCTGAATAAAACTACGTGTGAAAGGGATCTAGGAGTCCAAGTAGACCATAAGCTGAACATGAGTCAACAGTGCGATGTGGCAGCTAAAAAGGACAATGCAATTTTAGGCTGCATCAATCAAAGTATAGTGTCTAGATCAAGAAAAATAACAGTGCCACTCTATTCTTCTTTGGTCAGGACCCACCTGGAATACTGTGTCCAGTTCTGGGCACCACAATTCAAAAAGGATGTGGAGAAACTGGAACATGTCCAAAGGAGGACAACTAAGATGGTGAAGGGTCTGGAAACCATGCCCTATGAGGAATGCTTTAGGGAGCTGAGGATGTTTAGCCTGGAGAAGAGAAGGTTAAGAGGTGATATGATAGCCCTGTTTAAATATTTGAAGGGATATCATATTGAGGAAGGAGCAAGCTTGTTTTCTGCTGCTCCAGAGACTAGGATGCGGAACAATGGATACAAATTGCAGGAAAAGAAATTCCACCTCAACATTAGGAGGAACCTCCTGACAGTAAGGGCTGTTCGACAGAGGAACACACTCCCTCAGAGTGTAGTGGAGTCTCCTTCTTTGGAGGTCTTTAAACAGAGGCTGGATAGCCATTTGTCAGGTATGCTTTGATTGGGAATTCCTTCATGGCAGAGAGTTGGACTGGGTGGCCCTTGTCGTCTCTTGCAACTCTATGATTCTATGATTTTGTGATTCTAAGCCTAATTGGTTGAGGCCCACTTAGGTATTTTTCCCCCGTAAGTCTTTCCTCTTCAACCATATTGTTAATAATGATTTTCTGACTAAATGATTGTCAAAGTCTTTATTAACTTTCTATTTTACATAAAACAGATAACTGCTATGTCCTTTTATTCACCAATGTAATCCATCCCATTATCCAACTAAGACCACATGCATAATAATATAGTTTCAGATTCGGTAGAGCCAATATTACCTTGCCAAAAGGAAATCTGGTGATTCTCTGTGTCCATTTTGATTGGGTAAGAGCTTAAAATTGGAAAGTGTGAACCATTTCCTTTGGCTCAATGGGAGGAGGAAGTAGAAACCTCATTCTATATAACTGCTTGCAGAGGTGCGCACCTAACGGCATGCAATTTTTTTTTCATACTCATTTTTCTATTTGATAGCCAAGACGGGTTGGAAGTACAGAGGAGAAGGTGGCCTAGGGACAGGGTTGGAGGGCAACTCATTCAATCTTTATACTTTTCTTTTCACTATTCCCTTAAGTGGTTGTGGGGATTCAGAGGAAGTGAATCAGGGACTTGCCTCTAGAAGGAGCTAGCACCCAGGAGCTCTCTAGATAACTATAGGCCCAGTTGATTGAGCTCACTAACAGAGCTTAGGGACAAAGGCCAGCCACACAGGGATTCTTTACACTGGTGTTTAACAGGAGAAACCCACAGTCTTGTTTCAGTGCCTCCTTAAGACTTCTCACTATGGACACTGAGGGACCCGCTGCAGTCACCTGCAACACTTGTGGGATGTTTGTCTTCTTGACTACAGATGTGGGGAACTTCACCTGCACCAAGTGCAAGTTGGTAGCCCTCTTAGAAGATAAAGTACAGCAGCTGGAGGCCCAGGTGTCTACACTTCAGCATCATAGAGAGCAGGAGGTTCTCCTGAACAGAATGGACCAGACAGTCTTGGACAGGAAACACACAGAGAAAGTTGCTGGGGAAGAGGAGGTCACTTCACACACAACAGAAGTAAATGGTTGGAGGAATGTCACACACAGAAGAAGGGAAACTAGGGTTCGTTCTGTGAGCTTGCAGCTACAGAATCGCTTTGAATATCTCTGTGTTATCAGAGATGATGAGGAAAAGCAGCACGGTCAGACATCAGGGACAGAGCAGGGGAGCCTGAGAGTACCATGAAAGGGAAAAGACATGTTGATGTAAAGAAGCAGAAGTGCACATTTCAAGCAATCTCCGGTGCCTTTGGAATTACTGGCGACCCTGGAGCTTCGGCTTTATCAGGAATCCTCCTCCCAGTTGATGAAACAGACTGGAGCCAAAACTCTCTCCTTAGAGGTTTTATTCTTAAGTTGCTGTATTTACAAATATATATACACGCTTGACAAATCTCTCCAACCAGCCACTCACTACTCCACCCAACCTCTTCTGGTGATTCTTCTTCCTTGTGTTACCTACAATGTTGTCCCCTCAGTCAGGAAGACTCTTGTTGTTTACATTAGGCCTATGTGCAAACAAGCACATACTGACCTTGAGCACTGTCTGTTTTCCAGCCTTCAGCAGCAGACAATTCTAGACATACTTCCTGTTTTACCATTTGTGCACGTCTGTACATTTCATACTCAGGCCTCAAAGCCTAACATGCCCCTCCAAAATGTACAGATGTGTAACATTTTGCCAAATTTGTGTTTGCCATCTTCTGATGTTTACACACTTGTTGAAAAGCCAAAATCTGTGTTTATGTTGCCATGCCTATGAAACATGATAGCTGTTCATGCCTTTCAATTGGCAAAGCTTTTGTGAGAACATAAGCAATGTTGTCCCTGGTGTCAACGTACTCCAGACTTATGATTTTGTTCTGGACCATCTCTCTCACATTCTGATACCTCACACCAATGTACTTTGTCCTACATTTCAGGTTCTCAGCTTCAGACATTGCAATACAAGATTGTGAATCCTCATCAACTACAGTAGGCTCTTCACACTTTTCTCCTAAATCCACAAACAAGTGCCTTATCCACTGGATCTCTCCTCCAATTTCAGACAATGCTGCAAATTCTGCTTCTGTAGTAGTTAAAGCTACACAGTTTTGATTCCTGCTGCGACAAATTATTGGACTACCAGCAAATCTTACAAGCAGACCTGACACTGACTTTCTGTCATGCAATTCTGATGCAAATGATCTGTCCACATAACAGTCAAGCTGTTGTTCACTGCCCTGTATCACCAACTTTCTTTCCTTGGTTCCTTTCAAGTACCTCAGCACATGTTTCACTCTAGTCCAGTCCTCTACTTTTGGGACACTTACTTTTCTGCTAAGCACTCCAACTGCAAACGAAATGTCTGGCCTAGTGTTGTTTGCAATGAACATCAAGCTACCTACTACACTTCTGAACAATTCTGGAGTCTCAAATTCCTTTGATGACTCTGCACTAGAACTTCCAGAAATCATTGGACTTTTTACAATTTTTGCACTTTGCAAGCCACATTTCTCAATCAGTCTCTCAATCTTTTTCTTTTGGCTTAAGAAACATCTGCCATCCTCAGTCCACTGTACTTCAATCCCGAAATAAGTCTTAAGATTTCCCAGATCCTTGAGCACAAACTTCTTAGACAATTCTTTCTGAACTGACTCAATTTCCCTCTCTGACTTCGCTGTGACATACAAGTCATCAACATAAATCACTATGGTCATGTCACCTTTTGTATACATGCACGCATCTGCAATGCTGCATTTGTACCCTAATTTGACCAGCTTTTCATGAATGCACAGGTTCCAGCAACGTGCACTCTGTTTCAAACCATACAGTGCCTTTTTCAACCTGTAAACCTTTCTATCACTGTCCTTGTAAAAACCTAAAGGTTGTTCCATGAACACCTCCTCATCAAGATTAGCATTCAAATACCCAGTTTCAAAATCAAAGTGTCTCACCACTTGATTCTTTCTGGCTGCCAAAGCTAAGACCAGCCTTAAACTTTCTGGCTTTCCAATAGGTGAAAAAGTTTTGTCAACATTCTCAAACCACTGCTGTGAAAAACCTTTTGCAACCAGCCTTGCCTTGTATCTATGGGTTCCATCAGGCATTTCTTTCCTTTTGAAGACCCACTTGCAACCTACAAGCTTGTGGTTCTTAGGCCTCTCCACAATCTCAAACACTTCCGTATCCAGCAAAGACAAGTATTCTTGATCCATGGCAGAAAACCACTTCTCCTGCTTAGGATATGACTGCAACTCCTCTAAACTCTCTGGCTCATCAGCCAACATTGAACAAGCTTTTGCACCCTGCACTACAAATCTATCTGGAGGTCTCCTCACCCTCTGAGTTCTCCTTGGCACAATCACTTTTGTTCTGCCTCTTTCGTCCTCACTGTCAGAACTAGTCTGCACCACTGTGTCTTTCATGGACACCTTTTCAAACTTCTGTGCAGTGACCGGTGAATGCAATGTTGAATGTGTTTGTGTGTGATGTTCTGCAGAAGTACTAGGTTCACATTCAGTAGATGCTTCTTGTTTTGGAACCCCTCCATTTCCAGTACCTATGTCCCTCTGCCCCAGCTTGAGAAAAACTTCTTTATTTGCATGTAGCTTTTTTCAGCCTGAATGCTTTTCAAAATTGGCATTTCTGGACAGGAAGATATCCCCATGACCTAGATGAAATCTATAGCTCTTTCCAGAATATCCCACAAACACCAACCTTCTCCATTTAGGATCCCCCTTTTTCCTGAAGTTTGCAGGCACATACACATTTGCATACTGCCCCAAAACTCTCAGATATTTGAGATTTGGTGGTCATAGAATCATAGAATCATAGAATCATTGAGTTGGAAGAGACCACAAGGGCCATCTAGTCCAACCCCCTACCATGCAGGACCTCCAAATCAAAGCATCCCCGACAGATGGCCATCCAGCCTCTGCTTAAAGACTTCCAAGGAAGGAGACTCCACTACGCTCCGAGGGAGGGTGTTCCACTGTCGAACAGCCCTTACTGTCAGGAGGTTCCTCCTAATGTTGAGGTGGAATCTCTTTTCCTGCAATTTATATCCATTGTTCCGCGTCCTAGTCTCTGCAGCAGCAGAAAACAAGCTTGCTCCCTCCTCAATATGACATCCCTTCAAATATTTAAACAGGGCTATCATATCACCTCTTAACCTTCTCTTCTCCAGGCTGAACATCCCCAGTTCCCTAAGGCGTTCTTCATAGGGCATGGTTTCCAGACCCTTCTCCATCTTAGTTGCCCTCCTTTGGACCCGCTCCAGTTTCTTCACATCCTTTTTGAATTGTGGTGCCCAGAACTGGACACAGTATTCCAGGTGAGGCCTGACCAAAGCAGAATCGAGTGGCACCACTACTTCCCTTGATCTAGACACTATACTTCTATTGATGCAGCCCAAAATTGCATTGGCCTTTTTAGCTGCTGCGTCACACTGTTGACTCATGTTCAGCTTATGGTCTACTTGGACTCCTAGATCCCTTTCACATGTGGTCTCATTCAGCCAGGTGTCCCCCATTTTATATCTGTGCATTTCATTTTTCCTCCCTAAGTGCAGAACCTTACATTTCTCTGTGTTGAATTTCATCTTGTTAGCATTGGCCCACCTTTCTAGTATATTCAGGTCATTTTGAATTTTGATCCTGTCCTCTGGGGTATTAGCTACTCCTCCTAGTTTAGTGTCATCTGCAAATTTGATAAGTATGCCCCCAATTCTGTCATCCAAATCAATAATAAAGACCCCACTGGTCACTTCTCTCCAGGATGAAAAGGAGCCATTGTTGAGCACCCTTTGAGTTCGGCCAGTCAACCAATTACAAATCCATGTAACAGTTAACTTGTCTATCCCACATTTTGCAAGCTTGTTTGCAAGAATGTCATGGGGAACCATGTCAAAGGCCTTACTGAAATCGAGGTAAACTATATCCACAGCATTCCCTTCATCTACCAAGCTGGTAATTTTATCAAAAAAAGAGATCAGGTTCGTTTGGCATGACTTCTTTTTCTGAAACCCATGTTGGCTTTTTGTGATTATGGCGTTGGCTTCTAAATGTTCTCTCTGCTTAATGATCTGCTCTAGAATCTTTCCTGGTATTGATGTCAGACTAACTGGACGATAATTGTTGGGATCCTCTTTTTTTCCCTTCTTGAAGATGGGGACAACGTTTGCCCTCCTCCAGTCTGCTGGGACTTCTCCTGTTCTCCAGGAGTTCTCAAAGATTATTGCCAATGGCTCCGATATTACCTTTGCCAGTTCTTTTAATACCCTTGGATGTAGTTCATCTGGTCCTGGAGATTTGTACTCATTTAGATTAACCAGGTATTCCTGTACTGTCTCTTTACTTATTCTGTGCTCAAATTCCCCCACTCTGTCCTCTTCTTCACTGTCCTCAGGTTGAGCACCTTTTGCCTTTTCTGAGAAGACTGAAGCAAAGAAATTGTTGAGTAATTCTGCCTTTTCTCTGTTCCCTGTTAGTATTTTGCCATCTTCTGCACGCAGTGGTCCTACCATTTCCTTCTTCTTCCTTTTGCTGCAGACATACCCAAAAAAGCCTGTTTTATTGTTCTTAACCTCTCTAGCAAGCCTGATTTCATTCTGCACTTTAGCTTTTCTGACTTTATCCCTACATGTGCTGGTTATTTGTTTGAATTCCTCTTTGGGGATTTCCCCATTTTTCCATTTTTTATACATGTTCCGTTTAAAACTTAGCTCAGTTGTAAGTTCCTTAGTCATCCATACCGGTTTCTTGAGACATCTCCCATTTTTCTTCCTCATTGGAACTGTCTGAAATTGTGCTTTCAGTATCTCCCTTTTGAGGAACTCCCATCCATCTTGAACTCCCTTCTCTTTTAGTATTCTTGACCATGGGATCACCCCCAGTATTTCTCTAGGTTTATTGAAATCAGCTCTCCTAAAGTCTAGAATTCGTGTCTGACTATGCCTAGCTTCATCTTTCCACTGTATAGCAAACTCCAGGAGGACATGGTCACTCCCACCTAAGGATCCGACCACTTGCACCCCATCAACTAGGTCTTCCCTGTTGGTTAAGATAAGATCTAAGATGGCTGATCCCCTTGTTGCTTCTTCCACCTTTTGGACAATGAAATTGTCTTCCAGGCAAGTGAGGAATTTGCTAGACCTTGAGGATAGCGCTGAGTTTGACTTCCAGCAAATATCCGGGTAGTTGAAGTCCCCCATCACTACTACATCTCTCCTTCCTGATTGTGTGGTCATCTGTTCTAGAAGAGCATCATCCATTTCCTCTGTCTGACTTGGAGGTCTGTAGTAGACTCCCACAGTAACATCCCTGTTGTTTCCCTCTCCTTTAATTTTTATCCAGATGCTCTCCACCTTGCTTCCAGTATTGATTTCTTGGATCTCTTCACTGGTGTAAATATCCCTGACATATAATGCTATTCCTCCTCCTTTCCTGTTTGGCCTGTTTCTCTTAAAAAGGTTATATCCCTCTATTTCTACATTCCAATCATGAGACTCATCCCACCAGGTTTCAGTGATGCCTATTATATCATATTTCCCTTGTTGTGCTAGGTCTACCATACAACCTGTGATATGGCATTTTCTTTACAAAAGAATTCCAAATGCGGTTGGCTTTATGTTTTGCTGTCAAAATTGCTTCCCCCCAAAGCTGCTCAGGTGCTTCTTCATCAAGCATCATGCAATCATTCATTTGCTTTAGGACCCCAATATGTCTCTCCGCTAAGCCATTCTCACTAGGAACAGCCGGATGTGGCAAGGCAAAGGATTGTGGCAAGGCCGGGTTAGTCGTATTGTGGCGTATTCCTTTCCTTCTCAACCAATTTTTCAGGTTATTAGATAGAAATTCTCCACCTCTATCTGTAACCAAGGACCTCACCTTGTATTCAAACTCCCTTTCAATCATATTGACCCAATCTTTAAGTGTTCAGCAGCTTCACTTTTTTTCTTCATGAGCATCACATATGGAAACCGTGTGTGACAATCTACAATGACCATGAAGTACTGATTTTTGCCCATCGTTTTGGCCAAAGGACCGGCCAAATCAGCATGCACAACCTGAAAAGGCCTTTGTGTGGTGCATTTGCTGTGTTTGGCCACAGGAAAAGCCTTCAGCTTTATACTGCTGCAAACTGAACAATCCAGGTGGTTTGAACAAGAAGACATTTTAAATTCTGGACATACTTCCCCCAGCTTCCCCAAACTCATGAAGCTTGTATGTCCCATGACTCTATGGTAGTAATGAGCACAGTCTAAGTGCAAAGGCACATTGTTGACTATTGCACTTTCTGCCTTGCCAACCATACAGTACATTTTGTTTCTTTTGATTGCTTTAGCACAAACCTGGTCATTCATGCTAATGGTACAATCATTCCCTTTGAAACTTAAGGCATACCCACTTGTAGTTAATGCAGGCACACTAAACAAACAGTTTTGAAACCTAGGAACACACAATACATTTGAAAAGTCCTTTGCAAAACTTGGGATGAACACAGTTCCCATCTCTTTTGCCTCCCTTGGTGCACCATCAGCAAAATCAACTGAATGTACATTAGATGGAACCTTAATTTTCAGAAGCCATTTATCATTAACGATATGCTGAGATGCCCCAGGGTCTAAAAACCAAACTTGTTTGGGGGTTGCAGCCTCATGGGCTTGATAGTAATTGTTCTTTACCACAGCAACAAACCTGTGCTCTTTCAGCTTCCTACTAAAGCCTCATAATCCCTTATATTCTGAAGGCTGTGCCTTGCAGTATCACTGGTTCCTACCTGGACCAAAAGAAGAGGTAATGGTTAGTAGGCTTTACAAGTCTTGTCAGCCTCACTGTTATATCATGGATGTAATGCTAAACACAGAGCTATCTTATCTGGCCCACAAACCACTCAGCAAAGAGTCCCCCATCACTACTACATGCCTCTTTTGAGGCTTAGCAGCAGCTTTTCCTTGTGCTGATTCTAAAAAGTTGCCCTGTATCTTCCATGAGGACTGTCCCTGCTGCTCTGCCTCATCATCCCTGATAAGGGAGAGAGCTTCAAATTAGTTCTGTAGCTTCAAATGTGCAGAACAAATCCTTGCTCCCTGCTTCTACCTGCACATACCTCCAACTGTCTACCTCCTCTGCATGGGAACTGACCTCCTCCCCAGAAACTTCCTCTGTGTGTTCAACATCCAGGATAGTCTGTTCTGCTCTGTCTAGGAAAACCTCATGCTCCCTAATATGCCTAAGTGTACATACCTGGACTTCTAGCTGCTGGACCTTCTCTCCGAACAGGGCTCCAAACTTGCTCTTGGTGCAGGTGAAGTTACCCACACCCACTGACAAAAATTCAAGCATGCCACAGCTGTTACTGGTGACTGCAGCTGCTCCCTCACTGTCTATGTTCAATTGTCTAAAGTTGGCACTGAAGCAACACTCCAGGCTTCCCTCTCAGATTTCCCCACTAAACATTTAGGCAGAATATCCTTTTTTCAAAGCCTGTTTGCGAGGCTCCAGAACCTGAGACTGCAGATATATAGGAAAGCTATTTGCTGCTAGGTCTTCTCCCAGGCAATTCTCTGATTTACTTCTAGTAATTTAAAGAATATTCTCCAAAATTCAAAAAACTGAAGAAATATCTGTTATTCAAAGATTTCGTAAGCTTTTTAAAGAGAAGAAATTATTAGCATTTTTTGATCAATGAGAAGAATTTTGGTTTTTAATAATTTCCTAATGAAGTGAAGGGACGGGACCTTTCAGCTAACTATTCGTTGGCCAGGATTTGTGTATTTTGCGTAAGCAAAGCTACCATTCATACTGACTTTTACTAGAGGCTTATTTCCTTTGTTAGAGTAATAAATCCTTCCCTCTCTTTGCCCACAGCTTTGCTTTTAAAAAACAAAAGACAACAAAAGGCAAGAGCATTTGTGTGTAGGTGGTGGTGGATACTTTCAGGCCATTAAAATTCTCACAGAAGAGAAAGAGGGGGTGGGGGTGAAATCCTAGGAATTGCCAAGGGTCACCTCATCCAATTCTCTTCTTGGATACATCACACTCTCTCACTCATGATTATTCTGAACTCTCTTTGTCCTTGACAAAAAAATAAAAAATAAAAATAAAAATGCATGATAGGTTTTGCTTTCGCATCACTCATGGATATGAATTCTCCTTGTCAAAAAGGTTTAAAGAACATTCCTCTGTTTGAAAAAACCTGAATCCACACTCAACTGCCTTCAAATGGAGCTGAGACAATGTGACCCTCACAGAAGAGAAGGGGGTGAGGTGGGGTGGGGTGGCAAAAAATAAAATAATAAAATGCATGACAGGTTTGCCTTAGCATCACTATGAGAGAGGTGCAGAGAGAGAGTTGGTCATGTTCATCTCTCAGGCTGAGAGAGTGTGACCCTCACAAAAGAGAAGAAAGGGTGGGATGGAGTGCAATGGCAGGAATTCTGTCATGCATTGGAAGGGATTCGCAAAAGTCATATTGTCCAACCCCCTTTCTACCATGAAAGAATACCTAGGATTACAGGGCTTAGAGTTGAAGCTGAGAGCATGTGACTTGCCTAAGGTCACCCAGTGAATGATGATGAGAATGCAGCAGGATACAAGGAGACAAGTTCCCTTCCCCCATGATTGCTCACTTCACACCTTTGCTTTGAAAAACAAATAAGAAGAATTTAGCAGGGAAAGAATTGCTCAGGCAGACTGGTCTCTAGTAAACTGTTTATAACAATTAAACCAAAGAAAATAAAGTTCACTAGCTCACTTTACTAAAGTAATATTTTGTATGCCAGACAAAATATTACTTTTATGCCATGGAGAAATAAATCTCTATGTTTTGATTTCTATTATTATTATTATTATTATTATTATTTTGAAAGAAAGAAGTTGGCAGCATGAGCTGCTTCCTCAGATGCATTTAGTCTCAGAGGTGCAACAAGATCTCTATAATATAAGCATTTACATTAATTTTTTTTTTAAAAAAAAATAATGTTTTTGGCTTTTAGTTAGTTATGTCCTCCATTTTTCGGAAGAAAGTATGCTTTCCCTGCTAAATTTTTCTTCTCATTTGTTTTTCATAGCTAAGGTGTGAAGCGAGCAATCCTGGGGAAGTTGTCTCCTTTCATCCTGCTGCAGTGCTTTCTCAGTCATCATCATTTGGAAAGGGGAGATAGAATGCTTGGTTTTGTTGCATTTAAAGAAAGTCTCTATAAATAGTAAAGTTACAATTTATTTGTCATGATTGGTTGTCATAATTCTCTACCACCAAAGCAGGACAAAATGTAGAAAAAAATGAAGGACAAAATTTACACCCAAATGTGTAGGACCTCTGAGACTAAATGCACCTGAGGAAGCAAGTCATGCTGCCAACTTCTTTCTTTGAAATAATAATAATAATAATAGAATTCAAAGACACTGAGATTTTGGGTTTTTTTTATTTTAATAATATACAATACCATAGACACAGAACAAAAAAGAAAAACAGTACATTGAAAACAATACATAAATACATTAATTATTATTATTATTATTATTATTATTATTAACCTTTATTTAATGACAAAGTTTCATAAATAACCGAACATACATACCAGAATAACCATATTAACCATGTATTGAAATTGACATGTAGCATATAATCCAGTTCATACAGTATTGACACCATCATACATAATTGTCCTATTACCATCCTATTAACATAAAGACAAAAACACCGTAACAAAAACGACACCTCCTGAGTCTCAAAAAAGTCTAGACATTTTTTCAGTCTGACAACCAAATCCGGCCATCGTTTAGGTTGCGGATTTTACCATCCTTAGGTGTATATCATAAATTCCCCAATACCTTCCACCTCTTTCTTTGTCAAATGTTGTTGTAATGGAACCCAGGTAATTTTATTTTTATCCCAGTCTTGATTTCTTACCAAACAAGTTAATTTATCTAGTTGCACAACATTAGACAGTTTATACAGCCACTCTTCAATTGTTGGGATATTCTCTAATTTCCACTTACTTGCATAAACTATCCTTGCACAAGTCGTCAAATAAAAGACAAGTTTACCATTTTTTCTTTCAATCTCCGGCATGTGGCACATGCTCAGTAGATAAAAAGTTGGATCCAAACTAGAATCATAGAATCATAGAGTTGGAACAGAAACCACAAGGGCCATCCAGTCCAACCCCCTGCCATGCAGGGACTCCCAGTCAAAGCATCCCCGACAGATGATCCTTTTTGAATTGTGGTGCCCAGAACTGCACACAGTATTCCAGGTGGGGCCTGACCAAAGTAGAATCAAGTGGCACTATTACTTCCCTTGACGTAGATGCTATACTTCTATTGATGCAGCCTAAAATTGCATTGGCATTTTTAGCTGCCACATCGCACTGTTGACTCATTGAACACTTATGGTCTACTTGGACTCCTAGATCTCTTTCACATATAGTTTCATTCAGCCAGGTGTCCCCCATCCTATATTTGTACATTTCATTTTTGTGCCCTAACTGCAGTACCTTACATTTCTCCGCATTGAATTTCATTTTGTTAGCATTGGCCCAGCTTTCTAGTCTATTCAGGTCATTTTGAATTTTGATCCTATCTTCTGGAGTATTGGCTACTCCTCCTAATTTGGTGTCATCTGCAAATTTGATAAGTATGCCCCCAATATTGTCATCCAAGTCATTAATAAAGATATTGAATAGCACTGGGCCCAGAACAGAACCCTGTGGCACCCCACTGGTCACTTCTTTCCAGGTTGAAAAGGAGCCGTTGTTGAGCACCCTTTGGGTGCGGCCAGTCAACAAATTACAAATCTATATAACAGTTACCTTGTCTAGCCCCCATTTTACAAGCTTGTTTGCAAGAATGTCACGGGGAACCTTGTCAAAGGCCTTTTTGAAATCGAGATATACTATAACCACAGCATTCCCTTCATTTACCAAATTCGTAATTTTATCAAAAAAAAGAGAGATCAGATTTGTCTGGCATGACCAGTTTCTCTGAAACCCATGTTGGCTTTTTGTGATTATGGCATTGCCTTCTAAATGTTCACAGACTCTCTGTTTAATGATCTACACCAGAATCTTTCCTGGTATTGATGTCAGACTAACATTGGACGATAATTGTTGGGATCCTCTTTTTTCCTTTTTTGAAGATCGGGACAATGTTTGCCCTCCTCCAGTCTGCTGGGACTTCTCCTTTTCTCCAGAAATTCTCAAAGATTATTGCCAATGGCTCCGATATTGCATTTGCCAGTTCTTTTAATACCCTTGGATGTAGTTCATCTGGCCCTGGAGACTTATATTCATTTAGGTTAACCAAGTATTCCTGTACTATCTCTTTACTTATTCTGTTCAGAAATTCTCCTATTCTGTGTTCTTCCCCATTATATTTACGTTGAGCACGTTTTGCCTTTTCTGGGAAGACTGAAGCAAAGAAGGTGTTGAGTAATTCTGCCTTTTCCTTCCCCTGTGAGCATTTTTTCATCTTCAGTGGTTCTACCATTTCCTTCTTCTTCCTTTTGCTTCGGACATACCCAAAAAATTCTCCTGTTGTCAAAAAAATTCTCAAAGCCCTTTTTATTGTTCTTAATCTCTCTAGCAAGCCTGAGTGAATTCTGCCCTTTAGCTTATCCGACTTTATCGCTACATGTGCTGGCTATTTGTTTGAATTCCTCTTTGGTGATTTCCCCACTTTTCAATTTCTTATACATGTTCTGTTTAAGGCTTATCTCAGTTGAAAGTTCCTTAGTCATCTATCCTGGCTTCTTGAGACACCTCCCAATTTTTTTCCGCATTGGAACTGTTTGAAATTGTGCCTTCAGTAACTCCCTTTTGAAAAACTCCCATCTGTCTTGAACTCCCTTCTCTTTTAATTTTCCTGACCATGGGATAACCCCCAGTATTTCTCTAAGTTTATTGAAATCAGCTCTCCTAATGTCTAGAGTGCGTGTCTGACTATGCCTGGCTTCTCCTTTTTATTGTATAACAAACTCCAGGAGAACATGGTCACTCCCACCAAACGTTCCAACCACTTGCACCCCATTGACTAGGTCAAACCTGTTGGTTAAGATCAGATCTAAAATAGCTGATCCCCTTGTTGCCTCTTCCACCTTTTGGTCAATGAAATTGTCTTCAAGGCAAGTGAGGAATTTGCTCAACCTTGAGGATTTGGCTGATTTTGACTTCCAGCAAATATCAGGATAGTTGAAGTCCCTCATCACTGCTACATCTCTCCTTTCTGAGGGTGTGGTCATCTGTCCTAGAAAGGCATCATCCAATCTGACATGGGGGTGTGTAGTAGACTCCCACAATAACATCCCTGTTGTTTTCCTCTCCTTTAATTTTTTTCCAGATGCTCTCCACTTGGCCTCCAGAACTGATGTCCTGGATCTCTTCACTGGTGTAAATATCCCTGACATATACTGCTATTCCTCCTCCTTTCCTGTTTGGCCTGTTTTTCTTTAAAAGGTTATACCCCTTTAATATCTACATTCTAATCATGAGTCTCATCCCACCAGGTTTCAGTGATGCCTATTATATTTGCTTTGTTGTGCTAGGAGTTCAAGTTCATCCTGTTTATTTCCCATACTTGCTGCATTAGTGTAGAGACATCTGAGAACATGTGTTCCCTTTACTTGCTGCCTGTGCAAATTTTTTTGCTTCCCACTGTTGGGTCCTTGCACTGTTTGCCTTGTTCCCTTTATGTCAGTTTGACTATTTCCTCCAGCCCTTTTGCGTTCCAGAATAATGTCTCCCTCCCCCATATAACTCAGTTTAAAGCCCTCCTGATCAGATTTTTGAGACTATTGGCAAAAGCTTTTTTGCCAACTGGCATGAGATGTAGCCCATCGTTTGCCAGAGGTCCCTCCTCATGGAACCTTAGCCCATGATCCAAGAATCCAAACCATTCTTGGTGGCACCATCTACAGAGCCAGTTGTTGACATCTGCTATTTTCCTCTCTTTTCCTGGACCATGCCCTTGAACTGAGAGAAGAGATGAGATGACAACCTGTCCATCCATCTCTTTCAGCTTCCTACCCAGATCCTCGTAATTCTTTATCATATTCTGAAAGCTGTGCCTTGCAGCATCATTGATTCCCACATGAATCAAAAGAAAGGGTCATTGATCAGTAGGCTTGAAAAGTCTTGTCAGCCTCCTTGTCACATCACGGATCTTTGCCCCAGGGAGACAGCACACCTCCCGAGACATCTTGTCAGGCCCACAAACCACTGCTTCTGTATCACTCAGCAAGGAGTCCCCCACCACCACCACAAGCCTCCTCCAAGGCTTAGCAGCAGCTGTTCTCTTTGGTGCTATTCTCAGGCTACCTTGCTGTGTTCCTGATGTCTGTCCCTGCTGCTTTTCCTCATCTTCTTTGATAGCAGAGAGAGATTCAAAGTGATTCTGTAGCTGCAAGCTCACAGAACAAACTGTGGTTTCCCTACTCCTGTGTGTGACATTCCTCCAACCATCTACTTCTGTTGTGTGTGAAGTGACCTCTTTCTCCCCAGCAACTTTCTCTGTGTGTTTCCTGTCCAAAACGGTCTGGTCCATTCTGTTCAGGAGAACCTCCTGCTCTCTGTGATGCTGAAAT
This sequence comes from Urosaurus nigricauda, assembly GCA_034509955.1. Lineage (NCBI taxonomy): Eukaryota > Metazoa > Chordata > Lepidosauria > Squamata > Phrynosomatidae > Urosaurus > Urosaurus nigricauda. The sequence continues at coordinate 105,114,506 of JAOEGL010000005.1, read as the reverse complement.
GTAGATGCCTGGGCCTCCAATTGCTGAACTCTCTCTTCTAAGAGGGCTACCAACTTGCACTTGGTGCAGGTGAAGTTCCCCACATCTGTAGTCAAGAAGACAAACATCCCACAAGTGTTGCAGGTGACTGCAGCAGGTCCCTCAGTGTCCATAGTGAGAAGTCTTAAGGAGGCACTGAAACAAGACTGTGGGCTTCTCCTGTTAAACACTAGCATAAAGAATCCCTGTGTGGCTGTTAGTGAGCTCAATCAACTGGGCCTATAGTTATCTAGAGAGCTCCAGGCTGATAGCTCCTTCCAGAGGCACTTCCTCTTAATATCCGCAACCCCTGAAGGAGAAAGTGAATAGACAATTGTTAAAATTGAGTAAGTTGTCTTCTAACACTGTGCCTAGGTTATCTTCACCTCTGTATTCACCCCTCTCCTTAACTACTAAAAAAATTAAAATGAATTAGAAAAGAAAACAGTGTGTGCCTCTGCAAGCAGTTGTATTGAATGAGGTTTTCTACTTCCTCCTTCCAGTGAGCCAAAGGAAATGGCTCCCACTTTTAAACTCTAGCTCTTACCCAATCCAAATGGACACAGAGAATCACCAGGCTTCCCTTGGCAAGGGATGTCCCAGAACTAAAATTACTTTGCAAAATTTCTTTTACTTGGGCATGCACCTTAGGTCCAAACTTTTTTGCCACCTTACAACTCCACCAAATGAGGTAAAAAGTTCCCACTTCTTGTCCACATTTCCAACATTTGTTGGAAACTGCTTTATACATTCTAGCCCATTTTTCCAGGGACAAGTACCACCTAAAGTACATTTTGTATAAATTTTCTCTTAAGTCTTGCAACAGGGTATATTTAATTCTTATCTTCCAAGATTTTCCCCACTGTTCTAACATTATGTTATGTGCAACATCATTAGCCCACTTAATCATGTGTTGCGCTATATATTCTATGATTCTATGATTCTTCTTCCATATCCATATCCATTTCAAGCAGGATTTGATAATACCAAGGCTTTTAAACTCTAAATTCTGTATTCCAGATGATCTTTGGGCTAAATCCATATATGTAACCCATCTATCTTGGTTTATCACTTCCCTATTGTGAAATGCCTCATGTATCGAGGCCCATTCAGAAATACCTGAACATATTCTGCTTTTATATTTCTCCCACACCCTCACCAAGGCTTTACGGATGGCATGGTTCAAAAAATCTCTATGCACCTTCACTTTACCATAAAATAAATATCCATGCCACCCAAATCTAAGGTCGCTTCCTTCTAAATTCAATACCCTCTTATTCTTTAACAAGAGCCAGTCCTCCAACCATTCAAAACAGCATGCCTCAAAGTAAACGTGAAGGTTGGGCACAGCTAACCCACCTCTCGCTACCATGTTTTGAATAGTCTTTAGTCTCACTCTAGGCTTTTTACCACTCCAAATAAACTTCGAGAGTTCCCTATGCCATATCTTGAAGGGTTTGTCACACGTCACAATAGGAATATTCTGAAATAAAAACATAAATTTTGGCAAGACCTTCATTTTTATCACAGCTATTTTCCCTAGCCATGATAGTTTTAACTTATCCCATATTTTCAAATCCTTTTTTCTATCAGACCAAATCTTTTCATAATTGTTTTTATATAAATCTATGTTTTTCGAGGTCAATATAACACCTAAATATTTAATTCTTTTAACAACTTGAAAGCCTGACATCTTTGAGATACTATTTTTCTCTGTCTCAGAAAGATTCATCGTTAATACTGACATTTTGTTCTTATATATCTTCAATTCAGAGACCACAGAAAATTGTTCAAGAACAGTCATAATGTAAGATATGCTTTCCTCAGGGTTAGATACCATAATTAATAAATCATCCACATATGCTTTCAATTTTAGCTCATGCCCTTTACATGTAACCCCGTTTATTCTGCTTTCAGCTCTAATATTAATATTCAACATCTCCAACACCAACAGGAACAGTAATGGGGAAAGCGGGCATCCTTGTCTTGTACCTTCTGTTTTTTTCCCCATTTACTACTACTTATGCCATCTGTTTACAGTAAATTGCTTTAATCCAATTTATAAAGTTACTACCAACTTCTATTTTTTCTAACACCTGAAACAGAAATAACCAATTGACCTTGTCATAGGCCTTCTCAAAATCAATACAGATCATTGCTAATTTCAAATTGTCTCTCTTTCCATGGTGTTCGATTACATTCAAAACAGACCTTAAATTATCTTTAATCTTTCTAGAAGGCAAAAAGCCACTCTGGTCTTTGACAATCCATTCACCCAACACCTTTTTAAATCTTTCTGCTAATATGGCAGCAAAGATTTTATAATTGCAATTCAACAACGATATTGGCCTATAATTCTGGATCTCATCAGGGTCTTTGCCTTCCTTAGGTATGAGGGTGATATTAGCTTGTGACCAAGTTATTGGTGCTTTCCCCTTTAGCATCTCATTCAATACTGTCTGTAGAGGTTTAACCAAATGTTGTTGAAATTTTTTATAGTACTCCATAGGCAATCCATTGGGGCCCGGAGCTTTCCCCAATTTCCCTCTCTTAATAGCCTCTACAATTTCCTGTATGGTAATTTCCCATTCAATATATTCCTCTGTTCATCATTAAATGGGGTTAGTCTACAAATATTTAAATATTCTTTTATCTGTTCAATTTGGATTTCCTTCTCTCTGTATAGAGACTAATAAAATTCTGTCACAATTCTTTTTATATCATCTTGGTCTGAAAAGACCACACCTTTATCTTTCAATCGAGTTATCTGCTTTGACGCTTTTTCTTTTCTCATTTGGTTAAGCAAGCCATCTCCCCGGCTTATTTGCTCCCTCAAAAGATTTTTACTTGATATATTTCAATTTCTTACTCATATCTTTTAAGAGGATTAATGATATCTGTTGTTGTAGCTCCTTTATTTTTTTAGACACACATTCTTTTTTAGGAGATTTTTTAAATTCCTTTTCTTTTTCTCTTAATTCATTTTGTAAATTTTCTAATCTCAATTTTCTTTCTTTTTTCATCCCAGACCCTAATTGTGAATAAACAAGCCTCTAATGACAGCTTTAGAGGCTTTCCATCTTATGTCTAAAGCGGTGTCTTCTTCCTTGCTTTCTTTGAAAAAAAAAACACCCTCAGGTGTTGATCAATCATCTCATATACTTTTTATTCTCCAACATTTTAGCATTTAATTTCCAACTGTATTCTTTATATCTAAGTTGCAATGACATTTGTATAAGACTGTGAGAACAACTTTTACCTCAGTTACTCTTGGAATTAGGTGTTTTGAAACAAAAAACATGTCCAGTCTGGCCCATGACTGGTGCACCTCCCAATAAAAAGTATATTCCCCAGATTGGCCATATTTCTCTCGCCATATATCTTTCAAATCTAATCGTTCAACCAAATCAAAAAAATCTTTTGGAAGTTTACCTTGGGTGGTTTTAACCATTTTCCTTGAAGCCCTGTTGGGGGATTGACCACCCCATTCCAATCCTCCATAAATATAATAGAGTCACAAATCGTATTTTGAACTTTATTTAACAAATCATTTAAAAACTTGCTTTTCCTTTCAAGTGGGCCATATACACCTATCAACACCACAGTTTCTCCTTCCAAACTAATTTTAACACCCACAAAATGCCCTTGTTCATCATTTATTACTTCCTGAGGATAATATTTAACATCTACATATAACACAACTCCTTTCTTTTTATTGTTTGCTGCTGAGACGAATTCTTTACCTAGCTTAAGGTTCTTAAGGAACCGCACATCCCTTTTTTTAATCCTTGTCTCTTGGAGACACACTATTTCTATTTTCTATTTCCTTAAATAGTGAAAAATCTTATTTCTCTTTGCAGCTCTGTTAAGACCTTTTATGTTCCAGGAGACTATCTTAAATTGTGGTGTCATTTTCCCAAGCTGGTTTCCTATTTCTGTCTCCTACGATATCATGTACCTTAACCTCGTCCAATCCAGTTAATAGTTCCTCTTCCGTATCTATGTCACTTTCTCCTTCTAAGGGTGGATCTTTCCATTCCTGCTCTTTCCATTTATTCCATTTACCTTTACCTTTACCTTTATTTGTATGTTGGTTGTCTCTATCTTTTAATTCCTCTCTTTGTCCGTCTAAATCTTCTCCCTATATTTCTTTTAACCAATCCCCTACCTTTTCATTTTTTTCTTTTTCTTTAATATTCTCAAAGTAGTTCTCTTTCTTACTTGCTCTTTTGAGAAATTTCAGAAAATCTTTAGCTTCCTGTATGGAGCATATCTCAATTTTTTCCCTAAACCAGAATATTAAGCCTTCTGGCAATTTCCATCTGTATATGATGTGTAATTCTCTAAGGTGACTAGTCAAAAAATTGTACTTCCTTCTTTTCCTCATTACCATCGGTGGAATGTCTTTAAATAGTTGTAACTTTTTTTCTTCAAATTTATTTGGTGTATTTTTATGTTTAGCTAGCAAAGTATCTCTCAATTGTTTTCTTACAAAAAAAATGTCTCTAGGGACCTGTTTTTATTTAGCCATGTAAGAATTCACTCTGTACAATTTATCAATCTCCATTTCAAACAAATGCCTCTCTTTACCCACGTGATTTGCTAAGATCTCAACTATTTTTGAAGCAGATTTTCTCCTTCCAGAATCCCTTTAACTTTAAGACATCTTTCTCAAATTTTTAGTTCTTTCACTGAATTCTCATCAAACAGTTATTTTGCTTTTGTTTAACCTCCTTTAAATTTTCCTCAAAATTTTTATATTTTCCCTCAATTTCTCCTATCTTTTCTTTAATTGTTGTCATCTCCCTTGATATCTTATCCATAGCTAGAGTAACCCCTGATAGGTCCTCCCTCAATTCCTGTTTTATTTCTGATGTTAACATAGTCATATCATTTCTTAATTCTTGAATATCTTTACTCAAATCTAGTCTTAATTTTTTGATCTCTTCCAACAGAAGTGGGTTAGCCTCCATAACTTTAGTAGATTCAAAGGATGGTCTATGATTAAGTTGTGTTTGTGTCTGAATCTGAGCTTGTGTCTTATTCATACCTTGACTTTTGTTACTGGTTAATTTATTACTTGTTGCCATTAGTTTGTTTTCTGGGCTACTATTTACAACAATGTCTCTTATATGTGCCCTATGCTTAAGTCATTCAAATTATCTGGACATCCCCCTGAGCCACTATTATCAAATATTATCCAATCAATTGATATAAGCTCTTGATATCAGCCCAGCATTCACTAACTATCTAAATTTCTAGTATACCAGCTTATAGGCTTTTTCTATCAGATAACTCCCACTTTGGCCTTTAAATATATAGCCCAATCTTCTAGTTTTGAATTCTCTGTTTGACTGTGTTAATAATTAGTTTTTTATACAAAAACCCAGAAATGAGTGTAAAATAATCATTTAAATCCAATTTGTCATTCATCCATTAATGGAAGTCAAGCTCTAATTAAATTCAATTAGTCCTAATTTATAACAATCAAATTACAAGGTTGACGGTTATATTTCAACAATTATTCTATAGATCAATTACCCCTCCAAATTTCAAACTGCGTAGTTACATCTCCCAATTATCAGTATGGAGGGGAAGGATGACTAAGGGCTTCCTGTCTACCTCGAACAGTGCATATAGGATTCAGTCAGACTCCTCCTCTGCTCTTTCAGTCTCCTGGCCCAAAGTCTTTCCTTTCAAAGTCCCCCAGGAAAGTACAAGAAATAACTTGCTTTCCCAGGGAGCATGAAAAGGTCACAAAATATCTGGCTCTGGTAGGCTAGCACACTTCCTTCCTGGAACTGCTTTCCCAAGCGCTCTCAGGGGCAGAGATCAATAAACTGACACACTTCCTTCTCCCTCCTTGCTCTCCTTGTTCTCCCTGGACTTGCTTTCCCAGATGCCTTCAAGGGGAAGAAGTCAATAGGCTAGTACACTTCCTTCTTCCTCTGTACTCTCCCTGGACTCGCTTTCCCAGATGCCTTCAAGGGGTGGAAGTCAATAGGCTAGCACAATTCCTTCTTCCTCCATACTCTTCCTGGACTCACTTTCCCAGAAGCCTTCGGGGGGCAGAAATCAATGCCACCCACACCCACACTGTTGGTTTCCCTGCCGGGGAGTAGTGAATCCTATAGGACAACTCAAGTGTAGAGGCCAACCAGGTAAGTAAGTCATAATTATCTATTCAATTCAGTTCCGGACAAATTCACAAAGTTTTTTAAACACCCAATAACACCAGTCCAGCCACATTTCTCAAATTTGGTTTTTTTTCTCCCTTGCTTTAGTGTTACTTGAGTTTTTATGTCTCTTCTAGTGTCTGACGTCCTCTCAGCCACAAATTAGAGAGTATAACCAACTGCAATCCAACATTGTCGTAAATGTTGTTAATTGTTAATGGGGTTGGCAGTCTCCAACTTAGTTGAGTACTCCGCTCAGAAAAAAAACGAAATAAATGAACCTACTTCACACAAACAGCTTATTAAAAATTGGAGGTGTCCCTGATATCCCCACAAGGGGGAAGACACAGACGTGGCCGTGGATCCTCTCGACGCTGTGTTTTCTCTCCCAACTCACTATCATAGTTCCTTATCTCAAATCCCAAATTTATCCACTACACAGTTTTCTTCGAGCGCTTACCAAAGGTGCATTCTGGCTACCCAAATATCCCAGAGATAGCCAAAACCGCTTCTTGTTAGAGACTTCTAGATGAGCTCCCTCTAAAAGCGTCTCACCAGTCCGCAATACCAACTGGAAGTCCAAAGACATTGAGATTTTGGAGCATCTCTGGGATTAAATGCATCTGAGGAAGTGCGACAGGAGGCAGCAGTGGAGGAGAAGCAAGGTGTGATCCCTTCTTTTGGGCATTAAAAAAACCCACTGGGCTTGTCACATTTTCTCAGCCTTAAGGGAAGGTGAAGGCAAATCCCCTCTGAACAAATCTTCTGAGAAAACCTTAGACCAAGTCACAAACTCTCAGCCTCAGAATAAGGCAAAGACACACCCTATCTGAACAAACCTAAAAAACCCCTCAGCAAGTCACACTCTCTCAGCCTCAGAGGATGGCAAAGTCAAACCCTCTCTGAACAAACCTCCCAAAAAACCTCTTGAAGGCACACACACATACACTTTGCACACACCTAAGTCACCAAAGGCAAACTTTCTGAGCAAACCAAGAAAACCCAAAAGGCAAGTAAGTTACACACTCTCAGCCTCAAGGAAAGGCTGGCAAAGGCAAACTTTCTCAACACACCAGGATGGTTTGAAATTCCTCCTGGGCAGAAATTTAGGATGTGTCCTGGATAAAGGATGGCATCTGGTCACCCTGGTAAAATGGAGGATTTTAAGTCTTGAGCTCTGGCCCCCACAACATACTCCAGCTCCCAGAATTCCATAGCCTTGAGCCAGAAAAAGAGTTAAGCCAAGAGCTCTGGGCCCCACAACAGACTCCAACTCCCAGAATTTCATAGCCTTGAGCCAAAAAAAAAGAGAGTTCAGCTGTGAGATCTGAGTCCCACAACAAACTCAAGCTCCCAGAATTCCATAGCCTTGAATCAGAAAAAGAATTAAGCCTTGAGCTCTGGGCCCCACAACAAACTCCAGCTCCAGAATTCCATAGCCTTGAGCCAGAAAAAGAGTTATGTACTGAGCTCTGGGCCTGACAACAAACTCCCAGAATTCCATAGTCTTGAGCCAGAAAAAGAATTCAGCCTTGAGCTCTGGGTCCCACAACATACTCTAGCTCCCAGAATTCCATTTCCATGTATTCCTTCATAGCAGAAGGGGGTTGAACTTGATGGTCCTTGAGGATAACCCCCCCAACTCTACCATTTCTTGTTGAGGCTTCATTCAAAGTTTATTTGTCTTCTTTAAACCTCTGCTAAACTTCCTTTTGACATGGTAATTGAGTTTGAAATGCAAATTAAATTAGCACCAACACACGTAATTAGCGTAATTATTCAACTTGTCTTTTTTTGTCATTTGGGAAATCTGTGAAAAATACTTCTCTGGCTGCTGACAGGGAGAGACAAAATAACCTTTTGAAAGTGGGATTTTTGAGACAAAATTTTTTTTTAAAAAAAATTCATGAAGTTCTCAATGGATGAGAAGAAAAACAATGGTTTGTCAAATCACTACTTACTTCCTCTGAGCAAAAGCTCCACTGGCTTGGGACTAGGAGCTCTGAAAGAGACCTGGGCCTACACTCAATAGAACAATAAAGTGCTAACATCTTGTACCTGCCTGCCAGTTGATAACTTTTAGAATGAGTTGACAACTTGAATTTGGCAACAGAAACATGAGTGTATCTACAGACATCCATAAGAACAAAGGACAAAAGCTTTCTCTTTGAATGTGTTGACCTGCCAGTTTTGTTTTCTCCAGCATGTGAACATTCTTTATCTCAGATATCTTCTTTTGATTTTATGAAGAAATTTATGAATTTCAGAAAGTGCTTCCCACAAAAGAAATACAGAGTTGTCACACAATAACCATAATTCCTAAATTGGCAGTTAATTTTTCAGATATGCATAATTTCAAGTGAGAAGCCTTCACTGTTAAAAGGGAAGTTAAAGGCCAGCTGCATTCATGACATGTTTGTTAGTCATCTATTCTGTTCTTGTTTTGCTTTGTATTACTAGATCATTGGATGAGGTATTGTTGGGTAGAAAGAATGTTTATGCTGGAGTTGATTAATGAGCAGATGTGAAGGGGAGGTAATATGCACTAGGATCTGTCAAAGTGGGAACTTCTGGTATGAAGAAAATCAGTGAAGATGTCCTGTGAAGAAGTATTTTTTTTATTTTGGAATGAATAGGGTTTTATTGCATGAAAAGGTTTGAAATTATTGCATTCTAGGAGTCACTGCTGGGAGAAGCCAGAACTTTAATTCTGTACAAGGCTGGTAGAGGGATTCTAGTTCCTTTCCTTTAAAGAGGAGAAGGAGGATGAGTCTCTTGTCCATGTGCTTGGGTGAGATCTAAATTTACATTATTGCATTCTGGGAGTCATTGCTGGAAGAAGCCATAACTCTAATTCTGCACAAGACTGGTAGAGCTGCACACCGAATTGTAATTTTTCTTATCTAATCCAGGAGGTTTAGGGAGAATAGAAGAGAATCTGGCCTGAAACATTGTTGGAGGGGACTCTTTAAACTTTCCACTTTTCTTTTCCATTCTTTCCTTAAGGAGCTATTGTGGACCTTGCTCATAGGAAGTGAGTTAGAGACTTTCCTCTTGAAGGAGCTAGTAGCCAGGAGCTCTCTACATAACTATAGGCCCCTTGACTTGAATTCAGTGACAGAGCTTGGGACAAAGGCCAAGTTTAGCAGGGGAAGCCCAGTCTTGTTTCAGTGCCTCCTTAAGATATCTCAGTATAGAAACTGAAGGCTCTGCTGCAGTCACCTGCACCACTTGTGGGATGTTTGTCTTCTTGCCTACAGATGTGGGGAACTACACATGCCCCAAGTGTAAGTTGGTAGCCCTCTTAGAAGAGAAAGTACAGCAGCTGGAGGCCCAGGTATCTGCACTTCAGCATCTTGGGGAGCTGGAGGTTCTCCTGAACAGAATGGACCAGAATGTCTTGAATGGGAAACACACAGAGGAAATTGCTGGGGTGGATGAGGGCACTCCACATACAACAGAGGTAGATGCTTGGAGGAAGGTCACACACAGAAGTAAGGAAACCAGGGAACGTTCTGTGAGTGGCTTGCAGCTACAGAATCGCTTTGAATCTCTCTCTGTTATCAGAGATGATGAGGAAAAGCAGCAGGGACAGAGATCAGGGACAGAGCAGGGGAGCCTGAGAGTACCACGAAAGGGAACAGCTGCTGCTAAGCCTCAGAGGAGGCGTGTGGTTGTGGAGGGGTTTGTGGGCCTGACAAGATGTCTCAGGAGGTGTGTTGTCTCCCTGGGGCAAAGATCCGTGATGTGACGGAGAGGCTGACAAGACTGGTCAAGCCTACTGATCAATACCCCTTTCTTTTGGTTCATGTGGGAACCAATGATACTGCAAAGCACAGCCTATCATAAGGGATTATGAGGCTCTGGGTAGGATGCTGAAAGAGATGGATGGACAGGCTGTCATCTCATCTCTTCTCCCAGTTGAAGGGCATGGTCCAAGAAGGGAGAAGAAAATAGCAGATGTCAACAACTGGCTCCGTAGATGGAGCCGCCAAGAACGGTTTAGATTCTTGGATCATGGGCTGCGGTTCCATGAGGGGGAGACTTCTGGCAAGGGATGGGTTGCATCTCCCATCAGTTGGCAAAAACGTTTTTGCCAATAGTCTCAAAAATTTGATCAGGAGGGCTTTAAACTGAGTTATGTGGGAAAAGGAGACAGTATTCTGGAGGCAAAAGGGCTGAAAAAAAATAGTCAAATAGACATAGAGGGAAGAAGGCAAACATTGCAAGGATCCAACAGTGGGAGGCAAAAATTTTTGCACAGTCAGCAGGTAAAATGGACCTATGGTCTTCGATGTCTCTACACTAATGCACAGAGTATGGGAAATAAACAGGATGAACTTGAACTCCTAGTGCAGCAAAGCAATGTTTCAGAAGCATCTGTAAATGAGGCACCTAGAAACTCCGTTGTTGTCACCTTACTGGATGATTTCCAATATGTAACTATTGATAATGTGGACAAGCTCCTTGGAAGTGTGAGGAAGACAACCTGCTCTCTCAATCTATGTCCATCGTGGCTGGTCGTCCAGGGAGGGGACACATTGAAGACATTCCTCTGGGAAGACATCCATCACGAAAGGTATAATTCCATCCTGTCTGAAGGAGGCGGATGTTAAGCCTCTCCTGCAGAAACCTTCCCTGGATCCCCTGGACAGAAACAACTCAGGCTTGCTAGAGAGGTTAAGAACAATAAAAAGGGCTTTTTTGGATATGTCCGCAGCAAAAGGAAGAAGAAGGAAACAGTAGGGCCACTGCGTGCAGAAGATGGCAAAATGCTAACAGGGGACAGAGAAAAGGCAGAATTACTCAACACCTTCTTTGCTTCAGTCTTCTCAGAAAAGGCAAAAGGTGCTCAACCGAAGGATAATGGAGCAGAAGACAGAATAGGGGAATTTCAGCACAGAATAAGTAAAGAGATAGTACAGGAATACTTGGTTAACCTAAATGAATATAAATCTCCAGGACCAGATGAACTACATCCTAGAGTATTAAAAGAACTAGCAAATGTAATATCAGAGCCATTGGCAATAATCTTTGAGAACTCCTGGAGAACAGGAGAAGTCCCAGAAGACTGGAGGAGGGCAAACGTTGTCCCCATCTTCAAAAAGGGAAAAAAAGAGGATCCCAACAATTATCGTCCAGTTAGTCTGACATCAATTCCAGGAAAGGTGCTAGAGCAGATCATTAAGCAGAGAGTCTGCGAACATTTAGAAGCCAATGCCATAATCACAAAAAGCCAACATGGGTTTCAGAAAAAGAAGTCATGCCAAACGAACCTGATCTCTTTTTTTGATAAAATTACCAGCTTGGTAGATGAAGGGAATGCTGTGGATATAGTATACCTCGATTTCAGTAAGGCCTTTGACAAGGTTCCCCATGACATTCTTGCAAACAAGCTTGCAAAATGTGGGATAGACAAGTTAACTGTTACATGGATTTGTAATTGGTTGAGTGGCCGAACTCAAAGGGTGCTCAACAATGGCTCCTTTTCATCCTGGAGAGAAGTGACCAGTGGGGTGCCACAGGGTTCTGTCCTGGGCCCAGTGCTATTCAACATCTTTATTAACGATTTGGATGACAGAATTGGGGGCATACTTATCAAATTTGCAGATGACACTAAACTGGGAGGAGTAGCTAATACCCCAGAGGATAGGATCAAAATTCAAAATGACCTGAATAGACTAGAAAGCTGGGCCAGTGCTAACAAAATGAAGTTCAATACGGAGAAATGTAAGGTTCTGCACTTAGGGCGGAAAAATGAAATGCACAGATATAGGATGGGGGACACCTGGCTGAACGAGACCACATGTGAAAGGGATCTAGGAGTCCAAGTAGACCATAAGCTGAACATGAGTCAACAGTGTGATGCGGCAGCTAAAAAAGCCAATGCAATTTTAGGCTGCATCAATAGAAGTATAGTTTCTAGATCAAGGGAAGTTATAGTGCCACTCTATTCTGCTTTGGTCAGGCCCCACCTGGAATACTGTGTCCAGTTCTGGGCACCACAATTCAAAAAGGATGTGGAGAAACTGGAGCATGTCCAAAGGAGGGCAACTAAGATGGTGAAGGGTCTGGAAACCTTGCCCTATGAAGAACGCCTTAGGGAGCTGGGGATGTTTAGCCTGGAGAAGAGAAGGTTAAGAGGTGATATGATAGCCCTGTTTAAATATTTGAAGGGATGTCATATTGAGGAGGGAGCAAGCTTGTTTTCTGCTGCTGCAGAGACTAGAACGCGGAACAATGGATGCAAACTGCAGGAAAAGAGATTCCACCTCAACATTAGGAGGAACTTCCTGACAGTAAGGGCTGTTCGACAGTGGAACACACTCCCTCGGAGTGTGGTGGAGTCTCCTTCCTTAGGGGTCTTTAAGCAGAGGCTGGATGGCCATCTGTCAGGGATGCTTTGACTTGGAGTTCCTGCATGGCAGGGGGTTGGACTGGATGGCCCTTGTGGTCTCTTCCAACTCTATGATTCTATGATTCTATGATTCTATGAACTATAGACCAGTTTCCTTGCTGCCGTTTTTAAGCAAGGTGATCGACAGAGCAGTCGCCTCCCAACTCCAAGCTGTCTTGGATGAAACCGATTTTCTTGATCCATTTCAAACCGGCTTCCGGGCAGGATATGGAGTTGAGACTGCCATGGTTGCTCTGATATATGACATCCGCTTGAGCATAGTGTGACCTTGTTAATGCTCTTGGATCTCTCAGCGGCCTTTGATACTATAGACCATGCCATCCTTTTGGACCGGCTGAGGGAGATGGGCATCGGAGGCACTGCTTTGCAGTGGTTCTGGTCCTTTCTCTCTGGCAGATCCCAAAGAGTGAGGCTTGGGGACAGTTGCTCTTCTAAAATCGAGCTTAATTGGGGTGTCCCTCAGGACACCATCCTGTCCCCGATGCTATCTAAGATTTATATGAAGACGCTGGGTGAGATCATTCAGAGGCATGGAGCTCAGTGTCATCTGTATGCTGGTGACACTCATAGAATCATAGAATCATAGAATCATAGAGTTGAAAGAGACCACAAGGGCCATCCAGTCCAACTCCCTGCCATGCAGAAACTCCCAATCAAAGCATCCCCGACAGATGGCCATCCAGCCTCTGCTTAAAGACCTCCAAGAAACACCAGGCCGCAGAGAGAAGTTGAGCCAGAAGAGGGATGGAAAGTGGAGAAGTTACATAGAAGATAAAATCATAGAATCATAGAGTTGGAAGAGACCACAAGGGCCATCCAGTCCAACTCCCTGCCATGCAGGAACACCAGGCCGCAGAGAGAAGTTCAGCCAGAAGAGGGATGGAAAGTGGAGAAGTTACATAGAAGATAAAATCATAGAATCATAGAGTTGGAAGAGACCACAAGGGCCATCCAGTCCAACTCCCTGCCATGCAGGAACTCCCAATCAAAGCATCCCCGACACATGGCCATCCAGCCTCTGTTTAAAGACCTCCAAGGACGGAGACTCCACTACACTCCGAGGGAGTGTGTTCCACTGTCGAACAGCCCTTACTGTCAGGAAGTTCCTCCTAATGTTGAGGTGGAATCTCTTTTCCTGCAGCTTGCATCCATTGTTCCGTGTTCTAGTCTCTGCCGCAGCAGAAAACAAGCTTGCTCCCTCCTCAATATGACATCCTTTCAAATATTTGAACAGGGCTATCATATCACCTCTTAACCTTCTCTTCTCCAGGCTAAACATCCCCAGTTCCCTAAGACGGTCCTCATAGGGCATGGTTTCCAGTCCCTTCACCATCCTAGTTCCCCTCCTTTGGACATGCTCCAGTTTCCCCACATATATTTGAATTGTGGTGCCCATAATTGGACACAGTATTCCAGGTGGGGGTCTGACTCCACTTGGCCTCCAGTACTGATGTCCTGGATCTCTTCGCTGGTGTAAATATCCCTCACATATAATGCTATTCCTCCTCCTTTCCTGTTTTTCCTGTTTCTCTTGAAAAGGTTATACCCCTTTATTTCTACATTCCAATCATGAGATTCATCCCACCAGGTATTTGGGAACTTTCTGATTTGCTATTTTATAGATAAATGTTGTCAAAAAGCAAAAACATCACCCTTGTGATCTCAGGGAGGAGGTGCTGAATAGATGTTTTTCAGGCTACAACTGAACTTCAACTGAACAACTGGGACTTCAAAACCGAAAAGAGTATTTCCCATGGGATGCATGCTTCTCTATACATTCCTTTGACCATGAAAATGTTTACTAATAATATTTCACATACAAATAAGTGCTTTTGCCTCATGCTTAAAAGCCAAGCAAAACCTGATGGCCTGGCTTTGATTATACAGTTCATTACAAAATAATCGCTTGAATATTTCATGCTGAAATGAGTATGCAGCATCCAATCAGTATAGTAACATGAGAAAGCTGAGATGTTGTTTTATAATGTCTGCCACACTTACCTCCTGCCAGGTAGCATTGTCCATTCTTTCAGATGTACTATGGTTCTCTCTGCAGCAATAATCAGCTAAGATTCCTCATCTAATCCGCATCAGCAGAAGCAGCTTCTGAGCACAGCAGATTCTAACTTAAGACATTGGCTTTGCCCTGGATTTTTCTTTTTATTATCCCCTGCTGTTGCTATCTTACCTTTTGCAGTCTATGAAGTCTGTGGGAGGGATGTCCAAATCCCAGAGAGGAGACACTAAACTTCAGTAGCTCATGGGTCTCTATTTTGGCTTCTCACTCAGATGATGATTGCTGAAAAAGAGATCTAGCCAATATACTTTTAATTGTGGTTTACTTCCAGACATTTGTGCTAGGATGGAAACAGATGGTATTGCTCGGATTCTTCAGCAATGATAACCCTATGTGAGATCAGAAGGAAACTGAAGATAGTAACATAACCAACTTCGCTTAGTGTCTGGGCAACATCCAGCTATAGGTCCAGCCTGCAGAATGGAAACTGGAGCACACAGTAAGTTTACTCTTTGTTTTTGTTTTGTTTTTTAAATAACTGTGGTGGTTTATGGTGGGGACAGAACCGAAATGCCTTGGAAATGAACTTCAGATTTTTTCTAAATGCACTTTCAGCATAAGCAGCATCAGCCTTACACAATGTCTTGTCTTCTAGTACCTAGTCTTACACACAACCTGTACATTAGTAGGCATTAATCTAAATGGTAAAGCCAACAAAAACACCAAATCAGAAATAACTGCTGCTGCTGCTATTGCTATTTCCTGCTTTGATTTTTACTACATTTGTTGATTTTCAGTATATTCACAGATTGCAATCCTATGCAGAACTGGGTCAATTAAATTAGGTAATGGGTTTTGACACATCTAGTGTTGCATACCTTACAAAGTATAGCATAGACAGAAAAATGAGTTGTGGAGATGTGAAGAAGCAAATAACTGCAGGCACAATAGAATGAAATGTAAATAGCAATGATGACGTGGCCGCATAAGGAAGGGTTAGGATGTAGTTACATGTTTTTAAATAACTGTTTTAATCATTGCTGTTTAATCTATTTTTAAGGGGTGGGAGGTTTGGAAACGGGTCATGGGATTGTTTTAATCTATGTTTTTTACTTGTACCCCGCTCCGAGTGTATGTACAGAGGAGCGGGCTATAAATAAACTATGATGATGATGATGATGATGATGATGATGATGATGATGATGGAGCCAAATCAAACCATCTGAGAGAGTGCATGGCATGACCTGGATGGCTGTATAGAGAAGGCCCTACCAAACATCCCTCCTGCCTCAAATGGCAATGGAATGCAAATCAAGGCCTCTGTGAAAAAAGAAAAGCTAAACCAGTTGAGGTGAGATAAGGCAACCATTTAAGTCTAAGTTCCATGATTCCTTGTTTCTTTCATCCCTGAGAAGAAATAGCAATAGTAGCTTCATTTATATACTGCTTTCCACCACCTAAGCCGTCTCTACGTGGTCTACGTGGTAAGCTGTCAATATTTGAGCCTACTTCACTGGTGGCAACCAGTCCTCCTGCCATTTCATAATGAGAAGGTGTGAACCATTTTATTCCCATCTCTTTCTAGACTTGTAATTGCTTGACCGTGCAGGTCGTGCAACTCTGATTATGTTATCAATACTGCAGGAACTATTTCTAATTCACTCCAATTCCAGATATTAGTGAGTTCAGTTTCATAATGATTTTTAATAATAAATAATAATAATAATAATAATAATCTTTATTTATATACCGCCCTTCCTGTGATCAGGGCGGTGCACAACATAAATAAATAAAGCATTTCCTGACCATTTTTTCAGTAGGTCACGACGATATTCATTAATTTAAAACACTGAAAGAACACAGAGAGCAAAGAATTATGGCTGGGGCAGAATGAAAGTAAGCCAAATGAGCGAAGAAATAAAACCAGATTGAAGAGATGTGTGTTCTCACATATCCAAAAATTTTAAGAATGAGACAGATAATAAACAGCACCCAAGGCAAGGAGTACTTTACCATCCTCACACATCTATTTTTCAAGATCATCCAAAAGGCCTGAAGCTGTAGTGATTGTGAACCCTACTATCCAGATTACTTTTTTCATGAAATGCACTTTCTTTTCCCTAGATCTGATTGGCCTGAATCATTCAGCCATTCAAAAGTGACTGCTCCCTAAATAAAGTTAGTTCCCCATCTTTCTTTTAAAACCTTTGCTGTCAAGGAAGCTGGGTATCCTCAATTTCTCCTACCCCGTCCTTCATCTCCACTCCCTCTTATGTTTTGTGTAGTTTTAAAGGAGAAGATGTTAATGAATTAGCCTTTTTATACTGTATATACAAAGGTGGAGACCATAGATAAAAATTCTTGCATGTGGAAAGCACATGTAAGAATTATCACCTGCCACTCCATCATGCACTGGGTTAAAGAAATGTATATGTACTTCATTTTTTCCTTACTTGAGTGAAAGAGAACAGGAATTAGGGTGTGCCTTAAAAGAACTGGCAACTGTAATATCAGAGCCATTGGCAATAATCTTTGAGAACCCCTGGAGAATAGGAGAAGTCCTGGCAGACTGGAGGAGGGCAAACATTGTCCCCATCTTCAAAAAGGGGAAAAAAGAGGATCCCAACAATTATCGCCCACATCAATACCAGGAAAGATTCTGAAACAGATTATTAGACAGAGAATCTGTGGATATCTAGAAGATAATTCCATCATTGCAAAAAGCCAACATGGGTTCCAGAGAAACAAGTCATGCCAGACAAATCTGATCTCTTTTTTTGATAAAATCACCAGCTTGGTAGATGAAGGGAATGCTGTGGATATAGTATATCTTGATTTCAGTAAGGCCTTTGACAAGTTTCCCCATGACATTCTTGCAAACAAGCTTGCAAACTGTGGACTAGACAAGGTGACCGTTACATGGATTTGTAACTGGTTGACTCGCCACACCCAAGGGGTGCTCAACAATGGTTCCTTTTCATCCTGGAGAGAAGTGACCAGTGGGGTCCCACAGGCTCTGTCCTGGGCCCAGTGCTATTCAATATCTTTATTAATGACTTGGATGACAGTATTGAGGGCCTAGTTATCAAATTTGCAGATGACACCAAATTAGGAGGAGTAGCTAATACCCCAGAGGACAGGATCAAAATTCAAAATGACCTGAATAAACTAGAAAGCTGGGCCAAAGCTAACAAAATGAAATTCAACACAGAGAAATGTAAGGTATTGTACTTAGGGGGGAAAAATGAAATGCACAGATATAGGATGGGGGACACCTGGCTGAATGAGACCACATGTGAAAAGGATCTAGGAGCCCAAGTAGACCACAAGTTGAACATGAGTCAACAGTGCGATGCAGCAGCTAAAAAGGACAATGCAATTTTTGGCTGCATCAATAGAACTATAGCATCTAGATCAAGGGAAGTAATAGTGCCACTCTATTCTGCTTTGGTCAGGCCCCACCTGGAATACTGTGTCCAGTTCTGGGCACCACAATTCAAAAAGGATGTGGAGAAACTGGAGTGTGTCCTAAGGAGGGCAACTAAGATGGTGAAGGGTCTGGAAACCATGCCCTATGAGGAATGATTTAGGGAACTAGGAATGTTTAGCCTGGAGAAGAGAAGGTTAAGAGGTGTTATGATAGCCCTGTTTAAATATTTGAAGGGAATGTCATATCGAGGAGGGAGCAAGCTTGTTTTCTGCTGCTGCAGACACTAGAACGCAGAACAATGGATGCAAGCTGCAGGAAAAGAGATTCCACCTCAACATTAGGAGGAACCTCCTGACAGTAAGGGCTGTTCGACAGTGGAACACACTCCCTCGGAGTGTAGTGGAGTCTCCTTCCTTAGAAGTCTTTAAGCAGAGGCTGGATGGCCATCTGTCGGGGATGCTTTGATTGGGAGTTCCTGCATGGCAGGGAGTTGGACTGGATGGCCCTTGTGGTCTCTTCCAACTCTATGATTCTATGATTTTATCTTCTATGTAACTTCTCCACTTTCCATCCCTCTTCTGGCTGAACTTCTCTCTGCGGCCTGGTGTTCTTTCTCACAGAATTTTGTTAGTGGGGCTGGCTTTCTCCACTACTTTTTCAGACAGATTCTTCTGTTAATGTATTCATGTTAACTTTGTGCCTTTCCCTGTGGTAACTGTTATAGAAAATTATTCTTCAATGGCAGCTTGCCTGGAAATATTAGGGACACTCACTCCTTGAACTTCCTTAGCAGGCCTGGATTTCTTTCAGAGTTAAGACGAGAGCTCATTCACACAGGGGGCCCATGCATACCACTGAGTTATTACAGCACTATTATTCCACTTTGGATGGCACAGTTCTATCCTAGGCAATCCTGGGATTGGCAGTTTTGAGAATGGCATTTACAATTCTCAGCTAGGGTAGTCCAGTGCCTCACCAAATTACAAGCCCTGGATTCCATAATATGGAGCTATGGTAGTTAAAGTGGGATCATGTTGCCTTAATTGTGTAGCATGCAAGACTGCCTTGGCTGCTACAGAATCTCTTCTTAAAACCTTTTGTTTTTCTTCGTTCCTTTTATCAAACTCTGTAACTAAAGCTACTTGATCTGGACAACATAAGCAATGTGAGCAATTTTATTTCTGCCAATGTCATCATAAAAATTATTTTATCATATCCTGATTTGTTTTGAGTTCATTATAATTAGACTGCAGACCTAACTGATAATCAGGTCCCTCCCTTTTAGCTCCCAATGACACATTGTACAGCTACCTTGTATTTGACTATAAGAGGGGAAAAATCATCCAATCTGTTCTTTATTAGACTAATACATACCAAAAGTTTGTGAGGATGAAAGAAGTATTCCCAGGACCAGGGCCAATTTTGGGGTGATTTTTAAAAACATAAAACACATGTAGAACCAGGTTAAAACACATCGGTTTTTCTTATCCATCCCCTGGTCACTCCTGGTGGGAACAGGACTATGCCATCCAATATTTTATATTAAAAATACAGACATGCATATACATTTGTAAACAGGGTAGCCAAGCAATGAGAAGGCATGAACAGTCAATTCAGGATTTCTGTTAAATGGGGAAAATGGCACAACACCACCAGCTCCAGGGAATAAATTGAATGCAGTTAGTTAAAATACATACAGTTGAAAAATTATTGTCATTAAAATATTCATGCACTTCCAGCAGCCTTTTAGGAAGTCTCAGTTACATTTGTAAATCACAATGAACTCACAAGGGCTTACTTCTCTCCCAGTTTTAAACTCACTAACACATTTTCCAGTTCTCTCTCTCTCTCCCACACACTTCCCCATCCCATTCTCTCTTACACAGATATACAAACACCAGATATACAACTCCTCACCACTCACACACATACATGCATACAATGTGTGTGCACGCACACACAGATGCACAAAAGCACACCACTCTCCATCTCGACCTCGCTTCTCAGGGATCCTCATGCAAATACAACCATGCAAATACAACCACCCTCTATCCTTTCTCTGAGCCCAAACAATGTCTTAGCTCCTCCACTCCAAGCTCACTCTTCTCTGAAATGTGCCCTGGTAATGGATCCACAGCACAATCTCTCTCTCTCTGTGTGTGTGTGTCTGAGAAGCTTCACAACTCTAAACAGCCTCATGCCTTAGTTTTCTCATCTCCTGATTGGGTTGACACTAATCCTGCTCTGAAAGAGCCTCTCCACAGCAGCTCTGCGTGCATTACACTATTACTAAGTTTATATGGGATTGCAAAGCATAGTAGTGGAGGCCTTGCTCCTTGCAGGTTTTCCCCTAGTAATCTCAGTGAAAAGGGCCAAGAGAAATCTCTCTCTTAGTGTTATTCTGCTTTCAGTACACCTCTAATTCATTTCTAAGATCCAAATCTCATGTGGTTTGTGGAAGATTCTCATGAAATTGTAAGCCTCACACACACACACACACACAGAGAGAGAGAGAGAGAGAGAGAGAGAGAGAGAGAATGTTCTCCCTCTACTATACTGCAAGTTTTCTCTATAAACTCTAAAATGTCTTCACCTGCAAAAAGCAGGCCATCTATCAAGGTGGTACAACCAGTTTTAAAGGGTTTATATCTAAATAAATTAAAATATCCAGGGGGAGAGGCGGGAAATATAAATAAACTATTATTATTATTATATTATATTATTATTATTATTATCCCAAGCAGTAGCTTTTTTTTCACTCTTCTTCTCCTGTCCATCTTTTAAAACTTTGAAACTTATGATTACTCCCAAATAAAAATCCATAGTAGCTAAATTCTTAGGCCTACAAACTGCATTCTCTGCCAACCAGTTCTCCTGCATAGGTAACGCTGATATGATTTCCCACCTATCATAGTGATTCCAAAACTTTGGTTCAAGTGTTTAGGACTTCATCTCCCAGAAGCCCCAGCCAGTGTGGTCAACAGTCACGAATTCTGGGAGCTAGCATACAAAAATTCTGGAGAACAAAAGTCTGGGAACCATTGATCTACCATGATGAGGGATACACACATATCTTTGTATGTGTGTGTACCTTCAAGACACTTGTCAACTTATGGCAACCCCATGAATTTCATGAGTTTCTTTTTAGGCAAGGAATATTCAGATGTGGTTTTGACAGTCCCTTCTATGAAATATACCTTACATTGGCAGTCTCTTATCCAAGTACTAACCAGGAATGACCTTGGTTATCTTCCAAGATCAGATGGAATCTGGTGCCTTTAAGGTATTTGGGCCCTCTTTTTCTTTGTTGTTGTTACCTTTACCTTTGCGAAAATGTCCTCTAAAAACACTGTCTGAAGTTCTGAATATAAAATACAAAGCACAGTAACAGAGGTAGCTGCAA